>CM060428.1:42364305-44764305 GCA_030545235.1 Helianthus tuberosus
AGCAATTTAGGGTTTGAAGATGAGAGCTCCTGGCTCCCCAGGAAGTTTCGACCAGAACACACACTTATTGTGTGTGTTTTGGTGTAGAGTTTTATTTAATTAAAACAAGTTTCCAGTTTTTCATGTTTGGCCCCTCAGCTTTCCTTAAGTTCTCAAGTTTTATAAAGGTTTAACTAATTCATGTTTTGATTATTGTTTTAACCACACTTAACTAACTAGGTTGATATTCCCAGTTATTTAGTGGTTTCGGGAAAGTCATAACCCGTTTTATTTTTAAGTCCCGTTAACTCGGGCTTCTTATACGCTTTGTTTTCTCAAAGCGTTTATTCTTCTTTTTGATTAACATAGGATTATTTATTTAAATCCTAATATTCACTGGGTTAATTTTACCACTAACGGTATTTTACCCGTTCATTATTATTAACGTGGTTTGATTACCAAACCCGTTTTCGGGGTGTTACAACTTGCTTCATAGGACTCACTTGAATCGTCTCGAAAGTACTGAACAACCTAGATAACAACTCCGGTTTCATCAGCTGCATCGTTTACCATGGAATGCGTCCTTATTTCTATAAATCGCACAAACAAGCATGCCTTGAACGAGCCTAGAACACTCGTAATCGTCAACCGGCTTTGAAACCGGACGGAATCTATGAAGATACTGTTCGATTTCATGGTGAGTGAAGAAATTAGCTACGGAGAAACTGTTCGATTTCATGTGTCGTGCTCTTGGTGGGACGGTCCACCTTGCGGCAACATCACTCCGGCACCGGCAATGCGACTCTTCTACTTTCCGGCACAGACATGCATCAGGAAAGAAACATATAAAGAACCTTCAAAAGTTAGAGAATATACAGACTTCAAAAGTTAAACATATTTTATTAGCTATTATACCTCGTTTAATAGCAAGATAAGAAGGATGAGATATCGGCAGTTAGCTCGAAGAAGTTTCTCTCATCATTCAACACGTGTGATCCAGAGGTCGGTCTTGGGTGGGCATAAGATCCGTGGGCCCTTTGGTCGGATCTGTGACTCCTTGGAAAAGGTGATTAAGGTAAGCGTGCCGTAAAGTTGCACCTGTTAACAATGCCCTGTTAATTGTTTCAGATGACATGCTTGGTAACAAAGAGGAACACTTTCTTCTTTTGTTCTTCAATCTTTGTTAGTTGTTAATGTTTTATTTTTTCTACTTTTAGAAAGGTTTGACCATCTCACGACTGTAATAAAACGGAACATAATCCCAGATTGTCTAGAGAAGCGCTTTTATCATGTGTCATATGTTGGACGGAATATATGGATGGAAAGGCCGCATAGTTTGTTTTTTTTTTTTTTTTTTATAATTTTACAGACGATTTGGAGAAACAGAGAACACGTTACGAGATTCTTCGAGAATTAGAAAAGGAGAAAATACGGAACGACAAGGGTGCTGGTCTTTTCTCTCACTGTGCAAACTTGAAGAATCTCACCATAACACATTGTAGACTGGTGGGCTTGAAGATCCGTGGGCCCTATTGTCGGATCTGTGACTTTATGGAAGATGTGATTAAGGTAAGCGTGTCGTAAAGTTGAATCCGATTTTTAAAACATTCCCACTGACATAATATTTTACAAATTGAGAACCACATATTCGTGTGTAAAAGCTCGGAAAGATGACCGAATAGAGATCTGAATATCCCCTTGGTAGTTGTTACCACATGACACATGATAAAAGCGCTTCTTTATACAATCTGGGATTATGTTCCGCAAATTGGGAACCACATATTTGTGTGTAAAAGCTCGGAAAGATGACCGAATAGAGATCTGAATATCCCCTTGGTAGTTGTTACAACATGACACATGATAAAAGCGCTTCTTTAGACAATCTAGGATTATGTTCCGCAAATTGGGAACCACATATTCATGTGTAAAAGCTCGGAAGGATGACCGAATAGAGATCTGAATATCCCCTTGGTAGTTGTTACAACATGACACATGATAAAAGCGCTTCTTTAGACAATCTGAGATTGTGTTCCGTTTTAGGGTTTCTTCATCACCTATAACAATGTCGATAAACGTTGATCGGAACACGCCGCTTAAATCTCAATTATGTCTCATTGCATTATGACAATACTGACAGGGGTGCTGGTCTTTTCTCCCACCGTGCAAACTTGAAGAATCTCACCATAACACATTGTAGACTGGTGGGCTTGACTGATTTTAATATATTTCATCTTGGACTATCTAGTCTAACACTTGAAAATGGATATGATCGTGTCAAGATCTTTATCTATCATGCCATCGACCAACTGCTCGAAATCCCTTTCGTTTCCTAAAAATTGAAAATGGATATGATCATGTCAAGAACTTTATCTATCACGTCATCGACCAACTGCTCAAAATCCCTTTCTTTTCTCGGGTCCGCATTCGACACAACACACCAAAAATAAACTTCAAAAAATCAGTGCGTTGATACGCATCGTATAGACCTATACGATGCGTATCAAGCCCGCCGCCAGACATAACCTGCACCTGTCAGTCTGCCATGTCTTTTACTTTATTTCAATACGCATCGTATAGGCCTATATGATGCGTATTGAATTGGAAAAGTGTGCGGATAGACAGGGGGTGTGCCATTAGAAAACCCCTAATTCTATACCCGTGTGTAGTTGTGTACTCATCAAACCAGTTTCAATAAATGCACAGTGTTAAATATATAATCAGTAACGAAACTAAGAATTTCTTTCTAGTCGGTTCATATATAGATTTTCCCAAAAAACATCTATAAATTATATATAAGTTTTTACTAAAAATTGCAACCTGAGTGGGTTACGGAGAACCCGATAATAGTGGCTAGATCCGTCCCTGGATAAAATACATATAACTTGTTTTTGAACGATGAAAGAAAAATAAAATAGATAATAATAAAAAGACGACCAGCTCAAAGCTACAAACTGGCCTATAAATTAGAAAATTTATCTAATACATAGCTAAGAACCAAACACCAATTGTAACAGATACACATGTTGAAATAACAGCATATCCCATAGAACACAAGACTTCATTCTCCATTTAACTAGATAGGTGGACAACGTATAAGTGTTTAACTCAAATGAAGGTGGTTCAAGAATACTCATTCGAACATGTTATGTAGGCGATTCCTAATCCAATTTGAGTTGGAGAAAACTGTATTCCAGTAGTATTCCTGAAAAAAAAAATATATGGTTTGTGGTTGTTTAAGATTTTTTATTTATTTAGTTTCATAGTTTCTTTTGTTGTTTATGATTTTCAATTATTTTCACCAAAGAAAATTTTGACATCTAAATTTTTAATTACATCTTGTTCCTGAGTTTACTAAAGGAAAAAAAAGCAGAGAAGAAGAATTTAGGAGAGAAGAAACTAGGGGTGTTCATGAGCCGAACCAACCAAACCGAACGGAGGTCTGCTCGTGCTCGGTTCGGATTTAGGAAATCGAGCGGAAATCTTATGCTCGTGCTCGGTTCGGTTTAGAACCGAGCCGCTCGGTTCGGTTCGCTTTTGCTTAGTTTTATTTAGCATTCCTACACATCCATTCATTCACCAACTTATATGTCTCACACACACTTTAACAATTTAACAAAATACAAACATAAAAAGTCCCACAAAAATAAACACAAAATGTCATCCAAATGTTTAATGTTTAAGAACATCTAAAATGCAAAATAACTTCAAAAACACATGTTTTAAGTCATTTCAAACATCTTCAATCAAAAATTGAATTCAAAACATAAAATTTGATACAGTAACATCAATTCAAACCCATAAAACAGTAACATCAATTCAAACCCATAAAACACCCCTCTTTTTTTTTTTGAACTGAAGAGTTGAGAGAGATTAGGGTTTTTTTTTTGAACTGAAGATATGAGGATTCTAGGGGCTGGATATGTTACATGTTTATTATATTTAATAATATATATAATAATAAAAATAAATCCGATCGAAACCGAACGAGCGACGAGCGAGCGTACCTATGCTCGTGCTCGGTTCGTTTTTAAACCGAACCGAGCTGCTCGGCTCAGTTTTAACCGAGCAAGGAATCGAACGAGCAAATTTCCGAGCTTTTTCGAACGATCGTCGAACGATCTTCGAGCGCCGAACAGTTTGGACACCGAAGGGAAAGGGAAACTTATAATTTCATTTTGTGTTTCCAGGTGTGAGATAAATAAAATGATAAAGTAAGGTACACTTATATTTTTTTAAGATTAACTTTCATTAAACCACCAAACAAAGACAAACTATCTCCAAGACGGAAATGGCAAGCCGAAATCCGAAAATTACAACCAAAATTACATCAAATCAAAATTACACCACCTCTCCCAATCAACCACACCTTCTTTAAACCTATGTTTGTACCATAAAAACCCAAAGTCTTGACATCCGCAATCATTTCCACTACGTTCGGCTCCTTACTCGAGAATACCTTTTCATTCCTTTCCCTCCACAAGCGCCAACACGCAATAATTATAACCCCGTGGAGAACCAACTTCTTGTTCCCTGACGCACCGCATGACACGTGAATATCCACCAAGTCCTTAACATGAAACGCGAAAACATCTGGAATCCGACACCGTCTAGAAATCCCATTCCACACGCCCGCTGAAATACTACAACCTGTAAATAAATGTTCAACCGTTTCCTCCTTACTGTCGCACCAAACACAAAAAGGATTATCCACCTGAATGCTTTTTCTTGACAGCACCATCTTAGTGGGCAAGCGATCCAAAAACGCTCGCCACATGAAAATGTTACACTTAATCGGAACCCACTTACTCCACGTAAAACCAAACTGGTCAGCAATTATAGTCGGACCACGCATCCATTTTTTAACCGTTGCCACCGTAAAGCCAACAGTTGTACCATTAGACCACTCCCAACTATCGTTCCTATCTTCCACGGAAACCCCTTGTAACAACACCTCCAAATCTTGCTTGTTATGAAGCTCTTCGGCTGTCTCAGGTGGTTGACGCCATTCCAAAAAAAAAAAAAAAAAATACGAACAAATCCATTCTGCCGAACCCAATTACCCACCAGGACCCTTTTGTTTTTCTTCCAAACCAAACAAGTTCGGGAATTTATCTTTCTGTGGCTCAGTGCATAACTGATGTGTACAAAATGCAACATATAAATTACATCAAACGAGGCGTAAAACCAACCCTTTTTCTGTACTAATGTTGGAAAAAGTGCATTTCTTTGTTCCTTTTATATTAACAGGACCAAATGAGCTTAAACGAATAAAATAAGCAAATTAGCAGCTAAAACCAACACAAAATACAAGAAGAAAGAATAACGTGATATGCCCGACCCCTCGGCAGCATCCCAAGAACAAAAACAAGAGAAACAGAAGCCCCACCACGGGGCCGTGGTCAGCTCACCATGGGTCGTGGTTAGCTCACCACGGGGCCGTGGTCAGCTCACCATGGGCCGTGGTCAGCGACAACTCCTGCAGAAAAGACAAATGGAAGCTTCCACACCCACCACGGGGCCGTGCTCACCAAACCAGGGCCGTGGTCAACTCTTAGATTTGCAGAATCTTGATAGTACAGCAAAGAGTTGACCACGGGGCCGTGTCCAAGAGCCACGGGGGCGTGTGGGGCCCTCTTCTGACAGCTGTAATTAATGAAGGAAGAGAAAGGAGTGACCACGGGGCCGTGGTCAGGGCTCTGATCTGACTATAAATAGGGGTGCTTGGTTCCTTTCAAAGGCATCCCTTGGTAAACCACTTCTCTCTCACTTTGCCACCATTCCACCACCACTACAACACCAACACCCACCACCATCATCCATCTATCATCTTTAGAGTGTGTAGTAGTCTCGGGATCCAAGATTGATTGTAAGAGTTCTTGTCAATCAAAGGCCATGCTTGGCTAATCTCTTACATCACTTGGTGAAGGCAAGTCTTTAATGTATTACTTTTGATTTTTAATCTTTCGGCACTTTTTAATTGGGTATGTATTAATGACTTTAATAACTAGTTTCTTATGTTGAAAGTGAATTTTCTTTACCATTTCTTCATGATGTCATTGATTTGCTCATTCGTGTATTTACGGTCTATATAAAGTGCGTTAACTACCTGGAAGGGGGTTAGGAGGGTGGTTTGGTAAAATTCTTGTCTCGTTCAGTGTATAGATCCTGCGAGGACTTGGTTCAAGCTTACTAGGACCTCCTTCGATGCCCCAAAAGTATTGGATGGCGGGGGTGCGAATAGCTTGAACCCCTCATATGTAAACTACTATTAAAACATTAAACCGGCTTCTTGGGATTGTATCCTTGCTGACTCAAACCACTTAGCCGAGGGTAATGTCACCTTCAAAAGAAGGGCCTACCACTTTTCGCATTAATAACTTATTTAATTATATTTCAATATTCCGACCCTTTAGGATTGTATCCCTATTGACTCAAACCACTGGGTTGAGGGTAACGTCACCTTCAAAAGAGGGGCCTACTACTATAACTAAGATAATCTCTTAAAAAGTCCGAAAGTGCGAAAATCATCAAAGGGTACATTAAAGATGGGTTGGATCCAAGTGATTCTATCTTGTCTATTTGTTTTTCATTTTATTTATCTTTTAATTTTTAGATTTATTTTCATGTTTAAAAACTTTTCTCAAAAATTTAGATCGATTAGACGTTGACGATAAACCGGTATTAAAAGCTCTTGTGTCCTTGGACGACCTCGGTATCTTACCAACACTATACTACGCTCGCGATGGGTTCACTTGCCCAAGAGTGTGTTTAGTGTTAGTATAATATGGTGTTTTATAAATTTAAAACTTAACTATTGCGTAAAGCGAACTTAAAATATTAATAAAATCATATCACGCTCAACGCACACCTATAACCACGTATCCAACCAAAATATAATCTGCGCCCCATCCCCTAGTTTTCCACGGATCATATTATTAAAACCCATTCCTTCAACCTTGTACTTGTTCCAAAACGAAACACAATTCATCCAAGCACTCGTATAAGTACTATTAACCGGTGCAACCCCCCAACTACGGCTCGAACCATGAATCGCAACTACCACCCTTCTCCACATCGTTTTTGTTCATTATAAAACCTCCATAGCCATTTAGCGAGTAAGGTGTTATTATTCATCTCTAAACTAGCTATTCCCAAACCTCAATCCGCAATTGGTTTTGTAACAACATCCCACGAAACCCAATTCATTTTCCTAACTTCGTCTGACCCACCCCACAGAAAACGTCTTATAAAACCTTCCAACATGTTAATAATCTTCAATGGCACCTTAAAAAGTGAAAAATAATAAGTGGGCAAACTATCAAGAACCGATTTAATTAAAGTTACCCGACCTCCAATAGATAAAGAATTAGCTTTCCATTTCGAAAGCCTCCTTCTAAACGTATTCACCACCGGGTTCCAATTCGATACCCTATTCATGTTCGCTCCTACCTTGATGCCCAGATAAAGAAAAGGAATGTCACCTGATTTACACCCTAATACATCCGCTTTTGTCTTCAACTCATCGTTGTCAATACCAACACCATACAAAATCGATTTATGCAAGTTAATCTTCAATCCTGAACACAAATAGAATATCCTAAGAATCCTTTTCATTTTAGCGAAGTTGAAATTAGACCAATCCCCCATTAACATCGCGTCATCCGTGTATAACAAGTGAGATAAAATCGGGCCATCCTTAGGAAGACGAACTCTGTCACACCCTGCTAGTAGCGGAAGCGTATTGTGTGTTACGTAAGAAAGGTAATCATTGCATCCAAATGTGCAAACATATAAACTAACAACGATGCCATAGATATATTGATTTCAACAAAAGATTACAAGTTTTCCAACATAGTTTCCAAGTTTCAACAACGTTTACAATGTTAAACATAGCATAGTTATAAGTTATACTACACATCACAAAAGATTGTTTTTGACATAAAACATATTGAGGTTTTGTCCCCTATATACCCATACGAAGTTGGGATATAGAAGGCAAATCCTCCAAAAGCGGCTATTGTTGTAATTGACATTCTCGTTTCCTGTAGTGTATCACCGGCTCAAGACTTGTTTCCTGAAATACATGTAGTTTTAAAAAGTCAACAAAAGTTGAGCGAGTTCATGCAGTTATTGTTATCATATGAAATCTTTGAACTCTTGTAATGTAATCATGGTATGTTATTAGCATTCATGGAGTTTAAGGATCTATCAGAGTGTTGCGAACACACTGACATTATGTACCTTAAGTATGTAACCAAACTGAGACAACTTTGACATTTCTGGGATCACAAAAGCACTCCTACGGCACCAACCAGGAGTGGAGCGCGTCTCAAGCTCTATAGATCTACACCTTTTGCACCTTGGTCACTAAGTGATTAATGGTTACTATGTCATCATCCTACTTACGTACATTGATCATTTTATCATCTAAACACATAGCTAACATACCCATAGTTTTAACATGTATTTCCCCTCGACTGTTTTAAAACAAAACATTGAAATCATTGAATGGAGGGACATGAACTCACAAGTTTGCTGTTATGGGCCATTTTCTGAACATATATCCTGACTAATATTTTGCTTTTGATTGTTTATTTGTGATCAGGATACCGGGTCAGGATATTGGTAATATCCTGGTATTAACTGAATTAACCACGTGCAGATTTGAAGGTGCGGGTCCCTAACGGTCAAGTGGACCTCTTCTCCTTAAGACTCGGGCAAACCAGTTATGTGAGAGACGTTGAACCCGGAAGAAGTGGACTACAACGTTCACTTGAGGAATATTCGAAGATTCCCGGTTTAATAGGGTAGTTAGTTGATTTCGTTTAACTATAAATAGATTGATCGGATCGGTTAAGTCATGGACACTCTTTCGCACACTTTACTCTCTGGCTACTAGCAATCACTACACACAAACACTTGTACTCAAATTACATTGTAACACCTAGACGATCCGCATCATATCCTGCACTGTATCCTGATATTTGAACTATATCATGCTTTTAATTGTTTATCTGTGGTCAGGATACTGGACGGGGATATTGCTAACATCCTGGGTGATATCCTGAGGTATATTGAATTAATCACGTGCAGGTTAAAGACTGGGACTTGCCAACGGTCAAATGGACTCCATCTCCTCAAGACTCGGGCGTATTTGTTAAAGGAGAGACGTTGAACCCGAAAGACCAGGTCTACAACGTTCGACTAAGGAATATTCGTTGGATCCCGGTTATGTAGGATAGTTAGTTACATTTGTTTTACTATAAATAGATGGGGGCGGATCAGATTAAGGCATGACGCAACTTTCACACACTCTCGAACACTTCTGCTTTCTAGCTTTCAACAATCACTACACACAAACACTTGTAATCAAATTACATTGTAACACCTAGTTGATCCGCACCACATCCTGCACTGTATCCTGATATTTGAAGCAATAGAAGAACAAGGCAGCTGTGATTGTCAGCTCCCGAGGTTTTATGCCGGCGATCTAGATTGATCAAGGGCTTTCCTCGTACATCACGTGTCAACCTTTACATTTTTGCTCATTGTTTGATTGTAGATATAGCTCAATATCCTGAGCTGTATCCTGAAACTGTTTTCATAACTAATTTGGTTAACACATTTTTCACACGTAATTTTAGCACACTACCTCACTTAACTAATTTGATCACTAAATTGCTTCGGTAATTTTTGACCAAAACAAAAGGGAAATGAGTTTTAGGAGGCAGCGCCTTCTTCGTTCATGGCATTTTCCACAGCATCCTTCTCAGGATCAGTTTGAGCATCCCTCTCAACACTAGTTTGTTTTTGACTGCCTTCGAAGATCCTTCAGCTGCGGGTTTAACAGGGTTGCTGCCGAGACTCCTTAGCTTTGCCTCCCAGCCATTGACATCCCAAGAGGGGCATTCGAAGCCCAATGCCTTGGCTTCGTGGGCCATCTTTAGCCTGGCCTGAAGAAGGGAAGTAACGACAGAACTTTTAAGACCTTCCCGGTAACTAATCATATCCCGTTCGTGTTGAGCATAGGCAGCGTCAAGATCGGCTTAGGCCTCAAGAGCAGCTTTGTTGAGGGCGGCCTGGTGTTCTTGGATCATAGCCTTGACCTTGTCCTCGTAATGCCGAGATTTGGCGGCTGCAATCAGGCCCTGATCAGAGATGGTGACCTCGGGTTTCTTTAACTTGGACTCGAGCGTCTTGTTAAGTCCACACGATTCCTGGTATAAATGAACCAGACGTTCAAGACCCTACAAAGTAAGAGAACATGTATTAGTCTTAATAAACATTTATAACCAACATAAGGTGCAGGATACTAACCTGGTTGAGAAAAGAAGTCATGAATCCGCTTGCTTCAATGAATCCATGGTTCTCATAGGGGAACGTATCAGAGATGGCAGGTGAATCGGGCTCTTTCCTTTTACAAGAACTTGAACTCCGGGGCTTAGTAGCTGGCGAGGGCTTGGGAATGATGATAGCCTTGGAGCTGCTGGGCTTGGATGAGGCCGTGGCCTTGGGATTGGGCTCCTTCTTGACCTGGACGTGATCGAAATAACTATCCAGCTCATCAAGGTCGAAAACCTCAGGGATCTTGGCTGGTGCTGCATAGAGGGAAGAGTCCTACATCCTTATTACCCTTCATTATATTATATTACACTAATCAGTCATTTCCAAAATAACTCTTACCAGACATTTCAGATGATGAATATTGACTGGATATTGGGATGTGTGGGGTAAAACTCCTGTCACTTGTCGGTAACTGGTAAACTGCTTCGATTCTTTTTTCTGATTCCGCAGTAGGGGGAGCTACTTCCTTAAAGTTCACTGCAAAAGAATCAAGTAAGAAGATATTAGCACAGGATAAGAGTCTAAAAACACATGGGGATCCTACCAGTGGTTAACCACTCCACCGGAAGACTAGCACCCTCATAGATGGAGTCTCGTTTGACGAAAAAGAATTTGCGTTGCCATCCGTCCTCGTTTTTGGTGGCCTTAAGTATAAGGGGTTTGCTGGAAGTTGAAAAGAGCAAGAATCGACTGGAACCGTGTGATCGGAGGAGGTAAGCTATCGGCAAATCCTCGATGCAGAGGTCGGGATAGTGAAGGTTTTTGATTTGATTGAGCACGATCAATACTCTCCAAACCATGGGCATGGTTTGGGCAATGGAAATACAAGTAGTTCGAAAGAATTGCATCATGAACTCAGGAAATGGATACCGAAGACTTAGCGAGAAAGGGTATGCCGGAAAACAGACCCAATCGGCAGAAGAAACATCTGATCGAATTGATCGATCGAATGGTCTAAAAATAGTGCCGTCGGGGAACGCGCCGGAGGCTCTCAACGCCGCAATGTCTGCGTTATCAAAAGCACAAATCTCCTTCTTGGGATTTTTGAGAAGATTTTGCTGAACGAAGGAGTCCGACGATTCACCGGTTTGAGAGTGGACTCTAGTGGCCATTGGAGGAAAAATAAAATTAACAGGAATTGAGGAAGGGATGAGTGATTACCTGGAGATTCTGTTGATGATATCTGGTTATCAAACAAGAAGAGAGAAGATATAGGGGCGTAATGGATATCCATCGAGTGAAAAGTGCGTTGGAAGTTACCTAATGCTATCTTGACCGTCGCTTCAATTTAATAATCTCGGTTTACGAGATAAAGTTTTAAAATATATCCGTTGGATTGGTACACCAACAGATTTATTTTGGGGACAATTGTTATGGGACATTTTCTGAACATATATCCTGACTAATATTCTACTTTTGATTGTTTATTTGTGATCAGGATACCGGGTCAGGATATTGGTAACATCCTAGTGCGATATCCTGGTATTAACTGAATTAACCACGTGCAGATTAGAAGGTGCGGGTCCCTAACGGTCAAGTGGACCTCTTCTCCTTAAGACTCGGGCAAACCAGTTATGTGGGAGACGTTGAACCCGGAAGAAGTGGACTACAACAGTCACTTGAGGAATATTCGAAGATTCCCGGTCTAATAGGGTAGTTAGTTGATTTCGTTTAACTATAAATAGATTGATCGGATCAGTTAAGTCACGGACACTCTTTCGCACACTTTACTCTCTGGCTACTAGCAATCACTACACACAAACACTTGTACTCAAATTACATTGTAACACCTAGACGATCCGCATCATATCCTGCACTGTATCCTGATATTTGAAGCAATAGAAGAACAAGGCAACTGCGATTGTCAGCTCCCGAGGTTTTGTGCCGGCGATCTAGATTGATCAAGGGCTTTCCTCGTACATCTCGTGTCACCCTTTACATTTTTGCTCATTGTTTGATCATAGATACAGATCTATATCCTGAGCCGTATCCTGAAACTGTTTTTGCAAATAACTTGATTAACATATTTTCGACACACATTTCTAGCACACTACCTCACTTAACTAATTTGATCACTAAATTGCTTTGGTAATTTTTGACCAAAACATTTGCGTTCCGTGTAATCGTACTATTTTAAAATGTGCTTCCGTGTGAGTAACCTACAAGTGTACTAACTTTATTAAACACTAGGTCTTTCGGACCTCGTACAAGTTGTTCATCTTGAATTCTTATTATGTTTTCACTTGTCATTTTGGAACAACTTTGTATTTTAGAGTGTTGGTAGTTTGTTCGTTCGATTGTTATATGTATTTATTTCATAAGTGTATACATATATTTTGTATGTATTGAATCATGTGTGAACGGGCTTCGCCCTTCACATGTTGTAACGCCCCAAAATCTGAATGTTAATATTTGTCGTATCTTCTTAGTTGACATGTCATGAAATAAATAACTAGGTTATTTAACCTAGTTAAGAGAATGGTCAAAAGTATTAAATGATGAGGGTAGTGTTAGTTATGCTTTAAAGGTAAACCCGAGGGGGCTAAAGTGGAACAAATGAAAGTTTAGTTATTAAAAGGAAAAGATCACACACACACACACACACCTTCGTGTGTGTTCTGGATAGATCGATCAGAGGCTCTCAAGAGCCCCAAACCCTAGTTCATCAAAAGCTTCAAATTGAAGAATGAATCAAGGCCCAAATTCACAACCGAGCATGAATTAGTGATCACCTTCACAAGGGGATCGTAAGGTATGTCTTAAATCAAAGATTGGTGATCATGTGTGAAGTGGGTTATGTTCTAATCCGTAAGTTAAGGTGAAATTGATCATGTATAAGTGTTAGAATCATCATATGGAACATAGGTTATGTATGGTTTGTGTTAATTTGATGTTTAGAGGTGAAACCCACTTATTAAAGTAAGGATGATGACTTGAATGATCATCCATGTTCAATTCTTGTTGATTGTTGATGAATTATGATGGATATGATGAATTCTTGTAAGTTGAATTGAGAGAAATGTGGTAGTGATATGTTTGATGTTCATGTGTGAATGTTATATGTTGATTAGTAGTAGGATTTGATGAATTATATATGAACTTAGAAGATTTATGTATAAGCTAGTTGTACGTTATGCTTAGAAGGTGGTACTCACACCAAGTGTATGATCAAATGTTTATAGTATCGTCCGTATAGTCGACTATGATGTTACGGGTATATGATGATAAGTTGATAATTAAATATGGTTAATAGTTGACTCTCAAAAGTCAACTAAGTATAAGTAACGTGATTTGACTCGTTGTCGTAAAGGTAGGATTATAGGAAGTCGTTTGGTACATGTTATGTTAATATGCGTTATTTGTGATTACATGATGAATTACATGAGTTGGAAAGGATATGAAGTTGATTTTTGAGTAGTATGCTTGTTAGAAATGGCTAAGGGAAGTTAAGTGTGGATTATGTGATTGGTATGATCGTTAACGCGTACAATTTGGTATACTAACGAGAATGTGATGGTGACATGAAAGTATAGGAATCATGTCAAGACGGACTCAAGCGAGAAAGGCTAACGGGTCAAGAAGAGGCAAGGAATTGGATACGAGCACGGACGCGTAAGGTAAGTGATTTCTGTAATCACTTCTTATGTTCGATTAAGTTATATGGTGTTTTAATTAACTAAACATGATGGTTGAGGTCAATTATGTGTCGTAGTCTTACGTCGTGAAGGATGGGATTTAAAGTTGACCAAAATGCCCTTGATGGGTATTTTAGGCAAACGATCTTAATAAGTGGTTTAGAAACAAGTTATACGATTGGTGTAATGTTTTGGACAAGTATGGAGGTGGGAAGTATGGTCTTGCTAGTCTTAGACCAATTAATGCGCAAATACCCATAACGGGTCAAATAATTAGGAAATGATAATAAGCCGATAGAGCGTAAGATAAGAACTTCCTTAATCTGGATGTGGGATTTTAAGTTTATATGATAGAATGTGAATTTACAAGCATGTAGGAAGAAACGGGAGGTTAAACGGGTAAATGGTTCGAAAGTTATGCGCGTTTTAGTGCGTTCGGACGTCGAAACGGATCTGCAGGAAAAATGCATTTTAGAGAGGCCGTCGCCGACGGGCAAGGAGGCCGTCGTCGACGGGCAAGGAGGCCGTCGTCGACGGGCAAGGGAAAGTCAGTTTTTCTCAGACGCCTTATTTACCTGTCTACGGGGTTTTGGCCGACAGGAAAAACTACAGGCCGTCGCCGACGGGCCCTAGGGCCGTCGCCGACGACCTCCCCAAGTCCAAAAGTCTGAAATTTGTGATTTAGGTTTATTTATGTGTCGTAGGCTTCGGTTTGTTATCCGTGGACTACGGCGGACTTTCTAAACATGATTTTGATCAATCCTTAGATGTTTATGGGCTATAAATCTAAATCTAAGCTCCATGTAAATAATGTATGTGTATGTAAGAGGTACGTGTGATCTAGTACGTGTTCGTAAAAGTAGGTATGTATGTATGTAGTTGTGTATGTATGTATGCATAAAGACATATATGAGTGTATGCACGTATGTAAAGCTGTAGGAAAGGTATGCATGGATGTAGATGTGTATGTATGTTTGTATGTAAGTACGTATGTATGCCTGTTTTAGAGACGTTGAGTGTTAACATTATTAATGGTGTACCTTGAGAATGAAAAGTAATGCAGGTACATTATTGAAGCCTCACCAGGAAATGGATACGCATATGAAATGCTTAAAGTTTGGAAAATGATGTAAAGTGAAGTGTGTGTGAATGAATCTTGTTTATATAATGTGTGCTAACGTTATGAATGAATGTGTGAGTGCAGGTTATACGGATCACGGGTGATTATCACAAGGAATAGAGATCGAAGACCGAGTCACAGGATAGATTGTACGGGAATAATTGAGTATGTATTATTAGTAAACATGACTTATGCCTTATTTTTGTAAAAGATACATATTAAAACGAACCTTCAAGTAAGTCAAGACGCTTGTAATGAAAGAAATTTTAAGGCACGAATTTCCGCTGCGACTTTTTGTCTAATACGATTTAGGGTCTTACAAGTTGGTATCAGAGCCCTGGTTTGAGGGAATCAAGTAAGAGAAGGTAAGTACTTGAACTCAAACTTGTGTGCTCTTGAGATAAGAAATCCGTACAATCTAAGACTCGGTTAAGATCCAAAGGTAAAGGCTAATGTAAGCAGGTACTTATGTGTACGTATAAAGAAACTGACGGTTTTGTATGTGCAAGGTAAGCATAAGTGTTGGAAGAGGATGATCCGTGAATGCAGTTTAGGATGAATGACTAGAACAGTCAAGAGGCAAATAGGCAAATGAGCCCCAGGTACGTGAATTTAATATGTGGGCATTGTAATGGTAAGAACTCATTAAGGGAAGGAAATTTTTAAATGAACGCCAATGATTGTATAGTAATGAAGTACTGAAAGTGATACACGCGCCGAAACCTAAGTCTACGGACATAAGGTGACAATTACATGAAGGCACGAAACTACTACGTGGATTGTGTACCTGGCCAGTACACGAGAAATGTATGACGTTCGTGAGATCATGATGATTGTTACAGGTATGTCCGGTAGAGTTAGGTAGCAGGCGGGCGTGTGGGTGAAATGGGAAGTAAGGCTCTCGGGGAATTGAGAGTACTATGAAAGTATGAAAACATGCCTGATAAGAATGAAGAATGAGGAATCCGTAATTAAGTACGGATCGATAAGATATGAATGATATGTTTGAATCCGTGAGACAGATTCAAGGATGAAAGGTATGAATGCAATGTTTGAATCCGTGAGACGGATTCAAGTGATGAAAGGCATGAATGGAATGTTTGAAACCGTAAAACGGATTCAAGGAAAGGAAATGTAGAGATGATATGTCTGAATCTACGAAACGGATTCAACACATGTAAGGAATGAAAGATGTGAATGTTATGATTGAATCCATTAGATGGATTCAAGTCATAGAAGGAAGAAAGGCATTAATATAATGTTTGAATCCGTAAGGCGGATTCAATGAATGAAAAAGCATGAATGATGCGCCTGAATCCGTGAGACGGATTCAAAAATATAAAAAGAATGAAATTAATCTGCTTAAGAAGATGTCGACAGTTTGACCATGATTGAGTCGAATGGGTCATAGAAATAAGTATTAAGTAAAAGGTGATAGTATAATAGACGGAGTTTTGTATAAGTTACGTGTTAGATGTGTTAGTAATTGACTCTTAGAAGTCAGAATGATGAAGGGCTGTGACCCGGACAATAAATTGAGTATGGGCGGGAATGGTAAGCTTGGGAAGAAATATTGAAACGATGTAATAAGGTCTTTGCAAGTAAGCATGAATGGAAGGAAGTACGAACGTGTACTTCAGTTGGCGAAATGAGTAATAGAATGAAAGGATTGCATGTAAGAGTTAGAATGTGTGGTACGCTATAGTAGGTACGTAGGAAATTGTAGAAAAGATATAGGTGGGTAATCACCTAGTGTAATGAATGTCTATATGACATATGCTAACCGTCGATGTTGATTAATGATAATGCTAGAACTATTAATGTGATGAAACCAATTGAATTGGTGAAAGGATGTGCACGAGCGGAAGCTCGTTACACAGATGAACGAAAACTGACATGTTATGGCTAGTGATCGAGGGGAAAATGATCGATCTGAGTTACGGATCGTTGGTTTGGGAAATGAAAAAGAGGTTAGTAAAATGTTTAACTTATGTTGGATAGATATGAACTGGTATGACACATTTATATATGTAAATTAAGTAATGCATGAAGTGAAAGCAATAGTAATATGAAATGAACGAAATGATCTAAGGGTAGCGTAGAAGTATGCAAGACACAAGTCACTGTAGAAACTATGGAATAAGGTTAACGTTAGGGACTTGCATGTAGGTGTGGTTATGTACTAGTAGTTTTGTTGTGGTGACGACGCAAGAGTTTAATATTATACAATGCATATAGAGAATGTAATCTTTTAAGAAATGAGAAGAAAATAGTAGATCCGTTATGAACGGATCATACAAATGTATGTAGGATTACAGATTGAGGAAGTGTGTATATTGACCCGTTATTAACCGGTCAAGGAAATGAGAATGTTACGTGAATGTATGGTATGAAAAGTATGGACTTGTTAAGAAAAAGCCAATTATATGAATAGTTTATGAATCGAGAATGTATAGTTACCCATTACTATGACGTATTAGTTAGAGTTAATCATATCTGAGTATATGCAAATTACGATGCAAGATCGTATGGTCGATGAAAACATTTGAACAAATGGGAATGTTAGTAATGGGATGTTGTAATGGTTTCAAGTAAACAAAAGATATATGATGCATATGATATATGAGTAATAGAATGATGATTGAACCATTAGCTATGAAGGCTGTTAGGAATTAGCGTCATTAGTGAAAGCGACACTAATAAGAACTCCGGAACGGGTTCTTTAAAAAGAAGATAGTCGTTGTGATGGGTTAGCGGTAGTGTTGATGGGACGTAGAGAAGAATTAATTAGTGTTAAATAGAGGTAAGAAAGGTTTCGGGGACGAAACCTTGTTTAAGGGTGGTAGACTTGTAACGCCCCAAAATCTGAATGTTAATATTTGTCGTATGTTCTTAGTTGACATGTCATGAAATAAATAACTACGTTATTTAACCTAGTTAAGAGTATGGTCAAAAGTATTAAATGATGAGGGTAGTGTTAGTTATGCTTTAAAGGTAAACCCGAGGGGGCTAAAGTGGAACAAATGAAAGTTTAGTTATTAAAAGGAAAAGATCACACACACACACACACACACACCTTCGTGTGTGTTCTGGATAGATCGATCAGGGGCTCTCAAGAGCCCCAAACCCTAGTTCATCAAAAGCTTCAAATTGAAGAAAGAATCAAGGCCCAAATTCACAACCGAGCATGAATTAGTGATCACCTTCACAATGGGATCATAAGGTATGTCTTAAATCAAAGATTGGTGATCATGTGTGAAGTGGGTTATGTTTTAATCCGTAAGTTAAGGTGAAATTGATCATGTATAAGTGTTAGAATCATCATATGGAACATAGGTTATGTATGGTTTGTGTTAATTTGATGTTTAGAGGTGAAACCCACTTATTAAAGTAAGGATGATGACTTGAATGATCATCCATGTTCAATTCTTGTTGATTGTTGATGAATTATGATGGATATGATGAATTCTTGTAAGTTGAATTGAGAGAAATGTGGTAGTGATATGTTTGATGTTCATGTGTGAATGTTATATGTTGATTAGTAGTAGGATTTGATGAATTATATATGAACTTAGAAGATTTATGTATAAGCTAGTTGTACGTTATGCTTAGAAGGTGGTACTCACACCAAGTGTATGATCAAATGTTTATAGTATCGTCCGTATAGTCGACTATGATGTTACGGGTATATGATGATAAGTTGATAATTAAATATGGTTAATAGTTGACTCTCAAAAGTCAACTAAGTATAAGTAACGTGATTTGACTCGTTGTCGTAAAGGTAGGATTATAGGAAGTCGTTTGGTACATGTTATGTTAATATGCGTTATTTGTGATTACATGATGAATTACATGAGTTGGAAAGGATATGAAGTTGATTTTTGAGTAGTATGCTTGTTAGAAATGGCTAAGGGAAGTTAAGTGTGGATTATGTGATTGGTATGATCGTTAACGCGTACAATTTGGTATACTAACGAGAATGTGATGGTGACATGAAAGTATAGGAATCATGTCAAGACGGACTCAAGCGAGAAAGGCTAACGGGTCAAGAAGAGGCAAGGAATTGGATACGAGCACGGACGCGTAAGGTAAGTGATTTCTGTAATCACTTCTTATGTTCGATTAAGTTATATGGTGTTTTAATTAACTAAACATGATGGTCGAGGTCAATTATGTGTCGTAGTCTTACGTCGTGAAGGATGGGATTTAAAGTTGACCAAAATGCCCTTGATGGGTATTTTAGGCAAACGATCTTAATAAGTGGTTTAGAAACAAGTTATACGATTGGTGTAATGTTTTGGACAAGTATGGAGGTGGGAAGTATGGTCTTGCTAGTCTTAGACCAATTAATGCGCAAATACCCATAACGGGTCAAATAATTAGGAAATGATAATAAGCCGATAGAGCGTAAGATAAGAATTTCCTTAATCTGGATGTGGGATTTTAAGTTTATATGATAGAATGTGAATTTACAAGCATGTAGGAAGAAACGGGAGGTTAAACGGGTAAATGGTTCGAAAGTTATGCGCGTTTTAGTGCGTTCGGACGTCGAAACGGATCTGCAGGAAAAATGCATTTTAGAGAGGCCGTCGCCGACGGGCAAGGAGGCCGTCGTCGACGGGCAAGGGAAAGTCAGTTTTTCTCAGACGCCTTATTTACCTGTCTACGGGGTTTTGGCCGACAGGAAAAACTACAGGCCGTCGCCGACGGGCCCTATGGCCGTCGCTGACGACCTCCCCAAGTCCAAAAGTCTGAAATTTGTGATTTAGGTTTATTTATGTGTCGTAGGCTTCGGTTTGTTATCCGTGGACTACGGCGGACTTTCTAAACATGATTTTGATCAATCCTTAGATGTTTATGGGCTATAAATCTAAATCTAAGCTCCATGTAAATAATGTATGTGTATGTAAGAGGTACGTGTGATCTAGTACGTGTTCGTAAAAGTAGGTATGTATGTATGTAGTTGTGTATGTATGTATGCATAAAGACATATATGAGTGTATGCACGTATGTAAAGCTGTAGGAAAGGTATGTATGGATGTAGATGTGTATGTATGTTTGTATGTAAGTACGTATGTATGCCTGTTTTAGAGACGTTGAGTGTTAACATTATTAATGGTGTACCTTGAGAATGAAAAGTAATGCAGGTACATTATTGAAGCCTCACCAGGAAATGGATACGCAGATGAAATGCTTAAAGTTTGGAAAATGATGTAAAGTGAAGTGTGTGTGAATGAATCTTGTTTATATAATGTGTGCTAACGTTATGAATGAATGTGTGAGTGCAGGTTATACGGATCACGGGTGATTATCACAAGGAATAGAGATCGAAGACCGAGTCACAGGATAGATTGTACGGGAATAATTGAGTATGTATTATTAGTAAACAGGACTTATGCCTTATTTTTGTAAAAGATACATATTAAAACGAACCTTCAAGTAAGTCAAGACGCTTGTAATGAAAGAAATTTTAAGGCACGAATTTCCGCTGCGACTTTTTGTCTAATACGATTTAGGGTCTTACACATGTCCCCGTGCTTCGCACGTGTGTCATTGGGCCTTTGCCCATGTCATTGGGCCTAACCCGCATTTTCATGTCAATAGGCCTTTGCCCATGTCATTGGGCCTTTGCCCATGTCATTGGGCTTAACCCACGTTTTCTTGTCATTGGGCCTTTGTCCATGTCATTGGGCTTAACCCACGTTTTCTTGTCATTGGGCCTTTGCCCATGTCATTAGGCTTAACCCATGTTTTTATGTCATTGGGCCTTTGCCCACGTATTAATGTTATCACGTTTTTATATCATTGGGCCTTTGCCCACGTATTAATGTTATCACGTTTTTTATGTCATTGGGCCTTTGCCCATGTCATTGGGCATAACCCACGTATTAATGTTTTTGGGTCATGCCCATGTTTTAATGTTATTGGGCCTTTGTCCATGTTTTTATGTCATTGGGCCCTTGCCCACGTATTAGTGTCATTGGGCCTTTGCCCACGTTTTAATGCCAACGGGCCTTTGCCCACGTAATATTGTTATTGGGCCTTGCCCAACATGAGATTTATGAGTCCATAAGTTTAATAATCTTGCATTTTTATAAAAATTCACTAAGTATAGGATTTCTAATATGTTATTTTCCTTATAAAATATACTTAGTAATTTTTATATTTTTCAACTTTCCGGGTTTGGTTATCGACAAAATATACATCCGTTAAGTGTCTAAAAATATATTATTTTTAGACCCGTCGTCGTATTAGTTTCCTCGCGATGACGATACTCCCATTTTGTTGTTGGCGGATGTTATGTATTCCTTTTTCGACCGCTTTGTTTATATGTCTTATTTGGCCGATTGAAATATATTTTATTTCTTAGGAATATTTTCTTGTAATTTGTGGTTCCGCTGATGTGCACAAAATGCAACATATAAATTACATCAATTGTGGCATAAAACTAACCCTTTTTTAGTACTAATGTTGGAAAAAGTTTGCTTTTGTTTTCCTTTTATATTTTCAGGATTAAATGAGCTCAAATGAACAAAAGAAGCAAAAAGGCAACTAAATCTAACATAAATACAAGAAAAGGAACAAACGTGGCATGCCCGACCTCCCCAACAGCATCTTCCCAAGCAAAACAAGAGAACAGAAGGCTGAACACGCCCCGTGCTCAGTGAACACGGGGGCGTGCCCAAGTTCCAGCATAAAAGACAAAGCTATAGAAGCTTCTATCGCCCACCACGGGGCCGTGCTCAGCGGACACGGGGCCGTGGTCAACTATAAGATTCGCAAAATCCAGGCAAATCTTGATAGTACAGATATGCTTCTGCACACGGGGGCGTGCCCAGCGGACACGGGGGTGTGGTCAACTAATGCAGACAAACTGCAATTAATGAAGACAGAGAAGAGGATGGACACGGGGCCGTGGCCAATGGACACGGGGCCGTGCCCGACCTACTGTTCAGGCTATAAATAAAGGTGCTTGGCTCATTTGCAAACCATCTCTTGGCACACCACCTCTCTCACACTTCACCCACCACCCACCACCCACCACCATCACAACACCATCATCCACCACCATCATCCATTGTCCATCATAGAGTGTGTGAGTCGTCTCGGGATCCAAGATTGATCGTAAGAGTTCTTGACAATCAAAGGCCATGTTTGCCTAAGTCTCTTACATCACTTGGTGAAGACAAGTGTCTAGTGTAATACTTTTTATTTTTAATCTTTTCGCACTTTTTACTTGGTTATGTATTAATGACTTTAATAACTAGTTTCTTATGTTGAAGGAGATTATTCCTTATCGTTTGTCCGTGGTGTCTTGGCATTATTTTACTGTCTATATAAAATAAAAGATTTTCACCATTCATATCTCCACGGTCTATATGGAGGTATGTTGGCTACCTGGTCGGGGGTTAAGGGAACGGTTTGGTAAGAGTCTTGCCTTGTTCAGTGTATAGATCCTGCAAGGACCTGGGTCAAATTTAGTAGGACCTCCTTCAATACCCACCGGTATTGGATGGCGGGGGTCCAAACTCTTTGATCCCCTAATATGTAAGCTACTATTAATACTTTAACCCGGCTACTTAGGACTGTATCCCTGCTGACTCAGACTACTTAGCCGAGGGTAACGTCACCTTCAAAAGAGGGGCCTACCATAATATGCATTAATAACTTAATTAATTATCTTTCAATAATCCGACCCTTTAGGATTGTATCCTTGCTGACTCAAACTACTGGGTTGAGGGTAACGTCACCTTCAAAAGAGGGGCCTACTACAATAACTAAGATAATCTCTTAAAAAGTGCAAAAGTGCGGAAATAATCAAAGGTTACACTAAACACGAGTCGGAGCCAAGTGATTTATCTTGTCTATCTGTTTTTATTTTATTTTATTTTTCAGCATTTTAGTTAGTTTTTATTTTTCTCATTTAAAACCTTTTTCTAATTTTGATTTGATTAGACGTTGAGGATAAACGTTTTATTTTTATTTTATTTTTCAGCATTTTAGTTAGTTTTTATTTTTCTCATTTAAAACCTTTTTCTAATTTTGATTTGATTAGACGTTGAGGATAAACCGGTACTAAAAGCTTTTGTGTCCTTGGACGACCTCGGTATCTTACCAACACTATACTACGCTCACGATGGGTGCACTTGCCCATATGTGTGTTTAGTGTTAGTAAATATCGTGTTTTATAAATGTAAAACTTGACTAACGTGTAAAAAGGGCTTAAAATATACATTAAAATATAATAACACTCACGCACATCAAGTTTTTGGCGCTGTTGCCGGGGACACAAGGATTTTAAGAAAGTTAGGAATCAACGGCCTAATCGTTTTTTTCTATTTTTTCTATTTTTTTTTAGGATTTTTCTTAGTTTTTCAGTTTCTGCAGAGCTCAGCGCGGGCCGTGCCTGGTCGGACACGGGCCGTGCCCAGCATTGTGACTGGCAGTTTTTATTTTCCGAGTTACAGAGAGCTGAGCACGGGGCCGTGTCGGTGCAACACGGGGCCGTGTCCAACTCCCCAGTAACAGGGATCCGGAAAACAATCACTGTATCTCCGACCACGGGCCGTGTTCATCTGAGCACGGGGCCGTGGTGAACCTTCTGACCAACGTTCTTTTCTGTTTTTATTGCAGGACTAGGTACCCAGGTGCCACATCTAAACTTTCTACGTAGTGTATGAGCTCCAGTTCTAGTAGAGACATAAAAGAACCTCTAGAAGAATCCGAACGCTTTCTCAGAAAAAGACTTAAAGCTAAAAACCAAGAGAAAGTTTCGGGGAACCCACTTCCAATGGCGGACCAACGTACCCTCATGGATTACCTACGACCCACTGTGGGTAATCTCGGCACCGCTATCAATGCACCGAATGTCGAAGCCAACAACTTCGAACTTCGGCTGCATTTGATACAAATGCTTCAAAACTCCGCAACCTTCCATGGGCTTGCGGACGAGGATCCCCATCTACATATTACTATTTTTTTAGAAATATGTGATGCTTTTCGGATCAATGGAGCATCAAACGATGCCATCCGCCTTCGAATGTTTCCATTTTCACTAAAAGACCGAGCCAAGGCTTGGCTTAACACCCTCCCAGTTGGCTCGGTAAACACCTGGGATGAGCTAGCCCAAAAGTTTCTATATAAGTATTTCCCTCCTGCTAAAACGGCTAAACTAATGACTGAAATTAATACATATTCACAAGAGGATGGGGAATCCTTATATGAAACTTGGGAAAGGTTCAAGGAGCTACTAGGAAAGTGTCCTCATCACGGTCTTGCTGTATGGAAACAAGTATCCACTTTCTACAATGGGTTATTTCCACACACAAGACAAACACTTGATTCTAGCTCCGGGGGACTTCTAGGTAATCGTCGCCCAAAGGAAATATATAATCAAATTGAGGAAATTGCTCAAACCAATTTTCAGTGGCACACTCCCCGAGGCAATAAATCTGTTGCCCAGGGCGCTCATAAGGTTGATGAAAGCACTTCTTTACAAGCCCAAATCGAGGCCCTTTCTTCAAAAATCAAAAAGTTAGAAATGACAAAAACGGTCTCGGTTATGGCTTGTGAGGGGTGTGGTGGGCCACATGAAAATTGGAGTTGTATGAAAGAATTAGATGATCAAACGGAAATGGTTAACTACATTGATAATAGGCCTAGGCCGTCGGGTCCTCCAACGGGAACCTACAACCAAGGATGGCGTAACCACCCCAATCTTGGTTAGAGAGAACCCGACAATAGTAGTAACCAACAAAATCTGAACCAACGAACAAACTTTCAACAACTACAAAATTTCTCTCAACAAAAAGGTGGACGAGAAAGGCTTGAAGATACTGTATCTCGCCTCATCTCCGACACCGAAAAGAAAAACTCGGATTGATTTCAATAATTGGAATCGAATTTTAGAAATCAACAAGCTAGCATTCAAAACATCGAAAAACAATTAAATCAAATAGCTCAAAATTTCTCCGAGAGACCACAAGGCGCGTTACCAAGTAATACCGAGACCAACCCAAAGGCGCAAGTACATCTCATAACATTGAGAAAGCGTACCGTGGGTCCCAAAGAGGCTCCACTTCCACCAACTGAAAGAAGCCAATCTAGCCAAACCACAACTCCACCCGCGCCCCAGCAAGAAAAGGCTTCTCCACCAGTTCAAGAGCCCACTAAGACTCCTCAAGTTCCATACCCCGGTCGGTTAATTCGTCAAAAGACCGATGAGTAATTCGCAAAGTTTGAAAATTTACTAAAACAATTGCATGTTAATATTCCATTTATCGAAGTCCTAACTCAAATGCCTAAATATTCAAAATTTATGAGGGACTTCCTCACTCATAAAAGGAAAATTGAATCATTGCAATTAGTTAACTTAGGCGAAAATGCTCCGCCTTATTACTCAACAAACTCTCGCAAAAGAAGCTTGACCCAGGAAGCTTCACAATTCCTTGCTCGATTGGGAAATCCCCCATTCGTAATGCACTAGCCGATCTCAGGGCAAGCATCAACCTCATGCCCTCATCAATGTTCAATCGACTCGGCTTAGGAAAAACAAGTCCTACAAAAATAAGCATACAACTCGTCGATAGATCCGTCAAATATCCACAAGGTGTCCCTGAAAATCTATTGGTCAAAGTCGGCGAATTTGTCTTTCCGGCCGACTTTGTCATACTAGATATGGAGGAAGATACCGAAGTACCACTCATCCTAGGGAGGCCATTCCTAGCTACGGCCCAAGAAGTGGTAGATATGAATGATGGAACATTAACATTGAGGGTCGGGGACGAGGAAGTAAAGTTTGGAGTCGGAAAAAGAGTAGAAGACGAAGACCCGGTCAATTACATGAAGGTCATTGACTCAAGTTTGGATGATGCTCTCCGACGGTGTAGCATGAGATGCAAAACATCCCACTTGGGTAACATATGACCAGGCTTTGAGTCTAGCCAAGGACCCTTATAAACGTGGCGCACCAAGAAGGCATTCCGCAGAACTATCCTTAGTTTAGTTTAGATTAATTTTTTATGTTTTCTAGTTTAGTTTTAATTTTCAGGAATAAAACACACTCGGGATGGTGAAGGATAACAAGGGAAACTTGAACCAGCACCCCATGCACGAAAACAGGGCCATCCGACAAATTTTTCTTCATTACAGCAAGTTCAGCACGGGCCGTGCCCGCCCAACACGGCCCCGTGCTGCACAATCTGCAGAAAATGCCCAGTTCAGGTAACTAGACACGGGTCGTGTTCACCCAACACGCCCCCGTGCCCAGGCTTCTATTTCTCTTTATTCATTTCTGTTACTGGCGATCTGAACAAGGGGCCGTGCCCGGACACCACGGGGCCGTGTCCAGACGCCTAGTAACACAAATTTTGCTTTTTCACACCTTTTTACACATTCAATCAACCTAAAAACTTATTTTTGGGACACATTGAGGACAATGTGTAATTTAAGTGTGGGGGGATGCTAAAATCTTGAATCTTGCAAGTCTTAATTACAAGCCTTACACAAAACTCTATTCCCCAAATATTTTCAAAAAAATTTCATTTTTTTTACTTGTCTAGGTTTAATTTGGGAATTTCAAATTCTATAAAAGTTATATTTTTACAAATTTACAACCGATAGCGTCGTGATAAAAAGAACCAACATAAGAAAATTATGAAAAGGCATGACAAGTTTAGTTAAAATTTGATTATATATACTTGATCACATAAAAACTCATTCCCACAAAAAGTGAGTTTTGAGCCTTTATTGAGCATACAAGTACATATCTTTAAATTAAATGCTCATTTTTCGTTTCTTGTGTGAATAGCCGCTTGGTTCTTACGACTCTAGAACTTGCCACGACGATACATTCCCGGTCCTTACCAACTTAAACCCGAGTAAGTAAATGATGGAGGCATTAGGACTAACCCTTTTTATTTCTACACCATTATTTTTCTTTTTTTTTCTACCACCTGCCCAAAATCACCCTAGTTAACCCCTTTGAGCCTAAACCTTTTCATTTCTTAACCCCAAAACAAACACCCTTTCACCCACCAAAACCTTTTTATTTTTAACCCTTTGTTTTAGTAACAAGCTCGGTTTTTCTTATGACTTTTTCAAAAAAAAAATGTTGATGATGAAGCAAAAGAAATAAACAAACAAGTTCATCAAAAATAACTTTGTTTGAATAATGGCTTCATCAAAAAAATAAAAATTGCAAAAATAAAAAGTCTTACGAAAACCGATGCTTTTTACGCTTTTCGCCCTTTTCTACTAACCACTAATCCAACCACCTACCTTTAAACCCAAAAGTCCTCTTGATATTTACAAAGGTTTATAGTTAAAAAGGAGGAGGATTGATTGCTTGGCAAGCCTATGGTAGGAGTAAGTTCCATGCCGCTCTCGAGTGATTCACTAAAATACATCTTCGGCCGAGTGTTGAGTGATCCCCCGTGAGGTATGTGAACTTGTATATAAATGAAATTTTAAAAAAAAGGCATGTTATGCCCTAATAAGTAATTTATCTTATGTAATGTTTTAAATAAATCATGAGGAATATGAGTGTAAATAAATAAAAATAAAACTTGATAAAGAATCATGGAAATCCCGACACTCTATGACAAGCCCAAAAACCTTCTCTTCTACCTATTCCATTTGGGAGTGTAATAGCCACATATTAAAGAGTTTTGCTTGAGGACAAGCAAAGATTCAAGTGTGGGGGTATTTGATGTGCACAAAATGCAACATATAAATTACATCAATTGTGGCATAAAACTAACCCTTTTTAGTACTAATGTTGGAAAAAGTGTGCTTTTGTCTTCCTTTTGTATTTTCAGGATTAAATGAGCTCAAATGAACAAAAGAAGCAAAAAGGCAGCTAAATCTAACATAAATACAAGAAAAGGAACAAACGTGGCATGCCCGACCTCCCCAACAGCATCTTACCAAGCAAAACAAGAGAATAGAAGGCTGAACACGCCCCGTGCTCAGTGAACACGGGGGCGTGCCCAAGTGCCAGCATAAAAGACAAAGCTATAGAAGCTTCTATCGCCCACCACGGGGTCGTGCTCAGCGGACACGGGGCCGTGGTCAACTATAAGATTCGCAGAATCCAGACAAATCTTGATAGTACAGATATGCTTCTGCAAACGGGGGCGTGCCCAGCGGACACGGGGGCGTGGTCAACTAATGCAGACAAACTGCAATTAATGAAGACAGAGAAGAGGATGGACACGGGGCCGTGCCCAATGGACACGGGGCCGTGCCCGAGCTACTGTTCAGGCTATAAATAGGGGTGCTTGGCTCATTTGCAAACCATCCCTTGGCACACCACCTCTCTTACACTTCACCCACCACCCACCACCATCACAACACCATCATCCACCACCATCATCCATTTTCCATCATAGAGTGTGTGAGTCGTCTCGGGATCCAAGATTGATCGTAAGAGTTCTTGACAATCAAAGGCCATGTTTGCCTAAGTCTCTTACATCACTTGGTGAAGACAAGTGTCTAGTGTAATACTTTTTATTTTTAATCTTTTCGCACTTTTTACTTGGTTATGTATTAATGACTTTAATAACTAGTTTCTTATGTTTAAGGTGATTCTTCCTTATCGTTTGTCCGTGGTGTCTTGGCATTATTTTACTGTCTATATAAAATAAAAGATTTTCACCATTCATATCTCCACGGTGTATATGGAGGTATGTTGGCTACCTGGTCGGGGGTTAAGGGAACGGTTTGGTAAGAGTCTTGCCTTGTTCACTGTATAGATCCTGCAAGGACCTGGGTCAAATTTAGTAGGACCTCCTTCAATACCCACCGGTATTGGATGGCGGGGGTCCAAACTCTTTGATCCCCTCATATGTAAGCTACTATTAATACTTTAACCCGGCTACTTAGGACTGTATCCCTGCTGACTCAGACTACTTAGCCGAGGGTAACGTCACCTTCAAAAGAGGGGCCTACCATAATATGCATTAATAACTTAATTAATTATCTTTCAATAATCCGACCCTTTAGGATTGTATCCTTGCTGACTCAAACTACAGGGTTGAGGGTAACGTTACCTTCAAAAGAGGGGCCTACTACAATAACTAAGATAATCTCTTAAAAAGTGCGGAAATAATCAAAGGTTACACTAAACACGAGTCGGATCCAAATGATTCATCTTGTCTATCTGTTTTTATATTTGTTTTATTTTTCAGCATTTTAGTTAGTTTTTATTTTTCTCATTTAAAACCTTTTTCTAACTTTTGATTTGATTAGACGTTGAGGATAAACTGGTACTAAAAGCTCTTGTGTCCTTGGACGACCTCGGTATCTTACCAACACTATACTACGCTCACGATGGGTGCACTTGCCCGTATGTGTGTTTAGTGTTAGTAAATATCGTGTTTTATAAATTTAAAACTTGACTAACTTGTAAAAAGGGCTTAAAATATACATTAAAATATAATAACACTAACGCACATCACCGCCGTCCGTATTGTCCGCTCGTCCGTTTAATCCGTCTAATTTAGCATTTATTGGTAGATTGAGGATATTGTGTATTTGTATTTATGTGTGTTTATACTTGTTATCTTTCAAGTATTTTCTTGGTATTCTTTGTGTATTATTTAGATTATCCTAATGTATCTAAATAATACACATAACACATAATATATACACTTTGATGGATTCTCCAAGTATATATATATTTTCCCTAAATATATATATATATAAGTTTCATTTTTAACTTATAAAAAACATTATAAGTAATTCAGAAACTTACTTATATGTTTAATACTTAGCTCTTCCCTAAAAAGTTTGTTTAACCATGATAAAATCCTTAAGTGTGATTAGCCATTTTAATCACACTTTAGCCGTATTTAATCATGATTATGATTTTAGAAAATTTCGCCATATTTCCCCTAAACTATGACGTTTCCCATGTTTTCAAAACATGTTTAAATCATTAATCAATTTTCAAATCATCATCAATTCATCAAGTTTCTCCAAAAATTATTTTACAAGCAAAAATCATATACTTTCACCTTCAAATTCTCATGAGCTTATTATTTGTACATATTTTCCAAGACTTTAAAAAAATAACAATTTTTCAAGTTCATCTTTTAGGTAAACTTGTTTCTATTAGTTTTTCCCACCCTTAAAAATTCCCATATTTTTGTAAAAATTCTCAAGACCTTTTTATACTACACTTTCTAAAATAAAATTCCATAAACTTGCTTTATGTTAAAATCAAGTTCATTAGTGTTTTTTTAAAGCCTTGTCACATGATCATTCTTTGTTTAATCTTTCAAGAATCACTTAATCAAGTTTACATACAAATGCTCATAACCTTTGAAGTTGATGATCTTGTGTGATTTAAACATTCATATGTTTAAATCACATTTTAAGTCTATCATGGCTAGATTAGCACTAATCTAAAATACTACATGAAACTAATCACAAGATCATCATAAATATAAACTTTAAACCACTAATCTTAACAAAACTAGCATAATCATCAAGATTACATCAACTAACTACACTAATCTACACAAATAATCACATAAACAATCATGATTAGTAGATTATTAAGTTTGAGATTAGGGTTTTTGATTATGTTTTTCTTGATTTTCAAGATTATCAACTTGTACTTCTAGTAAATTCTAGTAATAAGAAGCTTAAATATGATGGTTTGAGAGCTTACAACTTTGCACAAGCTTAGAAGAATATTAAAAGAAGATTAAGCCTCCAAGAACTCCCCAAAATGCTCATTATGCTTAACCCATGTGCATATGATCTTGTGATGGGTAGATTATGTGAAAAATCAGGTGTTTATGGAATTTTTATGGTGGGTTTGTGATGGTTTCGTGGCTACCGAAATTTTAAGGGGAGATGGGAAGGTTTCTTTGCAACTTGAGTGGTGAAAATGATGGAGAAAAAGGGCGTCTTGAAGTGTTGTGATGGTATGGTGTAACTTATAATTTTCCACAACAACTTCAATCAAGAGCCATATCCAAATCTTGAAAAAATCAACATGAATATGGTGGGTGGGACCAACCTAGATTTCGGATAGGATGAAGCAGGGGGGGGGGGGGGGATTATATAATTTTTTTATAAAACTTGATTAAAAATGTAGATATTTTGGTCATTAACCAAAGTATGGTGGTTAGGGGTTTAATTACACCATTAAGGGGTAATTAGGGATTTGGATTGTTAATTGACCTTAACTAGTTTACTAAACTAGTAGAAATTGTATTTCGATACTTCAGATGCATTCTGTTTGGTCGTCGGCTAGTTAACGACACTATTGCGTCGTCCCGATGAAATTTTGTCGCAAGTTGTTATTCCGCCGTCAAACGATGCATGAAGTGATTTCGATTCCCAAAATAAGCTTAACTAGCTCGCCATGTCTTCCGTTTAGTTTTTTAGGCGTCGAAAATATTATTTATTAGCTTGTCGGTTCAAAAACGGACAAGTTGTGGGGGTTGCAACGCAGCACCGAAAGCTTATGTTTCGGACATCCTATTAATATCCTCATATTGTTTTCATGTATTTGTTATCATTTGTCATAATTCCGGAGTCTCAGAAATGCTAAATTAATAGTTCGGACGAGTTAGAATTGTTATATTTTTAACCGCACAGACGATTTTGTGGTTAGGACGTTGTACCTGAAAGTTATGTATTTTGCAAGATGTGTTTCCACATTAGTGTTTTTATATGTTTATGGACTCACTTATGTTATTCGTATGCCATTTTTCATCGTTTAGTTTTGTTTCAGCAACTTTGTTGGCATGAATAGTGTAACCGTGAATAGTGCACGCAGCACTTTCTACCAACACTTTTAGGACATTGTTTAATTGGTTTCACAATACGATGAAAACCAACATATGTTTTATCATTGTTTTTTTGTCCTAACACTGTTATCTAATATACGTCATAGTTACGTAATTAAATTATGCTAATTGCATGAGATGATATACCAAAAATAGTGATTAAAGTGTACAGAATCACCGGTTATTTGCCATTTGTCACATTCTCCCCCTGTTAAAAAGAATTTCGTCCCGAAATTCACGTTGAGTTATCCTTGAAAGGAATCTTCTCGAACAGGTCGGGGTACTTTGTCTTGATCTGCTCTTCACGTTCCTATGTATACTCGGGTCCATGAATCGAGTTCCAAAGGACCTTTACTAGTTTAATACGACTTCTTCTTGTCTTGTGGACTTTCCAGTCTATAACCTCAATGGGTTCTTTGGTAAACTGGAGTTGCCGTCTAAGTGAATTCCATACGCTGGGATGATAACTGTTTCGTTGGTTGGACTTTTCTTGAGGTCCGACACATGAAATGTGTCGTGTATGTTATTGAGTTGTTCTGGGAACTTTAGCTTGTAAGTAACAGTACCAACCTTTGCCAGAATTTCTAAAGGCCCAAGGTATCTCAGGTTTAGTTTTCCGTGCTTCCCGAATCTAGCTACACCCTTCCAAGGTGAGACTTTTAGTCAAAACTTGGTTTCCAACCTCGAAGGATAATAGTTTGCGACTTCTGTCCGCGTAGCTCTTTTGTCTGTCACGAGCCAGTTTGATACGGTCTCATATTTTTGATATCTTATCCATTGCCTCTTAGACTAGTTCGGGGCCAATAAGTTGTTTGTCACCGACTTCCGCCCAACTTAACGGTGATCGGCACTTTCGTCATATAAAGCTTCGAATGGGGCGTCTTTAATGCTCGTGTGATAATTGTAATTATATGAGAACTCTACCAGCGATAAATGAGTATCCCAATTTCTGCCTAAATTCATCACACAGGCACGAAGCAAGTTCTCCAAAGTTTGGATGGTTCGTTCGCTTTGGCCATCGGTTTGCGAATAAAATGTTGTGCTTAGATCCAAACGAGATCCAAGCGATTCTTGAAATGATTGCCAAATCCTTGACACAAAGCAACCATCCCGATCCGAGATTATTGAAACATACACTCCACGACGTGCCACAGTCTCGTTAAGATAAAGTTCAGCTAACTTTTCGGTATTGTCTTTCTCATGAATAGGTAAGAAGTGAGCCGAATTGGTTAACCGATCAACGATAACCCAGATCATGTCATGACCTCGAGAGGTCCGTGGGAGTCCTATAATGAAGTCCATTGATATATGTTCCCATTTCCAAACAGGAATCTCGGGTTGCTGTAATAAGCCAGATGGCTTTTGATATTTGGCCTTAACCTTTGCACAAGTTAGGCATTTCCCAACAAAGGTCGCAATATCTCCCTTGAGCTTAGGCCACCAGTAATATTCTTTTAGATCTTGATACATTTTATCGGATCCCAGATGTATTGAATATCTTGACTTGTGCGCTTCGTCCAACACCAAGTCTCGTAGACCGCCAGAGTATGGAATCCAGATCCTTCCCATGAAATAATAGGTGTCTTCCTTATTCGTTTCCATTTGTTTCTCTAATCCTCGCAATTATTCTGCTTGAATGTTTTCCGGCTCTAGAGTTTCTTGTTGTGCATCGTGCACTCGAGTAGTAAAGTTTGTTTGGATTGTCAACTCTAAAGCCCGTACTCGTAATGTTTTGACTCGCACTTTCCGGCTCACAGCATCCGCTACAACGTTTGCTTTGCCCGGATGGTACTTGATTTCACAGTCATAGTCATTCAACAACTTCACCCAACGACGTTGGCGCATGTTTAATTCCTTTTGATTAAATATATGTTGAAGACTCTTGTGATCAGTGAATATGGTACACTTAGTACCATGGAGATAATGACACCAAATCTTTAAAGCAAATAACACTACGCCTCGTTCTAGGTCGTGAGTGGTATAGTTTTTCTCATGAACTCTTAACTGTCGTGACGTGTACGCGATGACTTTTTCACGTTACATTAACACGCAACCCAAGCCATGATGCGATGCATCACAATACACCACCAAGTCATCGACACCGTCCGAGAGTGATAAGATTGGAGCTTGACATAGTTTACCTTTTAGTAGTTGAAATGCCACTTTTGTTTTTCACCCCAATCGAACTTTTTATCCTTTTGAGTGAGCGAGGTTAGCGGTTGAGAAATTTTAGAAAAATTCTCAGTGTCTATGATAGTATCCCGCGAAGCCCAGAAATTGTCTTACTTCCGTTGAGGTCTTTGGGGCGTTCTAGTTCTTTATGGCTTCTATATTAGCTGGGTCAACATGCATTCCGTTCTCGTTCACCACGTGACCGAGAAATTGTACCTCGCGAATCCAAAATTCGCATTTCGAGAATTTGGCATACAATTGTTCTTTCTTAAGCAGCTCCAGAATAGTTCTCAAATGTTGTTCATGTTCTGCCTCGGTTCATGAGTATATTAATATGTCCTAAATGAATACAATCACGAACTTATCGAGGTATGGCTTACATACCCGGTTCATTAAATCCATGAACACGGCGGGAGCGTTTGTTAAAACGAAAGGCATAACAAGGAACTCGTAATGCCCATAGCGAGTCCTAAACGTTGTCTTAGGAATGCTTTCCTCTTGAATCCTCAGCTGATGATATCCGGATCTTAAATCAATCTTGGAATAGAAGTTGGAACCTTGTAACTAATCGAAGAAGTCATCAATCCCCGATAAAGGATACCGACTCTGGATAGTTAACTTCTTTAGTTCCCTGTAGTCGGTGCACATCCGAAAGGTTCCATCCTTCTTCTTGAAAAATAACACCGGAGCTTCCCAAGGTGAGAAACTTGGTCTAATAAATCCTTGGTCAAGCGATTCCTGAAGTTGAGTAGATAATTCCTGCATCTCCAAGGGCACCAGTCGATATGGAGCTTTCGCCACCGGTGCAGCTCCTGGCACTGGGTCAATACGGATTACAACTTGTCGTTGTGGAGGCAGTCCCGACAAGTCTTCCGGAAAGACTTCGGGATATTCCTTCACTATGGGTATGCTTTCCACCTTGCGCTCCTTGGCCTTTTTGTCAACCACATGGGCAAGAAAGGTGATGCATCTTTTTCTCAGACTCTTCCGAGCCTTAATGCAATTAATAATTCATAGTGGCATGTCTTGATTCTCCCCGTGTACTAAAAGATGTTCTCTCGTCGGACAGGGGGATGCAGATGATCTCCTCATGACATATGGCTGCAGTTTGATTATCGGATAACTAGTCTATGTAAAAAACTGCGTCGTAACAAACCAATTGAATGGGTAAGATGGTCAATGTTAAATTTATGTGCTCAAAGTTCGAGTGTGCATTCTTTAATGCCTTCTCCCGACTCAACTAATTTACCGTTGGCCAATACCATGGAATGAGGGGGATGTCTAGCTTACTTGACTCTTGGCCAAGTATATTTCAAATTCTAGGGGGATGAAACTAATACCGACACCCGTATCAGACAAAATGGATGCAACGGGTCGGTTGATAGAAAACGTATCGGCGACCCTTAATGACTTCACATGACTCTGCTAATTCCTCATTAGCTAACTTGATAGAGTAGGACATGTCTAACCTACATGACTCTAATTCGTGTATATGCTTAATATCTAGGAACACTAAGTTAAGCCGACGTTGGTATCTAAAGAATTGATACATGCTGGTTGTAGAGTAGAACGTACCCATGGCAACATCGGGATTTTGGGGAGAATTCATAATTCCACCCATACACCTACTTATTCACTTGCTTGATTCGTCCTTAGACGTCCATGCTTGTTGTGATCTCTTTGCCACAGTTAAAATTTCCTTGTTCTTTCTTGAGTATAACTACTCATTAGTTTTCGTTTTGTGCCCAGTCTCACCACACGGCTACTCTTGGCACTTTTACAAGTGCCCTCATGATGAAAGTTTCATTTATCTCTTTCAGGATTTTGGCAAGTTATTAGCATACATCTTGATGTCAGCTTCGTATCTCAGGGCTAAACCCCAAATGTAGCGCTCAGTGCATTTGGATTCACGTGTTATCCCGTATGCAACAATCCTTAAGAGATTGTAGAGGTGTCAGGGGTAACCAACAACATTAGCTCTAATCATGATCGAGTTCTAGGGTTCGGTTTCCAACCTTGGAATTTTTCCGCTAGCGAGCCATACTCTTCTCGCGTAAGATCCTTGAGTTCTTCCCACGACAATCTCTTGTTGTATTACTCCCTATAGTTTGCACTTGGAGATTTCCACCAAGTTAGCGTCTCCTTCAACAGAAGACTATTCGTTTACCAAATTGTTTACTTAGGAGTACATTTACTAGCACGGTTAACTAACTTCCTTGTCTTTATTTAGCGGACAAAACTTACCGTACCTCCCGTATCAATGAGGTCTCGCGGCTTATAATCCGGAAAAGCCTTAGAATAAAAATCTGGTGTGATTGCATCTCCAAGTGTGGCATTGCCACTCATTCTCGTCCCATCGGGATTTGAACCAATCGAACTACCGGTACCATCAGTACCATCACTAGTGTCAACTCAACAACTTCATGTTGTGCAATTTCCGCAACCTCATGTTGTTCCATAAAAAAATAACTCTAGTTTGACTTTAATAGTAGGGTGCTGATTAACTTCCCCTTTTGGGCGTAGATTTTGTTTTCGGCGCCATGTTATTTTTGATACATAGTATCAAAGAATCTAGACTTGTATTTTGACAGTTATAGCCTACCCTGCGCCTAAGAATTAAGAATGTAACTGGTCATGAAAACCTCAAGATCGCATTGTTCATACAGTTTTAAAACATTGATAATATGAATAACCGCAACACAAAATGCGTAGTACCTCTTGCGTGTATTGGTCATATGCTTAAGTGGGAAAATAGGTAATTCGTTGAGGAGGAGGAACCAAACGGTCGTCTCCATCCTTACAGTATGTACTTCCTACCTCGTGGGTCTCAATCGTCCAAAGTAGGAAAATCCTTCACCGCACTAACCCGTGTGACGAATACGTTGATATCCCTTGAGCTCCACGAGCTCCAACAAAATTGTTATAATTTCCATAGATGTCGAATAAAATGCAATGAAGGGGTTGTAGCATGGCTCATGCCACATCTTCCCTTGGAATAAGACAAATGTCAAACGACGGAGTTTAATGTAATCATTTCCAATAACCAAGATAAGGTAAGGTAAGGTGTCATAGACAACAAAGAACCAGTCCATGTATAAGAATTCTAGAATGATGAGGAAAATCCTCCCTGGTTGGCTAACAAGTTTTGTTTGTTTAGATGACTAGTCTCACACGACTCGTGTTATAGATCGAATGTTAGGTGCGAACGATACGTGGGGTCTTCCTGTATTATAGATCGAGTGTTATAGTAACCATTCTGGTTAGCATTCTACTCGATAGAAACTTGAACAACCTAAGAGATGAGTACTTCATCTTCCTTGTCTGGACGAGAGTGTCATCACTCATGATTAGCATGAGCTTCAGGGACCTCGTCCCACTAGTAGAGTTGTTGTCCAAGGCCGCCACCTCCGCCTCGTCGTCACTACCGAAGCCTGACATTTAACCATCCGAGGGAAAAAAACCATCTTCCATGGGTTCAATGCTTTAGGGTCTCACTTAGGAACCATGTCTGCCATAAGCTTCGTAATGGATGCGAGGTCGTTATTCTCGTCGCTTGAGTCAAGGGTAATAATAGAATTCGTAGTCGAAGGCATTTTCGTTCATGGCAAAATATTCCGTACAACACATATATAAATACATTATATATATATATAATCATTAAATCTCATGTTGTTTTTGTTCTCGTATTTCACATGTAATTCCTAATGTTTCGAGTCTATTCCTTATAGACTAACCATGTATTGATCCTTGTTCGCCACTTATGGCTGAGCTCGCATCATAGATCCTTGTGTTATTGTGACACAATGAAAACCTTTTGTCATTTTGTCATATTTCTGAAATCATTTTTGTAATGTTATTAACTTTGTTTTCATGTGAGAGCCCATAGTGATTGTAGACCAAACTTTTTAAAAGTTTTTCCCCGGTTCACTACAATCGGAGCTCTGATACCAATCTGTCACACCCTGGTAGTAGCGGAAGCGTATTGTGTGTGATGTAAGAAAGGTAATCATTGCATCCAAATGTGTAAACATATAAACTAACAGTGATGCCATAGATATATATGTTTTCAACAAAAGATTACAAGTTTTCCAACATAGTTTCAGAGTTTCAACAACGTTTACAACGTTAAACATAGCATAGTTATAAGTTATACTAAACATCACAAAAGATTGTTTTTGACATAAAACATATTGAGGTTTTGTTATATACCCATACGAAGTTGGGATATAGAAGGCAAATCCTCCAAAAGCGGCTATCGTTGTCATTGACATTCCTGTTTCCCGTAGTGTATCACCGGCTTAAGACTTGTTTCCTGAAATACATGTAGATTTAAAAAGTCAACAAAAGTTGAGCGAGTTCATGCAGTTATTGTTATCATATGAAATCTTTGTACTCTTGTAATGTAATCATGGTATGTTATTAGCATCCATGGAGTTTAAGGACCTATCAGAGTGTCGTGAACACACTGACATTATGTACCATAAGTATGTAACCAAACCGAGACAACCTTGACATTTCTGGGATCACAAAAGCACTCCTATGGCACCAACCAGGAGTGGAGCATGTCTCAAACTCTATAGATCTACACCTTTTGCACCTTGGTCACTAAGTGATTAATGGTTACTATGTCATCATCCTACTTACGTACATTGATCATGTTATCATCTAAACCCATAGCTAACATACCCATAGTTTTAACATGTATTTCCCCTCGACTGTTTTAAAACAAAACCTTGAAATCATTGAAAGGAGGGACATGAACTCATAAGTTTGCGTTCCGTGTAATCGTACTATTGAAAATGAGCGTCCGTGTGAGTAACCTACATGTGTACTAACTTTATTAGACACTAGGTCTTTCGGACCTTGAACAAGTTGTTCATCTTGAATTCTTATTATTTTTTCACTTGTCATTTTGGAACAACTTTGTATTTTAGAGTGTTGGTAGTTTGTTCTTTCGATTGTTATATCTATTTATTTCATAAGTGTATACATATATTTTGTATGTATTGAATCATGTGTGAATGGGCTTCGCCCTTCACGTGTCCCCGTGCTTCGCACGCGTGTCATTGGGCCGAACCCATGTCATGGCCCACGTTTTCATGCCATTGGGCTTAACCCACGTTTTCTTGTCATTGGGCCTTTGCCCATGTCATTGGGCTTAACCCACGTTTTCTTGTCATTGGGCCTTTGCCCATGTCATTGGGCTTAACCCACGTTTTTATGTCATTGGGCCTTTGCCCACGTATTAATGTTATCACGTTTTTTTGTCATTGGGAGTTTGCCCACGTATTAATGTTATCACGTTTTTTTATGTCATTGGGCCTTTGTGTCACGGCCCCCGACCCGTTTTGTCCGGTTTGGAAGTCGTGGGACAGAAACCCGTGGTATTGGTCTTTATTTGGCAGCGTAAACTTTTAACAGGACCGTTTAAAATGGAAAACACAGGATTATTTAATTATTAATATCGGGACAAAACCCCGTATTTTACAAGAAAGGAATTTCACTGGGAAATCCCCTGATTACAGAAAACATGTTTATTTATTTACTGAGCCACTTCATTCAAGCTGGAGTGTTACTCGGCACTTTTCCTTGTTCACAGTAAATCACCTGAAACATGTTTTAAAAAGGTTTTATCAGCGAAAAATACTGGCGAGTGCATTCAATTTATATAAAAGACACATTGTTATAATTTACAGTATTAAGAGCGATTACAATTGCCTCTATCTTATAATTATCTGATCCAGTTGTCACTCGACCGGATCTGTGACTGTGGTCATATCACTATTGGGTCCGTTCACCCAAAAGTGACGTGTATCACTATTTAGGTCCGTTCACCTAAAGGTGACACCAAAGAAGTAATGTATACAAGACCCCACTTACTGTCAGTAATTTAAAATAACAAAGACTTAATCCCTGTAAAATATAACTGAAAATGATTTGAAATTTTGTAAAACCGTTTGATAAAAAGAGAATGACTCACATTGCAATTTTAAACGGTCAGAGCCTGCCTATAGTTTTAAGCTGGTAAACCTAGTAAAATATATAAAACAAACGAAACTAGGTTAGTAACTTAATTCAACATTTACGATAATTCACGAGATCGAAACCCTCACGACGAATGACAAAGTATAGCCCGAATTTAGGCAGCACTTAAACATCCATCGGATCAGTTTTAATCGATCGGACATTGTATCGTAGCAGTGATCGAGTTATTACCCTGTTATCGTAGCAGAGGTTCGGGACTGTGATGGTGTTTTTGAAAGAAACGGAGATATATTAACGTAAGAAGCTTAATTTTTCATCGTCACAAACATTTCATGCAAGTGCCAAGTCCCTAGGTTATATACTGGATTCGGGTCTCCCCCGCGTGTCGCGCTGGCTACCCTAGCCGCTGGCGCGTGTCGCGACGGCGACCCACCTAGGCTAGGGTAGCCTGGTGTCTTGGATAGCCTTGATGAGTTGCAAATTTTTGAATTTACGTGTTTTGCATCAGTTTTATGAAGATAATATCAATTAGGGGTTCCCCCCTTGAGTTTTAGGGGGCCCTGTTGCTGGTTTAATCCGTTTTTCAAATTTCGGGTCGCACCGTATCACTTGGGGGGTTTTAATTAGGGTTTCTTAATGTGCCTTTTTAGAACGGGAATTAGAAAATTTTGCGAGGGTTATTACATCCTCCCCACCTTATTAAAATCTCGTCCTCGAGATTTACTGGAACAAGTAAGGATACTTTCGTTTCATTTCTGAGTCCAGCTCCCACGCGTATTCAGGTCCTCTCCTTGAATCCCATTTTACTTTGACCAGAACCAATCTCTTGTGTTTAAGATTCTTAACCTTTCTGTCTTCGATTTGCAGAGGTTTCTCAACAAACTTTAACTTTTCATTTACCTCTATATCTTGGAGAGGTACTACCACTGAATCATCAGCTAAACATTTCTTAAGATTATATACATGAAATACATCATGTATACCTGCTAATTCTTCTGGTAGTTGTAACTGATACGCGACTGGTCCTATTCGTTGGATAATTGTAAATGGTCCTACATACCTTGGACTCAGTTTTCCTTTCTTACCGAATCGGACTACTCTTTTCCAAGGAGAAACTTTCAATAGTACTTTGTCTCCAACTTGAAATTCTAACGGCTTACGACGATTATCGGCATAGCTCTTTTGGCGATCTCGAGCCGTTTTCAGTTTTTCCTTGATTTGGGTTATCTGGTCGGTGGTTTCCTGCATAATCTCGGGACCTGATAGCTGACTTTCTCCTATTTCTGCCCAACATACTGGAGTTCGACACTTTCGTCCATAAAGTGCTTCGAACGGGGCAACATTAATGCTTCTGTGATAACTGTTGTTATAGGAGAATTCTCTTAATGGTAGGTGGTCGTCCCAGTTTCCACCGAAATCAATAACACATGCTATTAACAAGTCTTCCAGGGTTTGAATCGTCCTTTCACTTTGTCCATCAGTCTGGGGATGGTATGCTGTACTTAAATTTGATCGTGTTCCCATTGCTTGTTGGAAGCTTGCCCAAAAATGTGAAGTGAAACGACTATCCCTATCTGATACGATGGAGAGCGGAACTCCATGTAGTGATACTACCTCATCTACATATAACTTAGCTAGTCTTTCCATGCTAAAGGTTTCTTTCATTGGTAAGAAATGAGCGGATTTAGTTAATCGATCCACAATCACCCAGATTGCATCGTTACCTTTCCTTGTTTTGGGTAGTTTAGTAACAAAATCCATTGTTATTAGTTCCCATTTCCATACTGGCATTTCTAATTGTTGAAGTAAACCTGAAGGTTTCTGATGTTCTACCTTAACTTGTGAACAAGTTAAACACTTAGAAACGTAACTAGCTATGTCCTTCTTTATTCCTATCCACCAAAAGTGATTCCTCAAGTCTTGATACATCTTGTTATTGCCAGGATGCATCGTATACCTAGATTTATGGGCTTCCTCTAATATCTTATCTCTTAGGTTTCCTTTTCTAGGTACCCAAATTCTTTTCTTATGGAATCTCCAAATTCTATCAGTTCCTTGCTCTAATTCCTTTATTCTTCCTTTCATTCCTTCAGCATCGTCCTTGATCGCTGTTTCTTGAACACTTTTCAGTTGTTTCATTAAATCTAACTGTAGATTTAATCTAAGAGCACGAACTCGCCTTTGGTTCTCATGATATTTACGACTTAGGGCATCGGCTACTACATTTGCTTTTCCTTCGTGATATCGAATATCACAGTCGTAATCACTTAAGATTTCAATCCATCTTCATTGCCTCATGTTTAATTCTTTTTGCCCAAATATGTATCTTAAGCTCTTATGATCTGTAAAGACAGTAAACTTACTACCATACAAATAATGTCTCCAAATCTTAAGTGAAAAAATTATTGCTCCTAATTCTAAATCATGAGTTGTGTAATTTTCCTCGTGCTTTTTCAATTGCCTTGATGCATATGCAATCACTTTCTTACGCTGCATTAGCACACATCCTAATCCTAGCTTTGAAGCATCACGGTATACTTCAAAATCTTCTGTTCCTTCTGTTAAGGCAAGAATTTGGGCATTTGTTAACCTTTGCTTTAGAATTCTAAAGGCTTCTTCCTGCTTAGGTCCCCATTCAAACTTAATAGTTTTACAGGTTAACTTAGTTAATGGAATAGCTATTTTAGAAAAGTCTCAGATAAAGCGTCTATAATATCCAGCTAGTCCTAGAAAACTTCTGATTTCTGTAGCTGACTTTGGGACTTTCCAATTTATGATAGCTTCTATCTTAGAAGGATCTACATGAATGCCTTCATGATTAACCATGTGTCCTAAAAATTGCACTTCTTGTAACCAAAATTCACACTTCGAAAATTTGGCGTAAAGCTTTTCTTTTCTTAACAGGGTTAAGAGTGCATGCAGGTGCTTACAGTGTTCTTCCTGGCTTTTGGAATAAATAAGTATATCATCGATGAAGACAATTACAAATTTATCCAAGTACGGATTACAAATCCTATTCATCATATCCATGAATGTTGTAGGAGCATTTGTTAATCCAAACGGCATGACTGTAAACTCGTAGTGACCGTACCTAGTCCTGAAAGCAGTTTTAGGAATATCCTCTTCCTGCACTTTCAGTTGATGATACCCGGAGCGCAAATCTATCTTAGAGAAATATCTAGCTCCCTGAAGTTGATCAAAAAGATCATCAATCCTAGGTAATGGGTATCGATTCTTAATGGAACCTTATTCAATTCTCTATAATCGATACACATCCGCATTGAAACGTCCTTCTTTTTTCACGAACAACACCGGTGCTCCCCAAGGGGATGAACTGGGTTGTATGAATCCTTTCCCTAACAATTCATCTAACAGCTTTTTCAGTTCTAACATTTCTGTTGGTGCTAAACGATAGGGTGCTTTAGCTATTGGAGCAGTTCCAGGTATTAGATGAATTCTAAATTCTACCTCCCTATCTAGTGGTAAACCAGGTAGATCTTCTGGGAATACATCGGGGTATTCTGATACTACTGGAATTTCCTTAAGTTCTTTGCTTTTAGAGTTAATGATTACTGAAATCATATACACTATGCCTTGCTTTCGTTCGTAACTAGCAACTTTCATTACTGAAATGAACTTCATTAGTTTGCGTGGCTTATCTCCCGTAATCAGAATTATTTCCCCTGTTGGCGTACATATTTCTACAGAATTTTGATCACATAGGATTCAAGCATGGTTGGTTACTAACCAATCCATTCCTAACACAACGCCGAATCCGGCTAAATTCATAGGTAGAAGGTTTGCCGAGAACTTATGTCCTGAGAGTTCTATTTTTCCTTCTTGCAGTATCTTATCTATATTGACAGAGTTTCCTTCTGCCGTTTCTATCGTATAAACTTGCCTAAGTTTGGTTAAGGGTTGCTTAAGAGCTTGGCAGAATGAAGTATTTATAAAACTTTGGTTTGCACCAGAGTCGAATAATACTTTCGCGTAAATGTCATGTACAAGAAACGTACCAGCTATCACGTCCGGTATCAGATCTGCCTCTTGCGTTGTTAGCTGAAAGGCTCTAGCATTCTTCTTATTAGTTCCATCAGTCGCTTTTTCTTTGTTGTCAGTTTCCTTGACCAATTTAGGGCAATTTGGCTTAAAATGCCCTGCTTCTCCGCAATTGTAACAGACTATGGATTTCTTCCTGCATTCCTCCTCTCGGTGCCCCGGTGTTTTGCAGAAATTGCAGTACACCTTACATTTTCCAAAATGCTTTCTTTTACAGTTACTGCAAAATGGCAGGGTGGAAGACTGCCCGGCTCCCTTTTTCTTGGAGTTACTACTATTATTACCCAAACGGAAACCTTGGGAAATCTTTTGAGCCAATTCTTTCTTCCTGTTCTCTTCTCTCGTGCGTACCAGCCCGTCAGTCAAGGTGTTGGCCAATTCGACTGCATCGTCAATAGTTCAGGGTCTCCCAGCCTTGACTATATCGCGGATCTCGCTAATCAATCCCCAAATGTAGCGAGAAATAAGTACGGTTCTGGCGAGGCCAGAGTCGGTACGATTCTAGCATACTCGAAAAATTTCGAAGCATACTCACGACAATTAACATCCACCATCCGGTGGTTCAGGAATTGGTTTGTCATTTGTTCCTTTTCGTAGGAAGGACAAAACTTCCTTTCTACCAATTCTTTAAACTCCTCCCAACTCATGGCATACGCCATGTCACTTCCCTTTGCTTGCAGCACCGTGTTCCACCATTCTAATGCTTCTTCTTTGAAAAGGTGGGATGCATACATTACTCTGTCTTTTTCTGCGCACTTACTTATTTTGATTACAGCTTCCGTCTTTTCTAACCAACGTAGTGCGGCAGTTGCTCCTTCGTTGCCTACAAATTCGACTGGCTTACAGGCGAGGAATTCTTTGTAAGTGCAACCAGTCGTCATCACCTTCATATTTTTAGGTAATGGGGCTTGAATTATATTATTATTATCGCCTCCATTCACGCTATAACTGAAATTATCGTCACGAGTGCGTTTGCTATTGTTGGCTTTGGAAGGTTCTACTGGATTCTTAACAGCTGCGACGATTGCTGGGATAGCATTAGCTATACCCTGAGCAACTATATTTTCTATAGCTTATTTATTGAGAAAACTTCCCTGATTATTTGGTTCGGTTTGATTAACTGCATTTGCCGATTGGTGTACTGAATTTGCCATCTGAATTATTAACAATATATACGGATTATTGTCACAAAATAGATAACAATTAAATACAATATGGCAATCACAAATGCAATTAAGTCAACACATATAGCCAAAATCGTCGACATTGCGACATCTATATTTTTATATATATATTTATGCATCCGTACAAACCCTGTATTTACAGATGTTTTATTGGGTTATATTATACAAATTATACATTATTTTATTATTATTGTTATTATTATATTATATATATATATATATTATTTATTATATATATTTTAATTATATTTTTTCACATATTATTATTATACAAAAGATCTATACTACGGTTAACGGTCTTCAGAAACGGAACTCCCGTTCATCGTATTTCCAGGAGAGGTTTTCTCCTACAGCTCGGATCCGGTTCCCTGCATCCATCAATTCTTCGCCGTAGCGGCAGAGTTCAGCAACATTTTCTGGGTTCATGGGTGGAAAAGTAGCAGGGGCTGGTTCAAACTGTGGGAACTACACATTTGGATTATTCATGGAGTTTTGGAAGTGCCAGTCACTGGTCCACCCTTCTTCCATTTGATCTGGAAGAGGTTGGGGGTTGACAATAGGTTCAGGGATGGCAGGTTCCAAGTTGATAGGAAGTTCCGATTGAGCGAGAAAATTCAGAAGGGTTTCATCTACTGGGCCAAAAGGCCGCAGTTTGCCAGTTTTCTATCCAGTTCCTCCAAGGGTGGCAACTCCTGAGCTTGACCAGAGCTCTCTCCCACTTCTTTCTCTTTTCCTTTTGGCTCAACAGTTTTCTTCACTTTTTGAGCTGTTGGTTTCTTCTTTCTCCCCGTTTTCCAGTCTAAAAGCCTCCTTCTCTTCTTTGGTTTGGGTTTTTCCTGGGATTGAACCACTAGTGGCTCGTCTGCATCAACCTGGTATTCGGTCTGGTTCCTGGTAGCTTCCATGTTAATGGAATGTATTGGGAGGTTTTGGAGAGCCTTAGATAACTCACTCATGCTGTTAGTCACACATAAGGAAACACAAAATTTCCAAATTAAATTTTAAATTATTGCAAATAAATTTTCATAGAAGCACAAGAATTCCTGTCTAACATTTAAGTATTTTTCAAATGAGTTAATTACTGTTTTCGTCCCTGAGGTTTGTCAAAAATAACGGTTTCAGTCCATTAGTTTAAAAATTGCGATTTCAGTCCATTAGTTTCATTTTCGTAACCATTTCAGTCCACCAACTTAACTCCCATCCATTTATTTTGTTAACTTTGGGTGAAATTACCAAATTACCCCTATGGTTAAATTTAAAAAAAGGCTAGTCACAGGTTTCGAACCTGTGACCTTTGCTTTGAAAGGTAACTGTTAAACCAATATGCCATGTATTAAGATTGTGAATGAATTCAATTTGTTTTTCTTATAACATAGCTTACTCATCATCTTCTTCCCTAAACCTATTCATCATCTTCCACAAACCTTTCATTCACCACCATTAACAACCCACCACACAACAACCGACACACCACAACCACCTCCGCCACACAACAACAACTTCTGCCACACACATCCACCACACCACAACCACCTCCGCCACACACCACCACCATCCTCGTCACACACCACCACACCACAACCACCTCCGCATAACACCACCACCATCCACATCACACACCACCACACCTCCGCCACACACCACCACACCTCCGCCTCCGCCACAATCGCTCCAATAATCCGCAACGGCTGTGTTCGCTCCAATAATCCACACCTCCACCACACACCACCACACCTCCGCCTCCGCCACACCTCCGCCTTCGCCACCTCCGCCTCCGCCATAATCGTTCCAACAATCGTGTGATGCATTTGGTTGTGTGTTAAGAGTGAAATTCAGGTTAGGATTTGTGTGATTTAGGTTAGGGTTTGTGTAATTTGTGTGAAGATTATTGTTACATTGTGATTTAGGTTAGGGTTTGTGTAAGTTGCAGAGGTTGAAGGTGGTGAAATGGCAATTAGCCTGCAATTACCAAAATGAAAACAATATGATGTAAATCACAAACTTAATACATGGCTCAATGGTTGAGTGATTGTTTTCAAAATCAAAGGTCATGGGTTCGAATCCTGTGAACTGCATTTTTTATTACAATTTGTTAAGTTAGCAGGGACAATTTGGTCATTTCACCCAAAGTTAACAAAATAAATGGATGGAGTTAAGTTAGTGGACTGAAATGGTTACGAAAATGAAACTAATGAACTGAAATCGCAATTTTTAAACTAATGGACTGAAACCGTTATTTTTGACAAACTTCAGGGACGAAAACAGTAATTAACTCTTTTCAAATACTTAATTGGCTTAAACCAGTGGCTCTGATACTACCTTTTCTGTCACGGCCCCCGACCCATTTTGTCCAGTTTGGAAGCCGCGGGATAGAAACCCGTGGTATTGGTCTTTATTTGGTAGCGGAAACTTTTAACAGGACCGTTTAAAATGGAAAACACCGGATTATTTTATTATTAATATCAGGACAAAACCCCGTATTTACAAGAAAGGAATTTCACTGGGAAATCTCCTGATTACAGAAAACATGTTTATTTATTTACTGAGCCACTTCATTCAAGCTGGAGTGCTACTCGACACTTTTCCTTGTTCACAGTAAATCACCTAAAACATGTTTTAAAAAGGTTTTATCAGCGAAAAATACTGGCGAGTGCATTCAATTTATACAAAAGACACATTGTTATAATTTACAGTATTAAGAGCGATTACAATTGCCTCTATCTTATAATTATCTGATCCAGTTGTCACTCGACCGGATCTGTGACTATGGCTACACCACTATTGTGACCGTTCACCCAAAAGTGACGTGTATCACTATTTAGGTCCGTTCATCTAAAAGTGACACCAAAGAAGTAATGTATACAAGACCCCACTTACTGTCAGTAATTTAGGATAACAAAGACTTAATTTTTGTAAAATATAACTGAAAAATGATTTGAAATTTTGTAAAACCGTTTGATAAAAAGATAATGACTCACATTGCAATTTTAAACGGTCAGAGCCTGCCTACTGTTTTAAGCTGGTAAACCTAGTAAAATATATAAAGCAAACAAAACTAGGCTAGTAACTTAATTCAACATATACGATAATTCATGAGATCGAAACCCTCACGACGAATGACAAAGTATAGCCCGAAGTTAGGCAGCACTTAAACATCCATCGGATCGGTTTTAATCGATCGAACATTGTATCGTAGCAGTGATCGAGTTATTACCCTGTTATCATAGCAGAGGTTCGGGTTTGTGATGGTGTTTTTGAAAGAAACGGAGATATATTAACGTACGAAGCTTAATTTTTCATCGTCACAAACATTTCATGCAAGTGCCAAGTCCCTAGGTTATATACTGGATTCGGGTCTCCCCCCGCGTGTCGCTCCGGCTACCCTAGCCACTGGCGCGTGTCGCGATGGCGACCCACCTAGGCTAGGGTAGCCTGGTGTCTGGGATAGCCTTGATGAGTGGTAAATTTTTGAAATTACGTGTTTTGCATCAGTTTTATGAAGATAATATCAATTAGGGGTTCCCCCCTTGAGTTTTAGGGGGCCCTGTTGCTGGTTTAATCCGTTTTTCAAATTTAGGGTCACACCTTATCACTTGGGGGTTTTAATTAGGGTTTCTTAATGTGCCTTTTTAGAACGGGAATTAGAAAATTTTGCGAGGGTTGTTACACTTTGCCCATGTCATTGGGCTTAACCCACGTATTAATGTTTTTGGGTCATGCCCATGTTTTTATGTTATTGAGCCTTTGCCCATGTTTTTATGTCATTGGGCCCTTACCCACGTATTAGTGTCATTGGGCATTTGCCCACGTTTTAATGCCAATGGGCCCTTGCCCACGTTTTAATGCCAATGGGCCTTTGCCCATGTATTATTGTTATTGGGCCTTGCCCAACATGAGATTTGTGAGTCCATACGTTTAATAATCTTGCATTTTTATAAAAATTCACTAAGTATAGGATTTCTAATATGTTATTATCCTTATAAAATATACTTAGTAATTTTTCTATTTTCAACTTTCCGGGTTCGGTTATCGACAGAATATACATCCGTTAAGTGTCTAAAAATATATTATTTTTAGACCCGTCGTCGTAGCAGTTTTCTCGCGATGACGATACGCCCATTTTGTTGTCGATGGATGTTATGAATTTCCTTTTTTCGACCAATTTGTTTATATGTCTTATTTGGCCGATTGAAATATACTTTATTTCTTAGTAATATTTTCTTGTAATTTGTGGTTCCGTCGTCCGTATTGTCCGCTCGTCCGTTTAATCCGTCTAATTTAGCATTTATTGGTAGATTGAGGATATTGTGTATATGTATTTATGTGTGTTTATACTTGTTATCTTTCAAGTATTTTCTTGGTATCCTTTGTGTATTATTTAGATTATCCTAATGTATCTAAATATATGCACATAACACATAATATATACACTTTGATGGATTCTCCAAGTATATATATTTTCCTTAAATATATATATATATATATATATATATATATATATATATATTTAAGTTTCATTTTTAACTTATAAAAAACCATTATAAGTAATTCAGAAACTTACTTATATGTTTAATACTTAAACTTTTCCTTAAAAAGTTTGTTTAATCATGATTAAAGTCCTTAAGTGTGATTAGCCATTTTAATCACACTTTAGCCCCTATTTAACCATGATTATGATTTTAGAAAATTTCGCCATAGTTTCCCCTAAACTATGACGTTTCCCACGCTTTCAAAACGAGTTTAAATCATTAATCAATTTTCCAAATCATCATCAATTCATCAAGTTTCTCCAAAAATCATTTTACAAGCAAGAATCATATACTTTCACCTTCAAATTCTCATGAGCTTATTATTTGTATATATTTTCCAAGACTTTAAAAAAATAACAATTTTTCATGTTCATCGTTTATGTAAACTTGTTTCTATTAGTTTTTCCCACACTTATAAATTCCCATATTTTTGTAAAAATTCTCAAGACCTTTTTATACTACACTTTCTAAAATAAAATTCCATAAACTTGCTTTATGTTAAAATCAAGTTCATTAGTGTTTTTTTAAAGCCTTGTCACATGATTATTCTTGGTTTAATCATTCAAGAATCACTTAATCAAGTTTACATACAAATGCTCATAACCTTTGAAGTTGATGATCTTGTGTGATTTAAACATTCATATGTTTAAATCACATTTTTAAGTATATCATGGCTAGATTAGCACTAATCTAAAATACTACATGAAACTACTCACAAGATCATCATAAATATAAACTTTAAACCACTAATCTTAACAAAACTAGCTTAATCATCAAGATTACATCAACTAACTACACTAATCTATAGAAATGATCACATAAACAATCATGATTAGTAGATTATCAAGTTGGAGATTAGGGTTTTTGATTATGTTTTTCTTGATTTTCAAGATAATCAACTTGTACTTCTAGTAAATACTAGTAATAAGAAGCTTAAATATGATGGTTTGAGAGCTTACAACTTTGCACAAGCTTAGAAGAAGATTAAGAGAAGATTAAGCCTCCAAGAACTCCCCTAAATACTCATTATGCTTAACCATGTGTATATGATCTTGTGATGGCTAGATTATGTGAAAAATGAGGTGTTTATGGAATTTTTATGGTGTGTTTGTGATGGTTTCATGGCTGGCGAAATTTTAAGGGGAGATGGAAAGGTTTCTTTGCAACTTGAGTGGTGAAAATGATGGAGAAAAAGGGTGTCTTGAAGTGTTGTGATGGTATGGTGTAACTTATAATTTTTCACAACTTCAATCAAGAGCCATCGCCAAATCTTGAAAAATTCAACATGAATATAGTGGGTGGGACTCACCTAGATTTCGGCTAGGATGAAGGGGGGGGGGGTATTATATTATTTTTTTTTATAAAAATTGATTAAAAATGTAGATATTTTGGTCATTAACCAAAGTATGGTGATTAGGGGTTTAATTACACCATTAAGGGGTAATTAGGGATTCAGATTGTTAATTGACCTTAACTAGTTCTCTAAACTACTAGAAATTGTATTTCGATACTTCAGATGCATTCCGTTTGGTCGTCGGCTAGTTAACGACACTATTGCGTCGTACCGACGAAATTTTGTCGCAAGTTGTTATTCCGCCGTCAAACGATGTCTGAAGTGATTTCGAGTCCCAAAATAAGCTTAACTAGCTCACCATGTCTTCCGTTTAGTTGTTTTGGCGTCGGAAATATTATTTATTAGCTTGTCGATTCAAAAACGGACAAGTTGTGGGGGTTGCAACGCAGCACCGAAAGCTTATGGTTCGGACATCCCATTAATATCCTCATATTGTTTTCATGTATTTGTTATCATTTGTCATAATTCCGGAGTCTCGGAAATGCTAAATTAATAGTTCGGACGAGTTAGAATTATTATATTTTTAACCGAATGGACGATTTTGAGATTAGGGCGTTGTACCGGAAAGTTATGTATTTTGCAAGATGTGTTTCCACATTAGTGTTTTCATATATTTATGGACTCAGTTATGTTATTCGTATGCCATTTTTCATCGTTTCGTTTTGTTTCAGCAACTTTGCTGGCATGAATAGTGTAACTGTGAATAGTGCACGCAACACTTTCTACCAACACTTTTAGGACACTGTTTAATTGGTTTCGCAATATGACGAAAACCAACATATGTTTTAGCATTGTTTTCTTGTCCTAACACTGTTATCTAATATACGTCATAGTTACGTAATTAAATTACGCTAATTGCATGAGATTATATACCAAAAATAGTGATTAAAGTGTACGGAATCACCGGTTATTTGCCATTTGTCACAAACTCCATCGAAGGCTCCTATGTCGCACGCTGAAGAAACAGTGAACTAATTCGACCGGAATCGATTAGATCGGGGGTTTAGTCTCTGCATATAAGGGGTTAATCTCCTCACTGATTCAGTCATTAGCTAGCTTCCTTCTCCGGTGATCGCTGCAAAACAGAAAGCCGTTAGACTCGCCACGGGGAGAATGGGGGTTCTCTCCGTGACCACCCTCTGGCGTGAGAATAAGTACAGTGATCTTGAAGAAGATGAAGTTGTATATGTGAGAGTAAGTGAAAGTAACTTGTGAGATCATACCTGAAGCATCTTATTTATAACCGGATTTTGGCGGGAAAATGGTGTAACGGAGAGAGTAACGGAAAGCACTTTTCTGTTGGCGGTTATCTTCCATTTCCCTCAATCGTTAACCTTATGTCCATGCACATGGATCGTGGGTTTGATCAACGTTTAGGGAGTCGCCACGTGGAAAGTGGTTTTTGTGTAGACCTTTCTTCAAATTAATGCCATCATCGTGATTTAGATGAAAGCTCAGGATCATGCCACATCACATTCAGTTGCAACTGACTGGAGCCATGCACGATGAGCATTTAAGTCCTTCTAGAAGATCTACAGCTGTAAACCATTGTGCCTTTGCCACGTGTCCATTCTGTTATAACAGAAAAGATTCCTTTGTTCAAGTCTTGATTTCAGGCGCGCGGAGATGTTTAGGATTTTATCTTCAAGCCTAAATGTGCCCTTGCGCGAGCTCGCGCAAGGGTGTTAGTTGAATATTTGTCCTTCTTTTCACCGGCGCATGGTCATTGAGACTGTTCTTTCCCAAATCTTGTTTAGAACCTCCGCCCGGCCGTGCAGGGTCTTGTTTAAGATGTTCTTTAGGATGAAGTTAGGGTACGGTCTTATGCGCTTGCGCAGGGTTTTTGGGACCATACCCCTTCTCACGCTTTATTCATCAAACCCGAGAACGCTTCCATCAATATAATGAACAAAAAAGGATAAATGGGATCGCCCTGACAAATTCCTTTTTGACAACCAAACTCGAAGGTAGGCGACCCATTCACCAATACCTAAAGTTCTAGCCGAAACCAAAATCCCCCGAATCCACTCGCGCCATGTCAAAGGGAAATCCATTTGTTCAAGACCGACAATAAGAAATCCCAATTAACGTTATCATAGGCATTGTCAAAGTCAATTTTAAATAAAACATTTTCTTCCCGCGCTTTCTAGCCCAAGCGAGTACCTCGTTTGCCATTAAAGGACCGTCTAAAATGTATCTCCCTGTCAAGAACGCATACTGTGTTTCCGAAACAATTTTACCCATAACCATCTTCAAACGGTTTGCCAACACCTTTGACACCACCTTACTTATGATCCCTATCAAATTAATCGGTCTAAAGTCATGTAGTTCCGTCGGGTCATCCACTGTAAGCCCCTAGTTCGTATTTGACAAAAAGTCGCAGCGGAAGTTCATGCCATAAAATTTCTTTCCTTATAAATACCTTGACTTACTTAAATCTTCATTTTAACACAACTTTTTCACATGAAGTCATCAATCGAATCATTTACAATTAAAAACATAACATGGGTTTTCTAAATTTCATACACCAACGTTCCCGTACAATCTGTCTTGTGACTCGATCCTCGATCTCTATTCCTTGATGATCCTCATGACTCGTACTACCTGCGCTCACCACATAAAATTCATAACATTAGTACGCATTATAAACATACAAGATTTATTCACGTTTACTTTTCGTTCCGTTAACTCTTTACATCCCAGCTTTCCATCTAATCATACAATCCGTGGTGAGACTTCTTTGCTATTCCAGCGTTACACTTCATTCACCAGACACGCTAATATTATCGTTAGTACTCAATTTCATTGGATACATGCGTACCTACTTTCATACATACTTATACATATTCATACGTTCACACATAACCAATTAAATACATACGTACATACTCACATGTAAACACATCTACATCATTACATACGTATCTACATACACACATACCTACATCATTACGTACACTCATAACATTATACATATATACATACATACATCCCTACTTGCAACATACCTAACTCATACATGCCTACTCACATACATACCTTCATATATATGCGTATACTTGCTCACATACTTATAAACATACATACGTAGGTGCATACATGCTTACATACATTTCTAAATAGGTGTATAGAGACATATAAACATACATACATATCCGGGCACTCTTGGCTATCACCTATGATCAAAACCAATTTAAAAGTTAGCTTTGATAGTTAAATAACAAGTTTAAACAAGTTATATGGGTTAAACTAGCAAAATTTAACAATTTTCGGATTCAGGGGGGCTAGACGCCCCACCTAGCCCCTTTTTTGACAGCAAGTTCCTTTGTTGATTGCTGCATTTGCCCAGCTCCATTTTTGATCAAAATTTTAACTTCAAAGCTTCATAACTTTTGATCTAGATGTCCGTTTTGCGCGATTCTTTTTCCTATGCGTCCGTAATTTAATTCTCTATCTTATGGAGTTAAAATCCAATATCCGGATTAATAAAAATTTAGACTTTTAAGTCTTCGACTTATTACCCTTTTTACAAAGTCTTGACCCGTTCATGCATTTATCAACATAACTCGTTTGTTTGACCATAACTTCTTATGAACCTAATAATATCAATGACGTCTATCATAAAAGACTAAATTCTTGGATGTCTTGCATCCTCTTAACCCATTTTCGCTCAAAAGCTTATTTTGACCCGTTAAAGGTATATTCCGCATTTTAAGGTCCTTGGCTTACGAAAATCATATTTCTCGCTTTCCTACTTTTTCAAAACATTCACTTAATCAAATAGCTTGTTTCTAATCAACTTTTAAGACCATTTGCCCGTTATACCCATCAAGGGCGATTTTGTCAACTTTGACCCATCCTTTACTACAAAAGACTTCATTGCATAATTAACCAATCATGCGACTTATCTACAATTGTAAATGCACATACCTGGCTCGGATCAAAGCTATGGCCCATTTTAATACTCCATCCGCTAAATTGCTAGATAATAGCAACGCAAATCCTTTTCCTATATATTCTGTGAATTCATAATACTTAACAAAGCAATTCATTAGTCGATAACGCCAAAGGGTGACATCTTCACCATTTGACCCGTTAAGTCTAAATGTCCATTTTATCCTTGTGGGATATTAGCTATTCATTATCTCATCCATGTAACTTATTACTTCGTTAGCTTGCAACCAAAATTACCATAATGCCCCTTTTACCCTATTTAACCATCAACTTAGTTTCTTAACATAACCACATGTTCCGACCCATACCAAGACTTGTCGGAACATCATAATTCACATATTTACTTACCATGTTTGTAATCTAAACATTGAATAGATATTCTACAAAAAGGGGTGTAAGTTTTACTTACCTAGCATCCGAACATGCTTCCCGTGCGCATTAGTCCCGTTTGACCCGCTTCTTTTCCAAGCTTCCATATTGCTTATCAAGCATCAACTATCATATAACATTCTCAAGATAGTTAGCTTATTCATTATTCATCACAACCTTTTCATTACACGGATCTTACATGGAATTTATCATTCAACCTTATAACATGCTAATCTATCATTTCTTATCCGATTTCTTTAAACATTCACACACATGTATGATTCTAAACATCATTAACATAAGTAAATCATCAATTTACATTACATCATCTAAAACCCACTTCATAACTACATTGTTAATCACTTACTAGTGATCTAAACTCAATTATCTCTAATTTCATCATACCCTTGGTGTATGTACTACCTTCTAAACATAAAGTACAACTAATTCATGCACAATCTCCTAATCTCATACATAATTCATCAAATCCTCCTACTAGTTAACATATATCATTCACACATAAACATTCAAACATATTATCATCATACTTCTTTCAATTCTTCTAACAAGAATCCATATTACTCACATAGTACATCAACATTCAACAAGAATTAGACATGGATGATGATTCAAGTCATCATTCTCACCATAGCTAATGGGTTTCATCCTTGAACATCAAATTAACATAAATCATGCATAATCCATGTTCAATATGATGATTCTAACACACACCCATTCTCAATTGCATACAAATTCGCAATTTACATAATAACCCACTTCGTGAAAGATCACCAATCTAACTTTTAAGACATACCTTACGATCCCCTTGTGAAGGTGATCATTAATCCGTGTTTATTCATGAATTTAAGCATCATTTAGCCTTTCAATTTGATGAAAATGCTGAAGTTAGGGTTCTTGGCTCCATGGGAGTCTCCTACTCGATCTAGAACACACACGAAGTGTGTGTTTTGTGTGTGTTAACTTTCATAAATAAAACCCATCTTTCCATCTTAACGGTTTTGGTCCCTCAATTTCGTTTTGATTGCATGGGGGACTAAAAACTTATCATCTTATTACTTATATACATGACACCACTAGGCTAGTTTATTCCTAGTTATTTTATTTTATGGGTTCACTTTTACTACTAACGGTACTTTACCCGTTCCTTTATCTTAACCGGGTTCTAAATTACCAAGCCCGTTTTTGGGGTGTTACATCCACCTTCGGTACCAACGTAATGAAAGATGACCCAACCCCAACACTAAACCTCCCAACACTGTGAAAGTGATGCATTAAAGCAATAAAGTCATGCTCGAATAGTTCCCAAAATGACCTGATAAATCGAAAATTAAAACCATCCGGGCCCGGAGCTTTATCCGCACCACAACCAAAAACTGCGTCTTTAATTTCCTGAACCGAGAATTGCTCAATTAAGCGTTCGGCATCCTCATGATTTAGCTTCTTCACCCCATAACATTGAAGTGTCGGCCTTAGCACCATAGTTTCCTTGAATTTAGACCGAAAAAAACCTAGGGCCTCACGTTTAAAAATACTCGGCTTGGACTCCCACACCCCTCTAACCATCAACCCCGAAAAATAATTCGCCGCCTTCCGTTTGTTAATACATCCGTGAAAAAACCTTGTACTGTCATCCCCATTCGTTGCCCAGTTACTTCGCGCTTTCTGTTTAAGATCCCTTTGATAAAACACATCAAGCTCTCGTAACCTTCTTTTAGTTTCTTCCAGAGTCCAAACCTCCACCTCTGTCAGGTCACTTATATAATAACACTCTAGTTGTGTTTTGTAACATGTTAAGTGAGGGCAAAATGATAAATGGTAAAACCTTATGTTTATCTTTTTTTACACTTCTTTCCATTTCCTTCAATTAAAAAATATTCTAGAACACAAATATTTTCCAGTTACTTTCACTTCATTCCACTAATCATCATCATACTCAGTAAATTTCATCAATAGCAAAGCTAAGATAGGGCTATGAGGAGAGTAAGATGTAGACAGTCTTACCTCTACTCCGTAGGAATAGAGATGTTGCTTCTAGTGAGACCCCCCAGCCCTATAATAGTTTTGCATCAAGCCTTGGAAATAAGACACATATCAATCGGAACAAAGGCCAATTAGTGCATGTACCCTTTTTTCTTTCGGCTATCAACGCCACCACATGTTGCATGATTAATCGTCCGCCGCTTTTACCATTATTTTCATGAAATTAGTAAAATAACGTTAAAATTAGTGCAATTTCACTTTTGCCCCTCAGCGACTACACATATATACATTATATGTGCACGTCGCAAGCGGGGCATCAACCTACCTAGGCTAAGGCCTAGGGATACCAAAAAACAAGGGCCTCAATTTTTTCCCCTTTAATATATTAGACTTGTTTTTGGCCCATTTAGTACTTGCGGTCTTTTGAGTAATCAATGTGAAATCGATTGCGGATTCATGCATTGAGCAGCCGTAAAAATAGCACTATACACTAATCAGTTTTGCGAATTGAATGGTAGAATCTATAATATTTGCAATTTTGATTTGGTATTGATGATTCTATTGCTATTTGTTTAGGGTTGTCAGGTATTCAAGAGTCAAAAAAGGGATTAGACAATTAATATTCGTATTGTTGATTTGTTGGCTTGGAAGACACTACTTAGGTTAGTTATAGAAAATGGTTGATTTTTTATTTTCTTTGTATCAATTCGATAAGGCCCCGACTTTATAGTTCACTAAAGACCTTTAAAAATGTTGGACCGCTATATAGTTAGCAAAACTTGAAGTTTTAAATACGAAAATATTGTAGTTATCTATTTATATACGCTAATATTCTTTTCGGTAAATTCCCAGGGAGTTTTGTCATAAAAAATGGAGTTAATTACATAGTTAGTCCCTGTGGTTTGCACAAAATAACATACTTAGGTACTAATAGTTTAAAATCACCTTCTAGGGTATTAACTTTTCATTTTGTAATGTTTGGAGGTATTAACTTCTAGGGTATTAACATAGTTAGTCCATGTGGTTTGCATAAAATAACATACTTAGGTACTAATAGAATGAGATTTTAAACCTAAAAATAACGTTAATACCTCCAAATGTTACAAAATGAAAAGTTAATACCGTAGAATGTGATTTTAAACTATTAGTACCTAAGTATGTTACTTTGTGCAAACCACAGGGACTAATTATGTAAAAATGTCAAAAAGAAAGTCACCGTTCCAAAAAAAAATCTATTCGTCTTGTAGAAAAATCTAAACTCGAAAAGTAACTAGTTTAACTCGTTATATCTACTACTTCTAATAAAGCAAAACCAACTTATGTCACATGGCATATTCTTACACCACTTTGAAAGAAATTGAGCGGGATTCCACCACGCCATTCATCCCTCTTTTTGCTTGCCCGTAATTGATAAGAGATTGATGGACTTTCCATATTGTTGAAATCAGTTTCATTCCTATCTTAATTGCAATCACAATAACCACGCTTTTTGTAACAGGCCATTCAGAAAACCCTAAATCTCAAACACAAAAATTATCATCCAGGTATGTTTATCTCTATCTTTGATGTTGTAATCTGACAAATTTTTTTATTCTTTCGCTTTAATCGATCTCTAATCTGTTATTTTCAATCTCCAGACCCCAAGATTTCTTTATCTTCAATCGCGATTGAAAGCAACCAGTCTTTATGGAGAAATTGATTGAAAGCAAAAACTAGGGTTTATAGAATTAGAGGCAGAATTTATCATGTTCTCTCAATCCATCTTCCACCGTGATTATCATCATGTATGTTAATGTGTAGGATTTGGGGGTTTCAAGTTCATCTGTTGTGATTAAAAAATATGATGATTTTGATGATTCGACCATTATTTTCTTTATCATTGATTTCTTTATCGATTAGGCTTATTGTTTTGTTCTGATTTCGTTTTTTGGCTTTGTAAGATTACGATCAAGCATTTTTTACTTTATCGATTAGGGTATTTTGTTAGCCCCTTCTCACTATTGATACTACACATATAATATTCCACACTTTTGATTGCGCAAGACTGATCAGTTCGAAATTAGCAATCCTAAAATGATTGAAAGCAACTTTTTTCACACTAAAATAAATAATAAGCATGAACACTTTCTTTTAGATGGGTTAATGTTTGTATTGTGAATTAAGTGTATGATTTGTTGTTTTTTTGTGATAATGTAATTGTGCTTATTAGGGTTTGTTTTGAATGATTTAGGATAAAGTGGTGAAGAGTGGGTCGATATGGAAGTTATTGAGGAGTTTCTCGGGTGTAATCGGTTCTGTTCGATATATTTGAAGCTTTTGATGAGGTAAGTAATCTTTTAAAAAAGTACTAAATTTCTTTAAACTTCAAAGCTTACTATTTACATTATTGCAGCTATTGTTGATGAAAAGAGGTGGAAATGTTACTTACACTGGACCTCTAGAACACCATTCTCACCTACTACTCGAGTATTTTGAAGTGAGTCAATACTACATTCTTATTTCATGCTTACAGTTAACACAACATATAAAAGCTAGCATGAACAGTTCACTTCTCAGTCCATTCCAGGGGTTAACAAAATAAAAGACGGTCAAAATCCGACCATATGGATGCTCGATGTTACTTCTTCAACAGTCGAAGCTCAAGTTGGTGTTGATTTTGCAGAGATCTATGCCAATTCAGATCTGTATAAGTATGAATCCTCCTAATGTTTCCCCTTATAATTCATTTTCTTTGTAATATAGATTCTATCAAGACCCTCGATTATGTATTCTTTATGACAGGAGGAACCAACAACTAATTACCGAGCTAAGTAAACCATCACTAAGCTCCTAGGATCTTTACTTCTCAACAAAGTAATTGCGATCCTTTTGGACACAATGCTTAACTTGCTTATGGAAACAACACTGGTCTTACTGGAGGCACCCACAATATAACGTCGTAAGGTTATTCATGACAACAGTGATCGGCGTTCTCTTTGGAGTGATTTTCTGGAATAAAGGCCAAAAAACGTAAGAACCTAACACCACCACATTTACCTTTGGATTTTAATTCTAAAAGACTTTGTGTTAACAGGGGCCAACAACAAGATGTAATGAATCTTATAGGCGCTATGTATACTGCAGTCATGTTTCTTGGCGGAACAAACACTTTAGCCGTGCAGACAGTGGTGTCTGTAGAAAGAGCGGTCTTCTACAGGGAGAAAGCAGCAGGGATGTATTCTGCAATCCCTTATGCATTTGCTCAGGTACGAGTAATTTCTTAACCTTTGCTTCGAATGGAGTTAGTAGGAAACTTTAAGTAGATCTTTATGTTGCTTTCAGGTGACCATTGGGGTGGTGTATGTAGGCATCCAAACGTTAATTTATAGTCTTTTGATTTACTCATTGATCGGGTTCCATTGGTCTGCTGCCAATTTCTTTTTGTTCTACTTCTACATATTCATGTGCTTTGCTTATTTCATGTTATGCGAGATGATGCTTATAGCTCTCACACCAAACTATGAGATTGCAGCCGTTACAATGGCGTTTTACTTGAATATGCAGGTGGATACTGAAATGTCATGCTTGAAACAAGGTGACAATGGAGATTGGTAGAATTTTTTTCCAAGTTGTGGGAATGGATGAAACTTTAAGGGAAGTCATACTGATATAAAGCACATGGAATGAATCACTACAATGGGGTAAACACATGATCAGCAGTATCTAAATCATATAGAAGGCCCAGGTACTTATTAGCTTATATATTTTCATGTGTATGTTTAACTGTGTGTGTATATATTGTAGATGTGATGAGTATTTGTTAAAAGTTCTTCTCATCTAGAAACAAATTTAAGAAAATTCTTACGACTCAAATTTTGTGGAAGGTGGTGGTGATACTAATGGTTTAAATGTAGTTTCTCTTAAAAGCAGGTTGAAGAAACGGGCCTCGACTGTCACTGTCTCAGTTGCAGAAAATAACCGTTATATGGTTGAACCCGAGCCCATATAACGAAGTGCTAGAAGGAGCGTGCATTGGTAACAAACTTATTCTTTTGTGGACTTTTTTTTACGGGTACTACTTATCGTTCAACAACTTTTGCAAGAGAATAGGTACGAGTCGAAATGAGATATATATTACATGCATCCTTGGGTGTTCAACAGATAGGATTAGCTTCTTTTGATACATCAAAGGTATATCGTTAATTAGTTCCCATTTTAGTTTAAGCATTCTTAATGTTTTCCACATTAGCTAAAATGTGTTGTTTCTAAGATGTCTAGGTTAAATTTCAAGTGATAAAAATAAACTTTATTGATTTAGCTAAAATCCGAGATGGTTATTTTTTTAGTTTTTAAGTATATACTACTTTTTTTTCCGGCGAATCGACGAGTGACTAAGCTTGGTTGGTTTTTTAGCTCACAAAGATCGTTTAGAAATAAAACAAGTTCGAGTAATCGTGATATAGAAGAAAGAAGATGCAAGACATGTGGATAACACACACATGGTGTATAAAGAAATCTTTAACGATTCTTGATTTTTTTGTATTTTTTTTTCCAGTTCGTTGTAATTTAATATTTACCCAAGTAAAGGAATGATCTCAACGCCAACAAATATTATATGCTGGTGTGAAGCCATCCATGTAACTTCGTTTGATACATTACGTATCAGCGGGTAGAGAGATGAATTTCCTTACTTGAACGTTTATTTCTTTTAAAGGATTATTTTAACTTATGTTTGTGTGTTAAGCCACCCGCGAAACTCGCGGGATCTTAGGCTAGTTGTATTATTATAACACATCCAAGATTAGGTTACATGCGGTTAGTTAAGTATAGTTTGTTAATAGCTATATTAAATGAAGACGGGCTAAGATAACATAGAAATATAAAAAGAGTGAATTGCAAGTTTTGTCCTTTATCATTAGGTCTCTTTGCAAGCGGTATCCTTTATGTTTAAATTTGACGAGTTTTGTCCTTTATGTTTAAAAATCAAGCACGTTTTACCCTTTGGGCCTAACCCAGTCTGTTTTCCCAGTTAAATCTGATCATGTACCTTGCACATGAGGGTAATTTTGTCATTTCACCCTTTTAAAGACTAATTATATAAATAACTAAATATTTAAGCATTTTATTAAAATTAAAAAATACTAGCTTAAACCACTCTCTCTCACACCTTTCTCTCTCTACTACCATTATCTTACATTGACCTACGCCCTAACGATTCGCAGGTTTCCCCTGAGCATTCAACTTTGCCGCCACTTGTTCATCAGAAAGCGGTAAGTTGGGGGTGGGTGTGGCGATGGCAGCACCCGGGTGGTGAATGGTGGGGCAGCGGTTTGTGGGGATTTAGAGATGGTGGTTGTGATGGTGTTGAGTGGGTGGTGGATGGTGGGGCAATGTAACAATCACCATATATTTACACCTGATCTGAACTCCTCGATTTCTCCTAAAACCAACAAGGAAATTGGGATTTCTTTTTTAAACATGAACGGGGTTATAAAAGCCATTAAAATGGGTGAAGAACTCACTGATTATGCCACAATCAATGGCCACCCCCACCTCCGACGAACTGGAAGGGTTTCAACCAAACAAGAATCGCCTCCGAAACTCTCTCCAACCAAACCCCCACCTCCGACGAACTGGACGGCTTTCAGATCGTCGATTTGGTTTGAGAATAAGGTTAGGTTCTTAGATCTAATTCTATCCCTATTTGATTTGGATATTAGGAGTTGATTAAATTGGTTCTATTTTGTTTTAATTGGAACTGGATATTAGGGTTTGTGAAGGAAGATGAAAATGATGGTGGGCAGTTGAATTCTGAAGAGAGAGAGAGAGAGAGATATTGAGTGTGATAATGTTTAGAGAGTGTGAGAGAGATGATATATAACATTTTATATTTTTAAGATGATTTCTTTTAAAAATATGGTAAAAAGACAATTATACCCTCATGTGCCTTGGTAAAAGACCAAATTACCCGTGAGTGATTAGATTTAACTTAAAAAACTAACTTGGTTAGGCCTAAAGGACAAAACGTGTATGATTTGAAAACATAAAGGACAAAACTCGTCAATTTTAAACATAAAGGACAGCGTCTGCAAATGGGTATAAAGATAAAGGACAATCCTTGCAATTCACTCATATAAAAATTACTTGTGTCGGAAACTAATGGTCCAATGACATGAACATCACTACTAGTATTTAGTATTATCATTCCAAACCCTGGGCTTATAGCTCAGTGGTTATGGAAATAAGGGAAGACTCCTAACCGAAAGGTCTCGAGTTCGATTCCTGATCCACCCGGGTTTTACCGGCTTTGCATTGTCGTGCCTTCGGGCGGGTGCAGTGTCGGGTTTTCCCCGGAACTAGTGGCATGGTGGGCTAGGGGCTCCGTGCGTGCAGGTTGGGCTGCCGCGGGCTACCTTTCGGCCAATGGGTGCCGCGTACGGAGTACCCGACGATTCTTATGTTGGACGTTCAAAAAAAAGTATTATCATTCCAACTTGGATTTTGCACAAGTATAGGCGTGCACGTAATCAACGTATCATAGATTAGGGGTCTGTTTGTTTACCTCTTAATGTTACTTTTAATGGTTCAGACCTCTTACTGGTTCAACACTTAATGATTCAGACTGTTTGTTTTACGAGCAGATGTCTGAATGGTTTAAGCATTTGCCTCTGAATGGTTAAGATTTATACAGAGTCTGAATGGTTAAGACCTCGAATCTGAATTGGGGGCTGTTTGGCAACATCTGAATGGTTAAGTGTTGAACCAGTAAGAGGTCTGAACCATTAAGAGCCTGTATAATGCTTAACCGTTCAGAGTCGAATGTCTGACCAATCCAGATTAGAGGTCTTAACCATTCAGACTCTGTATAAATCTTAACCATTCATAGGCAAATGTCTGAACCATTCAGACATCTGCTCGTGAAACAAACAGTCTGAACCATTAAGTACTAAACCAGTAAGAGGTCTGAACCATTAAAAGTCTCATTAAGAGGTAAACAAACAACCACTTGGTCAGACATTTGCCTCTGAACGGTTAAGCATTATACAGACTCTTAATGGTACTGGTTCAGCACTTAATGGTTCAGACCTCTTACAGATTCAACATCTAACCATTCAGATGTTGCCAAACAGCCCCTAGGTTACACGAGTTAAGTGAAATGACGGGTCGGTTTCAACTGATGTAACGCGGATTAAATTCATTGTACTGTCCTAAGTCATCTTATTTGAAAGAAAGGATATGATTAATACGTTAATACAGTTCAGGGGTGTTTATGTTTCGGTTTAAGATGGTAAAGCAGCCCGACCCGATCATCTTCAAAGTCAGTTTTTAAATTTTAACAGGTCGTCTTATAAATTTTCAACTGTAGCGTTAAGTTTGATTTACAATTTATACAAAAATAAATGTGAAAAACTGGTCTACACTTGCAATATTAATAAAAACTATTTTCTAGTGAAAAACTGGTCTACACTTACAATATTAATAAAAACTATTCTCTAATAAATTTTTTAGAAATATTTCTTTAAAATTTTATTCTTAGTACATTTCTTCAAACCGCCTTTTGCGATTTTCTATACTAGGGTCTAAACATGTGTTTTCACTTGTGGATGGAATGGTCTGTTTAAACAACATGTTTTTAATGATCTAATTTGAACATCAATATTTCTGTTCTTGAGTCCAATATGTTTAAATCTAGTGTTTGTCACGATCTATTTGGAGAACATGGTTTTTTTTTTTTTTTTTTTTTTTTTTTTTTTTTTTTTTTTTTTATGTTTTGTGATTTAATTTAAACAACTCTCAATAGCTTTAATGATGTTATCCGGACATCACTTTTTTATAATCTTATTTAGACAAAATTTTCATGTATTTATCTATTTTGTCCTCTTACCTTTCTATAATTCTACTAGATTTTTTTTTCGAGTCAGGGGTCTCATCGGAAGCAGTCTCTCTATTTCTACGGGGTAGAGGTAAGACTGTCTACATCTTACCCTTCTCAGATTCTACCTTAGCTTTGCTATTAGTGAGATTTACTGAGTATGATGATGATGATATGTATTTTTTTTTTGTGATATAACTTAAACAAACCTCAACAGCTTACTAATAATCTTATCTGGACATCAACCTTTTTAAAATCTAATTTGGACTAGTTTTTTCATGTATTTATCTATATTGTCGTGTTACCTTTCTATAATTCATGCATTTATTATTTTATTTTTCGTGTATGTCTAGATTTAAAGTTTTATATTTATGCATATATTATTATAAAGTTTCAGCAAGCCCATGAAACCAAACGGCTCAACTGGTGTGAAATGATATAATTGTAATGCACTTGTACGAGAGTGTGTGGGTTAGACTACATAACCTCTTACATATTACAATTAAAGTAAAATGTATAGATGTTTATGCGGTTCTCGAAGTTCTCTATTCGAAATCGGTTATGTATATAACGGCCTCTGTGTCTTATTATCTCTAAATATATTCTTTATACATAAGCATAACATAACATCATGCCACATCAACAAAAAAAAAAAAAAAAAAATACATCATAAAGTAAATAGAGTTCTTAACTAACCACCATTGAACATTGAACCATGACATTAAACTACCTACTTATTATACGCTCACTTAATGACGGACCTACCGCCCCTTGAAAGAAATTTAGTGTATTATTATTTAGGCAAAGATGCTGATCATACCCCGATTAAACCCTCTGATCGCACCCCTAGAAAAGAAATCCTGGGTCCGTCACTGCACTCACTTGGTATGACTTAAGCACACCACCAACATATGTTGCTGCAACTGAAGTGGTTTCATGTGCCAAGTGCTCCCACGTACGAGTGGTCAGTATGACAAAATCGGCTAACTTGCCAGCAGATAACGAGCCTATATCATCATCAAGAAAACATGCACGTGCTGCAGAAATAGTGTGGCTGTGAAGGTGGTTAAACTCTTAATAACATAAGCATATAAATTAGAGATGGTGAATCAGGCAGGTCAAGAAACGGGTCACATTGGGTTTGGGTTTTAAATGGATAATTTTAGCGTTGGTCAAGCCCACCAACACTTTTTTAAATGTTTCACATAACTAACGTATCAAAAAATGATTAAAAACTACCTAATAAAGTGCGTAAACTATCTTTTAAACAAACGAGTTAGAAAGTTGTGAGCATCTAAATACACATTAGAATACTTTTGATCTTTGACCCGTTTGGCCCATTTGACCCGTTTCATTTTTAGCTACCTTTTTTAATGTTACTCGTAACTAAATAGATACAACCCAAATAGCACGTTTATACACCGTAGTCCGTATACGTTGACTCGTAACTTGAATTAAGCATAATACTTACGCGTTTAATGCATCAGTAAGCTTCATGCACTCTGCTGAGTTCCAAGCTTTATCCCAACCCGGAGGTATCCTCGTGATTGCAGTCTTTATACTATTTAAAGGATTAATGTCGGCTACCTGAAATTTTACCATCAGTAAAAAGTAAATATAAAGATTACAAAAGTAGTCAGTGAAAGGTGTTCTCACGGGCCAATCAGAACCAAATGCCACAAGCGCGTTGCCAGCAAGGAGTGATTGAAATAAATAAGATCCTTTCTGCATCCTCTCTAGCCCAATTTTTTTAACTGCTGAGTCAGCATCGTCCAACAAATGATCTGGCTGTCAACAATTTTTTAACCACTGGTGATGAACAATTATACGCAAATTTAAAAGTCATAAATAAAAGGACTTTAATTACCTGCACTGAAGCAATGATTCCTTGTTCACCAAACTTGGCTGCAGTTCCAACGGTCAAATGTTGAGCATGTTCAATCTGCAAAAACAGACTTATTATTATTTCATGAAAAAAAATCTATGAACTACCATTACTGACATAAAAAGGAACGAGTAAATTGCATTTTACGTCCTTTAAGTTTGAGCCAAATTGCAGGCGCTGTCCTTTAACTAACGAAATTACATTGGCTGTCCTTTATGTTACTGTTTCTCATCAGGCGGTGTGCCCTAACCCACTTAACTTTTTCTGTTAACTCTTAACACGTGCCACTCACATGAGGGCATAAGGGTTATTTTCACTTAATAACTAAAACAAAACTAAATAAAGTGAAAACGGCCATTATGCCCTCATATGGGCCGTTTTCACTTTATTTAACTTTGTTTTAGTTATGAAGTGAAAACAACCATTATCCCCTCACGTGAGTGCCACTCGTTAAGAGTTAACAGAAAAATTTAACTGGGTTAGGGCAAAAGGACATTGCCTGATGAGAAACAGTAACATAAAGGACATCTAGTGTAATTTCGTTAGTTAAAGGACAACGCCTGTAATTTGGCTCAAACTTAAAGGACGTAAAATGCACTTTAATAAAAAAGAATCTAGATTCTATTAGGCACAAACAAGTATTGGTTACCCATAATAATATTTTTAAATAATATATACCCGAAATCTCCGATCCCGCTTCCCATTTGTGGAAGCAACTGATTTGTACATATCCAAAACCAAATCATTGGCCTTGTCTCCAATAGCATGAATAGCAACCTGATGCAAGTTTTTTTTGGTCAAGTAATAAGTTGTTACATATACACAATGAAGCACACATTTAATGATAAAATTAAAAAAAAAAAAAAAACGAATACCTGGAGGCCAGATTTGTCAGATTGCAGAGTCATATTATACAAGCTTTCTACATCTGTAACTTGGAGGCCAAGATTCCATGGCTCATCAGCGTATGGCTACAACAAACATGAAGTAGTTGTTATTCGAGAATAATTTTGACTTATAAGTTAGAATTATTATGCATCCGGCATACCTCGTGGAAAAGCGCACTGTTGGACCCCAAGGATCCATCAGCAAAAGCTTTAACACCGCCTATGGATATCCACTGGCTCACCCTACGGCCTGTTGTTTGAACAATATCCTAATAAAAAACCAGGAATATAGAATTCAACGTTAATATGTAACTCATTAGAAACTGTAAACATTGTTAAATATAGATAACCAGTAGTCATACACTAAGACGTGACCATGTCGGCATTGGAAAGAAAAGGCAAACCCTAATCATCATTCTTCCGGATAAATCGGCCCATTTGTAAACATCTGCAAGTTATCATAGAAAGTCAAAACTTGGTCAACCGAAGTTCAGAAATATAGACTTAAAGATATAAAACGATATTGTAAACAAACTAAAAAACCTGAAAAATCTTCCCATGTATGTTCTACTGAAGCACCAGGAAAATATCTTCCGAAATCAACAACTGTAGTCACACCCCTCGACAACGCATAGCCACTAGCGCGGTTCAACGCTTGTCTTCTTTCTTCTACAGAAACTTCTGGAATGCAGGAAACGATAACCTTCATTGCAGAATCAATCATCAGTCCTGTAGGTTCTGCATATAAACATTCCAAATACATGAGTATTGAGTCACCAAGCTGACCTGGCATATACTCTCACTACTAATCGTTCATAGCAGGCCACAAGTTTAAATTACCTCCATCTTCATTTCTGCTAATAGTTCCACCAACTGGATCTTGCATATCACTCGTAACACCAGCTATTTTTAGAGCCAAAGAGTTCGCCAAACCCATGTGACCATCCATCCTTGAAAGCCATACCTGCGTTATATCATGGGTTTTATGATAAAAAAAGACTTGTGCTGAACTGAGTTTATATAAACTGTATGTAACGTTTCTTACGGGGTGATGAGGTGTAATATCGTCAATCCAAGAGGCTGATGGCAATTCTCCGCCCCAAAGATCGTTATTCCATCCACCACCCAACACCCAAGTACCCTCTTTCATGTCTACAAACATTTAAGGACTTGTATAATAACCGTTTTTTACAATTTAAAAATAATCTCATAATCAAACAAAGCAAGAGGTATATCACTTACTTTTAACCGCTTCTTTAACCTTTCCAATGAAGTCATCCTTCGTCTTCACACCTCGCACTTGCACTCGCACCATCTGTTTTCATTTCTCAGTCATTTAGCATATCGGTTGCAAAGACAATAAAAACAAAAGAGCTGAATTGCTGTAAACCTGGAGTCCTCCAACAAGCAAGTGAACATGAGAATCAATGAATCCAGGAACCACAATTCTCCCCTCAAGATTCAACTCTTTTGTTCCACGTCCACAAACTTCCTGCATACGCATATAAATCACACAAAACTCCAATACAAATGAAATCTTCAAGGAATTGAAGTCTGATAAATATTCACAATATTTACCAATGATTAAAACTAAATCACTACCCTCAAAAAGCTAATAAACATAAATGATAAACTCCATGCACAATTTTCTTAATCTTTTCTGTATAAAGAGTAACCTAATATCTTATGTTACTATTTGGCAATAAGATGCATAGTTGTCGAAAGCGCAAAAGGGCGCAGCGCGCCTATAGCACCTGGTGGTAGCTTATTCGTGTCCGCGTGCCGCATGAGTTCAACCAAATTCCAGTTCAGAAACTCACTTTGTTCCCACACCAATGTGGGACAAAGAATTTACCACCTTTTGAGACTTTCATTCACACACCCAAAACTTCCAACATATAAGTCCTAAACTTTTGCAACTAACTATTAGCTACATGATCTTAAATGGCATATATAATAGTTTTTTTTATTTTATATGTGGAATCTTACTTATTTTCAAAGCATAACATATTTTTTATATTTTTTTTTTCTCTATGTGCGCTTTTCTCAAAAAAGCCCACGCTTTTTTTGCGTCTTGCGCCTAGGCTCCGGGCGAGGCCGATGCGCCTCGCCTGCGCCTTGCATCTTTGACAACGTAGATAAGATGATCAAAATTAGCTCAACTATGAACAAATAGCAGTGAGTGTTGTATAAATCGGGATTAATCAGTAATCAGGAGTTTACCGATTAAATTTCACCTAGTCGGACCATTAATTGGTAATCAGTCAAAGGCTGCCAAAGCGGTCAAAATTGGTCAAAACGCTTGAAGTATTTGAAAATTTATAATTTTTTTTAATCCAATCCGATTAATAAGTTTGAACCATTATATATAACATTTTGAAAATTTGCGTGTGTGTATATATATAAGCATAGTTGTCAATAGCGATCCCTATAGCGCGCTATGTAGCGTATAGGTATAGTGTCGCTATTAGGGTTGTAGCGATGGATAGCGAGAATAGGGACACCTTATTTTTTTTAATATAAATAGCAATTAAATATAGCTATAAAATAACTAGATTTTAGGTTTTTGTTAAATACACATGTAAAATGGCATATATACCAAGGTATTTTGATATAATATACATATAAAATTTTTAATTTTTTTTTCTAGTGTATCACTATTTATAAAATAGCGCCCGCTATTTATCGCTATTCGCTATGTAGCATACAGGTACCTTATCGCTATTTGTCGCTATTCGCCATTAACAACTATGTATATAAGTTTGAAAAGTTACATATAAAATTTCAATCTGATTAATTCCCATTAACCTTTGGTCAGTAGCAGGTACCGCACTGGCAGCCGGGCCCGAGCGCGACTAGGCTCGAGCTCGACTCGTCATGTTTTTATGAAGCTCGAGCCTGAGCTCAGCTCGGTTCGAGCCTACTTATTTGAGCTTGAGCTCGGCTCGCGATTAAAACCCAAAGCTCGAGCTCGGCTTCAGTATCCCTTAAATGAGCCAAACGCTCGATTTGAGCTCACTTCAATATCCCTTAAATGAGCCAAAGCTCGGCCTGAGCTCGGGCTCGATAACTAAAGGAGCTCTATTTCAGGCTCGAGCTCGGGCTTGTCAAAGCTCGGCTTGTTCGAGGTTTTAATCAAGCCAATAACGAATAGTTCTCGAGCCTCTAGGCTTGTTTACACCCCTACGCAACTAGGGCCTAGGGATTATTACAATTGTCAACCATAATAGCAATGCATACCTAACCTGCTTAAAAACCCAAAAATCTAAACTAAATTAAGAATTGAAATATAACTCTTTCATGAAATTTATACAATACCTTCACAAACGAATAATTTCCGATGCGGAAAATTTTCCCATCACGAACAGCCATGGAATCAGCAAACAGAAGAGACGAATCGCTAGTGTATATAGTCCCATTGGTCACCAACAAATCAGCGACAGTTCCTGTAGAAGAAGAAGATAATGAAAACCACCATAATGGGTCCCTCCAGCCTGATGTATCTGCGAGAAATAAAGTGTTGATAAAATGAATTGAATGTGTAAAAGATGAGTGAATTGAAAAGGATATTATTAACTGTGAGTGTAGTGGATATAGAGTGAGATTAGGAGAGAAAGAAGAAGAATGAGTGAAGCTGAGCAGATATTCATGGGTTTAGTGATACTCTCCAATGGCGGAATCTTCTAAGATTCAAAGGGATAAAGGTGGATTATGTCTTTAAAAGGTTGTTGCTATTGAAAAGTTCAGATACTTTTTATGCTTTTATAGATAAAATATTTAGTTGTATGACATTATATTCTTTAAAATGTCACTTTTTTTGCGATTTACGAAGGAAAATCAAACCGTATAGAATTAGAAACCTTCAATTTAGCGATGTATATAAGGCTGAACGGTATGACGGAGGGAAGAAAGAAGACGGGGGTGGCGGGATGGGGTGACGGAGCGGCGCCGAGAAGAAAGAGGGGGGCCCACATGTTTTCCCTTGCCGCCCCTTTCCTCCAATCAATTGGAGGCACTATTTCCGCCGACATTTGTATTTGTTGTGTTTAGGTAATGTGGGGGGGGGGGGGGGGGGGGTAAAATCGTAATTTTTAACTAAGGCAAAATCATATTTTTATCTGGGGGTAAAAACAAAATTATATTTTGAGCTGAGTGCGAAATCGTAATTTTAAACTGGAGATAATATCGTAATTTGGCAGACTATAGCTGGGGGTAAAAGCATTATTTTATTTTGAACAGGGAATAAAATCCTAATTTTTAGTTGAGGGCAAAATCGAAATTTTATGCTGGGAATAAAATTATAATTTGACAGAACAAATGAAGAAGTGGAAACTGCTGCTTGACACTTTTCTTCATCTCCCTTTTTTAGTTATAGATAACTATTATATGCTAAATTAAAAAAAAAACATGGCCGCCATTTCTGGCCAATAGCCAAACAATACTATTGCCCTCCACTTAAATGTATATGTAGTAAATAGCCTTTTAGGTCGTACGTAGTGGGGCGTGAAGGAGGGGATTTTGTGCATGATGGCGCCCCATAACGCCAGCAACACAATAACAGGCAGCGCTATGGGGTGTTTTGGGTTGGCAACGCCATGTCCGTAGCGGCGTGAATGTTTGTTTGTTTGTTTTTTGGTTTATACACATTTGGTCCCTGCAAATCGAAGAAGAAAACAGATGATGCGGTATTGGTTTGTTGTTTGCCGGAAAATCGGCCGGAAAGTCCGCCGGAAAATCGGAGAACAAGACATGAGGCGGTATTTGATTTCGAAAGTTTTTGGTTTATACACATTTGGTCCCTGCATTTTCTCAAATATCTAAAATTGGTTTTTAAAAACATGGCAGTTTAATGAAAACTTATTTTATCTAATTTTTTTTTTATTTAATGTAATGGTTTTTAATTTAAAAAAGTTAGAAATTAATTAAAAAAAATTGAAAATTAATTAATTGAGTAATGATGAGGTAGGGGCTTTATGACTACGGACTCTAGTGATATAATGCCCCATAAAGCCCCTGTGTGACGTGGCACGACACGTGTCGCATAACGCCCCCAAAGGGGTTTTATGACTACACATGGCCTTAGGAGCATACCAAGGCTCAATTTGAAATTTAAGTATTTTTGAAATCAACATAAAGGTTGGGTAGTAGGGAGGACGGAGCACCCATAAGTACCCTTATCCAGTAAGTGGTTAACTGTGAAAGTAATGATGTTAACCTCGGAAAGTATGGGTTGTCACATCATCTACAAGTTGAAAGAAATTTCGTCCCGAAATTGAGCAAGTAGTCGCAACAAAGAAATCAGTGTTTTTTTTTCCCGGGGTATCAAATCATCCCCAAGTTGAAAAGGAATTTCGTCCCGAAATTCAGTGGTAATGGTCAGACTTGTGTGTGGTCCAGTAATTCCCCGAATTACTGCCACGTCTAGTAATTTCCTAAATTACTATTGCGTGAATGTTTGTGTTTGTACTGGTGTAGTGTTTAGTGCACTTAAATTAATTCCTATTAAGTGTAGATGAATGATCATGATAACAAGTTCATAAAAGTCGTTTGTAAACTGAAATTATGTCGCATCGATCCCTTGTTAGAAGAAATTTTACTTTGAAATTTGAGTAGTACCATTTCGAGTTCCAACGAACTCTAACGATAGGAAATTTGTTGTGTTTAAAAGTCTTGAATTCCCTATTCATAAATCAACTGGTTCCTCGACAAAACGCAATTTGTCTTCGGTTTCCCGCTCTTCGAAGGGAACTACAAGTGTTTCTCGGGTAGATTCAGTCTATAGGCCATCGGGCCTTTTCTATAGGCCATTGGGCCTATTCTTTTTAGGATTATGAATGGTCCAACGTACCGCAGATTTAATTTGCCTTGCTTCCCGAAGCGAACCACACCTTTCCGAGGTGAGACCTTCAACAAAACCATATCACCCACTTGGAATTCCATTGGTTTTCTTTGTTTGTCAGCATAACTTTTCTGGTGATCTCGCGCTGCCGCCATATGGTTTCTTATCTGAACAATTTTCTCATGAGTTTCAAGTACAAGTTCAGGACCGGTAATTTGGTGGTCTCCGACTTCAGCCCAACAGAGAGGTGACCGACATTTCTGTCCGTACACCGCTTCGAACGGTGCTACCTAGATACTGGTTGGTAACTATTTTTGTAGGAGAATTCCACCAGAGGTAGGTGTTTCTCCTAACCGTTTCCGAAATCAATAACACATGCTCGCAACATGTCTTCAAGAGTTTGGATGGTACTTTCGGTCTGACCATCGGTTTGAGGGTGATAGGTTGTGCTCATATCTAGACGCGAGCCGAATGATTTATGCATAGCTTGCCACAAATCAGACGCGAAACGTGGGTTACAATCGGATATGATGGAGAGCGGCACTCCGTTCCGGGTGACTACTTCATGTCACACCCCGATTCCCGGTGGGCCCGGATGGGTATAGTCTTGACGGTTGATAACAGTTATCACAATATAATAATATGCAGTGGAAGTATTGGAGTAAAATTATTAAATTCAATAAAGCTTAAATATATATATATATAAAAGTATTACACGGTTTCAATATAAGCCCACAGGCGGGATCTAATAAACAGAGCTTTAGACATCGTAGGCCTTAAGCTTCAGGAGTTGCAAATTCCATAGCCTTCATTCTAGCCGACCTGGATTCCCAGCCTATAATAAGGTTCGGTACCTTCGGTTCACTCTTTTGAAAATACGTCAGCTTAAGCTGGTAAATATAATTAACTGACTCGTTTTGAAAACAATTTTTCAAAAAGAGTTTTATACATAGAGAAAACCCGTAGGTAATCTTTTAATATTTCTTGGGATTTATTCTTGTCACCAGATTTACATACTTGCTTTACAATCGGGAACAAGATATCAGAGCCAATCATTTAATATGATTAAGGGTACACACCAAAGTTGAATAAAACGTGTCTTACAGTCGGTATGCCTACCCCTGCAGGCTATTCCGTATGGCCATAATAGTTCATGAGTCGGGACGTTCGAACACGGTACCAATAACCCCAACCGTTTTAGTTATCAAGTAAACGGACGGCCCATTTATGTAATACCCGCTCCAAGTGGCGTATTCGCCATATCCCAAGTTTAAAAACTAAAATAAATTAAGAGTATTTAACTTTTTGCTAGCTTCCAATCAATATGACTATAATTTAGCAAAAGCCGCAAGTCTAAGTATTATTGACCCAGGTCTGATTATTTGGGGGATTCTATAGTCTGGAATGAACATGATTATTATCTGTTAGAATGTATACGGGTCAAAGGTTAGCCCCTTTAGATATGACCCGTTACTTAAGAATAGGTTCGCTAGATTAAGCGTAAATCGAATAGAATGTGGTTTATACCAATCCGAGTGCAATGACTCATTGGATAAAGGTTATTTAACCAAGCGTTCTGATTTGGAAAGGTGTAATAAAGTTTTAACCCGTTATGCCTAGTTTATGCGAACTAGGTTCGCATAACTAGTTATGCGCATAAGGACGGGTTTTGAAGGTCGGATGGGCATACGACAAGTCCAAGTAGTAAATTACATTTTTAGTTGAAGTATATAGTGTCTTAAAGTCAGATTATAAGTTTGGTTTAGTTTAAAAACATTCAATTAGCTATTTTGACCATACAAGGGCATTGTAGTCATTTTCGATAATAATTTCAAGACTTCTCGTTTAACCCATAAAACGGACTGACCATGTGGTATAACTTCAGAGAGTTATACTCAACAATATCATGGACCTAAAACTAGTTTAAAACAGGCCTAAACGTTGACCAAACGGGTCAGAATAGAAAGTCAAAGCAAAAGTCAACTGCTTGACTTTCGATAAATAATTAAGCTCTAAACAAGAAATGACGAGTTGGACATGTTTAGACATGTCCTAATATGTTTTATAAACTGATATAATGTCAAAACTTCAAGTTTTAATAGTTAAAAACTTGATTAGCGTAATTTGCAAAGTTTACGTTTTTTACCTTTTATTTAATATATAGTTGACTCGTCATTTTGCCTACTTAACGTGATATTTAGAAGGTATGATCCCAGGGGATTATAACCTTCATTATTACGATCATGTAACCATGTTCGGATCAAACTTTGGCTTGACCATAATGGTCATAACCGAAAGTCAAACAGAAAGTCAAACTGTTTGACTTTTGGCTAATAACTAGCCTATAAAATAAAATAGATTATGAAAGAACACTTACTTGTGTTCTAGGAGAAGTTTGAACTTCAGTAGGAGGCTTCCTTAAATCAGGAAACACTCCAAGAAAGCTAGAGAGAAGATTGAGGAAAATGAGCAAGTTGGAAGTTCAACTTTGCTTGGTATTTATAGTTGTAGAAGGTGAACAAGATCAAGACAAGTGTTGCCACATGTTCTAAGATCATAACACATGTCCAATGATGTGTAAGAACCAGAAGAAATGGTGGCAATTCGAGCGAGGTGTCCATTTTAGAAGATATGCTTGGGCTGCAAGAATAAATATGTCAGCAGACCCCTTTACGGACCGTAAGGGTTGACCGCTTACGGTCCGTAAAGAACATTCAGCGCATAAAATTAACCCAACACCCTTGCGGACCGTAAGGACTAAGCCTTGCGGTCCGTAAGGGACCTTCAGAAGCAAAATTTGAGATTATTACAATATTAGTCCTTGGACTTTTATTCTTTTGCCATTTAGCAGTTATAGTCCTTCTCCTTCCTAGAGTCAAGATTAGTCGGAGATCCGAGACGCGTTTTAGTTAATTCACAATCATAGCTCCTCTCCTTCCCATAATTGGGATCAGTCAGAGATACGGAACACGTTTCCAAAGAACGTAGGATATAAATTCTTCCTCCTTCCACATAGTCGGGAATAATCAGAGGTTTGAATATGTATCGTTACATAGTTGAACGATAAATTCCCTCTCCTTAGTTGGAGATTCGGGACACGTGTCGTCTCATAGTTGGACGAAAATTTACGGGTGTTACATCCTCACCCCTTAAAGGAAATCCCGTCTTCGAGATTTGTTCAAAGTAATACGGTTAGTCCCATTTCATTTCAGATTTCAACCTCTCAAGTGTATCCTGGGCCACAATGGGAATCTCATTTCACTTTGTCGAGGGAAACTTATTTCTTATGGAGCTTTTAAATTTCATGGTCCATAATGGACAAGGTTTTTTTTTTCAATAAACCTTAAGCTCTCGTTTAAACGTCATGGCGAGACATGACAAGTGCTATCAGCTAAGCACTTTTCAGATTATAGATATGGAATACACTATGGATTCCACTCAGCTCTATTAGTAACCTAAATCTAGAAGCTACTGAACCGACACATTCTGTTATCTCGAATGGTCAATATATCTAGGGCTCAGTTGCCCTTATTCAGTAATATATTATCTTTGAGGCTTCTGCCTTTTTATAAATCTTTTGCCTATCGTGGGCAGCCTTGAGCATATCTCAGATTTGTAAGATTCCTTTAGTTGTTTCATGGACAATCTATGGTCCAGAGAGTTGGTTTCTACCAACTTTATCCCAACAGACGGGTGTTTAACACTTTCTTGTGTATTATATATGCACGTAGCATGTTCTTCAAAGTTTGGATGGTACGCTCACTCTACCCATTAGTTTGGGTGGTAAGCCATACTTGAATTTAAGAGTGTACTAAGCACTTTGCTGGAAATTTCCCAGAAATAAGAATATATTTAGTATCTCAATCCGATACTATAGACAACGATACTCCATAAGGAGACTAGATGTTGTCTTTATATAGCTTAACTTTTTGGAATTCTAAGTTTTCCTTAATTGACAAGAAGCGTCGACTTAGTTAGTCTATCGACTATAACTCAAATTGCGTCATTGCCACGATTGATTTTAGGTAACTTGGAAATTAGATCCATTGTTACCATTTCCCATATCTATGTGGGAATTTCCAGTTTATTGATGCTGACCAGATGGTCTGTGATGTTCGACTCACTTGCGAACATGCTAAGCATTTTGCTTCATAGGTGGCTATGGATCTCTCGTGTCCATCCACCAAAAAGTCTTCAGCCTTTGACTCCAGTTCGTCAAAAGTTACTTGTGTCATGTGGATGACACATTCTCTTTTCAATCACTTGGATGCCTTAAGCATAGATGCTTTCTCGGGCAATCCATAGTGTTGATCTTCCACGAATGGTGAGTAAATCACCATATGGGGATTTAATTTCGACAAGTTTCTTATCACATGCAATACGAACTTGGTTATGAATTAACCAATCCATGCCTAAGACTATATCGAATCCCACAAGATTTATATATAAAAGCTTATCAAAGATATATTTGTTTTCACTAGATATAACGTATTTATTAAGAATTGTGAAACTATTTACATTGGCCACTCAATCTCATAAGTAATTCTTAAGGCTTTTAAGGGCAATTTAGAAATTTATTACATTTAGAGTCAACGAAGCTTTTACTAGCTCCAGAATTTAAAAACAAGATTCTAGCAAATAAATCATTTACGGGAAACAGATCTGTAATAATATTTATATCTTTAACTGCTTCTCCTGCAACTAATTGAAAAGCTCAAGCATTGCCTTTCTTGCCATCAGTGGCTTTGTTCTTCCCGTCAGTCGCCCATTTTGGGCAATGGGTCTTTATATGCCCTTTCTCGCTACATCCATAACAGGTGGCGTCTTTCAAGTTCTTGCGTTCATGAGACTTGTGGTCCATCTGCTTATAGATACCACAACCCTTGGTCTGCTCATGGAAACATCTTCCAAAGTGTGTCTTCCCGCAGGTTTTACATTTGAGTTTTGCCAAATTCGGCTTGGACTGGTGATAACTCAAACCAGTCTTACCCTTTTTAAAATCCGTACTAGGGTTATCATCACGCTTTCGCTTGTGATCCTCCTCGGCCTTAGCCACTTTTACTCTTATCTCATCTTCAGTGAGAGATAAGGCTAGATCCACAGCGGATCTAAAAGTTGTAGGTTTGGAGGATTTAACCATCCCCTTGATTTCTGGAGCGAGTCCTCCAATAAATCGCGCAATGCGCTTGTACTGAGGGGTAATTAAATAAGGAACAAGTCTTGATAAAGAGTTGTATTCAGATACATAGGCTCGACACTCGAGGCCTTTCATAGTCAGCTTCAGAAAGTTAGATTCAACTTTCTCCACCTCGTGAGGTGGGCAATAGGTCTCGTGGATCAGTTCCACAAACTTAGACCAACTTAGGTTGTACAATGCAACCTTGCTAGTGGATTGGATCAGTGCCTTCCACCAAGTTAGAGCATCCTCCTTGAAGGATTGGGACACATATTTGATAGTGTCCTTAGTGGCACAACCGCTTATATCAATAACGGTTTCCATTTCATCTAGCCACTTTAGAGCATCAATGGCTCCATTCTCACCCGTAAAGTCATGAGGTTTACAAGAAACAAAGTACTTATAAGTACACCCCTTCTTAGAGTCATGAGGCTCAGTTCTAACGATACTCTTGATACTTTGCTCACTCTTAGTTGAGGAGCGATGATACTTTTCAGTCTTTTGAGTAGTAGAACGGGGTTTAGAAACAGAGTCTTGTTTTTTGTACTGATGGCTCTGGCCCTTTAAGTGTGGCCATAAATCCAGCCAGGGCTTTACTAACTTCATCGGCAATCAGGGATCGAAGATTATTCTCTTCGTCCTTACGGGTTTGGTGCTCTAAGTCGTCACCACTTTTTTTCTTAGCCGCATCGCCAATATTTAGGCTTGCCATAAGTTTAACTGAAAAAAATATGGCCATAAGTAAGATTTTTGAGAACTCAGTAGCAAATAAAATTATTTGCGTTAGATCTTGCAGATCTATATATATTAGATTTACTAGCCTTTCTTACCGTAGCTGGTAATGAGCTTTCATTTATAATTAGCTATATAGCTCAAAGGATTTATAGTCCCTCTCCTTCCGCACAGTTGGGATTATTTGGAGATTAGGGACAAGTTTTAGTCAACGTATCAATAAGTAATGTCACATAATTGGACGAAGATTTTCTCCCTTCCACATAGTCGGGAATTAGTTGGAGATTTTGAGATACGTTTCATTCAATGTATTTAATATGGTTCCTCTCCTTCCACATAATTGGGATTAGTTGGAGATTTGGAACAAGTATCGTCACATAGTTGGACGAAAGTTTTCTCCTTTCCACACAGTTGGGAATTAGTTGGAGATACGTTTCAGTCAACGTATTTAATATGGTTCCTCTCCTACCACATAGTTGGGATTAGTTGGAGATTTGGAACAATTATCGTCTCATAGTTGGACGATAGTTTTCTCCTTTCCACATAGTTGGGAATTAGTTGGAGATACGTTTCAGTCAACGTATTAATATGGTTCATCTCCTTCCACACAGTTGGGATTATTTGGAGATTTAGAACAAGTATCGTCTGATAGTTGGATGAGAATTTTATCCTTTCCTCATAGTTGGGAATTAGTTGGAGATTTAATGATATGTTTCAGTCAACGCATTTAATATGGTTCCTCTCCTTCCACATAGGTGGGATTAGTTGGAGATTTGGAACAATTATCGTCTCATAGTTGGACGAGAGTTTTCTCCTTTCCACACAGTTGGGAATTAGTTGGAGATACGTTTCTGTCAACGTATTAAATATGGTTCCTCTCCTTCCACATAGTTGGGATTAGTTGGAGATTTGGAACAATTATCGTCTCATAGTTGGATGAGAGTTTTATCCTTTCTACACAATTGGGAATTAGTTGGAGATACGTTTCAGTCAACATATTAAATATGGTTGTTCTCCCTCCACACAGTTGGGATTAGTTGTAGATTTGAGATAAGTGTCGTCACATAGTTGGACGAAAATCACTTATAGACTACTAAGATTATATCGGTGTGAGGGAAATAGTTTTCTACTACTATCACCCTTTTAACCACTATAATTGGTGAGAATACTTGCTTAAGACAGAGTCTTTTATCATAGTCCATTTACTAGTCTTAATTACGTAAGAACTAGTAGATCGAATAAATTTAAAAGGAAATATATTTGATTGATTGCTCGCTGTCCTTCGACCAATTTGTCTTCACCCAATAGAGTTGGCATTTTTAGTCCTTCTCCTTCCAGATAGTTGAGATTAGTTAGAGATTCCAGGACGCGTCTTAGTCGACGTATTTAATATAGGTCCCTCTCCTAAGTTGGAGATTTGGGACACGTCGTCTCATAGTTGGACGGAAATTTTATCTCCTTTCCACATAGTCGGGAATTCGTTGGAGATTTAATATACGTTTCAATCAACGCATTTAATACTGGTCCCTCTCCTCAGTTGGAGATTTGGGACAATTAACGTCGCATAATTGGAAGAAAATTTTATCTCCTTTCCTCATAGTTGGGTTAGTTGGAGATTTAAGATACGTTTCAGTCAACGTATTTATTATTGGCCCCTCTCCTCAGTTGGAGATTTGGGACAATTAACGTCACATAGTTGGACGAAAATATTATCTCCATTCCTCATAGTCGGGAATTAGTTGGAGATTTAATATGCATTTCAGTTAACGTATTTAATATTGGTCCCTCTCCTCAGCTGGAGATTTGGTACACGTCTCAGTCGACGTATTCAATATTGGTCCCTCTCCTTAGTTGGAGATTTGGGACATATATCGTCTCATAGTTGGACGAATCTTTACACTTTCTCAACCGCACATTGGTGGGAACATGTGCTTTTAGCCTTCGTCTATTGAGCAATCAAGAGATTTGTTTGATTATGGTAGGAGCAATAAATGTGACCTTCATAACATTTGAAGGAAACATGATGAAAAGGGCTCCATAAAATCAATGATTATTCCTATGGCAGTAACATAGCCAAGATATATTTAGATGCTTACTATTAGCTGATATCAGTACAATATGATCTTTGGGAGATCTTAGAGGTTCCATGCATTAAACCTTCATACTGGCCAGGCATGAAAGCAATCTATGGGACGCACTAAGATAGTGTCAATCACCATATGGTGCTTCCATCATACTAAGTTTAGCATTTATAGTTGTTAAAAATCAATGAAATAAAATCAATGTCGTGCTCTAGATGGAGAACTTGCTGGCGAGATTTGCTGGATTTATATAATATAATATACCCAGATAGGTTTGGAATATCGAGTTCCAAGGCTCGAGATTATATGCTTTAAGCAAGAACTATAAAAAAGTGATTCCTTTTTCTGTTAAATCTCCAGAATGGGAGAATATTGAATTCAAATAATAGAATTTTGTGCAAAAGTGTACAAATATCCTTGCCTTGATGCGGCTGTCCGTAGTTGCTGCTGCTTTAATTAGCTGGTGAGATATCACCGGAGTGTCTATTGAATATGATAGACTTTAGATAAATGATAGTGGGTTACCAAAGGAGTACCAAAGATATAGTATCTGGTGATGAGGTTTAGCATCCTCGTATCGGATTCATCATCTCCAAAACAATGTAGTTCGCCATATGGAACTTCAAGCTACTTAATGGTAGAGATTATCGAGTCCGCAACCCATCATAGATTCTTCATCTTGTCTGCGACATCTTAGCGGCAATTGCGGAATATTCATAAAATCAATAACTACTATATATAATAAGAGTAGTCTTATGTTCAGGTCAAGACTCGGAGTTTTCTTAAGGAATCTGCATTTGTGATATTTGAGACTAGACGCAAAACGCTAGTGTCTAATTCACTCAAATTGTAGCTCTGATACCAACCTATCACACCCCGATTCCTGGTGGGCCCAGATGGGTATAATCGTGACGTTTGGATAACAGTTATCACAATATAATAATATGCAGCTGAAGTATTGGAGTAAAATTATTAAATTCAACAAAGCTTGAATATATAGAAGTATTACACGCGTTTCAGTATAAGCCCATAGGTGGGATCTAATAAACAGAGCTTTAGACATCGTAGGCTTTAAGCTTCAGGAGTTGCAAATTCCTTAGCCTTAATTTTAGCCGACCCGGATTCCCAGCCTATAATAAGGTTCGGTACCTACGATTCAATCTTTTGAAAATACATCAGCTTAAGCTGGTAAATACAATTAACTGACTCGTTTTGAAAACAGTTTTTCAAAAAGAGTTTTATACATAGAGAAAACCCGTAGGTAATCTTTAATATTTCTTGGGATTTATTCTTGTCACCAGATGTACATACTAGCCTTACAATCGGGAACTAGAGATCAGAGCCAGTCATTTAATATGATTAAAGGTACACACCAAAGTTGAATAAAACATTTCTTACAGTCGGTATGCCTACCCCTGCATGCTATTTCGTATGGCCATAATAGTTCATGAGTCGGGACGTCTGGACACGGTACCAATAACCCACAACCGTTTCAGTTATCATACAACCTATTTATTAGTTGGAAGGGTCTCTTTGTCAGGCTAGTTACCGAAAATTTTAGTTTCCTTAAGGCTTAAGCAATGTTAGGATTGTTTGACATAGCCTTTTACGTCGTCCGTAGTGGGGCGCGAAGGAGGGGATTTTGTGCATGATGGCGCCCCATAACGCCAGCCACACCATAACAGGCGGCGCTATGGGGGTGTTTTGGGTTGGCAGCGCCATGTCTATAGCGACGTGAAGGTTTGTTTGTTTTTTGGTTTATACACATTTGGTCCCTGCAAATCAGAGAAAAAGACAGATGATGCGGTATTGGTTTGTTGTTTGCCGGAAAATTGGCCGAAAAGTCCGCCGGATAATCAGAGAACAAGACAGGAGGCGGTATTTGATTTTGAAAGTTTTTGGTTTATACACATTTGGTCCCTGCATTTTCTCAAATTTCTAAAATTGGTTTTTAAAAACATGGCAGTTTAATGAAAACTTATTTATTTAATGTTTTTTTATTTAATGTAATGGTTTTTAATTTAAAAAACTTTGAAATTAATTAAAAAAAATTGAAAATTAATTAATTGAGTAATGATGAGGTAGGGGCTTTATGACTACGGACTCTAGTGATATAATGCCCCATAAAGCCCCTGTGTGACGTGGCATGACACGTGTCGCATAACGCCCCCAAAGGGGCTTTAGGACTACACATGGCCTTAGGAGCATAAAGGTTGGGTAGTAGGGAGGACGGGACACCCATAAGTACCCTTATCCAGTAAGTGGTTAACTGAGAAAGTAATGATGTTAACCTCGGAAAGTACGGGTTGTCAAATCATCTCCAAGTTGAAAGAAATTTCGTCCCGAAATTGAGCAAGTAGTCGCAACAAAGAAATCAGTGTGTTTTTTTTCCAGGGTATCACATCATCCCCAAGTTGAAAAGGAATTTCGTCCCGAAATTCAGTGGTAATGGTCAGACTTGTGTGTGGTCCAGTAATTCCCCGAATTACTGCCACGTCCAGTAATTTCCTGAATTACTGTTGCGTGAATGTTTGTGTTTGTACTGGTGTAGTGTTTAGTGCACTTAAATTAATTCCAATTAAGTGTAGATGAATGATCATGATAACAAGTTCATAAAAGTCGTTTGTAAACTGAAATTATGTCGCATCGATCCCTTGTTGGAAGAAAGTTTACTTTGAAATTTGAGTAGTACCATTTCGAGTTCCAACGAACTCTAATGATAGGAAATTTGTTGTGTTTAAAAGTCTTGACTTCCCTATTCATAAATCAACTAGTTCCTCGACAAAACGCAATTTGTCTTCGGTTTCCCGCTCTTCGAAAGGAACTACAAGTATTTCTCGTGTAGATTCAGTCTATAGGCCATCGGGCCTATTCTTTTTATGATTATGAATGGTCCAACGTACCGCAAATTTAATTTTCCTTGCTTCCCGAAGCGAACCACACTTTTCCGAGGTGAGACCTTCAACAAAACCATATCACCCACTTGGAATTCCAGTGGTTTTCTATGTTTATCAGCATAACTTTTCTGGCGATCTCGCGCTGCTGCCATACGGTTTCTTAATCTGAACAATTTTCTCAGGAGTTTCAAGTATAAGTTCAGGACCAGTAATTTGGTTGTCTCCGACTTCAGCCTAGCAGAGAGGTGACCGACATTTCCGTCCGTACACCGCTTCGAACGGTGCTACCTAGATACTGGTTGGTAACTATTGTTGTAGGAGAATTCCACCAGAGGTAGGTTTTTCTCCCAACCGTTTCCGAAATCAATAACACATGCTCGCAACATGTCTTCATGAGTTCGGATGGTACTTTTGGTATGACCATCGGTTTGAGGGTGATAGGTTGTGCTCATATCTAGACTCGAGTCGGATGATTTATGCATAGCTTGCCACAGATCAGACGTGAAACGTGTGTTACAATCGGAGATGATGGAGATCGGCACTCCGTGCCAGGAGAATACTTCCTTCATGTCACACCCCGATTCTCGGTGGGCCCGGATGGGTATAGTCGTGACGGTTGGATAACAGTTATCACAATATAATAATATGCATCGGAAGTATTGGAGTAAAATTATTAAATTCAATGAAGTTAAATATATATAAAAATATTACACGCGTTTCAGTATAAGCCCATAGGTGGGATCTAATAAACAGAGCTTTAGACATCGTAGGCCTTAAGCTTCAGGAGTTACAAATTCCTTAGCATTCATTCTAGCCGACCCGGATTCCCAGCCTATAATAAGGTTCAGCACCTGCGGTTCAATCTTTTGATATTACGTCAGCTTAAGCTGGTAAATACAATTAACTGACTCGTTTTGAAAACAGTTTTTCAAAAAGAGTTTTATACATAGAGAAAACCCGTAGGTAATCTTTTAATATTTCTTGGGATTTATTTTTGTCACAGATTTACATACTTACCTTACAATCGGGAACCAGATATCAGAGCCAGTCATTTAATATGATTAAGGGTACACACCAAAGTTGAATAAAATGCGTCTTACAGTCTTTATGCCTACCCATGCACGCTATTCCGTATGGCCATAATAGTTCATGAGTCGGTACGTTCGGACACGGTACCAATAACCCCCAACCGTTTCAGTTATCAAGTAAACGGATTTAGCCGGATTATTCCATTTATGTAATACCCGCTCCAAGTGGCGTATTCGACATACCCCAAGTTTAAAAACTAAAATAAGTTAAGAGTATTTACCTTTTTGCTAGCTTCCAATCAATATGACTATAATTTAGCAAAAAACCGCAAGTCTAAGTATTATTGACCCAAGTCTGATTATCTGGGGGGTTCTATAGTCTGGAATGAACAGAATTATTATCTGTTAGAATGTATACGGGTCAAAGGTTAGCCCCTTTAGATATGACCCGTTACTTAAGAATATATTCGCTAGATTAAGCGTAAATCGAATAGAATGTGGTTTATACCTATCCGAGTGCAATGACTCATTGGATAAAGGTTATTTAACCAAGCATTCTTGGTGGAACGTGTTTGGACCGATTCCGATGCACTTGAATGTAAAATTGATTGCGTAGATCTCGTATCTTATGCCAGATCCAAGTACGAGATTGGATTGAACAAGAACAAGCTAATTATAATCGGTTTCTATTGATAATATGAAATTACAATACCACGAAACCACTTTGACAGAGTTTCCACTCTCTAGCCAAAGTTGTACAAATGAACTAACAAGACCCGTGTATATAGTAGTTCCAGGTTCACACATACTGGTACTCACGGATGGGTGCACATCCGTGTGAACCAACTTAAGCCCTGATCATGTTGATTCGTGCGAATCAACATGTAACCAATCTAAACCCTAATTTGGTGCATAGGTTCGTGCGAACCTACATGTCTTGATTGAGTCTGTGAATGTATCTTTAAGAGCTTTGACAATTTAGAATCACAGACTCACCTTTGCATCCTGATTCATCAGCTCCCCCTTTCATCTAACTCTCTATCTTCAAACTCCCCCTTGCTTTGAGCTTCCAGATCTGTAGCTGGCTCGTTGATTATCTGATAATTTGACAATTTTAAAAACACTCATAAGAACTATTTTCAATTTCATGATTAGAAACCTGGCTCTCTACAAGATTCATTTGACAGTTAAAACTATTTGAGGTCAGGATTCTTATTTGGCTTTAAACACAAATATTTGACATTAAAACCAACGAACTTGTGAATTCAGGATTAGAACCTGATTCTGCTCCCCCTATCAAATAATTTTCATATTTGACTCTAAAGTATCCAACTTCACAAACCCTCACAGATAATCAAATTTAATTTAATGACCTTGATTTATCTTAATATCAACCAAGTCAAAAATTAATGACCTTGGAGACAATTACAAACTGTTTTTGATTTTTCATTAAAAACCTCAAGTATCAAATTAATGAACTTATTATTTTTCTGAGACATGTTCCTCATACTTAGATTTTGAAACTCAGCTTTCCAACATCGGTTGTCGAAACATAAAGTGAAACAAATTTTTGTATTTTGCAAAGTTTTTGTTAAAACACACTAAAAATCTTTTTATGATTTTGTCTTTAATGAAAAGCAATAAAGAAACATTTACAAACATATTTTTGTTGAGTTCGCGTCAGAGGATCATATCAGTTTATGACACATCACAAGCACCGTTGATCTATATAAACTTTAAGTTTTAAACGATTCACTTAGATTGTCAGTATACTGATCCACTTAAATTCTCACACAAAGTTCAATTGATTCAAGATACGAGATTATTGTTTTAAGAACTAAACTTATTCGCGTGTCCCACCTCAGAATATACTCCCGTATCAAGATTCACTAGATTCAGTCTTACAGGTGAGTATACCTAAATGATATTTGTCTCTGGGTTAGTGCGAGGCCTTGAGAGCTCAGGTTAGAACTTCCGTTCAGTCAAAGAGATGAAGGCTCGACTTAAGGTGTGTTCCACTTAGGAATCTTCTTTACAACTGCACTTGATATATATCTTTCGATATTTTCTCAATTTTTATGCAGAGGGAAAGCTTTAAGCGCAAAAGCATTATAAAAAGGTCTAGGCCAACACTGACGCAAAATCAGAAGACCAAGTATAATACCCCAGATATCAATAAGTATAAAGACCTAATATCTCAGAATCAGGCAACCTCTCAAACGAAATTTCAGAGTACTAAGTCCATATATCCGAGAGATGTTCCCCACAAAGTAAGAAAGTTATTGATTTAGGTTTATATCTCGAAATCAATTTACTAAGTGTGTAAAAACCTACTGGCACATCATCAGTGAGACCGTTTATCACATTTTGACTTTCCATTTCTTTAGCATGCTGTGATTGTCTTACTGATGTACTATCATTTCCTCTTTTTACACAAAACTCTTTTTGAATTTTCTCATGTTTTTGTACTTTTCAAATTTTTAAATTTTTAAATGTTTTTGTATTTTTAAAATTTTTACTCCCCCTAAAATCTAAAACATTTAAAGAAAATTTGACAAACCAATGAAGACAACTTCATCTCACCATCCATTTTCTGCTTCACATTCTCTGTTTTTCTCACACACACCCCCATGATTAACAAAACATTGATTTTAACAATTTGAAACCAATTTTGTTTGTTCAGCCGTGAGGGTTTCGGCGTATTCCTTTAACCTGTTTTTTTCAATTTTTTATTTTTTATTATTTTTATGTTTTATTTATTATTATTAAACAAAAATTTCATGTCTTCAATCACAGGAATCCTCCTCCTGTGCCAGGCTGCTCCATTCTTCATTTTGAACTTCGATTGATTTTTGGAACACCTACACATTCAAATAACTCAATTACTTGAATAATGCAACCCAGACCTCTTTGACCTTAGGTATTTTGACACAATACGAATCATTCAATTTTGAAAAATCTTTGTTGTTTTTCACAAAAACTTTTTCATTTTTTACTTCAACCTTTTTGGTCGAATCAATTTTCCTTTTCTCATTTACATAAGTACTTTGTTTCTTCACCACCCAAATTTTTCCTTTTGAAATGTTCTTTTCATAAAATCTTGAATCATTTTGAACATTTCGTTTTGACAACTCAATCTTTGGTTTCCAGATTTGTTTTGGCTTTGACATATCAACCTTTTGTTTCCAAATATGTTTTGGCTCAAATTTGGGTGACTTCTGTTTTCCAACCTCAGATTTCCTTTTCTTTTTTTCAACATCAACAGGCTTCAGATTTGGACATTTGTGACCAATGTGTCCAACTTTTTGACATTTAAAACATGTTTTTTCAAAACATCTTCGGCCTATTGTTGTTTCTTCTTTTGAGCATAGAACTCTTCATTAGTCTGTCGACTAAATCGGATTTATTTCTCTTCTTCAGAACTTGTTCCATGAACAAAGTTCATCTTGTTCTGAAATTTTGACTTTTCAAACCTTTTCTTTTGATTTTGTTTCTTTTTATAACCCAACCCAGCCTTTGTGTTTTTTTTGTAACTTGGTTTGTTATGAAAAGTTTTCTTGCTCGCTTTACCGGCAAATTTGTCAATTTCAGATTTTTCAATTTCTACCAATTTAAAAACTTTATCAACCTTTTCCGCAATCACATTTTGAATCGGAACTTCAATATCTGAGAATAATTTGTCCGATCCAACCATATAATATGCCAACCTTATTGAATTATCATTCGCATTTATCTCAGATTTTGAATTCTTCAAATAATTTTTATGAAAACTTTCCTCATCTTCAACTCGTGATTCAGAATTATCATTTTTGGTAGAATCTTCTTTCAGAACACTTTCAACAACCTTACTTACCACATCTGAATCACCAACATCATCAGATTTGGAGTAAGTCACATCAATGTTTTCAGATAATTGGTCAACCATGTTTATTGCTTTTGCCACATTTTCATCATCATAGAAAGTATAATTTTTCTCCAATGGTAGTGGAACTTGATGATATTCTAATCCAATTCCTTTTTTATTCTTTTCAGAATCATTATCATCTGGTGTGATGTTGAAAATACGTTTGAGAATATATGAAGAAGCATGATAACTTTGAAGTTTATTAGTTTTCTATTCTATTTCAGCCATTTGACGTTTAAGTTTAGCAACTTCATCAATATATTGATTTAAAACCAGTTGTTTACCCTTATATCTGGCTTCAAGAAATCTTGTCGTTTCAGAATATTTTGAAACTTTGTCTTGAAGACGTTGTGTTTGACTTTTCAAAGTTTCATATGCTTCCTTTGCTCTATGATATGAATATTTCATCACATCATATTCTTTTTGCAATTCTTTAATGATATTATCTTTTTGAAAACATTCATTGCAATTTTCTGAACACTTATGTTTTAAAATTTCATTTTCTTTTTCAAGAACATTACATTTTTGTGTTAGGTCTTCTTCTTTTTGTTTCAAAATATTTTCATTTTCAAAAATTTCTTTACATTTTTCTTTGAAAACCTTTTCAATTTTAGTAAATTTAACATTTCTGGATCTTAGATTTTCATCCTTCTCAGTACAAGCACTGCATGTTTCCATGCATTTCCTGCACTGCACTTCATTTTTGTTTTCAGAATGTTTATCATTTTCATCATTTTTATCCATTGATTTAACCTGAGTTGATGACTCAGAAGATTCAGTTTGAGTTTTTACCTCAGTTTGATCTGACATCCTAGCTTCTTCTGTCGTCTTTTTCAGCTTCTCAACCATCTTCTCAATACTCTGATCAATGGTTTCTACCTCATTCTTCTTCAAAGTCTCTGTCGACTTTTCCAGACTCGCATACGTCACCTCTTTTATACGCTTCTCCATTTGAGCAACATAATTTTTATCTTATTTCTTCTTTGAATATAATTCCCCAGCAGTAGGAATAACAACAAGTAGTGCATCAAATATTACACTCTTTGGATCCACAGCAGGATTTCCTTGAGGATCTATGTAATATTTCCTCTGCTTATCCTATCTTTTGGCTTGTTTTGCTTCTGTAAAGATTACAGACATATCATCCAATCTGCTTCATGCAATTCGATATTCTCGATCAGTTTTCACTTTAGCAACCAATGCATGTCCTTCTTTTGGAATGTGTTTGTTCCAATTGAAGCCTTCGTCTTCTTGGATCACCACCAAAGCTTGATTTTTCTCTTTCGAAGGACCTTCATCGATTTGTGATCGATTAAGCTTTGGCGATTGCTCATTGGTGCGATGATAAATTGCTTTTCGGTTATTGTCATCATCGAATGGATTTACACTTTCATCAACATTTTGATTCGAGCACTCTCTCTTGAAGTGTCATTTCTGCTTGCACTTGAAACAAGTGACCTTGGATTTATCAAATCCCAATTTCGTTGTCGGACCTCCAAGACATTGCCTACCAGTAATCTCCATAAATCTTTGAGCTCTTCTGATTACACTAGCCATGCACCATCTTATGTCGATCAGCTCCATCTCCTCTGGATCTATTTGATCGTAGTCTTCCTTGGTCATATTCGGGTTTCCTATTCTACCCGCCACCCATAGGATTCCAGAATTGATGCTAAGAAGATCATTTGTTGCTTGGCTGAATCAGCATTCATATTCGGAGAATTGTTCAAATTCAGGGCAATATTGCATTGAACCACATTTATTTTTGAATTGTTTGATGCTGAAGATGAATGATAGCCAGAATCATAATTTGAAGAACTGCCTTTTGGTGAATCTTTTGAACTTTCAGCACTATAAGCGGTACTAATCTTTGGTGATTGATTGTTCGATAACATGCTTCCTCGGTAATATAGATTCACATTTTGCTGATAATCGAGTTGTTCATTTTATTTTGTTTTGTTTTTGAAGTTCCAGCTCATGTCCTTCAAGCCTTTCAATCAACGTGTCTAAAGCCATCTCATCAAACTTTGAATCATTTTACAGCATCATGACAAAGGTTTGCCAATCATCTATATGCGGTAATGCTTCAATGAGTTTGTCGATGATTGTTGATACATAATGTCTATCGCCTACTTCATCAGTCTAGGTCGTGTCATGTACGTGTAATAGGGTTAAAAGTTAAGTTTATATGTGTTGTAAGCCAGTTCGCACGAACTGACATGTTATTAGTCAGGTCGCACGAACTGGATTTGCTCAGTTCGTGCGATGTGGGATGTTTAACTCGTGCGAACTGGAGAGCCTATAAATAGGCAAGTTGTGTTTTTCATTTATAACTTCTGGAGATTTCTGTCACGAAGTGCTGTCAAAATTCTCTCTGTACGAAAACATTTTATATGAATGGAAAATATGTTTAAAGTGACTTTCTACTCTTCTACTCCTATTCTAACACTGATTGACGGTTTCTAGTTTGATTCCGCCTTTCTAGAGACTCAGATTTGACTCAGATTGACTCGTATTGGACGAATCTCGATCCTACAAGTGGTATCAGAGCTCAGGATGAGTCAAATCTGTTGATATCAGTGTTTTGAATGGTTTAGAACCACATACTTCTACTCTTTCTTGGATTTTTAGACGAATTCACGGATAAAATGGACTGAATTTTGGAGATTGTGTGTAAAACACCATTTTAAACAATCCTACAAAGTTACAGACCATAAATCGAACTAAAACTGATCCAAAATGTCAAAAATGTCCAAATCGTGTGAACATGATGCTCAGATCGTGTGAAATTGATCAGGTCGTTTGAGTTTTAGTCAAATCGTGTGAAATCCTGGTCCAGATCGCACGGATTGGACCAGATCATTTGAAAGTTGTTCAGGTCGCACGAAGTGAGTATCCAGATCGTGTGAACTCATCAGTTCGCACGAGTTGAAAATTTTTTACATAAATTTTCACTTCGCACGAGTTGACATTCCAGGTCGTTTGGAACAAGTCCAGTTCGTTTGAAAAACTCAGTTCGTTTGAAAGTCCAGATCATGTGGAAGTCAGTTCGCTTGAAAGTCTGATTTTTCAAAACTTAAAAATTTTTCTGAAACATTTTTCAAAGTATAAAATGGACAATCAAGAGTTTTACAATGCGTTTTTCGGAGGAGGTATGACTGTTCAATCTCCAGCAAGTATAGCCCAGAATGTGAATGTGAATATGGAGAATGAGCTCGGAACCATGCAAAAACCACCGAATCTGCTCAACATTGAAGATTATTCGGGGTGGCAGGATAGATTTCACACGTGGGTTTAGGCGAATCACCTCGAATCTTGGCTGAAAGTTGAAACGAAATATGTAGTTCCTGTGAATGAAGCTGGTCTTCCGAAAACACTTAACACGTTAACTCCAGCTGAAGCAGAAAGCTTTAAAGCCGAGAAGAAGATGGTCAGTATATTGCAACAGGCAATTAAGGAAGACATTTTGGTATTGCTACAGCATCAGAATGACGCAAAATCTATTTGGAATTCTCTTAAAGTCAAATTTCTTGGGAGTGCTGCCATGATCAAAAGCAAAAAGGCGCTACTGAAAAAAGAATTCGACATATTTACTACTATCAGTGGAGAATCAACGAAAGAGTTGATTGAGAGGTACTGTCACTTGGTAGTGGAGATGAAGCGTTTGAGTATAGATAAATCAGATGAAGAGTTGGTTGATAAGTTGGCTGATGCACTACCACAAGAAGTGTGGGGTACGTTCTTATTGGTTTTGAAGAACAACTTGGAATACGTGGGTTTTAATTTGAGTACGTTTATCGAGAGAATTGAAGCTCAAGAGCTTGAAATGCGAAAGATGAGTAAAATGAAATTTGCAAATGTACAGCAAGATGTTCAGCTTTATTACAAAGGAAGCTCATCTGCCACATCTGCTCCGAGTCCAAAGATTCAAACGGCATTTAGTGCAGATTCTTCATCGGGAGTACCTCAAAGCATGCCTAACAACAACAATTCACCGTTTCTAAATTACGAACCGAATCCTAAGGTTCAGAATTTTCAAGAACAGGTTTTTCTCAAAGTTCTTCAAGTTCGAACAATCAGAGTTATAGTCATGGGATACTGTGCAATATCGCTGTTAACATAAAAAACGGTCAAGATTTTACCGAGACAGCCGCAAAGCAGCATATAGCACTTCTAGCTTCCGTACTTGAGTCTTACGAGAGTCTAGTAGCCGGACGAATTGGTAACCCAGACATGACTAAAGAAGACTACGATCAGATTGATCCTGAGGAACTAGAACTCATTGACATCAAATGGGGTATGGCGAGTATTGTGAGAAGAGCTCAGAGGTTCATGGAAATTACCGGAAGAAGTAGTCTCGTAGGTCCTGATCCTAAACTTGGATTCTACAAATCGAAGGTAACTTGCTTCAAGTGTAAAGAGAAGGGACACTTCAAGCGTGAATGTCCGAACAGAGAAGTTAATAACCACCAGAATCCATTCGCTAACGATTATTACCGACAGGCCATCTATCATAAAACCAGTCAACAACCATTCAATGCACGACCTCAAATCGAGAACAGTCCATCTAAACAAACAGAAAAAGCTCTTTTGGTGAATCAGGATGACGAAAAGATTCCAGAAGGTTTCAGTTGGGATAAGTATGTTCCAGGAGGTGGTCTTGCAATGATGGCTGAAATTACTAAAGTATCGGAACCGGAAATCGAGGAATGTGTTCCTGAAATTGAAGAAGTCAGTGAAGTGATGACTGAAGAAAGTTTTGCAGAATTAGAAGAGGCAATAGCAGTGGTCTACTATTATCAGTCTGAACAGGAGGTTATTGCTAATGCATTTAAATCTATAATGCCTTCTAATGTGTTTGATTCTTTTGCAGGATTCTTTAGTGAACCGACTACGGGTTTTTTACCACAGTACGAAGTTGAACAAACTCCGGTTCAGGAGATCATTGATGTTTCAAAGGAAATGAATGAAGAGACTTTGAAAGAAATAGCAGACAAAGCTCTTATGGTCAAGCTGCAAGAGGTATTACAAATTAAAACACCTTCTGATAACAATGAGACCAAAGATGCAACTCAAGAGTCAGTTTCAGTTGAAAAGGAGTCAATTATTGGAGAGAAGTCCGAGTCCGATGAAAAATCAGAAAATATGGAGTCCAAATCCGAAGAGAAATCTGAGTCTGAGTCTGGAAAGTTTGGTAAATCGGAAAGTAAAAATGACAAACAAGAAAATGCTTTTGAAAAAGTTGATCCAATTCTTGAAAAGCCATGCGAAAACTGTTTAAAACCATGCATGGATTGTCTTGAAAAAGACAAACAGTTTCAAGAGTTGAAAAAGTTTCACGACAAATTAAAATTTGATTTTAATGTTGTTAAAGAAGCTTATGATACTTTGTCACGATCAATTAAAGCAATTCACACTGAGAGTAAAGAAAATGATAAAATGGCTAATTTGCTCAAAGCTACGGTCATGGATAAGCAAATGGTGATTAACATTCATCTGGACACAATCGCATCTCTAAAGAAGGAACTTGAACTAATGCGCATTGAGACAGAAAGAGTCGACAAAAAGTTGATCAGTTATCTTTCATCGTCATATGTGATTGACCAGATTGTTCCTCAACAAACTGATTTAAAAAATGTTCCACCCCCAATGTGGAATCATTATTCTCAGAAATATCCAAATGGGGTGGAGGAGGCATTGAATCTCAAACTAAGAACATAAGAGAATGAGTTACCGGAAAACATAGATGTTACATTCTCTCCGTCTGACACCGACAACGAGTCACAACTGGTTAAAACAGTTGTAGACCGATGAAGAGAGTGATAACACTGAATTCGAAACGGTTAAAACTCATTTTGAGATTTCCAGTTCAGATTCTGAAGATGACGGAAACTTTCTTGATAAGTTTATCCCAAAGTCAGATAAAGTTTTGGATGACGATTCGATCATTGTGGTTTACACGATGACCAGAACTGACAAACTGTATACTGATTTTGAGTACCCGATTCAGAATGCAAACCTGGAAAAGGTTGAAAAAGTTTTTAAACTTGTGGAAATTGATATCTCAGAAGTTAACAACAATGTGTTTCTTTCAAACCCGAAAAAATCTTTTGTTAAACAACAACCGACAAACAACCCGGGAAAGAGAAATGAATGGGTGGGAAACAATGGTAATAACAAGAGACATGGGAATAATTACAAAAAGAAAGGTGTTGGTTTTGAGAAGAAAATGGCTAAGAAAGATGTTAAGCCAAAAGAAAAATTGAGTGATGTGTTTGTGGCTGGGAATAACACAGAAGTCGAATAGGATTATATCTTTAGTAAGCAAGCAATTGATGATTTTATTGTGGCCAAAAAGATAGGAGACGAGACCAACAAATCCACTTTTTTGAATATGACAAAAGAATCTGTTATCGATGCAATGAAATCGGTCACATGTCCAAACAATGTGTCAAAAAGATAATAAAACCAGTTTTCCATAAACCAAAACCAAAAATTTCAAATGATGTCAAGGGAAAATCACCTATGGTATCCCCCGTGCGTATTCTTAAACGCGGTGAATCATTGAAGTCCGAGGACAAACCAAAATCAACTTTTGAAATTGGTGAATCTTCAAAATCACAAAAGACTTCAAAGGTTTATCCTAAAACAAAGACTTCTCAAAGTCAATCATGGGTGGAAAAACCTAAACATTCTTTTGAGGAAAAGAAAATGGAAGAAGTTTTAAAATCTGAACCAAAATTTTTTGCCACCACTGATGAGAAAATTGAGTTTGAGTTAGAAAAGTTGATTGAAGAATTCCCACCTATCAAGGAAGGAGCTCTAAAATTAAAACCAAAATCTGATGTTCCAAATGTTGTTTTTAACATTCCAAAAGTTGACATAGTAGCTCATGATATTGTCTTTGGTAGTGTACCAAATGTTGAAAAATCTTGGGTATCGTTGTTTAAGTAAATGTCTTTTGATGTGTGCAGGGGCTTCCCAGGTCTATCATTTCTAAATGGATAATGGATAGTGGCGCCTCGCGGCACATGACAGGGATGTTAGCACTGTTATACGACGTCAAATCAATCAATGGAGGTTATGTCGGGTTTGCTGGAACTCAAGGTGGAAGAATTGTTGGAGAAGGAATACTTACTAACGGGGTTGTAACATTCGAAAAAGTGAATTACATTGTTGAGTTAGAAAACAATCTGTTGAGCATCTCTCAAATTTGTGATAAGTTATTCACAGTTCATTTTACAAAAGATGAATGTCTAATTCTTAAACCAGGGTTTAAGATACCAGAAGTCATGGTGTTGATGCGCGCTCCTCGTGAAAACGATCTCTATATACTAGACATGAGTGTTGCAACAACGACAGATAAAAAGGCTCAATGTTTTGTGAGTAAGACGAAGGCGACTGAAAAGGAATCCATCATGTGGCATCGTAAAATGGGACATATTCACTTGAGGAAGATGAACTTTTTAGTTCATAATGATCTTTTTGAAGGTGTAAATGTGAAAAGCTTCCATCTTAACGATGATTGTGTTGAATGTAAGAAAGACAAGCAGGTGAAGAAATCGCACCCGAAAAAGCTCTTGAACTCCATCAGATTACCGCTCGAAAGACTCCATATGGATCTTTTTGGACCGGTAAATGTGAGAAGCATAAGTGGAGATCTATATTGTTTAGTTGTCATTGACGACTTTACAAGATTCTCCTGGGTGTTGTTTCTAGAGAGCAAAGATGAAACGTTTGATTCTTTGATGAGGCTATTCAAAAAGATGGAGAATGTTTACAAACTGCCGATTAGACGTATTCGAAGCGACAATGGCACGGAATTCAAGAACAATCGTATGCTCGAATTTTACAACGATAAAGGAATTCTTCATGAATTCAGCGCACCGTATACTCCTCAACAAAACGGTGTCGCAGAACGAAAAAATCGTACGTTGATCGAAACGGCTCGTACCATGTTAGCAGATTCGAAATTACCGGTATATTTTTGGAGTGAAGCGGTTGCCACGGCATGTTACACACTCAATAGGGTTCTTACGGTGAAGAAGTACAAGAAAACTTGTTTTGAATTACTTCATCTTTACAAACCGAATCTGAAATTTTTAGAACCATTTGGATCACCATGCACATTTATTGATCCATATGGTAAATTTGGTGCAAAAGCTAATGAAGGTTTTTTTGTAGGATATGCTAGTCCGTTGAAGAGAGTTTTTGTTCCGAGTTTGGGGAAGATTATACAAGTTCAACACGTTGACTGTCAAAGGTTTACAGCTCCGAATCAACTTCCCAGAAACAGGTTGCTATTTGATTATGATAATCTCTGGGAGTCATTCCATTTACAGACAGAGCCGAATGAGGAGGAACTGGCGTTCTTATACCAACAACAGCAGTCTCTTTCACAAGAACAAGTGCCGAGACCGTTGGTGGTTTCTCCACCCACCGAGGGTTCAAATGATCATGAGGCTGGTCCTAGTGGAACTGCACACATACCCCTAGATGAAACATCTCCAATATTTGATCAATCTGATGACTCAAAATCGGAAACCGATCCGATTTATGATGAGGAACCAAATATTGAGACTTCAAATGCTTTTGATCACACGGGTGATCAGAATATAACAAATTTGCAATCGAAAGTGAGCGTACCGGATACAGTCATGCCAAGAACATTATCTTACCATCCGTCAGAGCAAATCATTGGTGACCTTCAAAGCGGAGTGAAAACCCGCAAATAAATAAACAAAGGGCTTACATATTTTTACTCTTCTGTAGCTCCTTTACAAGAAGAATTCTCATTAAAATGTTTTATCTCGCAGGTAGAGCCGAAAACATACAAAGAAGCATTAACCGAAGAGAGTTGGGTAAATGCAATGCAAGAAGAATTACAACAGTTTGAAAAGCTTGGAGTGTGGAGGTTAGTTGATCTACCGGAAGATCAGAAGTTGATCAAGACCAAGTGGGTCTTCAAGTGTAAAAGAGATGATAGAGGGGTTATTGTAAGGAATAAAGCACGATTGGTAGTCCAAGGATTTAGTCAGCAAGAAGGGATTGACTTTACCGAAGTGTATGCTCCCGTGGCTCGACTTGAGGCAATCAGAATCTTCTTGGCATTCGCGTCATGGAAGGGATTCAAGGTCTACCAACTGGATGTCAAATCTGCATTTCTCTACGGAAAGATCAAAGAAGAAGTGTATGTCGGTCAACCACCGGGTTTTACCGATCCTATACACAAAGACAAGGTGTATCTTCTCGACAAGGCGTTATACGGATTACACTAGGCCCCGAGAGCCTGGTACGAGACGCTTTCCCAGCATCTGCTGACCAACGGGTTCACCAGAGGGACTGTCGATAGTACCCTGTTCACTAAAGAGGTTGCAGGACATCTACTTATCGTGCAGATATACGTGGATGATATAATCTTCGGATCAACGAACGATGAGTTGTGTAAAGAGTTTGAGAAGGTTATGAAGAAGAAGTTTGAAATGAGTTCAATGGGGGAGATGAAGTTCTTCCTAGGGCTTCAAGTTGAGCAACTGCCCGATGGAATCTTCATACACTAGACCAAATATGTGAATGATGTGTTGGACAAATTCAATATGTCCGAATCATCTCCCATATCAACCCCCTGGCTTTGAATCATGGCATATGTCCAGATGAAAATGGCGAGAAAGTGGATGAAACGCATTATCGGTCAATCATAGGATCGCTAATGTATCTGACAGCATCACGACCGGATATCATGTATCCAACCTGCCTCTGTGCCCGGTATCAGTCAAGTCCCAGAGCATCACACATGACGATAGTGAAGAGAATCTTACGGTATCTCAAAGGTTGCCAAGCACCGGCTTGTGGTATCCCCGATCTGGTGACTTCTCTCTAACTGGATATTCTGACTCTGACTTCGGGTGCTGTAAGTTGAACGCTAAGTCCACAACTGCTGGGTGCCAGTTCTTCGGAACTCGGCTAATCACTTGGCAGTGTAAGAAATAAACCACAGTCGCTCTCTCGACTTGTGAGGCTGAATACGTTTCAGCTTCTAGCTGTTGTTCTCAGATCCTCTGGATCCAACAGCAAATGAGGGACTATGGTTTGCAATTCTTAGACTCACCGATTTTTGTGGACAATGAGGCAGCCATTAATATCACTAAAAATCCGATTCAACACTCGAAAACAAAACATATTGAGATTCGACATCATTTTATTCGTGACTGCTACGAGAAAAAATTGATTCGAATTGATTATATTCACACCGATGATCAGAGAGCTGATTTTTACACTAAACCCTTTGATAAAACAAGATTTAATTATCTTTTGAAATTGAACGGGTTAAAGAATTTGTTTTCTGGGAAGGTGGTAGAGTGTGTGGCCGAGGAGGATGGCGATCAGAAGTGATCTGCGTCTTGTTGTCATGTTTTCTGTACAGTTTCTTTACTGCTTTTGATAAAACCAAAATCACAAAAATATGTTTTTGATTTTAGGGGGAGAAAGTTTATAGAAAATACAAAAACATGATAAAATTTCAAAATCCAAAAACATTAAAAAAATCAAAAAGAGTTTTGTGTAAAAAGGGGAAATGATAGTACATCAGCTAGACAGTTGCAGTACGCTAAAGAAATGTTTAGTTTAAATGTGTTAAGCAGTCTCGCTGATGATATGCCGATAGGTTTTTACTCATTTAGTAAGTTTGTTCGGGATATAAACCTAAATCATTTCTTGCTTAATACGTGGGGAACAACTCTTGGATATATAGGTAACCCCTGAAATCTTGTTTGAAAGGCTCTATTTCTGACATACTAGGTCTTTGTACGTGATGATATCTGGGGTATTATACCAGGACTTCTGATTTTGCGGGAACAATAGCCTAGTCCTAGTAATAAAACTCTGCACTGCTTTATTCTTAAAGCCCACCCTCAGCATAAAAAATGATGAAACATTGAAAAATGCTAATCATGTGCTGTTGTAAAGAAGATCCCCAAGGGGGACCCACCTAAAGACGAGCCATCATCTCTCTGATTGAACGGAAGTTCTAGCCTGAGCTCTCATGGCCTCGCATTCACCCATTACAGATATCATTAGTGTGCACTCACCTGTAAGACTGAATATAGTAGTATGGATACGGGAGTATATTCTGAGGTGGTACACGCGTATAAGTTAAGTCTTAAATCACTAATTCGTATCCTGAACATATTGAAATTTGTGTGAAAATTTAAATTGGATCAGTATATCGGCAATCACTGTGAATTGTTTAATGCTTAGTATGAAATCAAAGCTTAACGGTACTTGTAGCTTGTTGGCAGCTGATATGATCCCCTAACACGCTCACCAAAAAGTTGTTTGTAAATATGCTTGTACAGTTTCCAGTTTCTTTAAATCCAAAAAGATTTCCTGTTTGTTTAGTAAAATGTTGAAAAATCCAAAAAGATTTGATATTTCATCTTATTTTCGACAACAGACGTTGGGGATCTGATGATCAAAGTCTCACAGTGCTAAACAAGTTGGATCAATTGGGTTGGTTAAGAAAAAGTTTGAGAAAAGTGTTGGTAATTGCTCAAAATGTTTAAAAAGTTCATTAATTTGAACTTAAAATGTTTCAAAATATCAGCGAGATCATAATTTGGTCGGCCAAGGTCATTAACTTGGACTTGGCAGGCCAAACAGTTAACCAGGGTCATTAACTTGGACTTGGTTAACTGAGTGTGTTGGTAAAAAGTTAGAAAATTAAAAAATTCAGAAAGTTTGAAAAAAATAAAGTTTCACACGAGGTGATCAACTCGTGCGAACTGGCTAATTAGTGTCAAACAAGGCCAGATCGCACGAACTCACCAAATCGCTTCAAGTTTCAACTCGCACGACCTGGCTCCCCTATATAAGGGTTAGACCAGATCGCGTGAACATTATTACAGTTCCCACTCCCCACCAAACACATCCTTCAAAGGCGATTCAAGCGATTTGAGTGATTCTTCGTTTTCAAGCCATAATATTGTGTTCTTGTTGATCGGTATCCTTGTTTAAGTTGGTTTACACAACTTAGAACATGGGAAAGGTAATGGTTGAGGTTAATTTGAACAGAATCTCATGAAATCGTATGAACTCGGATGAACTGATACTTTGGACTTAGATCTAGGATTATTTTGTGAACTAAATCGAATAAAAAACACATCATTGTGATCGGTTTTTGATGTAGAACAGATCTAGTTCTTTAATTTCATGACAAAACCAAAATTTTACAAACCTGCAAATCACTGTTCATCAATGATGGTTCAAACGAAGTGACGAACCAGTCCGCACGAAATGGGCAAATTGTGTGTATGATCCAGATCGTACGAGATGGCCAGTCCATTTGAACACCACATAGTTTGAAATTGTGTAAGTTCGTTTGAAATTCAATCCGCATGAAACCAGTTCGTATGAAAAGTTTAATCAGTTTGGTCAGACCGCACGAAATGGTCCAATTCGCTTGAACCAGTTCTTGTGAAACTATGGTTTTGTCTTGAAAGTTGTGAAAATTGTAACTTGTTTGTTTTGTTTGTGTTTCAGGCATCGAATGTACAGTTTGATCCATTGCACAATATTTGTTGTGTCTATGATGAAACTTTATCAAAGATGACTGTGTTTAAAGAGATTTTGCCATTCATGAGGCGTCTACCAATTCAAAAGGGGTTGACGAATCAGCATAGAGTTTTCAAATATCATGTTGCTCATTTCTGGAAGAATGCGAAGTACGATGAAGAAAACGATGTTATTAATTTAGTTGTTAGTCTTGATGGTGTAGATAAAGAAATAATCATCACAGAACAACTTGTACGTGAAGTGATAGATTTTCTAGATGATGAAAATTCACCAACAGGATTTCCAGAAAGGATGGTCAAAGGTTGTATGTTGAGAATGGGTTACAATGGTCCGTTGAACAAAGCAAATTATCTGAAAGCATGTTTTATGAAGCCGTATAAGTTCTTTATTCATTTGGTGATTCATACACTTAGTCACAGGAAAGGTGGTTATGATGTGATGAAAGATTATCAGATGTGTATGGTGACGGCGTTGGTACTCAACAAGAAATACAATTTTTCAAGAATTGTTTTTCACTACATGAAAGATAATATTACTTCAGGCAGTAAAATTTGGGTGTATCCCAGGTTTTTGCAGATGAAGCTAGATCATGCATATCCAAATGTGGTGAAAGATGAAGAGAATGATCTCATGGTGTTACATCACATGGATAACGAAACGTTGATCAGATTATCCAAGTACACCAAGAATTGACCGGAACCGAAAAAGACAGTTTTTCGGATTCATCAAATATGATAAATATGTAGATCCAGATCCGGTAAATCATTTGAAGTGGAGGAATGATGCAGAGATGAAAGAAAAGAGTGCAGCTGATGAATTAACGAAGTTAGAAGATTTCAGTGAAACACGAAATGAGTGGTTTACAAAGGTTGAAAAAGAAAAGAAAAAAGGTGGAAAGAGAACTCCTAAAGCTCAAGCTGAAGAAGGATCATCTTCTCAACCGCAGAAAAAGCGTAAAAAGAAAGCGGTTGAAATAATGTTGGTTGATGAACCAGAAGAAGATGAGACAGAAGCTAACGTTGAAAAAGATCAAGAACAATTATCTCATGAAACTGAAAAATTGTTGAAAGATCTTGATGTACCGTTAGAAGCTGAGAAAGCAGCTGGCAAAACAGCAGTTGATGATGAAAAGGAGAGTTCATCTGAAGCAGAAAGTGATATTGATGCTCAAGTTGAACGTTGGATCAGTGAGAACTATGTAACAACCCTCAATAAACTGACACTCTTGATAATTTTTACGACACCCTAATATATTTTAGAATGTCCCAATATGTCCCAAAATACACCCCATACGCGAAAACGGGCCTCAAATATATTAAATAATATTAAAAATAATTAAAAATCTGAAAGTTAAGTTGAGGCGGGCCGCGTAGAACCCACCTCAACCCTACGCGGGCCGCGAGTGTCCCAAATTGTGGCGCAGCCCAGTGATGACACGTGTCATCATCGTGACGAAGCTAGGCGATGACCCGGATCACCTAAACCCTACCCGGGCTAGTACGCGGGCCGCGTAAGCCCCGCTTATCTTTTACGCGGGCCGCGTGAGAGTCCAGTTCAGCAACTATATAAAGGAGGCCTCGGGCTTCAATTCAGTTCGTTCAGTTTTCATTTCTCAATCATAATTTCTGAATATAAGGCTTTATAAAGCTGGTATTATACCCCCTAATTAGCGAGGTTCTGCTCCGTTGTAAGTATTATAACCCCAGTTTCGTAATAGATACGCTGCCCGATTGATTTAGGGTTCCGTAACAACTGTCGTGGTTCTGCCCGACGTAGTTGTTGGAATACCGTCTCGGGGAGGGTATCATTAATATTTTCAAAGGGTTATGATACTAACCTATGTACATTTGTATAAATTATAAATTATTCCCAGGAAACCCTTACGCGAAGTCTAAGATAGCAATGTGAGTTTATCCTCTTTTTGTTAACCTTTTTGGAATGATTTACAAAACCTTAATTGTTTTACAATGTGATTAAGAGGTGATTGAGTCTTTGTAGTTCTTCAATTACTGCCGGTATGTTGGGGTTTTGTATACAAAATTTACTACTGCGAGTAGTAACTCAGGACGACAGTACGTTACCATTGGACAATGAGTTAGCCAATGTGTAATATGACCCACAAGTCAGGATTGACAGTACTGAATGAGTAATTATGTAGAAATAAACAATGTGATCGCTCTCAATACTATTTTAATTGATAAAATGTTTCTTGATTAAACTGGGATTCACTCGCCAGTATTTCCCACTGACAAATGTTTTTAAAACGCGTTTCAGGTAACACAATGTGACAGCCAATTAGTAAAAAGCCATCTGGAGAGCACTGAAGGCTTGGGAAAAATGTGGCTATAAAAGTTACCTAAAAGACGATGTTTTAAATTCAATAAAAATAGGATTTATTCCTATAAACGTATTGTAATAAGAAACTTGGGTTTTACCCATGTGATTATTAATATCAAATATGGTGGTTTTACTCTGATAAACATTTCCTAACTACGGCCCTGATGTAATTTCCGCTGCCAAATTAACCAACTGATACCACCAAAATTATGAGTTCGCGTCCGCCCGTTCCCGAGACAGATAAGGGATCGGGGGTTGCGACAGAAGGTGGTATCAGAGCCTAGCCACTGGTCTGAGCCAAAGAAGTGTTCTGCTGACACTTAAATTCTAAATTTTGTGTTAGGAAATAAATTACGGAAATACGTGCATAACTGTATTTATTTGTTATGTGTTATTTGACTATTTGTTAGTTTACAGTATGAGTGATCAAGGACCCTCAGACATGTGTTGTCAGTTGTCTGATTCACCTAGGAGTGAAGGTACCTCTTCACAGCCTGCCCTTTCTGGGTGTTCTGTTGATCAGAAAGAAAGGATGTTTGCCTTTAAAGCTCAGTCAGAAAAGCCATTCCCTCATAAGAAACTAGGATGGTTCAGTAAGGAAGCCTTTACGCGTAGGAAAAGAATGCGAAAGTTGCAACATCAAAGAGTTCTAGCCGCCGCTAAGCGAGAGTCAGATGCCCATACACAGGATATGCTTAATAGAAGCCTAGCCAATTTCCATATCCTAGCTACAACTGCTGCTGACCCAAGTTTGGAACAATTAGTAGCCCCACAACCACCAATTCCAGACCAACCCATGGAGATAGAAAACCCTGAAAACCAAGTGGAGATGCATGACTTCAACCCAGAAGAAATCCCTAGGGTACAAGTACCAAATCCCCTAGACCCAAATTACGACCCCTGGTGGGACGATAATAGGGACTTTGTGCAACGTTACCCGATACATGAAGACACACCCATACAAAACATAGGAGCCTATCCAGGTATGGACCCTTTAGATCCCTATTACCATAATGATTACATTAGGGAGATCTTAGAAGATCCTTACCAATTTCAGGCACTTTCACCTCCATATCAGGAACCCGCACCCCAGATTCCGAACCCAGTCGTAGAACCTGCACCCCCAATGAGTGTAGAAAACATCCAAGAACTTAGGACATTTGGTGAGGAAATTTTAGAGAGCAGTGAGAGAATGCGACAGGTGGGAGAGCGTCTCGTATGGAAATACGATGAGCGCAATATGGATTTCTGGATGAATCCATATCCGTATATGTGATGGTAGGAGATGGTAATAGTAATAATAATAATAATAATAATAATAATAGAGTTAACTGCCATTTTCGTCCCTGTGGTTTGGTCACTTTGGCCATTTCAGTCCATTTTTCAAAAATGCGCCATTTTCCTCCCCGACGTTCTGGAAAGGTGCCATTTCAGTCCAAAAATCATAACCCAGTTAAGTCGGTTTGTAAATAAGGACTGATTGTGTAAATTTGTAACATAAAGGACCATTTAAGTAAAATGTATAAATATTAATATAATTATAAAATATAATATATATATATATATATAATGTATACACACCACCGCCGCAACCTGCAACTCTGGTGGTCACCACCGCCGTCGGAACCGGAGCTCCGGTGGTCACCACCGCCGCCGCCGGAACCACCACTCTCTCTCTACTCTCTCTCTATGCTTTGCAATCACCACCACCATCAACGTCATCATCATCATCGTGATCTTCATCATCATCATCAGACCTTCATCACCACTGCCGCCGCCTGCAACTCACCGGAAAAACGGCACCCCCACCATCGCCGGTTCTCTCTCCCGCCTCCTTCTCTCTTTCTCTCTCGTCGTTATCTCTCTCTCTCTGACTTTCTCCCTCTCTCTCGACTATTTTTGTGACGTAACGGCGCTGCAGATTTCATTTAAACGGACCTTTGAATCGTGCCAGCCACCTTTGTTTACAATAGAAAACGAAAGCCACTAGTGTCAAGTTTCTCCTTTTTGTTTTCAAACTTTCAGGGTTTTCATGGTTATAATATCAAAAGAATCATGGTATTTTAACATAGATTTAACGAGGGAATTAAAGAAGTAAGAAAGGTATACCGAAACAATGAAGGTTCGGACCCGACGTAAACTCCAGTTGGTTTCGTTCCTCGTTTACATACGTTCATAAACGAGACTCCGTCGTCGGCTCCCTTTTCCGTCAAAACCCCCACCTCGCGACACCCTCACACCTTTCGTCACAACTGTTCTCAACACACCTCTCTCACTCTCTGTTGATAACGCCATCGGAGTTACGTATTCCGCCGGAGCAAACAGAGTCGCCGGACCTGCAAGTGGCCAGACAAGTATTTGAATTTAGTCATTCAAATAAAATGAAGATCGCGATGATGATGATGACGTTGATGGTGGTGGTGATTGCAGAGCATAGAGAGAGAGAGTAGAGAGAGAGTGGTGGTTTCGGCGGTGGTGGTGACCACCGGAGCTCCGGTTCCGGTGGCGGTGGTGTGTATACATTATATATATATATATATTATATATTTTATAATTATATTAATATTTATACATTTTACTTAAATGGTCCTTTATGTTACAAATTTACACAATCAGTCCTTATTTACAAACCGACTTAACTGGGTTATGATTTTTGGACTGAAATGGCACCTTTCCAGAACGTCGGGGAGGAAAATGGCGCATTTTTGAAAAATGGACTGAAATGGGCAAAGTGACCAAACCACAGGGACGAAAATGGCAGTTAACTCATAATAATATAATAAAATAAAATCAAATCAAATAAAATATGTGTGTACGGATGCATACTATTATTAGTGTAATTTTATTTCAGTCGGTATTGTAATTTTATTTCAGTACTGGTTTGTAATAGATGCCTAATAGATGAATAGAGTAAAGTCGCAATGATCAACGTTTTTGGCTAGATTGCGTGTCATGTGATTAACTATATTAAATATTATCTTGTGATATTAATATAGGGTAAATGTTTAAAATTCAGATGGCTGACGAAGGAAATCAAGGAAATCTGAATAATGATAACCAGAGTAACATTAACGTGGTTAATGAGAATCCAAGCATCAATAACAATGGAAACCAAATAATAGTGCCGGTCAACATATAGTGGCACAAGGAATCATAGATGCAATGCCATTTATTATTCAAACAATTCAAGAAGCGAATAATAGCAGTAAGCGACCAACTGAACCTGAAAACAGCGTGAACAATGGACCTATACTTCAAGCGCCCATTCCCAAAAGGAGAAGAACCATGCCTTATGGTTGTTCCTATAAAGAATTATGGTCTTGTAAACCAATGGAATTCTCGGGCAACGAAGGGGCCATTGCAACCCTACGCTGGATAGAGAAGACTAAGGCAGTCTTAAGAATAAGCAAGTGTGCTGAAGAAGATAAGATATTGTTTGCTTCTAATCTATTTAAAAATTCAGCACTAGAATGGTGGAACACTATCCTCCAATCAAGAGGAAGTGATAGAACTTACAATATGGAATGGGAGGAATTTAAGGACAAGGTAGAAAGGAAATTCTGCCCACCCAATGAGAAAGAACAGATAGCAAACAAATTCCTAAACCTTAGGATGACTGGTGTAGATAGTAAGGGGTACACTAAATTATTCTTCGAATATGCTAGAATAGTGCCAACTCTTGCTTCACCAGAACCAATGTTAATTTCTCGTTATATCTGGGGATTAATTGGAGAAATCAGACATATAGTCAAGGCAGCTAGACCTCAAACCATAGAAGAAGCTGTAGAACTAGCAAATACCTTGACAGATGAATTAGTCCGTACCCGAGAGGAGGATCAAAGGAGGAACCTAACCCAAAAATTAACTCAAGAATTCCGTTCTGGAAATTCTAACCGTGGGAAAAATATAGGTTCTACCTCTGCACCCTACTGTAGGTATTGCAAAAGAAAGCATTCAGGAAGATGCTCTATATACTGTAACTTTTGCAAAATATTGGGACACAAGAAAGAAAACTGCAGGAAGAAAGCTAACAACAGGATATGTTACAACTGCGGAGAACAAGGTCATATCAAGCCTAATTTCCCGAAATTAGCTCCAGCTACAGACAACAATAATATACTAAAAATGCTAGAGCATTTGTTCTAACTGCAGATGAAGCCAAGATGATTCCAGATGTCATAGCTGGTACGTTTTTAGTTAATGATATTTTTGCTAAAGTATTATTTGACTCTGGTGCAAACCAAAGTTTTATTAATACGTCATTTTGCAAAATTCTAAATCAGTCATTAACTAAACTACCACAAGAATGCTTAGTAGAGACAACTAATGGAGAAATCGTTAGGATTTCTGAAATCTTGCAGGGAGCAAGCATAGAAATTTTAAATCAGAAATTTATTGCAAACCTTTATCCCATGAATCTGGCAGGATTTGATGTTGTTTTAGTAATGGATTGGTTAATAGCCAATAAAGCCAGTATTTTATGTGATCAAATGTCAATTCAAGTAAATTCACCAAAAGGTAAAATGATCACAATTAAAGGAGATAAACCATCTCAAACTACAAAATTCATCTCTATGATGAAAACTGCAAGCTATATAAGAAAAGGTTCTATAGTGTGTTTGATTTCCATAATCACTAACACTAAAGGAAAGGATTTAAAAGATATTCCAGTAGTATCTCAGTTTTCAGATGTATTTCCAGAAGAATTGCCAGGGCAACCTCCAGATAGAGAAGTTGAATTCAGAATCCATTTAATACCAGGAACAGCACCGATTGCCAAAGCACCTTACCGTTTGGCACCTGCAGAAATGCAAGAATTGAAGAAACAATTAGACGAATTGTTGGAGAAAGGATTTATACAACAAAGTTCATCGCCGTGGGGAGCACCAATTTTATTTGTTAAAAAGAAGGACGGATCAATGCGTATGTGCATTGATTACCGTGAATTGAACAAAGTCACGATTAAGAATCGGTACCCATTACCAAGAATAGATGATCTGTTTGATCAACTACAAGGAGCTCGATTTTTCTCTAAAATCGATTTAAGGTCTGGATATCATCAATTAAAGGTACAGGAAGAGGATATTCCTAAGACCGCATTCAGAACAAGGTATGGCCATTATAAATTTACTGTCATGCCATTTGGTTTAACCAATGCCCCAGCCGCATTTCTGGACATGATGAACCAAATATGTAAGCCATATTTGGATAAATTCATAATTGTTTTTATAGATGATATTCTAATTTACTCTAAGAGTAAAGAGGATCATGCAAAGCATTTGCACGCACTTTTAAGTTTATTAAGAAAGGAAAAACTTTATGCTAAATTTTCTAAGTGCGAGTTTTGGTTAGAACATGTACAGTTTCTCGGACACCTAGTCAACCATGAAGGAATTCATGTGGATCCCACAAAGATCGAGGCAATTACTAAATGGAAAACCCCTGAATCACCAACCGAGGTTAGAAGTTTCTTAGGATTGGCCGGTTATTATAGAAGATTTATTCGAGATTTTTCTAGAATAGCCATTCCTTTAACTAAGTTAACCTGTAAATCCATTAAGTTTGAATGGGGACCAAAACAAGAAGAAGCATTTAGAATTCTTAAGCAAAGATTAACCCATACACCCATACTAGCATTACCAGAAGGAGCTGAAGACTTTGTAGTCTATTGTGACGCTTCTAAATTAGGTTATGGATGTGTGTTGATGCAACGTCAAAAGGTTATAGCATATGCATCTAGACAACTTAAGAATCATGAAGAGAATTATTCAACCCATGATCTAGAATTAGGAGCTATAATTTTTTCTCTTAAGATTTGGAGACATTACCTTTATGGTAGTAAGTTTACCATATTCACTGATCATAAGAGTTTAAGGTATGTTTTCAAGCAAAAGGAGTTGAATATGAGATAAAGACGCTGGATGGAAATGCTTAGTGATTATGATTGTGATATCCAATATCATGAACGAAAAGCAAATGTAGTGGCAGATGCTTTAAGCCGAAAGTATCATGAAAAGCCAAAAAGGATACGTTCTCTTAAATTAAATCTACAAGTAGATTTAAATGATCAGATAAGAGAAGCACAAGATTTAGTAATCAAGGATGATACTGAAAAATTAAAAGGTATGCTAAAAGAATTGGAACAAGGAACAGATAGAATTTGGAGATTCCATAAAAAGAGAATGTGGATACCTAAATTAGGAAACCTACGTCATCGTATATTAGAAGAAGCCCATAAGTCTAAGTATACGATGCATCCAGGAAATGATAAAATGTACCAGGATTTAAGGAAAAATTTCTGGTGGATAGGAATGAAAAAGGACATAGCAGCCTATGTTTCTAAATGTTTAACCTGTTCATAAGTCAAAGCTGAACACCAGAAACCTTCAGGTTTGTTACAACAATTAGAAATGCCAGTTTGGAAATGGGAATTAATAACAATGGATTTTGTTACTAAATTACCCAAAACAAAGAAAGGAAATGATACAATCTGGGTGATTGTAGATAGGCTAACCAAGTCAGCTCATTTCCTACCAATGAAGGAAACTTTCAGTATGGAACAATTAGCTAAATTATATGTAAATGAAATTGTTTCTTTACATGGAATTCCTTTATCAATTGTTTCTGATAGGGATAGTTAGTTTACTTCTCATTTTTTGTCAAGTTTCCAAAAATCAATGGGAACCAAGTTAAATCTAAGCACGGCTTATCACCCTCAAACGGATGGACAAAGCGAAAGGACAATTCAGACAATGGAAGACATGCTTAGTGTTAGGATCGGAGGCTCTCATGATTGTGTTTGTTTGTATAATTTAAACAAATCAATAGAGATGAACAGAGTTTAAGTGTAGCGGAAATGAACAACAAACTTTGTAAACACAATCATAAAGAGAAATAGATTTGATAAACACATGAATTGTATCAGTCAAAAGATTACAAAGTAAATCAAAAGATTACAAAGCATGCTTACAAACAAAACTCCCCCTCAGCCTGATGCTCCAAGGTTGATTCCACACAAGATGAAAGGATTTGACTAGAGGAGAAGAACTCACTCAGTCAATCAAATGTAACAGTACAGGGTACTGCTCCATTTATAGGCAAACCAAACCACTGAGGCATCTCAGCTGACGTCACCATGAAAGCGATGTCTAACAGTCTAACAACCTGTAACCACTGTTCTTGTACAAACACTGTTATCCTAACCACTGATTCTATACAATACAAAAGACACACTAAACTACTGCTATCTTCTTCTATCAGTGCTTTCCTCAAGGTTGATCAGTCCTTGAGTGGGCAGTGCTTTGTCATCAGTAGATTGAGCCAGCAGTGTTTACTTCTTCAGGGCTATATCAGCAGATTAAAGGGTAGCAGCAGTAGTATACGGACAGTGGATAGAGGACCATCAGTTGTTATAATCACTTTCAAGGGGAAAGTCTAATGTAGACAGCTGCTTATTGTGAATCCATTGTTGTGATCCAGTTTTGGCTTTAATTATCTGTTCCTCTGGTAGGGTTCAATCCCAACAATCTCCCCCTGGAACAGATAATGCCAAAACCCTTCATTATTCTGGATTTTTATTTTCTCATCAGAAGTTCCTTAGCTTGTCTTTTAAATTCTTCTTCAAAATCCTTAGAACTTGAGTCATCCTCATCCCTGCACAGTGTAAGTTCAAGGAGATCTTATAGATCTTCAACACCAAGGCTTAGTGCTTGTTTCCTTGATATGTACTTCACTTCACCATTGGATCTGAACAGAGTCAATACATGGGTCTTTTGATCAGACATCCACTTTAGTATTTTTGAACCCAATGGGTTTCTTGGGAGAGGTTTATTTACTGATGAGTTAGGAGATTTTGGCCTTGTAAAGATTTGTGAAGCAGTATCCAGATCTTTTGTTAGCTCAGAATTTTCAGACATTTGTTGGAAAGCCATTTTTATGACATCATTTGCTGTAGCTATATCTTCTGCAACTTCTTTGTCAATCTGCTCTTGTCTCTTTTGTTGATCTAGCTCAATGTCTGATATTTCTGCTGATGTGTTTGGTGATGATGGTTTGTTTAAAACCTTTTTGGCAAGGTCTTGAAGCTTTGCTGATCTGTCTTTATCTAAAGCCATTTTCTTGATGGCTTCTTCAAAGTATTCAACTTCCTTTTCTTTTTCTTCTGCAACAGTCAGCCGTTTCCTCTTTTCTTGGTTTATCACAATGATAGAGGTATCTCCTGATGTGAACAGTGGTCTAGGATCAATGACCTTTTTTAGCTCTTTGTGGTCAGGCTTCTTTGGTGAATTAGGATCTGTCATTTTTCTTCTTTTCAGCCTTTCATAAGCCTCATCTGTATACTGCTTAGTCCATTTTGCTATGGCTTTAGCAGTATCCACCTTTGCATCCACCAACTCCTGCTTCTTTCTTTTGTACTCAGATGTAAGATCAGCAATGAGCTTTTTGTATTTGCTCCAGTTTGGAGCTGTCTTCTTCTTGCTTGGATCATTTTTTATTCTTTCAATTCTGTTTGCCTCATGCTTTAATGCAACTATTGGCCATTCTTCGAATTGTTTTTCTTCAGCTGGATATAATTTTTCTTTCATGATGTATGCAAGATATTCTTTTCTCATTTCTTTTCGTAGATCTGCTTTGGGTGGTAGATTTGACATTTCTTTGCTCAGATCTCTTGCATAGTCTTCCATCTGCTTGACTTTAGTGAGCAAAAATTCCATTTTTTCAGAAATGGCTTTGTCACTTTGATCTTCACATTCAAGTTTGGCTCTTATTTTAGCCTGCCTTGTTTTGAGCTCGAGATATTCATCCATATTTTCTGGGATTATGAAGCCTATGAGGGAAGGAAATCTTCTTTTTGAAGGATCATCCTCAGTGTAGAATTGTCTCATCTCATTTTTTACAGCTACAGGTTCCAGTGGATATTTTGCAGCAATAGGATCATATTTGTCATCATCTGCCTGAGTTGTTTTCCTTTTTCTGGTGTAAGTTTTCTCCAGTGAAGGAGTGCTTTTGGGTGATTCGTTGATAGGAGTAAAGATGGCTTGAAGTGAAGTGAAGGTAGTGGTGGATGGTGGCTGACTAACAGTTGTTGAAACAACTGGTGTTTCAACCTCTGTTGTCATTACAACTACTGATGTGTCAGTAGATGTCTTCTGCTTTTGAGCAGGGGTTGAAGGTGGCGAAGTTGTTTTTGGTGGTGGTGATGAAGAATCATCATCAGGTATGAAGATCCTTCTCCTTTTTATTGTAGGAGAGGCTGATGATGTCTTGGGTGGATCAGTGGTGGTGGTTTGAGTGGTGGAAAGTGTCTGACTAATAGATGTTGAAACAACTGGTGTTTCAACCACTGTTGTCATTACAACAGATGTTGTAACATCTGTAGTCTTCTGCTTTATGGCAGGAGGTAATGGTGGTGAGTTTGGTTTTGGTGGTGGTGATGTGATTATAGATGATGATGGTGGTAGGGCAGTGGTGTGTGGTGGTGTGTGGTGAAGTAGTATGTGTTGATATGGCAGCTTTAGTCTGGCTATCTTTTTCCGGTTCAATATAAACACCATCCTCAATTCCCTTCTTCTTCAACTGCTTGATTTTCTCCCCCTTTTTGGCATTATCTGGAAGGGGGTTATCCATGAAGAGGATAGTGGGAGGAACTTTTCCAGTGGTGCTTTGGATATGAGCCTTGATAGCTTTGATGTCTGCTTGAGTATCTTTAAATCTTGACTCCACCATGTTTGTCAGCATTTGTACATGTATTGCATGCTGTTGATCAGCCATTTGTTTTTGTTTTTCAAGCAGGGGTTGAAATACATTCCATAGCTCATTTGCAGCAGGTGCAGGTTGTGCAGTGTAACAACTCGTATCAAAAAGTTCTAATTATTATTTTAATTGTCCAATAGGAAACCCTAATTAAGAAACCCAAGTGATTCTGAACAAACCCTAAAATTTTCAGAACAATCGGAATCAGGATCAGGGCCCCTAAAACTCAGGGGGGGCAAACCCTAGTCGGTATTATCTACACAGTTTTACGTGTAAAATGAAATTGAACACGAAACCAACTCAGCAAGGCTACTTAGACACGCGGCCACCCTATGGTTGGGGGCGCCTCTCGCGCCACGCGACACCCCCTCGCGCCACGCGAGGGTGACGGTTTTTCAGCTATAAATATAAGGCAGTGGGACTTGATTCTGGGAGTTGAAACGACGTAAATTCTTAAATTATACGCTGAGATATTGTCTGTTTACCACAATTAACATACATGGATCACTAATCGACGCCGCAATCAGGGTATTAACTCGATCGCTGCTACGATTCAATGTCCGATCGATTAAACTATCCAATGGATGTTTAAGTGCTGCCCACATTAGGGTTTATGCTTTGTCATTCGTTGATTAAATTCAATGGATGTTTAAGTATCGCACTTTGTCATTCGATGCGAGGGTTTGATCTCGTGAGTTATCGTAAAAGCTGTATTAAGTTACTGACTGAATTGTGTGCCTGTTATTAATTTAGGTTAAAAGGCTAATCAGTAGGCTAAACTCTGCCCGTATAAATCTGCAATGTGAGTCATTCTCTTTTTATCAATTATTTTACAATACCTCAAATTATTTTCCAGGTTATAATTACAGGGACTAAGTCGTGGATATCTTGAATTACTGGTTAATGGGGTATTGTGCACATTACTAATTTTCTCCTAGTTAGGTTCATTGACCTACTCGGGATAATCACTGTTAGGTTCATTGACCTACAGTGATAATCATCACTATTTAGGTTCATTGATCTAAATAGTGGTATGACCATCGTCACCGTTGTGACTTGTCACCATTGTGACAGAACGCCAGATAAAAATAAGATAGAAGCCATTGTAATCGCTCATATGCTGTAATTAATAACTACGCATCATTATGCAAAATAGAATGATTCACTCAGTATTTCCCGCTGACAAAACCTTTTTCAAACATGTTTCAGGTGATCTGTTATGATCCAGGAAAAGTGCCATATAGCACTACAAGCTCAAAGAAGTGGCTCAGTATAAAATAAAGAAACATGTTTTGTAAAATAAAAGATTTCTTCGTGAAATCAAATGATTGTAAATTACCGGGTTTTATCCCGCGTTGTGAAATAAAATAATCAGGAAATATTTCAGTCTTAAAAAGATCCTGATGATAAACTTCCGCTGTTAAACTCAATTAATTAAATACCACGGGATTTCTGTCCCGCGGCTCCTGAAACGGGTCAAACCGGGTCAGGGGCCGTGACAGAAATAAGGTGGTATCAGAGCCACTGATCGAGCCACTGATTTAAGCCAATTAAGTATTTAGAAATACTTAATTAATTGCTATTTTGTGATTATATGTTTTATTATCTGACTAATTTTGTACAGTATGGGCAGATCTTTATATGTTAACCACTGTAGCAATAAATACAAATCTTTAAATATTCTGACTTAAAGTTTAGCACCTTTATTTATTTACAGTTTAGAAACCTTATTCAGTAAATAAATAAATAAAACCTAGTATGTTTTTATATTTGGTTGTTTCGTAATTACCCAGTATGAAATAATATTTAAAGGTTTTCTATGAAAATTTATATAATTTTTTTACTTAGTAATTGTGTGTATTTTGCATAACAGCATGAGTGATCTGTCGGAAGCCCTTCAGAAATTAAATCTCTATCCAGTAAGAATAGAAGTTTCTAGAGATTTCAATAGGTATATTCCAGACATAGAAGAACCTTTAGAATTCAACGCTCCACTTTTCGAGAAACCTAAGCCTAAGAAAATGGAAATTGGGGAAAGCTCTAGGCAAATTGAGGGGTTACCATCTCAAGAAGAAATAGATTTTATAATGGCAACCGATGATACTATTAAGCCTATTAATGAAAATGATTTTATTCATTCTCTTGAAACACAATTACCAATGAATTTAGAACCAGCTATTTCAAACTTTTCAATCCACTCGCAAATAGACGAATGGGTGACTAATGAAATACTGTTACAAAACCATCCCTATAAGCTTTTTCCTAAACCTTTACCAAATCCACCAACAAGTAACGAGAATATGGCTGAACTCCGTTATTTTAACAAAGAACTAATGGATGCTGGGAATAGGATCCAAGAGATTTTGGGACAGATCTCCTGGAAATACGATGAGAAGGAACGCCGTTATTAGAATATCACCTGACAAAGGATAGGGGATTATGAAACTGTGGTTGTGTAATAGTAATAGTAAAATCAGTATGTGTAAAATAAATAATAAAACGGTTGTATATAGAAGCATGATATAATCTATAAAACAAATGAAATTTTAGAAAAATTTCAATTTTGTTTGTATATTCGTTTACGTGATTATGTGCAATTAATTGTGACAGTGGATTATTTCTTTTATACTAATTATTTATCTATAAATTAGATATCAGATGGAAAACGCTAATAATGAACCAGTTAATGAGGTTAATCAATCTGAGCAACAACCGGGGGATCAATATGTGACGAGGCAGGATATAGAAAATATCGTTGCTCAAGGGATAGCCAACGCTATTCCAGCAATAGTTACTCAAGGGATAGCCAACGCTATTCCAGCAATTGTTGCTGCTATTAAAAATCCAATCGAACCTCAACAAATCGTTCCTAGCAAACGCATTTCTGAAGATAACTTCAGTAATAGCGTAAATGGAGGCGGTAATCATGTTAATCATGATAATGAACCACGGCAAGCTCCTCCTCCTAAGAAAAGGAAAGCTGCAACGCCTGGTTGCACTTACAAAGAATTTCTTGCTTGTAAACCCACTGAGTTTGCAGGCAATGAAGGAGCGACTGCGACACTGCGTTGGTTAGAGAAAACCGAGGCAGTAATTGCCATAAGTAAATGTGCTCAGGATGATCAGGTCATGTATGCATCAAACCTTTTCAAAGAAGGGGCGCTAGAATGGTGGAACACGGTGTTACAGGCTAAAGGGAGAAATAGGGCTTATGCCATGAAATGGGAAGAATTTAAGAGTCTTGTAGAAAGAAAATTCTGTCCCGAATATGAAAAAGATCAAATGGCAAATAAGTTTCTAACCCACCGGATGGTGGATGTAGATTGTCGAGGGTATACTTCGACATTCTTCGAGTATGCTAGAGTAGTACCAACGCTGGCTTCGCCAGAGCCGGTACTTATTTCTCGTTATATTTGGGGATTAATTTCCGAAATCCGTAATATCGTCAAGGCTGCGAAACCTCGCACGATTGATGATGCGGTAGATTTAGCCAATACTCTGACTGACGAGTTAGTACGGACAAGAGAGGAAAATAGAAGGAAGGAAGTAATCCAAAAGATTACCCAAGAATTCCATCCGGGTAACCATAACAATTTCAAGAAAGGAGGGAATGGGCAATCTTCTACTAGTCCATTTTGCAATTCTTGCAAAAGGAAGCATTTTGGAAGATGCAAAGGATATTGCAATTTTTGCAAAATTCCGGGGCATCAAGAAGAAGACTGCAGGAGGAAGAAATTTTCAGTCTACTACAACTGTGGAGAAGCTGGACATCTTAGGCCAGATTGTCCAAAACTAAACAAACCATCTGACAATAAAGCTAAACCTGCAGAAGGAGTAAAAAGGAATGTAAGAGCCTTCCAACTGACTGCTAAGGAAGCAAAACTCATTCCAGATGTGATAGCCGGTACGTTCTTAGTTCACAACGTTTACACAAAAGTATTATTTGACTCTGGTGCAAACCAAAGTTTTATAAATACTTCATTTTGTCAAATTCTTAACTTACCATTAACTAGCATTAGGAAAATTTCTACAGTAGAAATGGCAGATGGGAATTCAGTTAAAATAAATAAAGTTCTGCAAAATGTAGAAATAGAACTTTTAAGTCATAAATTTTCTGCAACCCTATTATCTAAGAAAGTAGTTGAATTCGATGTTGTGTTAAGAATGGATGGGTTAGTAAACAACTATGCTCAAATTATTTGTGATAAGTATTCCATAGAAATTTGTGCACCCACTGGAGAAGTAATAATGATTACAGGAGATAAGCCATAAAGTCATATCAATAATGAAAGTTGTTAATTATGGACGAAAGCAAGAATAGTATATATGATTTCAGTAATCATTAATACTAAAGGAAAAGAACTTAAGGAATTTCTGTAGTTTTAGAATACCCAGATGTATTCACAAAAGAGTTCCCAGGGTTACCACCAGATAGGGAGGTGGAAATTAGGATTCATCTAATTCCAGGAACTATACCAATAGCTAAGGCACCTTATCGGTTAGCACCCACAGAAATATTAAAGCTGAAAAAGCAATTAGATGAATTACTAAGTAAAGGTTTCATACAACCTAGTTTATCCTCGCGGGAGGCACCATTATTGTTTGTTAAGATAAAGGATGATTCGATGAGAAAGTGTATTGATTACAGGGAATTGAATAAGGTTACAATTAAGAATCAATACCCATTATTTGATGATTTTTTCGATCAATTCCAGGGAAATAGATATTTTCTAAGATCGACTTATGTTCTGGATATCATCAATTAAAAGTACAAGAGAAAGACATACCTAAAACTATTTTCAGAACTAGGTATGATCATTACGAGTTTACAATCATGCCCTTCGGATTAACGAATGCACCTCCAGCATTCATGGACATGATGAATAGGATCTGTAAACCATATTTGGATAAATTTGTAATTGTCTTCATAGACAATATACTTATTTATTCCAAAAGTCAGGAAGGACATTGTCAGTACTTGCATACACTCTTAACTTTGTTAAGAAAAGAGAAGCTTTACACCAAATTCTCGAAGTATGAATTTTGGCTGACAGAAGTGCAATTTCTAGATCATATGATGAATCATGAAGGTATTCAAGTAGATCTTGATAAGATAGAAGCAATTACCAATGTGAAAGGTTCCACAATCTGCAATGGAAATTAGGAGTTTTATAGGTTTAGCTGGATATTATAGACAGTTTATTAAGGATTTTTCCAAGATAGTTATACCATTAAACTAAGCTAACCTGTAAAACAATTAAGTTTGGTTAGAGATCTAAACAAGAAAAAGCCTTTAGGATCTTAAAGCAGAAATTAACCAATGCTCCAATCCTAGCCTTACCAGAAGGAACAGAAGATTTTAAAGTATATAATGATGCTTCCAAAGTTAGGATTTGGATATGTATTAATGCAACGCAAAAAGGTAATTGCGTATGCATCAAGGTAATTGAAAAAGAACGAAGAAACTATACGACTCATGATTTAGAATTAGGAGCCGTAATTTTGCCTTTAAGATTGGAGACATTATCTGTATAAAAGCAAGTTTACTATCTATACGGATCATAAGAAATTAAGATATATACTTGGGCAAAAAGAATTAAACATAAGGCAAAAGAGATGGATGAAAATCCTAAGTGACTACGATTGTGATATTCAGTATCACGAAGAAAAGGCTAAAGACGACTAGAGATCGCCAGAAAAGTTATACAGATAATAGACAAAGCCGTTGAAGTTTCAAGTTATAGACAAAATGCTATTGAAAGTATTTACTTGGAAAGAAGTTGTTAGATTCGGTAAGAAAGGAAAGCTAAGTCTAAGGTACGTAGGACCGTTTCCAGTAATCCAACGTATAGGACCAGTTGTTTATCATTTACAACTATCAAGAGAGTTAGCTGGAGTACATGATGTATTTCATGTATCCAATCTCAAGAAATGTCTATCAGACGAATCTTTAGCAGTACCTCTCCAAGATATAGAGGTAAACGAAAAATTAAAATTTGTAGAGAAACTTCTTTGGATAGAAGATAAAAAGTAAAGTTTCTCAAGCTCAAACAACTAGTGCTAGTGAAAGTGTGATTTAAGGAAAGGACCTGAATACACTTGGGAGCTGGAATCCGAATTGAAGAAAAAATATCCTCAATTATTCCAGTAAATCTCGAGGACGAGATTTTTATTAAGGTGGGGAGAATGTAACAATTCGTATCAAAAAGTTCTAATTATTATTTTAATTGTCCAATAGGAAACCCTAATTAAGAAACCCAAGTGATTCTGAACAAACCCTAAAATTTTCAGAACAATCGGAATCAGGATCAGGGCCCCTAAAACTCAGGGGGGGCAAACCCTAGTCGGTATTATCTACACAGTTTTACGTGTAAAATGAAATTGAACACGAAACCAACTCAGCAAGGCTACTTAGACACGCGGCCACCCTATGGTTGGGGGCGCCTCTCGCGCCACGCGACACCCCCTCGCGCCACGCGAGGGGGACGGTTTTTCAGCTATAAATATAAGGCAGTGGGACTTGATTCTGGGAGTTGAAACGACGTAAATTCTCAAATTATACGCTGAGATATTGTCTGTTTACCACAATTAACACACACGGATCACTAATCGACGCCGCAATCAGGGTATTAACTCGATCGCTGCTACGATTCAATGTCCGATCGATTAAACTATCCAATGGATGTTTAAGTGCTGCCCACATTAGGGTTTATGCTTTGTCATTCGTTGATTAAATTCAATGGATGTTTAAGTATCGCACTTTGTCATTCGATGCGAGGGTTTGATCTCGTGAGTTATCGTAAAAGCTGTATTAAGTTACTGACTGAATTGTGTGCCTGTTATTAATTTAGGTTAAAAGGCTAACCAGTAGGCTAAACTCTGCCCGTATAAATCTGCAATGTGAGTCATTCTCTTTTTATCAATTATTTTACAATACCTCAAATTATTTTCCAGGTTATAATTACAGGGACTAAGTCGTGGATATCTTGAATTACTGGTTAATGGGGTATTGTGCACATTACTAATTTTCTCCTAGTTAGGTTCATTGACCTACTCGGGATAATCACTGTTAGGTTCATTGACCTACAGTGATAATCATCACTATTTAGGTTCATTAATCTAAATAGTGGTATGACCATCGTCACCATTGTGACTTGTCACCATTGTGACAGAACGCCAGATAAAAATAAGATAGAAGCCATTGTAATCGCTCTTATGCTGTAATTAATAACTACGCATCATTATGCAAAATAGAATGATTCACTCAGTATTTCCCGCTGACAAAACCTTTTTCAAACATGTTTCAGGTGATCTGTTATGATCCAGGAAAAGTGCCATATAGCACTACAAGCTCAAAGAAGTGGCTCAGTATAAAATAAAGAAACATGTTTTGTAAAATAAAAGATTTCTTCGTGAAATCAAATGATTGTAAATTACCGGGTTTTATCCCGCGTTGTGAAATAAAATAATCGGGAAATATTTCAGTCTTAAAAAGATCCTGATGATAAACTTCCGCTGTTAAACTCAATTAATTAAATGCCACGGGATTTCTGTCCCGCGGCTCCTGAAACGGGTCAAACCGGGTCAGGGGCCGTGACATGCAGGTGCTTGAGCTGGAACAGCAGTGGATTGTGCTTTTTGAGCTTTTAACAACTGTTGCACCATATCCTTTATTTTAGCAACTGATGTTTCAAGATTTTCAACTCTGTTCGTCAATTTCTGATATTTTAAATCATCACCCAAGTTAATGGGATCATCTGATTCCCCACCAGCAGTGGTTGTACCAATGTGTGACTTAGGAACTGAGTCCCAAAAATCACCCATTGATGCCCCTTGTTCATGGTTCTGGGGTCTTCTCTCTTCAACACTTGATAACCTTTTGAGGGTACCAGTGGTTAAAACAAACTCACTGGTGGTTACCAGAGGTGCTATAGAAGAAATTGCCTTCAAAGGAGTCTTACTAATGAAACAACTGTCCAAATGTAGATCTGTTGATCCATCACTTGTAGTTGCTGCTCCACTTGAACTACCACCAAGAGTTACTTGTAACTCAAGGGGTGTAACCTCCTTAGTTATTGCTGGGATAGCAGGGGTAGTAGCATCAGACCCAGTCACTAGTGGGAGTGTACTCTCAGTGATAGGTGATAGAGAGGAACTGGTTTGTGTCTGAGCTATAGCAACTGCATGCAACAAGGGTATTATGGATTGTGGTAATGTGATTGGTGAGGGTATGGGTGATGAAAGAGACATGTCCTTGGGATCAGGACTGAGGAAGATGGAACCAATCGGATCCAGAGCTTCATAATGTGGGGTCCCTGTGCTTACAACCTGATCCTTTTGTGAGGATGCAGGAGGAGTTTGAGGCAATGGTTGAGATCTTTCTTCCATCTGCTGTGAGGAAGTAGCAGCAATGGTTTGTGGTGACATTTGTGTTGTCACTGGCATTAGCTCTGGGATCTCATCTTCCAGAGTTGCCTTTTTAGAGGGTTTGGTGGGTTTTTTGTATGATTTCTTTTTGGTCTTTTTGGAAATGGCAGGTGTGGGTTTCAAAGCAGTGGTTGTGCTGCTATGATCACCTGGAGCAGTGGGCTCAGCAGCAGATGTCTGAGGAGCAGTGGTAGCTGCTAAATTCTGCTCAGGCACCTCTGCTTTTGTTTTTAAAGGTGTTAACATTCTAGTGAATGTTTCAGGTGTTAAACCTTTTATTTGAAAATAAACACCTTGTGCGAGCAAATTTTCATTTTCTTTTCCAAATTTTTGTTTAAAATAGTAACTTAGAAACCTTGGAAAAAGTAGAAATGCTTTGCTATCAACATTTTTCACCAAATCATCAAAGATCTCCTGGGAATAGTTATAATTTTCATTATTTAAATAGCAAAACCCAGACATTGGATCTTCAATGGTATTTCGTTAAAAGCAGTTGTTTTATTTGAAACACACATCAAAAGTGTGTGAAATAAAAACCTAGGTGCAGAAGGAAAATAACCTTTTTGTAAGGTATCCCTTTTTGTTTGTTCTGCATACCCTCTTTTCAGAAAATCAGTTTTCAACTCGTTTTTGGGAAAAGATGTTTTACCTTTCTGATCATCGAGTTTAAAGACTTCCGAAATGGATTGTGGAGTAATTTGAATCGCTTTACCCTGTATGGAGGAGTTGATGGCTATGACTTTCTCGCCTTGTTTGTCAAGGGTGGCATTTTTACAAAACTCTCTCTGGGTTTGTTGGTAGATTGGAGCATCTGCTGTAAGCAAAGTTTTGTACTTTGACGCAGACATAATGTCGATGATGGAATCGAAGGTGTGATTGTTGGTGGGTTTTGTGAGTAGACCCAAGTAGTTGTGAGGGGATTTGTATGGGATTTCAATAGGTTCAGCGGCCATTTGTGTGGCTTCTTTGGGAGATGAAGATGAGGATGATTTTGATTTTGATTTCGTCATTTTGATGAGGACGAACGAAAAATGATTTGAGATAGAAAGTGGGAAACTGCTTTGAGAAGAGAATTTTGGAATTCAATTCGACAGTGTAAAACCCTGATTGGGGTTTTGATCAGGGTTTTATTTAGGGAAAAGAATGAACGCTGATGTGGCAACGGTTACAAAGATCTGAAGGCTAAAAACTGACCACGTGTCAACCGCTGATGAAGAGATGTTTTATGGAGGACAGTTGTTTTGAGAGCCACTGATGAAGCATGCATCAGTGGTTACAACGGTGATAATGTGATAACAGTGGATGATTTTCACTATCAGTAGATAGTACATCAGTGGATACAATACTGATTTTTGAACAACAGTGCTTATCAAGAGAATGAGAGAACAGGGGTTGACTTTCAGCAGTGGACAGTATTTAGGAAACAGACGTTTGAGCAAAGCAGTGGTTAGGGGTAATGGTAAGGATTTGAAAGACTAGTATATCAGTAACTGTTAGTGCATCAGTGGATAAGCTTTTGACAAGTATTTTGAGCATCTGCTGTTCTGATGAAAGGAATGATTTTATCTTGTGAAATCACAATATCATCTCTAACATCTGTTGATGTTGATTCTGAAATGTCTGCAAGATTGCTATCTTCAACAAAATACATTTTAGATGCAAATTGTCAAGTTCAACATGTCAGCAGCTTTTACGAGAATTTGTATTCAAGGTTTTGCTACATGTCAATTACACATTTTGAAGCTTTTATAGATACCTAACAGTGATTTAGTATCCCAGATGATGAAAACTCTTTTACAATGGCTACTCATTTTGAGTCATAATTTTTAATTATGACATGAGTATCCAAGTATTTTAAGGTCTGTTAGCAATCAATATTTGAACTGTGTTAAAACAAATTTGAGTTTGACATGACCTTGACACATGTACCATTTCCTTTTGATTTATTTTGAGGATAATATCACCAACAAAAATAAAGGTTCTATATCCTGACAGGGGAAAGGAACTTTTACTATCAAAAACCAGTAAAAGTACAACAAATATATTATTCTTAAAGAAAAATAAAGAATAATATATCCTGCTTTATTTGAGAAAATCCTTTCTCAGAAAAATAATTAAAGGATTTTCTGAAAACAGCACCAAAAGGATCTGGTATATTTTCAATAAAACTTATAATCATATCATTCTCAAGTTTATGAAAATAGTCAGTGGTTTGACAACAGTGGTATGAAATTGTAAATACATTTTGACCACTGTTTGGTACCATTTTCTTGAAAAATGACCACTGTTTGAAAACCCTGTTATAGATTTTGTAACCATGTGATGATTCTGATAGCTTGTCTAGTCCTCTTGTAAGTTTACTTACTGGGGATACTATTGTTACCTGAACTTCTCTGAACCAATGAATGCACACAATTGCTTGTGCTTGATGACCATTTTTACCCCCAATTTTGAGTCTTAAGTGTTTTACATTTATGCTCTTTGCTTTTGACATCAAAAGTTTTGAGATAAACACACTTATTGAGTACTTGTGAATTTTCTTTTTCCCTTTTCACCTATCCCATCCATAAGTAATGAAATACTCACTGGGAGGTTTTTTTTTTAAATCCTTATTCCAGAATTATTTTGCAGCAATGTTTTGAGAGATTTGGTCATTTCTGCACATACTTATGCTAATTTTCACATTACCCATGGTCTGGACATTTTTGACTTGCTAGTTTTCTTAATGTATTCTTGACAAAATTGATTTTGGTCCTTTTGAAGGATTCTCAACCTGTTTTTCAATACATAAGATCTAACTGACTAAAGTTTTAATTTTCCTCCTTTTGAGTAAACAAAAACACTAATGTTTTTATGAACATAGGTTTTTGTTGACCTGAGGTTCATACCTTAGCAGTGAATCATGATGGAAACATCAAAAACTTCATAACAACAATTGAACTCAATTTTCGTAAATAATTTTACCATAGTTATCAGATATATTTTCAGATCTGAAAACTGTAGGTGGTTTATGTATGATATCACTTGTTATGTAAAGCTTGTGTGTCCTTATGACATCTTGGTTGTTTTACAGAGCCTTTGAGTAATCACTTTGAACGTGATTTCTCGTTACTCTGTTTTTCAACTAAATACAATCAACCTTAGTATCAATGAATTTTGAGCTGAACTGTTATGTCAAATTGACTGTTAGATCGAATTTGACTGTCCAAGCTCTGATACCAATTGTTAGGATCGGAGGCTCTCATGATTGTGTTTGTTTGTATAATTTAAACAAATCAATAGAGATGAACAGAGTTTAAGTGCAGCGGAAATGAACAACAAACTTTGTAAACACTATCATAAAGAGAAATAGATTTGATAAACACATGAATTGCATCAGTCGAAAGATTACAAAGTAAATCAAAAGATTACAAAGCATGCTTACAAACAAAACTCCCCCTCAGCCTGATGCTCCAAGGTTGATTGCACACAAGATGAAAGGATTGGACTAGAGGAGAAGAACTCACTCAGTCAATCAAATGTAACAGTACAGGGTACTGCTCCATTTATAGGCAAACCAAACCACTGAGGCATCTCAGCTGACGTCACCATGAAAGCGACGTCTAACAGTTTAACAACCTGTAACCACTGTTCTTATACAAACACTGTTTTTCTAACCACTGTTATCCTAACCAGTGCTTTCCTCAAGGTTGGTCAGTCCTTGAGTGGGCAGTGCTTTGTCATCAGTAGATTGAGCCAGCAGTGTTTATTTCTTCAGGGCTATATCAGCAGATTAAAGGGTAGCAGCAGTAGTATACGGACAGTGGATAGAGGACCATCAGTTGTTATAATCACTTTCAAGGGGAAAGTCTAATGTAGACAGCTGCTTATTGTGAATCCTTTGTTGTGATCCGGTTTTGGCTTTAATTATCTGTTCATCTGGTAGGGTTCAATCCCAACACTTAGAGTTTGTGTAATTGATTTCGGAGGTAATTGGGATGATCACTTACCTTTAATAGAATTTTCTTATAATAATAGTTATCACACAAGTATCAATGCTGCACCATTCGAAGCACTTTATGGAAGAAAGTGCCGAACCCCAGTCTGTTGAGCAGAAATTGGGGAAAAGCAACTATCTGGACCTGAGATAGTGCAAGAAACAACTGACAAGATTATTCAAGTCAAGGAACGATTAAAAGCAGCACGTGATCGACAGAAGAGTTATGCTGATAACCGACACAAGCCATTGGAATTTCAAGCAGGAGATAAAGTATTGTTGAAAGCCTCTCCTTGGAAAGGAGTAGTAAGATTCATAAAAAAAGGGAAAGCTAAGTCCCAGGTATGTTGGACCTTTTGAGATTATTAGAAGAATAGGACCTGTAGCCTATCAGCTACAACTGCCAGAGGAAATGGCAGGAATACATGATGTATTTCATGTATCTAATCTCAAAAAGTGTTTAGCTGATGAATCACTGATAGTACCTCTTAAGGACATAGAGGTAAATGAACAACTCAAATTTGTAGAAAGGCCTCTACAAATTGAAGACAGGAAAGTCAAGAACCTCAAGCATAAGAGACTAGTTCTGGTCAAAGTGAAGTGGGACTCCAAAAGAGGACCTGAGTAAACATGGGAGCTTGAATCAGAAATGCAACGGAAATATCCACACTTGTTCCAGTAGATCTCGAGGACGAGCTCTAAAACAAGGTGGGGAGGATGTAACAACCCTCAATAAACTGACACTCTTGATAATTTTTATGACACCCTAATATATTTTAGAATGTCCCAATATGTCCCAAAATACACCCCATATGCGAAAACGGGCCTCAAATATATTAAATAATAATATTAAAAATAATTAAAAATCTGAAAGTTAAGTTGAGGCGGGCCGCGTAGAACCCATCTCAACCCTACGCGGGCCGCGAGTGTCCCAAATTGTGGCGCAGCCCGGTGATGACACGTGTCATCATCGTGGCGAAGCTAGGCGATGACCCGGATCACCTAAACCCTACCCGGGCTAGTACGCGGGCCGTGTAAGCCCCGCTTATCTTTTACGCGGGCCGCGTGAGAGTCCAGTTCAGCAACTATATAAAGGAGGCCTCGGGCTTCAATTCAGTTCGTTCAGTTTTCATTTCTCAATCACAATTTCTGAATATAAGGCTTTATAAAGCTGGTATTATACCCCCTAATTAGCGAGGTTCTGCTCCGTTGTAAGTATTATAACCCCAGTTTCGTAATAGATACGCTGCCCGATTGATTTAGGGTTCCGTAACAACTGTCGTGGTTCTGCCCGACGTAGTTGTTGGAATACCGTCTCGGGGAGGGTATCATTAATATTTTCAAAGGGTTATGATACTAACCTATGTACATTTGTATAAATTATAGATTATTCCCAGGAAACCCTTACGCGAAGTCTAAGATAGCAATGTGAGTTTATCCTCTTTTTGTTAACCTTTTTGGAATGATTTACAAAACCTTAATTGTTTTACAATGTGATTAAGCGGTGATTGAGTCTTTGTAGTTCTTCAATTACTGCCGGTATGTTGGGGTTTTGTATACAAAATTTACTACTGCGAGTAGTAAGTCAGGACGACAGTACGTTACCATTGGACAATGAGTTAGCCAATGTGTAATATGACCCACACGTCAGGATTGACAGTACTGAATGAGTAATTGTGTAGAAATAAACAATGTGATCGCTCTCAATACTGTTTTAATTGATAAAATGTTTCTTGATTAAATTGGGATTCACTCACCAGTATTTCCTACTGACAAATGTTTTTAAAACGCGTTTCAGGTAACACAATGTGACAGCCAATTAGTAAAAAGCCAGCTGGAGAGCACTGAAGGCTTGGGAAAAATGTGGCTATAAAAGTTACCTAAAAGACGATGTTTTAAATTCAATAAAAATAGGATTTATTCCTATAAACGTATTGTAATAAGAAACTTGGGTTTTACCCATGTGATTATTAATATCAAATATGGTGGTTTTACTCTGATAAACATTTCCTAACTACGGTCCTGATGTAATTTCCGCTGCCAAATTAACCAACTGATACCACCAAAATTCTGAGTTCGCGTCCGTCCGTTCCCGGGACAGATAAGGGATCGGGGGTTGCGACAAACTATGATCCAAGAGATAAAGAGAAACAAAAGAAAAGAAAGTGGAGCGCGGATGATGATGATGATGATGAAACGTATGTTCCACCACCAGAAAATGTTCAGGTTGTAAAATCACCATCTCCTGGAGGTAGAAAGAAATCTACTTCAAGAAAACGTGTCTCAACTCCTGCAGCACGAAGATTAAAATTCAAGATAAAAGTGAATCCACCAACAGAACCACAAAAACCACCATCACCACCACCACAACAACCACCATCACCACCATCACCACAATCACCACCACATCAATCACCTATTCATGAACAACCTCAAATTACTTCACCACACGTCCTACAAACACCACCAACCACACAACCACCAGTTCAAACTACTCCTGGATCATCTGGCTTTGGAAGTTTTCCACACATTCCAGAGAGTACAGTTCTTGAATTGCTTCAGGATTTTAGTTTTGTGAATGATGATCTTGTAAAGAAGTTACAAAAGAAGGTGGAAGAGGTGTCTAGTGAGAAAAAGAAGTTAGAGAAACGTGTGAAGTCTGTTGAATAGGGGAGAATTCATCGTTGTTGAAAAAGATTGAAACTGATCAAGTCGAAATAGACATTCTGAAAGTTTGAGTAGCTGTCTTGGAAGAAGAAAAGTCTCGAAGGGATGAGCAGAATGAATATTTCAAGTTGAAAAACAAAGAATTAGAGGCCAATAATGCTAGGAAGGAACATGAAGCATATATGTTAAAGAAAGTGATTGAAGATTTGATCGGTAAGCCAATTGAACAAAAGTTTGAAGAAATAGAGCTTGAGGAAGTTAGGGCAAAACGTAAAGCTGAATTAGAAGCTGAAATGAAAAATAAAGGCAAAAGTGTTCTAGCTAAAAGTGAAGCTCAAGTGACTGAAAGGGCAATTGTTCTGACTGAGCCTTGTCCATTAACTTCAATATCTGGTTTGATTGAATTGGAAGATGATGAAGAAGATGAAGATGATATTCTGAAAGATGAGGCAGATGACGTTTATTCTGTTCATAGTGATGATGATGATGGAGATGATGATGATGATCAAGGTACTTCGGGTATCAAAGTAACTGAAGCGTCAAATGAAGAGAAAATTGATGAATATCTTCAAGATGATGCAAATGAAGAACCTGAGAGTGCAGAAAGTGAGGGGGAGCATGGTAATGATGAAAAAGTTGATGAGAATGTTGATCAAAGTACAAAGTTGATTCTACGTCTTGAACATGATGTAGAAGAAGGTGAAATCTTACATACTTATACAAGAGCTAAAATTGTTAAGATGATGGTTATTGAAGACAGTGAGTTTAACTTCGATTTTGAAGAAGAGTTGAACAAATTTGACATCAATCAGCAACCAGAATATCAGTACAAGTATGTTGAAGATGCTGATAACCATGACAAAGTGGAAGTAGAAGACTGGAGTGATGATGATCAGTCTGAGAATGTTCATGCTGATACTTCTAGATTTCCAACTCTAGCTGAATTTTTCAGTCAAGCGAATGAAGATGAGTTAAGAAGAAAAGTCGCAGAAAGTGTTAAGAATAAAAGTTTTCAAGAAATGTCGAAAGATGAACAACGCGAAGAAAAGAAAAAAGTGGTTCAGGAAAGATACAGAAAGGAAATTCAAAAGACCATTGAAGTATTACAAAAGAGATAGAGAAATTTCTCTTGGTGATATCATAAGTTGGGGTTATTTGCCACAAGTGAATGCTTATGCAATCAAAAGAGAGTTTGGCGTTCAGTATTTCGAGTATATTCAAGATATAATGTCTTTGCCTTGGTGGGATGTTGAAGAGTTGCCAAAAGTAAGGACTTTATCTTATCCTGTCAGAGTTCACGATATGCCTACATGGAGCTTGATGAAGTTTGAAGCTTTCAAAGATTTTAAACACTGGAAGCCACATCATCCTAAGAAAGTCAAGAGGATGGATCCAGTTACAGGTGTTGAAGAAACAATTCTACAGATCAAGAAGCCCAGAGTTATGAAGAACATTCCATTGTCGAAGATGGAACAGAATTTTCATGAAGGGTTTATATACTGGGTGTATAGTTGCTTGACGACAGAAGCAGTGATTGTTTACAAAGTTGGGAATGAAAGCAGATACATTCATCTGTACGATCCAATGTGGATTGTGAATTGTTCTGCGAAGGATATTGAGTGTTTGTTTGTGAACAAGATTGGGTATAAAGCTGAAGATAAAGATCAAGCTCTGCAGTTTCAGAAAGTTGCTACAATTTGTTTTCAGAAGGGAATAAATTCTGAAACTATGTGGTTAACAAAATGGAGAAAGATTGAAAAGGAAGAGTTTCTGAAAGCTGAGAAGGAGAGAAAAGAGCGTGAAGAAAAGGATAGGATTGCTAGATTTACATGTATGCAAAGGCTTGCTGAGGAAGAGAAGAGAGCTGCGAAAGAGAAAGAACAGCTCAGGAAAGCGTTGCTAAAGAAGCCAAAGCGTCATGAGGAGAAATTCAAGTCTTTGTGAAGGATGTTTTGAAGACACGCAGACTGAAGACTGCGGCAATATCCAAGGGGGAGTTTGTTGATGCATAATGTCTATCGCCTACGTCATCAGTCTAGGTCGTGTCATGTACGTGTAATAGGGTTAAAAGTTAAGTTTATATGTGTTGTAAGCCAGTTCGCACGAACTGGCATGTTATAAGTCAGGTCGCACGAACTGGATTTGCTCAGTTCATGCGATGTGGGATGTTTAACTCGTGCGAACTGGAGAGCCTATAAATAGGCAAGTTGTGTTTTTCATTTGTAACTTCTGGAGATTTCTGTCACGAAGTGCTGTCAAAATTCTCTCTATACGAAAACGTTTTATATGAATGGAAAACATGTTTAAAGTGACTTTCTACTCTTCTACTCCTATTCTAACACTGATTGACGGTTTCTAGTCTGATTCCGCCTTTCTAGAGACTCAGATTTGACTCAGATTGACTCGTATTGGACGAATCTCGATCCTACAATGATTTCTTCTTTGTCCTTCTTTATATCGAATCTTTCTAGCTCAATTTTTAGATGCCAGAAATGTTCTGTCATCTGTCGGACACTCTCTCCCTTTAGACAGCTGAACAAATCGAACTCTTTCTTAAGCAATGATTTTTTGTTCTTCACTATCTCTTTTCCACCTTCAGCTTTAACTTTTAGTGCCTCCCAAATTGATTTTGACGTTTTATTGTGTTGGAGTAACGAAAGAATATCATCCCTAACTGATTGTTGTAACAATGCAATCATTTTTTTTCATTAGAGAATACTTTTTTATCGTCATCTTCATATTGTTCCATTTAAATTTATTCTTGGTTATCATTTTTAGCTTTTGTATATCCGAAGTTTAACAAAAACCAACCTTCATAAGCATAAGCTTTCACCCAATTCTCAAATCTGTCTTTCCACTAGTTATAATCTTCTATGTTCATTAGTTTAGGTGGTCTTTGATGAGTTCCGTACACATTATCAAAGTTTAAACTTTCAGAAATATCCATGACTTTGGGATACTTTGAGAATCACCTGCAAACAATCAACAAACACTTAAACAAACTTTGAAAACCAAACAAAATAAAACCCTTGATCCACGCGGATGGAGGATATGAATCCGTGCAGATGAACAATATTGATTCGCGCGAATGAACACCTAGATCCGTGCGAATGTACTTAGCTGATCCGTGCGAACCTAAACTAAGTAGATCCGTGCGTACACTCTACGCGTAAACAGGTCTTGTTTTTCATAGTTTTCAATGATTTTTCAAAGTTTTAGTTCGAATTATATCTGAAACTTTCAAGGGTTGTTTAAAACGTGATTTGGCACAACATGTTTGAAAATCAGCCAATTTAAACCGTGGATTTGACGTAAATCTGTGTTTTAAACTTGAAAAAGAAGCGTAGAAGAAGAATGAGTAGAAAATGATGAAATTCAGCTCTGATTTTGCTTGAATCTTCTTGTTTCTTGTATCTTCAGTCCTTGCAATCAATCTCCCACTCCGATACCACTTGTGGGAACGTGTTTGGACCGGTTCTGATGCACTTGAATGTACATTTGATTGCGTAGATCTCGTATCTTGTGCGGAATCTAAGTACAAGAGTGGATTGAATAAGAACAAGCTAATTATAATCGGTTTCTATTGATAATATGAAATTACAATACCATGAAACCATTTTGATAGAGTTTCCCCTCTCTAGCCAAAGTTGTACAAATGAACTAACAAGACCCCTATATATAGTAGTTCCAGGTTCGCACATACTGGTATTCACGGATGGGCGCACATCTGTGTGAACCAACTTAAGCGTAGAACATGTTGATTCATGCGAATCAACATGTAACCAATCTAAACCCTAATTTGGCACATAGGTTCGTGCGAACCTACATGTCTTGATTGTTTAAACACTATAATGTCTTGTTTGTTCTAACTAATTAACTACGATACAATAGATTCGACATTGAAGCACGTGATTAACGGAAGCGATAGACATAGTGCATTCACAATTCTGATTTGGAAAGGTTTAATAAAGTTTTGACCCGTTACGCCTAGTTTATGCGAACTAGGTTCGCATAACTAGTTATGTAACGCTTCGCATTTTTTTATACTTTCCTGCTTTAGCAAGTCTTGTTGTACTTTCCATTTTTAGATACTTGTACTCTTGTTGTATTCTATTTTCATTTCCATTTGTAATTCAAGACTATTGATCATAATGAAAACGAAATTATTTTAATAATATTCATATTATTCATGTTAGACTTATGTGCAAACTTTTACTCAAAATTCACATGTTGGACACTATATTATGCTTAATGCTTGATATTCGTTAAACTGGTTAAAACACGTAAAATAATCAAATTCGAAAATTAAAACATTGAAACCAAGTGGGTTCGTACGAACCCATCCGGTTCATACGAAGCCAGCTGGTTCGTACCTATCCCCTTCGTAGCTAAAATCTAGGAAACCCTAGGTTTCCTCAAATCCATAAATAGAGGCCTTAACCCTTCATTCCAATTCGCCATTTCACTTGCAAACTCTAGAATTGCTGTTGCGATCAGAGGCTTTGTAAGATTTCCCTTTCTCATTTCAGTTACATCCTTCATTTCATTTCTTGTAATTTCTAATCATAAACTCTTGATTTTCTTCTCAAAACCCTTGATCCTAACTATCTCGAGGATGGTTTCCACTCGTTTTGCCTAGGCAAACTGTTGTGGAGCATCACTTAGACGAGATTGAATCAAAGTTCATAAAATTTTACAACTTAATTATAGTTTTTCTTTCGATTATTACACAATCTTGGTGGAATCGGGAATCCATCAGACTCTTAACTTATCTCATAGTTAAGGGTCTGTATCAGGGTTAATTTCCATCAAGAAACGATCTACTTCAATAGATCGAACATAACTTTCCCATCAAGAATAGTGGGTTCGTACGAAGGCACTATGCCCGTTCGTACGAACTGACTCGGTTCATACCTTTCTATTTTGATTTTAGTTTTGTTTTCACGTATGATTATCACAATTAAACACCCTATTTACTGATTTAAGTAAATTAAACGAATACTTTAACATTTTCAACCAAATCAGATAAAATTTATAACGTTCCGGAACAAACATAGTGGCTTCGTACAAACCCACAAGTGCGTTCGTACGAACCCACACTGTTAACCAAACCGAACTGTTTTATTTTCTGTTTCAACCTTAGATTTCATGCCCGATCATTTCATTTACTGTTACAATCATTTATCTTACTGTTTAAGCTTTCAAATCGGTTCGTATCACGTTTAACCGGTCAGTTCGTATTAGTAGAAGTCCCCATTCGTACGAAGGGAGTAGGTTCGTACGAACGAACTGTTTTATGTTCCAACTTGTTTTGTTTCACGTATTTCAATGATCTAATCCAAGACACTTATACATTAGTAATCTTATACTCTTATGTAAATGTTTCAGCATAATCTCGAGACTTCATCAAATCCACTCTCGGTTTTCGTGGAACTCTACGCAAAACTGTCAGTATACTCGATCCCTTTTGCGTTTTAAATACTTTTAGGTTCAACATGTACATTATACAAAAATACGCAACGCATGAAACTTATTTTAATCACACTGTATCCACATTTAAAAATCATGTGATACTTGTTAGTCTTATATGCTATGTGTACACTTGTATCTATATGCTCATTAACTTTGCTAGCCTACCTTGACAATTATAGTGCTATAGGATTAACGCACCGCCCTTGAGTCTTGGGGTATTGTTAAGTAAAACATGTTAACCCCCTCTTCGTTGCGACGATATAGGGAAGGCAAGATTGCATTGGAAACTTGGGTTTGACATATAGTTTACACTAGTCCAGCATATTAGTAACTTGTATACATTATTCATGTTGGATATGAGTATGTTAAACATTTTATTCTTATTATGCTATGTATCAAACTTGTATACTCGCCAACATTATTGTTGATCATATTTTAATACATGTTGCAGGTTGATAGACAAAGCGACGAAGAAATAAGCTAGGATGAACATAGAAACACACCTTAGAAATAAACAATATTTGAATCTTGATTATGTTTGATACAATTTTGGTTATGTTTGAATCTTGTATGACATTTTTGGCATTTATGAAATATTGATTTAATATCTATTGTCACAAATAGTGTTATGACGCTTTAAGCGATTCGTTTTCGTCTCACTCCGATGTTTCCGCCATCGGTTGGGGTGTGACAAGTTATGCGCATAAGGACGGGTGTTGAACGTCAGATGGGCATACGACAAGTCCAAGTAGTAAATTACATTTTTAGTTGAAGTATCTACTGACTTAAAGTCAGATTATAAGTTTGGTTTAGTTTAAAAGCATTCAATTAGCTATTTTGACCATACAAGGGCATTGTAGTCATTTTAGATAATAATTTCAAGACTTGTCGTTTAACCCATCAAACGGACTGACCATGTGGTATAACTTCAGAGAATTATACTCAACTATGTCATGAACCTAAAACTAGTTTAAAACAGTCCTAAACGTTGACTAAACGGGTCAGAATCGAAAGTCAAAGCAAAAGTCAACTGCTTGACTTTCGATAAAGAATTAAGCTCTAAACAAGAAATGACGAGTTGGACATGTTTAGACATGTCCTAATATGTTTTATAAATTGATAAAATGTCAAAATTTCAAGTTTTAATAGTTAAAAACTTGATTAGCGTAATTTGCAAAGTTTACGTTTTTGACCTTTTATTTAATATAAAGTTGACTCGTCATTTCGCCTACTTAACGTGATCTTTAGAAGGTATAATCCCAGGGGATTATAACCTTCATTATTATGATCACGTAGCCATGTTCGGATTGAACCTTGGCTTGACCATAATGGTCATAACCGAAAGTCAAACTGTTTGACTTTTGGCTAATAAGTAGCCTATAAAATAAAATAGACTATGAAAGAACACTTACTTGTGTTCTAGGAGAAGTTTGAACTTCAGTAGGAGACTTCCCTGAATTAGGAAACACTCCAAGAAAGTTAGAGAGAAGATTGAGGAAAATGAGCAACTTGGAAGTTTAACTTTGCTTTGTATTTATAGTTATAGAAGGTGAACAAGATCAAGACAAGTGTTGCCACATTTTCTAAGATCATAACACATGTCCAATGTTGTGTAAGAACCAGAAGAAAGGGTGGCAATTCGAGCTAGGTGTCCATTGTAGAAGATATGCTTGGGCTGCAAGAATAAATCTGCCAGCAGACCCCGTTGACCCCTTACGGACCGTAAGAGTTGATCGCTTATGGTTCGTAAGGACCTTTAGCGTATAAAATTAACCTAACACCCTTGCGGACCGTAAGGACTAAGCCTTGCGATCCGTAAGGGATCAATCGGAGATATGGAACACGTTTCCAAAGAACGTAGGATATAATTCTTCCTCCTTCCACATAGTCGGGAATAATCAAAGGTTTGAATATGTATCGTTACATAGTTGAACGATAAATTCCCTCTCCTTAGTTAGAGATTTGGGACACGTGTCGTCTCATAGTTGGACGAAAATTTATGGGTGTTACACTTCAAGTATATACAGGCAAGTTTGGTAAACCGGTAAACCGGTAATGAAATCCATGGAAATTTGCTTCCATTTCCACCTTGGTAGCTCTGGTTATTCCAGTAACTCGGATGGCTTTTGGTATTCAATCTTGACCTAAGCACAGGTCAAGCACTTGCTCAGGTAGGTGGCTATGTTAGCTTTCATATTCAGCCACCAGTATAGGGTCTTTAGGTCGTGATACATCTTATCAGAGTCAGGGTGAACAAAAGTAACGAGTTTTGTGAGCTTCATCCATAACGAGATCCCTCAAATTTATGTGTAGTGGAACCCATATTCGCTCCATGAACTAGCAAATATCGTCCGATTTTCCTCCTTCAATGCTTTGGTTTGTGCAGCATGGATCTAATCAGGGAGGATAGTATAACAACCCTCCTTAAAATATTTTGGACACCCCAAAATATCCTAAAAGATACCCCGTATTCGAAAACCGGCCCTGAAATACTTTTATTTCATTAAATAACAAATAAAAACAAAAATAATAGTCTGTCGCAGGGCACGACAGACTCTTCTTCATCTATCGCGGGCGCGACCGAGTAATAAATGGTGAAACCTGGTGATGCCACGTGCCATGACACGCGTCGAGACCACCGGTGACTCAGCAACACTACCGCCGCCTTTTTGGCTCTGGCGGGACGCGACGGCCCCCCTTATTTCCATCGCGGGTCGCGAGAAAGTGTCTGTCAGGCACTATCAATAGGATCGATGGGCTTCAGTTGATTTCCGTTCAAAACTCGACTTTCTCTCTCACTTTCTCTATAGTAGAAATTATTCTCGGGCATAATACCCCACTAATTAGCAAAGCTCTGCCTCGTTGTAAGTATTATAACCCCAGTTACATATATTAGTTACGCTGCCCGATTGATCTAGTGCTCCGTAACGCATGTCAAGGCTCTGCCTAATTTAGTCGTTGGAGTTCTGTCTCGGGGAGGGTATCACTAATATAAATTGGGTTATTATACTAACGCATGTGCATTGTTTAAATTAATAGATTATAACCAGGAAGTCACAAGGGAAATACCTAAAATAGCAATGTGAGTAATCCTTCTTTTTGTAAACTGTTTTTACAAAACCTCAATTATTTTACATGATAATTAACAGTGATTGAGTATTTGTAATTCTACAATTATCATCGGTATGTTGGGGTTTTGTATACAAAATTTGTTACTACACTGTGAGTAGTAACATGACCACAAGTCGGGTTGACAGTACCGTGGGTGGTAATTAAGGTAGAAATATAAACAAATGTAATTGCGAGATCGCCCTCAATGCTGTAAAATGATAAAACCTGTTTTGATTAAACTGGGATTCACTCACCAGTATTTGTTGCTGATAAAATGTTTTAAATACGTGTTTCAGGTAACTTAGTGTGAAGCCAATAAAAGCCAGTTGGAGAGCACTGAAGGCTTAGAAAAGTAGCTATAAAAGTTACCTAAATGAAAAGAAGAATTGTTTTCAATAATTAGGGTTTATTCCTATAAACACATTACAAATGGAAATTGGGTTTTATCCCACTTGGTTATTATAAATATATTATCAGAAAAAAAAACTTGGGTTTTATCCCATTTATCTATTTTAAATATTTTGGTGTTTAACTCTGATGAAAATATTTCCTAACTACGGTCCTGATGAAACTTTCAGCTGCCAAATTAATAAACACCGATACCATATGCTTTGAGGCTCGCGGTTCCTGCTCCCGGGGAGGGGTCGGGGGCTGTGACAGAAGGTGGTATCAGAGCTATGCCACTGAGTTAAGCCCTTTAGGTGTTCTTCCAATACCTAAACCTTATATATTTGTGTTAGGAAATTAATATTTTATGTGTTATTCTGTAAACATAAAATTTTAATATGTCTATCATGATTTTTATGCCATTTAACGAATTTTTAATTCCCAATATGCATTGCCCATATCTGTATCTTACAATTATGCTATGTTTAAATATATATTAGTAATATATCAATAATCTTATGTCTTAGAAACATTTGTGATATATACAATATATATATATATATATATATATATATATATATATCCATCTATATGTGTAGGAACATAATGCGATATGAATTTTACAACATTATAATAATATTACGATATTAATATTTATATCTTAATATTAATGTAAAGTAATACAACTCAGGTATGATACTTCGAAAAATATTATAATATAAATATTAAAATAATATGTATTATACCTAAATGATTTTATATCATTTAAATTCTCAGGATATGTAACTCCTATTGTATCTTACAATATGTTAGGCTATAAAAAGGGGATATATTCATAATATAATATTCAATTCTATATCCACATATTTATGTGAATACAATTCAAAATAAATTATAATAATATTATGATATTGATATTAATATCTTAATCAAAGATATAAAATAACACCCTTAAGTATGATATCACTGAAATATCATAATATAAAATATTATTCAATGAAAGTAGGATATTTTATGATTTATGATATAATCCAAAAGTTTTACTCGATTTAAAGATATGTATTTGTCAAGGTTTTGATAAAACACATAATTATACTAATTTTGTTAAAATATAATGCTTCAGCATTATTTCGATACAATAATTAAAATACTTTGTAAATCACTTTATAATTCTTTATTACTTCTTATCGTATTATTAATATTAAACTAGGCTATCACCCGGGAACATCCCGGGTTAGGAAAATTTATTTTTCAATAATAAAAGGTACACAAAGAATATATTCAAAGTCGTAAGTATCTTCTTTCCCTTCTGACAATAATTTATTTGTTTCGTTTCAACAGTATGCTAAGTTTCTCTAAATGTGTATTCATAGATTTCGTGTAAAGCTTATTACCTTTTAATTGTTATTGACATATGAGTTAAAAGTTATTTCGTAAACCCATAGAAAATGTTATATTGCTTGTTTTTTTAGTTATTTTGTATTACTCATTTAGTTGAATTTTAAAGTAATAATAAAATTCATAAACACACTATAAACATGTGCTACAAATTTATATTTATTTTTTTATTTTATTAATATTCATCGATTAATGTTAATGTTAGTAATTCAATCTTTGGACGTCAACAGTAGAAGAAAGATTATAAGTTGATTAAATTGAAAGGAAAAAAAATATTGATTAAAAAGGATAGATTTATTCATATATATTAAAAAAACATACAAAGTTCAAACAACCGCATCAAACAAACTGAAATATTCAAAATACATATTGGTAAAAACGCAAAAATCATAACAAATGATATAAATTAATAGAGATATGAGCTAAGTATCTTTCTTGCTAACTTTGTCCAAATCCTTGAAATTACTTGGAGCTGAAGACTTGTAGACATCAACCAATTTACGTTTGTTGATTTTATTGATATCACAACTCGTGTTAGCATCATCATTTTTAACACTTGGAATGTCACCTTTTTTTTGATAAATTCTTTAACGTTTCCCTGAAAGAAATGTCAAAATTATGTAACTAATAATAGAATTAAATATGATGTAAATATTAATGTATTAATATGAATCATGTATTGAAATAAAAAATATTTCAGTAATCTTCATATTCTCTTTGAGCTCATTAACAATTGACTCATCATCAGTCATGTTTGTGACAACATACATTTCATCAAAATTAGTTAGATTATAAGTTGTTATCTCAATTTTAAAAGCAAACATCTTTCCAATCAACTTGTTTAAATCCACAGGAAACATTACTTGTTCAACATCCTATGAATCAAAATATTTTATGATAAAGTTAATATAACAAAATATTTAAATATAATGAGAAAAAAATATAGAAGAAGTAAAAATTATTTATACATACAGGTGTTGTGTTTTCTTGAAGCAATTGTTCAGCCGACTTGAGAACAACTTTTTCAATGATTTCATCAACCAGAGGATGAAATAATATTAGTGGAACATCATCAGTATTGTCTTCCACTTGAACTTTTATCTTGAATCTAGTTAAGTTAAATATAAAAAAAACATATATAGAAATCGATTAATCTCTGATACATATAAATATTAAAATAGATAAAAAAAAAAGACTCATATTACCTTTGAACTGGATATATAACCCTTTTATCACAATCACGGTTGTTGCACACATGAAAAAAATGTTCCTCCAAACCCACGCAGTCAATAAGATCTGTATCCGCCTCCATTAAACATTTAGGACACTCCATATAGTGCCAACCAAAATGCTTATCTATAGACTTAACAATACCAAGTATGATAACAAATTAAGGCTGTATAAATTTAAAAATACGAAAATAATTAATTTAAACAAAAATATATTTCTACTTTTAGTATTATACAACTTTATACAAACATTCATAATTTGCCAAAGGTCATATATGTTTCTCAAAGGAGTCTTTATGATAAATTCATCGGTTGACATCTACAAAATATAATACAAAAGTTTTTTTTATAAGTCACAAATAAAACTAAAAAATTGAAGTAATAAATTAATAGAGTACTTGAAGATTAGAGTAAAAAAATATAAATTCATACATTCTCAAATTCAACCTCAAATACAGACTTTTCTCTTCTAATGTGTGAATTTCTAACCACTTTAAACATGTATCTATATATAAGTCACAAATATATAGATATGTAAATTTTTCATCAAAATTTGATAAGTTATGTAATATTCAGAAATTATATGTATAGTCAATATATTGATGATAATTAACATGCTAGAGAAATTTTTAATACACAAACGCTCTCTAAGAAAAGTCTTTAATATATAATGTTATTATTTATCATCATTATTATTAATATAATATACTAAATTAAATATTATTAAATTCCGTGTTAAATTAAAACTAATAATAATAATATTTTGGAAGAATAAAATATTTGGCTCTTGAATAAAGTTATGTTAAAGAATTTTATAAAACATAATTCTTAATTTAATTTATACAAATAATGAACAAGAATTATTACAGTTCATAATTCATAGTTTGACGATTCTAAAATTTAAGCACATATACATATACAATGGAAGATATAAAATATTTTACAAAAACTGTATCTATGAAATAAGAATATGTACAACAACCTAGTATTGTGTAATTAAATGATACCTATATATCAACAGGAAATAGCTTAAACTTATTTTTTAAATCAATAATTAAGTCAGATGTATATATATATTTTGTATATGATTTGTATCAATATTATAATTAATATTTCATCCATAAAATAAAAATACGTACAAAAACATTTAGTACGGTATAGCTATATGGTTTAAAATATATGTATATTGATGTGCACAAAATGCAACATATAAATTACATCAATTATGGCATAAAACTAACCATTTTTTAGTACTAATGTTGGAAAAAGTGTGCTTTTGTCTTCCTTTTGTCTTTTCAGGATTAAATGAGCTCAAATGAACAAAAGAAGCAAAAAGGCAGCTAAATCTAACATAAATACAAGAAAAGGAACAAACGTGGCATGCCCGACCTCCCCGACAGCATCTTCCCAAGCAAAACAAGAGAACAGAAGGCTGAATACGCCCCGTGCTCATTGAACACGGGGGCATGCCCAAGTGCCAGCATAAAAGACAAAGCTATAGAAGCTTCTATCGCCCACCACGGGGCCGTGGTCAACTATAAGATTCGCAGAATCCAGGCAAATCTTGATAGTACAGATACGCTTCTGCACACGGGGGCGTGGTCAACTAATGCAGACAAACTGCAATTAATGAAGACAGAGAAGAGGATGGACACGGGGTCGTGCCCACTGGACACGGGGCCGTGCCCGAGCTACTGTTCAGGCTATAAATAGGGGTGCTTGGCTCATTTGCAAACCATCCCTTGGCACACCACCTCTCTCACACTTCACCCACCACCCACCACCATCACAACACCATCATCCATTGTCCATCATAGAGTGTGTGAGTCGTCTCGGGATCCAAGATTGATCATAAGAGTTCTTGACAATCAAAGGCCATGTTTGCCTAAGTCTCTTACATCACTTGGTGAAGACAAGTGTCTAGTGTAATACTTTTTATTTTTAATCTTTTCGCACTTTTTACTTGGTTATGTATTAATGACTTTAATAACTAGTTTCTTATGTTGAAGGTGATTCTTCCTTATCGTTTGTCCGTGGTGTCTTGGCATTATTTTACTGTCTATATAAAATAAAAGATTTTCACCATTCATATCTCCACGGTCTATATGGAGATATGTTGGCTACCTGGTCGGGGGTTAAGGGAACGGTTTGGTAAGAGTCTTGCCTTGTTCAGTGTATAGATCCTGCAAGGACCTGGGTCAAATTTAGTAGGACCTCCTTTAATACCCACCGGTATTGGATGGCGGGGGTCCAAACTCTTTGATCCCCTCATATGTAAGCTACTATTAATACTTTAACCCGGCTACTTAGGACTGTATCCCTGCTGACTCAGACTACTTAGCCGAGGGTAACGTCACCTTCAAAAGAGGGGCCTACCATAATATGCATTAATAACTTAATTAATTATCTTTCAATAATCCGACCCTTTAGGATTGTATCCTTGCTAACTAAAACTACTGGGTTGAGGGTAACGTCACCTTCAAAAGAGGGGCCTACTACAATAACTAAGATAATCTCTTAAAAAGTGCAAAAGTGCGGAAATAATCAAAGGTTACACTACACACGAGTCGGAGCCAAGTGATTCATCTTGTCTATCTGTTTTTATTTTTATTTTGTTTTTCAGCATCTTAGTTAGTTTATTTTTCTAGTTAAAAACCTTTTTCTAACTTTTTGATTTGATTAGACGTTGAGGATAAACCGGTACTAAAAGCTCTTGTGTGTCCTTGGACGACCTCGGTATCTTACCAACACTATACTACACTCACGATGGGTGCACTTGCCCATATGTGTGTTTAGTGTTAGTAAATATCGTGTTTAATAAATTTAAAACTTGACTAAAAAGTGTTAAAAAGGGCATAAAATATACATTAAAAACTAATAACACTACACGCACATCATATATATATATACTAGTATGGTGCCCGCGCGATGCGGCGGGGGAGACACTTTGCATTACGACACTTTGCATTGCGGCACTTTTTTCAATTAGTTTTCTAATTCGTATAATATTTATGGTAGCATTATTGTGGTAGACAAAACGGGTCGGGCCATGTTAGACCGACTTAAAACAGATTGATCCAGGTTAGACCGACATAAAACGGGCCGGGCTAGGTAACACATACTTAAAACGGGTCGGGTTAGGATAAAATGACCTGGCCAGCACAATTTAATTATAGTGTAATAAAGAACATATCTAGTGTTTGAATCTAGATTAAAAAACTATATGTTCGATTAATATTTTGAAACTCTCTTGTTGTATGTTTATTTCAATGGAAATTTTTTTTTTGAAAACCGCTGCAAATGTTAATAACAGATATTACTGACCAAATGGTATTTAAGAACATAAAACCACTACCAAATCTCATATTCTTGGATGTCAGCCACTACCTCAAGATCACAAGCAAAGGATCGTAGCATTCGGTAACGGCTGCGAGTCTTTACTTCAGTTGAAAAGAAACATGCCTCCACTTGATGCAGGCTTGCTACCTATTGGTGATTTGTAAGCCACCACCATTGCTCACACCATGCCACATGAACTTGTCATTTCAGATGTAAATAATCACCACATGAAACTGATAAGAAGGGCCATTTGCATGTCGAGTAACAATCTACTTTGAATCATGGTATCTGTAACAAAAAAAAACGACATGTTTTGCAATGAAAATTTTGGTATAGGTCTAAAGTGCAATGAAGAAAGTCAAACATAAACTAAATGTTATCTCATGATCAGTACAATAGTTGACAAACAAGAGCTCAGTTAAAATAGCATTAGAAACAGACATGACCTGGTTGTATTACTACACATTACCAGTTTTAGAAGTTGAAAAAAAATATATGCAAAGTAACTCAAAACAAAATTTTGAAGCATGTATGACTTACAAACTTATAGTTTACCATTTGATGATAGAATGACGTGACCACAAATCATACATGACCATATGAAAAACATTGTTTGGGATAGGAGATGTATTCCAATGGAAATAAATTACCATAAAAACTCTAAAGTAAATTACTAAAATTTGATGGTGTTAACAAAAAAGAACCAGTATTTCCATCTGCATCTGTTTTAGCTTTAGGTCCTTCCTTGAAAACACATATGATTTGTCAAAATCTTGTTTATCGTGTACCAGTTCCATAAAAGAAATAATAACACAACAAACACACACCGGTAGGGATGAGCTCGGTACCAACCGATACCGAAAATCCCAAAAAACGGGTACTCATATCGGTACCGAAAATACCCGGTTCTGCACAGTTTGGTAACGGTACACATTGGTATTTGGAGGTAAAAACCGGTACCAAAAACGCTAAATGTCAGTACTGAATCGGTACCGAAAACGGTACAGGTTCGGGAAATTCGGTACCAATTCCGAACCAGTACTCTCGGTGCCATTTGCTCATCCCTACGCACCTGTTTCAGCACCACTAAAAGTTAAATAATACCACATATGGGTCTACATTGACTATGTAAGAGGACAACATGATAAGAAAATGATGTGGTTATACCTCATATGGTGCCACACTATAAACAATTGAAGTTTTCGCATTACAAAGTACAAACATTAATATTTTAAGGGGTTCGTATTTTTCATGTTTTCGAATACATCTCATTAACAACATCATAAGCATCCAGAGGTTGTAATTCTTGTTTCTCAATGCTGCCATTCAACTAAACTTCATGTACCACCACTACACCCCGTTTCATGTCCAATTACAAGTTTGAATATTTACATAATTGTTGGATCATTTAAGAGTTCAAAATAAGGAAAGAGAAACTCACAATGCTTCGGTCGAAGCGTCGGTTTCTTTCGGAAGGAGACACGACTAAATAGGCCACCCCTGATGCCAAAAATAATAATGTAAAATTTTAAGACAATCTAACCATTTAGAGATATATATGTTATATCAACAGGAATGTGCAAACAAGTATTATCTTTTCACTGCATTTAGTGCTCGAACTACCCTCCTTATTGTGTGCAACCCATTTCCTAGTTCATCTTCTTTCAATTGACGCTAATTGGAACAGAGACCAAGGCCTACCATCCTTCAAAATACATATAAAATCATCACATTAAAAAACATAGAGATGTAAATACATGAACTCACCATCAACGTCATCTTCTTCATCATCGGTTCCGGAGCGTCACAGCCACGTAGCTTCCTCATGCTTCCAAATCGTTGAACCCTAGAAACAACGAAGGAGTATGGTGGCTACTAATTCTGGTGGCTGTTGATGTTGATGTTGAGAGGTAGAGGAATTTTACTAATTGCGGTGGCTGTTGATGTTGAGATACTGGTAGAGAAATTTAACAGAGAGAAAGAATGATGAAAAGGGAGGGGATGAAATGTGAGTTGCGATTTAATAGGCTTGACTTGGGATTTAACAAACTCTTCACAATTTCCGTCATCTGGCGAATAAAGAGATTTGTTAGGTTTAGAATTTGAAAAAATGGAGCGGATCCTTTTTATTTGAATAAATAGTTAAAATTCGAATTTCTTTTAATAAGTTATTCTTTTAACGTATGAACTATTATTCTTATATAAGATTTATTTGTTTTTATTACTTTACAGAGACAACGTAGATGTATATAGATTATAATGTGTTGGTTAGTAATTCATTTCCATAATTAGTTGTTATTTTCTTCTTTAATCATTTGTACACTAAGGCATCATTTACTTATACATTTTAATCCGTACGTCTATATTGAACAAGACAACTATCGAAACGTCGACAAAAATGTGTAGGTCATCATGCTATCTTTGGATTTTTTTTTAATATTATAGTTTATAAGATATGACAAGAATACGTAAAAGAATTATAAGTTTGTTGTGGATGGGGGGAAAAGTGTAACTAATTATCTATAATTTTGTTAAAACTCAAGGATTTAAGTGTAATAAGTTTAGGGGCTAAAAAATAAATAGTGTTTAAAAGACCAAATTACCCTCATTTTCGGGGTCTTTCTATAAATAAAGGGGGGGAAAAGTTCTTATTTTTTGGGTATCTTAAAATACCCCTCCCTCATACATTATAATATAGTATAGATAATATAGATATATAGATTCAGAGGATAAACTTTAAAAAAACTTTTTTTCGCCCAGTCAACTATAAGAATTTGTTAGCCCTTTAAAGCAGGAAACTTTGTTGATATTTGACTAAAGTGTAAACAAAACTTTTATTCACTTATTCAACAATTGTTTTAGTTTTAAAAATGATAGTGCTTTTAATCTATATTTTTTTTTTGTGATGATGAATAAAAGTATGTCGAGTTTTAATCACTTGTACATTAATTCATCACCTACTTGTACATTTTAAACCGCACGTCAATATTGACCAAGAAATACATCAAAATATCGACAACAATGAGTAGGTCGTCACGGTACCTTTAGATTTTTTTAAAACACTATAGTTTATAGGATATGACAATAATACGTAAAAGAATTATAAGTTTGTGATGGATGAGTGAATTGTAACTAATTATCTAAAATTTAGATAAAACCTTAGGGATTTAAATGTAATAAGTTTAGGGGCTAAAAAATAAATAGTGATTAAAAGACCAAACTACCCTCATTTTAGGGGTCTTTCTATAAATAAAGGTGGGGAAAAGTTCTTATTTTTTGGGTATCTTAAAATGCCCTTGCCTCATGCATTATAATATAGTATAGATATATATCTCAAGAAGGAACAATTTTTATCATTTGATAAGTTTAATTCATTTCTTAAACTATATTTAAGTCATATGTATATATATTCTGATATGAGAATGATACTTCATTACTTAAAATATTAAGGATCAAATTTAGAAACGCTAGACTTTGTATTATCTATTACGAATCTTTAATAAATAGATATAATAAATTAAGAATTTGAATTAAGTTCTAAGTATGTTATAATCAAAATGAGTCAGTCAACCTGTCATTTAAAGATTTAAATTGTTCTAAAAGAATTTAGAAGATTTATATCTTTATTAAATTATTCCTTTTGCTGAATTTTCTTTTTATTCCAAAATATTATGTTCAATAAATCTAAGAGAAATTTATTTTGTTAATATAAAGGAATAAACAAAGTTATGGTAATAAACAGGATAACTAATACAATTAGTTATGTAATTGGATTCTTATGAATTGGTATTGTGTATATATATATTAAAGGAAATTTTAAAACTTTATATACGTATGTATATGCAAGACACAAAATTATTGATAATATATAATCAAATACCTTCTACAGAAAATTAAACTTTTATATAACAGAAGAAACAAACCTACATATTTACTCAAAATCTATTTTGATACCCAGCTTTGATTCAAAAGATACCTTAAGAATACATGTACTAGCGCCACCTCTTGAAAAACAATGGTGGGTCAATAATGGAGAATCTCAGAATTTCATATAAAACCCTTACCTTTATTATCTGAATACCTATCTAGCCATAAGCTTGGGAAATATAGTTAAATTAAGGCAATATAAAAAAAATCATTACAACAAAAGAAGAAACATCACATAATATAATATATTATATACGTTCCTTGTATTTTGATAAAATATATAGTGAAAGAAAATGTTAAAATACAATATGTATATATGTATATATATATACCTATCAACGCATAATACTGATAGGTACACCTATATTTGTGCTAAACGTAATATAAGCAACAAAATATGCCTATATAATTGTTTAGTTTTGTGATAATTATATCTGAACATGTTTGTAATTCAGATGTCAAAGGAAATCACATGTAATCAGGAAATTCAGGCTAGTAATGAAAACTCTTTGGATAAAAATACTATAGAAAATATAATAGCTCAAGGAATATTGAATGCTATACCTTCGATCATTGAAGCTATTAAAATTTATGTGCCTATAAACGAGAGTCCTACTATAAACTGTAAGCATACCCATCACTTCAAACCTAACCCTAGTATCAATGGAAGTCATAATATTCGTATCAAAACTCCATCTTCCAAACAAAAGAAAATCACAACCTATAGCTACTCTTATAAGGAATTCCGCTCCGACAAATCATGTAAGGACAAAGAAACAAAACCAGCAATCACGCGACCTACCTGCGACAATAACAAGAAGCACGCAAGAAAACGCCATTCTGAGAAGACACTTCGTTGTAACTTCTGCAAGAAAACTGGGCATAGAGAGGAAGAATGTAGAAGGAGAAGGAAAACTAATGTATGTTACAAATGCGGAGAACCGGGTCACTTCCGTCTCTACTGTCCGAAACTATCTAAGGCACCCGACAACAAGGGTAGAAACCCAGATGAAGCTAAGGAAAACGCATAAATATTTACAATACCGGAGACAACAACAAAATAAGCACCCTTATGTTTCGACTATACTTAAGCTAGTTGACTTTTGATTTCGATCAAAACTTCACCAATAAAAGATCTTTATTTTTCTTTTATAGAGCCAACTCTCATTTGTCTCATCTCTTGACAAATTCCTATGTCATACATGCATTTCTTGACATGCATGTGAATTCACTTCAACAGATCATTTATTCATGAGTTTTAATAAATATTTCGTTATACTCATTCTGATAATCTATATGAATACATAATGTTGACTTTTGATAACCAAGTCAACAAATTTCTTGGAAAACTACTTTTCTTTTCAAAGTTACTTACCAGATTTTCATTGAAACCATTCTTGTCGATACGTATATCCATTGTTGGAATATGTCCAAACCAAGCTCAATTGTTTGAACTTCTTCATAATATACATTCAATTCAAAATCCCATATGATGAATTGAGATCATCATATTCGAGGTAATCTCATTGTTTGAATCATAGTAAACTTGTTTAAAGTCTTCAATTTCGATGTATCATTTGTTAAAACATGACACCTTGCGGTGGCGATTTCTTTGAAACTTGGACTCATTTCATTTTCACACATGAGGTACGAATTTATCTATTTATTGATTCATTATCCTATACCAGTCTTAATACAATTTTGTGTTAAGATAAAAATACCTAAATTCTTATTCCAATGTACCTCCAACATTTCTTTCATCTTTGAGTTAAACCTACAATATTCATTTAGTCGAACGTCCTATCTTTTGAATATCCAGATTCACTTCATTGAAACTTTCAGTCAATTTCAAGAACGGTGAATTCGTTCGGTCACCGTAATCATTGAATTCCTTCAATCATTACAACACCTTGCGGTGTCTGTATAAATTGTAGCCTGTGCTAATAATAAACCCTGATCATATCAGTCCATATGTCATTCGTTGACTCATTATCCAAGTAGTCTTGATACAATTAGGTATTAAGACAATGATACACTAAATTCCATTGTATTGTCCGGTGTATCTCTGCCATTTGAATCAATGTCACTGATTTCTGTTGTGATAGTTGACAAATCATTTTTCATACTTCTATTCTCATTGATGTTGTTAGTCTACCTCAATTGACGATCAAAGTAAGTTCTCTTTTGACATTTGAATCCTATTGTTTCTAAAAAGTCATTGCATTTCACATTATATGCCTATCAAATCCCTCTTTTTATTTTGTGAAACTTAGTTACCTTGATGATTGTATCATTTCCTCTCGTGCCGTTAACATCGATTCTTGAAATTAAGTTTATTGGAGCCATTGAATTCCAATTATTATCATTATGTCTTGATTTTTCTTCAAACACCTTGATATACTATTTTTACTAACTTAAAAACGTGACATAACTCCGAGGAGATATCATAACCCAAATCTCGAAGACGAGATTTAAAACAAGGTGGGGAGGATATAACAACCCTTCTTAAAATATTTTGGACACCCCTAAATATCCTAAAAGATACCCCGTATACGAAAACCAGCCCTGAAATACTTTTATTTCATTAAATAACAAATAAAAACAAAAATAATAGTCTGTCGCGGGGCGCGACAGACTCTTCTTCATCTGTCGCGGGGCGCGACTGAGCAATAAATGGCGAAACCTGGTGATGCCACGTGGCATGACACGCGTCGAGACCACCGGTGACTCAGCAACACTGCCGCCGCTTTTTTGGCTCTGGCAGGGCGCGACGGCGCCCCTTGTTTCTGTCGCGGGCCGCGAGAAAGTGTCTGTCAGGCACTATAAATTGGATCGATGGGCTTCAGTTGATTTCCGTTCAAAACTCGACTTTCTCTCTCAATTTCTCTATAGTAGAAATTATTCTCGGGCATAATACCCCCTAATTAGCAAAGCTCTGCCTCGTTGTAAGTATTATAACCCCGGTTACGTATTAGTTACGCCGCCCGATTGATCTAGTGCTCCGTAACGCATGTCAAGGCTCTGCCTGACTCAGTCGTTGGAGTTCTGTCTCGGGGAGGGTATCACTAATGTAAATTGGGTTATTATACTAACGCATATGTATTGTTTAAATTAATAGATTATAACCAGGAAGTCACAAGGGAAATACCTAAAATAGTAATATGACTAATCCTTCTTTTTGTAAATTGTTTTTACAAAACCTCAATTATTTTACATGATAATTAACAGTGATTGAGTATTTGTAATTCTACAATTATCATTGGTATGATGGGGGTTTGTATACAAAATTTGTTACTACACTGTGAGTAGTAACATAACCACAAGTCGGGTTGACAGTATTGTGGGTGGTAATTAAGGTAGAAATATAAACAAATGTAATTGCGAGATCGCCCTCAATGCTGTAAAATTATAAAACCTGTTTTGATTAAACTGGGGTCCACTCACCAGTATTTCTTGCTGATAAAATGTTTTAAACATGTATTTCAGGTAACTTAGTGTGAAGCCAATAAAAGCCAGCTGAAGAGCACTGAAGGCTTAGAAAAGTGGCTATAAAAGTTACCTAAATAAAAAGAAGAATTGTTTTCAATAATTAGGGTTTATCCCTATAAATACATTACAAATGGAAATTGGGTTTTATCCCACTTGGTTATTATAAATATATTATCAGAATAAAAACTTGGGTTTTATCCCATTTATCTATTTTAAATATTTTGGTGTTTAACTCTGATGAAAATATTTCCTAACTACGGTCCTGATGAAACTTTTCGTTGCCAAATTAATAAACACCGATACCATCTGCTATGAGGCTCGCGGCTCCCGCTCCCGGGGAGGGGTCAGGGGCTGTGACAGTTAGAATGAATGGTAAGTTACAATGCTTGAACTCGCTTGGGTCTTGTTTCTTTCCGACTGAGGGCATTGGCTACCACGTTAGCTTTACCCGGATGGTACTTAATCGCGCAGTTGTAGTCATTCGGGAGTTCAACCCAACGACATTGTGCCGCATGTTGAGCTCTTTTTTTTCGAGAATATGCTGAAGACTCATGTGGTCGGTGTAGATCGTACACTTAGTACCATACAAGTAGTGTCTCCAGATCTTGAGGGCAAAAACTACGACTCCCAACTCCAAATCGTGGGTAGTGTAGTTCTTTTCGTGAACTTTGAGCTGCCGAGATGCGTAGGCGATTACTTTCTCGCGTTGCATCAGAACGCAACCGAGACCTTGGATAGATGCGTCACAATATACAACAAAATCATCGGTACCTTCTGGTAGGGATAAGATAGGTGCACTGCAGAGTTTCTGTTTTAACAATTGGAAAGCAGACTCATGGGCATCACCCCACCTGTAAGTGGTACCCTTCTGCATCAGAGTAGTGAGAGGTTGGGCAATCTTGGAGAATCCCTCGATGAATCTATGATAATAATCTGCCAGGCCTAGGAATTGGCGTATTTCAGTTGGTGTTTTAGACGCAGGCCAATTTTTGGATGGATTCGATTTTAGCTGGGTCGACATGTATTCCAGCTTCATTGACTACATGCCCAAGGAAATGCACTTTCCGAATCCAGAAGTCATATTTCGATAGTTTTGTATAAAACTGCTCGTTCCTCAGAAGCTTCAAGATAAGGCATAAATGCTCTACGTGCTCCTCATTGTTCTTAGAGTAGATCAGGATATCGTCTATGAAGACGATGACAAATTTGTCAAGGTAAGGTTTGCATACACGATTCATAAGATCTATGAAAACCGCAGGTGCATTGGTTAACCCGAACGACAGGACAAGGAACTCGTAATGGCCGTACCGAGTTCGAAAGGCAGTCTTAAAGACGTCCGCATCTTGGACTCTCAACTGATGATAGTCTAATCTTAGATCGGTTTTATAATAAAACTAAATCCTTGCAGTTGATATTGATTAATATTATTCACGATAACTTGGTAGGTATTGATCATGCTATATTGGTTGCAGTTAGTTGTAGTAGATGACCAGCTCCCGATCTAAGAGGATATAAATACGGCACTAATGAGGTTGATGAATGCGAAGTTATACATAAGTATGGTGCTTTCACACGGAAAGGGCTTCGACCTCAGCATACCTTACTGAAGTAGAAAATTTATTTTGTGCTCCTGCACTTGATGAACTTAAGTATGGATAATTGCTCCTCGAGTAACGTTCGTAGAGAGTGGTTTAACCAAGCGAAGATTCACGCATAACAGAGTTAGACAAGAACTATGGTATTCATTACAGCACAACAGGATAAGACGTGAAAAACATACCAAAGTGTGGCCGCCATCAATGTGTTCCACTCAGTGTAATACATTTGTTTTAGAATCATAAGTAAAGATTTATCTGATGATGAGGATATAGTGGGTCGTTAGCTAGTGGTATAAATAGAAATAGAGAATGTTATTCGTCGATGGAAGTGTTACGTTGAAGGTGTTGGCACAACAAGAATTAACTAGAGAAAAATGGTTGTTGTCCGAGCTTGTAGTGTCTAGGTTCAATTGAAGCATCTGCCAAAGTTGTCGAGTTGAGTAAGGATATATTCACTATGATCCACGAACTTAAATGAGTTTGCGATTAGTCAAACCGGTAAGCAACCAAATTTGAAAGGGTTTAACTAAGTCACGTGCATGAATTAGAAATAGCACATACGTTGTTAAGAGGTTTCATCACGAAGACGCGAAAACAAGATCAAAATGGTATGGTAGTATTAACGATATATAACCATCTTCAGATTTCAAGAAGTGATCACCAAGGATCGAAAATCGAGTTTAACAACTTCTCTAAGCTAGAGCATAATATTATTGTAGTTTCTTCATGGAGAAGCGAAGATGTAGTGTCACCATGATAATGGAATGATAGATTTCTAAGTCGATAAAAGTAACTAGATATCGCATGAAACGGTAAGCATCGGCCAATGCAAAGGCTAGTGAAAGGAAAAAAATTCGCATAAAAAGAAAAAAAAACTCTTATAGGATAACGCCTCATGTAATAAAAGGGGTAAGGTAGATGTTTAAGTCACCGTGCTCATCTGTGGGTTGACTAATTTGTATCTCTGTCTCCCAATGTCTCTGAGACAATCGGACCATTTGGGGTGAAATCCGTTTGCAGAGTTGGATATGCTAAGGTGTAAATCAAGTTAGACTAAGGATTAACCACATAATTCGGTAACGGGGGGGGGGGGATCCTTATGATACGGTTGTTAGCATTTCGTTATATTGGTTGTGGATCGAAGGAATGGCTGGGTGGTGATGCTCCGTCGAAGAATTAAGCGAAAAACAACGAATCCAGCAAGTAACCGAAGAATTCCGGAAACTATTATGGTCACTGGCGGCAGCTCTAGAAGCGGTCGGCAACAATAATGGCACGGAATGAAAGTTCGTTGCCTCACGGTCACGTGGATATATCGTTTGTCCAAAACGGAGTTCGGGCTGCGACTTCCAGCTACTGTTTAGTTTTCCAATAACCGTAGCGGCGGTTTCCGGCGACGGCGATAGGTGGAGATGATGTGGTTCGTCGACATGAATGTGTGGACGCATTATTCGCCTAAATTCGAGTTCGTTTGGGCCAGTTCTGGTCTACTTGAATATTGACGCGCAAAATCGAGCACACAGAGAGTCAGATCGATGTTATGGCAGCAACGACGGTTTCGGAAAATGACGTCGATAATTTTTATATGTTGGGAATGTCGAGACAATCGCGTGGATAGGTAAAACGCATGAAACGGATGTCGTATGGTCAAGTTATGGGTGAAATAAGATTCTACTCGCATTTTGTGTCAGGAGTTCAGAGTAAAATAGACGTGCCAAGGACGTCACGTACACAAAGGTATGTCACCGTAGAACTTATATTCATTGTTGGGGGTTATTTTAGGATGTGAGATAAATGTCGAGGACGGTTTTTGGAAACGTTTTCGGTAACGTTAAATCATGGGTATTGTACGTGAGTGGACATGTTGGTTGTATGGTTTGAGACGGTTTTAAGCCGAGCTTGCAATCTTTTGATTTGGAGTAAATGGGTTGGGTATTGTGATTGAGGTGGTGGTTTAGGAATGACTAGTTCCTTGCCTGGCGCATGAGTCGAACTCGAAATTGACATTACTACAAGTGTAATGTGTGTGAATGTCATACATATATGTCAAACAAATGTGTGTGCATGTGTGAGTGCTAAGTAATAATATGTGCAGTGTATGCAATAAGACTGGTGAACCTTGCAATTTGGAGTGTGGTGTCGTTGTGGTTTTTTTTCTAAAAGAGAACGGTTATAGTCTGGTTTTTCAAAAGTTTTAAACCAATTTCACTATAACCAGTGGCTTTGATACCAATCTGTCAACCCCTCAAAATCCACATGCGGAGTCTTACCGCTAGGCGTGCGACTTGTCACACCCCAAAAACGTCGCAGCGGAATATAAAACGTAGTGGTGACGGAAGTTGGTGCCCATTTATACCTTGTCGGACGATGCACTCTTTTGTTGGACATTTTGACATATTTTAAAACATAAATATTAAACATTACATTTTAAAAGTCACGACACAACCACATAAGTTAAGTTGTTTTGATCCTCGCGGATCTTATTACAAACGTCCCAGAAAGTTTAAAAGATGTCCAACATATTTAAACGAAATGACATGCATCATCAAACACAAGATACACCATGATTTCCCGAAGCCGAACTCAAGTACCTATAGAACACGTTAAAAATCAAGTGTCAACACAAAGGAAGGTGAGTTCACATATTCACTTACAACCAATTTTATTCCAAGGAAAACTTTCTGATTAGGTGTTTATTTGAAAACATCCACATAAATTTTAGAAAGTCCATTTTACTTCCTTAATAAAATCCATGGGCCTTCCGTCGGTTCATCAATCCGACAACTGTAATATATATATTGCCCAGGTTTTGTATATTAAATTATTGCGTCAATTTTCAGACTCGTATGTTAGCTAGACGATAAGAACTATATATTAACCATGCAGGGATAATCAAAGCTAGACAATAAACAGAATTTAAATTCGTCATTTGACTTGACACAGGGCGACCGGTCACGACGGGGTGGTCAACCCGATAGATCTACCAACAATTCATCGCGTGCAATACTTAACTTATTAAACGACATCATGGGCGCAGGGTCCTCTTGAAGGACAATATGATGTCTGCCTCACGTACAATATATATATATATATATATATATATCCTACTAATATGACAATTTAATACACGACGTTGTACGAATTCCCCTTACTCTCCATCATATGAGACCCAGTCAAGAATTCGTCCCCAACTGTACGGTCACGTTTCACTTAAGAAATACCGTACTTACAATATTCATTCATCAAAAACGTTTTACTTCGAAACGTATGACTTATCAAATTTCATATATTTTCAGCGAAAATATATATTTTATATTAAAAGGTATGTTTTATTTCGAAAACATTATTAAACCTTTTTAACGACGTGTTCTACCCCCAAAATATATACAAAGCAGTAAAAAGAGGGGTTTAGTGACACTCACCTTTGGGTGCGTATTTTAATACCGCACGCCCAGAGATTGATTTTCTACACGTCCTAATATAGGAACGATTCTAAATCAATATACATAACACAAAAATCCTAAGTTTCTCCATTTCTTAGAATTATCACATAACTTTGAGATTTTCTCGAAAAGTTGTTATTTTTGGATTATGTTGGCACGTTAATATATACATGAGTCCATATATATATATTTATGATTTTGTGACTTGAACGATTTTATGGGTGACCATTATTGTGTAAATCCGTTAACTCTCCCGTTTATACGCAATATATCTACGATTTGCGCGTCGTAATATATATATACATAAACGTTCATATAACTTAACACCGAAACACGCGAAATATTGCTAACTTATATATTTTGTCATTTTTAAAGAAAATATACATAAAATATCATATATGTATCAAATTTCATGCTCGACAAACAAGTTTCACATCTAATACAATTTTCACTGTTCCTACCGCACAAAACGTACATGCATACATGCGTAAGCTAGATTTCTAACAACTTGTTAAAAACTTAACATATTTTCATATTCTTGTGTTTAAATCACATAACATATTTTAACACTTAAGGTTTACCCAAAATTTTAACCATACTAGTGTACATTGAAAAATGCGTATTTTAGCGATTCGGTAACATTTTCGGGCGTCGGAAGTCACTATGACCAACAAAACACCAAGTAAACTTAAAATTAGTTAAAATACTTATTTTTAAACTAAAAATATTAGTTTACTTACTGATCTAAATCAGTTTTATAAAAATCACTCGAAAAGCCGATTTTTGAACGTTTTAACGCATAGTTTTACGTTAAACGTTACTATAATCATCCCAACTCGAAACGATTTGATATTTTAGCACAATACATGTTATTTACTGATTAAAATAATGGTTATAATCATATTAGTGCAGTTTTTGTATAAGTCACATAAATCATGCGATTTCACGTATTTTACAACTCTTAATGCACCATGTACAACATGCAAAGCTAGCAAACATTGTGACAAAGTTATAAGTTACTAAATACTTTAAAATAACTTCATTTTAGTGTTTATAATCTACTCATAACCGATTTTTACTCAATCACACTCAAATCATCTTTTTAAGATCATATATCATCATGCATGTTTACATATATGCGTCTAATGCACTCCTACAATATTATCATCATCATTTATGTTCCAATCTTATTCTAGAACACATTAACATCATGTTTTTACAAAATATAACACACATCATTATGATAATCCAATCATTCAAAATCATTCATGTAAGTATCCTTCACATTTAAGATTATATGACAATTTTTATATGCATGCATACATATATACATACATGAAACACATACACACATAATAACTTACAAAAATTTACTTTTCAACATATCACTTTCAAATCTTAAATCACTTTAGAACATTCTTATATGACAACTAACACTTCCTTTAATCATCTTATTTTTCAAGAAATCAAAAAACCAAGAAATCTTTCATCAAAATTTCAAAATACAATTTACACATACACACACACCATTTTCGGCCATATATACATACATGCACACACTCATTTTTATTCCATTCAAAAACTCATTTGTTTTTAGTTTTAAGTTAGTGTTTAGATTCAAGAACAAGAGAAACTGTCACTATCATTTTCATCACTATGAATCATGAACAAGATTTGAAAGAAAATATATTATACCTTCAAGATTCTTAGTGGGTTTTAAGAGTAGTGATGATATGAAGCCTTGTTCTTGTTCAAACCTCCTTGAAATCACCTCTAAACCTTTATGTAAGCTTAAAAACACCTTGGAATGGACATGATCTTCAAGGTTTAAGTTTGAAAATGAAAATGGAAGTGTACAAGGGGGTGTTCGGCCGAGCTTGGTATGAGGGAGAGAGAGTGAATTTTGAATTGGGTTTCTTGGAAATACGAAGGAGTATGGAAGCATGTAATCATCACCACCTTTTTTTCTAGTGTTTACATGTGTCAAATTGCAAAGTTCAAGAGAATGTGGGCAGCCCACATTGCCGCCACACATCCCCTCTCTCACGAAATATATACATACATACATATATTATATGCATACTAGTTCAAAAACAGGTATTTTACTGATTACCGGGTATTTTATTTAGCGTTTTAATCCCGTTTTAGCGCGTTTTAAATTATTTTTATTGTTCTATAAAAATAATCACTCAAAATTATTACTGAAATAATTACCAGTTGCTTTGACTGGCTGCGTTGACAGTATTTTGTTTAATTCGCGCAGTATCGCGCGGTACGCGCTCAAACTCGAAAAATAGAGTTTCTTAACGTTTTAAATTATTCTTCCACACGGATATGATTAAAATTATTATTCTAATCGTAGCAGACTATTTTAGGATTTTAACACTGTTCGGGTGGTCACCGACGTTCGTTTCGCATTTTAAACGTTACGCGATAAGCGTTAGTTTTATCGTTGCCAACATAGTTTTTATACACATCTAAATTTATCAACACATCAAATATCATATATTAACATCACAGTCAGTCACAAACAGTCATGTTACATGTTCACTATACAGATTACTATTGTCCGGTATGGCCTGAGAGGCCGGGTGTCACACGACTGACCAGGATCAAGCCACTAATCATGTTGAACAAGTATTTAAGTCATTAAAAACCATCACAATCAACACGATTAGTGATTAATATTTAAATGTCCAAAACATTGTTTAAACCAACAACGGAAGCTAAACGTAAAAATTCAGACAAGAGTTAAAAACCACAATGTTTAATAAAATTTAAAACCAAAAGTTTATTTCAGCCACGACACTCCAAATGCTGCAAGTAGAGCTGTTCATTTTTATCCAAAACCCGAAACCCGACTCGAATTCAAAGCCACCCGAACCCGAATTAGTGAATATCCGAAAAACCCGAACCCGAGAAACCCGAACTCGAGAAACCCGAACCCGAGAAACCCGAACTTTAAATGGTTTGGTTATCGGGCCACTTTTTTCCTACCAAAAATCCGAACAACCCGACCCGAAAAACCCGAAACATGAAACTCGAAAAAAAGACCCGAACATTTTTTTTTCTTATAGAAGTGTTTTGGTTTGGAGTCTTTAATATATGAAACATTAAGTTTTGGGACTTTTAAATATTATAACTAGCATATTGTCAAATAATGTTTGAACTTTGAAGATATTTTTAAAGTAGCAACATGAATTTTGAAGATATCTTGTAAAAAAAAACATTAATTTTTCATTTTACATCTAAACCCGAAAATCGAACAACCCGACCCGAACTAACCCGAACCCGTATAACCCAAAACTGACTAACCCGAACTTTAAATGGGTTGGTTATCGGGTCAATTTTTCCTAGACAAAGACCCGAAAAACCCGAAACCCGAAGAAAAAACCTGATGAACACCCCTAGCTGCAAGCTCCCATGATGTACCTAACGACCTGCAAAGCATGCAGTAGTGTGTCAACATAAAGTTGGTGGGTTCATAGTTTTAGTTAAGCGTAGAGCGTAAGCGTAAGTTCACATGTAAAAGCGTTATAAGTATGACTCGGGTAGCTAACCCTCATGACTAAACTGTGTAGATACCGAAAACTGACGTAGTAAATTTTTGTGCCCTCCATCAATGTCTATCCGCATTGATGCAATAGAAAAGATCAATAATTCACGCCCGGCTCCCAGCACGGTGTGAGGTTTATGAAACCTAATAGCGCTATCAACTAATACCCCATCTGTCAACCCGACAAGCTAATCGGTATAATGTGTAGGGACTTTCAGGATAGAGTTTTTCATTTAGTCCAAGTGTACTACTCCACCTCCAGTGGATAGTATGCTTTAGTGGTTCCAACAAGGAACGCGCGTGTAGCCCCAAACCAGGGGTACCGTATGTGTTTCCCAAACCAGGGAAATAAGTGTGTTGTTCCAAACCAGGGACGAATGCTTTTAGTAAAGAGATGTGAACTCACCTTAGTTTTGCTCGGTGAGACTTTAACGCGTTATAAGTTGATGTGGTCAACCATGACCTATTATGATACCCATAGGGTTATTAGTGTGTTCATGCAAAGTTCATAAGTTCTACACTCATCTAGCACACATAGCACACGAACAAGTTGTCACAAGATATTTTACCGTGTGGTTTTCATGCACATGTTCATAATGTAACCAACGACATGTCATATATCATTTACAAAATCACTAACCACGTGCGGGCACTTAAAATAACAATTTCGACTCTTATAAGTTTATCAATAATGAATAGCAAATTCACTGAAATTAGGCTGTTTTAGGAAGCGCGTTTACCATACTTACGATGTTGAAAAAATTATGATCATTTTATGGGACATACCCCTTGGTGGGTTTGTCCTTGTGTTAAATTTTTGAGGCCTAACTCTTTACCGAAAAATTTAGAAAAATAATTTACTATGCAGTGGCCAGATTTGTCACTTTCTGACTGCAGCTTACGGAAAAATTCATTTAAAAATCCTCGATTACCCGATTGACCCGATTCCACTTGGAGATTCGTACAGAAACTAAGACCATCTATGTATAAATTTCATGACCTAACTCCAAGTATTCACCAAGATATGATGTAAAACACAACACACCAATTCTGCAGAAAAATGAAGCTTTGACCACTGAAACGAAATAATTTGTTTAAAATATCATACGACATCCAAAAATTGTGATTCCAGAGCCATTAGAAGCGTATTCGAAATACTACGTTTTGGGTTCAAGAAAATTGAATTTTCGTTACGTTATTACCTGGTTACTGCGAATTGAAGTCGGCTATAACTGCTGGACAGCTTCCTGTTTTCAGTTTGTAACGTTCTACGCAAGTGCTATGGTTCCGTTAACATGTTTAGCGAACAACAAAAACACTTATACATTACATACAGTAGGTTTACATCATTATTCATTATCGAATTCATCAAATATCAAAAAGGCTAGCAAGATTCAACCCAAAACCATACAAGACTCAAACCCTAGAAATCATACAAACACATATGCGATCAAATCACCAATCAAACATGATTTCTAGCAATCCTAATTACAAGCATCCTCATAAGCATCAAGAATTCATCGAGAAATAAAAAACGCAGTCATGGTTTTATAAACAATTCACAAACTAGACGCGTTGTGTGATGAGGATCAATGTATGCTAGAAACCGAACAAGTTTGAAGATCTTGGTGCCTTGTCTTCGTCGATCAGTAGAGAAAGGGAGAGAGATCTTGGGATCGCAGATTAGGGTTGTGAGTTTAGGGGAGTTATGAACGTTTCATGTATACGTACATAAAAAGGAATGGGATTTTGGGGGCGGTTTGGGTTTAATCAGTTTGGGCCGCAGTTGAAGTGGGCCGAAGTGGGTTGCAAGGAAGGGTTTGGGTTTGGGGTGTTAAGGGTTGGGCTGTTACGAGATGGGTGTGGGGTGAGGTTAGTCTAGGCTGTAACCGGCTCGGGCCGACGTGGAAGGATGTGAGGTTTGGGTCGGGTTCTGTATTACGGGTTTAGTCCCAAACATTTACGTACACACACACACATATATATATAGTTATCGGTTAAAATCATATGATGTGAAGAAAATAAAACGTAAACATAAACGAACATAAATACATAACTGAGAAAGTAACGATGTTAACCTCGGAACGTACGGGTTGTCACAAATGAGATCAAAAATCCACCTGTTGACCTTAATTATTTCAATCTATGTACTTTTACTACTGATTTACAAAAACATGTTTAATAATGGGACATGCCCAGATTTATTTCACTCTAGTTTCAAAGTATGAAATCTTAAGTTGAGCAGCAAGTATCCTAGATCTGAACATGATCCCAATCAATCACTTCATCTTTGACACCATATTCCGATAGCTGGAGCTTGTTACGACCCAGCTTGCCCATCACTGAAAGACCTGGAGACGATCAATCATGCCACATGGTGTTTTAAGAATGAATACATAGTGTTTCGTTAAATCTTATAAAAACTAATTCGTATAATTACTAAAAAAGAGCTATATACCTTCGATTACTTTATAGAGAGCTGACCACCATCGCTCCCTTGGGACAAGGGTTTGTTCAAGTGACTCGTCAATATCTTTATCATGTTCCCCTTTCAAAACACCCTGAAGAGTTACAACTGCATCCTTTGTTTTCTTGAGGATATTGTTATCATCTTCAATTTCCATCTGCATGAGGTCGTTTTGAGATGAGGTAAGTGCAAACTGGACTGCAGCCGCCCACCGTGTGGAAGCGAGCCACCTCTTCTGACCATCTATTGCGGCCTTCTCTGCCTTGTCTCCTTCTGCACCGAATGCTAAGTCACGCAAATATTGTGCATTTGCAGCACCCGTACTTTGAACCATTTTGGAGAAAGCTGTGTGTTCATCTTGTAAAAGTTTGCCTGGGGCATCGTACTCGATAACCTGGAATAATAAAATCAAATAAATCCTCATTTACTTATAGATACGTTGTTCATGTACCCTAATAGTTCAGATCAGTAAATTGAAAAAGAAAACGTTACCTAGAAAGGAAACGTGTCAAACAGATCGGAAGTCTCAACATGTGTATTTTTAGTGCATAAAACCTCTTAAGTACTTTTATTAAAGTTTTGATTGTATTGAAATAAGATAATGTTTGAAATCATATTTGACATGTCAATTAAATCATCATCATCGTACTCAGTATATCCCACCAATAGCAAAAGCTAAGGTAGGGTCTGAGGAGGGTGGGATGTAGACAGCCTTACCTCTACCCTGTAGGAATAGAGAGGCTGCTTCCAATGAGACCCCCGGCTCGATTGTGGTTTTGCATCAAGCCTTGGACATAAGGCACATAACACTCAACAATTGAGACAAACATTTGACCCATTTACTTGATTAAGGACACATGTTAGTTAACAAATTCAACGCCAACCTTTTTTACTATTAATTGTTTTATTAAAAGAAACTGGATATTGAGTTACTGATAGGTTTTGTAATCATATTTAATATATTAGTTATTAAAAATAGACAAAAGTGTATTTCATAAAAGTTTATATTGGGTGATGAAGTGACCAATACCTGACCAGCATCAAGGAGAAGAATACGGTCACAGTCAATAATCGTATTCAGACGGTGGGCAATAATGATCATAGTACATGATTTGAATTCTTCACGGATGGTCTTTTGTATAAGTGCATCTGTTCTAACATCAACAGCAGCAGTTGCTTCATCAAGAACAAGAATCTTTGATCTCCTAAGCAATGCACGCGAAAGACTTAATAACTGTCGTTGTCCAACACTGAAGTTCTCTCCGGCCTCTGACACCTTTATGTCGAAGAAAGAGGTCAGTTGATGCATAGCACAGTTTTCTTAAATAAATGCAAGAAATCGGAAATGAATATGTACGTACCTCAGCATCTAAACCCAATGGATTCCTCCTGATTACATCCTTTAGATGCGCCCTCTCTAAAGATTCCCAAAGATCAGGATCATTGTGCTCGTTGAAAGGATCAAGGTTAAATCTCACAGTCCCTTTACAAAGAGTTCCAATAAATCACAAGAAAATGCATAGTATCATTGGTGACAACCAATACCCCAAGAGTGTCATCTTATCAATTACCACATCCAAATAAAAATAAAGTAATAGCTTTGAAGGAAACATGTCAAATGCGTAAAGCGGGCCAAAACTCCTCCAAAAGGTACATAAATGCATAATACCACCTAAATAACTTTACTAAAAAAGTTAGTTTTTAGTGAAATAATATAGTTATGTAATCATATTTGACTAACTCACTGATTACTATGAACAAATATATTTTTAAGGGAACACGTGTTTCTGGTTGACCTGGCCCAATCCGCCCGCCAGCCATTTTGCCACATTTAAGGATGCTAAATTAGATCAGCAACATCAAGAAGATACCTGAGAAAAGAACTGGTGCTTGAGGTATGATACCAAGAACCTTGCGAAGATCAGTCAACCCAAACTTTGCAATATCACAATTATCAATGACAATTCTTCCTCTTTCCAACTCCACAATCCGAAATAAAGCATTAAGCATGCTGGATTTCCCAGCTCCTGTTCTTCCCACTATTCCAACCTTATCACTTGGAGGAATAATAAAAGACAAACCATGCAGCACGGGTGGAAGTTCAGGCCTATACCTCAAAGCAACATTCTCAAACTTTATTGATCCTGAAGAAGGCCAGCCAGGTGGTGGGCGGTTATCCTCAATAACGGCTGGAGCCTCAGATGGTAATTCAATATAAGTACCAACACGTTCAACAGCATTTAAGCTATTTTCAGCTAAACTTGCAAGTCTAAGAACTGCTGTCAATAAGGTTGTAATATTTAATGCATAACTTAGAAGTAGACCCATGGTGGATGCAAAAGCTTCTTGATTTCTTGCTTTCCCATTTTGCATAACAGCAAAAGTGGCGGTTAACCAAATCATGAGACCTCCAACTGCTTCCAATCGGATTGCAAGCCAACGGTTTGCACCCATGTTGACTAATGTGAACCTGATGTTATTATCCATGGAATTCCCATTAATCTTGGACATTCGATCGTAGGCTTTATACGCACGAATTGTTGAAAGACCGTTTAGCGCTTCCCCAAATTGTGCATACACTGGAGATCTACTGATGGCGTCCAATCGCTTTACCTCACGGGCAGTGCTCTGAAGGAACCAATAACCAATTAAATAATCATTAAGAATGTACAGAAGAGTGGTCCTCAATTGGGTTGCATTTTCTATGAATGATCAAATTAGGAAAACAAAAAACTTAAACATGAAGTCAAATGGACCGACAGGAAGATCAAAGGTCAACTTAAGTGTATCCAAGTCAACGTATACAAATATATTCTAGTAAATGCGAAGTGTTTTGGTTGGGTCAAAATAACTCAACTAGACCCGTATCGAACTGTAGCATAACTACCCGCTTTGACTTGTTACTCAACAAGGCGGACCCACCCATTTTGCCACCTTCATTTTGAATAGAGTAAAGTACATTGATGGTCCCTGTGGTTTACCAAAATTTTGGATTTGGTCCCTAGCTTTCCAAAAGTACACGGATGGTCTTTGTGGTTTGCACTAACTTATAACACATTTAGTCCCCAACCAACAAATCTAAAGGTTTTAGCATGTCCACGTTAGAGACTAAATGTGTTACAAAGTGCAAACCACAGGGACCATCTGTGTACTTTTGGAAAGTTAGGGACCAAATCCAAAATTTTGGTAAACCACAGGGACCGTCCGTGTACTTTACTCTTTTGAATACATACATGTAACACTCACATACCTGATAATAGAGATAAGCTGCATAGAAAAGCAGCAGAAGTGGCAAGATAGCCCAAAGAGACATGGTGCTCACTAGTCCAATAAGAACAAAGGTTGACAAGAGTTGTGCCACTTGGCTCAAACACAAGTTGACGAATGGGGCAACATTTCGATCTATGTCACCAAGATCTTTTGAAAATCTATTTATGATACGTCCAAGTGGATTGGTGTGGAAAAAGACCATAGGAGCTCTCAATATGGAGTTAAGCATAGCATTGTGCAACTTTCTAGCTGCATAAATGCTTGTCATAATCAACCAATAAGAATTTACCAATGTCACCAACACCTGAACACCAAACAGTAAATCCATTACTTCAATTCTGAATGATGTAATATCAACTAATACTGTAACAAAACTGATCAGAAACATACTTGACCAAGTGATAAAAGCGCATACACTACAAGAAATACGAGTAATAGCGGCGACGTTATTAGCGGCGACATCAAATATGTCGCCGCTATTGGTCCAATCCGGGTGCGGTGTCCCATCTTTAACCCTAGCCACACGATTGTTGTGATCATCCAACGGCTGGGGTGTTCCCGTGTTAATAGCGGCGATGAATACAATCAATAGCGGCGACATAATGTCGCCGCTATTGGTCCGACGAATATAATCACTTTTCAGCGCCATTTCTCTTCTTCCCTCCGCCTACTTTCCCCCAATTCTTTTCTGCTTCCTCACGGTTTCTCTCCACTTCGGCGAATCTCTTCATTTCCCCTTGAAATTGGTTAGTTTCTTGTTGAATTCTTTGTTTATTTTGTTATATAGGTTGTAATTTCTTTGTTTTTGGTGAATGTAGTTCTCCACCGGCACCACCTCGTCTCCACCGGCACCACCGTCACCACCTCTTCTCCTCGTGCAAAATAAGGTTAGTTTATGTTTATATTAGCTTTTAAATCTGTTTTTTTTTTTTTTTTTTTTTTTTTAGGGGAAAAGGTTGATCTTGTTGTTTTTCTCAACATTGTTTGTGTAAATCTGTTTATACGTGATTCTTTTTTTTTTTGTTTTAAATCTGTTTGGGGATGAAAGCATTAGCTGTAGTTGGGAAAAGTAGAAATGTTTGATAAAAAAAATTAGGGTTGCAGGTGTGTGTGATGAAACGAAGAAGATGATATGTGTAGTATGTTTTTTTTTTGAAGAAATAAATGTGTTATTTTGTAATTGACAAATGTCTCGTAAACAATGATAGGTAAAGTCAAAGGATATTAATTTTGAAGTTCCACAGTCTTGAGAAGATAAATGACCCGAAAAGCATATTAATGTTTTATAAAGTCATTAATTTTAAAAATATAAAAGAAAGTTTGGGCTACCATTATGTTTGTTGGTTTTAATGAATAATATTGCAACTGTAAATTTTATTTGGGCTAGTAATGTTTGAATAACAACTCGTGTGCTTCCAATATGATTAAAAAAAGAATTCATAAGTTATGATGTTCAAAATATATTTTTTTAATAATGGTTTCTTGAAAACGCTAGACTAGTGAGTTCCTTGAAAACTTGTTCTTCGTGTAATCATTCAAAGATACTCAATTATTATTATAAAATATTAAATTAGAACGATTTTTTTATGAGAAACAAACCATCTTACTTTATATAATAAAGTTATATAAAAAATACTGATTTTTTAAAATTACATTGTATTAAAGGTTTACCAAACTCGTCGCGTAAACAACCTTGCCCAACATATTCAAGAAACAAACCAAACTCGAATATACAACCGACGCACAAGTGACAAGCATGAGCTTAAAGGATTGGTTTAGAGAATTTATTTAACATAAAATTTGTTGATAATGGTCAAGGTTTGTCACTAAAATATTTTTTATATGTTATACTTGTATATCGCATTCGAATAAAATTTGTTGATAATGGTCAAGGTTTATCCTTATTGAACAAGCTTTTACATGTCACAATATATGTATTTTGTCATCATTCCATTAAATTACTACTATTTATATTCTTGTTTTCGAAAATTCATTCCTAAACCATAATGAGCTTAGAAATACCCGCCCGAAATTGATTTAGAAATTAATTTCGGGTTGTCCCAGTGTAATTTGGGACTGCTTTTTGAATACTTTATCTCATTTAGGATGTGAATGTGTATTACATGATTGTTTGTTTAAGAAGGATTCGGTTATCATTTTCTCTTTGCTCCTCGGGTATATATATTCTTACATATATACTTGGGAGCTAAGAGGAAATGCTGCCGAATTTTTCTTAAACAAACAACCATGTAATACACATTCATATATGAGATAAAGTGTTCAAAAAGTGGGTTTAGCAGCCTACCCTTGTCCTGCAAACCCTAAATTAAATTATCTTTCAGTTGCATAATGCCTATCGATAAAAGCTGGATTGATTCCCCACTTCAATCAGCTCACTACCAGCAAGGACTCAGGTCTTTTATCGCGATGTGTGAAAGAGTGCTCCCCAACCATAATGAAGTTAGATGTCCGTGTTCCAAATGTAAATGTTCTGGCTTAACAACCATCACCAAAATGAAACTCCATTTGGGGCGTACGGTTTTTTGGAAAGATTACATAAGGTGGGACTATCACGGCGAAAAATCTCAGCCTGCAGTTGTAGAAGTAGATAATGTTGTGCCACAAGAGGGTATGGAAAACGTTATTGAAGACATTAGGGGGGAGCGTATGGAAGAAGATACAGACCGTAACCTGGAGATAATAAAGAATCTAACGGTGTTGATGACGATTTTGAAGACATAATAAAGGATGTTGAATCTGAATTATATCCTGGTTGTACTAAGATTTCTTGCCTTGACTTCTTAGCAAAGCTTATGAATCTAAAGGAGACGTCCCATTGGACTAATAGTTCATTTGATCGTCTACTAAAGATTTTGCAAGAATCAATGCCAATAGGCAACAAGATTCCCCCTACGCATTATGTAGTTAAGAAGAAATTTAAGAAGATTGGTTTGGATTATGAGATGATAGACGCGTGCGCAAATGATTGTGCTCTCTTCTGGAAAGAACACGAGTCGTTGCAAAATTGTCCCATTTGTAATGAGAGTCGTTGGGTCGATAAAGACACAAAAGGCACGAAGGTAGCTCGCAAGGTGTTACGATACTTTCCTTTGACGCCTAGACTTCGGCGTTTGTATTGTTCAAGGCACACGGCAAAAGATATGATATGGCATAGTACCGGACGTTCAGAAGATGGGACCATGCGGCATCCAGTTGATGGATCTTCATGGCAAGACTTTGATAGGAAGTACCCAAACTTCGCGATGGAGCCACGAAATGTTCGCTTGGGGCTTGCAGCTGACGGTTTTAATCCGTTTAACGGTAACGGACCCTCGACTCATAGCACATGGCCGGTTATACTCACCACATACAATTTACCTCCATGGCTATGCATGCGGGAGTCCACATTCATGTTGACCTTGTTGATTCCTGGCCCTAAATCACCTGGGAAAGACATGGATATTTACCTTAGACCGTTAGTGGATGAGCTTAAACATTTGTGGCACTCAGGTGTACGTACTAAAGACGCAACAACAAACGAATTCTTCACAATGAAGGCGGCGTTGTTATGGACCATAAACGACTTTCCAGCCCGTAGTAGTCTATCAGGTTGGAGCGGGCAGGGCTACATGGCATGCCCGACTTGCAACGAAGACACTCCTTCAATTCGTGTAGCTGGTAAATGTGTGTATGTTGGTCATCGCCGGTTCTTAGATGCCAACCATCCATGGAGAACAAGTCTCGACTTTAACGGGAGACCCGAGACACGAGGCCCTCCAAGACAGTTTAGTCTTGCTGACATAGAAGCTCAACACGGTCGTCTACCTCATCGTCTACCAGGAAAGCATCCATCTTTTGGAGGTGGGAGGATAAACCGAGCAGATTTTGAGCTAAACTGGACCAAACGAAGCATATTTTTCGAACTTGAGCTAAAAATGGGTCAATTTGTTGTCAAAATTAAACTAGTTTAGCACTAAAGGACATAGGGTGTTAAAAACTAATAACATAAAGGACGGAGCCTGTAATATCTTTAGTTAAAGGACACCGGTTGTAATATGGTAGAAACGTAAAGGACACCAGTTGTAATTTACTCTATTTGTATTTATATTTAATCATCTTCGTAAAATGCAGCTTAATCTAGAACGCGAGATTATGGGCGGAGAAAGCAGCGGTTCTAACCAGCCGAATGAGGCTGCCGTGTTTCAAAACGTTTTGGGTGATCGACGAGGATGGTTCCGGGGGCTTGGGCCTAAACCTTCGAATAAGCCATCGAACACTTGTAGTGCGCAACCTCAAACCGCACAACCCTTTTCGGAGGTAAACTATACAATTTGACTTCAAAAATATAGTAAACCAACTATATGTTTTTGCTAATAATATTGGGTTTGATATGTGTTAATGTAGGAATACGTTTCGACTTTGTTCCAAAGTCCGGCATTCGTAAACCAACTAGAATCCTTTCTTGCGGCGAGGGGAAAGCAAGTCGCACCCGACGATGAGTATGACGATGAGTATGACGATGACGACCTAACATGAATCCTTTCTTGCGGCTATTTTGTACGGATGTTTTAGAATGTTATTTTTCGGATTTTTTAGGATGTTTATTGTACGGAAATGTTTTATGCGATTTTAGTATGTAAAGCATTATGGTTGTTTAGTCTGTCTGTGTTGCGTAAAATTTGGAAATGGGCAGGTTTGTACATAACGGAGAACACTGCAAATGCAGCAAAAAATTAAAAAAAAAAATTGACTTTTAGCGGCGACATATGTCGCCGCTATTGATTGAAACTATTAGCGAAGACTTTTTAGCGACGATACATGTCGTCGCTAAAAGTGCTAATCAATAGCGGCGACACATACCATTAGCGACGACAAGTAGGCCTTTAGCGTCCAAGCTTTAGCGGCGCCTCAATAGCGGCGACATGTCGCCGCTATTAGCTTTAGCGGCGACAATATGGACTATTAGCGGCGACATTTGTCGCCGCTATTGGTCGACTTTCTTGTAGTGATAGATAATATTATAGAATAACGGGCTGTATATTTTTGGTGTGCTTTCATCTGTCCATATACTTAACCATGTGCTACTCAGTATTCTTAAAGTTTCTGTTGCAGCATAACATCCAAGCAGTATAACCACAACCCACCACCCTCCTAATGCATCTTTATACCTGAAATATTGACAAAAAATAAACTACGTAAAATACTCAAATCCCGCTTTCAGTGGCATATCTATATCTGGCCATGCTTCGGACTATAATACCCGTCTTACCTCTTCAAAACGTTGAAGCTGACGACACCTGTTTCCCGTTCTTCTTGCTTGATAAGAACAGATTTAGCTTCTTTCTTTTTACCAGAATCTTGAGCTAACTCACCATTGGTGACAGGTTTTGAAGTTTTTGAATCCGAATCTCCCAAATCTTCTTGATCCTCAACATATTCTTCCATTTTTCCTGCATTTTCCATCAACTTTTGGAAAAGTACACCATTCTGAGAGAGTTCCTCATAGGACCCCTCCTCTACCACCATGCCTTGATGGACCAATAGGATCCTGTCCACTTGTGAAAGAAAATGTAACTGGTTTGTAACCAGAACTCGTGTTTTTCCTCTTAATTCTTCTTTAATACATTTCTCAAAAACCTGATAATTGAATTTGAAATAAATTCATATTGCATATTAAATCGATTATTGTGACTTCAAGAATCATATTGATCAAGTGCTTAAAGCTAGGGGTAGTTGGTAATTTACCTGCCTGCCCACATGAGCATCAAGAGCACTCAAAGGGTCATCAAACACATATACATCTGAATTAGAGTATACAGCTCTAGCCATGGAAACTCTTTGCTTTTGCCCTCCACTAATATTCACCCCTCTTTCACCAATCTCAGTAAGATCACCGCCCTGCCATAACACCATAAAATTATTTATTAAAAGTATACCTTAAATATGAAGATATGGTTACTTTAGTGAAACACAATGATACTTACCGGAAGCAATTCCAAGTCATGCTGCAATGCAGTTACGTCTAGTGTCTTCTCATACTTTGCAGGCTCAAAGGGGGATCCAAACAATATGTTGTCACGTACCTAGAAAATAAATGTATAAATATCAACCCATTAGACTTCACTAGCACTTAATATATTCATTGTATTTGTTGATGATTATAATCAGACTAAAACGATAACACAAAATGATTTTACAAGGACAATGAAATCATGTCAAGAAAATTCATATTAATATGAAATTCAATTAGAGGTGGCTTCTCCAACCCATATACTTATGAACAGGTTGATTCGGGTTGTGTTTTATTTCTAGGGGTTCACATTGGTAATATAAAATATAGCTAAGAAGAAAACGGGTCAAAAATTGCCCAAAGTGTAGTTTAAATGCATACAACCTAATAAATCTATTACTTTCATTAACATTTAATACATTAATCATTTGTGAAATGTGAACATATAGCGTTTTGAATCAACCCAGCCTGCCCCATTTGCCACCCTTATTTCAGAAAATAGTTAACACTAACAAAAAAGAAACATGACACGACATACAGTTGCATTGAAATTCCATGAGACTTGTGGGACATAAGCAACTGTTCCTCTCAAAACAACATGTGCATCACTAACTGGAGGAAGTTCTCCAAGCATAGCAGATACAAGTGATGTTTTTCCCTCTCCCGTACTTCCAACAATTGCCACCAGACTACCCGTTGGTATATCCAAATTAATATTTGACAGTGTAGGTTTATCTGACTGCACAATAAAACAAATGAAGTGAATAAACGCTCTCCATCGTGACACATCAAAAGAAAATCAAATAACGACAACCTTTGAATCCCATGAAAATGATCCATTCCTAATTGAGATAGCTGGAAGTCCTGGTTCAAGAGGTGGATTTGGAAGAAGAAGTCTCTCCTCAGCCAAAAGTAGATCTTCCATACGTTTCAAAGCCACATTGGCATTTACAGCCTGTAAATGAGCTTATATAAAAATATATAGAAACTTGGAATGAGAATAAAAAGGATATGAATTAAGTACACAAAACCTGAGTAATTGTATTTGGGAGCATGACGAGTGGAAAACGTAGCACAGCGAACAAAGAGAGTGACGTAAAGGCTCTAGCAGGTGTCAGTTCTCCTCCAAGTAAAGTAAACAACCCAAATGAAACCACAATCACCACCACTGGAATACTATTTAAAATAAATGTAAAAAACTGCAAAACAAATTAAAAACAATAGCTGAGACCGTTAAAAACCACCATGAAATCATGTAAAAGTATATATGTTTGGTAACATACCGCTCCTAGCATTTGTACTTTCCGAAACCATGATAACTCTTCTGTTCGAACACTTTGGACCTTTTCTTGGAAGCTACTCTCCCAAGCATAGCATCTGAAACACAAATTGTAAAAAGAGTCGAAATGATTATTAATATTTCAAACTATGCCCATTAACAAAATCTGGTAATAGGGAATTTTGAGAGAGGGATAGAGAGTACTTGACAGTATCCATGGCTGCTAAGATTTCATTCATGAGCCCGATTCTCTTGTCAGTTTTCTGCAGTCCTTCCTTGGTCAGTTTTTGCATTTTACTGACAACCAAAGTCTGTTTCCAAAATACTTTTTGCATGAATATTACATATATGGGAATGTATGCATGTGCATGTATGTATGTCATTGTACCTGTATGGGGAACGTGAGAACTAGCAACAATGCGCCAAGGATTGAAGCAATGCCTAATTGTTGGTAGAGAAGAACCAAAGCCAGAATGATACGGAATGGGGCAGACCACAAAGTGTGAAGCGACTGGGTTACTTGCTGTGGAAAGGGGATGAAAATAAAATTATCCATTAAATGAATTAAAAGCATCATTCTTAAAAAGATGCCTATGAGTCTATGCATTATCGTTATCATAGATTAGGAACTCAAATACTGCCTGAGTTCAACTAAACCTTCCATTTAGAGATAGCAACCTTAACCATTTACTTATGAAACGGTCTTCTCTAACGGGTAAAAAAAGTAGCTAAAACGAAAACGGGTCACAAGTCGTTAATTATATTCTAATGCATAAAAACCTCCAAAATAATTTGATTCAAAATATCATCTTATCATTGAAATAATGCAACTTTTGTGATCATAATTGATGCGCCAGTTGTTTATAAACAAATTTAAAAAAGTCTGAACACAAATGCTAATGAAACATGCCTGGAGTGATTCAGAATCGGTTGTCATCAGGTTAGTTATCTTCCCGGACACAATCTTTTTGCGACTCTCGTTAGTTAGTCTTAAAGTTTTCCTGAACACTGCAGCAATCTTGAAAGAAACATAGAATCAACTAAGAGTACCAAAACAAGCGCCACACTCCAATAGAACAGGAAAGAAAATTAGCAATTAGATTATCAAGTAAGCTATCAGTATGTTAATACACATGAACAATTGATTCTAATGACACAAAATGTTTATAAAAAAGTAATGATGAAACTTATTTGGTTTCGATTATGTTCCAGTAGAACAAAAGAAAAGATGATGGTTTCAGCAGTAAATGAAATAATACTAGATTAGAAAGTATATATAACTGGCATCAGAAATAAAGATATAGAAGAAAAATTTAGCACTTTTATAAGGAACAAGCATAAATGCACTTGATGAGAGAGAAGTAGTTACCAGAGTTGAACGAAGGCGAAATCCTACACGCATGACATTCTGAAAATATTGAGCCTCACACAGCACACCAAGCACCTAAATTGATAACCAGTATAAAACCCTTTAAAATTAAGCTAAAACCAGGAACCAAACGAAACTAACTAAACTAAAATCTACAAGTATTAGAATCTCAAAACGGTAGAGATAAACGAAAGGAGTTGTATACTTGTATTCCCAAAGAGAGCTACATATCACTAAATTGTTAAAGTGTAGAAATAGATTCAGAAGCATTAGAGATTCTTTCTTTGCGATGTCGCAAGAAGCATATAATCCAATGCATTAGAGAAGTCTGGATATCATATAAATCATTGATTTACAAAAGAATAGTACAAATAAAACTGAAGTTATAGAGCTTGTACCACTCCAACGAAAATTGTGAATGCATAGATGTAACCAATCTGAGCTGGACCATGTTCTTGCATAGACTGAAAAGTATAAACAATTAGAACAGATATTAAGGTGCTGCCTAAAACAGGAAAGAAATGGAAATAAAGCAGCAAATAATTATGTTACAGACAACAAAAAAACTATCTTAATTGGAAATGTTTGGAAATAACAAACTCACCAGTAATAGCTGGTTCAGAATCAGCGGTCCAACAAACTGAGAAAGATCATTGCCAATCTACAGATGTGCGATTCATCGAAGAGTTAAAATACATGATATTCATCAAAATATTATTTCAGGATTTATTTTCGAAACTATGCAAAAATCTATGAACTCAGAAATAATCATTGGATACCTTCCAAAAGCCTCCCCACCAAAACCTATAACCAAATTAACATGACATATTCAGATTTTCTCATACTTACTGAAATTATTTATAACAGGCAAGAGAACTTTGTAACAAAATGTCATTATACAAACCTTCCTCCAAGGCTACGATGTAAAGCCCTTAAAAGCCACGGTTTAGGTTTACGGACCTCTTCTGCCCAATATTTTTGGAATCTGAAGGGACAAGATGTAATTCATCAAAAAGAAAAAAAAAACTTCAAGAACTGAACAGATAGCCCATGACACACTCTTGATTAATCACAGTCTCTTGTTTATCAAACACACACACAATGCTGCAAATCAAATAGTTTTGCAGCCTTGTTCTAAATACGCAAAGATGGACAATAATAATCTGTTTTATTGTCTTGATAAAGATTAAATGTACAGATATAATCCTATATTTACATAACAATATGACAGTTAACAAGGCAGTTATTGGTGGGTAATCAACTGTCATTTAGAGGGAAAATAACTGTATTTTAACTACAGGGGTAAAACTGTCAATATGACAACATTGGTCCCTGCAGCCTTAATCCAATAACTGGCCTGCTGTACATAATCGAAGTATAATCTAAACATAAAATAACATACGAACACGGCAGTTTATGGTTGATAATTATTCCCGAGAGTTAACTTTCATTTGAAGTTAAATAACAGTTTTTCCTCGGCAGGGGCAGAACTGTCATTTTGACAGTTTGCCGATATACTGCACAAACCAACCAATAATATGCTACATAACTTATACATTATAACTAATATACCTAACTTAACTTAACCTACATATATCCGGAGTACATAACAAATACATAAGCATAATAAGAATGTTCATAAGTAGTTTAAATTGAAGTTTGATTTATGAATCCAATATGAACTTCCATAGATTAGAAATAAAATGTAAGCAGAAACAATACTTACTTGTTGTTTAGTGTTTCTGTCTGATCCCATGTGTCCAATTTCCATATATCCTTCTCTGTAAGGGGTCTTTTGTATCCCAAGACCATGAGTGGATCCATCCAAGAGAAGAAGATACCTTAAAAGAAACAAGAAAACATAACAAAATATATATTAATAAATGCAATGAAGTATATAATCAAAAGGTTACAATCAACTTCATTATAAATAGATGCAATAAGAATAAAGCATGTATGCATTAAAACTAAAGGATAAGTAAAGTATATCATCAAAAGGAAACAATAAACGGCTTTCATATATCAACCTCCATAGTACTACAAATGCATTAAAACTAGGGGCGGACATACCCTATGTCAAGGGGTAGCCCGCGTTGCCCCTTGGCTCGGCCGCGATAGTGTAAAATTTTTTTTTTTTTTTTTGCGTTTTTCGGATTTCGTTGCCCCTTAATAAATTTTATGTTACCCTTTTTGTAAGCCCAAAAATTTTTATTCTACCTAACTAATTACCCAATACTTATAAAGCCCAATTATCATAGCCCATTTCCCAACCCCATACCCTATAATCCAATATTTTTTACAAAGAAAAAGCCCAAAAAGAATGAAGAAGTAGCGTAGCAGGAGCACTGGAGCCAGGACCGAAGAAAAAAAAGAAGCAGCGCAGGAGGTGTCTTCTGCTCTTTGCCACCGCCGTCCATTGTATTTTATTGTTTGTTTTTGTTTAAACAGATCAGGGGTCAAGGTTATGATGGTGCAAGCAACATGCGGGGAGAGTTTAATGGATTAAAGACAATCCATCGTCACATTACATACATTGCTTTGCTCATCAACTTCAGTTAGTGATTGTGGCTGTAGCAAAAAAGCATGATGGTGTTAAAGAATTTTACGAAACTCTTGGCATGGTTGTTAATACGGTTGGTGCTTCTTGCAAAAGAAAAGATATGATGTTGGAGGCAAAAAAAGAGAGTGGAAAACGAAATTCTAGCGGGTGAAATTAACACAGGAAAAGGATTAAACCAAGAGGTTTCCCTTGCCCGACCCGGAGACACACGATGGGGTTCTCATCATAGAACCATCATAAGTTTGTTGAAATTATTTCCGGAAGTTGTTGAGGTACTTACTTTTATTAAACAAGATGGAGAGACCTTTCAACAACGATCCAATGCGTCAAGTATTCTATCATATTTTTAGAGTCTTGACTTTGTGTTTTACATACACTTGTTGAACGATGTCTTAGGCCTCACAAATGCTCTATCAAAACATCTTCAAAAAAAGAGTCAAGACTTGTTAGAAGCATCTCATTTGATAAGCGGGACAAAACGAGCTTTGAATCATTTAAGACAAAATGGGTTTGAAAAGATGTTGGTAAACGTAAAATCTTTTTGTGAAAAAAACAACATTAAGATGTTAGATATGGCGGAAAGTTATGGTAATAAAAGAAACTGAAAGTATGTCATTACTAACCGACATCATTTTGAAGTTGAGGTTTTTAATACGGTTTTGGATATGCAACTTCAAGAACTTGGAAGCCGATTTAGTGAGGTCTCAACTAGTTTGATAGAAAATATGTCGGGTTTAAATCCTTGTAATTCGTTTGCTAAATTTGACATATCAAAGATAGTGAAGTTTTCTGAAATGTATCCAAATGACTTTAATAAAGAAGAAAGAGGGGTTCTTACGGGTGATCTTTCGACATTTTATCACACTTTAAAGGAAGATGATAAATTTGCAAATTTATTGAGTGACCTTGCTCGTGTAATGGTGGAAACCGGTAAAAATGAAACTTTTCCTTTGGTTTATCGAACATTGAAGCTAGCACTGGTTTTACCGGTTGCAACCGCAACCGTTGAAAGATGTTTTTCTAAAATGAAGCTTATCAAGACGGATTTACGCAATCGGATGGGTGATGAGTATTTGAACAACGCTCTAATTTGTGCGGTCGAAAAAGAAAGTTTTTGTAAAGTAAAAGAAGAGGATGTCATGGCCCGGTTTCAAGCTTTCAAAAACCGAAGAGGAGAACTCATTTAGGTACGTGTTTAAATTTATTTATTACCGCGCTACTATCGTTGTTTCGTTTACATTGAATGAAGTACGTTAAAAAAAAAAAATTTGAAACGTTGCCCCTTAAGTAATTTTCTAGATCCGCTACTGATTAAAACTAAAGGATAAGTAAAGTATATCATCAAAAGGAAACAATAAATGACTTTCATATATCAACCTCCATAGTACTACAAATAAATCAGTAAAACTTAGTAACTTACTAGAAATAATGCTGGTATGCCTCTCGGGACAAATTTCTTCTCCACCAGCAAGTTCTTCATAGTCAGCATCATCCAAAGATTCAGCCCGTATTGGGGTATAACCCGGGTGAGGATCCAAAGTAGGAAGATAGACAAGCAAGCATAGCCCAAACAGAACCTACAACAAAGAAAATTTTATAAATGAAAATAATTTACTTCTGTTGTTAAACCAAAGATACTACAATCATAGTGTACTTCCATCATCAATGCTGACAATTTTTATTTGAGATGCCAATTTGCCTTTTCTAGTGAGGTAGGCTCAAGGAAATATATGTATAGATGAGAAGATTATGAGGGTAATTGGAATTATATTTATTGTACTTATTGTTACTTAACATAAACACCAACTTGGATCAACAGAAGTTATAAAACACTACGAACAAAATACATAACATGAAGAACATCTAACCTGTATAGCAACCTCACCGGCAAAGAGATACAATACATATCTGCAAGGACCAAGTAATCATAAAACCATGAGTTCACTTGTAATTCTCTTTTTTATATCTAGTTGCGTTATTTTAGGCCTCACTACCAAATGCCATTAATGTTCATATACACATATGTGGCATCTTAATACTAAAAGGCCTTTGGCAAATTGTGTGATACCAAATGAGCAGAAAATTTAGATTTCAAGTGGTAAAGAAACAAACCTAGTGTAATATTTGCTCACAGAAAGCACAAGATTGAGCAACACTGCATTCCCAAGCAAAGCATAAGCGACACTGAACCTCACAAACCAACGGACTTCATAAACATAAACCATGGTTTCTTGACCAATCATGACCAACATACAACACCATGCAAGGGCCTTAATAACTAAGGTCACAATCTGCAATAATGAAAAAGAATTAGACACATAGTACAGATCAGAAGAAATTACTTGTTTAGGTAGTTCTCTTATATAGGAAAGGAAAAAAGAATAACATCTGCATGCAATGCAATCCAAATATAAAGGAAGGCAGATAGTACTAGAATAAATAATTATATAGGGTTTATTAGTATGCGCCCACGGGCCGAATTTAGGTTTCTAGGATTTCTTATGATCTTTGTATATTGTAAGACTTACTAGGTACGTTTGTTGTATATTGCAAGAAACCCTTTAGCAATCAATATAAATTCTGGATTTCACTCTTTTACATGGTATCAAAGCCAGCCTACGCTCTCTACCGTCTTTGTCACGCCATACACAAATAACTAAACCCTAGCCTTCATCACGTGAGAAAAACCCTAGACCGGCATTCCCCCACTACGGCACTACGCCACTCTGTCCAGCCACCGTTCGTTTCCCATTCACTTTTCTTATTTCTGGTCCTAAATAAAGTCCTGGTTTCGGTTCTAGATTTTGGCCACTATTCCTAAATCTTTTTTCAGGAGACTGTTTCGTCTCACCGCCACCGCCATCGCCTTGCCCCGATTTGCAGACCACCAAAGTCCGCCACTGAGTCGTCGTCGCCGCACGCGCAGTCGCGCGTCACCACATTCTCAATCTCCGACACCACGCACCATCTTCCATCTGGGCATGAAGAGGGCATCACTTACTCGTTCGTTGTCGTGATATTTTCACCATGGCCGGAACTTCGAGCCGCACAAAACTATATGAATACTTTTTGGTTTCGACGACTTTTCGGGTTCTGTTTAGTTGTGTTGGCAGTGGTCTGGTCTCCAAGAACAACCACACAAATGATGTAATGGACTCATCTTATTGATTGCCTTCCTCCATCAACCCTCTCATTTGTCATGCTGCTCCCTTGTAGGACTACAGTCCTATGCCGATGGTTATCCCTCAAGCCGTTCCTACACCATGCAGATCAGACTATGGTCTCTAGCGCAGCTTCTCCATTGAGTCGCTTTCTCTTGCAGGAACTACGGTCCTCTAGCCACCAGCCCAGCCGCAAATATTCTTTTATAGGACTACGGTCAACCACCGCGCCACACAGCCTACTTTGCTTGCTGAAAGCCGATAATCAAATACATCTCGAGTTCGAAGTCCCGCAAGTCGATTTACTGTTTTATTAGTTTAATTCCTTAATGGGTCGAACAATTATTTTTATGTTTTATTTCTGTTTGGGCCGTAGGCCAACAAACTCTTATGTCGATTGAACCAAGAACTTTAGAAGCCCATCAGGTTTTTTAGTTTGATAGATGGAGCGGTGAGAGTATGTGTAAACATCACGTCCCCAAACAACGCAACGCTTCATCTCCTTCAAATAGGGTTTTGATTTCCAGCCTTGTAATCAATCCATCGAACATACAGTTTCTATGTTAGATATAGTTTGTAATAAGAGGGGTTAGATTGTAATAATGTGATAGTTGGGGGGTTAGTTATCTAATTGTAATAGTTGTAACAGTTAGTTGAGATAGTTGTTAGTTGCTATAACTACCCAGGTTGGTTAATGAGAAGATTAGCTGTAAATTGAACCATTTCTCTTCTCTTGTGTTCTTCTCAATTTGTAGCTAACATTCTATATATTCGAAGTTATCAAGTTCTATTTGATTATATCGGTTAGTATTTCAAGTTTGTTTCAGTTTGTTTCAATTCGATTTTCAAGTATGTATTGGTGTGAGAAGTGTGGAGATTATTAAGTGTTATCATCCCTCTACTCCGAGATCTTGGTCCTGGGAGCCTGATACATGGTTGAAAGTACGGGTTTTATCCGTGTTTAAGTTTGTGTTGTTATGCAAATTTGGGTTTCGAATTCTCTACTTTGATATAGTTTGTGTTTAAGGAGCAATTCGAATACGTTACGTAACCTTGGATTGAGAATGGGAAGCATTGGGTTCGAAAAACGATGTAACGGAACACTTTGGAGGTACCCGGCATCGGCTACGGGGTATACCCGCGTCGCCGACGCCATAGGCACGCGTCTGGAGTCCGTGGGCAGCAAATGAGGGCGTCTGGAGCAAAGGTGGCGTCGACTACGCCCTGACACCCCGTAGCTGACGCGATAATGTGAAAAAACGCGAGTTTTTAAGGGTAATCACGTGGGGGTTTGAGGAGTTACGCAATTTTGAACCATTCTCTCCCTCCATACACACCCCATCATCGATCTTTCATCATTATCATCACTTCGTCTTGATCATTAACATAGGGATCGATCATCAATCATCATCAACCCTAAAACCTAATCATCGTCATCATTATCACAATCACTATACCTCATCATCATCATAACCCTAATATAACCCTCGTCACCTATGTTGCACTGGGACGGGTACGGGAACGGGGTACGGGGACGGGTACGGGTACGGGAAACGGCAAAACTAAAAAATTCAAGAAGCGGGGACGGGACGGGTACGGGAATAAAAACATACAAAAAAATAAATATATATTAAAGATAATGTAACACAAAACCTCAAAATAGTTATATATTGATGTAAACTTCAAAAATCCCATATCTTCCTAATCTAATCAAACGTTAACAATCAAATCGCTTTCAAGTTCCGGTTCATCTACTCTATAAATATATTATAGAACTAATATAATAAGATTTTAAAATCATCTAAATATCTAATTAGTTAAAAAAACGATTTAAGATAATCTGTGTACTTGCTATGGTAATTTAAAATATGTTAAAAGAAAAATGAATTTTGTTTTACTATTGAAACAGTCTTTTCTGCAAAAGTTACTGCAAAAAGGTCAAACATTGCCAAAATTTTCTGCAAAACAGCTTTAAAGAGGAAGCTTTTTAGGTGTTTTCTTTTTCACTCCTCATCTTCTTCTTTCTCCCTTCCGGTGATGCACCTATAACCGGAGATCTGTTCGAGACGAAATCTAGCATTATTTTGCAAAAAGTTCGCCGGAAACTGACAAGAATCTAGCCAGAAAAGTCACCGGAAACGTTTCCTGCACGTCCCCAAACCCCGTCCCCTTCTACAACGCGTCCCCGAGCCGTCCCCAGCCTGCCGGAAACGTTTCCACGGCGTCCCCGTGCCGTTTCCGTCCCCATGCAGTCCCCGGGATGGGAGACGGCACCTACTAGCCGTTTCCGTGCTTCCGAGCTCGTCACTAAGATCAAGATTCAAGATTCGATGACTCATTCTTCGTATACAACATTTGGTGATCAAGCTTTGCATACCATGAGCAGCTAATCTCCTCGGGTTTCACCCAGGTGTAGATTTTTGTAAGAATTTTAAGGTTTCAAACATTGTATTTATTTTTATTTGTGACGAATTGATTGTGATATTTGAAACTTATGATAATTGACTTCCATTTGTATTGAATTCGTGAATTGTTGAGTGAATCATTAAATTTGACTTTGCGAAATGTTTATGTGCAATTATGCCTTGTCATAAGTTAGAATTTACATGTTCTTGGTAATGAAGTGCGTTGCGGTCCGTTCTTGCAACGTTGATAGCTCTTGGCACCTAAGCCATGTGACACTAAGTTCGTTAATCACCAAACGCAACTAAATCAAGTTAAAATGTGTAGGAATTCTAGGTCTTGCATTTATCGAACCGGATGTGAACCTTGTTCTGTCTTATAGTTTTAAAATCAAGAAATCAGTTTTGCAATATTTCAAGCAATCCTTTTTAGTAGTTAATAACTAATTTGTTGGTTTAATCTGATGCCTCTTCCAAACAACCAAACAAATAATAATCATAACTTGCAAGCTTCATAAAGTGTTTCAAAATTAATAATCAATTGAATCCTGACACAGACCACAGACTTTTCGTGGTTCGACTCCTGGCTACCACTAGCTATTAGTTTGAGGCAATTTAGGATTATAAATTTATATTTGACCGGGGCACGACACTCCAATCAGAGCCTGTAACTTTGATACCAACAACTACGGAATCATTCAGTATTGTGGATTGTCATTATAGAATTTTGGCAGAAATTTCGGCTTACACGTCGTGGACCGAAATTGAAGATCGGATTTTTTAGAGTTTATTATCATTCTTGTTTTTATGTTTTTTTTTTCTAGTTGGAGCTTGCGGTATGCTCCGACTCCGGGGGAGTATTGGAATATATTATTAATTAGCTAGGGCTTATTAGTATGAGCGAGCTTAGGTTTCTAACTTTTTTTTATAACTCCTATATATTGTAAGAAAATCTTTACTAATCAATAGCAATTCAGGATTTTACCCTCTTACAAAAAGTAGTATATTAAATGAGATCATTGCTGAAAAAATAAGATGCAACAACCACAAAATGGAATATGCTACTTTCTAAAAATACATAAGAAGCATAGTTAAGTTGTTTTCTCAAATAATTAGGGCAGGCGGGGCGCTATGTTGTGGTTGGGTGACCACGCGTGGAACACCGCCACCACTGAATCTGACCACGCGTGATGGTCATAATGCGTGTTAGCTATAACAAGTGAAAATTGATGAATGTTATCATTGAATTGATGAATGTTACCGTTTGAGTTGAACGTTGGACGAGAAAAACTAAAAAAAATAAACACTATATATATATATAGGGAGAAGATCATGCGAGAACCACCTCTTATTGCGAGAACCGCGAGAACCAATGTGAACACAACCAAAAATGCCTAAAAATAGTTAAAAATCACACAAAATTTTTTTAATATTTTTTATATAAAAATCGCTACTTTTCGAAGCAAAAAAAAATGTTTTTTTTTTTGCCACTAAAAGTAGCGATTTGAGCATAAAAAATATTAAAAAATAAAAATAAATTTTTAGATTTTTTTTTTATTTTTTTAGATTTTTTTAGGTTTTTTGGGGGTTTAGTTTTTAGCATTTTAGCTTGGGGGGGTTAGGTTTTTGGGGGGTGGGGGAGGGGGGTTTAGGTTTTTTTTTAGGGTGGGGGGGGTGGGGTTAGGTTTTTTTTTTTGGGGGGGGGGGGGGGGGGGTAGGTTTTTTTAGCTATTTTAGGTTGTGTTCACATTGGTTCTCGCGGTTCTCACAATAAGGGTGGTTCTCGCATGAGCTCCTCCCTATATATATATATATATATATATAGGTAGAGGATCCTGTACATTAATCCAGAAGTGTGAGAAGTGTATTATAACACAACACTATATAACACCATATAAACACCGTATAACACTATGTAACACCATATAACACCATATAACACTATGTAACACTATATAACAAATATAACACTATATTTTGTCTGATAGCATGTCTATGATAGATGTATAGTGTTATATATTGTTACATAGTGTTATATGGTGTTATATGGTGTTACATAGAATTAAACTTTGTAATCAGACTTGTATTAGATTGTAATTGTGCGTTTAGGGTTACATGAGGTAGGTGTTTATATAAAACACCATATTACACATTTAGTCCCTATACTATAATAGTTTGTCTAATACTCCCCCGCAAACTATGCGCGGGAGCGACTTTGTTTGAAAAATAAAAACGTAAAACATAAAGATAGCAGGTCTTCATTCTTCTCCACCTTGCTTCCACTGTCACACGCCACGAACTATCACCAATTTTTTTTTTGGTGTCTTTTCTCTGGTTACGAGACCATATCTTCACCCTTTTATTTTGCTTTTCATCAACCACACCCTTGCTCATTTAAACACTTCCATCACTGCTGTTGTTGAAACAAAGACTTCTGTTGTTGAAATTGCTATTGCTGAATCAAACTGCTACTGTTGTTGTTGAAATCGAACTGTTTTTTTTTTTTTTGGTGACACCTCGTGTTCTCTACCGGTGACACAAACTGGGGTTTGTTCCCCTTCTTTAAACGACACATTTCCTTGGGGTTTTGTTTCCCCTTGTCGTTCTTCTCCCGGATTGTAGAAACAGCCACCGTTGTATGGTGGCAGGGAGGAAAATAGTAGGGCTGCTTGTTGCAGTTGATGTTGCTGCTGTTGTTGTTGCAGGTGTTGCTGCTGCTGCTGCTGTTTTTGCAGTTGTTGTTGGATGAGGCGGCTAGGGTTTGTGGTGATGACGGCGGCTGCGGCTAGGGTTAGCGGCGGCGGCTAGGGTTTAGGGTGGTGGTTGTAGGTGTGGCGGCGGATAGGGTTTTGTGGTGTAGCGGCTGGAATAGGTGGTGTTTCGTGGTGGTGAAAGGCAGGTGTACAGAGGAGGAAGAAGAAGCCGTGCGCAATAGTTGAGCGGTGGTGGTAGGGCGGCGGCGGTGGCCGCCACCCCTCCGGTGATGTTTACCTAAGCTCTGATACCAAATTAAACTTTGTAATCAGACTTGTATTAGATTGTAATTGTGCGTTTAGGGTTACATGAGGTAGGTGTTTATATAAAACACCATATTACACATTTAGTCCCTATACTATAATAGTTTGTCTAATACATAGTGATATACGGTGTTTATATAGTGTTATATAGTGCTATATATAGTGTTATAATACACTTCTCACAATTCTGAATTAATGTACACTATCCCTACCCTATATATAGTGTTTTTCTCCACTGATGCCTCCTGCAATCCCAAAGTACATCTCTGGACTTTGAGGAGTTAGTGTTCTTTTTGCCTTAAGTTTTTCTTCCACATCCTTGTTCTCCAATTTTTGAATTAAATCATAAACGGTGATTGTGTCTAAAACACCATTTTCTTTGAGAATTTCAAGATAACTGCTCCACTTTGCTGGTAAGCTATCAGCAAATCTCTTCACTATTTCTTGTGGAGTGGCAGTGACTTTAAAAGCAAACATCTCGCTCAACAGGTGATGGAACCTTGTAGATAACTCTGCCAAAGTCTCATTCTCCATACACGTGAAACCTTCAAACTCTTTCTTCAGTAAATCTTGCTTGATCTTTCTTGATTGAGCATTTCCTTCACATCGTAACGTGAGCATATCCCACAAGCTTTTAGTAGTCGTGCAGTAAACAAACTGGTGGTAAATGTCTCTGGTAAGAGCTTGTGTGAGAATCATGAATGCTTTCTTTTCTAACTCAAATTTCTTCTTATCTTCATCAGACAGAGTGCTGTAAGTTTGTGGATTAGATCCTGCAACTTCCAAATCATTATCAAATGGAGTGAAGAAACACATCCATAGATCTTGACCTTGCCCCTGAACATAAGTTCTCAGCCTTTCTTTCCACCATCCCCAATCATTGATGTGATTTAACTTTGGCGGTTTTGTGCTTGTACCAGTTTCACTGTCGTTCTGCATCATAGATTGAATGCTGCTGCTTTGATTTGTGACCAATGCCCATTGATTTGCAGTTATCATTGCAGCTTGAGATGGGGCAATAGCTCGCATCCATGCAGTTTTGTCGAAATCTGGCTCAGATTGCGTAGCTGATGATTGTGGAGTCGAAGTCAATTGAGTCCACCACTCACCGTTTGTTCCCATTTTATAAAAATTAATATATTAAGTGAAAATTGATTTAAAATTTGAAAAACAAGTTTTCCCTTTTTAAAATTAATTTTCACAAACTATGTTAAAATGTTGAAGAGAAACAAACAGCCGAAAGATCAAGGATCGAAAGACCTGCAAAACACAAACTGTTAAACTTAAACAGACTAGGATCGAAAGATCAACCCTTGTTCGAAAGATAGACACTTGTTCGAAGGATCAACAGTGTTCGAAAGATCACTGTTGAATTTCGAACAAAGACTTCGAAAGATTCTCCAAGACGAAGGGTCCTTATCTTTCGAAGTGTAACAGTAGCTCGAACAATATATCCTTCGAAAAGATTCCTTGGCTCGAAAGATAACTCACTGACTTCGAAAGATGTTCGAAGGATGGGTATCTGTCGAACCTCCTTGATCGAAAGATGATCTTTCGACTTCGAAGGATATCTTTCGATGAGCTCTGACACACTGACACAAAGTTGACAGGTTGGTGAGAAAGGTGACGGGTTGGTGCACAACTTTCGGCAGAAGGTATGTTCAGACCCAACTTTCTGCCAAAATCAGATTTGGGTTGACAATTTTAATCAATTATCCCTTCCCAATGCACAAACAACTTTCGAAAATAATTAACCAAGATCAAAATATATAAAACTTTGAAGAACACTTGAATATTAGTTGAAGATATGAAGAACAAACCCAGAAAATTTGAATTTTCCGGTAAACCGACAACTTTCCGAACACGAATTTGGCCGAAACTTCACTAAAAACCAATGTTTAACATGTGAAAATGAAGAATAAACAGGTTTTTATAACAACTTTCAGCAAAATACGATGATTTTTGAAGCTTTAAACAGAATTTTTCAAGAAAAATATAAACTTCAAAAACTCGAAACACACCCGAAAACACTCGGTTTTAACAAGGAGAAGAGCCAAGGCTCTGATACCACTTGTAGGTCCCTCTCGGATGAGGTCAAACCTTATCCTTGTTATGTCTAACACACTAGCGAGTGCGGAATCCAAGCTAGCATGCAAACCGAGATCGAGAGAAGGAGATGAACAAGAACACGTAAATAAACAACACACAATATTCACCGATTAACACCACTTGTATTAATACGAATGAAAGGTCCAGTTACAAGCTCAATGTTTACAGATGTACTCTATAAACTCTCTCTCTCGTGTGTGTGTGTGTGCTGTCCAACAAAATGCTCTCAGTGTTCTCTCTGTTTTCTCACAAAGTTCTCCCTCTTTTCTCTAAATGAACACAACACACTACATGAGTATATATACTCAACACAGCAGCTATGGTCGAAGGATAGGTAATCTGGTCGAAGGATCAGGCAGACTGATCGAAAGATCATCTGTCGACCAGAAACCTACCGAAAGATCCATACATACCTCGAAGGATGATATCCTTCGAGGTCTATCCATCGAAGGTTGATCTTTCGAGGTCATCGAAGGATACAAACCATCCTTCGATGACATCCTTCGACACAAGCATGTTACAACATATGTGCTAACTGTTTGGCCAAGTCAAACCGGAGGATGGTTGACTTGGTCAAACTTACATCGAACGCACATATAAACAAACCTAACATAAGACATCGTTTGGTATCATGACAAAATACAGACAAAGTACAGACACAAGTGCAACAACACTGTAGCTTTGTCTCGATCTTCGTGTCTTCGAGTCGAAACCAAGTCGAACTGAGCTGAGTTGAACCGAGCCGAGTCGTGTCCACAAAATATGTATCAACAAACTCCCCCTTGGACGCTACTCGTGAGGTTCAACTTCGATGTCTTCCACGTCGGAGGATCTTCAAAGTCTTCACGTGTCGTAAGTAGAAAGTGTATCAACAAACTCCCCCTTAGATTGAACTCTCCATTGAGTCTTGTTCGTGAATATTTTGACTTGTCAAATCTTCAGATCCTTGTGGTGTTGATGAAGGGTCAGCGGCAACTCGATCATTTTATCCTTTGAGTGCCTCCACTTCGTGTCTTCATTCCAAAGCTTGTCATCGAACATGTTCTCCTTGCCTTTAGCATCTGCACATGCAAGAAAGCTAAACGCATAATGAGAACAACCGCTTGGAATATAGTTAACATTTAAACAGATGACACATATGAGATTAAATCTCAATCAAACACCAACCGACAATATTTTGAAAGTTTAGAAAAATATTCAATTTTAATCCTTTAACTTTCAAAACTCGTTAACTTCGACAGTTTATGAAGATGCAATTGTTTTCCGGCTTACGATCAGGATTTTTGGTAGGATAGACTCGAGTTCCAACATCAGTCAATCAAAAATAAACTAGAAGCAAAATCTTTTTGGCTTTTATAAAGTTTATATTAAAACACACCTAAAATCTTTTTGGAATTTTTCATTTTTCAAACGTAAAGACGGAAAACAATAAATAAATATATACAGAGATACATAAACTGAAAACAGTAAATAAATATCTACAGACATTCTTTTTGCGAGTTTCGAGGGTAAGAGAATCATATCAGTGTACGGTCATGCCAAAACGCTCTTTTTGTTCAATTAGTTAACATTAAGATAAGCATCCTGTAACAATTATCGGTATTGTTGTCCACTTAAGCTCAACTTATCATTCGTAATCATGGCGAGGGGATACGTTAAGGTATGATTTATACTTACCGACCGGTGTTCATCCACATCACGACACATTCCCGTATCAAGGTATGCACGAGGGTTCATCTTACCGGTGAGTATACCGATTATCATCTGTTTGACCGTATATGATGTGAGATTCTTACTTATTTTGATTTGAAAACAAGCCCTATGTGATAGAATCACTTATTGATGAGGAACTTGATTTTCAATGCATGAGGGCACAGGAGCAAGTCCGTGAACAGGTCAGTACTTTCGTACAGCAGAGAGACGAACTTGACTCCCGGATAAATGTGATATTTTATCACTTATTTGTTTTTGGACATGTGATTGTTGATCACTTATTGAGGTCGTATGCAATATGAAATATGTACACGTATGTATGGTATCATGGAAGATCTAGACTTGCGTCCCCGTTATTTTTCGGTAAAAGAAACAACCATGATACCCAGATGATAAGCAGCATAAAGACCGAATATCTCAGAACCTCGGCAATCTCTCAAACGAAATTTCGGTACTAAGACCATATGCCAATGAATGGTTCCCACCCAGTCTTCAGTCGATTTAAGTTTATATCACCCTGCACACTTTAAAATGATTGTGAGCCTACCGATACATCTTATATAGAGCTGCTTATCGTTTTTCATTTTAGGTTTAAAGAGGTTTAGACAGACCACTGATGTACTATCATTTTCTCTTTTGCTCGCCAGGAAACTCATTTTTGTTTTTCTATTGTTTTTGTGCTTTTGAAATTTTTTTTTTTGATGTTTTTGGATTTTTCAAATATTGGATTTACTCCCCCTAAAATCAACAAACTAAGATAAAATTTTAACAACACAAAGGTATTTACAAAAATGATTTTCCGATGTTGGTTTTACTCTTGTTTTACCTCAATGCCGTTTACCAAAATTAATTTTTAATCTGAAAAGATTTATCGAATTTTGGAAAAATCAGTTGGCATGTCGGTTTGCGGTGCGGACCATGACAACATTGTCTGGCCAAAGAGTGCTGCGAGAGGATAACGATTTATAAAGTAGCTTAAATAACGACAAGTAAAGGAGAGATTAGAATTTTAAAACCGTATCCTACAACCGCTTCGTGCATTGCAAGGACTCTGAGTGCTCTCCCAAACTGGATATCCACCCGATGTGGATTTCAAAGTCGATTCTTTGTAGCTACTGAGAAGTCTCTTGACAGCAACAAGATCATAAACCTTTGGGTCCGGCTGGTCTTCCACATTTCACCAGCGAAGGTCTTTGTCTTACTCTTTGAGAAGTAGTGTGCGGTTGTTCAACCCATGCCAAGGCATCCGCACACCCAGTTGGTTTGTTCAACAAACACATTTTCTTCAATCACACCGCGAAGAAATGTACACTGCACGTTCATCTTGCCGATTTTGAACTTCAAACGTACTGCAGGTGCGTACATTTTGATTAAATCTATCCTGGGGACCCGATCAAAGCCTTTAACAATCAAACTTTTGAATGATTTTCATTTTTGTCGAAGCTTTTCAATCTCTTTCAACAGACAATTCTGTTCTCTTTCCATTTTCTCTCCAACAAAGGCAGCAAGTTCTTATGTTGCCTATTTTGTGCATGGACACTCCACTATCAACAATCTTACGACTATCGATAGTTCCTCCTGGAACATCCTACACACTCACTTAGAGATTAGTTGGAGAGGGGGACCCAAGCCTTTGTGGACTTGGGTCGTCCTTGATCATCAAGGAAAGTGATTTCAATCACTTGATGATTAGGAAACAGAACTTGTGGTGCTCCCCCTGACTGAATTACCTGTTTTTGTTTCCAAGCTGTTTGTCCTTTACCAGTATTTGTATTAATTGTTTTTGCATTTACTGGTTTTACCGTTGTAGATTTTGCTTGTACAGGTTTTTCTTCTTTGACCTCTGATTTTAAGGCCTTCTCAATTACCTTTTGATTCATTTACTTTAACTTCTTTTCCCTTTCTTTCAAAACACGTGAGTCTTGTTTCGGGGAAACAGGTCGTTTTTGGTAATTGGTTTCTTGGGGAGCACTCGTTTTTGCCTTCAACTTTTGCAGGTATGGGCAGTATCTTACAATATGCCCAATTGTGCCACACTCAAAACACATTCTCCGCTCTACAAACCTCGGAGAAACATGTTGATGACCAGACGGAGAACCAGACCATGAACTTTGTGATCTAGATGTACTTGAACCTAAATCACATCCGTTGGTGTGTTGGGTGTAATTATTCTGATCATTTCGTTTTAAAATTCTAACTTGTTTTATAAAATCAATGTTAGATTTATCCTGAAAGGTTTCAAGTTTATCTGTACCCTTGGATCCAACAAAGTTCACTTTCGGTTCTCGTTTCTTAACAGGAGCTCTTTTGTTTTGCACCTTTTGCTGTTGAACCTTAGGTGCTTGAACATTCTTGTTCTGAGCCTTCTTTCCCTGTACCTTACCTTTTCCGGAATTAACTTGTTGTTTTCGCTCAATTGGTAGTTTTTGGTTTCCGTATTGTTTTCTAATTTGTTCACACGGAATTGGATCACATTGAGTGACGGTTACTTTCCCACTTTTGTTCCCCAAAAACTTATCAATACATCCTTCAAAAATTTGCTCAATTAAATCTTGATTTACATTTTTAATTGGAAAATCTTTGTTAGAGTAGATTTTGTCATCTCCTTTGAGCGTGTACAACAAGTTATTCCCTTCACTGCTAGATACAAAGGACTCCATTGTTTTTGACATTTCAGTCTTACTCGGTTTCACTGGTGGATCACATAAGATGTGATTCTCAATTGGAATATCTGTTGTAACCGAGTTAGACTGTTGATTCACAATTTCTACAGACTCATCATCCGATGAATCAGATTCATCATCCGAAGAATCAGTATCCTCAACAGTGGGAGGACTCTGTTCCTTAACACACGATGAATCTGTCACATTCTCAGACTCAGATTTTGATTGACCCGAGGATGATGTACCAGTTGTGAACCCGAGGCCTGCTGCAAAATCATCTAGATTGAGTGGCACAGTAGGTTCAAAACGGGGCATATCCTCGTCATCAGGCAATTTGGAGTAATTGTGATTCATTGGGGGAGGACATGATTTGAATCCCATACACTTCTTATCCCCCTTTTTCTTTTGAACATCAATAATGTGATCCAAAACATAGCGGGAATTGGAATAGCTTTCCAATTTCTGCTTAATTGTCTCACATTCACATCGAGCTGTTGCTAACTCTACCATTTGTTTTTCAATTGTGTCAATAAGATCATTGTTAGCATGTTGTTTTCGCAAGACAACCCTTTGTAATTCTGAAACATCATGTTTTAATGACGCAATTGTTGCTTTAAATTCTTTTTCATTTCTGGTTAAAAACAAGTTAGCTTCAGTTGCCTTAGAAAGATCTACAATCAATTCTTGATTGTGTTTGTGTGTGATTTCAAACTGACTTTCCTTTTCAGCATATTTAACCTTTAAACTATCACAATTTTCACAACTAACTACAGTGGGTTCATTGACACATACCTGACTTGATGAACTGTCGACATTAGCCGTAAAGGCTGAATGGAAAGAAAAAGATCCATCTTCAGAGAAGAACTTAGCAAGTTTCTCGGAAGTTCCAGCAGATTTCTGGCAGAGAATAGATCTCCTCTTGCATAATGCTTCAGCTTCAGCCAAAAGTTCATCAACCTTCAAATCTAAAGCATCACTTGATAAATCACCAGCATCAAGTGATTCCCCATCCATGCTCCCACTATAACCCGAACTATCTTCATCTTCTGAAGATTCACCAGCAGATACGGGTTCTACTACCTTCTCAGTCACTTTAGCATAACATGCTGTTCCACCATTTGGAGCATCATTTCCCAACTGAAGCGACCAATCACAACCTTCATCTACTTGAACCACAAGTGCCTGGTTGGCATTTGATGGCCCTGCCTGGCTTTGGTTGTTGACAGGTATCAACGTACGAACATTGTTCCTGTTCTGGTTCTGCTGGTTGCCTTGATTTCTGAAGGGATTTTGGTTTCCATGCTGAGCTGGTCTTGTGCATTCCCTTTTGAAGTGACCCCGTTCACCACAGTTAAAGCACGTTACAGCTTGCTTGTCGAACCCATACTTGGTGTCTTTCTTGCTTTCCAAGTTCGTTCTCCCCGTCCTTTCCATAAACTCCTTTGCTCTTCGAATTGCACTAGCAAGAGCCCATTTGATATCCATCATTTCAAACTCATCTCTATCCACTTGCTGATAATCTTCATTGGTTAGATTGATATTCCCAATCTGACCTGCGATCAATCCACAATAAGCACTAACCAAGGTGTTCAACATCTCCATATGCTCCTTGGCTATTTCGACACTGACTTTGGAAAAGTTGGAAGTGTCTAATCTGACTGTATTCGGATTGGAAGTGGCTTGAAGATTTGAAGAGCTTCCATACAATCCTTGCTGTTGCGGTTGTTGCTTCTGAGCTCTGCTTGGATCTAAGAAAGGCGGTGGTGTGAATTGCTGAGCTGTCGGTTGCACATACTGTTGTTGAGAAGAAGAATTTTGTCTTGGATACATCGAGTATGCTGAAGGATCAAACTGATCTGTTGTTGATGGTCCGGTGTTTGAGATGAAAGCTGTTTGAAGCTTCGCGTGTTGAGAAACTGGTTTTTCTCCACTGATGCCTCCTGCAATCCCAAAGTACATCTCTGGACTTTGAGGAGTTAGTGTTCTTTTTGCCTTAAGCTTTTCTTCCACATCCTTGTTCTCCAATTTTTGAATTAAATCATAAACGGTGATTGTGTCTAAAACACCATTTTCTTTGAGAATTTCAAGATAACTGCTCCACTTTGCTGGTAAGCTATCAGCAAATCTCTTCACTATTTCTTGTGGAGTGGCAGTGACTTTAAAAGCAAACATCTCGCTCAACAGGTGATGGAACCTTGTAGATAACTCTGCCAAAGTCTCATTCTCCATACACGTGAAACCTTCAAACTCTTTCTTCAGTAAATCTTGCTTGATCTTTCTTGATTGAGCATTTCCTTCACATCGTAACGTGAGCATATCCCACAAGCTTTTAGTAGTCGTGCAGTAAACAAACTGGTGGTAAATGTCTCTGTTAAGAGCTTGTGTGAGAATCATGAATGCTTTCTTTTCTAACTCAAATTTCTTCTTATCTTCATCAGACAGAGTGCTGTAAGTTTGTGGATTAGATCCTGCAACTTCCAAATCATTATCAAATGGAGTGAAGAAACACATCCATAGATCTTGACCTTGCCCCTGAACATAAGTTCTCAGCCTTTCTTTCCACCATCCCCAATCATTGATGTGATTTAACTTTGGCGGTTTTGTGCTTGTACCAGTTTCACTGTCGTTCTGCATCATAGATTGAATGCTGCTGCTTTGATTTGTGACCAATGCCCATTGATTTGCAGTTATCATTGCAGCTTGAGATGGGGCAATAGCTCGCATCCATGCAGTTTTGTCGAAATCTGGCTCAGATTGCGTAGCTGATGATTGTGGAGTCGAAGTCAATTGAGTCCACCACTCACCGTTTGTTCCCATTTTATAAAAATTAATATATTAAGTGAAAATTGATTTAAAATTTGAAAAACAAGTTTTCCCTTTTTAAAATTAATTTTCACAAACTATGTTAAAATGTTGAAGAGAAACAAACAGCCGAAAGATCAAGGATCGAAAGACCTGCAAAACACAAACTGTTAAACTTAAACAGACTAGGATCGAAAGATCAACCCTTGTTCGAAAGATAGACACTTGTTCGAAGGATCAACAGTGTTCGAAAGATCACTGTTGAATTTCGAACAAAGACTTCGAAAGATTCTCCAAGACGAAGGGTCCTTATCTTTCGAAGTGTAACAGTAGCTCGAACAATATATCCTTCGAAAAGATTCCTTGGCTCGAAAGATAACTCACTGACTTCGAAAGATGTTCGAAGGATGGGTATCTGTCGAACCTCCTTGATCGAAAGATGATCTTTCGACTTCGAAGGATATCTTTCGATGAGCTCTGACACACTGACACAAAGTTGACAGGTTGGTGAGAAAGGTGACGGGTTGGTGCACAACTTTCGGCAGAAGGTATGTTCAGACCCAACTTTCTGCCAAAATCAGATTTGGGTTGAAAATTTTAATCAATTATCCCTTCCCAATGCACAAACAACTTTCGAAAATAATTAACCAAGATCAAAATATATAAAACTTTGAAGAACACTTGAATATTAGTTGAAGATATGAAGAACAAACCCAGAAAATTTGAATTTTCCGGTAAACCGACAACTTTCCGAACACGAATTTGGCCGAAACTTCACTAAAAACCAATGTTTAACATGTGAAAATGAAGAATAAACAGGTTTTTATAACAACTTTCAGCAAAATACGATGATTTTTGAAGCTTTAAACAGAATTTTTCAAGAAAAATATAAACTTCAAAAACTCGAAACACACCCGAAAACACTCGGTTTTAACAAGGAGAAGAGCCAAGGCTCTGATACCACTTGTAGGTCCCTCTCGGATGAGGTCAAACCTTATCCTTGTTATGTCTAACACACTAGCGAGTGCGGAATCCAAGCTAGCATGCAAACCGAGATCGAGAGAAGGAGATGAACAAGAACACGTAAATAAACAACACACAATATTCACCGATTAACACCACTTGTATTAATACGAATGAAAGGTCCAGTTACAAGCTCAATGTTTACAGATGTACTCTATAAACTCTCTCTCTCTCGTGTGTGTGTGTGCTGTCCAACAAAATGCTCTCAGTGTTCTCTCTGTTTTCTCACAAAGTTCTCCCTCTTTTCTCTAAATGAACACAACACACTACATGAGTATATATACTCAACACAGCAGCTATGATCGAAGGATAGGTAATCTGGTCGAAGGATCAGGCAGACTGATCGAAAGATCATCTGTCGACCAGAAACCTACCGAAAGATCCATACATACCTCGAAGGATGATATCCTTCGAGGTCTATCCATCGAAGGTTGATCTTTCGAGGTCATCGAAGGATACAAACCATCCTTCGATGACATCCTTCGACACAAGCATGTTACAACATATGTGCTAACTGTTTGGCCAAGTCAAACCGGAGGATGGTTGACTTGGTCAAACTTACATCGAACACACATATAAACAAACCTAACATAAGACATCGTTTGGTATCATGACAAAATACAGACAAAGTACAGACACAAGTGCAACAACACTGTAGCTTTGTCTCGATCTTCGTGTCTTCGAGTCGAAACCAAGTCGAACTGAGCTGAGTTGAACCGAGCCGAGTCGTGTCCACAAAATATGTATCAACATGTTTTTAAAGTTATTACTATATTTTGTTATTTTTTATCTTGTTATAAAATAGTGTTTTTTGTATTCTTTTTGTAGACCCGAAATCCACAAAGCGAGCGAGCGATACGACTATCATAAAAAAACGCCCTAAAAGAGTATTGCACGACATACCGCCATAAATCTTTTCCACACTTGGCGTCATAGGAGGTTGCGAGACATCACTCGAAGTGGGTACCGGTTACGTTGGTCGACATGGATGGGCCGACGGCTCGAAAGAAAAGAGGAGGTTCGAAAAGATCAAAAACTACCGAGCCCGGGAACTACACTACTTCCGAGTCCGGCAACATGCTCGAAATGAATTTGAACGACCAACCCGGTGACGAACCCGAACAAGATGATACACCCACAAGGCCGCATCGCAAGAAAAGTGGTGATTCGTTAAGCAGAGGAAAGGAAGTGGTGGCGGACTCCATCACCGATTTCAAAGCGGCTAGATTGGTGGAGATGGCCGAAACCAAAGAAAGAAATGAAAAACTTGCGTCTTCAAAACTTAAACGTGACGAGGCGTATATTAAACACTTAACCGAAAACAAAAAAAAAATAGTGTTTAAACGTCATGTTACAACCGCACGACACTCTTAACGAACCCTTTAAGTCGATCCTACTTCAACGCAAACGCGAAATATGTGAAAAGTGGGGTTGGGAGATGCCGTAGATTTTTTCGTTTTTTTTACTATGCAATGTTTAGTTTTTTTTTTTTTTTTTACTTTGTAATTTAGGATTTTTTTAATGTAATATTTATTTAAATGAAATTGTTATCGTTAATTTATTATTTAAAAAAAATCCATCACTAGTGATCGGCACCCCCACTAAAATCCATCACTAATGATGGAATGAAGTTCGATAACGTGGCGGAAGCTGGTTGTGTGTGATAGGTGATGAAAAGTAGAGCACCCCCACCCCTTAAGCTCCAAATATCCACCTAAATAAAGTGTATAATCAAATGTCCATGTCATTTGAATAAAATTTCTAAAAATTTTCTCTAGTATCATCACCACAAGTGTAGGTTGGAACAAATAAGCAAGTTGAAGAAAAGGTATGCAGAAAGAAACAAACCTCATATGGAGCAAGAGCAGTCTCTCCATCCACATTAAAAGCCGAAATGCCCATTATCAATCTAAACAAAGGCTCAACAGCAGAGCATAAAGCCAACAACCCCAGCCAGTAGTTGTAGATATTTGACCTCAGTTTAAACCTTTCCACTTTAATATCCTTCTTGCTGACCCATATCCTGTATATACAAGCCCCTAGAAGAACCAAATGGGAAATGCCAGTAACTATAGAATCTGTTGCACAGGGAGTGTAAGGCCCGAATTCATTGTCCACTGCCGTTGCCCAAACACCATTTTCGACCGGACGGCAATATGAAACTAAGGGCTTAAACCCCATATTCCCCTACTTAATATCAACCAACTGCTTCTAGACTGTAAAGTTCATCTGTTTTTGGTTTTCCCCCCTCCTGCAAAAAACAACCATTCAAAAGTCTAAACTTCTCAAAATACTCAATGTGTGTGTGTGTGTATATACACATATATATTTTGCTAATTATTCAGGATCAAAACAACTAGAGCTAAAGAAGCTGCAAGAACCTGATTATTGAAATGATAAGTACCTAAATCTTAAAGTCGATATTTTCTTATCGAGATAATCGTTTTTGAAAGCTCAAATCCAAACACCATTTACATGAGTTCCAATACCATTACCATTACCATTACCATTACCAAAATCCATACATTCAATCATGCTTGAATGCCAGAAAAACAGGTGAAACTGGTTCCACAAACAGTTCATATTAAAGAATAAGAATAAAAAAGTCAACTGCTACTAAAATACGTCTTTGAACTTACATTTACATTAAATATCAACAATCAAGTAAGCAAATCATTCAGACACTAGATTCTATCCTAAAACACTTCAGCTCAAACAACTGAACAATCAACCTATTCAATAGCAGAAGTTGCAAAACATGACAAAAAAAAAAATGGAAGAAACCATTGGTTGCATGGAATTATGAGTAATGAATATAATCAGTAGTATTACCTGAGAAATTGAGATGACTAGAAACAAGTGAGATTGCCTGAACAGCACACAGAAAGAGATCAAATGATGATGATAAACAAGAAAATGTGACAAAATTCGAGATTCAATGGTTTATCAAACCTGAGAAGTGGGAGGCAGGTGACACATGTTATTATATTATAATGACACATGTTAGACTCCCACTCTCCTCATTATTTGCTGCGGCATCCAGGTGAAGGGCGAATACAGGCGGCTCCGGTTCGTTTTGGATGGGAGGCGAGGTTTTACCGATTATTCCACTGTCGTGCCTTCGGGTGGGTGGAGGTCGGGTTTCCGCGCATCTGGGAGAGCCAAGGGGCTGGCGGCGGTCGAGTAGTCGACCTTGGCCACAGCGCCCAGTGTCACGGTGGTTTGAACGTCGTCCCGTGCCGTTCAAAAAAAATCATATTGAAATTAACAATATTACATTAATTACCATTAAGTGGTTGTCATGATGATATCATAAAACTATAAAATTGATCAAGTGGAATTATACGTTCTTGCTTCAGATTTGACTTTATACCCCTTTTTTTTTTTTAAATATTGATGATAGGCCCTTTCATATCTAGATTATTATTATTATTATTATTATTATTATTATTATTATTATTATTATTATTATTATTATTATTATTATTATTATAACTTTTTAATTCTAGTTGATTTTGATAAATAACCAATTAAACCTTTAAATGTTTTATATGTTAACATGTGACAAAATAAACTCTATAATAAGGCATTGCTAGAAAAATCGTGAACCTAGGTAGTGACATACGAATATTGTAATGATAAGACATATCTCGTGAAGATCTTAGATAGCCACGTAGAGACAGTGTTAATCAAACACTTGTGGAAATAGGGAAAAAACTTAAGAAGACGATAAGCCTCTAACAAAAAAATTTATGGGGTAACATGTTAGACGAATCTTATATCACCAATGAACATGGGATATATTGGGCATGTATCTACCAACATTTCCAACTATGATGACACGTTTTTAGGATAAAAGGGTGTTGTTGGGTTGTCACACTCTACACTGCCAATACATTAGTGTATCAATATTTAAGGACTTAAATCACTAAATAAGTTAAAATTACTAAATAAGTTAAAATTTAGTTTGTGTGTCAAGTTGATTGATTCAGTCAACTCAAGTTGTTGGGCCAACAACCTTTACACAAAGCGTTGTTAAAAGAAAGAAAGAAAGAAACAAGAAACAAAGTTGTTCACACACACACACAAACAAAAAATACAAAACTGTGTTAGGTGGATCACTGCGTCACCGATTACGGAATCAATATTAAATGGTGTGTTTGTTTAAGACTAAGAACATGTGTAGTGGAAGGGGAAGATAATGCCCCCACCCTAGGGCATTTTACGTCATGTGGCGGTCCAGTCAGGAAAGGGGTATTATTGGGCGTTTTCTAAAATGGGTGTAGTGAGGATGGGGCATTATTGGGCAATATGTTTTGTAGTAAATAAAATAAAGAAAAAACACCTAAAAATCTTATTGGCCAAGCAAATGGAATCTCTAATCTGATTGGTCAACATTTCCCCCCTTCAGCGTTTTTCAAACCACGCCAAGGGGGCTTTTTTCGCGAATAATGCCCAATAACTCCGGGGTGTAATGGTTTGGGGGCGTTTTTTTTTTAATTTAAAAAAAAACGTCCCACTACGGGGGGGTCTAAGGCTGATTTTTTTAACGGTCAATAAAATCGATTTTTTGGCCCCGTCTATTCACACACCCCCTTGGTCTATTCACACACCCAAAGCGGGGCGTTTTAGGTTAAAGTCAACAAACAAAGGCTGAGCATGTCACTTCATGTCTAACGACCTCGTACCGAAGCGCCCCGCTTTGGCCAAAGCGGGGCGTTTTGGTCTGGCAGTTTATTTTTGGAGCAAAAAGTAGGGTTTTGGTGAAAAAAATGGGTTGTTGGTTTATTGTTTGATTGTATTTAGTTGTGTTTTTTTTTTTTTTTTTGTTGAAAGGTTGTAGATTTTTGTTTTATTTTTATAAAACATATATAATTTAAAGTTGATTTAAAGTTATTTTATTTTTACAAAACATATATATATTAGTGTTATTAATTTATCAAGTAATAAGTTACATTTTTTTTGTTTTTTTTTTTTTTTTTTTTTGTCAATTTATATGATATCTTTGACTAATTTATATTGTTATGTTCTTTTAGTTTTCCTGATGAAACCGGAGTTGTTATATCGGTTCTTCAGTACTTTCGTGATAAATACAATGTTCATATTCGTTATCCAGTGCAGAAAAATGTGGTTTCTGTATCGGTTTTTCAGATCTCTATTCGGTCATCTTTCAAAACTGCAACACTCGAATGTATAGAAAATCCCGAAGAAGTTTATCAGAGATCACCGGAAGCAAATCTTGTTGAACAACAATGTCCTGTTAATTGTTTCAGATGACATGCTTGGTAACAAAGAGGAACAGTTTCTTCTTTTGTTCTTCTTCTTTGTTAGTTGTTAATGTTTTATGTTTTTCTACTTTTAGAAAGGTTTGAGAGAGAAAGTTGTAGTCAAATTACAGTTAGTCTTAAATGGTACAAAAATGTGATGATACCAAAAGAAGCTTGCAAAGCACACTGAAGATATGTGGAACACTCGCCATTCCTCCTGTATTGTATATCAAGTTGCTTTCCGTCCTTCTGACACGCCTCATACAATATCAAATATAATTACGTAATCTTATTGAACGTGGACAAACCATCCATGTATGTTGCAACAGATTCAACAATATCGCATTAGATATTAAATATACTTTTCAAAAAAGCCTTATAAATATTCCCATCACAATCTATGACAAAACAGAACATAATCCCAGATTGTCTAGAGAAGCGCTTTTATCATGTGTCATATAACGCAAACAAGTTCTCCACAATTTGTGCAAATGAAATCCTGAAATCCACTTCATCAATAATCGAGAGAAACTTCTTCGAGCTAATAGTCGATATCTCATCCTTCTTATCTATTTCACAATCAAATCAAATCATAAAGATCTTGACACGGTCATATCCATTTTCAAGAGTTAGGAAACGAAAGGGATTTCGAGCAGTTGGTCGATGACATGATAGATAAAGATCTTGAAACGATCATATCCATTTTCAAGTGTTAGACTAGATAGGGTGATAAACAACGCTGATATTGAACGGATTATTGAACCAACTGCTCGAAATCCCTTTCGTTTCTCGAAATTGAACGGATTATTGAACTAAGAATATGAAGATCAATAAAGATGAGTTGGTATTGAACCAAAAATATGAAGATCACGGTGCAGACACGTGGGAAGAAAGTCATTGGACTGCCGCAGATGAAGTCAAATGTGATCAAACTTGGACATCAGACGTAAATCTTGAAGCAAATATGTGGTTCCCAATTGGTTACAGAAACCACTAGTTTGTTTTTTTTTTTATAATTTTACAGACGATTTAGAGAAACAGAGAATACATTACGAGATTCTTCGAAAATTAGAAAAGGAGAAAATACGGAACGACAAGGGTATTGGTCTTTTCTCCCACATGTGATCCAGAGGTCGGTCTCGTGTGGGCATAAGATCCGTGTTAAAAAAATATTTACTAAAATGGGTATTTTTCATTATTTCTTTGTTTTAAGTAATATATTATTATTGTTATTATTATTATTAATATTCTCTTTTATGTTTTTTATTACCATAACTTTTATATTTATTTCTTCAATGATATTATATTTTTATACTAGTATATAATAATTTTTTTCGTTTTTCTAATCTGACCATCTTATAACAATTTTTCAAATACAAACACCCTCGCCTACTGCTTTTATTTCTATATTTTTGGAGGTATTATTTATTTCCTATTGTTCGTGTACATGATTATGAAAATATTTCATATTATTTCCTAAAGTTATCTTAATTTTGTAAATAGCCACTGGGCAAAATGTTACCTGGTTTCGTAGATTAGTTGGTACATGATTATGAAAATATTTCATATTATTTCCTAAAGTTATCTTAATTTTGTAAATAGCCACTGGGCAAAATGTTACCTGGTTTCGTAGATTAGTTGGTTCATTACTTCTTACTAGCATAATATTTCATCTCAATAATCAGTTTTAATGGTCACTATTGCGAATTTTTTCAGTTAGTTAAATGAACTAATATGAACCTATGTTTTGTTTGTTTATTTTTGTCAGTAAACGTCACCTTATGTTCGTTCATTTAATTTCATATAAGTTGGTTTATTTACGCTCGTTTATGTTCTATAAGTTGGTAAAAGTTAAATGAGAACGAACATGAACATACCCTGTTCGTGTTCGTTCGATTCATTTTAGGAGTAAATTATATATATCAATTGAAAGTGATTATGAACAGTATTTCAATATTTTGTTTTAAAGTCTTGGTTTATTTTTTAATTCTAATTTTAAGTATTTATTTATTTTTAAATACTATTTTATTCAATCATTTAGTTTAATTTTCTTTTAATAACTTGCGTTTATTAATTTATAAAAAAAATCCGCAACAATGTTCTTTTAACATTGCAGTATAACTTTTATTGAAAATGGATATTGTGTTGCAGGTGTACAAATCGAATCGAAAGCGACAATGAATGGTAATTATTATTTTGAAGTATTTATTTATTTTTCAAAAAATTATTATTTATCATTTATTTCAATTTTTTTCTAATAAACTGTGTTTATTTTTTCCAATATTGTGATAAAGTTTTTTTTTTTTGAAATAGATAATGCGCCGCTAACTTATCAAAACATACCGAATCAATTGAACGACATCTGTATCAATACCACTATTAATTTTTATTGTTTTTACTTTTGATAAACTGGCACCATATCGTTATTATACCATAACAAACCAAACAAACAACATTGGTACAGATACTTGTATTCATTTTTATGGTTTTCGATTTCGATAATTTTTAGTTTATACAACTTTGTCTGCAACAATATATGAATAATGATATCAATATTGTGACGATCTGAATCAACTAATACCGTTTGAACATTGGTGTCGGTACCCGTGTTCATTTTTGTCGTTTTCATTCGATTGATTTCTATACAAAGTGCATATATCATACTGGTATCGTAATGAACCAAACCGATACAAATCCAATGCTCGCTGTAATGTACCGCCGCAACGCGCGGTCAAATCACCTAGTTTAATATTAAAATCATTTCTCTTCCGTCAATATAAAAGGGGATAAAAGGAAAAGCGTAAGAAAAATAAAAGTAAAAAGACGTTAAAAAATAAAATAAAAAAGTATAAAGTATAATGAGTTGTTTGAAGAAAAAAAAAGAGATAATAGGTTGATTGAATAAAAAATAAAAGAAAGAAACATGATAGATTAGTTAAAAATAAGGTAATTAAGTAAAACATCTATTTTGGTAAATATTATTCAAATCATTTATTTTGGTAAATAGTGTTTCCACCAACAGTTAGGGCTGGCAATTTTACACGAATACACGAATACACGACACGAACCTACATGAAGTTAACAGGTATCGTGTATAGCCTTAACAGGTATCGTGTACCAAACAGGTAGACACGAGATTACCTGTTAATTTTCGTGTATAAACAGGTTAAATACCTGTTTACCTGTTAATACCCGTTAGTACACGATAAGAAATTAAATTAAATAAAACTCATCAGCCATGTGCGTGTGAGTTCCTTAATTCCTTTCTATTTTCATTCCCCATCCAATTAAAAAAAATAAAACCCTAAATCCCTTTGTAACTCTCATATAGCATGTCGTGTTCGTATTTTTGTTCGTGTTAACATGTATTAACAGGTATTTTTCGTGTATAACAGTCGAACAGTCGTGTTAACAGATATTAACAGGTAATTTTCGTGTATATCGTGTCGTGTTCGTGTTTGTGTTCGTGTTTGAAAAAAAGGACACGATAAGTTATCGTGTCGTGTTCGTGTATGGGATTTCGTGTATCGTGTCTTATCGTGTCGTGTCTTATCGTGTACGGGTATACACGATATGCCAGCCCTACCAACAGTATAATGAGTATAATGAGTTGTTTGAAGAAAAAAAAAGAGATAGTAGGTTGATTGAATAAAAAAATAAAAGAAAGAAACATGATAGATCAGTTAAAAATAAAGTAATAAAGTAAAACACCTATTTTGGTAAATATTATTTAAATCATTTATTTTGGTAAATATTGTTTCCACCAATACTCTTTTGGGAAAAAAATCCAATTATCACCGGATAAGTATCCTGGGATGCCCTTAATTGAGCAAATGCACATCTTCTCTATAACAGTCAGAGTTAGATGCATACCAGAACCCGAGCCACCAGTTCGGGAAAAAACCCGCCTACCCGAAGGCCTACTGCGGTAAAACCTGGCTCGAATCAGTTTCGAACTGACGACCTCCAGAGAGGCCTAGTTCTAAACTTCATTGCCACCACCAATTGCCACCACCAATGTCCTTCAATGTGATGCTGGTGGGAGTTGAACTTGAGACATCAAAGAGAGAAACCAAGTGACTAACCACTAGACCAACTTGTTAGTACTAATACTAAGGTTGATAGAATACACTAGATACTAATTTAATTTCGTTGTTATTTTATTAAAAACAAACCTAACTTTCAGTTTCGACATTGACTTTAAATGAAAAAAAGTTGAGTAAAGTATAGTTTCAGTCGGGTTTACTGTGACAACTCGAGATTTCAAGGTCTTTCCTCTACGCATCACTTGTTTCACAATCCTGTTTTCACAATTCGTTTTACGTTGTATCATGTGCACGATATTTGAATGATTAAAGTATTTTTATGTTTGGTTGTTGCATGAAAACTTAGGAGTTGTTTAATGTTTAATGTTTAGGCATAACGTGTTCATGCTTCTTAACTTTGGGCCGCACACCACACTCAATTCGACGAAGAACCTATTCTTCGTTGACTGTCTTTTGACGAAGAACTAAGGTCCTTCGTCACCATCACATCGTGGCAAAGAAGGTTCTTCGCCAAGAGAGTTTTTCGCCGAGAGGACTCTCAGCCCAAATCACTTCGTAGCCCAAAATGGGCCCTTGTTCGCATAACCTCAAGGGTTGGGGTGCAACTTATCATAACTTGCAAAACTTAAAACAAACATCAAACCCTAAAACTCTTTCTTTTCCTCTCCTTCCTGTGCGACGGAAATTGTAGGTCTCGAAGCCCTTCATCTCGAACAAACCAATCACTTCGGTATCACGGTTAGTGTCTATCATTGTTAGTTGCTAGAATCTTGATGTTGTGACTTTATGTAAAACTCGGGTTTCATCTATAAGATCGTAAATCTAGAATATGTGATTGATTATGGTATTAAACTATGTTGGATTTAGGGATTAGAAACTTAGGATTAACAAACTGATGATTTGTTTGAATAGCATAATGATCCACATGATAAGTTATTAGTTATGATTTGTATGATGAGTGGGAACTGTTACGTTTTGAATGGATTTGAATGGTTGATGATTGTTCATAGTTAGGGTGCATAATCATGGTTAAAAAGTGTCGTTTAATCGGATTGGAAAACTGTCAAACTTGTTAGCATATGTTACGGCTGAAACTAAATGAATTGTAACCGTCTGATGAGAGAAGCGACGAAAGACTCAACCACGAAGAACGCAATCCGAAGAAGAACCTGGTTCTTCGTTTACTGGTTCTTGACGAACCACTAGGGTTCTTCGTCACACTCAATCTCGATGAAGAATAGTTCTTCGCCATTAGGGTTCTTCGCCATGGAGGCATCCCACGAAGAACTGGTTCTTCGTGGAGATGCAGCAAAAGATTAAATAGACAGAACAGTTTAAACAGTAAACGTGTCCACATAACATTCATTAACATAAGGTTTCAAATAGTTTATGATGTGTATGATGATGAATGTTCATGTTTATAAGGTTCTATTTGAAGCATGCTAATTATATTAATTAAGTTTAAGAAACCTGATGTGGCTCGTGTGGGTAGCCCACTCACCTGTTAAATGTTATTATGTGGCATGCACATGGGATGTGGACTTGTATGAGAACTGAGTACTTGCTATGTGATATACGGTGATCTTTGCGATGAATGCAATCTGTGAAAATACGTGACTTAATTGATTATGAAACTGATTTCATTGGTAACCACGGTAGGGTTTGGTTGACCAACTTGGAATGGGTAACTTAACATACCGATCAAAATTAAGGTGAGTTCATTTCTCTTGAGTATGCGTCCCGGTGGGTGGGTCAATCAAATGGGTATTCCTGAGAGGAATAAGTCTTTGCTGGGTAAAAACTGGGATGTTAGATAATACACTCATTTCCTATCACTTTAAGTCCCATCTTATACCGAATTAGTTACCTGAGAGGTAACGGGGTATTAGTTGATAGCGTATTAGGCTTGGCAACCTCACACCGTACCTGAGAGGACGGGCGTGAACTAATGACCTTAATCACGACCAATGCTTAGATAGGGGGCATTGGGGACGGGCAAACAATCTGGTGCCATCTTGTACGGTACTCGAGTTATTATCAACATTAATATTAAACTAAACTAAACACTTGGAAATTAACGTTTTCACAAAACTATGAACTCGCCAGCGTTGTCTGGTACACTTGTTGTATGCTCGCAGGTCGTTAGATGCTATGGACAAGGAACTTGCTGTCTGGGATTGCTGGAGTGGTCATGGGTCGAATTACTTGGCTACGCATGATAGGCTTACTGATTTTCATACATTTGGTTTTTGAAACATTTAAACAATGATTTACTTACTGCTTCCGCTGATCTTGATGGATTTTATTAAACTTATGTTTGAAACATTTCTTATTAATAAATAGCAACTTTATTTGAAATCTTGTTATGAGTTCAATGTGATTAGTGGCTAGATCCTGGTACGTCACACGCCTAACGGGGTTTCCGCATGTGGTATTTTTGGGGGTGTGACATTTACACCCAATCTCAGGTTCAACCCTCATTTGAAAACATTCAACAGACTAGTCCTTGTCGTACTCAATTGCTCACAATCAAGACCTTGGACCAAACAGTCGTTAGTTGACCGTCAAGTATTTTAATGACAGGGAGGGCAAAAAGGCAATTTCGCAAAACTTTATAACTTATTCTACCTTTTTAATCCTCAATCTTCATCCATAAGCCACAATCCACTCATCCCCCTCCCCCAAACCCTCCGGCGACACTACTCTGATCTTCTCTGAAATGAGGCAATACATTGTCATATTATTCACATTGCACGTAATTGGTACAACATTGTCTTAAATTTGCATTTTTTCAACTATGTTTATGTTTGATTCTAGTCGTTCCTTGTATGAAACCTGAATTTTGGGTTGTTTATCTTTGATTCCAATCTGTTTCAGGGTGCAGGTCACCAGAAACTACGTCAGAATCCACTATCGGGTTCTAATGAGGACCGACAGTGGGTTCTGGGTGGGACTCTGTTTCCAACTTCGCCGGTGAATGGTTCCTGCACCTCTGCTGTAAATATATGATGCATATATAATATATTAACTATAACTGTCTAATAACTGTCTAAAGTTTTAAGCAAATTATTTTATATTTTATATATATATAGGCTAAAGATAAAAAGAAAACCACTTTTATTGAGAAAACCCGGGAAACTCAAAGCTCCCGACTTTTTTTTTTTGAAAAAATTACCACACGTAATATACATGTTTTTAAGAGTTTTGGGCAAAAAAAATTGAAAAAGCGCCGAGTAGATATTTTAAAAAAAAAAATAAACATGTTTTGGTGTAACATATGTTACATTCGCTGAACATATGTTACACCAAAACTTGTTTATTTTTTTTAAATATCTACTCGGAGCCTTTTCGATTTTTTTCCCAAAACTCTTAAAAACATGTATATTATGTGTGGTAATTTTTCAAAAAAAAAAGTCGGGAGCTTTGAGTTTTCCGGGTTTTCTCAATAAAAGTGGTTTTCTATATATCCTTACCATATATATATATATATAGTTTACTAAGGACGATGAATAGTAACTTCATTTTTAAAATAATATATAGCTTTTTATTAATTTTTATTTAATATATTATAATAGTTTATTATTATATTTACTTTTAATAAAATATTTTTAATTTTTTTTCTTTTTTAAAATCATAAATTTCCTTTACCATTTTTAATACTTCTTTTTTTTCTTTTTATAGAACATATATTAATTTATCAAATGATTTGATATTTTTTTAATAATTTACGTTTATAAATTCTTTCTAAAAACTTAAGTACATAGTTGTGGTTTATTTTTTCCCTCGACATTCCGTTATAAGTTTTGTTAAAAACGAAGTTGTACTCAAAATAAAGTATTTATTTGATATCATAAAACGGTACAATGATAAACTAAGCTGCTCTAATGGTTTTGTTTTCTAAACAAAATGCTTTATTTTCAAATCATGTTTGTTTACATTATCATTTGCTCGATTTCACCACAACGCGCGACATAAAAAACTCGTAAATAATTAAACTTGGTATTCTTAAATGAATTTTTATATTAAAATAACAAACTACACGTATTTGAGATAATACCTTAGTTTGTAATTCATACACTCTAACACGTAAATAAAGGTTGATAGAATACACTAAATGTGGAGGGTTCAAATGAGAAGAAAAATTATGTAAGAATAAAAAAGAATAAGTTTTAAACCAGTAGAAATGCTTCATTTACTTCATTTAATATGTATATTTAATGTTATTTAAAAGGGCATATAGGTAAATTTATAATTATAATTAATTAGCTAACTACTTAAACTTGTATCTCACTTTTAAATATAATCTTTCAAAATAAAATAATTTATGGTGAAGGACAATTTTCGACATGTGTAGGATAAATTTTAGTATGTGTAGGATAAATTTTGAAATGTGTAGGGTAAATTACGGTAACTGTAAGATATATATAGGTTAAATTTGAAATGTGTAGGATAAAAAGTTTGTAAGACCCTAACACGCTTTAACTGAAAAGACGCAGCGGAAATACGTACCATAAAATTTCTTTCATTATAAACGTTTTGACTTACTTGAAAGTTCATTTTAAAATAACTCTTTTACAATATATGCATCCTTCGTACTCATTTAATAAAATAAAAGCATAACTTATGTTTATCAAAGAGTGAATTGCAAGTTTTGTCCTTTATCTTTAGGCCCTTTTGCAAGTTTTGTCCTTTATGTTTAAATTTGACGAGTTTTGTCCTTTATGTTTAAAAATCAAGCACGTTTTACCCTTTGGGGCAAAACGTGCTTGATTTTTAAGGACAAAATGTGCTTGATTTTTAAGGCCCAAAGGGTAAAACGTGCTTGATTTTTAAACATAAAGGACAAAACTCGTCAAATTTAAACATAAAGGACAAAACTTGCAAAATGGCCTAAAGATAAAGAACAAAACTTGCATTTCACTCTTTATCAAATTACATACTCAAGCATTCACGTACAATCTATCTTGTGACTCGGTCTTTGATCGCTACTCCTCGTGATGATAATCTGTGATTCGTACAACCTGCACCCACCACATACATTCGCAACATTAGCATATATTATATACAAACAAGATTCTTAATCATGTAGTCTCGTTACGTTCTATCCACATATACTTTCCATCACGTTATCTTTCTAGATTTAATCATTCCATCCGGGTGTCTAATCCTTGGCGAAACTTCAATAATGTACCTGCATTACATTTCATTCTCGAGGCACATTGTTAATAACGTCAATACTTAAATGTATTGAATCCACGTATACAATACATACATAACTACGTACATACATACATACCTTTACTTGCTTACATACGCATCTACTTACATACATACATGATTACGTCTTCACATACGTACTTACATACATACATAACTACATACATACATACCTACTCACATACATACTTACATACATAACTACATACATACATACATACCTACTCACATACATACATTCCTAGACGCGTTTGCCCATGGATTCCCTTTTACTAATCATGTAGGTAAATCCATACTTATACTTACATATACCTCTATACTTATTTCATTCCATTTTATGCTTGCGTACACGCTCATCGCATCTCATAAACACTCTACAATGAGTTTAGAATACATTTTGGGGCTCCTTATAGGTTACATGACTGATTTCGGATGAATTATGCACATTCGGGTGAACTTGCAGCTGACGCATGGTCGTGCGTCCCAACCGCACGACCGTGCGGAACCTACGACGTCGGGAGCACTGGCAGTGCACAAGCCAGTGCAATGATTTACTCGGAATCGCACGACTATGCGGCCCAAGCGCACGACCGTGCGCTTCCTCGCGTCGGTCAACATCGCGTAGACAGTGTATTAGGGCGTCGGAGAAAAACAACATTTGCACATGGCGTCGGCGACGGCCAAACTTGCCGTCGGCGACGGCCCCTGGTTTCTCCATTTTTCTACAGATCCGTTTCGTCGTCCGAACGCACTAAAACGCGCATAACTTTTGAACCGTTTACCCGTTTAACCTCCCGTTTCTTCCTACATGCTCGTAATTTGACATTCTATCATGTGAACTTGAAATCCCATATCCGGATTAAGGAAACTCTTATCTTACGCACTATCGGCTTATTATTCATTTACGATTTTTCGACCCGTTCATGTTTTTATCAAATAACTCATTCATTTTAACCCAAAACTTACATGAACCTTATGACCATAATACTTTTACACTATCCGGAGTGTCGTACTTGGGGTTTACACACCCGATACCCGGTATTCGTTAAATTCATTCATTATTACGTAATTGAACATTAAATAGTACAATTTCCATCTATGAAATTGTTTATTCATTTACTCATGATTTACTACCGAACCTCTTGCCCATTAACCCGCGTCACCGTTTCTCGGTTAGCATGCTTACGTACAATTTTATCCATTACCCGGTTATCATACCGAAGTCGTGTAACACCCGTCTTTTAATTCGCTTAATTATCATAAAAATATAGTATATATAAAAGCAAAATTTGAAATTCTCAAATGTTCTTAGTTAGTAAACTAAGTTGTACTTCAACATAAAGTTTAACATAGTCGAATGACAGAAATAAACCATCATCATTTAGTCGTGTTTACAAACTACATACTTTAATAGTTTATATTAATGCGGAAGCATCCAAAATGTTCGTTTCTTGAAGCATTGTCTTGATCATCATCCGCGCAATTGCAATACCTAGAAGCTGGAAATTTTAACAAGGATTAGTATTAGAGTTCTAAGACATATTACATAATCGAAAACTATGCTCAAAGCGGATTTGATTAACTAAGATACACAGCATTTAACAAAGCTTTCTGGACTCTACCGTAACTTACGGTATCTACCGTAAGTTACGGTAGTCACTGTGTGATTCTGGTCTGCCGTAAGACAGTAGTGAACCACCGTAACAGTTTTGTTTTCCACCGTAAATTACGGTGGAGGCCGTAATTTATGGTGGACTCTGTAACTTTGCAATTTGACTAGTTTATTGATTTCACCCGAATCCACATGTCGTTTTTAGGCGATTTCTTTCCTGTATGTCTGTAAATTCATTACGGACATGTTCATTACGACTATCATACCAAAATTTGACTTACCGATCATACGACTCATTCTAACCTCACCCATTTTATTACCGGTTTGCTAGTAAGCCTATGGCGCCTTATACCCACCATCCGGGGTATATCATCACATGCATTTCCTTACCAATATCATGGCCTAATGCTCTTGTGATGGTTATCACCATTGCTAACTACTAAGAACACCAATACTACAATTTACACCATTGTTTGACCCGTTGGCTCATCTTGTGGGAATCCTCCAATGTGATGACTACCAAACGGTTCCTTATCAATTTCAACTCTATTAATTCGAGTAGCGATCATAGTCACAAAAATCAACACAATTTCTATTCTAAATGCGACTACGCATAATTTAATAACAATTCATTTAATGTAACGGGTCAATTTACATACTTACATAATTTATCAACATTGGTTTCTAACCATAATTACCCATTCTTGGGCTTGTCAATCTGAGCGTATCACGTCCATTCCATGGTTTACGCTTTTATAACTCAAACTTAATGGGTGATGATGCGTGTGAAGTGTCGTTAGTTTTTTAATATATTTATTTAGCCCTTTTTAACACTTTTTAGCCAAGTTTTAAATTTATAAAACACGATATTTACTAACACTAAACACACATATGGGCAAGTGCACCGATCGTGAGCGTAGTATAGTGTTGGTAAGATACCGAGGTCGTCCAAGGACACAAGAGCTTTTAGTACCGGTTTATCCTCAACGTCTAATCAAATCAAAAAGTTTAGAAAAAAGTTTTAAACTAAGAAAAATGAAAACTAACTAAAATGCTGAAAAATAAAAATAAAAGAAAAACAGATAGACAAGATGAATCACTTGGTTCTGACTCGTATATAGTGTAACCTTTGATTATTTTCGCACTTTTGCACTTATTTAAGAGATTATCTTAGTTATTGTAGTAGGCCCCTCTTTTGAAGGTGACGTTACCCTCAACCCAGTAGTTTGAGTCAGCAAGGATACAATCCTAAAGGGTCGGATTATTGAAAGATAATGAATTAAGTTATTAATGCAAATTATGGTAGGCCCCTCTTTTGGAGGTGACGTTACCCTCGACTAAGTAGTCTGAGTCAGCAAGGATACAGTCCTAAGTAGCCGGGTTATAGTATTAATAGTAGTTAACTTATGAGGGGATCAAAGAGTTTGGACCCCCGCCATCCAACACCGTTAAGTATTGAAGGAGGTCCTACTAAATTTGACCCAGGTCCCTTGCAGGATCTCTAAACGCTGAACAACGGCAAGACTCTTACCAAACCGTTCCCTTAACCCCCGACCAGGTAGCCAACATACCTCCATATAGACCGTGGAGATATGAATGGTGAAAATCTTTTATTTTATATAGACAGTAAAATAATGCCAAGACACCACGGACAAACGATAAGGAAGAATCACCTTCAACATAAGAAACTAGTTATTAGAGTCATTAATACAAAACCAATTAAAAAGTGCGAAAAGATTAAAAATAAAAAGTATTACACTAGACACTTGTCTTCACCAAGTGATGTAAGAGACTTAGGCAAACATGGCCTTGATTGTCAAGAACTCTTACGATCAATCTTGGATCCCGAGACGACTCACACACTCTATGATGGACAATGGATGATGGTGGTGGATGATGGTGTTATGGTGGTGGTGGGTGGTGGGTGAAGTGTGAGAGAGGTGGTGTGCCAAGGGATGGTTTGAGCTCAAGCCAAGCACTCCTATTTATAGGCTGAACAGAAGCTCGGGCACGGCCCCGTGTCCAGTGGGCACGGCCCCGTGTCCACATCCTTCTCTTTCTTCATTTATTGCAGCTTGTCTTTATTAGTTGACCACGCCCCCGTGTCCGCGGAGCACGACCCCGTGTGCAGAAGCATATCTGTACTATGAAGATTTGCCTAGATTCTGCGAATCTTATAGTTGACCACGGCCCCGTGGTGGGCAATAGAAGCTTCTACAACTTTGTCTTTTCTGCTGACACTTGGGCACGCCCCCGTGCTGGCTGGGCACGCCCCCGTGCTGTCTGAGCACGGGGCGTGTTCAGTCTTCTGTCTTCTTGTTTTGCTTGGGAATATGCTGTTGTGGGGTCGGGCATGTTACGTTTGTTCCTTTTCTTGTATTTATGTTAGATTTTGCTGTCTTTTTGCTTCTTTTGTTAATTTGAGCTCATTTAATCCTGAAAATACAAAAGGAAGACAAAAGCACACTTTTTCCAACATTAGTACTAAAAAAGGGTTATTTTTATGCCACAATTGATGTAATTTATATGTTGCATTTTTCACACATCAAATACCCCCACACTTGAATCTTTGCTTGTCCTCAAGCAAAACTCTTTATAATGTGGCTTTACACTCCCAAATGGAATGGGTAGAAAAGAAGGTTTTTGGGCTTGTCAGAGAGTGTCGGGACTTCCAAGATTCTTTATTTAGTTTTATTTTTATTTATTTACAATCCTATTCGTCATGATTTATTTAAAACTTTTCATAACATAAACTACTTATTAGGGCATAACATGCCTCTTTAAAATTCTCTTTATATATAAGTTCACATACCTCACGGGGGATCACTCAACACTCGGCCGAAAATGTATTTTAGTGGATCACTCGAGAGCGACATGGAACTTACTTCTACCATAGGCTTGCCAAGCAATCAATCCTCCTCCTTTTTAACTATACACCTTTGTAAATATCAAGAGGACTTTTTGGGTGAAGGGCTAGGCTTGGGTTAAAGGTAGGTGGTTGGGTCAGTGGTTAGTGGTTAGTAGAAAGGGCGAAAAAACGTAAAAAGCATCGGTTTTCGTAAGACTTTCTATTTTTCAACTTTTTATTTTGATGAAGCTATTATTCAAACAAAGTTATTTTTGATGAACTTGTTTGTTTATTTGTTTTTGCTTCATCATCAACACAATTTTTTTTTTTTGAAAAGTCAAATGAAAAACCGAGCTAGTTACTAAAATAAAGGGTTAAAAATGAAAAAGGTTTTGGTGGGTGAAAGGGTGTTTGGTTTGGGTTATGAAATGAAAAGGTTTAGGCTCAAAGGGGCTAACTAGGGGGATTTTGGGTAGGTGGTAAAAAAAAAAAAAAATGGTGTAGAAATAAAAAAGGGTTAGTCCTAATGCCTCCGTCATTTACTTACTCGGGTTTAAGTTGGTAAGGACCGGGAATGTATCGTCATGGCAAGTTCTAGAGTTGTAAGAACCAAGCGGCTATTCACACAAGAAACGAAAAATGAGCATTTAATTTAAAGATATATATTTGTATGCTCAATAAAGGCTCAAAACTCACTTTTGTGGGAATGAGTTTTTATGTGATCAAGTATATATAATTAAATTTTAACTAAGCTTGTCATGCCTTTTTATAATTTTCTTATGTTGGTTCTTTTTATCACGACGCTATCGGTTGTAAATTCGTAAAAATATAACATTTTTTTAGAATTTTGAAATTCCCAAATTAAACCTAGACAAGTAAAAAATGAAATTTTTTTTGAAAAAAATTTGGGGTGATAAGCGGTTCCAATAGAGTTTTGTGTAAGGCTTGTATTTAGCACTTGCAAGATTCAAGGTTTTAGCATCCCTCCCACACTTAAATTACACATTGTCATCAATGTGTCCCAAAAATAAGTTTTTAGGTTGATTGAATGTGTAAAAAGTGTGAATTAAGCAAAAAAAATCTGTGTCACTAGGCGCTGAACACGGCCCCGTGTTATCCGGGCACGGCCCCGTGTTCAAGAGCCAGTAACAAAAACTAAACAAAAGAAACAGAAGCCTGGACACGGGGGCGTGTTGGGTGAAAACGACCCGTGTCCAGTTACCTGAACTGGGTCTTTTCTGCAGATTGTGCAGCACGGGACCGTGTTGGGTGGACACGGCCCGTGCCGAACTTACTGTTAACGAAGAAAATCGTCGGACGGTTCTGTTTTCCTGCATGGGGTGCTGGTCCAAGTTTTCCCTTGTTTCCTTTGCCATCCCGAGTGTGTTTTATTCATTTCAACACCATCCAAACACCAAATTAACTAAAACCATCATTCATTAAGTCATAGAGAGAATTACATAATAGTCCTAAAATTAAAATATTAGATAGTTAGGTCAAAGAAACACAAGAAATCTAAACCAAGAAGTTCTAGCCTACTATTTATTCTATTAGCAAAATTTCCGAAAAGATAAATCTCTCGGTTAAATGTGGCTTGAAAAACTTCTTTTCTCCGGTCATGGGTTCCTCACACGTCGGCGAGCCATTCTTCGATCTCCCTAGGGAGAAGAAAAGCGGGCTCATTAGCATTGGTTTGAGGAGGTGCAACTTCCACCGGGACTTCTTGGAGTTCTTCAAGAGGCGGTTCCGCCGGAATGTCGTCCCAACCGGTAGGGTTGTGGATTCCAAGTGCTAGGTTCCAATCCTCTTGAGGGATGATTGGTTCCATGGGAGGTGTCACAAGAATGTTTAACCTCTGGTGCAAGAGGTTTATTTCTTGAAAACTGTTTTCCAACCCCACCGAAAGATAATTTATACGGTCTATTAGGACCTCCTCTACCGAAGTCATTTCATCAAGAGCTTCACGTAACGCCATCACGTATCTTACGAGAGTTGCTTCAATTGATGGCCTCCTTTCCCTTCGACTGTTTCTGGAGTGCGCAGAAGAGGTTCCACTGTTTTGGCTAGACATTCTACGAAAACAAACCAGAAATAGTTCATTTTAATGAAACAGTACCACGGACACGGCCCCGTGCTCATTGAGCACGTCCCCGTGTTCACCTTTCTGCAGTTTTTTAGAACAAGGAATCTTGAAGTTTCAAATTATTTTTCCAACTCATGAAGCGTTTTTGAACAGAAATAATTTAAAACAATGTTGTGTAACTTGTTTTTAACAAGATTCCTTGAACAAAAAGTTAACAAACATCACAATAAAGCTTGAAATCAAGCTTCAATGGAGGTGTTGTTGCAAGAAGGATGAAGAAGAAGGTAATGGACAAAAGAGGAAGGGACAAGATGTTTGTTAGAAACTTCTTTTAGAACATACCTAGGAGGGTAAGTTAGAAAATCCTTTCAAATCTCTGTCCCTGAATGGTCCAAATGTGCAGGATTCTTGGCTGCATTTATAGAAAACGACAGCAGGCTGGACACGGCCCCGTGTGCAGGCAAGATCCTGACACGTTTTGTCCGTATTCTGACAAAAGTCAGAAGGGAATCTTTTTGGTGGACACGGGGGCGTGTTGACCTGGGCACGGCCCCGTGTCGAAGGGCTGTTTTATGAAGTTTGTCTAGTTTTAAGGAATTTTTCCGGATCGGGCGGTTCCTAACTGGATGGAACAACCCCAAAGTGCCTAAGATACCTTAGTTGATCTAGATTGAGACGAGAACGCAAGAGGTTGTCGGTGAGGGTGATTCCTATGCTATATGTAGGTGGACAAGTCCAACCCTTTCCCAGGCTCTCGTTAAAGAAGGTGTATGCCGAATCACTCAGGTCTATGTATGCATCGAACGAAGTCGATGGGGAGTCCTTCACGGCACAATCGGCACAGGGACGACTATCGCTCAAGTCCTCACTAGAGTTAGAAGTATCGTCCGAAACAACGAAGTTGTTTGAATGCGAGCCCAACCCTTCTTCTTGGTTATCATCTTGGGATAGATTATTGAAATCTTTCCTAAGTTCTTTTATCCAATTAAGAATTAGATCTTCTAATTGAAATAATTCATCGAGAAGCATTTCTCCTAGAAATCCGGTTGGGAGCATTCGAGGGAGAGATAAGGATTATTTTTACTTTCGCCCCTCTTAAGGATACAAGGAAACGATGGGTCTATATAGTGGGGCTTATAATTTAGAAAATAACATTCTAATTCTTTATGGTTACCACCACATAATTGACACCACGTACCATAAGAGTGCCGAAAGTAAAAATTATCAGTATCACTCATGTTTGTGTCAGAATTTACCAACCGTCGGGATCTTACGGTTCTGTTTTCAATAACTGAATCTTGGGCACGGGGGCGTGTTGAGTGGGCACGGCCCCGTGTTCAGCTTACTGTCTGACTTAAAACAGTAACTGGATTCGCTTAATTATCATAAAAATATAGTATATATAAAAGCAAAATTTGAAATTCTCAAATGTTCTTAGTTAGTAAACTAAGTTGTACTTCAACATTAAGTTTAACATAGTCGAATGACAGAAATAAACCATCATCATTTAGTCGTGTTTACAAACTACATACTTTAATAGTTTATATTAATGCGGAAGCATCCAAAATGTGTGTTCGGTTCTTGAAGCATTGTCTTGATCATCATCCGCGCAATTGCAATACCTAGAAGCTGGAAATTTTAAGAAGGATTAGTATTAGAGTTCTAAGACATATTACATAATCGAAAACTATGCTCAAAGCGGATTCGATTAACTAAGATACACAGCATTTAACAAAGCTTTCTGGACTCTACCGTAAGTCATGGTAGTCACTGTGTGATTCTGGTCTACCGTAAGACAGTAGTGAACCACCGTAACAGTTTTGTTTTCCACCGTAAATTACGGTGGAGGCCGTAATTTACGGTGGACTCTGTAACTTTGCAATTTGACTAGTTTATTGATTTCACCCAAATCCACATGTCGTTTTTAGGCGATTTCTTTCTTGTATGTCTGTAAAATCATTACGGACATGTTCATTACGACTATCATACCAAAATTTGACTTACCGATCATACGACTCATTCTAACCTCACCCATTTTATTACCGGTTTGCTAGTAAGCCTATGGCGCCTTATACCCACCATCCGGGGTATATCATCACATGCATTTCCTTACCAATATCATGGCTTAATGCTCTTGTGATGGTTATCACCATTGCTAACTACTAAGAACACCAATACTACAATTTACACCATTGTTTGACCCGTCGGCTCATCTTGTGGGAATCCTCCAATGTGATGACTACCAAACGGTTCCTTATCAATTTCAACTCTATTAATTCGAGTAGCGATCATAGTCACAAAAATCAACACAATTTCTATTCTAAATGCGACTACACATAATTTAATACCAATTCATTTAATGTAACGGGTCAATTTACATACTTACATAATTTATCAACATTGGTTTCTAACCATAATTACCCATTCTCGGGCTTGTCAATCTGAGCGTATCACGTCCATTCCATGGTTTACGCTTTTATAACTCAAACTTAATGGGTGATGATGCGTGTGAAGTGTCGTTAGTTTTTTAATATATTTATTAAGCCATTTTTAACACTTTTTAGCCAAGTTTTAAATTTATAAAACACGATATTTACTAACACTAAACACACATATGGGCAAGTGCACCGATCGTGAGCGTAGTATAGTGTTGGTAAGATACCGAGGTCGTCCAAGGACACAAGAGCTTTTAGTACCGGTTTATCCTCAACGTCTAATCAAATCAAAAAGTTTAGAAAAAAGTTTTAAACTAAGAAAAATGAAAACTAACTAAAATGCTGAAAAATAAAAATAAACGAAAAACAGATAGACAAGATGAATCACTTGGCTCTGACTCGTGTATAGTGTAACCTTTGATTATTTTCGCACTTTTGCACTTATTTAAGAGATTATCTTAGTTATTGTAGTAGGCCCCTCTTTTGAAGGTGACGTTACCCTCAACCCAGTAGTTTGAGTCAGCAAGGATACAATCCTAAAGGGTCGGATTATTGAAAGATAATGAATTAAGTTATTAATGCAAATTATGGTAGGCCCCTCTTTTGGAGGTGACGTTACCCTCGACTAAGTAGTCTGAGTCAGCAAGGATACAGTCCTAAGTAGCCGGGTTATAGTATTAATAGTAGTTAACTTATGAGGGGATCAAAGAGTTTGGACCCCCGCCATCCAATACCATTAAGTATTGAAGGAGGTCCTACTAAATTTGACCCAGGTCCCTTGCAGGATCTCTAAACGCTGAACAATGGCAAGACTCTTACCAAACCGTTCCCTTAACCCCCGACCAGGTAGCCAACATACCTCCATATAGACCGTGGAGATATGAATGGTGAAAATCTTTTATTTTATATAGACAGTAAAATAATGCCAAGACACCATGGACAAACGATAAGGAATAATCACCTTCAACATAAGAAACTAGTTATTAAAGTCATTAATACAAAACCAATTAAAAAGTGCGAAAAGATTAAAAATAAAAAGTATTACACTAGACACTTGTCTTCACCAAGTGATGTAAGAGACTTAGGCAAACATGGCCTTGATTGTCAAGAACTCTTACGATCAATCTTGGATCCCGAGACGACTAACACACTCTATGATGGACAATGGATGATGGTGGTGGATGATGGTGTTATGGTGGTGGTGAGTGGTGGGTGAAGTGTGAGAGAGGTTGTGTGCCAAGGGATGGTTTGAGCTCAAGCCAAGCACTCCTATTTATAGGCTGAACAGAAGCTCGGGCACGGCCCCGTGTCCACATCCTTCTCTTTCTTCATTTATTGCAGCTTGTCTTTATTAGTTGACCACGCCCCCGTGTCCGCTGAGCACGACCCCGTGTGCAGAAGCATATCTGTACTATGAAGATTTGCCTAGATTCTGCGAATCTTATAGTTGACCACGGCCCCGTGCCCGCTGAGCACGGCCCCGTGGTGGGCAATAGAAGCTTCTACAACTTTGTCTTTTCTGCTGACACTTGGGCACGCCCCCGTGCTGGCTGAGTACGGGGCGTGTTCAGTCTTCTGTCTTCTTGTTTTGCTTGGGAAGATGCTGTTGTGGGGTCGGGCATGTCACGTTTGTTCCTTTTCTTGTATTTATGTTAGATTTTGCTGTCTTTTTGCTTCTTTTGTTAATTTGAGCTCATTTAATCCTGAAAATACAAAAGGAAGACAAAAGCACACTTTTTCCAACATTAGTACTAAAAAAGGGTTATTTTTATGCCACAATTGATGTAATTTATATGTTGCATTTTTCACACATCAGTGACGTTTAAGTCACTTCGAACACTACCATTTCGACCATTATTTGACCCATTTGGTTGTCAAATGGAATTCACCATTTTATCAACATACCAAATTCATTACCCCAATATTTTAACCCGTTTCTTTATCTAGTGAATTACATCACTATATCTACATTCATTATATGACTAATTAAACAACATTATTAACCAACATTTCTAATTAACTATTTTGACCCGTTTGGTTTGTCGAGTGAACTTCGTCACTTCTATGACATACCAACTCGCAATTGACACTACATTCTCATTAACATTTCTAACACCATTGTTTATGCATAATGTAACGAAACCGAAGTTACGTACCTTTAAAGCACACCTTTCAAGCATGTATCACCTCCGGCTTGTCCACTTGACGACCCGGATTCTTTACCTATTGAGTTCCATTCACAACCAAATTTAGAACTCTTTTATAACCAAAAATCGGACAATTCATTATAATATTCGAATCCGCGTTTTTGTCCGATCTTTAATGTTTTACTCCTCACTTAGACGTTTTAACAAACACCTAGCGGGTCAGATTTTTACATAACCATTACTAGGTTCTTGACATGTTATTTTCATCTACATTCACTTCAATTAACAAATCTATACTAAATTTTAACATAATAATTTCACATTCACCACATGAATTCAGATTTCACTAGAATAAGAACCATAATTCTAGTGTTTATTTAGTTTCTACAAACTCACTAATCACCTACAATGGTGATTATAAACCCCACGAGTATAATGCTAGATTTTAACAAGAAATCATCTAGGGTTTATCCCTAGATGCCATATTACTTCTAATTTCATCCATGCAAGACATAATCAAGCTCAATTTCAGTTTTTCACAATTAACCTATAATTTAAGATGGATCAAAACATCAAGATTTTGCATACCTTATGATCCCCTCCACAAGGTGATCACTAATTCGTGCTTGAAAATCGATTTGGAGCTGATTTGAACTCTCAATTTGATCAAGTTTGACATGCACTAGGGTTTGGTGGGGAGCCTGTGTCGCCCCCTGTGTTCTTGTTCGACCAAACACACCTAAGTGTGTGTTTGGTGTGTGTTATTTTGATTATAATCACCCAAGTTTCCAACTTTGTAACTTAGGTCCCTCAATTATTGTTTCGTTTATTAATTTAGGAGTTCCCATCCATTTATTTGGTTTCACAATGTTGTATCTAACTGGGTTATTTAGTCCTAGTCAGTTTATTCTCGTTTATTTTATACTTTATAATTCTAATATAAAGTTTTATATTTTCGGGGTGTTACAAGTCGTTACTTATGCAACCTTTCCGGTATGCAATAAAACCTCGTTTTGACCCATTTGATTTACTTAGCGAAATTCTTCGATTTCATACAACTCATTCCTATTTGACCTCAATTATCATACTTAATTAAGTCGCACATAACTTTACATAAACAACTAAGAAGTGATTACGGAAATCACGTACCTCATGCATCCGTGTTCATATCCGTTTCCTCGCCACTTCTTGACCCGTTAGCCTTCCGTGCTTGATTCCGTCTCGACATGATTCCTATACTTCCATGTCATCGAAATCACATTCTTATTAGCATACACAATTGTACATCTTAACGATCATGTCGATCGCATAATTCACATTTGACTTTCATTAGTCACTTCTAACAGGCATAATACATGTAACCAAATTCATATCATTTCCAACTCATGTAATCCATCATGTCATCGCATTAAACACGCATACGTCTAACACACACCGTATAACTTACTTTAATCTTACAATTATGACAACACGTCTAACCATTCTTCTTATACACAGTTGTGTAACAACCCTCGGTAAAACCAACACCCACATTATATTATATTTTAAAATATCCGTATATGTCTTATATTATGCCCCGTATGTGAAAACCGAGCCCAAAATAGATTATAACATATAAAAGAAATTAAAAATCTGAAATCTTAAGTTGAGGCGGGTCGCGTAAGACCTCACCTCAACTTTACACGGGCCGCGACAGATCCTCACACGCGATTACACCAGAGGTTGACACGTGTCAACATCGTGTCGAGTCTACTAGCTGACCCAGCTAAGCTACAGCGTTGACCAATGTTGACGCGGGCCGCGTAAGGGTCCCTTGTCTTTTATGCGGGCCGCGACAGGACCAGATTTCACAACTATAAATAGATAGCATCAGATTTCAATTTCCGTCGCTCACAAATCATTCTCAAACTCGAATTCGGAAAGTATTAAGCATTATAGTCGGGTACTATACCCCTAATTAGCGAAGTTCTGCTCCGTTGTAAGTATTATAACCCCAGTTTCATAATAGTTACGCTGCCCGATTGATTTAGGGTTCCGTAACAACTGTCGTGGTTCTGCCCGACGTAGTTGTTGGAATGCCGTCTCGGGGAGGGTATTATTAATATTTTCAAAGGGTTATGATACTAATCAATGTACATTTGTATAAATTATAGATTATATCCAGGAAATCCTTATGAAAAGCCTAAGATAGCAATGTGAGTTTATCCTCTTTTTGTTAATGTTTTTGGAATAATTTACAAAACCTTAAATGTTTTACAATGTAATTAAGCAGTGATTGAGTCTTTGTAGTCTTCAATTACTGTCCGGTATGTTGGGGTTTTGTATACAAAATTTGTACTACCTGCGAGTAGTAAGTCGAGTATGACAGTACGTTACCATTGGACAATGTGTTAGCCAATGTGTAATATGACCCACAAGTCAGTGGATTGATAGTACCAAATGGAGTAATTGTGTAGACATAAACATTGTAATCGTCCTCGATACTGTCTTAATTGATAAAATGTTTCTTGATTAAACTGGGATTCACTCACCAGTATTTCCGACTGACAAATGTTTTTAAAACGCGTTTCAGGTAACCCAATGTGACAGCCAATTAATAAAAAGCCAGCTGGAGAGCACTGAAGGCTTGGGGATAATGTGGCTATAAAAGTTACCTAATAAACGATGTTTTAAATTCAATAAAATAGGGTCTGTCCCTATAATGTATTGTAATAAGAAACTTGGGTTTTGCCCATGTTATTCTTAATATAAAAGAAGGTGGTTTTACTCTGATAAACATTTCCTAACTACGGTCCTGATGAAAATTCCGCTGCGAGATTAAATAAACTGATACCACCAAACTCTGAGATCGCGTCAGCCCGTTCCCGGGGATCAGGGATCGGGGGTGCGACAAGTTAACTTTTAGAGGTCAACGGTTCATTTAATTTAACTTTCGACTTATCATTATATACCCGTAACATCATAATAGCCTATACGGACAACACTATATACATTTCATCGTACACTTGGCGTGTTTACTACCTCCTAAGCATAGTGTACAACCAATTCATGCATATTCTTCTAAACTCATACATAAATCATCAAAATATCCTTCTAATCAACATGGATCATTCATGCATAACATCAAACATACTAGTATCACATTTCTTTCAATTCCTCTAACAAGAATCTACCATACATATCAAAATACATCAATATTAAGCAAGAATTTAGACATAGATGATTTACCCATGTCATCATCTTCACCATAACAAACGGGTTTCACCATTAAACATCAAATTAACCTAAACCATGCATAATCCATGTTCTATATGATGATTCTAACACACACCCGTTCTCAATTTCATACAAATTCGCAATTTACATCATAAACCACTTTGTGAAAGATCACCAATCTAACTTTTAAGACATACCTTACGATCCCCTTGTGAAGGTGATTATTAATCCATGCTCGGTTATGAATTTGAGCTTCGTTTAGCCTTCCAATTTGATGGATTAGATGAAGTTAGGGTTTTGGCTTCATGAGAGCTCCTGCTCTCTCTAGAACACATGATCGTGTGTATTTGTGTGTGTAATTTCATATATTAATTCAACTTTCATTTTAACCCACTTTAGTCCCTTGTGTTTATTAATTAAACATATTTGGCTCAACTTTCACCTCTCAATTGTTTCTACTATATTCTTAACTAGGTTAAGTAGCCTAGTTATTTATTTCTTGATGTACCATATCAGAACATTTTCCGAATATAAACATTCGGATTTTGGGGTGTTACAAGTCTACCCCCCCTTAAATAAGGTTTCGTCCCCGAAACCTATCTCATTTCCTCTTACACACACATATCTATGTCCGACTTCATAGTTGCATCATAATTATAAACAACCATCCGATCTCATTTCATAATTATTCGTACAATTGACTTCTTCTTAACCAGTCTATACTTTCCATGGCATGCTTTCATATAACATTCTTATTTCCTCAACCCGTTAGTAACTGATCAATATACATATTTATTTAAACTTATAATAATGCTTACATTCATATGATCCATTTAAAACGGATCTAATACCTTCATCTCATCCTTTAAGATTACATTCTATACATATATTACATAACATTTAATTATCGTTTTGTTATCGCAACGAAGTTACTATTTTATGGTCACGTATACGTGTTTAACTCCAAAATTAATATCATACTACATTTCCTGTAGTTATTTGTACCATACATACCCTTACGTTATCTTTAACTCACCTCATTCATTCTACATTCCTATTCCTCTCATTCATGCATTACTTAATTTGCATAAACAGACGTGTCATAGTTCATTAGGCGAGAGTTTAACCAAAACCCGAAATTTTCACTCAAAACCTCTAAGATTTAGTTCTTAATGACGTAGTTTTGTTCTTACGTCATCTATTAAAAGTCAAACATAACATTCCATACCATACCATACCATACCTATTTTATCATTCATCTCGTAAGTCGTTTTCAATTTACTAATTCATATCACTACGCCAAATATAGGCTACAGCCACACCAAAAAAGTGTGACCGTATACCTTTCGCCACACCAATTTTTTTCAGGTCAAGTGTGACCAAAGGTCCAGTCATCATAGGTATCATACGGCCACACACACTTTTTAGTGGCTAAAGGGTATTAAAAGTGTGGCTAAAGGGTATCAACATTTCTTACTGGAAGTAGACATTCCCTCCATTAAGTGTGGCTAAAGGGTAGCAACAGACACATAAATTAAGTTTATGTGTGACAGTTTTTGTTTTATAGTCACATGAGTTTACTGTAAAGCTTGTTTTAGCCACATCAGTTAAAAAAAGTGTGGCAAAATAGGTAGCAACAGCCACATGAATTTAATACATGTGTGGTTGTTTCTATTATATAGTCACATGTATGTACTGTAAGTGTGGCTAAAAACTATTGTCTAATGGTTATGTATATCCTTTGGTCACACATATTTTATAACTATGGCTATTGTCTAACCTTTTGTCACAAATTTTTTTTTCTTCCATGACATTTGCTATCATTCTGACACACAAAATAAAACAAAGCGACGATTGTGTGGCTAATGGTTATATATAGCCACATGAAATTTTGTAACTTTATGTGTGGCTATACTCTAAATTTTGTCACACATATTTTTTTCTTCCATGACATTTGTTATCATTCCGTCACATAAAATAAAACAAACGGAGGATTGTGTGGCAAATGGTTATGTATAGACGCATGAGCTTGTAATTTTAAGTGTGACTATTTTTACTCTTTGGTCACATATTTTTTTTCTTCCATGACATTTGCTATCATTTGGTCACACAAAGAAAACAAAGTAACGATTGTGTGGCTATTCTCTAACCTTTGGTCACACATAATTTGTTTCCCATGACATCCGGTATCATTCTGTCACACAAAAAAAAAAGTGGCGATGGTGTGGCTAATGGTTATTTAAAGCTATAGGATATTTTAGAATTTTAAGTGTGACTATGTCTTATCTTTGGTCACACATATCTATTGTTCTATTGTGGCTATTTTTGTGCAATAATCCATTTTATTTCTTTTTTTTTTTTGTTAAATAAAAACATTAAACATGAAAAAACTTAAAACCCAAATGATATTAACAATAACATACCAAAATTCATACATAAGTTCTCAATTAGAGTACTAAAGCTACAAAATTTCTAAACAAAAGCTATCTACAAATGATGTAGCAATTGCAACAAAACCTTCATCACTCCTAGCAGCAAAGCACTTGCAACAACAGCAAACCCACTTGCATTCATGAACCTCTACGCTCTTCATGAAATATGACAACATTGTGTTCATGGTCATCAAACAAGTGGGCGAAGAGAGTATTACACAGCCATTTGTGAAGTGTATGGACTAGATGGCGACCCTCTGGTTTTCCAAAATCTGCACATTTACGTTGTTTAAGTTTCAGGATCAATCTTTAAAATGTAATTGTCATGTCCTTCTTGTGTATCACAAAAATAGTCTAGTCTTTTTAGGCTTATCTGAATTAAATGTTTGCTCCTAACCTGGGGGATGCAAGGTAACAATTTAAGGTGAATCAAAAATTTCCTGTTCGTGCAAATGGCACATTTGACATCTGCTCCCATCTTGGTCAACCACTTCTCTACTTGCAAGTGGTGCTCTTGGGGCTGAATCCCCCTCTGCGAACTGCAGTTAACATGAAATTTCAAGTTATGCAGACTTATGTGTGAAAAATAAAAAATATGATCTTCAATGATCATCATACGCATGCTACTAAATGATATACATAGGCATTGAAGCACACAAATAATGCAAGGGAAATACAAGTACACAATAATTAATTAGACTTTCATCTTGAGAAACATGGAGAATAGACTTTTTATTAAGTACTAAAAACACACACACAGGTATATCATTTATGCTATAATAAGTGTGTGTACTAGAGGTGAACAAAAAACATCCAAGAGTAATAAACTAAAGAACCAAATTGAACAAAACATGGAAATTTAGAATTGGTTGGTTCTAGATTTTTTTTTTCTTTTTATAGGTGTCGATTCGGGTTATCTTTTTTCTTAGTGGGTTGAAAGCCACCCGAAGTGTACCCTTAATTCATTACATAAAAAGGTTAGATTTAAATTGTAACAACTTTTTTTGTGGTCATTTTAGTCTACTGATCAGTTTCTTAAAACCGTAACAACTTTGTTTTCCTAATACACATAAGTGATATAATGCTAAAGTATAACATCTTATTCCTACCAATAAATTACACATAACTAACTAAATATGTACTTTCAGCAAAAGGAACGCGAACGCCATCAGAAACATACCGCCAATCAATATGAAGATTACGAACCAAACGACTCGTTGGAAGATCTCTTCCACGGCTACAGCCACCATAGCGACCTTTGGGACCAGGACTCCTTCCACCCATCTGTTAGCTCTGTCTTTTAGTTTACCAAAACAGAAAGAAAAACTTCAATTAATAAACAAAGTTAGAGCACAATGAAAAATAAAATATTTTATGATATCTTATATGAGTCGTTAACCTATAAACAATATAATCTATACTAACTCCTTCAGATTATAGACATTATAGACAGACTACAAACAATTAACCAACAGTGACTATTTCGGTATATCGAAACTGGATTCACACAAATCTGCTGGAAAAGGTGAAGATGGTTAGAGTTGATGTGCAGATGGTAGCGGTAGGCGCTAGGGTTTTCAACTGATGGGGAAAGATCTGTGTATTTTTGTTATTAAACTAGTATTTGTACCCGCCGCGCGTTGCGGCGGCGTACTTGACTCTTTCCGAACTAAATTTACGTCGAAATAGAGTAACTGGAATTTATACCAAGTGAAATTTCTTCTATCAAAATATCTACAGTTAATTCAACTAAAGAATTGTAGAAAACGTACCTCGATGTGTAAGGTCTGAGTTGTTCGTCAGAAGTGCCGTTGATAAAGATTCTTACGTCTCTTGACGAAATTCACTGTCTCAGTCATCATTTCGACCATATAACAACATAAGAGATTTAATTACATACCATAAGTAGTTAAAAACAGAAGTGAGCATCATATTTATCGTTCTGTTAAAAAAATAGTATGGTAATACAACTTAAATTGCAACAATCCTATACATGTTTCAGGGATGTTTGCAATCTAAAATATAAGATTAATATTGTCGATTTTGCAAATAAAAGAAGAATGTAAAAATGGTTAATTTTAGGAACAAATGCCGAATTCTCATGCTAAAACTAACCACTATAGACTCAAAATTGTGCATCTTAAAGCAAGGGCAGACCTGGAGTTTTTTTCCGTTTTTATATGTAATTTATAGTACTGGATAATACTTTTTAGTTTACTTTTCCGTCCGTGCTTTATTTGTTTGCTTAAATCATCAATTTACCTAGCTTGGCAGGCAAAGTTCACTTTGCGATTGCATGGTATGCGACATTAAGACGTTTGTGCAATGTGTTATATTCCCAAGTAATCCAATGTGGTTCAGTCTCTACGAAGACCAAACCTTTAAGGAGAGCTACTTGAGATCATCGCATAGAAATGAGACTTATGTTACTCCTTTAAGAGATATTATAGACAACTCCTACAGCATAGTCACATGTAAACTTGTAAGACTATAACCCTAATTGTACATAGAAGCCATTAAATGTGGAGATGAGGGGATGTGGCTCCTATTTTCTTATAACTATACATTGGTATTAAGAACTTTTTGTTGTGTAGCTAGCATGATTAATAGATTATTGATAATTCAAGTCCAAATTCTACTTGCTGATTTGAGTTCTTTCAACAAATACATATTGATGACCAGACATTCATCATATGAGTAACCAGTTCAATGCATAAACATATTAATGGTAACCTAGGTTAAAACTAAGGTCAACAATAAAACGTATATAATCGCTAAAGGTTCCAACTCGGTTCGCGTAGTGTAAGAATCTACAATGTATAAGAATAATTTCAGAATTTCGCATCAATTAAATCTTTACCGGGTCTTTCGTCGACTAAGCTTGTTTCCGCGAGGGCCGGACCGGAGTTCAGCAATCGAGCCAAGACCTGAAAACCACCACTGTCTTCCTCATCATCAACATCATCACGTCAATAGCAGACACATCTTCATCATCATCAACATTAGCGGCACTCGCCGGAAGTCGACACCATCATCATTATTATCAACATCAGTTACCATAATCATCAATAATCACCGGAAAAAAAAAGAAGAATTTCGAGTTTGGAACTTGTTTACCGTTCAGAAATCAAAGAGAAAAGAAAGAACAGATGTTCTTACCGACGGAATCACGGCTGCCGGAACTCTGGGGCATGCATCAAATAATACGCAAAGTGTGAAATAACCTAAGCCACTGCACAAACTGTAAACAGATTCACAGAATTACAAAACTAAAAGCATTAATCAATTGAAACGCAAAGTCAAATAACCTAAACCACTGAACGAACTGTAAACAGATTCACAGATTTACAAAACAGAATGGATTAATCAATTACTACGTGAAGTGTAATACCTAAGCCACTGCACGAACTGTAAACAGATGAACAAAACAGAAACAGAAAAGCATTAATCAATTGATACGCGATGTGTCAAATAACCTAAGCCACTGAACGAACGGTAAAAAGATTCACAGATGTACATAACCGAAAGCATTATTCAATTAATATGTGAAGTGCAAACTAAACTAAAAGCCACTGAACTAACTATAAGCAGATTCACAGATTTACAAAACAGAAAGCATTTATCAATAGATCCGGGCGATGTGTCAAATATTCTAAGCAACTGAACGAACTGTAAACAGATTCACAGATGTACATAACCAAAAGCATTAATCAACTGATAGGCAAAGTGTAAAACAACCTAAAAGCCACTGCACAAACTGTAAACACATTCACAGACGTATAAAACCGAAAGTACTAATCAATTGATACGCGAAGTGTAAAATAAACCTAAAAGTCACTGAACGAACTGTAAACACATTCACAGATTTACAAAACCGAACATATCAATCAATTGATAATGAACTGAACGAACTATAAACAGATTTACAAAATGGAAAGTATGAATCAACCGATACCTCCGCTGATTTAGCCGGCTGTTGCGGAGGAGTAACTGACGGATCTACCGGAGTCGTCGGAGACGATGAAAGAGGTGTGAATTTCTTCCTCCGTATCATCTGAGGAAACCGGTGCGAGTGAAAGGGGATGGACCTGCTGCGTACGGTGAGATTAGTGAAAAAATGTGTTTTTTGTTGAAATCGATGGTGGTGGGATTGTTACAACCGATTCGGTGTGGCTGGTCATGGTAGAACCCTAGGGTTAGGGTTTAGATTTGGGAAAAGTGAAGCAGATTGTGAGAGTTAAAGATTTGATGGAGATTTGTAGGTCTAGAATCGAAAGAGACAACCGCTAATCGGATGGCAGGGTTCCGATTTTTGTTCCTCTTCCTTCGGTTCGCGTTCAATCAAAGCAGAGACTAGATGGATTCAATGGAGATGCTTCATGTATGTGTCTGGTCTCTTTCCCTCTATATCATATGCCAAAATAACAAGTCGATTAATCATAAAAACAAAAGGGTGTATCAGTTTACCATATCCAGGGATGAATTTTGGGAGGGAATTAACCCATTGAGTTAAGGAAATTAGGGGGAAAGTGAAAATGAACAAATTTTGAGAGGGAGACAAAATAGAAACGAGGGGGAAATTAGAATTGTTTTTGGGTAAGTGGTGGGAAATGAAAATTAAAGTTAGATTTTTTCATATATTACACAAAATAATTATAAAAAATTATACACGAATATAATATTATATTTTATATAAAAGTATAAGAAAAAACTTATATAGAAATAAGTTTTATTTATAAATAATATTGTAAAACTATACATGATTAATATCCTAGCTTTTTTATCCAAATAATATTGTAAAACTATACATGATCAATATCCTACAATTTTATGTTACGTTTGAAAGATTTATGTTGCGTATAAATGTCCCTAACTAATCTTGTTTGACAACTAACTAACATATTTGATTAAATAAAATAACTGAATATTTCACTATAAATGATCCTCATTGGCTCTACAATAATTACCTATAATTAGCAATCATTGTCTCTAATTGATCCTAACTCGAATCACTTGACCACCAGTGGCCTTATTGGCCATCAATTACCCACTTGACCATCAATTATCCTAATTAACCAATAACAGACCTAATCGTTATTAACTGTTAATGACCATACTAATTTAGTCCCTAATGGTCAAATTTCCTATGGTTCGTGTTGTTTTTCGGGTCGTGTTAGAAATTCACACCCCTACTCACCAGAGCACTATAACAACCAATTCACCTTCATTGCCCCTAGTTGACCATGATTGGGCTTAGTTGACTGTGGTTGGGTCCAACTGACCGTCATTCGGTCTAATTGACAATTATTGAGCTCAACAACCCTAATTGACCTTCATTGGGCCTAACTGATCTTGTTGAACCCAAATAACCATCAGTGGGCCTAAATGACTATCACTGGTTCTAATTGACCATCGTTGAACATAATAGACCATCATTGAGCCTTATTAACCCAAATTGACTTTCCGTGAGCCTACTTGACCATCATTAGGCCTAATTGACCATCATTGATCTCAACAACCCCAACTGACCTTCATTGGGCCTAATTGACCTTTTTGAACCCCAAATAACCATCATTGGGCCTAAATGACTATCATTGATTCTAGTTGACCATCGTTGAACATAATAGACCATCATTGAGCCTTATTAACCCTAATTGACTTTCAGTGAGCCTACTTGACCATCATTGAGCCTTATTAACCCTAATTGGCCTTCATTGGGCCTAGTTAACCATCATTAGGCCTAATTGACCATCATTGAGCTCAACAACCCCAATTGACCTTCATTGGGCCTAATTGACCTTTTTGAACTCAAATAACCATCATCGGGCCTAAATGACTATCATTGGTTCTAATTGACCATCGTTGAACATAATAGACCATCATTGAGCCTTATTAGCCCAAATTGACTTTATGTGAGCCAACTTGATCATTGAGCCTTATTAACCGTAATTGACCTTCATTGGGCCTAGTTAACCATCATTAGGCCTAATTGACCATCATTAAGCATCATCAACCGAAATTGACCTTCGTTGAGCCTAGTTGACCATCAACCAACCTAAACTATTTTTTTACCGAATAAATATGATTTATGGTTTTAGTTTATTTAATTTTCTATAACTAATAAAATGGTTATTTTATTTTGATTTTAAATTATTTTTTAATATAAAAGTTATTAAAAAATTTAAATTTTTACATTTGTCAAATATATTTAATAAAATACATGAGCGCGTGACTATAAGTTATTAGACAAAATCAATTTATAGACAAAATCAATCGACGTTGTGAGGACAGAATCGGTTTCGATCATCAAGGCACCGGCACCCGCATACCCTACGTTACCGAAGCGAATACCGGTGTTGGTCCTGATAACATTGATACCAGTAAAAATGTTGTTTAAATAGCTACAATGACGGGCATAAGGATATTTAAAAATTCAAACTTTAAATTATCACGACATGCGTGAACATCAAATTATCGCCTAGATTTGGTCAGTTGTTCACGAGTCGTGAGATCCATGGGTTATCTACATCACGATATGCGTGCACATCAAATTATCATCGAGAAGGGTGGTGTTGGTCCGTCAGAAGCATTATAATACCATATTAATTCATGATGCAAAATCTAATATATATTAGAAATATACAATTCAAACCTACTAGATATATTCACCTACGAAAAAAAAAGGATCTCATTAATTAGCAACATCCCATCCATTATTATGTTACGATATATCATTTAAATGAGAAGGATTCATCGCACAAGAAGATATATATCATTAAAACAGAGGCGACTGAAAAAAAGGTGTCGTTAAAAAAATTGTTTAACAAGTAAGACATTATTAGACATATATATATTTTGGACTTTTAAAGTCAAAACAACTATGGTTATAAGCATATGTCCATAACTGTGACAAATTTTATTAGAACCTTTCCCTACAGTTGTCTGAATAATATGTAATGCTGAATGATAATATTAGAACCTTTGCCTACAGTTGTCTGAATGGCTGGATTGTAAAGGAATGTTAACCGTGCCGAGCTCGAGCTTGAAAAATTACCTACGCGCCGAGCTCGAGCTTGAAAAATTACCTACGCGCCGAGCTCGAGCTTTAGAAACAAACCTCGAAACGAGGCAAGCTCGGGCTTTTATAAGTTAAACAAAGCTTAGAATGGAGCCAGTGGGTGCGAGTTTAACGTAAAGGCAATGGGGTTGTAATGTATGTTTTTTTCTGCGATTTTGCTGCAGATTTTTGCAGTTTTTTTCTTCAGATTTTTTGCGATTTTGCTGCAGATTTTTTTGTAGTTTTGTTTTCAGCCTTTTTCTGTTTGTAGCTGGTGTAAACATTGTATTTTGGTGGCACTAACACCCTGTTGGTATGAAGAAATTTCGTTCGCCGTTAAAAAAAAAAAACCTATTTAAACATCATTAACAAAAACTAAGTCCTAAACCATTCCCTAATCCCACATGGAATAGTCAAACCATTCCAGATGCACCCCTCAAAAACATCGTTTAGGTTCGGTTTCGTTTTTTTTTGTTTCGGTTTGGTCGTTTCGTTTGAGTTTTTATGTTTCGTTTCAGTTTCAATTTTATTTAGTTTTTTTTGTTTCGTTTTAGTCGTTTCGGTTCGGTTTCGGTTGTATTGTTTCGTTTTGGTTGGTTTTTCGGTTTCGGTTTTTCCTGATTTTTTGTATCGTTTTGGTCGGATTCGTTTTGGTTTCGGTTTTTTGTTTCTTTCTGGTCGTTTTTTTTCGGTCTCTGTACCGACTCGAACAAAAGGTATATTAATGATGAAATCATGTTTATAGAAATAGCAAAAAAACCCAACCCGTTTCGACCCGAAACCCATTTTGAACTAGACCCGATCTGACCTGACCCGAACCTGTTTGGACCCGAATCCATTCCAACCCGGACCCGTTCTGACCCGACCCAAAACAACCTTTTTTTAGTTTGACCCATTCTGACCCTAACCAGTTCTGACCCATGACCCGTCCTGACCCGACCCAACCCATTTGCCCGTCCTAACTGTGATTATGTTGGGGTTTAATTTCCAGATATTGCAGCCAACAAACATACCTCATCAAATCAAATCCAACAATTTGCTGGTTGATATTCATTTCAAAAAGATTCCCATAATACCCCTGGCTTATTAAATTTCTAGATCTGGTATATATTTTGCTTTCCCATTGACAATTGATTTTTTTAAATACTTCCTGTATATGAAGGAGACTCCTTTATCAGTCCACAAGATCTTCCCAATCTCATTAAACCAGTTTAGCACCAACTGATAAACCAAAATCTGCATCAAGACCATAATACTAAAAAAATACCAAAAATACCCCTGCCCCCAATTTCAAAGAAAAAACATGGGCTGTTAGGAAATACTTTCTCCGCCATAAAGGCTTCAAAAATATGCATCAAAATGTATACAGGGATTTTGAGCAACCACCAGGACATAAATCAACCAATGGTCTTTGAATACTTCCAGAATTTGATTAGCCGTTCTTTTGTATGCTGAGAATTTTCATGAGTTCCGGTTAAGCCAGATAAGCAAAATTCCAGAATATATAATCAACCAGAGTATTTTTTTGTCCTGTATTCGAACCAAGGGAGGAAGCTGGGAATTGGAGAAGTTCCAGAACCAAGTTGCAGGATCTGACGTCAATACCAATCTACTCTGAGACTCTGCACCATGTTTCTGCAGCAACCGAGCAAGAATAAAAGTGTGAATAACGTCTTCCACCTTCAAAGCGCACAGAGAGCAGTTGACATCTTGGATCTGCACGCCACGTTGCACCAACGAAGATGCAACAAGGATTCGGTTTAGAGCTAGTGGCCACACAAAGCATCGAGTTTTTAAAGGGACCCAAGTTAACCAACTTATTTTGGGTGAGCGTGCGTCAATATTAGTTGCTTCTATCCATCTCCTGCAAGATTTAGTAGAAAAGACCCCAGAAGTGTGTGAAGTCCTTGAGACGGATTAATAGCATACTCAAACTCAGAACAAGTCACTTGAGAGCTTTATATACTGTTCAGAGTTGACTCGGTAAGCCCCGAACCGGTATCATCCACTTCTTTGGTGCTCTTAACATCTGTCTTATGTTCCCCCAAGCCCTTGTCAAGATGACCCTTAACATCCTTAGCAATGCCATTACTCACCAGGACCATAAGAGGATCAACAGCCAATCCATTATCAACATTCACATCGTCTTTACCACACTTACCTCCGTAACACTTACTGTTATAGCCCCGTGAACAAAGCCATTAGTCTCCGATATCAGCGGATCAACAGTCACCCCTTCATTCTTAAACTGCTCAACATTACACCTGCATCACCAAACTCGCCAGTACTCACCTCGACACTCAAGTTCACAAACACATAGGCGGAATAGCTGGTGCCATTACAATTACCATTACCACAGACATTACAATCAACAGTAGCAACACCACCAACTGCATTCACACCAGAATGACACTTTTCCTCCTCCACCTTACAAACCATCTCACTGCAAACAATTTCAGCACCAGCCGTCATCTCAAAACGTTCGCAAATCCTTTAACAGATTCGGATCCGGATTTGGTATGATCCAGATGCAAAAAATCAAATCGAACATTAACCGAATTGGAATCTACCAGATTAAATCATTGTACGACATTATAACAAAAACTCAAACGCAATCTACCGTACTCTAACTACCTCACCCATATTTTTGTTGAAATTTGACAGAATCCTCAAATATATGATATGAAACAAGATGTATTTGTATATTAACCTATACAATAACGCGGTATCTTAAAAGAGCTGTTGGTATGCAACCATAATTCATCATCTCCGTCTTCAGTTCTACATCCTTCCTCCATAAACCTAGGTTTTTTAATTTCAAAATTAGGACTACTCAGTAGGGGAGAGTTACCTGGTTGCAGAGGAAGGCACTGGAACAGAGGGATGAGTAGGCAGGGTGAAAAGGATGGAGCTTGATAGAGGGATGAATAGGAATTGAAGATTTTGGGTGTATTTTGTGGGTGGGTAACTAAAGATGGTCACGTAAACTAATTAAAGTGTGACGATATACAACTTGTAGTCACATTTTTTTGTTTTGCCATAACTATTGATAATTTTTAGACACATATAAAAACTTATAAGTGGCTGATAAATATCACTTTTTAGTCACATAAATACGTAAGTGGCCGTATATATATTATTTTTAGCCATATCATTAAAAATTTATTGTGCCAGTTAGTAAAATTTGGCCACACTTTTCTACTGTGACTAAAGGTTTGAAAAAGATGTGTTTTCGCCACACAAATTAAAAAATTATACAAAAACTGTGGCAGTAGGTCACGTTTGGCCACACTTTTCGAGTTGTGGCTAGACTGGCTAGTAAATGTCACATTTTTTTAAAAAAGTGTGACCAAATGTTTTGAACTGTAATACAATGGTCACATTAATAACAAAATATGTGGCTAAAAGTGTTTTAAAATATTATAAATAACCTTTAGCCACACATTTAGTCAAAACTGTGGCAGGCTTGTGTTTGAAAAAGTGTGGCTAAAGCCCAATTTTGACGTAGTGTATCTATCCGGTCATGAGTTAAAGCATTTTACCTACCTCGATTTCATATCATACCTCAGCGATCCGTAAACCAGATCAATCCGCACCTTCACAAGTACTAACCGTACCAGGCCAACTTTCATTCATCTGGGCTTCCACTCGTGCACATTCTTTCACCAATTCGATTGGTTTCATCACTTTCAGAATTCCACTATTAACATCTGCAAAATCGGCGGTTAGCACCTTTCATTCAACATTCATTATACTAGATGATTACCCACCTATAATCCTTTTACTTCTTCCTACATACATGCTATAACACATTCCACATTTCATCCCTTACATGCAATTCTTTTATTCTAGTTACTTATTTCGTCAACCTTTACAGTTTGACTTTTCGAGGTCAATCTGACATTTCTTATTTATCGTAGATGTATTAAAGTACACGTTCTTACTTCTTTCCATTCATGCTTACTTGCCAAGACATTCATTACATCAATTCAGTATTCTTGCCAAAACTTACCTTTCCCAATCATACTTAAATTATTGTCCGGGTCGCCCGTCATCCATTACGACTCCTAAGACGCATCTAACACATAACATGTTCAAAACTTCTTTCTTTCGTCAAAATTTAAGTTTGCGTGCCAAACATTATGCTCGCCTATAAGAATAAAACTTACAAATCAAAACATTAAATATATCGAGTTTAAATGGCAGTTACCATTTGACCCGCACGTCTCTTTAACCATTCTTGCACACAAAATATTTGTGTATATAAATATAGATAAGTTTAAGACATAACTTGGATAATATTCGCTTTTTAAGGAATGTTTAATTGCTTAATCTGTAATTATCTACACATTCGAATCTTTTCATTCTTATCATTCATTATGTTTCGAACCCGCCACGCGGTTCCTAACCTATGATTTATACTTTCATTCCTTTCATGTTTCGAACCCGTCTCGTGGATTCTAACATATCATTCATGCTTTCAATTCTTTCATGTTTCGAATCCGTCTCGCGGATCCTAACATATCATTCGTACTTTCATTTCTGTCATGTTTTGGATCCGTCTCGCGGATTCTAACATATAATTCATACTTTCATTCCTGAAAGTCTTACATTTCTTTTCACCCTCACGTCCACCTACTACCTAATTCTAACGGACATACCTGTAACAATTATCACGGTCTCACGAACGTCATATGCTTCTTGTGTACTGGCCAGGTACCCAATTCACATACTAGTTTCGTGTCTTCGTGTAATCGCCACCTTATGTCTGAAGAATTTAGTTTCGGCACGTGTAACATTTTCAAAACTTCCTTACCATTTCATCATTATATTTCATTTAAAGTCTTATTTCACTTGCCAGATTATACCATTACATGCGCCCACGTGTTAAATTTACATACCTGGGCCAATTTGTCTTACTACATGCCTTGATGCCGGTTCTAGACCACATTCACGGATCACCCCTTTCAAGCAATTGAGTTTACCTTACACATAACATACTGTTAGTTTTCTTCAAACACATACTTAAGCACATACTTACCCTTACTTCTACCTTTAGATCTTGATCGAGTCTCAGATTGTACGGGTTCCTTGTCACAAGAGCACACAGGTTTGAGTTCAAGTATTTATCTCCTCATACTTGATTTCCCTCAAACCAGGGCTTTGTTACCAACTTGTAAGACTGTAACACCCCGAAAACGGGTTTGGTAATCAAACCACGTTAATATTTATGAACGGGTAAAGTACCATTAGTGATGAAGTTAACCCGGTAAATATTAGGGATTAAATAAAGAAACCTAATATTAAATAAAAAGGAATAAAGGCTGTTGAGGAAACAAAGTATATATATAAGGCCCGAGTTAACGGGACTTAAAATAAAACGGGTTATAATTTCCCGAACCCATTAAAATAACTAGGAATAAAAATAACCTAGTTAGAAAGAAGCCTTGTAGTAATATGTTAGAAGGTTAAAAACACCTAAAATAAGAACCTAATAATAGTTTGGGGACCAAAGGTGTTAAGTTTGAAACTAATATTATTAAAACAAAATTTAAAACACCAAACTTGTGTCTGGTTCGATCAAGAACGCAGGGGGCGACCAAACATCCTCCACCAAACCCTAGTTCATGCAAATTGTCCAAATTGAAGGCCAAATCCTGTTTCAAAATGAAATCCGAGCACGAAATAGTGATCTCCACTGAAAAAGGAGTCATAAGGTATGTGAATTTCATGAGAAATCTCTAGTTGAATTTCTGGGTGATCTTAGAAAATTCGAAATTGATGGTTGCATGTTTGTTATATGGATAGAATAGGAACATAGTAGTGTCTAGGAGTAAACCCTAGACAAGTATATGTTGAAATCATGTTTAGCTCAAGTTTTTGTTGATACTAAATTCATGTATGAGATGTTTTTAGGGTTTTGATTGCAAAAAAATAGTGTTATGATGTCAAGAACAATCTTAAATTGAAAGCTGAATTCAAACGATTCTTGATCAGAATTTACAGCCAATTTGTATTGGCTGTAACCTGGACAAAACGTGATAAAATCATGTGTTTCTTGAGTCTAAAATGTAATTCCAAGAAATATCTTTAAAACCCCACTGGAATCGCATTTTTTCGGCGAAAATTGAGCGTTTTATGAATTTTTCCGTATCAAAGGTTCAAGCTGCGTTTTCTGGCAGAATTTGTAGCCCATTACGAATGTCATAACTCAATTTAGGAATTGAGTTATGATCTCAAATTCTTATAGTAGAAAGTTTTAAGTGATTAAAAGAATCGCCAATTGGAATTTCGTCAATCGGATAAACGGGGAATTTTAAATGAATTTTTCCGTAAGCTGCAGTCAGAAGTGACGAATCTGATTGCAGCTTAGTAAATGAATTTTTACGAATTTTTGGTAAAGAGTTAGATCTTGAAATTTTAACACAAGGGCTAACCCTCCGAGAGGTACGCCACACAAAAAAATCATAATTTTTGAAGACATGTAAACAGGTTAAACAAGTCACCAAAAAACAGCCCATTTTCAGTGATATGAAATGCCTAAATGAAATCGCGGCTTACTAGTTAGTATGTAAAAATTTGATTTCGTTAAGAGTTCGGATGAAATATGCCTAAGTGAGTTCAATGAACCAAATTTGCATATGAATATGTTGATAAGTCAATTGACTTTTAAAAAGTCAAACCGACCAATGATTAGATCGAATGATAATTTTGATATGGTCGAATGATAAATCCGACATAAAATCCGTAGGATGGAATAGCCGTAAATGATTATGACTAATCTAACCGTCTTACGAATCATGATGATAGTTTGACGCTTGACAAGCTAGATGGAGGCTTGGAAAGGAAGCGGGTCAAACGAATCAAGTGTAAAGGGAAAGCGTACTTCGGATGCAAGGTAAGTTAACCTTACACCCCCTTTTTAATTACATTACATTTACTTGTGAACATTGATTGTGAATTATGTTAAGTATTTGAAATATGAAGTCCGACATGATACTATGTAAGTCGGAATAAGTAAAACTGGCGAGAAACCATAAGATATGGTAATAAGGGGTAAAAGGGTAAACTAGTCGGGTGAAGACTAGTAAATAAGGGATTTTGAACAATACGTTATGGGGTGAATCGTAAAGGGCAAAAACGGTAGAATGGTAATCCGAACATGGGTTAACGAATAAATAAAAAGGATTTGAAAGGACACCATTTGGCATAAGTCAAAATGAGTCAAACAAAGCAAGAAACGACTTTTAAGCAAGATGAATTCAAAGAGTAAATCGGAATAGGTTAAAGGGATGAAATGGTAATTAAATACCATCTCATAATTATAATTGGTCGTTTCGACTAAACGGGTCAAATGGTGTTGTTAACACCATTTGACAATAATATCTTATGATCGAGTATTGAGTTTTGTAATAACAGGAATTTATCCCATGGTTCGCATTGCTATTGATTAGAAATTAATAGCAAAAGGTATGTAAATGGGTCAATCCCATGACTCGAGCCAGGTACGCATAGTTAAGTTGCTAGTTAAACATGCAAATATGGGTCAAATAATTAGCGAGAGTCCTTCGTCATAAATGAGGGACTAAAAATGACCAAAACGCCCATGATTTGTAAATCGGGCAAATGACCCTTAGAGGTCGTTTAGATACTAGTATTATGATTATGCAACTCTTAGATATATGTAAGAGTTGTAAGTATAAACCTTGAGAGTCAAATGCCTAATAACGGGTCAATTACGTAGAATGACTATCCAAAGGGTAAGATTAAGGATAACGGTCCGTTATGTTAAATCCACTACAAAATAGTTGTTGTGAAATATAAGAGGCTATTTAAAAATGGAAATACGAAGTGTATAAAGAGAAATGCGAGTTTGATGCTTAAATGCATGAAAACTTCTAAACGGGTCAAAATAAAGTAGTTGGTAAAATGTTGGCTTAAGTGTAATAAAGAAAAACGTAAACCGGGTAACGGGAGCGTAAACTATATGAATAATGGATCCGGGTAATGGATGATAGCTTAGACATGTTAAGAAACGAACCCCAAGCAATTAAAATGAGTTTGGATAGGTTTGGATGCAAATTTGATGAAAAATAAACGTGCAGAGTTGACACGGCTGGGTGAACTTTTGACACGGCCGGGTGAAGGGGCTGTGAAAAATATATGTTAAGCTGACACGGCCGGGTGATCTTTTGACACGGCCGGGTGAAGGGGCTGAAAACAAAATATATAATTTCTTGTATTTGATTATTTTGTTCAAATGCCTTGATTTCTAATCTTTTAAATGAAATTGTATGATAGGTAAATATGCTCTTAAGACCCCGGAGGATGATCAAGCCATGTCAAGAACCGAATAAAGCTTCCGCATTTTGTCTATTTTGTTTTAGTGACATGTAAACACTTGAAATTATGTTTTGAAAGTTTATCTAGCATGATGTAGGCTTGAATGTTATGATCAAGTATGATCTTAAAACCATGAAGTTTTTGTAAACTCGAAAAATTTTGTACTAAATGCATGATAAATGTCATAAATCCTGTTATTTTAAGTTGGGTCTTACAAAGACCCTAACACGCTTTAACTGAAAAGACGCAGCGGAAATACGTACCATAAAATTTCTTTCATTATAAACGTTTTGACTTACTTGAAAGTTCATTTTAAAATAACTCTTTTACAATATATGCATCCTTCATACTCATTTAATAAAATAAAAGCATAACTTATGTTTATCAAATTACATACTCAAGCATTCCCGTACAATCTATCTTGTGACTCGGTCTTTGATCGCTACTCCTCATGATGATAATCTGTGATTCGTACAACCTGCACCCACCACATACATTCGCAACATTAGCATATATTATATACAAACAAGATTCTTAATCATGTAGTCTCGTTACGTTCTATCCACATATACTTTCCATCCCGTTATCTTTCTAGATTTAATCATTCCATCCGGGTGTCTAATCCTTGGCGAAACTTCAATAATGTACCTGCATTACATTTCATTCTCGAGGCACATTGTTAATAACGTCAATACTTAAATGTATTGAATCCACGTATACAATACATACATAACTACGTACATACATACATACCTTTACTTGCTTACATACGCATCTACTTACATACATACATGATTACGTCTTCACATACGTACTTACATAAATACATAACTACATACATACATACCTACTCACATACATACTTACATACATAACTACTCACATACATACTTACATACATAACTACATACATACATACCTACTCACATACATACATTCCTAGACACGTTTGCCCATGGATTCCCTTTTACTAATCATGTAGGTAAATCCATACTTATACTTACATATACCTCTATACTTATTTCATTCCATTTTATGCTTGCGTACACGCTCATCGCATCTCATAAACACTCTACAATGAGTTTAGAATACATTTTGGGGCTCCTTATAGGTTACGGGACTGATTTCGGATGAATTCTGCACATTCGGGTGAACTTGCAGCTGACGCATGGTCGTGCGTCCCAACCGCACGACCGTGCGGAACCTACGACGTCGGGAGCACTGGCAGTGCACAAGCCAGTGCAATGATTTACTCGGAATCGCACGACTATACGGCCCAAGCGCACGACCGTGCGCTTCCTCGCGTCGGTCAACATCGCGTAGACAGTGTATTAGGGCGTCGGAGAAAAACAACATTTGCACATGGCGTCGGCGACGGCCAAACTTGCCGTCGGCGACGGCCCCTGGTTTCTCCATTTTTCTGCAGATCCGTTTCGTCGTCCGAACGCACTAAAACGCGTATAACTTTTGAACCGTTTACCCGTTTAACCTCCCGTTTCTTCCTACATGCTCGTAATTTGACATTCTATCATGTGAACTAGAAATCCCATATCCGGATTAAGGAAATTCTTATCTTACGCACTATCGGCTTATTATTCATTTACAATTTTTTCGACCCGTTCATGTTTTTATCAAATAACTCATTCATTTTAACCCAAAACTTACATGAACCTTATGACCATAATACTTTTACACTATCCGGAGTGTCGTACTTGGGGTTTACGCACCCGATACCCGGTATTCGTTAAATTCATTCATTATTACGTAATTGAACATTAAATAGTACAATTTCCATCTATGAAATTGTTTATCCATTTACTCATGATTTACTACCGAACCTCTTGCCCATTAACCCGCGTCACCGTTTCTCGGTTAGCATGCTTACGTACAATTTTATCCATTACCCGGTTATCATATCGAATTCGTTACTTATGCAACCTTTCCGGTATGCAATAAAACCTCGTTTTGACCCATTTGATTTGCTTAGCGAAATTCATCGATTTCATACAACTCATTCCTATTTGACCTCAATTATCATACTTAATTAAGTCGCACATAACTTTACATAAACAACTAAGAAGTGATTACGGAAATCACTTACCTCATGCATCCGTGTTCATATCCGTTTCCTCGCCACGTCTTGACCCGTTAGCCTTCCGTGCTTGATTCCGTCTCGACATGATTCCTATACTTCCATGTCATCGAAATCACATTCTTATTAGCATACACAATTGTACATGTTAACGATAATGTCGATCGCATAATTCACATTTGACTTTCATTAGTCACTTCTAACAAGCATAATACATGTAACCAAATTCATATCATTTCCAACTCGTGTAATCCATCATGTCATCGCATTAAACACACATACGTCTAACACGCACCGTATAACTTACTTTAATCTTACAATTATGACAACACGTCTAACCATTCTTCTTATACACAGTTGACTTTTAGAGGTCAACGGTTCATTTAATTTAACTTTCGACTTATCATTATATACCCGTAACATCATAATAGCCTATACGGACAACACTATATACATTTCATCATACACTTGGCGTGTTTACTACCTCCTAAGCATAGTGTACAACCAATTCATGCATATTCTTCTAAACTCATACATAAATCATCAAAATATCCTTCTAATCAACATGGATCATTCATGCATAGCATCAAACATACTAGTATCACATTTCTTTCAATTCCTCTAACAAGAATCTACCATACATATCAAAATACATCAATATTAAGCAAGAATTTAGACATAGATGATTTACCCATGTCATCATCTTCACCATAACAAACGGGTTTCACCATTAAACATCAAATTAACCTAAACCATGCATAATCCATGTTCTATATGATGATTCTAACACACACCCGTTCTCAATTTCATACAAATTCGCAATTTACATCATAAACCACTTTGTGAAAGATCACCAATTTAACTTTTAAGACATACCTTACGATCCCCTTGTGAAGGTGATCATTAATCCATGCTCGGTTATGAATTTGAGCTTCGTTTAGCCTTCCAATTTGATGGATTAGATGAAGTTAGGGTTTTGGCTTCATGAGAGCTCCTGCTCTCTCTAGAACACACGATCGTGTGTGTTTGTGTGTGTAATTTCATATATTAATTCAACTTTCATTTTAACCCACTTTAGTCCCTTGTGTTTATTAATTAAACATATTTGGCTCAACTTTCATCTCTCAATTGTTTCTACTATATTCTTAACTAGGTTAAGTAGCCTAGTTATTTATTTCTTGATGTACCATATCAGAACATTTGCCGAATATAAACATTCGGGTTTTGGGGTGTTACAAAGTCTTTGTTTTATTAATGGAAAATAACATAATTAATGAGAGGACTTATAAACTATTTGATGTTTTACCATTATGCCCTTTTTTTTTTTTTTTTTCTTTTCATATTAAATTTCTTCTCAAATGAATCTTTCTTTACACTAAATACTAACTAAATTGATTTCGTTACTATCTTATTAAAAAACATACCTAAATTTCAGTTTCGACATTGACTTTAAATAAAAAAAGTTTAAAGCAAGTAAATAATTAAACTTGGTATTATTAAATGAAATTTTATATTAAAAAAACAAACTACACGCATCTGAGATAATACCTTAGTTTATAATTCATACACTCAAAATATAAATAATAGTGTTCAAACCTTAAAAAGTAGTTAGCATAGCCTTGATGTACATTAATCAGTGACGTAATTTGTTTATATTTTATGATTAGTATTGGAGCTCACGCTTCGTGACGGGGTTATAGGAGTGTGCAGGCGATGATGTATTTGTTACATGGTATATCGATGATATATTATAGACCATGTAGACTTTAATCTAAACGACAGTAAAAATAAACAATCAACATGATTAAGTAACATATCAAAAGTTAAAAGTTAGCTTTAAGCATAATGGGGTAAATAAAAATAATAATTAAGTTTGTTACTTGGTATATTGATGGGTTAATATAGACCATGAATTAAAGTTATGAAAAAGATAAGAGAACACATATTTGTTAAAAAATAACTTTATTAAACTTCCATATATAAATCTATTAAAGTTAAGTGCTACAGATGTAAATCATTTATAAAAAAATCATTGATGTTTAGAAGTCGTATGACAACTTTATTAAAGTTAAGGTTTAAAAACGTAAATTAACTAAATGAAAAGAAATAATAATGTTGTATCCCTAACAAATAAAATAAAATAAAGTGAAAAACACCAAGTAAGAATTAGGAATTAATATTGTTCACAAATTAAATTGTTATTGTATAGCACTAGTGTTTAACCTCTGCTTTGCGGGGCGGGGTCCCGGGTCCTTAAAACTGTATTAAGATCTTTAAGGATTAATATTACTAATATAGTGGTTATAGAAGGTCTAGCAATTACTCATTTAAAGTCTTGTGTCTTGCTAGTTGTATCCATTTTCTAAATATATAAATAAAAATCTTGAAAATGATTAAAAAAAATACGATAATGTAATTTTTAATTCAGAATACCACCAGATCCATTAAATCAAAAATGGGTCCGCCAATAAAAATCTAAATAGGAGCATAACATTATTTATTTTAGTTTACTTCTTTTTGTTATTTTTTTTAACGGCCAACAAATCAATCCCGAGCATTCTCGGGGCACCCACTGGACAAACGGAGTACTCCAAGAGTAACCCGAGTCATCCACCACCAATTCCCGGGAAAACCCGGTAACCCACCCGCCCGTAGGCACAACAGTAAAATTACCTGTAAAATCCGTTTGGCTCAAGGATCGAACCCCGGTTTCCCTGGGTCTCTTATCACTGTCCACCAGTGCCTCACTCTTTTTTTGCATTAAATGAGAATTGAACTTAAGTCTTCAAAGAAGAACTCAAGTCCTCCTATAGTCCTACCACTTGAGCTAGACGTCATTTGCACTTATTTTTGTTAGAGTTAATTGCTCGGATGGTCCCTGTGGTTTGCCATTTTTTCATGTTTAGTCCCCACCTTTTTAAAATAGCATGTTTGCTCCCTGTGGTTTGCTCGGTTGTTACTCGGATAGTCCCTGATATGGATGGACGTTAGTTCTTAGTGTTAAGTGGGTTTGAAATGACTAAAATACCCTTTCTTATTAAAAAAACAAAAATACATTAAACAAAAATATAAGGTGGGACCCATTTATGATTTATCTTCAACAACCCACCCAAACTCTTTTACGAGGACTGTTCCGGCATGCGGCAACTCCACTCCGCCGTGTTGTAGCGGGAAAACGCACCAGGTGAACTCGCCGAAAAAATCACCACGCATTCTTGATTGCAATTTCTGTCTTATAATTGTTTAGAGAGATTAACATTTGGCTGTTTAAAGAGAATTAACAATCTTGATTTTGTTTGAATTTGATTTTGTAAAATTGTTTATAGATATGATGGATAATATAGCAATTATAGACAAAACCAAACTGAACTAGCTCAAACATGCCAAAACCCAGTAAAACCAATCAAGATGTACTTTGTTCGGTGGACGTTGCAAATCCGATGGCAATGAAAAGACCTCCAAATCCATGAATGTTGTAAAGTGACCTGCGATGGCAATTAAGGGACCTGCAAATCAAGATGTACTCTGTTTGGTGAACGTTGCAAGGGGACCTGTGATGGAAAATTGGCAATGAAGGGACCTGTAAATCCGATGGATGTTATCTTGCCGGTTGGAGTCCACCATCTGGTGGCGGTGAAGTGATTTAACGGGGGCCAAAAGAATTGGTTGGCCGTAAAAAAGGAGGGAAGGGGAGTGCTTCGCCGGACAACAATGGGATGGAGGTGGTGTTTTAGCCGGAGAAGAAAGGAACGGACGGAGGAGTGTCGCCGGAGAAGATGAGAAGATGAGTGGGGATGGGGTTGTGGACCATGACGGTGGTGTGTGCGGTGGTTACGGTGGTGGTTTGTCGAAGCCGTCGTAGGTCAATGAAGATGAAGGGTTAGTGGGACCTGCTAGATATTAACATTTTTAGATATTATATTTATTTTAAGGGCTATTTTAGTCATTATATTCTCTATGGCAAATAGTAATTTCCCCTATATTAATCCTCAAATTTGGTTTGTGAGGAAAAAATACTGTTCAATTTTTTACCAACATTAAAGCTAGCTTTACAAGTACATAATGCATTAATGTTTCTTCTTCCTACCTGACCATCAAATCTTATCTTATCTCAATATATATATATATATATCCCTTCACAGACAGTTGCCCTCGCAGATGAATACGCAAGGAGCCATCGACAGCCATTAGACGTCGCAGAAGAACACCACCACCGGCCGCTACGTCGGCCGGAAGAAGAAGGGCGAGGAATGTAAGCCGTGCCTTTCTTTATGCTTGGTACAAGCTCTTTGAGAAAATCCAAATATTTGACCGTAGGGATGAATGATGATGATGTTGAGTTAGTCGACCAACGGAGACGACTATCAGTGATAGATTTCTTTATTTATGGTACCGCATTTTGTTTTTAGTTTTTTCTTTAATCTCGCCTCAAAACTTAAACGGCAAAACAGAGAGAATAAGAACCGTTTCCGGTACGACGCCGTTTTGCCGCGGCAGAGTGTCACAATGCGCATGTAAATTGATGTGCCGGCTTTGTACATGATTTGTTGGTAAAGAATGGATTTTTATAGGGCTAAGAATGGGGGTTGGTGGGTGTCGAATGTGGGGGTGGCAATTAGTTTGGTGAGGAGGAAGTCGCCAGAGGAAGATTGAGAGGATAATTGATTTTGAAGCAATTGGAGGAGGTTGAGGAGAGCCGTTAGATTTTATTTTGATCAAAACAAAACTACATGATAATACTTTGTTTAGAAGAATTTGGTGATTTCACACTCATACAAATATAATATCTATAGGTATGACTCTTGATTAAAAGAAAACATCTGATGCATAAATCCTGAAAAGAAACCAAAATAATTTAACTATTGTATTTCAACCCCTTTAATTTTCATTTTTCATATTTAACCCCAATACTTTTCCATTTTCAACTTTGTCATTTTACATTTCGGTCTAAATCTTGCGAGTAAACACGATGCAACGCACGTGTGTGATTCAACATTTTTATGTATATTTTTTTACGATTTGCGAGTCATAAGCCGACTCATTTATTATTTTCTATGTTTTACGTTTCGGACTAATTTTTGTGAACGCTGCATCGCACGTGCGTGGTTCAACGAACCCGCCGCAAAGCGCAGGTCCTAAATTCTAGTTATATATATATATATATATTAAAGAACAAGTTACTTTCACTGTAGCACTGCTACAGTGCTATAGTAATGTTTTTTTGTTTTCTTTTTTTTTTACTTTGAGTAAACTGCCATTTTGGTCCCTGAGGTTTGGCCAGTTTTGCCACTTTAGTCCAAATCTCAAACCTTTTGTATCTGGGTCCCTGTGGTTTCATTTTTGTTGCCATTTTAGTCCAAAAGTGAAATCATACCAGATTCCCCAAATTAAACCCTCAAGTTTTGTCCTTTTCCACAGGGGTAATCTTGTCATTTTCGTTTTATGATAAATGATTATTAATTAAAAATACCCTTTAACTGACTCCATAGTACACATCGAACTTCCTATTTAACTAATATCCTTCTTTATTTTCAACCCCAACTCAATCAATCGATCCATACACACACCCACACACTCATGGCAACGTTTTCTTCTTCATCATCGGCACACTGTGCATCATCATCATCGGCTTTTTCCAATAATAATCGGCTTCATCATCATCGTACAGTCTCATCATCATCCTCGATTCATCTTAAACAACGTTTTCCCAGGTGTTTTTCTGTTAAACAATCATCAAAAACTGTTCATCTGCAACAAGATGGTTAGTTACTTTCTTTGTCTTACCTAATTCTTTATTCCTAATTTGGGGTTTCTGTAATCAACCTGCATATCATCTTCCCCAATATACCCTAACACAAACCCTAATCGTATAAATTTTGCCCCAAATTGATATTACATTCAACTGGTCAATCACAAACCCCATATCTATCTATAAAAATCAACGACCACATAACATATTCCGTAATTAAAATCAAAATCAAGATCCAATCAATCAAGTCTTACTCAAATCATCCACATCAGTCTCCTCCTTTGATTAAACACACTCGATAAATTGACCGACAAATCCACATACATGGCTACAATCTTTGAAACCATACTTTCATGATTCTTCGATCGGTGATTCTAGTTAATCGGCGGCATGCCTTATAGAAGTGACGGGGCTGGGAGAAGTTGTAGTTGTTGTAGTAGCAAAATTTGGTGTTGGTGGAGTCGCAGCGGGGGCAGGGGAGGTGTTCGGGTTGATCGAGTGGTGGACATCCGGTGGTGGTGCGGCGATGGTCGCAGGAGTCAGATGGCATTGTGGAAGTGGGTTGTTGTATTGTAGAGTGGAATTGGAATCGGTTTGGTTGTGGTGGGTTTGTGTGGGTTTTATTTAAGGAGGCGAGGAGAGAGAAAGGGGGGATAATAAGAGCAGACTTTTTCAGAGATGGGGAAATAACAATGGAAACAGAGACAGTGTAAATTGTGGGCTCCGCTACCTATCGAATAGTCCATTGTTGTTGTTGTGATGGTGGTTTATGGTGGAAAATGGTGGTTGAGGGTTTGATCGTTCGTCCATGGTTGATTCAGCGCCAGAGGAGGAATTGAGGGTTGTCATTTAGGGTTTGTGTTAGGGTATATTTGGGGAAGATGATGTAATTTTATAGGGTAAGGTTGATTTATTTAATTTTATTATTTTTAATTACTAATCAGTTATAATAAAACAAGAGTAAATTACAAAAATCGTCCTTTATGTAAGCTACTTATTGCAAACTGTGTCCTTTGTCTTTAATAAATACAAAAACCGTACTCGATGTTTGCAAACTCTTGCACATTATGTCCTTTAACCCTAACCCAGTTAGGTTTTATGGTTAAATATGACCAAATGGACCCCACATAGGGGTATTTTAGTCATTTTACTCTAAATACTAAAATAAATAATCAAAAAAATTATATATAGATATATTTATAAATACCTATAGATACACTCACATAAACACCCATCTCTCTGTCACAACACACACACCAGCTATCTCTCTAATTGCCGGACCACCACCACCAGACTGACCACCACCGCCATACACCTCACCAGACCGACCACCACCGCCATACACCTCACCGGACCACTACTACCACCTGCACACACCCCACCGGACCACCATCGCACAACCACCGCCATTGCACCTCCCCCATCGCACGACCACCGCCATTGCATCTCCGCCATCGCACCACCACGAAATCAACGGTTGCCGGAGGTGGTGAGGACTCATCGGAAGAGAATACGGACGGTGCCGGAAGAGAGTACGAACTTGACCTGTATATTGTTAGTTAAACTTGAAATCGAGTTGATTATAGATCTAATTTTGTTATATCCGTTGATTACGAAACATTTTGACTGCATTTCGTTAGATAAATATGAGATTCATTTGCTTATTGATCTTCTTTTGCTAATTAGGCAGTAGTTTGACTCTATATTCTTAGTTAAACTTGAAATATTATAGATCTGTTTTTGTATATGTTGTTGCTTACACAGTATTTAAGTCATTTCGCCTGTTAAATTTGAAACTAAGCGATTACAGATCTACAATTGTTTCTGTTGATTACCCAGTATTTAGGTTACATTTCATCTGTTAATTTTGAAATTGATCCAGTTACAGATCTGAAACTGTTGTTATGTTGATTATGCAGATGATTATAGACGCCATGACTACTTTGAAGGAAAGAACCGGTTCAAGCCAGTACGCAATTGCAGGTGGGGTGTGGTTGCAGGTGGGGTGTGGTGGCAAGTGGGTGTTGGAGATGATCATTTATTGGGATTTTAGTATTTAGGGTAAAATGACTAAAGTACCCTTATGTGGGGTCCATTTGGTCATATTTAACCATAAAAACTAACTGGGTTAGGGCTAAATGACATAATGTGCAAGTTTTTTGCAAACATCGAGTACGGTTTTTGTACTTATTAAAGACAAAGGACACAGTTTGCAATAAGTAGCATACATAAAGGATGATTTTTGTAATTTACTCATAAAACAAAAATGACAAAATTACCCCTGTGGAAAAGGACAAAACTTGAGGGTTCAATTTGGGGAATCTGGCCTGATTTTGCTTTTGGACCAAAATGGCAACAAAAATGAAACCACATGGACCAGATACAAAAAGTTTGAGATTTGGACTAAAGTGGCAAAACTGGCCAAACCTCAGGGACCAAAATGGCAGTTTACTCTATTACTTTTAACCTTTAACTTTGAGTATTAACTCTTACGACCCCTTAACTTTCTAAATACTTTTTAACCGAGTTTTACGTATTTATTTTTATTTACGTGTCAATATAAACTTAAGTTGATTTACGTTTCGACATAATTCTTTGAGTAAACTACAATTTTACCCCCTGGGGTTTAGGCCAATTGGCACTCTGACCCCCTCTAACGAAATAATTGCAATTCCCCCCCCCCCCCCCCCCAACATTGTTGTTATGTCGCACATTTACCCCCTGGTGTCAAATAAGTTAACAGATCTGTTAACTGGAATGTGAAATGACTATGTTGCCCTTTCATATTACCCCCTATGGTTTGTTCTAATCTGTAATATTACCCCCTGGTGTAAAATGACTAAATTGTCCTTTCTTATTACCCTCTGTGGTTTGTTGTACTCTGCAATATTACCCCCCGGTGTTATTACCCCCTGAAAACTTATTAGCTGCAAATGTTATCGGTATATGTTTTATAGCGTCATAAAGTAGTCTTGTTTCCACTTGGTAAGCTTAGTGAAGGTTAAGCCAAAGAGAATGCATATCTTGTTAAATAGTTATCTACTACTATCAACTACTTTCTTAATGCAGTTAGAGATATAAATCAGATCACATTGCTGTTTAAGTAGCAAATGGTTACTATTGATCTTTTCCAACATTGATTATATTCAGATCACATGGTGTTTAATGTCATGTGTCAATACATAATATATACAATACTATACAAACTAGAAAAAGTGTATATGAATTGACTTATTTGACATTGTATTGGATAATTTAGATGGTATTAAGAGTATCTTGTTTTTTTCTTTTTAATAACTCAATCAATCAAGGTTATTTCAGTGGGCTAATTCAGGGTTTCCACCAAACGGTCTCATGACGAATACGAGAATGAGATAAAGATAAATCGTGTAAACTGCAGCTAAAGAATATGGAGCCAAGATTTGACCTCTGGACCTCTGTCTTTTGTTGCATGGTCCCTGACTACTAAGCCTCATAGAATCATCTGTTATGTTTACTAACGGATAATGCCCAACGTAACGATTATAATAACCATAATAATAATAATAAGAACACATGATTTACATGGTTCAATGGATTTGTGCTACTGTAATGTATGTACATAACCACACTAACGAGCCAATTTTATTAATCACAAATTAGATTTTACCATTAAAATTGTAGATTTATTTAGAGTAAACTGCAATTTATTTAGAGTAAACTGCAATTTTATTCATCACCCCAAGGTAAAACCTTTGACTGGTTATCATTTCAAGAACCTCAACATCAGCATTTAACACTCCTATGATCAAATCTCTCCCCATGACTTCTACGATGTTTCCTAAATAATCCAGAGCCACAGCCAACCATCTACGAAATCCCCACTCACGTACCCAATTTCTCCTCGTTTTTTCCTTTACCAAGTACAATTCAAATCCCCATGAATTCCACCCAACCCAACAATTAATCTCCCTGATCTTGCAACATCTTCGGCTTGTTTATCTGATTTTCAGACCAAACTTTACTCTCTTTCATTAGAGCGGAGAAGCAGAGGAGGCAGGTGGCGGTGGCGAGGAGCGGGGTGAAGGAGAGGATGCGTTCCAGGAGTTCGATGGGGAGTTTGGACCAGATTTTCCGGTCCATTGGTGGTGAAAAACATCGCAGTTGATGTCGCCGGAGAAGAAACGAGGAGAGCTTAATAGGTGGGGGGTAAGATTTCAGCGAGTGTGATATATTAGGGTGTTATGTTGAGTAGGATATAAAACTAGTGTGGAAAAGACGATTATACCCTTTGACCGTTAATAACTTATGTTGACTTTAAACAACGTTGGGGGGGGGGGGGGAATTGCAGTTATTTCGTTAGAGGGGTCGGAGTGCCAATTGGCCTAAACCCCAAGGGGTAAAATTGCAGTTTACTCTAAATTTTTTTTGTTTTGTTTATTTTTTATTTTTTACTTTTAACCTTTAATTTCAGAATTGACTCTTACAACCCCTTAAAATTTTAAATACTTTTTAATCGAGTTTTACGTCTTTATGTTTATTTACGTGCGGATATAAACTTAAGTTGATTTACATTTTGACATAATTTTTTTTTGTGTTTTCTCAACTTTCGGAATTGACACTGACAACCATTTAACTTTCTAAATACTTTTGTAATCGTAACTTTGAACAGGAGCAAATTCGTAATTTTTTACTGTGGGTAAAATCATATCATACTCGTGCCAATGGTGGAGTGTCAGGCAACATGTTGGGATTGAACCCTATCAGAGGAACAGATAATTAAAGCCAAAACTGGATCAGAGCAGTGGATCCAGAATAAGCAGATGTTTACATACAAATCTCTCCCCTTGAAAGTGGTTTCATATCTGCTGACCTCCTATCTGCTGATCTTACTAAGTGCTGACCTACAACTGCTGCCTTGCATCTACTGCCAATGTCAAAGACTGATGGAAGACCAAAGCTCTGCTGATTCAATCTACTGCCTTGAGTCTAGTACTGCTGATCCGGACAAGCACTGCCGGGTTCACAGCAGTGGAAGGATGCAGCAGCTGTTTAAGTGTCTTTTATGTAATGAAATGTAATAGCAGTAGTTAGTACATCAGTGTTTGTATAGATCAGAGGTTAGAGTTTGTTAGGAGGTTAGATGTCACTTTCATGGTGACGTCAGCTAAGATGCTCAGTGGTTTGCAAGTGCCTATAAATAGTTCAGTACTTTGTACTGTTCTATGAGCTCTTTTGCATTATCGTCTTCTTTGCACGAACAAACTACTGAGCTCTGGCTGAGGGGGAGTTTGCATTCATTCATCAATCATTGTAATCGTTATTGAAATAAATTCAATCTTTCGATTCATTGTGAAAAGATGTTTGATCAAAGTATTACTCTCGTTTGATTGTATGCAAAGTTTGTTTTCATCATAATTCCGCTGCACACTCATCCATTTTCATCTTAATTACAAACATAAAATACAATCAGAATCAAACTCAGATCCAACAATTGGTATCAGAGCCTGGACAGTCAAATTTGATTTAACAATCATTTTGACGTAAATAGTTCATCTCATAACAGTTGATACTGATCGTTTGTTGAAAAACAAAGCAAGGATTAATCACCATTAAAGTTGATTTCTCAGTGTCTGTAAAACAACAAGAATGACGTCACAATCTCAGGATGATAAAAACAACATCGGCTCGCTTTTTAAACCACCTATGCTAAAAAGAAATGAGTACAACATCTGGCAGAGGAGGATGGGTCACATCCTCGCTCAACAAAGCACAGGTTGTTGGAGGTCTGTCATCTATGGTCCCCATGTTCCTTCAGTGCCAAGCGCTGAAGATGCTAAAAAGTTCGTTCCAAAACCAGTTGAAAATTATACCGAAACCGACTTTCAAAAGATCGAACTAGATGCTAAAGCGTTTAGCATCATAGCATCAGCGCTGCCCAATGAGATATATGCTGGACTGTTACACTGTAACAGTGCCAAAGAGTTATGGGACGCACTTAAGGAACAGTTTGGGGGAACCGAAGAAGTCATAGAAAACAATAGGGAAATCCTGAACCAACAGTATGAAACATTTTGTTACGTTAAAGGTGAATCACTAACGCAACAATTTGAGCGTTTCAGCTGTCTCATCAGTGAACTGAGGCTTGTTAATACCACTTTTACAAACTCAACTCAAAATAGCAGGTTCCTCAGGTCACTGCCAGAAAAATGGGACACCATAGCTTTTGTCACCCGAAACTCACCTGAATTCAAGGATCTGACCTTGACCCAACTCCATGGTCGACTCCTGACCTATGAAAGGGAGTTGAACCAGAAAAGGAGGTTGCAAGAGTCAGGAAAAGTTACTGATGATTACACTTTCGGTAACACTGCTCTTCTGGGTCAAGAAGAATCTGGGAGCAGTGGTAAGGATCAGGGTTATGATAACTTCATTGACATAACTGCTGGTGCAAATTTTAACAACCCTGATCCTCATTCTGCTAGTTATGCATTCACTGCAAACGAAAACCAGATGTCAGACAATTTATGCTTTGAACTCAATGATTTGCAACATTTTGATCCCACTGACTTAGAGGAAATGGACATCCTGCACCAACTGGCTTTGCTAAGTGTTAGAACTAGCAAATTTTACAAAAGAACAGGGCGAAAATTCCCAGGTTTGCATGGGAATCTAAGGGTTGGGTTGGATAAATCAAAAATCAAGTGCTACAAGTGTAATAGGTTGGGACATTTCGCTAGGGAATGTAGGAGTCAAACTACTGGTCCCATAATTACTCATCCTAGCTCAAATCCTAGACCTCAAAACCAAAGCACTGTGCACTATGCCCAGTATGCCCCAGCAGCTCAAGTGAACACTGCTCACTATGATGCTGCCCCTGTGCCAGTGCACTATGTCCAAACCACTGTTCCACAGATATAATATGTTCAAACCCCTGTTCCCCAGGCACAAGTTCAGCCTGCACCTCAAACCACTGCTCCAGCAGCAGTACAACCAGATCAACAAAGTTTTTTCACTCAAGGGTTTGTTGACTGGAGCAGTATGCCTGAAGACCTTAGTGATGAAAATTTTGCTCTCTATGCTTCTAATGACTCTTCTCATAATGAGTTTTGTTTGATGGCATTAGAGTCAATACAGGAGGGGGTTGAAACTGAGGAGGAACAGCTGAGTATTGAAACAGTGGATGAGGTGACTGAAGCAGTGGTTACTGCTGTGGCTGATGAATTACTGTTGAGAGAAAGTTCAGGTACCTTGATTGAACCAATGACAGATCCATGGTCCGAAGAGGACAAAGAAGAAAAGAAGGAAGAAAAGGCTGGTGAAAAGAAGGTGAGAGCTGATGATGAAGAGGATCATCAATGTGATTGTGCAATGATGGTTGCTGCCAAGGGAGCTTCTGCATGCTTTGATAGTCTTTGGTATGTAGATAGTGGAGGCTCCAGGCACATGACAGGATGTAAAGCCCTCCTCAAAGACTTTAAAATCCATGGAGGGGGTGATATATCCTTTGGGAATAATAGTAAAGGGAAAGTTCTAGGGTCTGGTACAGTGCAGTCTGGAAATGTAAAATTTGAAAATGTCAATCTGATAGACAATCTAAAATTCAACCTTCTGAGTGTATCACAAATGAGTGACAAAGGGTTTGGGTCATTCTTCACAAAAGATTCTTGTAGGATTGTTGGACCAGAAATGGTCAAAAAGATTGAAGCAATAATCAAAACTGGTCAAACTAAACTTGTTGCTCAAAGAAGTGGCAATGTTTATGTTGTTGATATGTTAAAAGAGTGTCCCAGAGCTGATGCCTGTCTGTTCTCAGCTGCCTCTAACAAAGAGACAGACCTTTGGCACAGAAGGCTGGGGCACACAAATCTTAAGACAATCACTGAAATTTCAAAAAATGGTTTGGTGAGAGGCCTACCACAAAAATTGTTTTCATGTCCTGAACATTGCATTTCCTGTTTAAAAGGAAAACAGCATAAAAGTTCTTACAAGTCCATTGAAGAGTCCAAAACAACTCAGTGTTTGCAAATGCTACACATGGATTTGTTTGGCCCAATTCAAGTCATGAGCCTCAAGAAGAAAAGATATTGTTTGGTTATAGTTGATGACTTTTCTAGGTTTACATGGACTTTCTTTTTACACTCAAAAGATGAGACTGCAGGCATTTTGCAAGACTTTGTGACACAGGTTGAAAAGCAATTTGACCTTCCAGTAAAAAGCTTCAGGAGTGACAATGGCACAGAATTCAAAAATAAGGAGTTGGATGCCTTCTGTGTGAAGAAAGGGATTGTAAGGCAGTACAGCATCCCTAGAACACCAGAGCAAAATGGGGTTGTTGAAAGGAAAAACAGAACTTTGATTGAGGCTGCCAGAACTATGCTTGCAGATTCAGGTTTGCCATTAACTTTCTGGGCAGAGGCAGTAAACACTGCTTGATATGTCCAGAACAGAGTTTTAATAAACCCCAGGCACAAAAAGACTGCTTATGAAATTCTATATAAAATCAAACCACTGATCTCATATTTCAAGGTGTTTGGCTGCCCATGCTTTATTTTGAACTTAAAAGATTCCATTTCAAAATTTGCAGCCAAAATTGATTTTGGTTATCATCTGGGATACTCAACCACTGCCAAGGCCTACAAAGTGTTCAATACACGGACCAAGGCAGTGGAGGAGACTTTGAATGTTAAGTTCAATGAACTTTCATCAATGAAAATCCCAGCAAACCCTGCAGATCTGTTTGATCTTGAAAAATTTACTTTTGAAAATACTGCTATCAAGACTAACAGTGCAGGTCCATCAGAGGATACAACACCAGACTATGGGTATGAAATCATCATCCCTCAAAGGTCTGCCACAAAGGGAAAAGCACCAGCTGTTCAAAACAATTGTCAAAGCTCAACCACTGCTACCTCAACAGTTGTTAATCAAAGTAGCCCATCCACCACTGCTTCCACATCCTCAAACACTGCTGACAAAAGTCCTCAAACAGTGGATAAAAGTCAGCAGATGTCCACTTCATTACCTCCTATTCCACCACCTTTTGAAGCCACTGCTGGATCATCAAAGTCCCCAGCAGTGGTTAGCTCAGATGATACACATTTGCAGCCTTCACCAACAAATGCCATCATACCATACCAAGGAGATTTAATCTTCTTGAGATCTCATCCACCTGATCAAATCATTGGCAACATAAATGAAGGGGTGCTCACAGGAAGCCAAACCCAAAACATTTGTCTTTTTGCTGGTTTTCTATCACTCCATCAGCCAGTCAAGTACCAAGAGGCACTAAAAGACAACAGTTGGGTAGAAGCCATGCAAGAGGAACTCCAACAGTTTAAAAGACAACAAGTATGGGAGCTTGTACCACTGCCAGAAGAGGTTAGTCCCATTGGCACAAAGTGGGTCTTCAAGAACAAAACTGATGAAAGGGGTATTGTTGTCAAAAATAAAGCCAGGCTTGTGGTTCAAGGTTACAGACAGGAAGAGGGGATTGATTATGATGAAACATTTACCCCTGTTGCAAGATTGGAAGCCATTAGACTGTTCCTGGCCTTTGCTGTCAACCACAATATGAAGGTGTTTCAAATGGATATCAAAAGTGCTTTCCTCTATGGTACAATTCAAGAAGAGGTGTATGTTTGTCAACCTCCAGGTTTTGAGGATCCATTTTATCCAGATCATGTCTACAGGCTAAACAAAGCCTTGTATGGCTTGAAACAAGCACCAAGGGCCTGGTATGAAACTCTTTCCAACTTCCTACTCTCAAATGGTTTCAAAAGAGGTACCATTGATAAAACACTGTTTTTAAAATGGAGAGGGAAGGATTTAATGATTGTCCAGATTTATGTGGATGACATTATTTTTGGAAGCACATGTAACTCAATGTGTGAAGAGTTTAGAGAACTCATGACAGCTGAGTTTGAAATGAGTGCAATGGGTGAGCTGCAATGCTTTCTTGGTCTCCAAGTTTAGCAAATGCAAAATGGAACTTTCATTCATCAAAGCAAATATGCTAAAGAACTTTTGACCAAATTTGATATGAATGATTGTAAACCATGCAGCACACCCATGGCAACAAATAAGCTGGTCATGTCTGATGAAAAAGATGAGCTGATTGACCAAACACTTTATAGAAGCATGATTGGGTCTTTATTGTACCTAACTGCATCTAGACCAGACATCATGTTTGCAACATGTGTCTGTGCAAGAAGTCAATCAGCTCCCAGAAAATCAAATCTCATTGCTGTAAAAAGGATCTTCAGATACATAAAAGGTGCTCCCACACTTGGTATCTGGTATCCAGCTAATGGGAATATCAAGCTTTCAGGCTTTTCAGACAGTGACTTTGCTGGATGTAACACCACAAGGAAGTCCACATCAGGAGGGTGCCAGTTTCTAGGTGATTGCTTGGTTTCTTGGCAAAGCAAAAAGCAAGCAGCAGTTTCAACATCCACTGCTTAGGCTGAATACATTGCTGCTGCAAGCTGTACAGCCTAACTCCTGTGGCTTCAAAATCAGTTGCTGGATTTTGGTATCACTGCCTTAAAGACACCACTCATGTTGGACAGCCAGGCAGCAGAAAATATCATCAAAAATCCAGTTTCCCATTCAACCACCAAACACATCGACATCAGACATCACTTTGTGAGGGATTGCTATGAAAAAGGTTTGATTTCTCTGCATCATGTCCCAACTAAAGACCAGCTGGCAGATGTGCTCACAAAAGCACTTGATACAGCCACTTTTGAAAGCTTGGTCTCTAGAATTGGGATCCTAAACATGGAATAACAAGCAAAATCTTGTTTTTCTATGCATAAAAGCATCAAAATGTTTTCAGAAAATCAAATTTCCATCCTTAAAAATAGCTAAAAATGAAATTTTCATTAATAATCCTTAAAGTCTGCCATTAACCACTGATTGTTCAAAAGTCTGCTCTATTTCAAAAGCCTATCCACTGCTGAAAGTCAACCCCTGTTCTCTCATTCCTTTGATAAACTCTGTTGTTCAAAAGCAGTGTCTTATCCACTGATATGCTATCCACTGATAGTAAAAATCATCCACTGCTTTACTACCACTGCTTTCATCAGTCACTTTCATAAAAGTACTGTCCTTCACTTTCACCAGGGGTTGTCACGTGGGCAGTACATATTGGTCAGACTTTTTGTAACGGCTACCACATTAGCATTCACTTTCTTCTCTATAAAATCCCCCACTCACCACCAAAACAGGGTTTTACTGTCGAATTGAATTCCTAAAAATTCTCTTCTCAAAGCAGTTTTTCATCTCATTTCTCCACAAATTTCTTCGATCATCATCTTCAAAATGACAAAATCGAAGTCATCTTCAAAACCCTCATCCAAATCTTCATCGAAAACAGCCTCTCAAAAGGCAATTTCCACTGAAATTCCATATAAACCATCCCACAACCTCCTGGGTCTTCTCACAAAACCAGGAACCACCAATGTTTTCGATTCCATCATTGACACCATGGCAAAATCAAAGTACAAAACTTTGTTCACTGTCGATGCACCAATCTATTTGGCGACCCAAAGGGAGTTTTGGAAGAATGCAACCCTTGAAAAACAAGGAGACATTGCAACCACCATACACTCTTCTATAAAGGGTAAAGCTGTCCAAATCACGCCACAATCCATTTCAGAGGTCTTTCAACTCGATGATCAAGAAGGTAAAATTTCTTTCACTAAAAACGAGTTGCAAACTGACTTCATTGAAAGAGGGTATGAAGCCACAATGATGAAGAAACTTACCTTAGAAAAGGGTTATTTTCCTTCTGCAACCAGGTTTTTATTTCATACCCTCCTACTATGTGTTTCAAATAAAACCACTTCTTTCAATGAAATCCCTTTAAAGATTCAAAATCTGGGATATGCAATTCTTCAAGAAGAAAATCTTAACTATTCTCGGGAAATTTTTAAAGATTTGGTTAATAATGTTGAAACAAAATCATTCTTACTGTTTCCAAGGTTTTTAAGTTACTATTTTGAAAAGAAATTCAGTAAGAATGATTTAGCTGCAATAAACCAAGGTGATTCTACTCAAATAAACAGTTTAACAACTGAAACTTTTTCAAGAATGTTAGCACCTTGCAAAACACAAGCAGAGGTGCCTGAGTAGATTTTAGCAGTTACAACTGCTCCTCAGGTATCTGCTGCTGAGCCCACTGCTCAAGGTGATCAAAGCAGCAGACCAACTGTTTTGAAACCCACACCTACAATCCACAAAAAGCCACACAAAAAGAAAACTCAAAAACCCCCCAAACCAATCAAAAGGGCAACTCTGGAGGATGAGATACCAGAGCAAATGCCTGTGACAACACAACAGTCACAAGAAACCACTGCTGCTTCTTCCTCACAGCAGTTGGTACAAATATCTCAACCCATAACCGAAACTCCTCCTGCTTCTTCACAAAAAGAACAGGTTGTACAAATAGGGTCTCCACATCATGATGCTCTGGAAACACTTGTTTCTATCATCCACAGCTCATTACCCGGGGCAAATCCACTTTCTACACCACCCTTCACATCCACAATTCCCCCACCAACTAAACTGCTGTTGGATGCAATTGATTTGAACCAGGCACTAACCAGTCCTTCTCACTCACCTATCAATGAGAATATACCTCAACAACTGACTGGGTCTGATGTATCAATCTTTGCTAACCCACCAACACAACCTGAGGAGGTTACACCCCTTGAGTTACAAGTAACTCTTGGTGGTAGTCCAAGTGAAGCAGCCACTACAGCTGTTGAACCCACTGGTTTACAGTTGGACAGTGGTTACATTAATAAGACTTCCTTGGAGGCAATTCCTTACATAGCACCTCTGCCAACCACCAGTGGATTTATTTATCCTACTGGCAACATCAAAAGGTTGTCAAGTGTTGAAGGAAGAAGACCCCAGTACCAAGAAAAAGGGGCATCAGTGGTTAATGTTTGGAGTACACTCCCTACATCAACTACTGATAAAACCACTGCTAGTGGGAAATCAGATGATCCCATTAACTTGGGTGATGGTTTAAAGTACCAGAAATTGACGGATCGTATTGAAAAACTTGATAACTCTGTTGCAGAACTCAAAGAAATGCTACAACAGGTGTTACAAGTACAAAAGGTACAATCAACTGCTGTTCCACCTCAAGCACCTGCTCCACAAATAGCACCTGCTACAAATGAGCTCTGGAATTTGTTTCAACCTTTTCTCCATCAACAAGCACAATTAGCAGATCAGCAACATGAAAAACATGTCCAACAGCTGAGAAATGCAATGGAGTCAAGGTTCAAGAACACTCAGGCTGATCTAAAGACTCTCAAAACTCAGATCCTGCACACCACTGGCACTGCTCCTCCAAAAGTTCGCTTCATTTATCAACTCCCAGAAGATAATGCCAAAAAGGGGGAGAAAATTCAGGAGTGGAAAAAGAAGGGAATAGAGGATGGTCTATACATTGAACCAGAAAATGCAAACATGACCAAACAAATCCCTTTGCCAGATGGAAGCAAGAAAATTGATGTGACCACAAATGCACTGGCAGAAGCAATTGCAAGTGTAAAAAGGGATAGAGAGGCCAAAAGGAAAGCCAAGGTGGATTATCCGGATCAGGGTACTTCAGGGTCACAAGATGATGAAAATCTTGTTGATGAAAAGAAGAAGCCTACAAGAAGAGTAAGGCTACCTAAATCCATTCCAACCAGACGTTCAAAGTCTGCTCCAAAACCACCACCTAAAACAGCTGTTGTAACTCCTGTTGTATCAACTACAGTCGATACTTCAGTAGTTTCAACATCTGCTCCTACTTCAACACACACCACTTCAACACACACCAAATCCACTGCTTTACCACCATTACCACCAAAAACAAAATCACCTCCTGCCAAAAAGCAGAAGACAGTAGTTGTTAAAACATCTGCTGTAATGACAACAGTGGTTGGAACACCAGTTGTTTCAACAACTGTTAGTCAATCACAAACCACTGCCACTACATCCACCACCACTGTTTCATCCAAAACATCATCAGCCCATCCTCAAACAAAGAGGAGAAGGCTAATTCTCAAAGATGATGACACTTCACCACCACAAACATCTTCAAAATCTTCAGCTCTTGTCACAATACCAAAACATGTTCCTCTCTCTTCAGTTCCAATGTACAAGCCCTTACCTCCTGCAGGTGTTCAATTTCCTCTTGAACTAGCAGCTGTCAGAGAAGAAATAAAATCTTTTTACTATGAGGATGACCCTGCCAAAAGGAGTTTGCCATCAATAAAAGGATATCCCTGGCCTAAAAATGTTGATGAATATTTGGATATCAAGGCCAAGCAAGCAGAGGATATCTCAAAAAGAAACACACAAGGGAAATCTGACAAAGAAATTTCAAGAACCTATCAATATCTGCTCACCCAGGTCAGATCCCTAGAACAATTTGCAAAAAATGTCAGTCAACAAATTTCAGAAAGAGCAGCTGAAACTTTGAAGAAAGACTACATTGAAAGCATCATGGCTCACAAGAAGTACAAAGGAGAGAAATACATGTACAAAGAGTGGACTGTTCCTGAGCTTGAAAATGAAGCAGCAAGAATTCAAGACATGATAAAAAGGAAAGTCACTCACACTCCTCCTGACTGGGCTAAGTTTAGAAAGAATGTACCTGACAAACAGGTAGAACTGAAAAGAATGAAAGAAGAACTGGTTGCTGCTGAATATGGAAACAAAAGACAAGTTGCTAGATGGAAAGAAGATGTGGTCAGGGCCACCTACAAAAGGTTGGAGGAATTAAGAAAGAAAGATCAAAATGTTCCTCAAAGGCCTGACTATCCTGAAGCAAAGGTTTCAAAAAGACCAACAAAGCTGCAAATCAGGAGAGCCACTGCTCCAACTGGTGCTGCCATCTATAAAAGAAGGGCACACAAACAGTTGAGAGGTGAAACCATTCAAGAGATGATAAGAGGAGATGACCTTGTAAAAGAAGGCATAAAGAAAATGATCATAGAAACTCTTGGTTTGGATCAAACTGCAAGAACTGCTCAGCCAGTTATGAATAGGCCAGCCTCACCAAATACTTCTGCAAATAAACATCTCCCAAGAAACCCACCAGGCTCAAAAATACAAAAGTGGGAAACTGACAAACAGACCTGCGTATTGACTTTGCTCAGGTCTGGTGGAGAAGTGGAGAAAATATCAAGGGAACAAGCTCTTGGCCTGAGTCTTGAAGATTTGCCGGATCTCCTTGATCTTCCACTTAGCAGGGATGATGAAGACACAGATGCCCTAGACTTTGAACTACAATTCAAAGGTCAGATAAGGGAACTGTTAATGAGGCAATAAAGATTTCCACAATAATGAAGAGTTTTGGCATTATCTGTTCCAGGGGGAGATTGTTGGGATTGAACCCTATCAGAGGAACAGATAATTAAAGCCAAAACTGGATCAGAGCAGTGGATCCAGAATAAGCAGATGTTTACATACAAATCTCTCCCCTTGAAAGTGGTTTCATATCTGCTGACCTCCTATCTGCTGATCTTACTAAGTGCTGACCTACAACTGCTGCCTTGCATCTACTGCCAATGTCAAAGACTGATGGAAGACCAAAGCTCTGCTGATTCAATCTACTGCCTTGAGTCTAGTACTGCTGATCCGGACAAGCACTGCCGGGTTCACAGCAGTGGAAGGATGCAGCAGCTGTTTAAGTGTCTTTTATGTAATGAAATGTAATAGCAGTAGTTAGTACATCAGTGTTTGTATAGATCAGAGGTTAGATGTCACTTTCATGGTGACGTCAGCTAAGATGCTCAGTGGTTTGCAAGTGCCTATAAATAGTTCAGTACTTTGTACTGTTCTATGAGCTCTTTTGCATTATCGTCTTCTTTGCACGAACAAACTACTGAGCTCTGGCTGAGGGGGAGTTTGCATTCATTCATCAATCATTGTAATCGTTATTGAAATAAATTCAATCTTTCGATTCATTGTGAAAAGATGTTTGATCAAAGTATTACTCTCGTTTGATTGTATGCAAAGTTTGTTTTCATCATAATTCCGCTGCACACTCATCCATTTTCATCTTAATTACAAACATAAAATACAATCAGAATCAAACTCAGATCCAACACAACAACCTAGCACTATTCCCACACACACCTTTTAAAAAAACTAAAACGATGATAATACTGTAATTTTTAACTAGGGGCAAAATTGTAATTTTTGGCTAGGGTTAAATAGTAATTTGCCAAAAGCTAAAGCGATGACAATACTGTAATTTATAACCAGGGACAAAATCATAACTTTAAACAGGAGGCTAATTTTGAATTGGGGGGTAAAATCGTAATATACCCTGACCAATGGATGAGTGCTAGACAACAGTCTGTCACTATTCCCCAACATCACCAATATATAGAAACGGAATAGGAAAAAATTAAATAAAAAAGGTGACCGCCCTTGATGACCAATAGCAAACTAACACTGCTCCCGCTCATCGTAGTTGTATATATAGGTGATAAGAGTAATATAACAATGTTGTTATTTATTATATGTAGTGTCACACCCCCAAAATACCACATGCGGAAATCCACCGCGAACTGTGTGACGTACCAGGATCTAGCCACTAACCACATTGAACTAAAAGTAAGATAATAAACTCGAAATCTCATTCAACGTGAAAAGTGAATTTCAAAACATCCGATTAAAACAAGTATACGTTCAGCAGAAGCATAAATTATTGTTTAACCAATTCAACATCATTTTGCAAAGAAAACAAAAGCAAACATTAAATGTCTTCGCGAATGACACGGCCCATGACGAGACCGGCTTCCCGGACTACAAGTTCCATTTCGTGATGCATCTAACGACCTGCAAGCATGCATAAAAAGCGTATCAGCATAAAGCTGGCGAGTTCACAGTTTTGTTTAACGAAAATCATGTTAGTGTTTAGTTTAAAGACATGTTACGAATAATAAAATCTGTACCGATTGATTGTTCGTTTTTGGTGCCCTCATCAATGTCTATCATCATTGATCAAATGTTTATGGTCATTAGTTCACGCTCGTCCTCCCAGGTACGGCGTGCGGTTTGTCAAGCCTAATAGCGCTATCAACTAATACCCCGTTGCCTCCCAGGCAACTAGCTCAGTATGTAAGTAGCGACTTTCGTGATAGAGTTCGAGTTTATTAACTAACATCGAAATTAAACCAAAGCGTTTAAAAGTATTCCTCACAGGAATATTAGTTTGTTTGTCCCCCCGGGACGCATGCTTGTGAAAGAGTAGTGAACCCACATTAGTTTGCTCGGTATGATAACGTACTTCTAGCGTTAATTAATTGTTAGGTCCGTTATACGCGACCTGAAGTAGAATATCATATAGGTGAGTATACGAGTAGGGTTTTGCAATTCCCTAAGTGTCCAAACAACGATGCGTTTAAGTGTGATCAGACTAACAAATTAACATGCAATAACACACAATGGTACCCCTTATTTATGACATCAATGCATGAAAGTTCCAGTTAAATGTTCCTGATATTAACATAAACTGCCATGTTTTGAAAACATACTCTGAACGTGAAAGTTCCAATTAAATACATTGACCTTTAAATAAATTCTGAACCATATAATAAATTGGAACTCCCTCCAAGTCTATGTATGTTCGGACCAAAATAAATCCCACAACTCTCTTCTTATTGAAATTTATATACGGCATTAAGAGCAAAGTTACATCCAGCCTATAACTATTTATATTCGGACCCTTATACAAAGGAAATGTGTCGGCCCACAAGTGTACATGGCCCATATTCTATGTAAACCCTGAATCGTGAGCATGTCATTTAATTCGGACCTTATTATATACAGTAAGTGCGGACCTTATCATGTACCTTAAGTGCGGACCTCTTAATCAATTAATACGTGCGGACACATCAAAGGTTTGTAAGTTCGGACCATTTCAATAATACACAAGTGCGGACCCAAGAACTTGCTAAGTACGGACATGTTACACTAAACCTTAAGTGCTGAAGACACATGTCCGAGGCCGGACATGATCCCTGGGACGAACCAGACTCCACACGAACCGGACATGATCCCTCCGAAGACGAACCTCCATTCAAGTGCGTCAAGACGGATGATGTCATCTCAGTTGACTACTATAAATACCCCATCAAGTACAAAGCCAAGTACGATTTTCTGAACCTTCGTCCTTACTTTCTCTCTCTACTTTCTCTCTCTACCAATACTTATCCTCACGCAGGAGGGTGGTCGCAGAGGGGCCCTCCCATCTCTGCGGCGAGCCTAACGGTTTTCTGTTTTGTAGGACTGTTTTTCCAGCTCTCTCACAAGATCCAAACCCTCGTTTACAGGCTCCGGCCTAAACACGATTCTTTGGTTCTTCAATTGGCGCCATCCGATCTCAAAGCTCTTAGTCCTTCACTCCGGTGAATTTCTTGAGCAAAGAACTGACAAATGGCGGCCTCAGGTTCTGTGAATCTGGGATCTACAACTATTAGTACGCAAGTTACAGCACCGGCAAGTACTGTTTCCATAACCTCAGCTGCTTTAAGCTCAGGTCCAGGAACAACCTTGCCTTTTGTTCTAATTCCTACTTCACAAACATCCGAGTTTGACGCGGAGTTTCTCTCCAAAAACGCAAGCCTTCTGCGACGATTGAAGGCGCAACAAGCTAGAGATGAACAAATCCTCGGTTTACGAACCAGGTTATTTCAAGAAGAAACTCCGATACGGACCATGGGTCCTACGATGTTTACCTCTCCAACCTTTTCCACAGTTGTCACCTCCGAAACTTACACAGGGTATGTCCAGGGATCGTCCGGACCCTCGCCAGCAATGGCCATACGAAATGAAGCTCAGATGGATGTAGTTAATGATCCGGAACTCACTAAACCATATCACCCAGTCTCCATGACCGCCAAATCAAAGTTTAGCGCCCGCATCACACATGCCAAGCTTCCTCCGAAGTTTAATGATCCAGATGATCATATGTTCGATTTCGACGGAGCCGCACGGGTAGAACAGTGGCCGATGCCAGCTTGGTGTTTTATGTTCGCGCAAACACTTACCGGAGCTGCTCGAGTGTGGTTTGATGCGCTGAATGAGGGTGAGATAAACGATTTTGAAGAGTTCCGAAGATTATTTCTCCAAAATTTCAGCCAGCAAAGGCATTACTCCAAAGAAATCACCGAAGTTCACAACATTCGGAGAAGAGACGGAGAGTCTTTGGATAGCTTCATTGACCGGTTTAACCGGGAGAGTATGCAGATTAGTGGAGTAGTTGATCAGCTGAGGATCTCCGGATTCTGTCACGGAGTTCGGAACAATCAGTTGGTCGAAAAATTACATGAAAATCTCCCAAAGACAATGGAGGTACTCATGGAGCGAGCCAGAGCTTTTGCTCGAGGCAAAAACGCATGCAATCCAGCTCCGGAGTCAGATCACAAGATGTCTTCCTGGAAGAAAAATGGTGGGTCCGTATTCGATAAAGCTCCTTCCAGTAATAGAGGGCGACCACACCCATACAACAGGAACGACAGACCTCCACGTGGAAGAAGCTCCGGATCAAGATTTTACAACTTGTCAGACCTTTCCAAAACTCCCAGTGAAATTCTTAGTGCGGAAGGGTCAAACTTCCCCGCTCCACCGAAGCTCCGAAACCCGGGTGATAAGAACTCCAAGAAATACTGTGACTATCATCATGCTCGAGGCCACAACACTGATGATTGCTGGTCCCTGAAGCAAGAAATAGAAAAAGCAGTACGATCTGGAAAGCTGTCGCACCTGGTGAAAGAAGTGAAGGAAGGAAAGTCTTCAGGAAATTCGGTGGATAATCCGAACAATCAACCAGTAATTGGCATGATCAGGAAAGCAGGTAACCAAGGCATCAAACGGTCCAGTCACCATATGGTCGCTTGGATGCAGCAACCCATTGCTTTCCCTCCCATTAATCCTGAAGAAATCAAGGACGGACCAATCATAGTGTCTGCGATCATAGCAGGTCACAAGGTCCGGAGGATTTATGTCGACAGTGGAAGTGCCACCGAAATCATGTATAAGCAGTGTTTTCAACAGCTAGCCCCGCAGACCAAAGCAAAATTGGTCCGAGTATCAATGCCGTTGGTAAGTTTTTCCGGAGAAGTAGTACAGCCTATGGGGCAAATAACCTTACCAACAACGTTGGGAGAAGGGAATTTCAAGCGAACCGTAAATCTGACGTATCTAGTGGTAGAAGCAAGGTCCGTGCATAATGTTATATTAGGAAGGCCCGGAATGTGCGCCTTCGGTATCATCAGCTCTACCATTCACGGATCACTAAAATTCCCCACTGAAGCAGGGGTGGCAACTTTGCACTCTGAATCTACAATTTGTGTAGCAGAAGTACGACAAAGCAAGGGTACTGACAAATCTCCGAACCTCCTCACAGAAGAGTGGGCTATTCATCCGCACTTCCCAGAGCAAAAAATTTCAGTCGGAGCTCAGCTACCTGAACGCACCAAAAAGAAGTTGTGGAATCTTTTATCTAATTCTCTCGATGTATTTGCCTGGCAAACCTCCGATATGGTGGGAGTTCCTCGATGTTTGGCTGAACATAAGCTGAAAGTATCACATTCAGCAAAGCCAGTGGCTCAAAGAAAAAGAAACATGGCTCCAGCTCGAAACAAGGCAATCGCTGAGGATGTAAGAAAATTGTTAAGTGCCGGAATCGTCCGTGAGGTACGTTACCAGACCTGGGTTTCTAACCCAGTAATGGTAACCAAAAAAGATAAAACCTGGAGAATGTGCGTAGATTTTTCCGATCTAAACAACGCATGTCCGAAGGATTGTTACCCCCTACCAGAGATCGATCTAAAGATTGATTCCCTCTCCAGCTTCCGCCTTAAATGCTTCTTGGATGCATATAAGGGTTATCATCAGATACAGATGGCTACAGAAGACGAGGATAAGACAGCGTTCGTAACCAATGAAGGGCTTTATTGTTATACCAAAATGCCGTTTGGGTTGAAAAACGCTGGAGGCACATATCAGAGGCTGATGGATAAGGCGTTCAAGGGTCAGATTGGAAGAAATTTGGAAATCTACGTGGACGACCTGGTCATCAAAAGCCAGGCTGAAGATAACATGATCGATGATATCCTCGAAACCTTCACCAGGCTTCAGAGTATCAATCTTAAACTCAATCCCAAAAAATGCTCCTTCGGCCTTGAAGAAGGGAAATTTCTCGGTGTATGGATAACTCAGTCCGGAATCAAGGCACATCCAGACAAAATCAGAGCGGTAGTCTCCATGCAACCCCCTAAAACCGTCAAAGAAATTCAATCGCTAAATGGGAAGCTCGTTGCTCTCCATCGTTTTGTCTCAAAGGCTGCAGATCGTTCCATTCCTTTCATGAATATCTTAAAAAAGCGAACCGGAAAAGGACAAATAGAATGGACACCGGAAGCTGACGTGGCGTTTCAAGAATTGAAAGTCTGTCTTGGGTCATTACCAACCCTGACCGCTCCGGTCACCGGAGAAACTGTCACGGTGTACCTCTCCGCGTCTCATTTTGCCATAAGTGCAGTGCTTGTAGTGCATCGGAATCAAGCACAGATCCCGGTCTACTATGTAAGCCGTATCCTGAAAGATTATGAAACTCGGTACCCGATGATCGAAAAATTGGCACTTGCCTTGGTACACGCCTCAAGACGCCTCCGAAGATACTTCCAAGCCTTCAATATAGAAGTACAGACTGATCTCCAGATCCAACAAATTCTTAGAAAGCCGGAGGTCTCCGGACGTCTGACGAAATGGGCAATTGAGCTTAGCGCTTTCGACATTACCTATCGTACCAGAGGACCGGTGAAAGGTCAGGCGGTGGCAGATTTCCTTACGGAGGTTCCAACCGGAGAAAGCACCAAAGAAAAATCCGCCCTACCAAGGGTATGGAATTTATATACGGATGGAGCTTCCAGTAAAGAGGGATCCGGGGCAGGGCTAATTCTTATTGATCCGGAAGGGATATAGTACACTTATGCTTTGCGGTTCGAATTTAAAACTTCAAACAATGAAGCAGAGTACGAGGCTCTCCTTGCAGGTCTCCAAACCGCGGCCAAAGCCGGTGCAACCTCCGTACTGGCACATGTTGATTCTTTATTGGTAGCCAATCAAGTCAGCGGAGAGTATGAAGCACGAGAGGGTAACATGGTTCGGTATCTCCAACAAGTTAACAGTTTAATCTCCTCTTTCGATTCCTGCAAGATAGTGCACATACCGCGGAGTAAGAACAAAAAGGCCGATGCCTTGAGTAAACTTGCATCCGTAGCATTCTGTCATCTGTCCAAAGAAGTCTTAGTTGAAACCTTACAAGCCCCGGCCATCCAACAGACGAAGTCGGTCATGTCTGTCTCTGTGATAGAAAAATCCTGGATGACTCCGATTGTGGATTACTTAAAAGAAGGGACCCTCCCGGAAGACAAAGCTCAGGCCCGGAAGCTAAAGGTAAAAGCGTTGCAGTATCAGATCCATGATGGGCAACTTTACCGAAAGACCTTTTTAGGTCCGCTCCTTAAATGTTTAACTCCGGAGGAAGCCAGCTATGTCATAAGAGAAATCCACTGGGGAATATGCGGCATTCACGCTGGACCAAGGATGGTCATAGCTAAAGTAATGAACGCGGGATATTTTTGGCCGGGTATGCATCAAAGCGCAGTAAACGAGCTTCAGTCATGTGAAGATTGCCAGCGGCACGCTCCCATTAGCCACCGAGCTAAAAACAATCTCGTTCCGGTAACATCGGCATGGCCTTTCCAGAAATGGGGGATTGACATTGTTGGTCCTTTCCATGTCTCCACCGGAGGGGTAAGATTCCTGTTGGTAGCTATTGATTATTTCACGAAATGGGTCGAGGCAAAACCCCTCCGGACCATCACAGGGGAGCAAGTGCTGAGGTTTGTCTGGGAAAACATAGTGTGCAGATATGGGATGCCGATGTGCATAGTCAGTGACAACGGAAAGCAGTTTGCTGAAAAACCGTTCAAGACATGGTGTGAAAGGATGTGTATCAAACAGAATTTTGCTTCGGTAGCCCACCCCCAAGCCAATGGGCAAGTTGAAAGAGCCAACCGCAGCATCGTGGAAGGCATTAAAAAACGCTTGGGAAAAGAGGGTGTTTCATGGGCCGATGAACTGCCGCATGTCTTATGGGCTCACCGAACGATGCCAAAGACAAGCAACAGAGAAACACCCTTCAGCCTGACATACGGCACCGAAGCAGTTATTCCCGCCGAGGTAGGGATACCCACTCCACGCATGCAGCTGAATCAAGAAGAAAACGACCAGGAACTCCTTCTGAACTTGGATCTAGCCGAAGAGAGGAGAGAGCTCGCGGCAATCCGAGAAGCCAAATATAAACAAGAGTTGGAAAAACATTACAACTCAAAGGTGAAAGAGGTCCGGTTCAAGGTTGGGGATTACGTCATGCGGAACAATGAAGCAAGTTTAGCGGAAGGCTCCGGAAAAATGGCCCCCAAGTGGGAAGGTCCTTACCTGATTAACACCGCAGGAAGGGATGGTGCGTACACACTCAAGAAAATAGATGGAACCATCATACCACGCACCTGGAACGGAGTCCACTTAAAGAAATGTTTTCTTTAAAAAAGTTTCTTATTTTAATAAGATTGTAATACGGAGCTACGGCCACCGTCACTCTTTTTATTTCCATGTAATGCGGATGGATATGCCCGCACCAAATGAATTATAAGTTCCAAGAAACCGTGGAGGGTTTTACCCACGGATTGCACGAAATGTTTTTACTATGTCAATCGGAGAAGTATAAAACTCCGGAAAAGAAAATAGAATAAAATTTTCTATCTTTAACAAACGTTGCAACAAGTGTAATTCTCGGCAGAACTAGGGATACTAACCCTAAAAGGTAAGGACGAACTGGCCTCGTTCGTGCTTTTCCTTCACTTAAAAAAATTATCCTAACAAAATCAAGACAAATCGGATCCGTACTTCAAAACTGAACGTTCTAGAAACATAAAAATGTAATACACAAAGCATGGACGCATGTAAAAAAGTGTTTACATCCAAAATTCACCGGACTCGTGTAAACCGGAGATTACAAAACTATACACAGGATAATTGTTCAAACATTGGTAAAAGCATCATTACATTCATCCTAAATAAGGTGCATGCCCCAAATTGCCGGACATGTCCACCTTCCAAGAAATCTAAATCAATTACAAACTTCACAGGTGCATGCCCCAAAGAACCAGGCATGTCCACCTTGCTACTATGGAGAAGCATCATTTGCAAAGCGAAGAGCTTTCTTAATCTCAGATAGAGGCGCGTCAACAAGCTTCGGAAGGTCTTCTATCACCGGAAATTTAAGAGTATCAAAGCAAGTAACGGCTGCCTTCAGCTCCTCCCTAGCATTACGGTTCAAAACTGGAACGTCTTTATAAGCAGTCTTCTTCTGAGCATGTACATAACCAGCATGCACTCTGGAGTTGATGCCCACCGCACTCATTGCATTATTAACTCCAGCCACGGCGGCAGTCATCTCTGGACCCTTGTGAATATTCTTAGCCAAAAGCTGAGCTCCCTCAGAGAGCATCCAAACCTTCGTCTCCTGCAGATCCTCCACTTTGGCTTTCAAAGAAACATTCTCCGCCCCCATTTCTTCCTCGCGCCCTTTCATCTCCTCTATACGCTCCTCCAAATCAGCCTCGCCTGATTTAAGCGCGTCCCGTTCTGGAAAAAGTGTTAGAAAAACAGGAACTAAGAAACAAGTTAAAACCAGAAAAAAGACGTACCAGCCAACATGTTCTCATAAGCAAGACGCGCCTTATTAAGAGAATCCTCCATGTTTGCCAATACCACCTTATGCTCTTCATCCTTCTGTTTCATTGATTCAGAAAACGCCTTAAGCTCCGAAGAGATCTTATCCCTGTCTTCCGCGGCAGCAGCAGCAGTCGCCTGGGACGACTGATTCTGGGCAGTCAAGGACTTAACCTTCTCCTGCTGAGTTTGCAGATCTTGGGTCAGTTGAGTAATTTTCTTCTCCGCATCTGAAGTTTTCACAACCCTTCGTTTCAAAGAACGGTTTTCTTTTTCCAAATCCTCCCTACCTGACTCCGCCTCCACCCACCTACGGTACAACTCCGTCACAAAGATGTTTGACTGGGCCTGGTTGGTCAGAACCGCAGCTCCCAGATCTGGATTCTTCATCTTCCGGCTCCTTGCATGGTCTATCGGAGTATTTATATTAAAAAGCATAGTCCTAGCCACCAAGGTATCCATCACCGAATCTTTGTTTCGGATATCCCAATCAGGAATGAACTTTTCCTCAGCAGTCGCTGGATCGATATCCATGTCATCCGAAAACAAATCTGCATATCGAAAAAAGGACATCAACTCAGGTCCGAACCAGGATGGGGGAAGCGAAGACACTTGATCTTCCTCATCATCCAAAAAACAGTCCGGACCCAAAGATGAGCCCAAATGCGTACCTGAAAAAGTAACCACTTTCGGCTCACCATGACCTTTTTCCTTATCCGTAACCACCGGATTCTCAACCTCCATGCTTTCCACTTCACTATCAGGAACAAAACCTGAATACGCAGGAGTTGGTTTAAAACGAGCCAAAGCGGCTTCTTCCCTAGAAAATTTACCTCCGGTAAGATGTTCGTCCAGTTCTTCCAGCACATTACCTTCGGAATGAGAACTTTTCTTTGCTTTCTTCGACGTTGGAAATGGAAGAGGATCGGTAGCACGAATCTGAACCGATTCATTCTTCTTCCTCTTATGGGAGCGAGCCTTTAAAACCACTCCTGATAAATCCACACCTGACACAACATCCTTGTTTTTTAAAGAAGAAGGTCGATACTGCAAGGCCTCGTCCAGAGTATGTAACTCCGGATCGCTATCCACATCATCAAGAAAAGATTTCCTACCAGTTCTAGATCCGGACGAGCCCTCAGCGCCCTTCAGAGATAATGGAATGGAAGAAGTAGCCTCAACAGCAACCTGTTCAGGTACGTCCTGAGGAATAGAAGAAGTTGCTTCTGCAATAGAAGGTTCAGCCATGTCTTGAGCTACCTCCGGACGAATCGGCTGGGCCGAAGACGCCACTTGCTTCATAAAAGGAACATCTTCTTCACCTTGCTCTTCGAAGTCAAAATCGAATACATCCGTGGTTGGAACCTTCAGGGCATCAAGGAGCGACATTACGACACCTGCAAACAAAAAGGCAAGAGTCAGCAAAACAACAAAATAATGCCGAAGGGGATGTGAAGGACCGGAACTTACGATCACTCTTCCGGCGAATAATCGGCCAATCCCTATCCCCTTGGGCCCAGGAAAAACTGACTCGGCCTAACCAAAGGTAATGCTCGGGAAGGGGACGAATAGGGGATTTATGCTCAACAAGGGCACGGACTAGACTCTCGTTAAAAACAAAATCTTCATCAAGATCGAAGGACATCGACTGATCTTTGAAACGCCACCTCATATCTTCCGGTAAGCAGCGATCGTCCAACCAGAAAAAATTGTCCTTCCAATTTTTAAGGCTAGACCGCTCGCCGGAGGATGGGGAAGGAACATTCTTTCGATGAGCGAATGTATACCAATCTCCGGCCGTAATAAATTCATAAAAATATCGAAAGACATTCAGATCCGGCCTCTGGTCTAGGGCTCGGCAAGAAAGTTCAAAATGATTGATACGGCTAAGGCCGAACGGGTTAACTTGGCTAATATGAACCCTAAAAAATTGTAAAACCCTAATCAAAAAGCGAGAGAAAGGAACCCTATAATTCGCAAAATTACAGACGCGAGTATAAAGGGAAAACTTCCCTTGACGTAATGGGTATATGGCTTCCCTTTCGGAAGGAAGGACCGGGTGAAGATCTAAGGGAATCCTATAATCACTAATGAACTTATCCAACTGACGTTGGGTAAGCACGCTCACGCTCTCCGATAGATTGTCCTTTCCAGGAGCCATACCTTTAAAAAATGAAAAGGAAAGGGACGCACCTTTCTTTGAAGAAGAAGAGGAGAACAGAGAGGATAACAGCAGAGAAGAAGATGAAAAAAGAGAGGAAGAGGGTAAAAATGAGGTGGTAAAAACCCAATTTATAGAGAAAGTAAGTCGGTGGTGGGGCTGTCGTGTCAACCGTCACCTCCCACGATTTCCAATGCGGGATTCGTTAACGTCACCAGCAGGTGACTGACGGTCAAAACAATAATGGTCACCCGCACCATTCAAAATATGCCACTTCATCAATTCAAGACCACTCCAATGGCGACACGTCATCCGAATAGGACAAAAAGCTTGAAATAATAGTTTGCCAAGTCTTTACAAAGACTTACCAAACTGGGGGACTTGAAGACACATGTCCGAGGCCGGACATGATCCCTGGGACGAACCAGACTCCACACGAACCGGACATGATCCCTCCGAAGACGAACCTCCATTCAAGTGCGTCAAGACGGATGATGTCATCTCAGTTGACTACTATAAATACCCCATCAAGTACAAAGCCAAGTACGATTTTCTGAACCTTCGTCCTTACTTTCTCTCTCTACTTTCTCTCTCTACCAATACTTATCCTCACGCCGGAGGGTGGTCGCAGAGGGGCCCTCCCATCTCTGCGGCGAGCCTAACGGTTTTCTGTTTTGTAGGACTGTTTTTCCAGCTCTCTCACAAGATCCAAACCCTCGTTTACAGGCTCCGGCCTAAACACGATTCTTTGGTTCTTCAAGTGCGGACGCCAAACCCTCATAACACGTGCGGACTGAATAACTTACCAAGTGCGGATGTCTTTAAAATTACTTATGTGCGGACAATAGAGATCAATTAACATGTGCGGACATACTTTGAAATTATATATGCGGACCTTGTAAACCGAGTTAAGTGCGGACCTGTTGGAATTGCATATGTGCGGACTTGTTGAATCACTTAAGTGCGGACTGTTATAAGATCAACAAGTGCGGACATATAAACCACATATATTGGTAAAAATGACATTTTACCTAAAAGTTTGTAAAGAAATAAATTAATCCATGGTGTCTTAAATTTTAACGTAGATGTTATACGGTGACACCATGTAAAACTAAAATGTGAACATCAGGCCTAAAAGTTTAAGACACCGTGTGTTAATTTTCTTTTTATAATAACTAGGCTAGTAACCTGTATATTACACGGGTTGATTTATAAAAATGATAAAATTCATAAAATTGTAACATCATGTTTAATACTCAGTATTATTTTAATTTTTTTTAAATATGTGGCAAGGATCATAAAATAAAAAAATGTAGTAGAAATAGAAGAGTGGCTTACAAGTTTAGAAAACATGTAATAAAACCTAATGATGATACCAATAACTAATACAATTCAAAACCTTTCGTATCAATAACAAATATAAATTCATAATTACCAAAAGTCATACCAATAACCAATAACAAATAACAAACACAAATTGAAAATTACCAAAAAAATTTTAGAGTAATTTTGATAATTAACCTATGAGCAAATAATTACAAAAATGATATCGTGTTTTTTTTGCTTTTCCATGTCTTTCATACGTTTTGTACGATAAGGCTGTTTGTACGTGAACTTAACTCATAATAATGCAGTTACAAAATTTATAATTAATTAACGTTTTTTGATTTAGTCATTCTTACCACACAAATCACTACTCATCGAACACCCCGTTTCTTAAAATTAACGTCTTAAACATAAATCAATATAAAATATCTAATATAGTGCATCATATATTGCAGAACAACCATAATAGTTAGTTTTGTTATATAATTAGTTAGTTTTATTTATTTTTTGATATAAAATCAATATAAGATAAGATATCTAATATGCATCATATATTTCGGAACAACCATATTAGTTAGTTACTTATATAATTAGTTAGTTATATTAATTTTAATATAAAATCCTAAATTGTAGAAAACTTTCCCTCCAAAACTTTGGATTGTCAAGGGTGTCACATGGCAACACAAGTTCTTTATTTATTAGATAAGACTAAGTTAGTTACTCGTGTATTACACGGGTTATACATCATAATATATATAACTAATATCTTTTGTAAATTTAGGTTTTAAATGAAACTATATGCTAACACTATATAAAAAAAGTTTATAATAAATGAATATATATTAGAGTTAAATGCCATTTTAGTCCCTGTGGTTTGGGTCATTTTGGCAGTTTAGTCCAAAGGTTTCATTTTTAACTTGTGGGTCCAAAAAGGTTTCACTGTTGCCATTAGTCCACTGGGTTAACTTCATCCATTATTTCTGTTAACGAGAAGGGCGATTCGGTCATTTTGTATGGCCGAATTGCCTTTCTAGTTAACAGAATTACATATAAAATGACCGAATTGCCCTTTTGGTTAACAGAAAAAATGGATGAAGTTAACCCAGTGGACTAAAATGGCAACGGTGAAACCTTTTTGGATCCACAGGTTAAAAATGAAACCTTTGGACTAAACTGACAAAATGACTAAAACCATAGGGACTAAAATGGCATTTAACTCTATATATTATTATTGCTTTTTGTAATTCACTTTGCTAATTTAAGAAATAGCAATAAGATCAAGAAGAAGAAAAAAAATCGAACTTACAGAATTGGACACGTGAATTTCCTACATATACAAAAGCAACTTAGGGGAATAATGTCACGCAGCTATACAAAAGTAACTTAGGGGAACAGTGCCATGCAGTTGCGTGTCACTTACCTATTCGACCAACCATTTTATTGTTTTATATTCGTTTTAAAATTACGGTTTCGTCCTTAATTTAAAATATATTTACGGTTTTGCCCCCACTTCAAAATAAAATTATGTTTTTTTCCCTCGCTCAAAATTACGATTTTGTCCTCGGTTCAAAATTATGATTTTATCCCCATATTACAATTATATTTTTGGCTCCAGTTCAAAATAAATTTTTGCTTTTGTCCCAAATTAAAACTGACGATTTTGCATTTTCGCCCCGTTTCAAAAATTATGATTTCGCCTTCAGTTTAAAATTATGTTATTGCCCGGTTCAAAAAAAGGTATGCTTTTGCCCCCCCCCCCCCCCCCCCCAATTCAAAATTATGATTTTGCCCTCAGTTCAAAATTTTGATTATGCGCTTTTGTCCTTAGTGCAAAGTTATATTACGATTTTGTCTCTAGTTTAAATTTATGGTATTGCCATCACTTTAACTTTTGGCAAATTACGATTTTACCCAAGTCAACAAATACAACTTTGCCCTCAGTTCAAATTACAGTATTGCTATCGTTTTAGTTGTTTTAGCAAAACTATAAGAGTGTTTTTTAATTGGTTGACTGGATTTAATTTTTTCCCATGTCAAGGAGCTGCCTAACACTCGCCCATTAATCCTGACAAACTACAGTTTTGCCCTGAGCTCATAACTACAGTCTTGTCATCGTTTTAGTTTTTTTTCCTAACAAAACAATAATAGTGTTTTTTTAATTGATTGAGAATTATTCGGCCATCGCCCCGCAACACGGGCGGGGCATCAACTAGTTGAATACATGACACAAATGGTTAAATTTTTTTTTGAATAGCCAACGAAACTTCATTCATAAAACTGTAACCAAATGTACCCAGCCAGAAGCTGAACCATAATACAAAAACAAACCGAAAAAGACGAAAAAGAAACAGACAAAAACAGAAATGAAAGTCTACAGATTGAAGCTAAATTCCCACCATTGTTGTTTTGTTATGGAGTTATGCTTTGATCTTTGTCTCACACCTTGATAGGATATATCTTTTATTTCCTCGATGATCATCTGAACCGTGCGTCTTCTCCCCGAAAAGATTTTATCGTTTCTGTTCTTCCATAGGAGCGACATAGTTTGTATTGCGATCGCGTGTAAAATCTTCCTGCAGCAGCGACTTCTATGACATTCTAAAATTGTTTTCAGCAGATCTTTCACACTATTAGCATAATATATCATCGACACACCTGTCCACATCTCGACCGCTTCCCATACCCGTTTCGCAAAATTACAGTTCATTAGAATATGCGCAGCGTCTTCGTTATCCTCACCGCAAGTTTTGCAAATCGTATCCTGTAGATCCATTCCTCTGTTTGGTAAAGCTACGGCCGAAGGAATTTTTTCGTCGATCGCTCGCCAAACAAAAGCTGAACTTTTACCCGTTGCCCAGTTGTTCCAGCAATACGTATTCGGTGCTGAATTCATATCAAGATTCCGGCCCAACGTTATCCTTACACCTTTCACACTGAATTCCTCCTTATCGGACTGTTTCCACATTCACACATCTTCGTTATTAGACAGTATTTGTTGCTGGAGACTCTGCTTCATCGATTCCATTTCTTCCTTTTCCTCAACACTGCTCGGAACTTTACTCCATGCCCAATCCCACAGAACCCCCCATTCACAATCTTGTAAACCTCTTGTACTTTTGCTCTTTTCCTTGTAGATAACTTATACAAACTCGGGAATTGTGACTTCAACGGTTCGCTATCAATCCACGTATCTACCCAAAATAACGTTTTATCCCCCCAACCCACTTTGCTACAAAGACTCGTATTGATATTTATATTCCTCTTGCTGAAATCTTTTTCAATTTCCCCAATGTTCTTCCACACACCTGTCTGAGATTTTTTGAACGGAACCGCTACCACTTTCCTATCGCTTCCAAGTATCGATTCTATGACTTTTGCCCATAAAGTATTAGATTCCATCTTTATTCTCCACCACCATTTGACAAGGAGAGCCAAATTCATATCCCTTAGATTCCTGATCCCAAGTCCCCCAAAATCTTTCATGGAAACCACTATTTCCCACTTAACCCATCTTATTTTATTGTTTATATTACAACCCCCCCCATAGGAATTTCCTACGAATTCCTTCTAGCACTTTTAAGACGCCCATAGGACATTTATAAAGTGAGAAATAATAGTTTGGTAAACTACCCAATACCGATTTTATAAGTATAACTCTCCCAGCGAAAGATAAATGCTTAGCCTTCCAACTAGAAAGTCTTTTATTAAATAGATTAATAATTTCCTTCCAATGGATGATTTTATTCATATTCGCCCCGATTTTTAGGCCTAGATATACAAAAGGAAATTTACCCACCCTACAATTAAAAAAGGATGCCATATTTTTCACTTCCTCCTCATTAGTGCCCACGCCATATAAGTGACTTTTCCTCGGGTTTACTTTAAGACCGGATACTAGATAAAAAATGCGAAGAATTCTTTTGAGATTCTTAGCATTGTTATCCTCCCATTCGCCAATAAAAATTGAATCATCCGCATAAAACATATGCGTTAAATATGGACCGGTCCTAGGTAGTTTCACTCCTTGGAAGATATTGTTTTCTTTGGCCTTTACCATCATGACATGTAAGGCCTCCATAGCAATAATAAAGAGAAAAGGGGCCAAAGGGTCACCTTGTCTCAAACCTCTTTTATACTGGAATTCCCCTGTTGGTGAGCCATTCACCAAGACCGAACCTCTACCCGCAAACAGAATGCCCATAATCCAATTTCTCCATTTAGAAGGAAAGCCCATATGAGTTAAAATTGAAATCAAGAACTTCCAATTTAGAGTATCATAGGCTTTCTCAATGTCTGCTTTAAACACGAACAGACACTTCCCTGCTTTTTTGCCCAACCCACCACTTCATTTATAACAAGGGGACCATCAATAATATTCCTATCTGATAAAAAGGTTGACTGGACATTTGAGACAATACTCTTTATGACACCTTTAACTCTATTAGATAACACTTTTGAGATTATTTTATTTATCACCCCTACGAGAGATATAGGTCTGAAATCCGATAAAGTAATAGGGTCAGTTACCTTGGGTATAAGGGCGATAAACGACGCGCTGCAAGAATGGTGGATAGAGCCGTGTGTGAAGAACTGATCCATGACTTCCATAATTAGATTCTTCATTTCCTCCCAGTACGATTTGATAAGCTTGAATGTAATCCTGTCCGGTCCAGGTGATTTATCAATACCGCAATTCCAAACCACTTCACGTACTTCCTGAATCGAAAATTTACTGATCAAACCATTTGCTTGTTCTTCACTCAATCTTTTAAAGCCCCCTGAGTCTAATCTCGGCCGCACATTTACAGGTTCTTTGAATTTCTCTTCAAAAGCCGCCAAGAAGTGGGTCTTAATCTCCTTTGGGTCCGTAACCCACTCCCCATCTATCCATAAACCACTAATCTTATTCCGAGCAATATGACTGTTTACAATCGAATGGAAATAACTTGAGTTTTCATCTCCCAAACCTATCCATTTGAGCTTTGCCTTCTGTTGTAAGTCTGCTGCTATCTTCTCGTACCACTTTTTAACCTTATCTTTACTGTCTTTCCATAGTTCTATCTCCGAGACCGATAATAACCTGTTTTCCGCTAACTCATCCAATTGAAACAGCTGCTTCTGTGCCTCCACCATCTCTTTCTCTTATGTTTCCTTATTGTTTTTTCGCCACTTTTTTAGTTCTTCTTTTATCTCCTTGAGTTTTACTGCCGCAACTTCATCTTTGAATCTGGAATCGCAAGGTTTATTCCATCCCCTTTTCACTGCCTCATCAAAACCTTCCAAACTGAACCAGCTATTAAATAGCCTGAACGGTGGTGGGCCAAAACTATTATTGTTTGTTGTCAAAATCAATGGGCTATGATCAAAAATTTTCCTATTAAGTGCCAATAATGATGCGTTCGGCGATTTACTCATAAAATTATCACAAACCAAGATCCGATCTATTTTGCTGAGGTTTGTACCATCTCCGGCTAAAAAAGTGTACTTCATCCCCCCATGTTATATTCCTGGAATCCTCCCCTGCTAATGAAACTATTGAAACACATTGTTGCGCCTTCATCGAATTGAGAATTTAGTCTATTATCAGGAAACCTGACTTCGTTATAGTCACCCAACTTTATCCATAAACCCATAATTGAATTTTTTACCACCAATAAATCCTCCCACATCCTTCTTCTGTTAGCTTTAATCGTAGACCCGTATATGTTCACAATAACCAACTCCACATCAGAGCCTACTAGCCTTCCTTTTAACAGTATAAAATTTTGTTTTTTTACCTCAGACTCCTTTTTAAATACTTGTGGATTCCATAAAGATAATAACCCCCCAGATCGACCCTCCGCATCTACTTTAGAGAATTCAAAACTAGATTTATCCCAAAATCTTCTAATTTTGTTTATGGGTAAATCTCTAAACTGTGTTTCCTGTAAAGCTAAAAAAGATAAATTGAACTTACCTAGAAGACATCTTACTTCGGCTGCTTTCCCTACCCCTCCTGATCCTTTTATGTTAATCGATCCAAAATTCATTGCTGAATGACATCCTCCTGATCTGCCACAACCGAGCTCCTGACCATTGATTCGAATCTTTGCAAATCTACCCCAATTTGTGATCCTACTTTAACTGTTGCTTCAACTTCTTCGTTCACAAGTTTATCCTCCGTCTCGTTTGTATCAACATCCCCAATCTCCGGTGAATCACTTCCACTTAATTGTTGATGCTCCGATAAAGCCTCTTCTTCCCACTCCGAGTCAGCTCCATCTTCTAAACTGTCACCATTGAAGTTGTGACAATTTAGATCCTCCTCTGCAATTTTGAATTTCCTTTTACTTCTCCTTTTATTAGTTTTCTTCTTCTTGAAAAGAAACTTCTTTTTTGGTCTGCTCCTAGAATCATCAGAGATCTCGATATTTAGATCAGGGATTTTGTTCTTACCTACTACACTATGAGGTTTGAGTGAGATGGACCGGGCTTCAGCCAAATTGATTCTTTTCCTTTTCTTATGGGCTACACCAGCAGGCCCACAGGTAATTGGGGTTTTGAAAATTTCTTCAATTTGTCCTTTCTCCAAAATTAAGGGCCCACCAGTTGTTGTTGGCTCCACAATATTTAATGGCTCCGAATTTACGTTGACATTTGCTCCATTGTCTTGGTCATCCTCGTACTGTGGTCCACCAGACTGTTCAGAATCCCCATCAAACTTTACGTTTTCCACCTGTTCGTCTACCATCGGTCCACTCTCCGGCGGCTTTTCCGGCATCGGAACTGATCCAACCTCGTAGATTGTCTCCATCGAATCCGATTGTCTCTTAACCTCATCTTTCTCCTGATCTTCGTTAACCTCTTGTGTGAACGTCGGGGTATCCTTTTGATTCGCTTCGTTTACAAACTCTGGTACCCAATGTTGCTTAAACTCTGAGACCCACACATCAAACAGTATATTCTTCCAGTTGATCGAAATTTTGTCTTCAATTGTAGTTCCGCTCTTAACTAGTACACCAATCATCTCCTCGTTAAAGCATGCATCGTCTTCGTCTGCATCTGATTTTCTTATAACTCTCCCGTATCTTTCACCGATACACTCGAAAACAACGTCCATCCACAGCTGCAACGGAACTCCTCTTATTCTTAGCCACGCAATTCTTTCAAATGATATTTCTTCTCCGTGCCATTTTGATATACTATTAAACCAATCATTCCAAATTTTCTCATATTCCGACAGTTTCTGGTCCATCTCTTCCCTAGAATCAAAAATAATTATTAATTTCAATCCACCAATGTAGCAAACCTGTGAATTCTTCAGACCCATAATAATCTTCATACGGCTGACACCTCTTAATGCCTCGATATCTTTCAGATCACCGATTATTGACCTTCCATTCCATTTTTTGAGTGGCGTGGATTCATTTGCAAATGCTAAACAATTCTCCTTCTCTTGTTTCGGCGACTTACTAGCTGCTACATCTGCCCAGGACACCCCACGTCTCAGGTGACCTTTTCTTGAGGACTCCGGCTGATCGTAAACTGCATTCATCGGATCCTTTCTTTTTTCCGCCCACACCTTTTTCTGCCCTTGTCCCTTCTTTGTTACCTTTACAAACCTTGCCACGTTAGCTCTTACCTTCCAACCAAAAAACGTCATTTGACTCAGGGCTTTGGCCATTTTATCAACGTCCTTTACTTTATAATAGACACGGAAGATTTGAAATAGCACGCATGTTTGAACCTCGTTTAAAGCAATTGCTCGGAATATGCTCTTATAATTTTCAAGTCAAACCAAAGATGACTCGTATAAATTTTAAGGAAAAAGGCTGACTATTTATATCGAATAACTTAACATATTCACTCGTGACCTAGTAGTCTCGTGGTATGGTGTTTGTCTCCAGTTAAAGTGGTACGGATTCAACTACTTACAAGGTGTAAGATTAGGTGATATTTAAGGGTAAAAAGTTGTTCAAAATTAATTAAAAAACATATTTTAGTCAAAATTATAAGAGGGACATATTCGATATAATAGTATCACACTGAGTAACATGAGTATTAAATTTTAAGTACAAATCATCCTACCAAAGTAAGTTAAGTGCTCATGAGTATTAAAGTTTCAAGTACAAATGATCCTACGAATGTGCTTAGCATGACTTCATTAATTCAAAAATAGACATTACATTAGTTAACTCATATATGCTCATTGCTTGGCAAATTTACACCTTTATTTTGTATGACATCAAAGAAAACCTTTCCATTTATTATGTATCGATCAAGAACGACTACCCCATTTCCACCTCCTGCCAACTTCTTCAAGAACCTTAGTCCAAAAATGACCTTCTTTGCTACGTCCTGTTCCCAACATTGTGACCTGTTATCCAACCAGTTTTGACCCTCCAATTTTACTCCTTCAAGTCAAACCAATACATTTTCATCGCATTTGTTCTGTACAAATCCGTTACTCCATCTAAGGAGCTAAATCAAAAGTTTTGTAAAGATTAATCAAAATACAATCAAAAGTTTTGTTAGTGTTGATAAAAAGTTATAAAAGTTGAACTAACTTATTAGGATATTTTAAAATTCTTTATGGAAAAAAGGAAAGAATGTGATCGGCTGGGTTAGCAAAAAGAATATACTTATGAGTTAATTACAGTTTCCGTCCCTGTGGTTTGTCAAAAATCACTATTTCAGTCCATTAGTTTAAAAATTGTGATTTCAGTCCCTGTGGTTTCACTTTCGTAACCATTTTAGTCCACCTCGTAACCATTTCAGTCCATGTACTTACAGAATAAATGGATTGAAATGGTTACGAAAGTGAAACCACAGGGACTGAAATCGCAAATTTTAAACTAATGGACTGAAATAGTGATTTTTAACAAACCACAGGGACGAAAACAGTAATTAACTAGTGCATGACATTGTTTAGAAAAGAATATAGAAAAGGGAATAGTTAATTATCTTGACTTATTATCATACATAAAAAAGTACACACCTTTTATCTTCATTTTCTGTCATTTTCCGCATCAAACTCTTTGCTAGGAAGATACTGGGGTAAGCTAAGCTTAAATCCTCTTTGTTTCAGTATCCATAAGCCCAATAGCAGCTGGAGAATAATCTTTAAAGGCTTCTAAAATGCGTCTTTTATAAGGTTGGATTGGTTTATAGAGTTCTTTAAAGATGATCTATAGAGTTCTTCATTTTCTATCATTACCTATGTAGTGTTTGAAATTTCTCTTTAAAGATAATCTATAGAGCTCTTCATCTCGAAGACGAAGTTTATCACTACAACGCAACATGGACATCTGAAAAGATTCAAAAAAACAAAAAAAAACGAACCAGTTGTATATATAATCAAACACAGAGTACATGAAATGGTTGAATTTTTATAAAATTCACTTAAGATGCTTTGGTGTGTGCAGTTCAATAGATTAAACATTACACATCTTCTTTGTCCACAATACCAACTTCAACGGGTCATGAGGGGTGAGACCGAATACTTGAAGATAAGTTGAATAATAAAAGAGTGCTACATATCACATATGGATGAAAAAGTAACCTGATGTTTAAGTCCCATTCTATGAAAAAGTGATTTACTAACTTGGTGTACTGGTTCTCTAGCTCCTTGAAAGAGTTTTATCAACTCATTCTCCCTTCTATCTCTCAATTAACTATAGTCTTTCTTATACAAACATCATACATGCTAATTACACTATTTTACATACTGTCACACCCCGATTTCCACGAGTCACCGGTGGGCCCGGTGGGGGAGTATCGTGACGTCATGGTTGGTAACGTAATAGTCAAACAACACAATATCAATATACACAGCGGAAGCAAATTTAAAATATGATACAACCGAATTTATTTATTGTAATATCAAGTATCACAACGTTCGATTGTTTAACCACAGAACGGATCGAAATAAAATAGAAACAATGGTTCAACAGACTTCAGGCATCCTAAGCTTGCGAGACTTTTTATTGATGCTAAGGAGACAATCCAGCCAATTTCGTTTAGTACCTGCATTCAGTCTTTTTGGAAAAATACGTCAGTTTACACTGGTAAATACATTCAACTGACTCATTTTAGAAAATGATTGAAAATTGGTTTGGATGCACGTGGCATAAACATTTTTATTTAACTTGGGAGAATTATTTAATATTATAATCTTGTGAACGAATTACATATTACTGGTGCGTTCAGTAGCCCGGATCTTGTCCGGGTTAAAGATCAATAGACACACCACATCATAGAGTTATACACTGACAGGTGTATGCCTACACCCCGTGCTCAGGTCGTGGCCATCTCATAAGATGATGCCAAGGATATCCGGGACATGGTCATTAACCCCCCAAAGGCTTTAAGTAACAAGACTGTTTAAACGAGCCGATCAAATTATTCAACTACCCACTTAATTGTGGAGATTTGATGCCCGATCAAGCGGTATGCTATATACCGTAACCCAAGCCCGTATAGGGAAAATAAGTTAAAAGTATTTACCTGAGCAAGTATTAATCACAATAAGCAAAATGCACGTAGCTTTTACTGGTTCTCCTAATCTGGAACGAAGGTTTAATATAACCTATTAGAATCCGAACGGGTCTTTAATTAAGCTTAAGCTTAGACCGGCTAGTTTCAAAGATACGATTCGTACGCACGATTAAGCGAAGACCGGATAGAATGTGATTTAGACCCGAAAAGTTTGAAGACTTGTTTAATATGGGTTTATTATTCACATTCTGGATTTTGAGATAAAACCGATAAGGTTTGACCCGTTTCGGCTAATTTATGTAAACTTGTTACATAAACCGAACCGAACGCGTAATAAGCGTAACGGGTATCCGTAAGAGCCATATACAGGTTTCCTAAGTTAATATGCTTCAAATATGTTGTGACATCAGTAAGATGTCTTTCATTATGCCCGAAACGTGTTTAAACACAAACTAGGCCCCGTAGGGGTAGTTTGGTCATTTAAAAGTTTATAAAAGAGTTTAAGTGTTAACCTGAGTTACAGGTCTGATGTAATCAGCAAAAAATACATAATTTTCTAAGTTATATCAGTAGGTTAAAGCATATATGTGAAATTTGTCAATTATAACCAAACTATGCACCGAAGGGCATTTTGGTAATTTCACATAAGCCGAAAAGCTCAAAACCGAAGTCTGAGTTAATCATCCTTTGCTTACTGTTAAAATATCATAATTTGCCTAAAATATCAGTAGGTATCAACCCGGGTATGTTCAATATGATTTTAAAACATACTATGCGTTAAAAACGCTAAATAAGGCGATTAAAGGCTATTTCCGGGTTCGATACTTAAATCTGATATTTTTATATTTCCAGAAGGTTTAAAATAATTTATTTATCATATGTGATCAGTAGCAAAAGGTTTGGAGTCGTTTAGATATGTAAAACTCATTTTATGGCCCGTAAGGGCAAAACCGGCAATTATCGGATTAAGCCTACGACTATGAGTTATGCTCAGCCAAAAATTAATTAAAAATCTTTAAAATTCCCAAAATAATATATTACATCAGTGGGTATTAAGTTTGATGTCAAAAAGTAGGCTTAACTAGGCTATACGCTAATTATGCCGTTTAATTAACATAAAGCTTTAAATTTGCGATATTGAGCATAACTCTTAATCTACAAGTCAAACTGATGTCAAACTTTGCATACATGTTTATATATCAGTATTTAAGGTTTCTACACTTTTACATTTTCATAAATCACGTTTTAAGGTAATAAGGGCATAACGGTCAACATATGAGCAATTAACGGAAACATGCACATTAATTGGATAACTAATGAACCAAGGTGTATAATCACAGAGGGTTGTTCTAACATGTAACCTAGTCCAATTAAAGCTCTAAGGCATTTCTAAAACATGCCTTAACGGGTCAGAACTGAAAGTCAAAGTGAAAGTCAAACTATGCGACTTTCGGTTCCGAACCGGGTCTAAACAGGAAATTGTCGGGTTGAACATGTTTAGACATTTTCTTACACTTATTACTAAGTTATAATAATGATCAAACAGGTTGTATATGGTCTATAATGTTAATTATGCATAAATGACATTTTAAGCTTCCTGTTGACTTTTTCTAAACTAGTTTGACCCGACTTTTGACCTGGTTAGAGTGGTGATCAGGGGAAACCCTTTTGAGGTTTTATTACCCACATAAATACCAAGCTATAACTACTTTTAATTCGAGATATGACTGATCCATTGCTGACTAATCTCGAAGTCAAACCGTAATTACGACGGTTTGACTTTTAGCTAATTAAACAAGCTAAACTCAATTAAAGAAAGACTAGCAGACTTACAAGAGTCCTATGCACGAGATATGATCACTTGGAAGCAGGTTTGAGCTCCAGAATCGATCAGAATGCAGAGAATGGTGTGAGGAACAATGATGCACTACATGCCCTTTTATAGCAAATTTCTCACCACAATATGTTGACACCAAGGTCTAGCAATCTCCACAACTGATAAACACTTGTCCCTAGTGTTTAGGGGGTGCTTTAGGGGTCAAGAGATGTGGAAATTCGGGTAAAGGTCGCGCACAAAGGCAATGGCAGACCATAGTCCATTTTTCTCGGTACTGGGGGTCGGACGCGGCCCGCCTCACGATTGGCCGGACACAAAGCGGGCCGCCTGGGCCTGGTGAACAGATTTTAATTTTTCTTTTGTTTTGCAACTTGACCTTTGGCTTCACGAAGGGGCAACTAGGGTTATTTCTTGCATTTTGACCCCCTTATATTTACCCACAAGGGCTTTAGGACTTATACCCACTTTGCCAAGTCCCTGAACACTTCCGGTTAACCCAAAAAGTCTTAACTTTCAATGTTTGCACTTTAACCCCTCGCATACGAATTTGATCATAACTTTCTCATATGATAACGAAACTTTATGAAATTATATCGTGCATTCTAGTGAGCATAATTAACATTTACAAAGCTTCGGGTTTGTCAAAAGGTCACTCAGAGGTATAAATTAAACATGTTGACACATTTAGCCCCTGTAGTTTGTAATCTCTCACTTTTTGCTTCGTATGATCCATGATTTATTCGTTTGATGTTATAAACATCATGTAGGGTTATTATGAAGTATATTTATTCACTGTTGACATTTAGAACCCGTATAATCACATACTTTCCTTGTTTGTCAACTTTAGTCCTTTTATAACATTATTTCACACGTTCAAACTTTATGACACGTGTCAACACATTATAGGACGTGAATTTTCGAGGTGTTACATCCTCACCCCCTTAAAATAAATCTCGACCCGAGATTTACTGAAATAAGTAAGGGTACTTTTCTTTCATCGTGGATTCAACCTCCCACGTGTATTCGGGACCTCTACGGGCATCCCATTTGACCTTTACAATAGGTACATGCTTCCTTCGAAGCTTCTTAACCCGTCGATCCTCAATCGACAAAGGTTTTTCAACAAATCTTAAGCTCTCATCTATATGCACATCTGTATGTGGTATAACCAGTGATTCGTCAGCGAAACACTTTTTCAGATTGCAGATGTGGAACACATTGTGAATTCCACTGAGCTCTTCTGGTAAGTTTAACTTATAGGCAACTGACCCGACACGTTCGATAACCTCGAAAGGTCCTATGTATCTCGGGCTTAGCTTGCCTTTCTTACCAAATCGCATCACTCCCTTCCAGGGTGACACTTTAAGTAGGACTTTGTCACCTACTTCGAAATGAAAATCTTTACGCTTAGGATCAGCGTAACTCTTCTGCCTATCCCGGGCAGCTTTGAGTCGGTCACGAATCTGGACAATCTTGTCCGTCGTTTCGAACACGATCTCTGGTCCTGATAACTGGACATCTCCAACTTCCGCCCAACAGACGGGCGATCTACATTTTCTACCGTATAATGCCTCAAAAGGCTCAGCCTTGATGCTGGTGTGGTAGCTATTGTTGTAGGAGAATTCGATTAACGGTAGGTTCTTATCCCAACTACCACCCAAATCGACCGCACATGCACGTAGCATGTCTTCTAACGTTTGAATAGTACGCTCACTCTGACCGTCTGTCTGAGGATGGTAAGCCGTACTAAAGTTCAAACGTGTGCCCAAAGATTGTTGGAAACTCTTCCAAAAATGTGACGTGTATCTAGTATCTCTATCAGAGATAATAGCTACAGGTATGCCATGTAAGGCTACAATCTTATCCACGTATAACTGGGCTAACATATCGGAGCTATAAGTCTCCTTGATGGGTAAGAAATGAGCTGACTTAGTCAGTCTGTCAACTATAACCCATATTGTATCATTGCCTTTCCTTGTCTTTGGCAACTTGGTGATGAAATCCATCGTCACCATTTCCCACTTCCACGTAGGAAGTTCAGGCTGTTGTAGCAAACCTGACGGTTTCTGATGCTCGGCTTTGACTTGCGCACATGTCAAGCATTTAGCTACATGAGTGGCTACAGACTTTTTCAAGCCTATCCACCAATAATTTGCCTTTAAATCCTGGTACATCTTATCCGCACCAGGATGAACGGAATATTTGGAACTATGGGCTTCCTGGAGGATGACATCACGAAGTCCTCCATAAATTGGAACCCATATTCGTCCATTCAATTTCAGAAGTCCGTCCTTGCTAAGAGATAATTGCTCTTCAGTTACTCCTAACTTTTCATTAGGATAGTTAGCTTCCAACACAGCTTCTTTTTGTGCAGCTAACAACCTTTCCATCAGACTGTTCTTTATCTCCATACGCTTGGCGTTAATTCGGATGGGTTTAACCCTTTCCTTCCGACTCAAGGCATCGGCGACTACATTCGCCTTGCCGGGATGGTATTTGATTTCACAATCATAGTCATTTAAAGTCTCCATCCAGCGGCGTTGCCTCATATTTAATTCCTTCTGATTAAACAGATGTTGGAGGCTCTTGTGATCAGAATAGATCACACACTTGACACCATAAAGATAGTGCCTCCAAAGCTTCAGTGCGAATACAACGGCACCCAGCTCCAAGTCATGGGTGGTGTAATTCTTTTCATGCACTTTCAATTGTCTTGAAGCGTAGGCAATAACTTTGCCTTTCTGCATAAGCACACACCCCATGCCAGTGTGCGAAGCATCACAATAAACCACAAAGTCTTCAATTCCATCCGGCAGTGTCAGTACTGGGGCGTTGCTCAACTTTTGCTTCAAGATATCAAAGGATTCTTACTGCTTAGGGCCCCAAACAAACTTAACCTTCTTCTTAGTTAAGGAGGTTAGGGGTGCAGCAATCCTTGAAATTTTTTCAATGAAACGCCTGTAATATCCCGCCAATCCCAGGAAGCTACGAATCTCCGTAGGCGTTTTTGGCTCTTGCCAGTTCATTATGGCTTCAACCTTAGCGGGATCCACCTGGATACCACGCTCACTAACCACGTGTCCAAGAAATTGGACTTCTCGTAGCCAAAATTCACACTTAGAGAATTTGGCATAGAGCTTCTCCTGATGTAGAAGTTTGAGAATACAACGAAGGTGTTTCTCATGGTCAGCTTGATTCTTAGAATAAATGAGAATGTTGTCGATGAAAACGATGACGAATTTATCCAAGTATGGCTTGCAGACGCGATTCCTGAGATCCATGAACGCGGCTGGTGCATTAGTGAGCCCAAAAGGCATCACTAGGAACTCGTAGTGACCGTAACGAGTCCTAAATGCAGTCTTGTGCACGTCTTCATCTTTGACCTTCAATTGATGGTAGCCTGACCTCAAATCAATCTTCGAGAAGTAACTTGCCCCTTGAAGCTGATCGAACAAATCGTCGATTCTGGGCAAAGGATACCTATTCTTGATCGTGACTTTATTAAGCTCGCGATAGTCGATGCACAGACGCATCGACCCATCCTTCTTCTTGACAAACAAGATTGGCGCTCCCCAAGGAGACGAACTAGGTCTAATGAAACCTTTAGCCAGCAATTCATCTAGCTGCGTCCTCAACTCCTTCATTTCTGTGGGTGCCAATCTGTATGGTGCTCTAGCAACTGGTGCCGCTCCGGGGATGATATCGATCCTGAATTCCACTTGTCTATCTGGTGGTAGACCAGGTAGATCTTCAGGAAACACTTCTGGGTATTCAGAAGTGACAGTGATGTCTTCTATCTTCGGTTTAGGATCATCAATGATAACTTGCGCCATGTAGATGACACACCCCTTCTTCAAACAATTGGAAGCTTTGAGCATAGTCACTTGCTCAGGCAGCCCATACTGGGTATCTCCCCGAATGGTAAGTGATTCACCAGACGGAGTCTTTATTACCACTTGTTTCTGGTTACAGGCAATTTGGGCCTGGTTATGAGATAACCAGTCCATACCCAGAACTATGTCAAAACCAGCCAACTTAAAGGGAAGTAGAGATAGAGGAAAAGAATGGTTCTTAATGGATATAACACATCCATCTAACACCGTAGAGACGGTTTCTATGGTACCATCTGCTAACTCTACCTCATAGTTTACGCTTAAGGTTTTGACAGGTAAATTCAACAATTTACAAAACTTATGATCTACGAAAGACTTATCTGCGCCTGAATCAAAAAGTACTCTTGCAAAGACATCATTTACAAGGAAAGTACCTGTTATGACATTATCGTCTTGCACAGCCTCTTTCGCGTCCATTCTGAAGACTCTGGCATTAGTCTTCTTAGCCTCTTCAGGCTTCTTGTTGTACTTTGGGCAGTTGGTCTTGATGTGCCCCTTTTCATTGCAACGGTAGCACGTTGCGTCTTTTATCTTCTTGCAATCCAGGGTTTTGTGATCCGTGGACTTGCAAATTCCACAAGCAAAGGGTTTTGACTGAGTCTGAGAGTTCGACTCGAGTCTGCACTTTCCATAGTGCTGCTTTTTACAAATTTTGCATTTGGGCTTCTCACCAGAGTGATGCCCTTCTTTCCTCGACTCTGATCCTTTCTTGTTATCACCGTTCCCACGGTGTTTCTTGTTCGATCGTCGTGAACCATCATCTTCACGCTTCCTCTTCTCATCCTCCTTATTCCTCAGCGATCTCTGCCTGACCGCATCCAGAGTGAGGGATAAGGAAATGTCAGCTACAGACCTGAAGGTAGCTGGCCGAAAAGCTTTTACGCTTGCCTTGATCTCGAGGGCTAGACCACCGATAAAACGAGCGATTCTCTTTGGTTCCGGGGTTACCAGGTAAGGAACCAACCGGGACATCGTATTAAAGCTCGTCAGGTAAGCTTGACAGTCAAGATTCGTCATCACCAACGATAGAAAGTCAGATTCTATCTTCTCCACCTCATGCTGAGGGCAGTAATTTTCCCTGATAAGGGCAACAAATTGATCCCACGACATATTATACAATGGGATTTTTCCGATGGCCTCAATCAGAGATCTCCACCATGCTAACGCTTCACCCTTAAAAGACTGCGACACAAACTTGACCACGTCTCTCTCTGCACATCCGCTGATGTCTACAACCGTATCCATCTCATCCATCCATGCCATACAGTCAATGGCTCCCTTCTCCCCAGTGAAATCCCGGGGCTTGCAAGAAACAAAATATTTATACGTGCAACCCTTGTCACGGGGCCCTTGATTACGTATAACCTGCTGAGATGGAGCACTGTGGTTCGAGGAGCGTCGATCATCATTTTTCTTCAGGTCGTATTTCTTGGGCGGTGGCTTTGAAGGCTGTGTAGATTGGGTCCTACTACGAGTCCCACTGTACTCTTCATACTGCCTTTCCAAAGCCTGTGTAACAGCGCCGTCTATGATTGCTTTTAATTCAGCACCCGTTAACGTAATCTGGGCGTTCTCATTTTGCTCCACTGGATGGCTATTTATTTCATTTGAGTCAGCCATTTGAATTGAACTGTTGCAGAAAACAAGGACAATATTTTATTTGGGAGTTTATTATGGAATTACCCCTTAGGGTAACTCGTTTAACCATGGTAAGCAGAGACCATATTTGGTTAACTTATCAATCGTATTAATTTAGGATTTCAATTAAAATTTATCCTAATTATAAACAATAACAATATATATTAGCACATAAGGCTTAGTCACATGGACAATTTAAATTATAAGCTATGATTTCAGAGAATCAAGACTTTTAAGGTTTGAACCTAGTTCATTACCCTTATCAGACAGGGAGTCATAGCTACCACTGTCTTTTGGCTCATATGGAAGTGAGCAGGGCCCGTAGGCATCATATTACCACATATGGTAAAATATGATCATCTTAATTGATGATTTAACCCATGATTCAGAGATCATTAATTTGGGTTTGGAATCTTTAGAAAGATCCTTACATAATAATAATGCGTGTGATTTTAAATGCATCACATCTGCCGGGAGCGTTAACATGTTTTCAGATGTTAACAGGGATTTGAATCTTTTAAACAGGTCTTACCATCATGGTCAGGTCTTTATAAGGACACTCAGACTAGGTTTCACACTTTAAGATTCTTATTTTAAAAAAAATTACATAGGCATATTATTTTCAAAAGGAATGATTTTGATTTATTTATTTCATATATAAATTATTTATGCACATAAGGCAAACATGAAATTTATAAAACCAACATTCCATTAATTATACAAAATATTACAAGCTGCCCTAAACGGGTCTTTTCAAATAACAACCTTACCTACGCAGGGGTTAAACAAGTACTTACCCACGCAGGGGCTTAACCACACACATGCCCACGCAGGGGCTTAATAACATAATCGTCCACGCAGGGACTTATACAAATAACACACCCACGCAGGGGTTTACAGAAAGATAGACCCACGCAGGGGTCAATACAAACAATCATACCCACGTAGGGGCTAATACAGCAATTACAAGGAAAAACAATCAGTGGAAGGATTCAATGATCCTTCTTACTCTTCCCTTTGATCAAACTTGCTAATCCTTGGAAGAAAGTCTGCCTCTCCCTACGGTCCCTGTGCACTTCCCGTTCCACCTGATCCAGCCTCTGAAGGAGTTCTTCATGTTCAGGTGGGGAGAACCTAGGTGGCTGCGATTGAGTCCGCATGATAGGCCTAGGTGGTATCTGGTACCCTTGTGTTGGGTACCCAACTCCCCATGGAGCTCCGTATGGTCCTTCTGGGTGCAGGGCATTGTAGTTGGCTGCCACCATGTAAGGGTCGGCCTCTGCATACCCATAGTTGTTGTGGACTGGCAGTTCGAACGGGTTATATGCCATGGAACCCGTATAAGCTGGGATTGGGTTGTCAAAACCCATTGGCGGCGGCTGTGGCATCGCGGGGTTGGAAGGCCCACCCATTTGTGGGTCCTCCTGATGTGGCGGGTAGTGGCTGCCACTGGATTGACGTGGGGAACTGAAATGGAAGTCCCCTGCTCGTGTCGACATGCGGGCACCAGTTCTCCTACGCCTTGGCGGTTGAGGAGGTGCCGGCTGAACTGGTGGAGGTGGAGGTGGTGGCGTAACTGCCACAAACCGGTGATCCTCAGTGGAATCTTGATGATGCTGCTGTTGCTGCGGTTGCTGCTGCTCATGAGGCGACGAGTGGTGAGAAGGTGTGTAGTACCACTCGTGCCGAGTGAACATGGCTTGGAAGCTGTCTGGACCACCGTAGGGTGATCCGTGGAAAGACGATCCGTCGGAGATCTCGATCGGATGATTTGGAGTGCCACTTGCAGGTTCGACGGGATCAGTATCCTCGTCCATGTCATCCGCGTGATCGCCAGAGAAGTGATCGTCTGGCCCCAGTGGGTTGAAACCCACGGGTTCTGGTATGTATCCTACCGGATTAAACCGGCCCCGAAAAACAGGTGTAGGGTCTCCATATGAATGATGGGACAAAGACCTCTGCAGCGGTATGAAGGAAGGCAGAGGGTTGTTGGGTTCGTCTTCCGAATGCGGTCCGTATGAATTTTGGACCGGAGGTGTAGAGCTGTGCGAAATGGATCATCTCGCCGGTTCGAACAGGTTCCTCCTGTTCTGACGTGGATCGTCGCTCTCCGTAGCAGATGGAGCTCGTACATTGGACGGTCCCGCTTCATTGTCGTTGGGGGCGGTGATCGGCCCCTTTCCTCGTCCTCGTCTACGGAAAAATCTTGGAGGCATTTTGATATTCCTGTCAATAAAGCATAAGATAACAATAACAAAATATAAAATTTAAAGGACAAAACAAAACCCGAATAAGGTGGAATTTGTCCTATGTTATAAGTCTAGACTCGAAGGTTTAGATATGTGCAATTGTGTAACTGAGATTAAACACAAAAGGCTAGTGTTTAATTCACTCAGTGTTGGCTCTGATACCAACCTGTCACACCCCGATTTCCACGAGTCACCGGTGGGGGAGTATCGTGACGTCATGGTTGGTAACGTAATAGTCAAACAACACAATATCAATATGCACAGCGGAAGCAAATTTAAAATATGATACAACCGAATTTATTTATTGTAATATCAAGCATCACAACGTTCGATTGTTTAACCACAGAACGGATCGAAATAAAATAGAAACAATGGTTCAACAGACTTCAGGCATCCTAAGCTTGCGAGACTTTTTATTGATGCTAAGGAGACAATCCAGCCAATTTCGTTTAGTACCTGCATTCAGTCTTTTTGGAAAAATACGTCAGTTTACACTGGTAAATACATTCAACTGACTCATTTTAGAAAATGATTGAAAATTGGTTTGGATGCACGTGGCATAAACATTTTTATTTAACTTGGGAGAATTATTTAATATTATAATCTTGTGAACGAATTACATATTACTGGTGCGTTCAGTAGCCCGGATCTTGTCCGGGTTAAAGATCAATAGACACACCACATCATAGAGTTATACACTGACAGGTGTATGCCTACACCCCGTGCTCAGGTCGTGGCCATCTCATAAGATGATGCCAAGGATATCTGGGACATGGTCATTAACCCCCCAAAGGCTTTAAGTAACAAGACTGTTTAAACGAGCCGATCAAATTATTCAACTACCCACTTAATTGTGGAGATTTGATGCCCGATCAAGCGGTATGCTATATACCGTAACCCAAGCCCGTATAGGGAAAATAAGTTAAAAGTATTTACCTTAGCAAGTATTAATCACAATAAGCAAAATGCACGTAGCTTTTACTGGTTCTCCTAATCTGGAACGAAGGTTTAATATAACCTATTAGAATCCTAACGGGTCTTTAATTAAGCTTAAGCTTAGACCACCTGTCACACCCCGATTTCCACGAGTCACCGGTGGGCCCGGTGGGGGAGTATCGTGACGTCATGGTTGGTAACGTAATAGTCAAACAACACAATATCAATATGCACAACGGAAGCAAATTTAAAATATGATACAACCGAATTTATTTATTGTAATATCAAGTATCACAACGTTCGATTGTTTAACCACAGAACGGATCGAAATAAAATAGAAACAATGGTTCAACAGACTTCAGGCATCCTAAGCTTGCGAGACTTTTTATTGATGCTAAGGAGACAATCCAGCCAATTTCGTTTAGTACCTGCATTCAGTCTTTTTGGAAAAATACGTCAGTTTACACTGGTAAATACATTCAACTGACTCATTTTAGAAAATGATTGAAAATTGGTTTGGATGCACGTGGCATAAACATTTTTATTTAACTTGGGAGAATTATTTAATATTATAATCTTGTGAACGAATTACATATTACTGGTGCGTTCAGTAGCCCGGATCTTGTCCGGGTTAAAGATCAATAGACACACCACATCATAGAGTTATACACTGATAGGTGTATGCCTACACCCCGTGCTCAGGTCGTGGCCATCTCATAAGATGATGCCAAGGATATCCGGGACATGGTCATTAACCCCCCAAAGGCTTTAAGTAACAAGACTGTTTAAACGAGCCGATCAAATTATTCAACTACCCACTTAATTGTGGAGATTTGATGCCCGATCAAGCGGTATGCTATATACCGTAACCCAAGCCCGTATAGGGAAAATAAGTTAAAAGTATTTACCTGAGCAAGTATTAATCACAATAAGCAAAATGCACGTAGCTTTTACTGGTTCTCCTAATCTGGAACGAAGGTTTAATATAACCTATTAGAATCCTAACGGGTCTTTAATTAAGCTTAAGCTTAGACCGGCTAGTTTCAAAGATACGGTTCGTACGCACGATTAAGCGAAGACCGGATAGAATGTGATTTAGACCCGACAAGTTTGAAGACTTGTTTAATATGGGTTTATTATTCACATTCTGGATTTTGAGATAAAACCGATAAGGTTTGACCCGTTTCGGCTAATTTATGTAAACTTGTTACATAAACCGAACCGAACGCGTAATAAGCGTAACGGGTATCCGTAAGAGCCATATACAGGTTTCGTAAGTTAATATGCTTCAAATATGTTGTGACATCAGTAAGATGTCTTTCATTATGCCCGAAACGTGTTTAAACACAAACTAGGCCCCGTAGGGGTAGTTTGGTCATTTAAAAGTTTATAAAAGAGTTTAAGTGTTAACCTGAGTTACAGGTCTGATGTAATCAGCAAAAATACATAATTTGCTAAGTTATATCAGTAGGTTAAAGCATATATGTGAAATTTGTCAATTATAACCAAACTATGCACCGAAGGGCATTTTGGTAATTTCACATAAGCCGAAAAGCTCAAAACCGAAGTCTGAGTTAATCATCCTTTGCTTACTGTTAAAATATCATAATTTTCCTAAAATATCAGTAGGTATCAACCCGGGTATGTTCAATATGATTTTAAAACATACTATGCGTTAAAAACGCTAAATAAGGCGATTAAAGGCTATTTCCGGGTTCGATACTTAAATCAGATATTTTTATATTTCCAGAAGGTTTAAAATAATTTATTTATCATATGTGATTAGTAGCAAAAGGTTTGGAGTCGTTTAGATATGTAAAACTCATTTTATGGCCCGTAAGGGCAAAACCGGCAATTATCGGATTAAGCCTACGACTATGAGTTATGCTCAGCCAAAAATTAATTAAAAATCTTTAAAATTCCCAAAATAATATATTACATCAGTGGGTATTAAGTTTGATGTCAAAAAGTAAGCTTAACTAGGCTATACGCTAATTATGCCGTTTAATTAACATAAAGCTTTAAATTTGCGATATTGAGCATAACTCTTAATCTACAAGTCAAACTGATGTCAAACTTTGCATACAAGTTTATATATCAGTATTTAAGGTTTCTACACTTTTACATTTTCATAAATCACGTTTTAAGGTAATAAGGGCATAACGGTCAACATATGAGCAATTAACGGAAACATGCACATTAATTGGATAACTAATGAACCAAGGTGTATAATCACAGAGGGTTGTTCTAACATGTAACCTAGTCCAATTAAAGCTCTGAGGCATTTCTAAAACATGCCTTAACGGGTCAGAACTGAAAGTCAAAGTGAAAGTCAAACTATGCGACTTTCGGTTCCGAACCGGGTCTAAACAGGAAATTGTCGGGTTGAACATGTTTAGACATGTTCTTACACTTATTACTAAGTTATAACAATGATCAAACAGGTTGTATATGATCTATAATGTTAATTATGCATAAATGACATTTTAAGCTTCCTGTTGACTTTTTCTAAACTAGTTTGACCCGACTTTTGACCTGGTTAGAGTGGTGATCAGGGGAAACCCTTTTGAGATTTTATTACCCACATAAATACCAAGCTATAACTACTTTTAATTCGAGATATGACTGAGCCATATGATAACCCCTCGCATACGAATTTGATCATAACTTTCTCATATGATAACGAAACTTTATGAAATTTATATCGTACATTCTAGTGAGCATAATTAACATTTACAAAGCTTCGGGTTTGTCAAAAGGTCACTCAGAGGTATAAATTAAACATGTTGACACATTTAGCCCCTGTAGTTTGTAATCTCTCACTTTTTGCTTCGTATGATCCATGATTTATTCGTTTGATGTTATAAACATCATGTAGGGTTATTATGAAGTATATTTATTCACTGTTGACATTTAGAACCCGTATAATCACATACTTTCCATGTTTGTCAACTTTAGTCCTTTTATAACATTCTTTCACACGTTCAAACTTTATGACACGTGTCAACACATTATAGGACGTGAATTTTCGAGGTGTTACACATACAGTCTCATAATAAAAATAACACAGATCACATAAGAATCAGAATCAGAAAATACGTATCGATCAAGTTAGAAAATGCATATCATAAGAATCAGAATCAGAAAATACGTATCGATCAAGTTAAACTACTCTTATGATTCGTAATGTATGGTGTATACTGACCATAAGCTGCCACCATTCCACCATAATATGGATCACAATAAGGATTTGGAACACAGGCCTGTACAAGTAGATACAAAAACCAAAAACTTTAAAGATGATAGAGCTGAATGAAATATAGAATTATTCAAGCGTAAGGTGAAAGAAGCTTACAATAGTGTGACCGACAAGTTCTAGTTGTGGGACCTGCCCTAGGGTTTCGCCATTATTTGGAAGGATATTTGGTACTCCCTGCTGCTGATAATTTTAGGGTGTGCCTATTGGCACACCAAACCCTAGTAAAATTAGGGTTTATCTACGCAGCGTATTGACCAATACGCTGCGTAGATAAACCATGGATCTCAGTGCCTAATAACCAATCATTGCACAGAAAACAATGGTTATATACGCTGCGTATAGGTCTATACGCAGCGTATATAAACCATTAGATTTTTTTGGGTCATTTTGGTAGGTTTGAGGGATCATTTTTTCACAAAGTTTAAATACGCTGCGTATAGACCTATACGCAGCGTATATAAAGGTCTGAAAATGTCTTTTATACCCTTGTGTTGAGGCTATACGAAGCCAAATACAAGGGTAGTTTTGTCATTTTTGTCTCATACGCTGCGTAGGGATCTATACGCAGCGTATATAAAGCTTCATTTTTGTATTTTTTTATTGTGTATTCCTTTGTTTATTTATAAAAAAAATAAAATTATTTATATAAAAACTAAATTATTGGTGTTATATCGGGACATATATACACCTATAGACCTATACGGGTGTTATATCGTATCGTATATTATCATATCGTGTTGCATCATATCGTATAGTGTATAGTATAAGTCTCGTATAGGTTCCATGTAGGTCTTGTATACGCCTATAGGCCTACACGGGAACTAAACCACACCTATAGGCCTATACGGGACATATATACACCTATAGACCTATACGGGTGTTATATCGTATCGTATATTATCGTATCGTGTTGCATCGTATCGTATAGTGTATAGTATAAGTCTCGTATAGGTTCCATGTAGGTCTTGTATACGCCTATAGGCCTACACGGGACCTAAACCACACCTATATGGCTATACGGGACATATATACACCTATAGACCTATACGGGTGTTATATCGTATCGTATAGTAGCGTATCGTGTCGCATCTTATCGTATAGTGTATAGTATAAGTCTCGTATAGGTTCCATGTAGGTCTTGTATACGCCTATAGGCCTACACGGGACCTAAACCACACCTATAGGCCTATACGGGACATATATACACCTATAGACCTATACGGGTGTTATATCGTATCGTATAGTAGCGTATCGAGTTGCATCGTATCGTATAGTGTATAGTATAAGTCTCGTATAGGTGATGTATATGCCTATAGGCCTATACGGGACATATACTACGCCATACGATACGATATCACACTTATAGGCTTATACGAGGTCAATACGTGACATATACTACGCTATACGATACGATATCACACTTATAGGCTTATACGAGGCCGATTCGTGACCTATACTACACCTATACGATTCGATATAACCTTTATAAAAAAACTTCATATACGCTGCGTATAGGTCTATACGCAGCGTATATTAAGGGTCAAAAAGACCATTTAGCCCTTCATTTGGGGCTATACGAAGCCTAATACAAGGGTAAAAATGTCTTTTGACCCTTTATATACGGTGCGTATGGGTCTATACGCAGCGTATAGTGGGAAAGACCATTTTACCCCTGCATTTGGGGCTATACGCAGCCATATGCAAGGGTAAAATTGTCTTTTTGACACTTTATATACTCTGCGTATAGGTCTATACGCAGCGTATATAAAGGGTAATTTTTATTTTTAACCACAAACTTGTGGTAAAAATATACTTTTTGACCCTTTATATACGCTGCGTATAGGCCTATACGCAGCGTATATAAAGGGTGAATTTAAAAAAAAACATTTTTAAGTATCGTATCGTATAGTATAAGTCTCGTATAAACCTCGTATAAGTCTCATATATGTCTTGTATCTGCCTATAGGCCTATACGGGACCTATACTATAGTGTCGTATCGTAGTGTATCATATCGTATAGTGTATATTATCGTATCGTATCGTGTCTTATCGTATAGTGTATACGGGACATATATACATCTATAGACCTATACGGGTGTTATATCGTAACGTATATTATCGTATCGTGTTGCATCGTATCGTATAGTGTATAGTATAAGTCTCGTATAGGTTCCATGTTGGTCTTGTATATGCCTATAGGCCTACACGGGAACTAAACCACACCTATAGGCCTATACGGGACATATATACACCTATAGACCTATACGGGTGTTATATTGTAACAACCCTCGGTAAAACCAACACCCTTATAATATTTCCGACCCTTAATTATATCTTAAATTGTCTCAATATGTTTTATATTATACCCCGTATGTGAAAAACCGAGCCCTAGTTATGTTATAATTATAAAATAAATAAAATTATGAAAGTATAAACTGAGGCGGGCCGCGAAAGACCTCACCTCAACTCCACGCGGGCCGTATCAAGGCTGGACTTGACTTCGCTGACTTCTTTAGTTGAAGCGGGCCGCATAAGGGTTATGCTAAGTTGACGCGGGCCGCGAGAGCTTGTGAAACGTGGATACACCCAGAGGCCGACACGTGTCATGATCGTGGCGGTCTAGTGAACGACTCAGCTAAGCTATTGCGTTGACTGGTGTTGACGCGGGCCGCGTAAGGTTACCTTGTCTTTTACGCGGGCCGCGACAGGACTGAAATCAGCAACTATATAAGAAGGCCATCAGTCTACGTTTTCCGTCGCTCATTTCTTTCTTTCAATCTCGAAATTCTGTAGAGAAGTTATAATATTTCGGGTATTATACCCCTAATTAGCGAGGTTCTGCTCTGTTGTAAGTATTATAACCCTGGTTTCATAATAGTTACGCTGCCCGATTGATTTAGGGTTCCGTAACAACTGTCGTGGTTCTGCCCGACGTAGTTGTTGGAATGCCGTCTCGGGGAGGGTATCATTAATAATTTCAAAGGGTTATGGTACTAACCAATGTATATTTGTATAAATTATAGATTATACCCAAGAAACCCTTACGAAAAGCCTAAGACAGCAATGTGAGTTTATCCTCTTTTTGTTAATGTTTTTGGTAATGTTTTACCAAACCTTAAATGTTTTACTATGAAAATTAGCAGTAATTGAGTCTTTGTAGTTATTCAATTACTGCCGGTATGTTGGGGTTTTGTATACAAAATTTTGTACTACTTGCGAGTAGTAAGTCGGGATGACAATGCGTTACCATTGGACAATGAGTTAGCCAATGGGTAATATGACCCACAAGTCAGGATTGATAGTACCAAATGGAGTAATTGTGTAGACATAAACAAAGTGATCACTCTCAATACTGTTCACTGTGACTTTAAACTTGATTAAATTGGGATTCACTCACCAGTATTTCCCGCTGACAAATATTTTTAAAACATGTTTCAGGTAACCCAATGTGACAGCCAATTAGTAAAAAGTCAGCTGGAGAGCACTGAAGGCTTGGGGATAAAGTGGCTATAAAAGTTACCTAATAAACGATGTTTTTTTTTAATTCAATAAAATTAGGGTTTGTCCCTAATAATGTATTGTAATAAGAAACTTGGGTTTTACCCATGTGATTATTAATATGAAATGAGGTGGTTTTACTCTGATAAACATTTCCTAACTACGGTCCTGATGTAAATTCCGCTGCAAGACTAAATAAAACTGATACCACCAAACTCTGTGATCACGTCCGCCCGTTCCCAGGGATCAGGGATCGGGGGTTGTGACAGAAGGTGGTATCAGAGCCTAGCCACTGGTCTGAGCCAAAGAAGTGTTCTGCTGACACTTAAAAATTTTAAATTTTGTGTTAGGAAATAAATTATGAAGATACATGCATAACTGTATTTATTTGTTATGTGTTATGTGACTATCTGTTAGTTTTCAGTATGAGTGATCAAGGACCATCAGATGTGAATCGTCAGTTATCTGATTCACCTAAGAGTGAAAGTACATCATCACAGCCTGCCCTCTCGGGGTATGTTGCTGATCAGGAGGATGGAATATTTGCTTTTAGAGCTCAATCTGAAGAACCATTCCCTACTAAGAAACGAGGATGGTTCAGTAAAGAAGCTTTTGCTCGTAGGAAGAGAATGAGAAAATTGCAACAGCAAAGGGCTTTAGCAGCTATTAAGAGAGAGACAGATACCCATACTCAAGATATGTTAAATAGAAGCCTAGCTAATTTTCATAACTTAGCTACAACTGCTGCTGACCCAAGTCTGGAACAATTAGTAGCCCCACAACCACAAAACCCAGAACACCCCATGGAGATAGAAAACTAGGAAAACCAGGTGGAGATGCATGACTTTAACCCAGAAGAAATCCCTCGGGTACCTGCACCAAACCCTCTAGACCCGAATTACGACCCCTGGTGGGACGATAATAGGGACTTTGTGCAACGTTACCCTGTCCAGGATTATCCACCCATACAGAACATAGAAGTCTACCCAGGTATGGACCCTTTAGATCCCTATTATCAAGATGATTACATTAGGGAAATATTAGAGGATCCTTACCAATTTCAGGAATTGTCACCCCCATATCAGGAACCAGAACCCCAGATTCCAAACCCAGTCCGAGAACCTGCACCCCCAATGAGTGTAGAAAACGTTCAAGAACTTAGGACTTTCGGGGAGGAGATCTTAGAAAGCAGTGAAAGAATGCGTCAGGTGGGAGAGCGTCTCGTATGGAAATACGATGAGCGCAATATGGATTTTTGGATGAATCCATATCCATGAATGTTAGAATGGAGGAAGCAGTAGTAATAATAATATAATAAAATAAAATAAGATATGTGTGTATGGATGCATATTATTATTTTATTTCTGTTGGTATTGTAATCTTTATTTCTGTACTAGTGTGTAATAGACGCATAAGTATATGAAAAGAGTATAGTAGCAATGATCTACGCTTTTGGCAAAACTGCGTGTCATGTGATTAATTATATTAAGATATTATTTGTGATATTAATATGGAATAAATGTTTAAAATTCAGATGGCCGACCAAGGAAATCAAGTCAATTTGGATAATAACCCGGAAATCTAGAATGATAATATTCAGAATGACGATAATCTGAATAATGAAAACCCGAACAACAATAACAACGGAAACCAAGTGGATAATAGTGCTATCCAACACATTGTAGCACAAGGAATAATAGATGCTATGCCATTTATACTTCAAACTGTTAAGGATGCTGATAATAAAAGTAAACATAGCAGCAAGCGACCTGTTGAACCAGAAAACAGTGTGAACAATGGACCTGTACTTCAAATGCCTATTCCCAAAAGAAGAAGAACCATGCCTTATGGTTGTTCTTATAAAGAATTATGGTCTTGTAAACCAATGGAATTCTCAGGCAATGAAGGGGCCATTGCAACCTTACGTTGGATAGAAAAGACTGAGGCAATCTTAAGGATAAGCAAGTGTGCTGAAGAAGATAGAATACTGTTTGCTTCTAATCTGTTTAAGAACGCAGCACTAGAATGGTGGAACACTATCCTTCAAACAAAAGGAAGTGATAGAACCTACAATATGGAATGGGAAGAATTTAAGGATAAGGTAGAAAGGAAATTCTACCCACCCAATGAGAAGGAGCAGATAGCAAACAAATTCCTAAATCTTAGAATGACTGGTGTAGATAGTAAAGGGTATATTAAGATATTCTTTGAATATGCTAGGATAGTACCAACCCTTGCATCACCAGAACCAGTGTTAATCTCTCGTTATATTTGGGGATTAATAGGGGAGATTAGACACATAGTCAAGGCAGCTAGACCTCAAACCATAGAAGAAGCTGTAGAATTAACAAATACCTTGACTGATGAGTTAGTCCGTACTAGAGAAGAAGATCAGAGGAGGAACTTAACTCAAAGGTTTACACAAGAATTTAGTTCCGGAAATTATAATCGTAAGAATATGGGTTCTACCTCTGCAACATACTGCAAGGTCTGCAAGAAAAAGCATTCGGGGAAATGCTCCATTCTCTGCAATCATTGTAAGATGCCAGGACACAAGGAAGAAAATTGCAAGAAGAAAACCAGTAATGGATTATGCTAAAACTGTGGAGAAAAAGGTTATATCAGGCCAAATTGTCCGAAATTGGCCCCAGCTGCAGATAACAAGAATACTAAAAATGCTAGAGCATTTGTGTTAACTGTAGAAGAAGCCAAGATGATTCCCGATGTCATAGCCGGTACGTTTTTAGTTAATGATGTTTTTGCTAAAGTATTATTTGACTCTGGTGCGAACCAAAGTTTTATTAATACTTCGTTTTGCAAATTACTAAATCAAACATTAACTAAACTACCACATGAATGTTTAGTAGAAACAGCTAATGGAGAAACCGTTAGAATTTCTGAAATCTTGCAGGGAGCAAGCATAGAAATTTTAAATCAGAAATTTATTGCAAACCTGTATCCCATGAATTTAGTAGGATTTGATGTTGTTTTAGGAATGGATTGGTTAATAGCCAATAAAGCTAGTATTTTATGTGATCAAAAGTTAATTCAAATAAATTCACCAAAAGGTAAAATGATCACAATTAAAGGAGATAAACCTTATAGGTCTACTAAATTCATTTCTGTGATGAAAACTGCAAGTTGTATGAGAAAAGGTTCTATAGTGTATTTGATTTCTATAATCACTAACACTAAAGGAAAGGATTTAAAAGATATTCCAGTAGTATCTCAGTTTTCAGATGTCTTTCTAGAAGAATTACCAGGACTACCTCCAGATAGAGAAGTTGAATTCAGGATTCATCTAATACCAGGAACATCACCGATTGCCAAAGCACCCTATCGTTTGGCACCTGCAGAAATGCAAGAATTGAAGAAACAATTAGATGAATTGTTGGAAAAAGGATTTATACAACCCAGTTCGTCGCCATGGGGAGCGCCGATACTGTTCGTTAAAAAAAGGACGGCTCAATGCGTATGTGCATTGATTACCGTGAATTAAACAAAGTCACGATTAAGAATCGGTACCCATTACCGAGAATCGATGATCTGTTTGATCAACTGCAAGGAGCTCGATTTTTCTCTAAAATCGATTTAAGGTCAGGATATCATCAATTAAAGGTATAGGAAGAGGACATTCCTAAAACTGCTTTTAGAACAAGGTATGGTCATTATGAATTTACTGTCATGCCATTTGGTTTAACCAATGCCCCAGCTGCATTTATGGGCATGATGAACCGAATATGTAAGCCATATTTGGATAAATTCATAATCGTATTCATAGATGATATTCTAATTTACTCTAAGAGTAAAGAGGATCATGCAAAGCATTTGCACGCACTTTTAAGTTTATTAAGAAAGGAAAAGCTTTATGCTAAGTTTTCAAAGTGTGAATTTTGGTTAGAACAGGTACAATTCCTTGGACACTTAGTCAATCATGAAGGAATTCATGTAGATCCAACAAAGATCGAGGCAATTACGAAATGGAAAACCCCTGAGTCACCAACTGAGATTAGAAGTTTCTTAGGATTGGCCGGTTATTATAGAAGATTTATTAAAGATTTCTCTAGAATAGTTATTCCCTTAACTAAGTTAACTTGTAAATCTGTTAAGTTTGAATGGGGATTTAAACAAGAAGAAGCCTTTAGAATTCTTAAGCAAAGATTAACCCATACACCTATATTAGCATTACCAGATGGAACTGAAGATTTTATAGTCTATTATGATGCTTCTAGATTAGGTTATGGATGTGTATTGATGCAACGCCAAAAGGTTATAGCTTACGCATCTAGACAACTTAAGAATCATGAAGAGAATTATTCAACCCATGATTTGGAATTAGGAGCTATAATTTTTGCTCTTAAAATTTGGAGACATTACCTTTATGGTAGTAAGTTTACCATATTCACTGATCATAAGAGTTTAAGGTATGTTTTCGGACAGAAAGAGTTGAATATGAGACAAAGACGCTAGATGGAATTTCTTAGTGATTATGATTGTGATATCCAGTATCATGAAGGAAAAGCCAATATAGTGGCAGATGCTTTAAGTAGAAAGTATCATGAAAATCCAAGAAAGGTACGTTCTCTTAAATTAAATCTGCAAGTAGATTTAAATAATCAAATAAGAGAAGCACAAGAATCAGTAATCAAGGATGATTCTGAAAAATTGAAAGGTATGTTGAAAGAATTAAAACAAGGGACAGATGGAATTTGGAGATTCCATGAAAAGAGAATGTGGATACCTAAATTAGGAAATCTTCGATACCGTATATTAGAAGAAGCCCATAAGTCTAAATATACGATGCATCCAGGAAGTGATAAAATCTACCAGGAGTTAAGGAAAAATTTCTGGTGGATAGGAATGAAAAAGGACATAGCAGTCTATGTTTCTAAATGTTTAACTTGTTCACAAGTTAAAGCTGAACACCAGAAACCCTCAGGTTTGTTACAGCAATTAGAAATGCCGGTATGGAAATGGGAATTAATAACAATGGATTTTGTTACTAAATTACCCAAAACTAGGAAAGGAAATGATACAATCTGGGTGATTGTAAATAGATTAACTAAGTCAGCTCATTTTCTACCAATGAAGGAAACAATTAGTATGGAACAATTATCTAAATTGTATGTAAATGAAATTGTTTCTTTACATGGTATTCCTTTATCAATTGTTTCTGATAGAGATAGTCGCTTTACATCTCATTTTTGGTCAAGTTTCCAAAAGGCAATGGGAACCAAGTTAAGGTTAAGCACAGCTTATCATCCACAAACAGATGGACAAAGCGAAAGGACAATTAAGACAATGGAAGACATGCTTAGAGCTTGTGTAATTGACTTTGGAGGTAATTGGGACGATCACTTACCTTTGATAGAATTTTCTTATAATAATAGTTATCACACAAGTATCAATGCTGCACCATTCGAAGCACTTTATGGAAGAAAGTGTCGAACCCCAGTCTGTTGGGCAGAAATTGAGGAAAAGCAACTATCTGGACCTGAAATAGTACAGGAAACAACTGACAAGATTATTCAAGTCAAGGAACGACTGAAAGCAGCACGTGATCGACAAAAGAGTTATGCAGATAACCGATGCAAGCCGTTGGAATTTCAAGTAGGAGATAAAGTATTGTTAAAAGTCTCTCCTTGGAAAGGAGTGGTAAGATTCATCAAAAGGGGAAAACTAAGTCCCAGGTATGTTGGACCTTTTAAGATTATTAGAAGAATAGGACCTGTAGCCTATCAGCTACAACTGCCAGAGGAAATGGCAGGAATACATGATGTGTTTCATGTATCAAATCTTAAAAAGTGTTTAGCTGATGAATCATTGATAGTGCCTCTTAAGGATATAGAGGTAAATGAACAACTCAAGTTTGTAGAAAGACCTCTACAAATTGAAGACAGGAAAGTCAAGAATCTTAAGCATAAGAGACTAGTTCTAGTCAAAGTGAAGCGGGACTCCAAAAGAGAACCTGAGTACACATGGGAACTCGAGTCAGAAATGAAAAGGAAATATCCGCACTTGTTTCAGTAGATCTCGAGGACTAGCTCTAAAACAGGGTGGGGAGAATGTAACAACCCTCGGTAAAACCAACACCCTTATAATATTTCCGACCCTTAATTATATCTTAAATTGTCTCAATATGTCTTATATTATACCCCGTATGTGAAAAACCGAGCCCTAGTTATGTTATAATTATAAAATACATAAAATTCTGAAAGTATAAACTGAGGCGGGCCGCGAAAGACCTCACCTCAACTCCACGCGGGCCGTATCAAGGCTGGACTTGACTTCGCTGACTTCTTTAGTTGAAGCGGGCCGCATAAGGGTTATGCTAAGTTGACGCGGGCCGCGAGAGCTTCTGAAACGCGGATACACCCAGAGGCCGACACGTGTCATGATCGTGGCGGTCTAGTGAACGACTCAGCTAAGCTATTGCGTTGACTGGTGTTGACGCGGGCCGCGTAAGGTTACCTTGTCTTTTACGCAGGCTGCGACAGGACTGAAATCAGCAACTATATAAGAAGGCCATCAGTCTACGTTTTCCGTCGCTCATTTCTTTCTTTCAATCTCGAAATTCTGTAGAGAAGTTATAATATTTCGGGTATTATACCCCTAATTAGCGAGGTTCTGCTCTGTTGTAAGTATTATAACCCTGGTTTCATAATAGTTACGCTGCCCGATTGATTTAGGGTTCCGTAACAACTGTCGTGGTTCTGCCCGACGTAGTTGTTGGAATGCCATCTCGGGGAGGGTATCATTAATAATTTCAAAGGGTTATGGTACTAACCAATGTATATTTGTATAAATTATAGATTATACCCAGGAAACCCTTACGAAAAGCAAAAGACAGCAATGTGAGTTTATCCTCTTTTTGTTAATGTTTTTGGTAATGTTTTACCAAACCTTAAATGTTTTACTATGAAAATTAGTAGTAATTGAGTCTTTGTAGTTATTCAATTACTGCCGGTATGTTGGGGTTTTGTATACAAAATTTTGTACTACTTGCGAGTAGGAAGTCGGGATGACAATGCGTTACCATTGGACAATGAGTTAGCCAATGGGTAATATGACCCACAAGTCAGGATTGATAGTACCAAATGGAGTAATTGTGTAGACATAAACAAAGTGATCACTCTCAATACTGTTCACTGTGACTTTAAACTTGATTAAATTGGGATTCACTCACCAGTATTTCCCGCTGACAAATATTTTTAAAACATGTTTCAGGTAACCCAATGTGACAGCCAATTAGTAAAAAGCCAGCTGGAGAGCACTGAAGGCTTGGGGATAAAGTGGCTATAAAAGTTACCTAATAAACGATGTTTTTTTTAATTCAATAAAATTAGGGTTTGTCCCTAATAATGTATTGTAATAAGAAACTTGGGTTTTACCCATGTGATTATTAATATGAAATGAGGTGGTTTTACTCTGATAAACATTTCCTAACTACGGTCCTGCTGTAAATTCCGCTACAAGACTAAATAAAACTGATACCACCAAACTCTGTGATCACGTCCGCCCGTTCCCAGGGATCAGGGATTGGGGGTTGTGACATATATCTTATCGTATATTATTGTATCGTGTTTCATCGTATCGTATAGTGTATAGTATAAGTCTCGTATAGGTTCCATGTAGGTCTTGTATACGCCTATAGGCCTACACGGGACCTAAACCACACCTATAGGCCTATACGGGACATATATACACCTATAGACCTATACGGGTGTTATATCGTATCGTATAGTAGCGTATCGTGTTGCATCTTATCCTATAGTGTATAGTATAAGTCTCGTATAGGTTCCATGTAGGTCTTGTATACGCCTATAGGCCTACGCGGGACCTAAACCACACCTATAGGCCTATACGGGACATATATACACCTATAGACCTATACGGGTGTTATATCGTATCGTATAGTAGCGTATCGTGTTGTATCGTATCGTGTATAGTGTATAGTATAAGTCTCGTATAGGTGATGTATATACACCTATAGACCTATACGGGTGTTATATCGTATCGTATATTATCGTATCGTATAGTGTATAGTATAAGTCTCGTATAGGTTCCATGTAGGTCTTGTATATGCCTATAGGCCTACACGGGACCTAAACCACACCTATAGGCCTATACGGGACATATATACACCTATAGACCTATACGGGACGTAGTATTATTTACCAATAATATTGTTTTTTTCTAAATAATTTTCTTTTTTAATTTTTATAATTCATAATAGTAGTATTATTTTTTATTTTTATAATTCATAATTGTATTATTTACCAATAATATTGTTTTTTTATATATAATTTTCTTTTTTTTTATATAAATAAACAAAGGAATACATAAAAAATACAAAAATTGAGCTTTATATACGCTGCGTATAGGTCCCTACACAGCGTATATAAACCCTTGTTTTCTGTGCAATGATTGCTGATAAGGCTCTGAAATCCATGGTTTATATACGTTGAGTATAGCTCTATACGCAGTGTAGGTAAACCCTAAGTGTGCAGATAGGCAAACTGGGTGTGCAGATAGTTAGAGCCAATTTTTATCTGACCTCAAGAGACGGAGAACAGTATTACAACATAAATTTAAGATCACATCAATAATCATTCAAATAATTCCAGCTTATAGCTTCAATCAAACACCGAAACACATAAACTTTACAATCATAGTTCTACAGTTCTAGATCATGACTCATGAATCAAGGTTAACAGTCAAAATCGATTTGATAATCACATAAACTTGACGTATATGTATAACTTACTGGCACACAAGTACATCTCACTATAATTTCAAGCTAAATACATAAAACCAAGCTGGATAATCGGGAATTAGAGATAAGGAACAAAACAACAAAAGGGCACGAACAACTAAAAGCCTACTTATATGAGCCAGAGTTATTGATTGTTTAAATTGTTAGTATGTCATGATGTATTACTCATTTTCAACCGATGTTTGTATGCCATGATAATTACTCATTTACAATCGAACGTTAAACATATCATACCAAGTGTGTACATATTAGGGTCGATGTCATTGACATGAATAAATATATTAGTAGTGTTAGAATGTTACATGTTCCTTCTCCAAGCCGACATGATTCACACATTTGTCATAGACAATATGTTAAAAGTTATAATAAGTAATTTTCTGCAAATCATACATAATAATTGTGTGTATTGTTGATATATTTTTACTGTTTGTATAAGGTTACTATCCGGTCTGGGATTGAACCGCTTTAGATAGGTTTAATGTTAGCAATAAACCGGGTTATCTAACGACAGTTAGAAACTTATAATAACAAGAATTCAATTCCATACTTGCATATGCAATTCAGTTACAGACAACGTTAATGAGATAAAAAAAATCCACTCGTTGACATTAATTATTTCAATCTATGTAGTTTAACTTGAGCACCAAGTATCCTGTATCCTACATCTGAACATGGTCCCAATCAATCACTTCATTTTTGACACCATATTCCGATAGCTGGAGCTTGTAACGACCCAACCTGCCCATCACTGAAAGACCTGGAGACCACATGGCGTTTTAAGAATGATTATATAGTGTTTTGTTAAATCTTATAAAAACTAATACATACAACCACTAAAAAGAGCTCTATACCTTCGACTACTTTATAGAGAGTTGACCACCATCGCTCCCTCGGGATCTGGGTCTGTTCAAGCGATTCGTCAATGTCTTTATCGTGTTGCCCTTGCAAAACACCTTGAAGAGTTACAACTGTTGGTTCAGGTCCCACTCCACACACTCTATACACACTCAAACTCACGTATATATGTATATATGTAAAGATGTTAACAGGCTGCTGTTTTAAAATGAAAATAGGTGTACAATATTCACATAAACAAATGGCATTAAATAGCCTTTACAAAAACACACGTGGGAATAAAACAATATAAGCTAAACTTTATCCTAAAGAACCGGTAGCATATTTGACTTCCAAACGTGTACTACTATACCAAGCATCCAACTCAATGTAAACTTGCAATAAACTCGCTCAACCACGTTCCCTTTGAACTCGAACAACTCTGACCACTACTTTATGCAAACACAATGCAACGAACTGATCCAAATAAAAGACCTGCTAACTTACTGGTTTGTTAGCTACATAACCATTTGACGCGTGACCCGATAACGCACCGACCCGTGACCCGCGAACCAAACCCGATTAACCCAACAATCACCCCCTTAATCGGTTTGTTCACACCCGTCACCGCAGCACCGAATCACCTCGGTTTCGAACCACTATGACATCTAACGGACACCCGATCTTCACCTCGATCACGTCCAATGTCTCGATTCAACCCGAATAAAACTCTCTACACTTGTAACATCTCACATGGCATCACGTTGGAAACGCTCACTAACATCACGACTTTTCACGGATTGACGACCTCTTCCCCGGCCAAATCCAAAGCCACCCGATTTGAACTCCAACGCCATAATGTTACCCGTACCTTTTCCCGATCAAACCTGTTCCAAGAGGCCTCTCCACCGACCAAGAAAACAAAGCCACCCGCTTATAACGTTTTCTTTCAACTGCTAAACGAACCGAATCCAAAGCCACCTGCTTTGACGGATCTCTTACGCCTGTTTTTCACGCACCCACGCCGGTCTCCTCTTATCACGAAACAACACGATCAAGGCACCATCATAACACTACCGCTGTTGTCACTGGTTATACACCCGCTGCGCAAACCCGCAACCATCAACCAAAACAGCCACGTTCTTCCTCCTTTCATCACCATTAACAGCCATGGAACACAAGTGTTTATCACCGGTCACCCCCGTCGTCTTAACCGGTACGTCTACCACAACAACGGCCTACCGAAAACACCATAATGCCTCCGTCTTCTGCTGTTAATCAACCCCGAAAGAACACCTTCTTTTACGACTGCCCTCCACCGACCGACCGACACACCCGTCGGCGGCGGAGGCTTCCTCCGATCTTCTCGAGCCCTAGGCTCTGATACCAAATGTTGGTTCAGGTCCCACTCCACACACTCTATACACACTCAAACTCACGTATATATGTATATATGTAAAGATGTTAACAGGCTGCTGTTTTAAAATGAAAATAGGTGTACAATATTCACATAAACAAATGGCATTAAATAGCCTTTACAAAAACACACGTGGGAATAAAACAATATAAGCTAAACTTTATCCTAAAGAACCGGTAGCATATTTGACTTCCAAACGTGTACTACTATACCAAGCATCCAACTCAATGTAAACTTGCAATAAACTCGCTCAACCACGTTCCCTTTGAACTCGAACAACTCTGACCACTACTTTATGCAAACACAATGCAACGAACTGATCCAAATAAAAGACCTGCTAACTTACTGGTTTGTTAGCTACATAACCATTTGACGCGTGACCCGATAACGCACCGACCCGTGACCCGCGAACCAAACCCGATTAACCCAACAACAACTGCATCCTTTGTTTTCTTGAGGATATTATTATCATCTTCAATTTCCATTTGCACGAGGTCGTTTTGAGATGCAGTGAGGTTAGATGAAAGTGCAAACTGGACTGCAGCCGCCCACCTTGTGGAGGCGAGCCACCTTTTCTGACCGTCTATTGCTGCTATCTCTGTCTTGTCTCCTTCTGCACCAAATGCTAAGTCACGCAAATATTGTGCATTTGCAGAACCTGTACTTTGAACCATTTTGGAGAATGCTGTGTGTTCATCTTGTAAGAGTTTGACTGGGGCATCGTACTCGACTACCTGGAATAATTAAATCAAATAACTTCTCATTCAGTTTTAATGTACATATGACAATTTCGACACGTTTACTTACGTGTCATAAAGATGGGAAGTCATGTATATTGTATTTTTATCGCATAAAACCTCCTTAATAATTTTATTCAAAAACTAGATTCTATTGAAATAATATAATATGTCACACAGTAATTATCTATAATTTCTATATAAAAAAATAAAAACTAGTTTTTGGTCAAGGTCAACGCAAGCCATACAAAAAGGTTTAGTTTGGCTCTGGAGGTTGACCTATCTACTTGATTAAGGATATGGATTAGTTAACAAATTAATTCAACACCAACCTTTTTTACTAGTAGCACTTGCCAACTACTTAAACAGTGTCAAATCTACCTAAATAATAGAGTGATGATGTGACCAATACCTGACCGGCATCAAGGAGAAGAATACGGTCACAATCAATAATCGTATTCAAACGGTGAGCAATAATGATCATAGTACATGATTTGAATTCTTCACGGATGGTCTTTTGTATAAGTGCATCTGTTCTAACATCAACAGCAGCAGTTGCTTCATCAAGAACAAGAATCTTTGATCTCCTAAGCAATGCACGTGAAAGACTTAATAACTGTCGTTGTCCAACACTGAAGTTCTCTCCGGCCTCTGACACCTTTATTACCAAAAAACCAAGTCGAAGAAAGAGGTCATTTGATGCATAACACAGTTTGCTTAATATAAACGTTAGGAACCGGAAATGAATATGTACCTCGGCATCTAAACCCAAAGGGTTCCTCCTGATGACATCCTTTAGATGTGCCCTCTCCAAAGATTCCCAAAGATCAGGATCATTGTGCTCGTTGAAAGGATCAAGATTAAATCTCACAGTCCCTTTACAAAGAATGTCATCAGTTACCATACCCAAATAAAAATAAAGTAGTAGCTTTGAAGGAAACATCTCAAATGGATAAAACGGGTCAAAACTCCCCCAAAGGGTATTTAAATGCATAATACCTCCTAAATAACTTTTATTAAAAAAATCTGTTAATTATTAGTGAAATACTATAGTATATGTAATCATATTTGTCTTGCTGACTACTTATGAACAAATAAATTGTTATAAGCAAAAAGTGTTTCAGGTCAACCTGGCCCGATGCGCCAACCAGACAATTTTGCCACATTTAATGATATTAAATTAAATCAACAACATCAAGATACCTGAGAAAAGAACTGGTGCTTGAGGTATAATACCAAGAACATTGCGAAGATCAGTCAACCCAAACTTTGCAATATCACAATCATCAATAACAATTCTTCCTGTCTCCAATTCCACAATCCGAAATAAAGCATTAAGCATGCTGGATTTCCCAGCTCCTGTTCTTCCCACTATTCCAACCTTATCACTTGGAGGAATAAAAAAAGACAAACCATGCAGCACGGGTGGAAGTTCAGGCCTATACCTTAAAGCAACATTCTCAAACTTTATTGATCCTGAAGAAGGCCAGCCAGGTGGCGGGCGGTTATTTTCAATAATGGCTGGAGCCTCAGAAGGCAATTCAATATAAGTACCAACACGTTCAACAGCATTCAAGCTATTTTCAGCTAAACTTGCAAGTCTAAGGACAGATGTCAATAAAGTTGTAATATTTAATGCATAACTTAGAAGTAGACCCATGGTGGATGCAAAAGCTTCTTGATTTCTTGCTTTCCCATTTTGCATAACAGCAAAAGTGGCGGTTAACCAAATCATGAGACCTCCAACTGCTTCCAATCGGATTGCAAGCCAACGGTTTGCACCCATGTTGACTAATGTGAACCTGATATTATTATCCATGGAATTCCCATTAATCTTGGCCATTCGATCGTAAGCTTTATATGCACGAATTGTTGAAAGACCATTTAGTGCTTCCCCAAATTGTGCATACACAGGAGATCTAGTGATGGCGTCCAATCGCTTTACCTCACGAGAAGTGCTCTGACGGGACCAATAACCAATTAAATACTCGTTTAAAAAAGTAAAGATTGGGTCCCATTTGGGTTACATGTTTTAACAAAATATTAAATGAGGAAAAACAAAAGAATATACTTAAACATGAAGTCAAATGGGCAGGAAATCCAAAGTCAACTAAAGTGTATCGAAGACAACGTATGCAAAACAATGTGTAGTAAAATGGGAAGTGTTTTGGGTCAACGTAACTCGACCAGATCCGTTTTGAACTGTACCGTAACTACCCACTTTGACTTGTTACCCAACAATCGGACCCGCCCATCTTACCACCTTCATTTTGAATATATACATGTAAAACTGGCATACCTGATAATATATATAAGCTGCATAGAAAAGCAGCAATAGTGGCAAGATAGCCCAAAGAGACATGGTGCTCAATAGTCCAATAAGAACAAAGGTTGATAAGATTTCTGACACTTGGCCCAAACACAAGTTGACGAATGGGGCAATATTTCGATCAATGTCACCAAGATCTTTTGAAAATCTATTAATGATACGTCCAAGTGGATTGGTGTGGAAAAAGACCATCGGAGCCCTCAATATGGAGTTAAGCATAGCATTGTGCAACTTTCTAGCCGCATAAATGCTTGTCATAATCAACCAATAAGAATTTACCAACGTCACTAAAACCTGAAAACCAAATAGAAAATCCATTACTTCTGAGGAATGTAAAATCATCTATTATGCAGTAATAAAACTGATTAGAAACATACTTGACCAAGTGATAAAAGCGCATAGATAATATTATAGAATATCGGGCTGTATATCTTTGGTGTGCTTTCATCTGTCCATATACTTAACCATGTGCTACCCAGTATTCTTAAAGTTTCTGTTGCAGCATAGCATCCAAGCAGTATAACCACAACCCACCACCCTCCTAATGCATCTTTATACCTGAAATTAAAACACAAAAGAAAAATACCTAAGTAAAATAAAAAAAAAAAAATTACTCGCCAAGATTCACACAATAATACTCGTCTTACCTCTTCAAAACATTGAAGCTGACAACACCTGTTTCTCGTTCTTCTTGCTTGATAAGAACAGATTTAGCTTCTTTCTTTTTACTAGAATCTTGAGCTAACTCACCATTAGTAACGGGTTTTGATGTTTTTGAATCAGAATCTCCCAAATCTTCTTGTTCCTCAACATATTCTTCCATTTTTCCTGCATTTTCCATCAACTTTTGGAAAAGTACACCATTCTGAGAGAGTTCCTCATAGGACCCCTCCTCTACCACCATGCCTTGATGGACCAATAGGATCCTATCCACTTGTGAAAGAAAATGTAGCTGGTTTGTAACCAGAACTCGTGTTTTTCCTCTTAATTCTTCTTTAATACATTTCTCAAAAACCTGGTAATTGAATTTGAAATAAATTCACTTTGCATATTAAATCGATTATTGTGACTTCAAGAATCATACATAATATTGATCAAATGCTTAAAGCTAGGGGTAGTTAGGTAATTTACCTGTCTGCCCACATGAGCATCAAGAGCACTCAAAGGGTCATCAAACACATATACATCTGAATTAGAGTATACAGCTCTAGCCATGGAAACTCTTTGCTTTTGCCCTCCACTAATATTCACCCCTCTTTCACCAATCTCGGTAAGATCACCGCCCTGCCATAACATAAGATTATTTATTAAAAGTATACCTTAAATATGAAGATATGGTAACATCAACTCGTTCTCTAGTGAAACACAATGATACTTACTGGAAGCAATTCCAAGTCATGCTGCAATGCAGTTACATCTAGGGTCTTCTCATACTTTGCAGGTTCAAAGGGGGATCCAAACAATATGTTGTCACGTACCTGGAAAATAAATGTACAAATATCAACCCATTAGACTTCCACTAACTCTTTAAATATTTATTGTTGATGACCTTAATCAGAATAAATGATAACACAAAATGATTTACAAGGGCAGTGAAATATATGTATTGGAAATTCGTTATAATTAGAGGTGGCTTCTCCAACCCATATACTTATGAACAGGTTGATTCGGGATGTATTTATTTCTAGGGGTTCAAATTGGTAATATAAAATATAGCTAAGAAGAAAAAGGGTCAAAAGTTGCCCAAAGTGTAGTTTAAATGCATACAACCTAATAAATCTATTATTTTCATTAACATTTAATACATTAATCATTTGTGAAATGTGAACAAGTAGCGTTTTGAATCAACCCAGCCTGCCCCATTTGCCACCCTTATTTCAGAATATAGTTAACACTAACAAAAAAGAAACATGACACGACATACAGTTGCATTGAAAATCCATGAGACTTGTGGGACATAAGCAACTGTTCCTCTCAAAACAACATGTGCATCGCTAACTGGAGGAAGTTCTCCAAGCATAGCAGATACAAGTGATGTCTTTCCCTCTCCCGTACTTCCAACAATTGCCACCAGACTACCCGTTGGTATATCCAAATTAATATTTGACAGTGTAGGTTTATCTGACTGCACAATAAAACAAATGAAGTGAATAAACGCTCTCCATTGTGACACATCCAGGGGCGGACCTATAGCTTATTAAGGGGTGGCGTCCGCTACCCCTTGGTCGGAAAAATTAGTGTAAATTTTGGAAAAAATTGACGTTTTTTCGATTTCGTTACGGCTTATTTATAAAACGTTACCCCTTGGTCGGAATCCTAGATCCGCCACTGGACACATCAAAAGAAAATCAAATAACGACAACCTTTGAATCCCATGAAAATGATCCATTCCTAATTGAGATAGCTGGAAGTCCTGGTTTAAGAGGTGGATTTGGAAGAAGAAGTCTCTCCTCGGCCAAAAGTAGATCTTCCATACGTTTCAAGGAAACATGGGCATTTACGGCCTGTAAATGAGCTTATATAAAGATATATAGAAACTTGGAATGAAAATAAAAAGGATACGAACTAATTACACAAAACCTGAGAAATCGTATTTGGAAGCATGAAGAGTGGAAAACGTAGCACAGCGAACAAAGAGAGTGATGTGAAGGCTCTAGCAGGTGTAAGATCTCCTCCAAGTAAAGTAAACAGCCCAAATGAAACCACAATCACTACCACTGGGATACTATTTAATATAAATGTATTCAACTGCAAAACAATTATTAACAATAACCGAGACCGTTAAACACATGTAACCATGAAATCATTTAAAAATATATATGTTTGGTAACATACCGCTCCTAGCATTTGTACTTGCCGATACCATGATAACTCTTCTGTTCGAACACTTTGGACCTTTTCTTGGAAACTATTCTCCCAAGCATAGCATCTGAAACACAAATTGAAAAGGAGTCAAAATGATTATTAGTATTTCAAATTATGCCCATTAACAAAAGCTGGTAAAGGGTAACTTTGAGAGAGGGATAGAGAGTACTTGACAGTGTCCATGGCTGCTAAGATTTCATTCATGAGCCCGATTCTCTTGTCAGTTCTCTGCAATCCTTCCTTGGACATTTTTTGCATTTTACTGACAACCAAAGTCTGTTTCCAAAATATATACTTTTTGCATTAATATTACATATGTGGAAATGTATCCATGTGTATGTATGTGTGTATGTCATTATACCTGTATGGGGAATGTGAGAACTAGCAAGAATGAACCAAGGATTGAAGCAACGCCTAATTGTTGGTAGAGAAGAACCAAAGCCAGAATGATACGGAAAGGGGCAGACCACAAAGTGTGAAGTGACTGGGTTACTAGCTGTGGAAAGGAGATGAAAATAAAATTATCCATTAAACGAATGAAAAGCATCATACTTATAGAGATTGCCTATGACATTATTCTTATCATAGGAACTCAGAATACTTCTTGAGTTCAACAAAATCGCCATTTTTGAGATTGCAACTTCAACCATTTACTAATGAAATGGTCGATTTTCTAACGGGTAAGATAAAAAAAATTAGCTAAAAGAAAACAGGTCGTATGTCGTTAATTATATGTCTAATGCATAAAAACCTACAAAATAATTTGATTCAAAATGTCATATTATTATTGAAATAATATAACTTGTGTAATCATATTATTAGTTAAAAGTGTGAACACAAATGCTAATGAAACATGCCTGGAGTGATTCAGAATCAGTTGTCATCAAGTTAGTTATCTTCCCCGACGCAATATTTCTGCGACTCTCATTAGTTAGCCTTAAACTCTTCCTGAAGACCGCGGCAATCTTGAAAGAAACATATAATCAACTTAGAAATTAAATTGTCAAGTAAGTTATCAGCATTTTAATACACATGCAAAAAAGATTCTAATTACACAGAAAGATTATATGGACTGTTCTAAAAAATAAAACTTTTCTAAGAAAACTGTAATGATGGAATTTTTTTGTTTTTTCGAATATGTTCCAGTAAAACAAAAGAAAAGAAGATGGTTTCAACAGTAAAGGAAATAAGACTAGATTAGAAAGTATATATAACCGGTATCAGAACAATGGTATAGAAGAATTCAGGTGTGCCACTTCTTCGGAAAAAAATTTACCATTTTTATGTGCCACATATTTTAGCATTTTTATAAGAAATAAGCATCAATGCACTTGGTGAGACTGATGTAGTTACCAGAGTTGAACGAAGGCGGAATCCCACACGCATGACATTCTGAAAATATTGAGCCTCACACAGCACACCAAGTACCTATACCGATAACCAATATAACTATCTTTAACATAAAGTTAAGTTGAAACCATGAACCGAACCAAACTAACTATACTAAAATCCACAAGTGTTAGAATCCCAAAATTGTAGATATAATGTATTTTATACTCCTTGTGAGAGCCAGGGGCGGAGACAGCTTGTTAGCAGCCGTAGCACGGGCTACGGCTTAAAGTCGTGTTCGCAGTGTTTCGCAGTGTTAATTTTTTGTTTTTTTTTTTCGATTTTATATAAAGGATACCCCTAAACCAAACTAACTATACTAAAATCCACAAGTGTTAGAATCCCAAAATTGTAGATATAATGTATTTTATACTCCTTGTGAGAGCCAGGGGCGGAGACAGCTTGTTAGCAGCCGTAGCACGGGCTACGGCTTAAAGTCGTGTTCGCAGTGTTTCGCAGTGTTAATTTTTTGTTTTTTTTTTCGATTTTATATAAAGGATACCCCTAAAAAAATACGAGGATACCCCTATAAAGGATTTTATATGAATACACCGTAATTTTTTTTTTTTTTGGGATACCCCTGGTGTTAAAGTCTAGCTCCGCCACTGGTGAGAGCTACATTTGGCTAAATAATAAAATTCAAAAAAATAGATTCCCTCTTTTCTTTGCAATATCACAAGTCATACAAATATGTGAATTAGAAAAGAATAGTACTAATAAAAAGTGAAGTTATAGAGCTTGTACCACTCCGACGAAAATTAAGAATGCATAGATGTAACCGATCTGAGCTGGGCCACGTTCTTGCATAGACTGAAAAGGATAACAATTAGAATAGATCTTAAGGAGCTACTTAAAAACAGGTAAGCAATGGAGTTAAAGCAGCAAATACTTTTGATACATATAGCAAAAAAAGCTGTCTTAAAAGGACATGTCTGGAATTAATAAACTCACTAGTAATAGCTGGTTCAGAATCAGCGGTCCAACAAACTGAGAAAGATCATTTCCAATCTACAAATGTGCGATTCATCGAAAAGTTAAAATACATGATATTCATCAAAAATCTTATTTTCATGGATTTATTTTCTGATAAGTCAGCAATGAAGATGTTCCCAAGGGAAACCAATAGCATGTGAGATTCAAAACTATGCAAAAATCAATGAACTCAAAACTGAAATAATCATTAGATACCTTCCAAAAGCCTCCCCACCAAAACCTATAACCAAATTAACATGACATATTCAGATTTTCTCATACTTATTGAAATTATTTATAACAGGCGGCAAGAAAACTTTGTAACAAAAAGTCATTATACAAACCTTCCTCCAAGGCTACGATGTAAAGCCCTTAAAAGCCACGGTTTGGGTTTACGGACCTCTTCTGTCCAATATTTTTGGAAACTGAAGTGCAAAGATGTAACTCATTAATAAGAGAAAAAAATACCATCAAAAATTGAAATTCCATAGATAAGAAAAATAATGTAAGCAGAAACAATAGCTTACTTGTTGTTTAGTGTTTCTGTCTGATCCCATGTGTCCAGTTTCCATATATCCTTCTCTGTAAGGGGTCTTTTGTATCCCTGTTGATACATGTATGTGGACGCGACTCGACTCGACGCGACTTGGTCCGGTTCGACCCGGTTAGGTTCGGATCAAGCCCGACGTCACGACATTCCTCCGTCGTGCGTCCCAGAGTTCGTCACGCGAAGCACGGAGCGCCGCGAGCCGGTTCCCGCTTGACACATCATCATGACATCATCATGATGATGTCATGATGATGTCATGTGTTTGACTTTTCTACAATATGCATATTTGAAGAAAATGAACGTGCATGTAACCTTCACTTTGGGCCAATCAGCTTCCTTCATGGGTCAGAACCTTCGATGGATGAGCTTGATAACTTCGAAGGATATGTCATCCTTCGAAGCATATGTGGATCCTTCGATGGTTGCATGATCGAAGGATGATGTTTCGACCAGACATGCGGTGATGGATATAAATATCCAGGTGTGTGTGTGAGAACCAGCAGAGAAGAAAGGCAGAAAACTAGAGAGAGAGTGTAGTGAGAGAAAGTTCCGGTGAGCTTTGTATTTGTCAAATATTGTACCGAAACTTTGTCGAAATCAATACACGTAACTGTTAATCGTTGATATCTTTACGTATTGTTCACTTTCTAGATCTCGGTTTGCATCTCCGGTTGGATTCCGCACAACCGGGTGTGTTCGATAACAAGGATTAGGCGACTAGATCCTCCTAGCCGGACCTACAAGTGGTATCAGAGCTTTGGCTCTTCTCCTTGTTAAAACCGAGCGTTTTCGGGTTGTTTTTCGGGTTTTAAAAGCTTGTGTTTTCTGGAAATTTTCTGTTTTAAAACTTCGAAAATCTGCATGGTTTGCTAAAAGAATCTGATAAAACCTGTTGTTTTTGATAAAAGTGTTGCTGGAGATCTTGTTTTAGTGCATGTTAGTTTGATAGAATTTTTTTTGGGGTTGAAGATATAAGCATAGTCTTTTCCAGAAACCTCTTATCTTCAAACGGTTCATGAAGTTCTTCAAACTGTTCTTGTCTGCTTGTGTATTTGATCTGCATAGTGTTGATATCAAAGTGTTAATGCATTGAAAATTGTTATTGGATTATAATAGTACAAATGGTTGGTAAATTGATCATACTTTGAGCCGAAAGTGGGAGTATTGTGTCAGGTGGTTTCAAAGTCAATGTGTCAGATCACTATCTTTCGAACAAGTTGTGAATCTTTCAAATTTGCTGATCTTTCGAACAAGCTTCGAAAGATAAGGATATCTTTCAAATTTGTGAATCTTTCGAAATTTTGATCCTTCGAAAATATGTATCTTTCGAAATATTGATCCTTCGAAATATTGGTCCTTCGAAAATTTTGATCCTTCGAAAATCTCTTCTGTTTGGGCTCCTGTTTCTTCGACACAGACAACATAATTAGTCGCACAAGAAGTTGGCTCACACAATTTGATTGGCTCGCACAAGACTTGTTTAAGTCGCACAAGAACTGGGCCTCCAATTGGGCTTCTAATTACACAGGACCATCTTTTAAATTCTCTTTGGGCTTCTGATGTCCAATCGCACAAGAATGATTAATCACACATGATATTAGTCGCACAAGATTTTGATTTGCACAAGACAGTTAGTCGCACAAGATTTGTTTACTCGCACAAGGTTTTATTATTTTTGATCAAAAATGAATCCAAGGTGGAATACTTTGGTAAATACAGATATGTATTTTGGTACTCCGTCATCTTCCGCACCGGTATCTTCACAAGCAAATGCAATTTCTACCGGTCAATGGGCATTTGTATCAAATCAAGTTCCAAGTGTTCAAAGCATTCTTTTAAGCGAAAGCGAAACTGGAAGTTTGAATAGACCTCCAAAGTTGATGCATTTGTATGAGTATCCAGGATGGATTGATAGATTTCATACATACGTTCTTGGTCAAAATACAGAATTGTGGTTGCGGTTCATCACAGATTTCGATCAAACTATAGAGGTTGCCGCATCATCTGCTGCTACGTTTGCAGATCTCACGGAAGATCAGAAGAAAGTCTATGATCTAGAAAAGAAGGCATACGCCATTCTCACTCAGGCCTTAAGTAAAGATATCTATCATCAGTTCGTCAGTTATAAGACTACAAAAAGGTTGTGGGACGCGTTAAAAACAAGGGGCGTGGGAAATGAAGCGACACGTCAACTAAGAAAAGAACTGCTGAAGAAAGAGTTTGATGGTTTTACTTGTATGGAGAATGAGTCGTTGGGTGATTTGACTAGTCGATTTAATCACTTGATGACTGAATTGACAAATTTCGGGGTTGTTACAACTCCTGTAGAGATTGTGAAAAGGTTTGCAGATGCATTGCCACCTCAGTGGAATACATTCTTGGAAATCATGAAGTACAATGGTACTTTAGATACAACGAGCTTCAACGACTTTGTTCAAATTCTAGAAAACAAGAATCAGGAAGAAACTCTGAAGGCAAAAAGAATTCCCGTGCCTCAAAATCCTGAAATGTATTTTGGAACTTCTAGCACTTCTACAAAACCGTCTTCACATGCCCCAATTCAAACAGCCTTTGTGACTAGCACAGACATGTATGGCAATACTATCCAAGTACCGGTTCCTCCAAAGACAGACATGTATGGAAATCTGCTGGAACCAGTCCCTCAATCAGCACCACAACAGCAACGACCTCTCAGACCAACTGATATGTTCGGAAATCCTTTACCAACAACAGACATGTATGGGAATCCACTTCCTCCTCCTCCTGCTCAATCTACCGTACCAACAGACATGTACGGGAATCCACTTCATCCTCCACAGCAGCAAGCATGTTATGGAAGTACATCAGCTGCTAGTCAGCAATCTAAGCCAAATACAGTACGGCTCGACACTTCAAGTTTTTCTAAAGTTAGTGTGGAAGTAGCAAAGGAACATATGGAGCTGCTTAACACTTTGGTGAGCGCATACTGTGGTTTAGTAGAAGGTCAGATTGGCAACATTAATCTGACTCAAGAAGACTATCAGCAGATAGACAAGGAAGAAATGGAGATGATGGATATCAAGTGGGCCTTTGCAAGTGCTGTTAGGCGAGCAAAGGATTTCATGGAGAGAACTGGCAGAACCAACTTGGAAGGCAAGAAAGACACCAAGTATGGGTTCGATAAACAGGCCGTTAAGTGCTTCAACTGTGGCGAACGTGGCCATTTCAAGCGTGAATGTACAAGGCCATCTCAACATGGGAACCAGAATCCCTTCAGAGGTCAAGGCAACCAGCAGAACCAGAACAGGAACAATGTTCGCACATTGGTGCCTGTCAACAATCAGACTCAAGCAGGACCATCAAATGCCAACCAGGCACTTGTGGTTCAAGTAGATGAAGGCTGTGATTGGTCAATCCAGTTGGGAAATGACGCACCAGATGGAACAGCTTGTTTTGCTGAAGTGGTTAATGATCTGAAACACGCCAGTGGTGGAGAATCTTCCACCAATGGTGTTGAATCTTCTGAAGATGAAGACAGCTCCGGGTACAGTGGAAGTTCAGATGAAGAGTCCTCTGCTTCAGGCAATGATCAGGAAGATGACACATCAACTGCACCAGTTAATGCAAATATTGATGAACCTTTGGAGGAAGCTGCAGCAGGAATTCAAAGAAGATCTATTTTGGTGGATCAAGCTGCTTATTCTTTGTCTTCTCTCCATTCAGCCTTTATGGCGAATGTCGACAGTTCATCAAGTCAGGTATGTGTCGACGAACCCACTGCTGTTAGCTGTAATAACTGTGATAGTTTGCATGTTAGATGTGCTGAGTTGGAAGCAAACATGTCTGAGTTGCAAGGCAAACACGATGCTTTACAAGCTAGTTTGTTTGAATTGCAAGACAAACATGTTTCTGTAAATGATAGGTGGTGTGAATTGCAAAGCAAACACGAAGCTTTGCAAGAGAAATATGATGTGACATTTATTCATAATCAGAAATTGACAGTTGATATTTCAAAGTGCACTGAAGCCAATATGTTTTATGAAAACCATGAAAAGAATTATAAATCAATGATTGAAACATTGAAGAAAGATAAAACAGAGCTGACTAAAATGGTTTCCAGAAAACAAACGGACATTAATTTGTATATCACTCGTCTTGAGGTGATGCAAAAAGAAATGGCTTGTGTTAAAACAGAAAGTGAGGCGATCCGACTCAAGTTAGACAGTTATTTGAGTTCTAGCTATGTGTTGGATCACATCATTGATGTTCAGAAAGAAAAAAAAGACGTCACATGCATAGGTTACAAGAAATGTCCACCACCAGTGAGAAACAATTTTGATGCTTTGCCTGATGAGGAGTATAGGACTCACTTTGAGCCATCTGTTCCTATGGCCGTTGAGGAATTTGCAGCAGGGCTCGGATACAAGAAAGAAGTATCGTCAGATTCAGATGTATCAGCAGATACATTTGTAACTGCTTAACAGAATCAGGATTCTCCAGTTGTGGTTGAGGATGTTGATTCTTCTGATGATGAGTCTGATGATACTAATTCGGAAAAGTCTGATGCAGTGATCAAAGAAGAGGACATACCTCTTGAGAATCATATCCTATGTGATCCTCCCACAAAACCTGCTAAGACTGTTCCAACCGAGTCCACATCAGCAAAAGAGTCGGAGAGTGTGGATTTACTGTACACTCTTGTTGGTGATGATAAAATCTATTCAGACAAAGATTTTCCTATTAAAAATGTTAATCAATCTTTAATTAGTAAAGTCTTTGAAAATTCTACTAGTAAGTTCTTGGGAAAGACAGGACCACATGTTACAGTCACACAGTGTCCTCCTATCCCAAAGGCTGAAGTTAGAAAACAGTTTGGGAACAAGAAATTACCAACAGTGCCAAAACAGCAAAACCATACCAAAACAAATGTTAAGGCACCGACTCAAAATCAAAAGAAGCCGAATCAGAAGAAGAAGAAGAATGTGACCTTTGTGAAATCGAAGGGAACGGACAAGATTGAAAAGTTTGCAAATCAATCTAACTTAGATTTTGTCCAAAAAGCAACTGTGATGAAAAGGAATGAACCAAGTTGTTCAAAACCTAGTACCTCGGGATCACAAAGTTCATCATCGGCAAGACGACCACATGATACTTCGGGGTTTGTTGAACGAAGATCATGTTTTGAATGTGGAACAATCGGGCATATTGTTCGAAATTGCCCGTATCTTCATAAACAAAAAGGCATAGTTGATGATCCCCGTGGCCCAACTGACCGCAAGCGATCTGTTTCTGTAAAACAAGATCCCCGACTCATAAGAGAAAGGGAAAAGAAACAGAAACGCCAACAGGTCAAGAAAATTGAAAAAGCAATTAAAACTGATGTGGTTCACAAACCATCTGTTTCAGTTAAACCAGATAATTCAGAGTTTTCAAAAACTTCAAACAATCAAACTGGTAAAACTCAACAGACCTGGAAACCGAAATCGGTTACTGAATCAGGGGGGCCATCACAATTTCCGAATCATCAAAAGGTGGAAGTTATTGTTGTTGATAAGAATGGAAGACCCAAGACCACAATGGCTTGGGTCCCCATCTCCAACTAATCGATTGAGTTTATGTGCAGGGTGTTCCAGGAGGAACTATCAGTAGTCATTGGATTGTTGATAGTGGGGCATCCAGGCACATGACAGGCGACATGAAGCTTCTCTACGACGTTAAATCTATTAGAGGAGGTTATGTTGCTTTTGCTGGAGATAAAGGCGGATATATAACGGGTGAAGGAATGATTTCCAACGGGGTTGTTAGCTTTGACAAGATCAACTTTGTGCAACAACTTGATCACAATCTTCTTAGTGTTTCTCAAATTTGTGACAAGCAGTTCTCAGTACACTTTGATGCTAATGGATGTTATGTGCTGAAACCCGGCTTCAAAATTCCAAAAGAATGGATTCTCTTGTCGGCTCCAAGGATAAATGATCTGTATGTCCTTGATATGAGCCAAGCTATCACAACGTCTGCACAAGCAACTTGTTTCGTTTCCAAAGCCACAGAAAAAGACACAATCTCTTGGCACAGACGAATGGGTCACATTCACTTACGCAAAATGAATCATTTGGTATCAAATGAATTGGTGAATGGTGTTCCTCTTAAAAATTTCCATCTTCAAGATGTCTGTGTTTCGTGCCAAAAAGGAAAACAAACGAAGAAGCGACACCCTACAAAGAAAGTCAACACGGTGGCTGTTCCTCTTGAACGTTTGCACATGGATTTGTTCGGTCCTGTCAAGCACAAAAGCATTAGGAATGGTCAATATTGCCTCGTGATTACTGATGATTATTCAAGATTTTCTTGGGTGGCGTTCATGGCACATAAGAGTGAAACCTTCGGTATTATCAAAAATTTGATCATTCAGATTGAGAATCTCTATAACTTGAAGGTTAGGCGGATACGTAGCGACAATGGTACTGAATTCAAAAATCATGCCATGGCGGAGTTTTGCACTTCAAAAGGTATTCTTCACGAATTTAGTGCAGCTTATACTCCTCAACAGAATGGCGTCGCTGAACGTAAGAACCGCACATTGATCGAGACTGCTAGGACTATGTTGGTAGAGTCGCAGCTACCCATTCCATTCTGGACTGAAGCTGTGTCTTCTGCATGCTATACTTTGAACCGAGTCCTTACAGTCAAAAGGCACAACAAGACCTGCTTTGAGCTTATCAACAAACGGAAACCAGACTTGTCTTATCTTGAACCGTTTGGAGCTCCTTGCACAATTATCGATCCTAATGGAAAGTTTGGGGCTAGAGCCATTGAGGGATACTTTCTTGGGTATTCCACCCCAAACTTAAGAGTCTGGAATCTAGAGACTAAAAGGGTCGAGGAATGGTCTGAAGTCAGAGTACAAAGGCACACTTTACCAGTTAGAAATCCTGGTCAGCCTTGGATGTTTGAGTACGATGACTTTTTCAATTCGATCAATGTTGAAGACGTTGAAGAAAGTGCTGCGGCAAGGATGTTTTTCGAGAGCGACAATGCAACAGATTCACCGTTGGTTCGTCCCATTATTGTCAATCAAGAACCATCTTCAGTGAACAATAATGCTCTCGACAATGAGGATTTTCATGATGCTTCCGAATTGAACGAATCTTCAGAGGATGATGAATTTCTAGATGCAGATCAAGAAGCTCCAACAGCAGTTCATGGTATTTCAGAGGGTACTCCTCCAGTGGTTGTCCCTCGAACAGCTGAAACTTCTGCATCATCCTCTTCGTCAATTCCGGGCCTTGAATTGATTGTTGATCTCAATCTCAACAATTTGGGTACAAATATTCCAGTTCAAGATAATCCAGAAACAAGGATTCACAATACCCATCCTCAACAAAACATCATCGGAAATGTACAGAGTGGCGTTCAAACAAGAAACATGTTGCGAAACAACAACAATGCAGGCTTGTATGCAACTATCCGAGAATCTGGTCAACAGAATGATTGGTCTTTCGCGTGTTATGTCTCACAGGAAGAGCCAAGAACTTGGAAAGATGCTTTGAAAGATAGCTCATGGGTTGAGGCAATGCAGGAAGAACTGCAACAATTCCAGAAGCTTGGTGTCTGGAAACTGGTAGAGAAACCTGCTGGTTACAAGAAGATTGGTACCCGTTGGGTGTTTAAATGCAAAAAGGATGACCGTGGGATCGTTATCCGGAACAAAGCAAGGCTAGTCGTTCAAGGTTTTCGTCAGATTGAAGGAATCGACTACAACGAAGTCTATGCACCTGTTGCACGTCTAGAAGCAATTCGGATCTTTCTGGCTTATGCCTCATTCAAAGGTTTCAAGGTATACCAGATGGACGTGAAAAGTGCATTCTTACATGGTGTGGTGGAAGAAGAGGTGTACGTCGAACAGCCTCCAGGTTTTGAAGATCCTATCCATCCCGAACGGGTTTGGTTGCTCAACAAAGCTCTCTATGGTCTTCATCAAGCACCGCGAGCTTGGTACGCAACCTTATCTAATTATCTGCTGGAGAACGGTTTTCGCAGAGGTCTTATCGACTGCACTCTCTTCATCAAAGAACAAGATGGAGATCTTCTACTGGTACAGGTATACGTTGATGATATTATTTTTGGTTCTACTAATGATGTTTTGTGTAGGGATTTCGAGCGTGTAATGCAGGATAAATTCGAGATGAGTGCTATGGGGGAAATGACCTTCTTTTTGGGCCTACAAGTACAACAAACAGAGTCTGGGATATTCATCCATCAGACTAAATATGTTGGTGACATCTTGAGCCGGTTCCAGATGTCAGATGCAACGCCCATTGGTACCCCATTGCCACAAAATCACGGAATTACTCCAGACTTGAAGGGTCAAGATGTTAGCCCCTCATACTACCGCGCGATGATTGGATCCCTTATGTACCTCACAGCATCAAGACCAGATATAATGTACCCAACGTGCCTGCTTGCCAGATATCAAGTCAACCCGAAGGCCTCACATCTTGCAGCTGTAAAAAGGATTTTTCGTTATTTGAAGGGTTACCCTGACACCGGTCTATGGTACCCTAGGGATAATAACTTTGACTTGATCGCATTCAGTGATTCTGATTTTGGCGGATGCAAAATCGACGGCAAATCCACAACGGCTGGATGTCAGTTTTTGGGAAATCGCCTAGTCACATGGCAGTGCAAGAAGCAGACGTGTGTCGCTACATCAACATGCGAAGCTGAATACATTGCTGCATCAAGTTGTTGCTCTCAAGTCCTGTGGATCCAACAACAAATGCGTGATTACGGTTTTGAATTCCTAACTACTCCTATTTACGTTGATAATTCTGCCGCCTTACAGATCACTAAAAATCCTGTGCAGCATTCAAAGACTAAGCACATCGAAATTAAGTATCATTTCATACGTGATTGCTTTGAGAAAAGACTAATCGATGTTGCTTACGTCCACACCGATGACCAACGTGCCGACCTTTTTACCAAAGCTTTTGACAAATCAAGATTTGACTATTTATTATTGGTAAACGGCATTAAGGTCAAGCAAGAGTAATCCACATCGGAAAATCATTTTTGTAAATACCTTTGTGTTTTAAATTTGTCTTAGTTTATTGATTTTAGGGGGAGTAAATCCAAAATTTGAAAATCCAAAAACATTGAAAAATTTCAAAAACACAAAAACAATAGAAAAACAAAAATGAGTTTCCTGGCGAGCAAAAGAGAAAATGATAGTACATCAGTGGTCTGTCCAAACCTCTTTAAACCTTAAATGAAAAGCGATAAGCAGCTCTATATAAGATGTATCGGTAGGCTCACAATCATTTTAAAGTGTGCAGGGTGATATAAACTTAAATCGACTGAAGACTGGGTGGGAACCATTCATTGGCATATGGTCTTAGTACCGAAATTTCGTTTGAGAGATTGCCGAGGTTCTGAGATATTCGGTCTTTATGCTGCTTATCATCTGGGTATCATGGTTGTATCTTTTACCGAAAAATAACGGGGACGCAAGTCTAGATCTTCCATGATACTATACATACGTGTACATACTGCATACGACCTCAATAAGTGATCAACAATCACATGTCCCCCAAAATAAGTGATAATTTATCACAAATTCTTTCCGGGAGTCAAGTTCGTCTCTCTGCTGTACGAAAGTACTGACCTGTTCACGGACTTGCTCCTGTGCCCTTCATGCATCGAAAATCAAGTTCCTCATTAATAAGTGATTCTATCACATAGGGCTTGTTTTCAAATCAAAATAAGTGAGAATCTCACATCATATACGGTCAAACAGATGATAATCGGTATACTCACCGGTAAGATGAACCCTCGTGCATACCTTGATACGGGAATGTGTCGTGATGTGGATGAACACCGGTCGGTAAGTATAAATCATACCTTAACGTATCCCCTCGCATGATTACAAATGATAAGTTGAGCTTATGTGGACAACAATACCGATAATTGTTATAGGATGCTTATCTTAATGTTAATTAATTGAACAAAGAGAGCGTTTTGGCATGACCGTACACTGATATGATTCTCTTACCCTCGAAACTCGCAAAAAGAATGTCTGTATATATTTATTTACTGCTTTCAGTCTTTACATTTGAAATATTCAAAAATACCAAAAAGATTTTATGTGTGTTTTAATATAAACCTTATAAAAGCCAAAAAGATTTTATTTCTATTTTATTTTCGATCGTACGATGTTGGAGCTCGAGTCTTCGTTACCTGAAACCTGAACGAAAACCGAAACGACTAAGTCTTCATAAACGGTCGAAATTTGCAAGTTTTGAAAGTTAAAATTGAAATTGATAAACTTTGTTAAACTTTCAAACTGTCGGACGGTGTTTGCTTAAACAATGGTCACATGTGTGTTTGCTTATGATATTCCAAGCGGTTGTTCTCATTACGCGTTTAGATTTCTTGCATGTGCAGGTTCTAAAGGCTAGGAGAACATGGTCGATGACAAGCTTCGGAATGAAGACACGACGTGAAGGCACTCAAATGATGAAGATGATCGAGTTGCCGCTGACCATCATCAACACCACAAGGATCTCACTTCATAAAGATAAAATCATTCACGAGCATAACTCAAGGGGGAGCTTATGTTAAGGGGGAGTTTGTCAACACACTTCCTACATGATACGGGTAGTTTGTTGATACACTTTCTGCTTTCAAGACGTGAAGACATTGAAGATCCTCCGACATAGAAGACATGAAAGGCGAATCTCGCGAGTAGCGTCCAAGGGGGAGTTTGTTGATACATGTATGTGGACGCGACTCGACTCGACGCGACTTGGTCCGGTTCGACCCGGTTAGGTTCGGATCAAGCCCGACGTCACGACATTCCTCCGTCGTGCGTCCCAGAGTTCGTCACGCGAAGCACGGAGCGCCGCGAGCCGGTTCCCGCTTGACACATCATCATGACATCATCATGATGATGTCATGATGATGTCATGTGTTTGACTTTTCTACAATATGCATATTTGAAGAAAATGAACGTGCATGTAACCTTCACTTTGGGCCAATCAGCTTCCTTCATGGGTCAGAACCTTCGATGGATGAGCTTGATAACTTCGAAGGATATGTCATCCTTCGAAGCATATGTGGATCCTTCGATGGTTGCATGATCGAAGGATGATGTTTCGACCAGACATGCGGTGATGGATATAAATATCCAGGTGTGTGTGTGAGAACCAGCAGAGAAGAAAGGCAGAAAACTAGAGAGAGAGTGTAGTGAGAGAAAGTTCCGGTGAGCTTTGTATTTGTCAAATATTGTACCGAAACTTTGTCGAAATCAATACACGTAACTGTTAATCGTTGATATCTTTACGTATTGTTCACTTTCTAGATCTCGGTTTGCATCTCCGGTTGGATTCCGCACAACCGGGTGTGTTCGATAACAAGGATTAGGCGACTAGATCCTCCTAGCCGGACCTACAATCCCAAGACCATGAGTGGATCCATCCAAGAGAAGAAGATACCTAAAAAGAAACAAGAAAGTGTAACACAATATATCAAAAATAAGCATGAAGTATATAATCAAAAGGTTACAATCAACTTCAGCTTAAATAGATTCAATAAAGCATGTGTGCTTTATAACTAAAGGATAAATAGAGTATGTCATCATAAGGCAACAATAAACGGCTTTCATATATCAACCTTCAAAAACTTCAAATAAATCAGTAAAACTTAGTAACTTACTAGAAATAATGTTGGTATGCCTCTCGGGACAAATTTCTTCTCCACCAGCAAGTTCTTCATATTCAGCATCATCCAAAGATTCATCTCGTATTGGGCTATAACCCGGGTAAGGATCCAGAGTAGGAAGATAGACAAGTAAGCATAGCCCAAACAGAACCTACAACCAGAAAATTTTAAATATGAAAATTATTTACTTCTGTTGTTAAACCATTTTACTGTCCAAAGATACTAAAAATAATGCTTATGGATTATCAATGTTATGAATTATGATGCTTTTTCACCCCCACCCCCACCCTCTTATACTATTTTCATACCTATCTGAAGGTACAACTGATTTGAGATATGGGTACAAGATACACCAAGATGCCAATTTGCAATTTCAATGAGGTAGGCTTAAGGAAATATATGTACCGAGGACAAGATTATGGGGGTAAGTGGAATTATGATTATCGTACATATTGTTACTTAACATAAACACCAACTTACATCAACAGAAGTTATAAAACAATACGAACAAAATACATAACATGAAGAACATCTAACCTGTATAGCAACCTCACTGGCAAAGAGATATAATACATATCTGCAAGGAACAAGTAAGCATAAAACCGTGAGTTCACTTTGAAACTCTCTTTTTTGTATCTAGTTGCTTTGTTTTAGACCTCATTACCAAATGCCAATGTTTATACACACATACATGGCATCTTAATACTAAAAGGCGTTTAACAAATGGTGTAATATACCAAATGAGCAGAAAACTTAATTTCAAGTGGTAAAGAAACAAACCTAGTGTAATATTTGCTCACAGAAAGCACAAGATTGAGCAACACTGCATCCCCAAGCAAAGCATAAACGACACCGAACCTCACAAACCAACGAACTTCATAAACATAAACCATGGTTTCTAGACCAGTCATGACCAACATACAACACCATGCAAGAGACTTAATAACTAAGGTCACAATCTGCAATAATGAAAAAAAATACAGAATCATATGTAAGATAAGAAATTACTTCATTAGTTAGTTCTCAAATATAAGAAAAGGAAAAAAGAACATAAGCGTGCATGGAATGCAATGCAATCCAAATATTAAGAAAGGAAAAAAGTATTGGAATATATTATTATTTAGGGTTTATTAGTATGAGCCCAAAGGCACAATTTAGGTTTCTAGGATTTCTTATGATCTCTATATATTGTAAGACAGCCTTCAGTAATCAATATCAATTCAGGGTTTCATCCTCATACATGGTAGCATAAGAGCCAGCCTAGGCTCTCTACCATCTCCGCGCCACGCACACATATCCAAACCCTAGCCATCACCGCTTGAGTCGTCGTGATTTTTTTCACCGTGGTCGGAACTTTGAGCCGCACAAACCTGTAAGAATACTTGTGTTCACAATGGCCCGGTCTCTTTTTCAATGGATGCCAAGAACAACCACACCAATGATGCTACGACCCCATCTTGTTGATTCCGCTTCTCCATTGCACCACTCATTCGCCACGCCGCTCCCTTGCAGCACTATGGTCCTATGCCACTAGTTATCCCTCGAGCCGCTCCTCTGCCGCGCAGATCAGACTATGGTCCTCTAGCGCCGCCTCTTCATAGAGGATTGTCATTGAATATTATGGATTGAATATTGTAGGATTATGGAATTTTGGTAGAAGTTTCGACTTATACGTAGTTGGACCGAAATTGAACACTGTGTTTTGTAGGGTTTATTATTATTCTTGGTTTATTTTTTCAGTTTCACTAATCAATATCAATTATGTATTTCACGCTCTTACAGAAAGTAACATATTAAGCTTTGAAAAAATGAGATCATTGAAAGAATAAGATACAACAGCCACAAAATGCAATATGCCACTTTCTAAAAATACAAAAGAGGCACTAAAAGTTCCAAATAAGCTGTTTTCTCAAATAATTAATTAATCTCCAAATATCCATCTAAATAAAATGTCCATGTCATTTGAATAAAATTCTTTAAATTTTCTATAGTATCATTACCACAAGTGTAGGTTAGAACAAATGAGCAAGTTGAAGAAAAGGTATGCAGAAAGAACAAACCTCATATGGAGCAAGACCAGTCTCTCCATCTATATTAAAAGCTGAAATGCCCATTACCAATCTAAACAAAGGCTCAACAATAGAGTATAAAGCCAATAACCCCAGCCAATAGTTGTAGATATTTGACCTCAATTTAAACCTTTCCACTTTGAAATCCTTCTTTGTGACCCATATCCTATATATACAAGCCCCAAGAAGAACCAAATGGGAAATGCCGGTGACTATAGAATCCGTTGCACAGGGAGTGTAAGGCCCGAATTCATTTTCTACTGCCGTTGCCCAAACACCATTTTCCACGGGACGGCAATATGAGACTAATGGCTTAAACCCCATATTCCCCTACTTAATATCAACCAACTGCTTCTAGATTGTGAAGTTCCTCTGTTTTTGGTTGGCCCCGTTTCCTGAAAAAAAAAAAAAAACATTCAAAGTCTAAACCTTTCAAAATACTACATGTGTAATATATTTATTTATTTTGGGGGGGCAAACTTTGTCATGTTTATAATAGTCTAATTATTCAGGATCAAAACAGTTAGAATTGTAGAAGCTGCAAGTAACCTGATTATTGACATGGTTAATGTATAACTACTAACTCATAAACTAGAAAATTGGTTATAGTCAGTTTTTGGCAATAATCTGACATGATTATGATTTGCTAATTATTCAGGATCAAAACAACTAAAAATGAAGAAGCTGCAAGTAACCTGCTTAATGACATGAGATATGTATAACTACATAACTCATAAACAATATTGGGCTATCGAGATAATTGTTTTTGAAAGAGCAAATCCAAACACCACTTACATGAGTTCCAGTACCAAAGCCATACATTCAATCATGCTTTTAATTGAATGCCAAAAAAAACAAGTGAAGCTGGTACCACAAACAGTTCATATTAAAGAAAAAGAATAAAAAAGTCAGTTTACTATCTACCATGCTCTCTTGGGTTTCACTTACTGCAGAAAAAGATATGTGGGAATGGACTTTGGACCCGAATGGGTTGTTCTCTGTTAAGAGCTTGAGAAGTCGCCTCAATTTGTGTAATCAAATGGTTTCGGGTTCAGTGTTTGTGTGGAACCAGTGGACACCAATAAAAGTAAAATTTCTGGCTTGGAGACTGAGTATGGATAGATTGCCAACGAGGATTTCGCTTGCTAGGAGGGAAGTGCAGACACGGAGGAATCAACCGAGCACCTATTCGCTTTATGTCGGTTTTCCCAGAAAGTGTGGGAAGGTGTTTCATAGTGGTGCATGCAAACTGCCATCCTTATCAACTACCAATCTTATGTTCGCGGGTTAAAGGTAAGGAAGCAAGTGATTTACTCTTTTTTATTAAACAGTCGTGTGGTAGTATATGGAAGACTAGGAACAGCTTTGTGTTCAGCCGGAAACAAAGCCCGAAAGAGTGGTAGAGGAGATCAAGGTGTTGGGGTTTTTATCGGTAAAGTATCGTTCTAAAGCGATGGGTTTATCATGGGAGAATTGGTGTAATTTTGATGTTTCTTGTTTGGGTGTGTGATGTTGTGGTTGTTTGGAGTCTGTAAACTGATGTGGTTAACAGCATTTCTAATTAAAAAAAAATAGTTGGCCGTTCAAAAAAAAAATAAATAAATAAAGAAGTCAATGGCTACTAATTTAAATCTTTGAACTTACATTTACATCAAATATCAACAATCACATAAGCAATTCATTCAGACACTAGATTCTATCCTAAAACATTTCAGTTCAAACAAGTGGACAATCAACCGATTCAATAGCAGAAGCTGCAAAGTAACAGATGAAAATTACCTGCAAAACAGGTGAGATTGTCTGAACAGCACAGAGAAAAGATCAAAAATGATGATAAACGTGAAAATGTGACAAAATTCGAGATTCAATGGATTATTAAACCTGAGAAGTGGGAGGCAGCTGACACAGGTTATTTATATAGTAATTAACAATATTATATTAATTATTATTATTATTATTAGGTGCTTGTCATGATGATATCATAAAACTATAGAAGTGATCAAGTGGAATTATTCTTGCTCCAGATTTTACCTTTTCCCCACCTTATTTCTTGAAAAAATGATGATAGCCACTTTTATTTAATAGTTTTTGTTTTTGTTTTTTTTTTTTTAATTTCAATTGAATTTGATAAATAACTAATTAACTTATCAAAAAAATTTATGTGTTACATGTGCCAAAATAAACTAATTAATTATAAGAGACTCGAAATTACACTAATCATCCTATTTCTAGAGATGCTAATTTCACCTAAAGTTTAACGCACATGAAACTCTTAATCTCTACTTTAAATTTGTTATCGAAGTATTTTTGTTGTTGTGATAGTTAACTAGCTGTGCGGTTGTGTAAAGGTTGGAGGGAATGAATGTAGTCACTAGAAAGTTTGTAACTATCACGACCTTTGCCAAATAAAGAAAAAAAATAAATGGTATATTAGTAGTTTTATAATAACAATAACAAAAATCGTAACATTGGTTTTTTTTTTTTTTTTTTTTTAATGACAAATTTGGGTCATTAGTGGACCAAAAGTGTTATATGATCTGGGTGAACAATGATTACTATATACAGTTAGAAAACAAAAACTTCTTAATTAAATCATAAAATAAGTTAAAAGTTAGTTTGTATATCTTTGCAAGATCTTGACAAGTTAATTCAAATCAAATTGGTGGGTCAAAGATCTTTACAAGATGCAAAGTTGTATAACTCTCACAAGAGGTGGATCACAGCGTCACCGATTACGGAATCAATATTAAACGGTCAAAGTGTTGGTACTTTGTGTTTGTTTAAGACTAGGATTGATAGAATATACTAAATAATAATTAAAATTTCATTATTATTTATTAAAATAACTTTGTTTTTCTCAAGCCTAAATTTTAGTAACAGTGTTATTTTTAGAGTAAACTAGTTTTGTTCGCGTCGCGCTTTGCAGCGAAATAAAATAAATGATACCGTAAAACAGACGTTATTTGAAAATGTAGCATTTTTGTTTAGTAAGCCAAAACGTCAGAATCGATTTAGCTACGTACTTAAATTTTTAGAAAAAAAATTAACCAACATATGTTATCAAAGAAACATCAAATTAATTGATAAAGAAAATATGTTTTAAAAAAATACTAAAAAAATAAATAAATATGGTTTTAGAAAAAGAAAAAAAATAGAAAAATAACGTTAAAGCTAAAAGAAAATATAATTACAACTATTATAATATTAAAATAATAAAATATTAAAAAGGTATATATTATTTTAAATTTTAAATCACTATTCATAATCACTCATAAACTATATATATATATATATATATATAGTGGAGGGTTCAAATGAGAAGAAAAATTTTGTAAGAATAAAAAGAATAAGTTTTAAACCAATAGAAATACTCCATTATACTTCATTTAATATGTGTATTTAATGTTATTAATAAGGGCATATAGGTAAATTTCTAATTGTAATTAATTAGCTAACTAATTAAAATTGTAACTCACTTTTAAATATACTTTTTCAAGATAAAATAATTTAGGATGAAGGACAATTTTCGACATGTGTAGGATAAATTTTAGTATGTGTAGGATAATTTCTTAAATGTGTATGATAAATTTAGCTATGCGTAGGGTAATTTCGGTAAGTGTAAGATATATGTAGGATAAATTTTGAAATGTGTGGGATAAAATGTTTTTTGCTTTATTAATGAGATATAACATAATTAATGGAAGGAGTTATAAGTTATTTAATATTTTACCATTATGCTCTTTCTTCTTTTTCTTCTCACATTAAATTTCTTCTCAAATGAGCATTCCCCTATATATATATATATATATATATATATATATATATATATAGAGGAAGGTTTAAATGAAAACCACTAGTTATTGTGAAAACTCGAAAACTAATTAAAAAAAGCCAAAAAAATATACAATTTTTTTTTTTTTTTGCAAACCAATTTTCGCAGGTTTTATTATATAAAAAAAAATTTGTGTAGCGCACATGTGTAATACTACACATGTTTATGTGTACTACACATGTGTAGTATTACACATGTGCACTACACAAATTTTTTTTTTTTTTTTTTTTTGAAAAAAAGTTTTTTTTTTATACATAAAAAGCAGCGATTTTTATAAAAAAAATTTGAAAAAAAAAAATTTGTGTGTTTTTTAGGCTTTTTTTAGTTAGTTTTCGAGTTTTCACAGTAAAAGTGGTTTTCATTTGTACCATCCACTATATATATATATATATATAGGACAAAGATCCGTTAGGAACCACCTCTTATTGCGAGAACCGCGAGAACCAATGTGAACACAACCAAAAATGCCTAAAAATAGCTAAAAATCACACAAATTTTTTTTTTTAATATTTTTTATAAAAAAACGCTACTTTTCGAAGCAAAAAAAAAAAATTTAATTTTTTTTTTAACATAAAAAATATTTAAAAAAAAATTTAGATTTTTTTAGGTTTTTTTTTTGTTTAGTTTTTAGCATTTTAGCTTGGGGGGGGGGGGGGGGTTAGGTTTTTTTTAGTTTTTTTAGCTATTTTAGGTTGTGTTCACATTGGTTCTCGCGGTTCTCGCAATAAGGGTGGTTCTCGCATTAACCTTACCCTATATATATATATATATATATATAGGGAGAAGATCATGCGAGAACCACCATATATATATAGGGTAAGGTTCATGCGAGAACCACCTCTTATTGCGAGAACCGCGAGAACCAATGTGAACACAACCAAAAATGCCTAAATATAGCTAAAAATCACACAGAAAAAAAAAATTTAATATTTTTTATATAAAAATCGCTACTTTTCGAAGCCAAAAAAAATAAAAATAAAAAATTTTAAAAAAAAAAAATTTTTTTTTTGCCACTAAAAGTAGCGATTTGAGCATAAAAAATATAAAAAAAATTTAGATTTTTTTTAGGTTTTTTGGGGGTTTAGGTTTTTGGGGGGGTGGGGGAGGGGGGTTTAGGTTTTTTTTTTGGGGGGGGGGGGTTAGGTTTTTTTTAGGTCTTTTTAGCTATTTTAGGTTGTGTTCACGTTGGTTCTCGCGATTCTCGCAATAAATGGAGTTCTCGCATGAGCCCCTCCCTATATATATATATATAGGTAATATATTATATAGGGTCAGGATTTAGAGAAAACGTTCAAAAGTGTGAGAACGGTGAGAACGTTTAACGATCGTCCGATCAAAACAATATATGGACTAGATTGGCGCGGTGGCGTTTTCGTAAATAACATCAATTTTATTACGTGGACGCGCTTCATTAAGGGTAAAAGGGTCTTTTGACTACTTCAAACAAAACGCCATCTCATGAAAATAAAACGCCAAAACAAAAATCACACAGCATTCTGCTAAAACGCCATTAGATATAAAACACCAAACTTAATTATAGTAAAATCTCGCCTAAAAAAAACCGCCAAAAAATCCTATATATACAACAACTCAGACATTCAATTAAATAAACACAAACAAAAACCCCAAACGTCATATTTAATATATATCATTCGAATGATAAAAGCCAGAAACCCCAAACATCAAATATATTGATGTCAATAAAGTGTAGCTGTATGGTGTGGACAACATTGTCAGTTATATTTCTTAACTGAGGATTAACAATGTTATCCAACACCATACAGCAACACTTTATTGATTTTAGCATAATCAAATTTACAGTTTTAAGATGGTTTATTTTGTGGCGTTCTTTTTATCGGTAAAACGCCAAAAAAGATAACATTTTGGCTGAAAGAGTGTAAAATCAATAACATTTTTGCTGCATGAGATGGACAAAAATTATAGAAAAAGAGGCTGATTTCATACGAAAGTCGAAACAGCCAGTGAAGATGCTTCAAAAGAAGAAAGATACTGGTGACAGTGAAGATTTGAAGATCAATATTTATTTTGTTTAATTTTCTTTTTCAGTTGATTGTTATTTAATAAACAACGCCATATCTAATAGAAACGCCAAAAAAGGCAAATGTCTTACACCTTTGGCGTTTATCAAACTATCATAAAATGACTTTGGACAAGTATTATAAAAAAACTTTTTTTATGTATACTTTTTTTTATTTTCTTTTTCAGTTGATTGTTGTATATAATAAAACGTCATATATAATAAAAACGTCAAAACAGCCAAAATGCTTGTTTAAACGATATCATCCAGTTAAAACGCCCCCCCAAAAACTCCCAAACTATAATAAAATTAGATTAAAAAGTATTATAAAAAACAAAAAATAAAATAAAAAATAAAAAACAAACTTGAAAATGTAACTAGAAACAGTAACTTCAAATCAGAAAAACTAAAGATAGGGAAAATTTATTATATTAGAATTTAGAACGCCAAACTTGAAAGATGGGACGTGTTACAGACTTCAGAGATAAAGCTTGTCAAAAAACAATAATTACAAACAGTAACTGAAAAGACGAATACTTTATTATAATAACGCACCGCCTAACTTACGCGCCAAAAAGAGATCCTATAAAATGATATATCTCAGCAACTTCCATTTAATCAAACAAAAAAAAAAACAAACGCCAATACTACTAAAATACCACTCACTGTAAAACGCCAAAAAAATCAAGATGGCTAATATGCTTTCTTGGATATTCAGTATTGTTATTCGTCAAGTTTCACTGAATGAATTGTTAGGGAGGCAAGTAACTCAGTAAGATTTTGCTGCATGAGATGGAAAAAAAATCAAGAAAAAGATACTAATGCCAGTCATATGGCATTTTGTATTTTTTGTTCTTGAAGAAGGCTTGGATGAGGAGAAGAGATCAATGACACTGAAGAGTGGGGTGATGATAAAGATGAAGATCAACATGAAGAAAAGGCGAAAAACCCACCCACACGTCATAGATCTATGTCCCCAAACATCCACAAAAAAAGCTAATACAACAGACGAGCAGGCAAAATAATCAACCGATAGGTTTGTTAAGTTTTACATAAAACGCCATATTTTGGTGTCAGTTCTTGTACTATTAAAGAACAGAGAGACTGATGACACTGAATATTGTGAAGAGAGATCCGATTAGCATTTTTAATTTATTTTCTTCGCTTGTATTTTTTTTACTGTGGCTGAAATAAAATCCAACAATTGTAAAACGCCAAGATAACCCAAACGCCAAAATGTTTATAAAAAATAATAGAACAATGAGCCATCTTGTTTAAAACCCCTTCAAAAACGCCATTCAAATAGATTTCCTGCCCCCCTGGGCTCCAATGGCATACGTTGTGAATAAACGCCATAAACGCCAAAATGTTGATACAATGGAACCATTAAAACGCCATTAATTATTGAATTTGGTTAACGCCAAAAATCTCAAAAACCAAAAATTAAAACAACATTGGGAAAAAACGGAAGAGGAAACGCAGAAGATGAAAGGACAAAAAAGCCCCTCCGCCCTTTTCTAAGCGGCGTGACACGTGTTGGGCCAGGAAGCGTTCTCACCGTTCTCACACTTTTGATCGTTTTCTCCCGATCCCGTTTCTATATATATATATAATTGCCAAAATTGGCCCTGAGGTTTGGGCATTTTTCCATTTTCATTCATAACAACATTTTTGTACCATATAGTCATTCACTTTTAAGATTTTTTGTCATTTTCATCCAAACATCAATTTACGTCCCTGAGGTTTACACCAAAATGCAGGACCAACACTCATTTGAAAAGACGCAACAATCCAGTCCCTGGAGTTGTCATGTTTGCCATTTTCATTCAAAACAACATTTTTGTACCATATAGTCCTTCACTTTTCAGATTTTTTATCATTTTCATCCAAACGTCAATTTACGTCCCTGAGGTTTACACCAAAACGCAGGACCAGCACTCATTTGAAAAAACGCAACAATCCATTCCCTGGAGTTGTCAATTTGATTCAATCAAGTCACTGTTAACATTTTCTGTTAGTCAAAGGTTAGTTGACCGTTACTAAACTTGTTAGATGACTATAATACCCTCCAGGAACCAAAAGTGTAAGTACGAAATACTGAAAATTAATAAAATACAACCAGATTCATCACCATCCCTGCTCCTGAAAATCATCATCATCAACAACCAAATTTTTTTTTGTGTGCAATATCCCAAATTTCCTACTGGTCATCTTCACTCCTATAACTTCACAAATTAAAGTCAAACTTAAAGTCAACACTATAGTCGAGATATAGGAATTCAAATGTGTGAGATGCAAATAACTCCAGATTTATCTTTTGACTTGCAAATACATAAAAACCCCATATAAAAAAGCTCCCCAATTCATAAACTTAATCAATCTTAGATCTATTAAAAGGGTTTTCAAAATTCAAACTTTTTGATCAACATTGTGAACCTGAACTCGTACAGCTCAGCAAACTCATCTTCACCGTCATCTGCAGCTGCTAGTTTTGATGTTAATGTGAACGAGATGTCGATTCCAGCAATCACTTTTAGCAGACCTTGAATGGCCGGCATCAGCTAGCAAGAAGATCAAGGTAAATGGGTACATCCGGACATTGAAATATGCGATTCTCTGTAGAAATTTAATCCTCCGGCTAGCAAAAAGATCGCTGCAACGTTCATTAAGATTATGGTCACTGGAGGAATGATCAACATTGTGAACCGGAACTCGTACAGCTTAGCAAACTCATCTTCACTGTCATCTGCAGCTGCTGGTTTTGATGTTAATGTGAACGAGATATCGATTCCAGCAATCACTCTTGAAATTTCATCCTTCGGTTAGCAAAAAGATGCACACTTTTAGGTTGCATTAACAGGAAGAAGATGAAGAACAGAGTGAGAGAATAAAAGGGGGTCTGAAGGGGGTAATTATATTTGATTGGTTTTATTAATAATAACTATAATAATAATAATAATAGTGAAAAGACAATAATACCCTTCAAAATCAAGTTAAAAAGACATATATACCCCGGTCAACTAACCTTTGACTAACAGAAAATGTTAACAGGGACTTGACTGAATCAAATTGACAACCCCAAGGACTGCATTGTTGCGTTTTTTTCAAATGAGGGTTGGTCCTGTGTTTTAGTGTAAACCTTAGGGACGTAAATTGACATTTACTCGAGCATTAATTTTATATAGTAGCTGTTACCATACAGCTACTGTAATGAATGGAAATGATACCGATCAAATTCCCGATGCAACGCGTGAAAATCCTACTACTTTGATATAATACCTAGTTTATAATTCATAAATTGAAAATATGAATACACACTTTAAAAAGTAATTAGCATAGCTTCGATGTACATTAATTAGTGACATAACTAGCAGAATTACCTTGCGAATTGCGATAAGAATTCGGCCGATATCAGTTCGACATACTAGGATATCTTCTTGTCACGTGGATACATTGTACATGTGTGTGATTTTGTATTTGCATCTCTTATTACCATAGCTTTGATTTCAGCAATACTGCAACTATGGGGTGTTACACTAGGTAGGGAAGAGCTCGGTACCGATACTTAGGGTTGTAACTGAACCGAACGAACACGAACAAGGCCATGTTCGTGTTCATTCATTAAGGAAATTAACATGTTCGCGAACTGTTAACGAACGCATACCAAACATAAGTTTCTACTCATGTTTGTCCGTTAAGAAAATTCATTTGTTCATGAACAGTTTTTGTGAACACTGGTCTCGAACATATAAACGAACGTAAACAAACATTTAACTTGAAATTAAAAAATAAAAACATTATTAACCTTAAACATTTGACATAAGTAGTTAAACACAACCATCAAATGATAAATCAAAACACAAGGAGTCTACTACAATCACACGACGGTGAATCAAGTTTAACTAACTTATACATAATAATCCCAATGTCCAAATTTTAGCTAACTTAGAAAAAAATAGGGTTTTAAGTTTTCAATATGTTCAGATAAAAGGTTTATTATTTATTATTATTTAATATAATTAAACGAACACGAACGTAACCGAACATATTACCGAACGTTCACGAACGCAATCGAACGAATGAGACCTTTATTCATGTCCGTTCATTAAGCTAATCGGACGAAATTTTTTGTTCGTATTCGTTCATTAAGCTAATCGAACGGACATAAATGAATTTCCGCCGAACGGTTCACGAACTGATCACTGAACGTTCGGTTCGTTTACAGTCGTACCGATAATATAAATCGTCAAATATGGGAATCGGTATGGGTACCGATAATGCTCGATACGGTACCGATATTTGAAGGTAAATACCGGTATTTGAAGGTAAATTTCGGTAAAATATCGGTACCTTACTGAAGCGAAAGTGCCGGTATCAAAGATAATTCAGTACGGGATATTTGGTATCGGTACCCGGTACCAAATGCTCATCCCTACTCTCGGGTTTATGCTTTCAACGGTTCCATCCTAATTCCATGTAACACCCCGCCCACCCGACTGACATGTAACTATACCGATAAACAGAAATCAATACACCAATACATAAATGATAAAAACATTACAACGTTTACAATAATCAAAACATCATTTATTACATTTTAAGAAAAATCTTTGAATCTCGAATCTCTTGAGTCCATTCTCAAGTCTACCCGAATAATCATGTAACCTAACGTACATCAAAAGACATATGTACGCTTGAATAAAAGTGGGATAACAACTATAAAATATATATAGTTCATTAACAGTATCTTTATATCAAATAATATACATAACACATTCAGTTAGCCACATTCGGTAAGTCACATTTTGTAGTTTGATGCGTAGTTAGTTCACATTCGGTAATTCGGTACCTCATATTCATATTTGCTGAAAACAATATAATTCATATTTGCTAAAAACAATATAACTATATATACACAGACATTTAGGGTTAGGTTCGAGTACAAATAAGTCGTAGTGGTCCTTATATATCGTATTAAAAGAGTAATTGTGTAATTACTACACTAGAGTAAATAAACGTTTTTTTTTTTTTTTACATTTTGTAATTAAACATCATACTTAAATAGATTAAAAAAAACTTATTTCACTTCTCATGTAACAAACATGTTAAGACTATTGTATATGTTAAGACTCATTTGCATTTGATACTTACGCTACACATGTAATACCACATAATCTTGGAGATCACAAAAGGCATACAATAACGAATTTAGATTTCCTGCCACAAGGTAGTGGAAACATAAATCTGTGCACATTAGTTGTTTAGAGTCTTTAACTAATTAACTTAATAACAAACAGAGAAACTCTAATGAATCCTCGGGGTTGAGTCAAATGTGGAGGGAGCCTTGATGCGACTTCGTCTATGATTGTGATATTGAAATAAAATTGAGAGAAACATCATCTATATTTTTTTCTCCGGTTTAAGACCAATGTGGTTTCAACTTTGAAGAGACCGAGTCTTCAAGCCATCAGTTGTTGAAAATACCACATCATCAATAAACGTGTATTAAAATAACGGGCTGGCCATTTAGAAAAATAATTTGATGCAAAATTATGCAAATGTAGCTTGACCATTTAGAAAAATAATTTGATGCAGAATTAATTAAACACAAGAGGGCATTTGGCTCGGTAAATACCCTCAATTAGCGGTTATGGTTCAAACCCCATTCAGGGCCGGCTCTGGGCCCGGCAAACCCGTGCCGACGCCCGAGGCCCAAAATTTCAAAGGGCCCGAAAAGTCTTTATAAGCTTGTATATATTTATTAAATTATATATTTAGCATATTTATCCGTTTATCATGGAAAAAGTATTGGTAGTGTAGTGGCAAAAAAACCATCTCAAAATAATGTAAAGGTATCAAGTTCGAATCTTTGCTCTATCAATAAGTTTTTATTTTTGTAATTCATTTACCCTTAACCATAATTTTGGGCCCATTTCTTTTCGTCGCCCGAGGCCTAAATTTTTTCAAGAGTTTTCAGGGACGGCTGTCCCCATTGATGGTATTCAGATGGATTTTAGTCTTTAGATGATGAGGAATTAAGAAATGTGTGTGTGACCATTCTAAAAAAGACTAATTTTATATATTGTTAATTTTACATATCGTTTATGCGCAATGTCCAAATTATATTTGTGAGGTTTTTTTGAAAATTACAAGATCAGTCAAACTCTTTGAACACCATTAAATTGAAGTTGTCCCACATCCGTTTAGCAAAATAGCTTTTTTTTTCTTTCAAAAAGTCCAAATATAAAGGAACTCATCATCTATGTTCACATGTCAGAAGGAACCATAGAATGAATTTCAAAAGCTAATACAGTGAATCAAAACATGGTGCACCAGTGGTCTAGTGGTAGAATAGTACCCTGCCACGGTACAGACCCGGGTTCGATTCCCGGCTGGTGCATTTGAGCAGTGATGACAAGCCTTTCATGATGGTTGGGTCCATCATAACAGCTTATGTTTCATGGAAGAAAAAACAGGCCCTTCTGAGCTCATTAATTTTTTTGTTTAGTTTTTAGCTCTTTAATTTATATTTCCTTTAAGCAATTTATAGTAACTGAACTGTACATCTCCTAATAATAGGGGTAATAATAGGGGTGTGCACGGTTTGGTTTGGTTCGGTTCGGTTATTAGCATTATCTGTAACCGTAACCGAAGTCATCGGTTAATCGGTTCGGTTAATTCGGTTTCGGTTAATTTCGGTTCGGTTTTGTCGGTTTCCGGTTTGGTTCGGTTATTGCACGCCCCTACCCAATAATAAAACCCAAAACACCTGGGTTTGAGAGGGAAAGGTTTTGGGTTAAAGTCCCACAGATAACATGGATTAAAAGAAATTTTGTCGGTAAAAAAAAAACACACCAAAAGGTCAAAAACATTACCAATATCCGGTATATCATTTACATCAAAATAGATAAGAAAGATGGTTATGGATCAAGGGATCAATTGGTTATATATAACTCATCACATCCCGTTTAATTAAATGGGTTAAACATGTCAACTCGAACACGCGACCATATTAAACGAGAGAGATAGAGTCTGACAACTCCTACGATTAAAAGGAGAAATTGTAATCTGGTTTGACCTAACCACCAGTGTGATCCGTGTATTAGTTTAGTAAATATGAAGAGCATCTATAAAAATCAAACATCAATTTTTTTTATTGTTTTTTATTTGAACAAAAGCAAAGGAAACAGTATATAAAAGAAAAAATCTAGCGAGGAGATAGACAGTAATTTTAAAATGTTAGTTGGAAAACGACACCAATCAAACCAAGGTTAATAATTCAGTAAATAATAGTTTAAATTCACCTCACATGATGTGATTAGTTACAACTTATAAGTTGCAAGACTTTTAATAGTTTCACAAATGGACTTTTAAATTTATTTTATTGTACAGACATGTTCTCATCGTCCAATAATTTAGAATTTTGCATTAAGGACTAAAATTAGGACTTTCAAGAGTTTCATCAAATGGACTTTTATATTTATTTTATTGCAGAGACAAGTAATCATCATCCAATAATTTAGAATTTTGCATTAAGGATCAAAAAATATCAAATCAAAAAGAAAAAACAAACTGTTATGAATTATTGAATCAGACAATAATTATCACATTCATAACAGTAGACAAATTGTATATATATGCATGCATCCCTCTCACTTTCCTGACACAATAATCACTCATGCCTTAACCCACTTAAAGAAAAGCTATTGTTACTATGAGTAAATAGAAGCCAAGCATATCACGAAAACGATCCTTTCGACATGTCACTGAATACAGGTGTGAGGGATGTGAATGAGCCCTTTTGTTTGATCAATTGTACACAAGAGTAGTTCTATTTTTCACAGTGGTTTTATAACACGTTAGCAGCACGAGGCTCTAGCCAAGCACGAGGCTCTAGCCAAGGAAACGTTCAAGCAATTATAATCAAAGTAAGTGTTTGATTAATTTATATAAACTATAATTGTTATGATAAACGTAATATTTCTTTTATACCGTAGGATTGTTTTCCTTTAGGAGACCCAGTTATCCAGACACTCCTATCATAAAAACATCTAAATCCCATACTTAATAATAAAAATGAGTACGAGGTACCTATTGCTATGGGAATATAATAACTCTGGGACTACTAACAATCTAAATTAGTGCAGAGGACCTCATACTATGGATATATAATAACTTTGGGACTACTAACAATCTAAATTTCTTTTATGCGCCTAACATTTATTTATGCAAGTTAACATTTATTTATGCAAGCTAACATTTATTTATGCACCTAACATTTATATTTATGTTATCTAACATTTATTTATAAAATCTAATGTTTAATAACGTTTATTTATTTATTATTGTGCATACTAATTATATATATATATATATATATATATATATCCGTAAAAATGGCTATGCATATTTTACTATAAAATTACCAATTATTAATATCATCACTGTTGTTATCAGAACCATTTAGCAGTGATAATCAGCACGTTACCCAAGATACCTACCGAATCTAATATTAGTTTAAACCTTTTGTTTGTTACCGAAATTTTCAAACCTAATACAGTAAAACTATTTTCAAGGTGTATCTTGGAAGCCTTAATCAAGTGTATTGTGTAAGCTTAATTTGTATCTATATAAGTAACCCACCACTCGTGTAAATCCTCAAACCAACTGAACTTCTGATATAGTTCGACACATACCCAAAACAACTCATACTCAAATTCTATTTTTTTTCTCAAACAAAGCCCAATATTACTATCATGAGTCTTCAGTTTTCTACTCGTGCACACGCTGAATCTTCAAACGCAGCAGAATTTCGTACCCAGATCGAAGTCCATAAATTTCTTCAGTTTGAGGATGTACGCACCCATACGAAATATCTAACCCTCAGGAGGCTTAAAGTTAATACTATTAATAGTATCGACTGGAACGTAACGGGAATACTAGACATAGATGATCGACTGACGAGGTTACTACCAATTGGTTCACCATGGCGTCGTTTTTTTTGACATCTTAGAACCTTCATACGATGAACTTGTATATGAGTTCTGGTCTACTTTTCATTTCACACGAAATAAAGACCCATCTGAGCCCTCTATCGATTTTAGACTCGGTAGAGAAACTTTTAAATTGTCACTATCTGAGTTCGCAGTACATTTAGGTATTTATACAGAAGAAGAGGTTAGATCACCTATATTTATAAACGCATTAACCGAATATCCTGATCGCATACAAGATTATTGGTCTACACTTACACCAGCAGTGTGGAGTAAAAATAACAATTCAAGAACATTTAGAGATCCTCTTTATCAATATATGCACCGTGTTCTAGCCAACACGATCAGGGGGCGCACGTCTAATCTACACAGGGTTAGTGGTACCGGTCTCTTTCACTTATACAGTATATTCGAGTGAGTCCATTGTAATATTGCTTACTCTCTTGCTATGTACTTTGAGCAATACCAAACACGTCCCCCGAAAAACCTTATGGGAGGATCATACATAACAAAAATAGCCAAATCTCTAGGTGTCATAAACGATCAGATTATTCAAGAATTATCCCCACCACGATTACCTGGAGTGGTACATTTTACCAATATCGAGATAATACCTATTGATATTCCTACACAAACACAATCGTTTCAATCTGAGGCAGCACCGGTTGTCCCAGAAAATACATCACAAAATCTACAACAATTACTGTTGCAGTTTCCTCAACCATCTTTTTATCAGTATGATTTGTTGTCTCAACAGCAGCCAATACCACCCGTGTTTGAACATATTTCAACTAACACATCTCAAACACAGCATACTCAACCACAAACACCAAACATCTACAAGACACTTTCACCTTTACCTTTTGGGCAAGAAGAAATGATGCAACAATCCATATTTAATGATAAGATGACATTCCAAGAGTTGTTAGCACCAGAACAACCCATATCACCACTATTACAGCAACAGTCTTCACAACATCCGGAGCAACAACAACCGTCAATTGTTAAGCCGGACCAAGTACGGTGCCTCTAATAAATCCACCTTTAGATCTAATGAAGGTTGCTAAACTAATAAAAAAAAAGAACCGGAAAATGTCCAGACAAATAGAGTGGTTGACGAAAAAGAATGAGTGGCAGGAAGAAAGGCTAAGACAAGTAGCTAGTATTATCTCAAAACAATTTACTCCGCCACCTCCATCACCTCATGATTCTGATTCTGATTTTGATTAAGTTCAGTTGTATACACAGACAGAGGTCTGCAAACATAAAAATATACTAGAATCATTTTCCTACGATTCAATTATTTTAATATATCTATACAAGTATCTGGGAAATACGTACAAACTAAAAGACTTACTTGCTATAGCTGAAACTAAACCATTCGTAAGTCTGTGAATAAGCATAAATTAAAGGCTACATATCTGGATAAGTAGCCATATGAATTGAAACATGTTTACATACAACATTGATATGGAAGATGACACACGAGCATTGTCATCTCAACAGCAACTCCCATCACCGTTAGATGGATCCCACCACCATATTAATAATTATGTAACTGTTATAAAACCACTGTGAAAAATAGAACTACTCTTGTGTACAATTGATCAAACAAAAGGACTCATTCACATCCCTCACACCTGTATTCAGTGACATGTCGAAAGGATCGTTTTCCTGATATGCTTGGCTTCTATTTACTCATAGTAACAATAGCTTTTCTTTAAGTGGGTTAAGGCATGAGTGATTATTGTGTCAGAAAAGTGAGAGGGATGCATGCATATATATACAATTTGTCTACTGTTATGAATGTGATAATTATTGTCTGATTCAATAATTCATAACACTCCCCCTCTGACATATTATCACCATTCACTTGACCAATAATCCATACGTTCCAAGTTGGATGACAATTTTCAACTTTGGGGTTTAACTATGGAATACTGCCTCGTTAAAAACCTTGCTAGAAAAACCCAGTGGGACAAAAACGTAGCTAAGGGAAAAAGAGTGTAGTGTATAGTCTTCTCCTGATATTTCTGGATCATGTATGTTGCCTCATCAAAAACCTTACTAAGAAAATCCAATGGGATAAAACTTAGTTAAGGGAAAAAGAGTGCAACTTGTATAGTACTCCCCCTCGTTTTAATATGTATCATTTATGTGACTTGTCTCTATCTTCCTTGAAAGTTGATCAAAGCTTTATCGACAACAATCCTTAGGTAGGCAATCTTTTGCCGATCAGTGTTATATGATCTTCATATGAGACATCTGGTTCCATTTTGGAAACAAATATCATAAGATCCACAACTGTGTTTTGTTACATTACCTGCATTTACAAAACTAACCAAACTTGTTTCGATGGGTTAGTAAAAGTATAAATTATATCTTACATACCTCAAGTGTATCAAAAATTTCGTTTTACCTCAGAAGAATATGAAAAATATAATTCATCTTGCCACGTGTTAATGGAAAAATTTCTAAATTTGTATGGTAATAAAAATGGTGAAACCGGCCGTCCCCTGGATCGAACCCGAGTCTAGGCCACACCCTTTCACGCACCTAGCCAACCGAGCTAGGTGCCTAGTTTGTGAAATTTCCATTTTTTTTTTTTTTTGTTGAATATAAGCACATGTACAATAACTTCCTATTTTTTAAGAAATTTAATGTTTGAAAAAACAAATGGTCTATTATGCTTCAAACTTTCTATTTCATCTTGATTCCATAATATATGTGTATGACCATAATTGATTGACAATTCTATGTTGGAATCATTTACTTCTTCCTGAGGGAAGGTATTATCATTCACTCCTTCCTGAGGGAAGGTTTTATCATTTACTCCTTCCTAAGGGAAGGTTTCGATATTTGAATTACCATTTTCTTTTATGTTCAATTTCCCTTTTAGGGCCTTTTCTTTTTTTTCGAGGATGTTATATCCTTTGAACCGACTGGCCTCCCATGTTTCAAACTGGATTCAATAGCCATATTATTATTATCCCTTTGCTTTTCTGTAATATCAACTCGAGCTAAAGCATTAGCATCTGGTATATAAGATTTTCAATATGTCTTTGTCCTTATTGGACATTAATTTTAACTGGAGCAATTCAAAACTTTTTGGATGAAATTCCTTCTTTATATATCTTTTAGATATTTTACTCGAGGATACAGATAATACAATGATAACTTCAAAATTTATTTCACTCATAACTTCAAAATTTATTTCACTTTTAGTTGTTTTCTATCCCCCCCCCCCCCCTCATGTTGGGATTTATAATCAACAAATGAAGCCCATATGGCTATATATTATTTATTCCCAACATGTCATTAAATCTCATCTTTGTGCGTTGTGTTGTAACAATTTCTAAATAACTGTAATGTGGAGTAAATGTTTCAATAATAATACTTGTTCCAATGATCATTGATAATTTAGAATTTATGAAAAATAAATTTTTCCAGTCTGGAATAATATTCTTGCTATATTAGTTAAGCCATATGTGCAAACTTCAAGTTGCGAATTGATAACCATTTAGACGATGCATCGATTTAAATACTAAATGGTATCATGCTAGGATATGTGTATCCTTTAATACTTTTTAGGATTATCATATGATATGTGAATCTTTTTTATCATAGTATATCCTTGATGGCTTAATCTGTCATGCCATCATATCCTTGATGATATATATATATTCTTGAAACTCAATAAGTTTCTTATTGATTTTTGGGAAAAATATAGCGTCCTCTATTTAAAAGCTTTGTACTATTAGGTAATTAGCTTTTCCCATTCTTTCTATTAATTTTGAATGTCCCAGGCAGAACCGTTATTTGCATTATTCGTCTAATTTATGAATAATTCATATACATATATTTGTCATTTGTATTTCCACAAAACATTTGTATGTGTGTGTATGTATGTACAACCCAAACTTGTATGTTTATCATGCTTCATCTTTACAATTTAATAGGTATCTTATGCAACTACGTTACATATTAAGATTATACTGTTAAAGTCACTTCTATTTTGTAAATATAAACTTGATTTTATGAATCAAATCAATCTGACAGTTTTCTAACTTCCCAAAGAGAGTTTACAGTTATAGCCAACTCTCTATGATGATTCATCACAAGAATCCATACACTTGAATACAAATATATATTCGTTCCGTAGTGCAAAATAATTCAGTTACATAATTATTAATATGGTGGTGGGATCCATCTAACGGTGATGGGAGTTGCTGTTGAGATGACAATGCTCGTGTGTCATCTTCCATATCAATGTTGTATGTAAACATGTTCCAATTCATATGGCTACTTATCCAGATATGTAGCCTTTAATTTATGCTTATTCACAGACTTACGAATGGTTTAGTTTCAGCTATAGCAAGTAAGTCTTTTAGTTTGTACGTATTTCCCAGATACTTGTAAAGATATATTAAAATAATTGAATCGTAGGAAAATGATTCTAGTATATTTTTATGTTTGCAGACCTCTGTCTGTGTATACAACTGAACTTAATCAAAATCAGAATCAGAATCATGAGGTGATGGAGGTGGCAGAGTAAATTGTTTTGAGATAATACTAGCTACTTGTCTTAGCCTTTTTTCCTGCCACTCATTCTTTTTCGTCAACCTCTCTATTTGTCTAGACATTTTCCGGTTCTTTTTTATTAGTTTAGCAACCTTCATTAGATCTAAAGGTGGATTTATTATAGGCACCGTACTTGGTCCGGCTTCAACAATTGACGGTTGTTGTTGCTCCGGATGTTGTGAAGACTGTTTCTGTAATAGTGGTGATATGGGTTGTTCTGGTGCTAACAACTCTTGGAATGTCATGTTATCATTAAATATGGATTGTTGCATCATTTCTTCTTGCCCAAAAGGTAAAGGTGAAAGTGCCTGGTAGATGTTTGGTGTTTGTGGTTGATTATGCTGTGTTTGAGATGTGTTAGTTGAAATATGTTCAAACACGGGTGGTATTGGCTGCTGTTGAGACAACAAATCATACTGATAAAAAGATGGTTGAGGAAACTGCAATAGTAATTGTTGTAGATTTTGTGATGTATTTTCTGGGATAACCTGTGCTGCCTCAGATTGAAATGATTGTGTTTGTGTAGGAATATCAATAGGTATTATCTCGATATTGGTAAAATTTACCACTCCAGGTAATCGTGGTGGGGATAATTCTTGAATAATCTAATCGTTTATGACACCTAGAGATTTGGCTATTTTTGTTATGTATGATCCTCCCATAAGGTTTTTCGGGGGACGTGTTTGGTATTGCTCAAAGTACATAGAAAGAAAGTAAGCAATATTACAATGGACTGACTCGAATATACTGTATAAGTGAAAGAGATCGGTACCACTAACCCTGTGTAGATTAGACGTGCGCCCCCTGATCGTGTTGGCTAGAACACGGTGCATATATTGATAAAGAGGATCTCTAAATGTTCTTGAATTGTTATTTTTACCTCACACTGCTGGTGTAAGTGTAGACCAATAATCTTGTATGAGATCAGGATATTCGGTTAATGTGTTTATAAATATAGGTGATCTAACCTCTTCTTCTGTATAAATACCTAAATGTACTGCGAACTCAGATAGTGACAATTTAAAAGTTTCTCTACCGAGTCTAAAATTGATAGAGGGCTCAGATGGGTCTTTATTTCGTGTGAAATGAAAAGTAGACCAGAACTCATATACAAGTTCATCGTATGAAGGTTCTAAGATGTCAAAAAAACGACGCCATGGTGAACCAATTGGCAGTAACCTCGTCAGTCGATCATCTATGTCTAGTATTCCCGTTACGTTCTAGTCGATACTATTAATAGTATTAACTTTAAGCCTCCTGAGGGTTAGATATTTCGTATGGGTGCGTACATCCTCAAACTGAAGAAATTTATGGACTTCGATCTGGGTACGAAATTCTGCTGCGTTTGAAGATTCAGCGTGTGCACGAGTAGAAAACTGAAGACTCATGATAGTAATATTGGGCTTTGTTTGAGAAAAAAATAGAATTTGAGTATCAGTTGTTTTGGGTATGTGTCGAACTATATCAGAAGTTCAGTTGGTTTGAGGATTTACACGAGTGGTGGGTTACTTATATAGATACAAATTAAGCTTACACAATACACTTGATTAAGGCTTCCAAGATACACCTTGAAAATAGTTTTACTGTATTAGGTTTGAAAATTTCGGTAACAAACAAAAGGTTTAAACTAATATTAGATTCGGTAGGTATCTTGGGTAACGTGCTGATTATCACTGCTAAATGGTTCTGATAACAACAGTGATGATATTAATAATTGGTAATTTTATAGTAAAATATGCATAGCCATTTTTACGGATATATATATATATATATATATAATTAGTATGCACAATAATAAATAAATAAACGTTATTAAACATTAGATTTTATAAATAAATGTTAGATAACATAAATATAAATGTTAGGTGCATAAATAAATGTTAGCTTGCATAAATAAATGTTATCTTGCATAAATAAATGTTAGCTTGCATAAATAAATGTTAACTTGCACAAATAAATGTTAACTTGCATAAATAAATGTTAGGTGCATAAAAGAAATTTAGATTGTTAGTAGTCCCAAAGTTATTATATACCCATAGTATGAGGTCCTCTGCACTGATTTAGAGTGTTAGTAGTCCCATAGTTATTATATTCCCATAGCAATAGGTATCTCGTACTCATCTTTATTATTAAGTATGGGATTTAGATGTTTTTATGATAGGAGTGTCTGGATAACTGGGTCTCCTAAAGGAAAACAATCCCACAGTATAAAAGAAATATTACGTTTATCATAACAATTATAGTTTATATAAATTAATCAAACACTTACTTTGATTATAATTGCTTGAACGTTTCCTTGGCTAGAGCCACGTGCTGATAACGTGTTATAAAACCACTGTGAAAAATAGAACTACTCTTGTGTACAATTGATCAAACAAAAGGGCTCATTCACATCCCTCACACCTGTATTCAGTGACATGTCGAAACGATCGTTTTCCTGATATGCTTGGCTTCTATTTACCCATAGTAACAATAGCTTTTCTTTAAGTGGGTTAAGGCATGAGTGATTATTGTGTCAGGAAAGTGAGAGGGATGCATGCATATATATACAATTTGTCTACTGTTATGAATGTGATAATTATTGTCTGATTCAATAATTCATAACAGTAACTGAATTATTTTGCACTACGGAACGAATATATATTTGTATTCAAGTGTATGGATTCTTGTGATGAATCATCATAGAGAGTTAGCTATAACTGTAAACTCTCTTTGGGAAGTTAGAAAAATGTCAGATTGATTTGATTCATAAAATCAAGTTTATATTTACAAAGTAGAAGTGACTTTAACAGTATAATCTTAATATGTAACTGTTATGGGTGAAATTCTGAGCCCATATCCTGGGAAATATCTTGAGTTATATCTTGGTTGTATGATATCTGTTCATATCCGGGATGTTCATTCAGGATATTGGTAACATCCTGAATGGTATCCTTAGGATTACTAATGGGTTGTGTGCAGGAGTACGCGTCCAGGTACCCAACGTTCATGAAGACCCTTTCTCCGGGAGACTCGGTCCAAGTTGTTCAAATGAAGATATTGAAGCCGCATTACCCGGTCTACAACGTTAACAATGGAATATTCGGAAGCATCCCATATTTATAGGAATTTTTAGTTTGTATTTCATTACTATAAATAAGTGGGTATATCAGATCGAATAGGACATCACAGCTACACTCACTATACTCTCACACTTGTTCTCTCGCAATTTTTACTTTCACACAAAGCATTGTAACACTTAGCGATCTGGTCAATATCCTGCACTGTATCCTGACGTTTGAAGCAATAAGAAGAACTAGGCAGCTGCGATTGTCAGCTCCCGAGGTTTTATGCTGGCGATCTAGATTGATCAAGGGCTTTCCTCGTACATCTCGCGTCATTTCCTTTACTTTTTGCTCATAGTTTGATCGTAGATACAGCTCAATATCCTGAGCCGTATCCTGAAAATTGTTTTTACAAACGACCTAACCAGCATATTTCAAACGCACTTTTTAGCACACTACCTCATTTAACTAATTTGATCACTAAATTGCTTCGGTAATTTTTGACCAAAACAATTTGGCGCCCATCGTGGGGCAAGTGGTGCTATCTTTACTAAAAATATTTGTAAAATCGTTAATCGGTTTTCTGTTTTCTAAACTTTTTGCCACATTGTCCAAAATGGCCTCAAGATCAAACATGAGCTCCTCCACTGTGTCTGCTACAACTTCTGCTACTACCGGTTCGGTGCTTCCACCACCTCCTCCAAGGATGCCAGCTTCTTCACAACCTCAGGATATTATCCCTACTCGGAGTGTTCAGGGATCTGCTCCCGTTTTAGCCTCTAATGATGAAATTCTAACTTTATTTGGAAGTGTGCAGGAACAAATGAGGCAGCAACAGGAAACTAACCAAACGCTGTTAAGAGAAATACAACTCTTAAAAGCTGGCTCGAGCAGATCCGCTGAGGATATTGTTACTCCTTTACAACCCAGAACTTTGAACTTCAGTTCGACTGTGTATACTGAGGATAATAGGGGGAATATTGTGCCTAGCCATTCCCAGAATCATACTCCTGAAATACCCTCCTCGATCAGGATGTCAACTGTGAGGAGCTCAGGATATGCTTCAGGATATGGCCAGAATGCCCTCACACAGCGGCATCCTCTCCAACCTTCTCTGCCTTCTCAGCTTCAGTATCCTGAGCAGCATCCTCACCAGCATCCGTCCCAGCATCCGCTCCAGCATCTTTCTTATCTCCAGCCTTGTCTGCCACCTCTGCCGACTTAGAGGATTCACCAGCTTCAGCAGGAAGGGGCACAGCCTTGCCTCCAAGCTCCTTCAGCTTTGCCACCCAGGATTCGACCGGCCAGGATGGGCACTCAAGGCCTGTTCCCTTGGCCTCATAGGCCATCTTAATACGAGCTTGTAGCAGGGAGACGATGGCAGAAGCTTTGATTCCTTCCCGGAAAGAAACCATGGCCTGTTCATGTTCCATTTGGACAGTGGCCAGCTTGATCTCAGCATCCTGGGTCACTTTCTTCAGCTTGTCCTCATAGTGCCGGGTCTTCACTTCAGCAATGGCACCTTGGTCGGCAACAGTAGTTTCAAGCTGTTTGATCCTGGCTTCATAGAGTGCAGCAGCACCACAGGCATCGTTGTACAGGTGGAGCAGATGCTGGAGGCCCTGTAAGTAAGCAATTCAGGAATAAATCAATATTCGCTAACCTGGATATCCTGTCAGGATATATGTGCAGGATATAGGGTCAGGATATTACCTTATTAAGGAAGGATGTCATCGGTTCCAAGGAATCAGTGAAGCTGAGCTCATCATAAGAAAATCCTTCGGAGCCTGGAGCACTAACTTCAGAGTTCTTCCTCTTCTTTGAGGTGGAAGCACGAGTCCTCGGATTAGCTTTAGGAGCCGGGAGCGGCTTGGAGCTGGTGGCAGCAGGGGTCTCTTTCTTGACCATGACTGGAGTAGGGTAACTGTCAAGCTCATCGAGATCGAGGAGGATTGGGACTTTGCTAGAGTCTGCATACAGGGAGTTGAATTTTTTCCTAAATATGTCAAATAAGAACATGTATGCAGGATATTGTGCAGGATTCTTACCAGACATGTTTGCACTGGAAAGAGGGCTTGGAGATGGTGGAGACGGGTTAAAACTTCTTTCAGCCTCTGGAAGGAGTCTGATAGCGTCAATCCTCTTCTGTGAATCAGCAAGGGGAGGTGCAAGCTTCCTAAAATCAGTTGTATACAAAACAATAAACAGAAAGTTGATCAGTTCAGGATATGGAACAGGATAAGAGGCGGGATCATCCTTAAACCCTAAATCCTACCCTTTTTCAACCATTTCACTGGATATTCCGTTCCACCAGGGATTGAGTCTCTTTTTACAAAGAAGAACTTGGATTGCCATTTCTCCTCGTTCCTGGTGGCACGAAGTATCAACGGCTCGCCGGAGGTGGTGTAAAATAAAAATCTACAGGCTCCATGGCATCTAAGCCGGTAAGCTAGGGGGAGGTCATGAACAGAAAGATCAGGAATGTGATTCTTCTTGATCTGGTCAAGAACAGACAAAACACGCCAAAGCATTGGCATTGTTTGGCTAAAAGAGATTTTTGTAATGTTGAAAAACTCGGTGATAAAGTCTGGAAAGGGGAACCGTAACCCTAAGGTGAAAGGAAAGGCACTAAAGCACAACCATTCTTCGAAAACCATGTCCGACCAGATTTCCCGGTCAAACGGCCGGAATACCGTCCCTTCCGGGAAGATACCGGAGGATTTGAGGGCCGACAAATGGGCGCTATCAAAGGTACATATTTCTTTCTCCGGATCCTGGAGAAGATTCTGTTGTATGAATGTGGGGACGGAGTCGCCGGAACTTGATCTCGTTTGCCTTGTCATATTCTCGCCGGAATGCTGAACAGAAAGAGAGAGGAAGATGGAAAAGGGAGAGCGGTTTTTACCTTTTTCACTTCGGTGAAGAATAAATGGGATAAGGACGAGAAGTTATAGGGTGGTGATGAGTAAATATAGGCTGAGCAGTTACAAACGGTCACATCATGAGTCTAATCTCTTAAATTGCCTCGATCTTCGTAAAAAATGTAACCGTTAATGGCAGGATACTAAACGGTAACATTTTTTAGGGACAATTGTTACGGGTGAAATTCTGAGCCCATATCCTGGGAAATATCTTGAGTTATATCTTGGTTGTATGATATATGTTCATATCCGGGATGTTCATTCAGGATATTGGTAACATCCTGAATGGTATCCTCAGGATTACTAACGGGTTGTGTGCAGGAGTACGCGTCCAGGTGCCCAACGTTCATGAAGACCCTTTCTCCGGGAGACTCGGTCCAAGTTGTTCAAATGAAGACGTTGAAGCCGCATTACTCGGTTTACAACGTTAACAATGGAATATTCGGAAGCATCCCATATTTATAGGAATTTTTAGTTTGTATTTCGTTACTATAAATAGGTGGGTATATCAGTTCGAATAGGACATCACAGTTACACTCACTATACTCTCACACTTGTTCTCTCGCAATTTTTACTTTCACACAAAGCATTGTAACACTTAGCGATCTGGTCAATATCCTGCACTGTATCCTGGCGTTTGAAGCAATAAGAAGAACTAGGCACCTGCGATTGTCAGCTCCCGAGGTTTTATGCCGGAGATCTAGATTGATCAAGGGCTTTCCTCGTACAACTCGCGTCATTTCCTTTACTTTTTGCTCATAGTTTGATCGTAGATACAGCTCAATATCCTGAGCCGTATCCTGAAAACTGTTTTTACAAACGACCTAACCAGCATATTTCCAACGCACTTTTTAGCACACTACCTCACTTAACTAATTTGATCACTAAATTGCTTCGGTAATTTTTGACCAAAACAATTTGGCGCCCACCGTGGGGCAAGTGGTGCTATCTTTACTAAAAATCTTTGTAAAATCGTTAATCGGTTTTCTATTTTCTAAACTTTTTGCCACATTGTCCAAAATGGCCTCAAGATCAAACATGAGCTCCTCCACTGTGTCTGCTACAACTTCTGCTACTACCGGTTCGGTGCTTCCACCACCTCCTCCAAGGATGCCAGCTTCTTCACAACCTCAGGATATTATCCCTACTCGGAGTGTTCAGGGATCTGCTCCCGTTTTAGCCTCTAATGATGAAATTCTAACTTTATTTGGAAGTGTGCAGGAACAAATGAGGCAGCAACAGGAAACTAACCAAATGCTGTTAAGAGAAATACAACTCTTAAAAGCTGGCTCGAGCAGATCCGCTGAGGATATTGTTACTCCCTTACAACCCAGAAATTTGAACTTCAGTTCGACTGTGTATACTGAGGATAATAGGGGGAATATTGTGCCTAGCCATTCCCAGAATCATACTCCTGAAATACCCTCCTCGATCAGGATGTCAACTGTGAGGAGCTCAGGATATGCTTCAGGATATGGCCAGAATCCTCAGATTGGTAACGTGTCAAATAATAATATTAATGCTACTAACAATGGTGGGTCTTTGCAGGATGCAGGTGTGACATCAACGTTTACTAGGGAACTTCAGAAATTAAAGGATATGATATCCAGTGTACCTGGAGTGGTCCAGCCAATACCGGAAGTGTCCCAAGACAGCCACAGGATATCTCGTTTCGCATATCCTATCTGCGATGCTGAGATCCCGAAGAGATTTCAAACCCCCAACATGAAGCTCTATGATGGAACTACGGATCCTGAAGAGCATATTGTTCAGTATAGGGAAAGAATGGAAATCAATCCTATTCATCCGGAGCTCAAGGAAGCATGCCTATGCAAGGGCTTTGGTTCCACCTTAACAGGATCAGCCTTGAAATGGCTCTTAAAAGTTCCTCCACATTCGATTACATCATTTGCTCACTTAGTGAACTTATTTAATAGTCAATTTTCTTGTAGTCGGAGTTTTGAAAAACTGACAAGTGATCTTTACAGGATAACTCAAGGACCTCAGGAATCCCTAAGGGATTACGTCAACAAATTCAGCAGGGAATCTTTGGATATCCCACACCTTGATGTTGCTACAGCGGTCCAAGCATTCAAGATGGGACTACAAAAGGATTCCCAGTTTTATCAGGATCTTGTGATGAATTCTTGCATGAACTTGGACGAAGCTCGAAATAGAGCCTTGAGATATATCAGGCTGGAGGATGATAGGAAAATGCAAGAAAGAATGAACTCATCCACTACATATGAGTCAACTAATAGGAAGTCAGAATCCTCGTTTAAACCATATCATTCTAAGCCGTGTGGTAGAAATGAAAACAAGAAAGTGAATGCTGTTGAAGACGAGGATCCTGAAGAATATCCTGAATTATACGAATATTGCTTTTCTGTTAACATTCCTGAATTAATGTATGCTATGCAGGGTTTAGGAGACAAAGCTAGGTGGCCTCGAAAGAACCAACAAAAAGCTGATTGGAAGGATAAATCGAAATGGTGTGCCTTCCATGAAGATTTTGGACATATAACTAAGGATTGCATTGCTTTGAGAAAAGAAATAAGCTATCTTCTTAGCAAGGGATATCTGAAGGATCTCTTAGGAAGAAAGAAGAATAAGGGTCAGGATACTGAGAAGGATCCTGAACGAGCAGCATCACCTCCTGCGGATGCCAAGATAATCAACTTTATTTCAGGAGGATCCGACATATGTGGGACTTCGTATTCTGCGGCCAAGAGACATGCAAAGGAGGCTAAGGCCGAAAGGGGAGATAAACCAGCCAGGATGACTACCCTCAGAACTGATAAAGTGATCACTTTGGATAGTGATGACAGGGATACTGTTCAGGATCCTCACCATGATGCTTTGGTAATAACATTATATGTGGCTAACCATTTTGTACGCAGGATATTGGTGGATAATGGAAGCTCCGTCAACATAATCCAACTAGAAACTTTGAAGAGAATGAATGTATCTCCGATGGATATCACTTCGAAATCCACCGTGCTTGTTGGGTTCAGCGGAGAGGCTAGGAACAGGGTTCAGCGGAGAGGCCAGGAACACAGTGGGAGAAATAAAGTTACATGTATATGTTGAAGGGGTCAACTCGATACAACGTTTCTGTGTGATGGACTCCCTATCCTGCTATAACATCATACTGGGCAGGCCATGGATCCATGATATGAAGGCCGTGCCATCAACTTATCATCAATGCATAAAGATTCCTACCCCTTGGGGGGTTGTCAAGGTTGATAGCGATCAGCAGGAGGCGAAAGAATGTTACTCATCCTCAATGAAATCCTCAACCAAGCCTAATGCAGCATAGCAATTAAAGATGCGGGCCCAGGATATCGTGGAGGCTTCGGAGCAGGATATGAAGAAAATTATCCTGGATCAGGATAATCCAGATATCTCGGTGCTCGTAGGAACCAATATCCCTCAGGATATTGAAGAACAATTAACTAACTTTTTGAAGTGCAGGATGTCAACATTTGCATGGAAGCATGAGGATATGACGGGTATATCCAAAGACATCATCACTCGCAAGCTTGGAATTGACAAGACGTTCAAGCCTATACAGCAAAAGAGAAGGAAGTTTGCTCCTGAATGAAATGCAATTATCCAAGAGGAAGTTGAAAGATTGTTGAAGTCCAAGATAATCAGGGAGGTCAAGTTTCCAAGATGGCTAGCGAATGTAGTTGTAGTACAGAAGAAAAATGGGAAATGGAGAGTCTGTGTAGATTACACAGACTTGAATAAGGCTTGTCCAAAAGACCCATTTCCTCTTCCTCATATTGATGCAATGGTGGATGCTACTGCCGGGCATGAAATGTTAACCTTCATGGATGCATCCTCAGGATTTTAGCAGATTCAAATGGAGCCTTCGGACCAGGAGGATACTGCCTTCATGACACCAACAGGTATTTATTGTTATACTGCTATGCCTTTCGGTTTGAAAAATGCATGTGCAACGTACCAAAGATTGGTAAACATGATGTTCAAAGATAAGCTGGGGGACACAATGGAGGTATACATCGACGATATGGTGGTAAAATCTAAAACGGCTGAGGATCACCTTCAGGATATTAAGGGAGCGTTTGATATCCTGGACCAATATAACATGAAGCTAAATCCTGCTAAGTGCCATTTCGGAGTGGAGACAGGAAAGTTTTTAGGATATATGGTGACCAAAAGAGGGATAGAGGCAAGCCCGGAGCAGATTAAAGCCATCTTGGATATCAAATCACCCTCAAACATGAAGGATGTTCAATGGTTAACAGGACGAGTTGCAGCATTGAACAGATTTATCTCAAGATCCTCGGAGAAATGCAAAGAGTTTTATGATATCCTGAAGAAGAACAAGAAGTTCGAATGGGGTGAGAAGCATGAAGCAGCCCTGCAGGATTTGAAGCAATATCTTTCAACTGCACCTCTATTGATGAAGCCTGAGAATGGTGAACCACTGTCTCTATACCTCGCGGTATCAGGGAACGCTGTAAGTGCCGTCCTTATAAAGGATCATGAAGGTCAGCAATATCCTGTTTATTATGTTAGTAAAAGTTTGTTAGATGCAGAAACTAGATATTCTCATTTAGAAAAGTTGATACTAGCACTAGTTATGGCATCAACAAAGCTTAGACATTACTTTGAAACACACAGAATTCATGTTAAGACCAATTATCCTGTTAAGAATGTGCTTAGGAAACCCGAGATGTCAGGCAGGATGGCCAAGTGGTCAGTAAAGTTGAGTGCTTACGACTTAGTATACGAACCTAGAAATGCCATAAAATCACAAGCTCTAGCTGACTTTGTGGCTGATTTCAGTAGTGACATTCAGGATGAGGTAGACCTAGAAGTACAACAATTAGGAGATTCCTCAGGATCCTGGACATTGTACACTGATGGAGCATCTAATGTTAGAGGAGTAGGATTGGGAATACTACTAAAATCGCCACAGGGGGACATATTACCCCAGGCTATTAGGTGTGAATTTCCTGCTACCAATAACAAAGCAGAATATGAGGCTTTAATTGCAGGATTAGAACTAGCTAAAAATATGAATATCAAGAATTTGCAAGTATATATTGACTCCTTGTTAATTACTAATCATTTTAATGGATCCTATGCAGTTAAAGGTGAGAAGTTAATCGAATACCTCGATATTCTCAAAAAATTAGCAGGATATTTCGATGTTTTTACACTTCAACAGGTACCAAGGGAAGATAATGCTGAAGCAGATGCCTTAGCAAATCTGGGATCATCGGTCAGGATACCAGAAGGAACCCAAATACCAATATTGCATATCTTGTATCCTGCAACGAATCCTCAGGATGAAGAAGTAATAAGTATCCAGGATCCTGTTGCTGAATATCCTGAGGAGGATCCTAGATCCTGGGGCTCCGATCATAAGATATCTCAAGGAATGACACATCCCTAGAGACGAAAATCCTAAGGCATTTAGGATGAAGGTATCATGATTCACCATTATAAATAATATTTTGTATAAGAAATCTCTTGCAGGACCATATCTAAGGTGCTTGGAGGATCCCGAAACTAAAGAAGTACTTCAGGATATACATGATGGGGATTGTGGTAACCATACTGGGGGCAGATCATTATTCTCAAAGGTGTTGAGAACAGGATACTATTGGCCAACGATGAGGAAAGATGCTACAGAATATGCTCGAAGATGTGATGCATGTCAAAGGCACAGTAACATACTACATCAACCAGTTGAACCACTATATCCTATAGCTTCCCCTTGGCCATTCATGAAATGGGGAATGGATATAGTAGGGAAATTGCCAAAAGCTCCAGGAGGAAAAGTCTTTATACTGGCAATGACTGATTATTTCTCTAAGTGGGTGGAGGCTGAAGCATTTGTTCAAGTCGGAGATCAAGAAGTAGTATCCTTCATAAAGAGGAATATCCTGACCAGGTTTGGAGTACCAGCTGAAATCATTTGTGACAATGGTTCTCAATTTATAAGCAAGAGAACTACTGACTTTTGCAAGAGTTGGGGAATCAAGATGATCACATCCACCCCGGTACATCCTCAAGCAAATGGACAAGCTGAATCCTCAAACAAGATAATTGTTAACAACTTGAAGAAGAGATTAGGAACCAAGAAAGGAAGATGGGCAGAAGAACTACCCTTTGTTTTGTGGGCCGATAGAACAACGGTAAAGAATGCAACTGGCCAGACACCATTTTCCTTGGTATTCGGAGCAGAAGCAGTGATCCCAACAAAGATGGTGATACCTACTGCGAGATCTACCCTTCAGGATCCTGAGCAGAATCCTGAAGCTTTGTGCCAGGATTTGGACACCATAGACGAGGCAAGAGATGCAGCAAGACTAAGGATGGCAGCATATCAACAAAGGATATCCAGGGCATACAACAAGAATATAAGGACTAGAAGGTTCAAAGTTGGGGATTGGGTGTTAAGAAAGGCTTTTCAAAATACCACTAATCCTGCTGATAGAAAACTGGCTCCAAAATGGGAAGGACCATATGAGGTTGAATCAGAATCAGGAAAAAGAGCATACCGACTCAGGAGCATGGAAGGGGAAATGCTACCGAGATCTTGGAATGCTATACACTTAAAGCTCTATTTCAAGTAAGAATAGAATTTAATTTCTATCTAAGAATAGTATGTGTTTTATCTCTCTTAAATATATTTGAATTCATTTATTATCTTGAACCCAATACTGACTTAGGCATCGGAGGGGTGTTAGCCAAGCTAACACCCACCTTAGTTTAAGGTTGTTTTGCAGGATATGTGTTAGGAAATAGCTCCAGGATATACGCTCGGGATATTTCAAAAGATTAGAGGATTGGCCCCCTCTCTCACGTTTAAGGGATCCTGATCCCTTCAAAGGTTTAAAGGTATTCACCTTTCTTTCGAATTGGGTAAGAACACCCCGCCTGGAGCGCAAGTCATCTGGGGATAGTTCAAGGTAACGGGACCAGTTCATGTAAAAGTGGCTGACAATTTCGTTACTATTGGCTATATCCTGGATTCTAAAGGTATATGAGGATTGATCACCCTCTCTCATGAAAGGGTATTTTCATACCCTCTAAGGTTTAAAGGTTTTCACCTTTCTAAGACTTGGAGTTTATACACTCTCGCCTGTAGCGCATGAAAATCAGGGTTTATCCCCAGCATATTGAGGATTTATCCCCAGGATATTAGGGTTTATCCCCAGGATATTAGGGTTTATCCCCAGGATATCAAGGTTTAATCCTAGGATGTCAAGGGTTTAGCCCTGGATGTTCAGGATCTATTCAGTAAAGCTAAAGTATGACTATATCTACATTCCTATGTTAAACACAGGGGACATATATCATATAATTTAAAGGATGGATCCAAGTTTGTAAGTGTGCACTGGGGACATTCCTTTGGTGGAAAATTGGAATTAACCCTTTGAGAATCTCTGGTATGATCTTTCCTTTTTATTTGGATAAATTACAGATTGTGTGTCAGTATCCTGAGCAGATATCTCTCAGGATACACTTACAATGTGTTCCCAAAAATGTTCAAACAAAACTGTTTTCATAAGTAAAATTCATGTAGTAAAAGTAGTAACAACATAAATAAAGGCAAAAAAAAGTTATATTATTAACATACCAAAAGATGTGCTCTTAGTTTCACCTCAAACCAAGGCCCATCCACTAAGAGCACTAATAGTTCTTTATCGTATTTACTTAACAGTTGAAGGCTTTGTCTCAAACCAAGACCTATCCACCTCCAACTGCTATATTGTTCAAAAACCAAAACATACTAACATTGATGACCAAGGGCTTCGACCTGAAACTCAGGATCCCCCCACCTTTGGCCATCATATTGTTTAGGTGCAGGAAAATAAAGTGCAGGAAAAGTAAATTGTTTTGAGTTACAAGCCAACGATCAAATTTAAAAAAGTGGGCTCCGGCCTTGGTACATACATCCATCATCGCCCACCTGAATGCCCTCACACAGCGGCATCCTCTCCAACCTTCTCTGCCTTCTCAGCTTCAGTATCCTGAGCAGCATCCTCACCAGCATCCGTCCCAGCATCCGCTCCAGCATCTTTCTTATCTCCAGCCTTGTCTGCCACCTCTGCCGACTTAGAGGATTCACCAGCTTCAGCAGGAAGGGGCACAGCCTTGCCTCCAAGCTCCTTCAGCTTTGCCACCCAGGATTCGACCGGCCAGGATGGGCACTCAAGGCCTGTTCCCTTGGCCTCATAGGCCATCTTAATACGAGCTTGTAGCAGGGAGACGATGGCAGAAGCTTTGATTCCTTCCCGGAAAGAAACCATGGCCTGTTCATGTTCCATTTGGACAGTGGCCAGCTTGATCTCAGCATCCTGGGTCACTTTCTTCAGCTTGTCCTCATAGTGCCGGGTCTTCACTTCAGCAATGGCACCTTGGTCGGCAACAGTAGTTTCAAGCTGTTTGATCCTGGCTTCATAGAGTGCAGCAGCACCACAGGCATCGTTGTACAGGTGGAGCAGATGCTGGAGGCCCTGTAAGTAAGCAATTCAGGAATAAATCAATATTCGCTAACCTGGATATCCTGTCAGGATATATGTGCAGGATATAGGGTCAGGATATTACCTTATTAAGGAAGGATGTCATCGGTTCCAAGGAATCAGTGAAGCTGAGCTCATCATAAGAAAATCCTTCGGAGCCTGGAGCACTAACTTCAGAGTTCTTCCTCTTCTTTGAGGTGGAAGCACGAGTCCTCGGATTAGCTTTAGGAGCCGGGAGCGGCTTGGAGCTGGTGGCAGCAGGGGTCTCTTTCTTGACCATGACTGGAGTAGGGTAACTGTCAAGCTCATCGAGATCGAGGAGGATTGGGACTTTGCTAGAGTCTGCATACAGGGAGTTGAATTTTTTCCTAAATATGTCAAATAAGAACATGTATGCAGGATATTGTGCAGGATTCTTACCAGACATGTTTGCACTGGAAAGAGGGCTTGGAGATGGTGGAGACGGGTTAAAACTTCTTTCAGCCTCTGGAAGGAGTCTGATAGCGTCAATCCTCTTCTGTGAATCAGCAAGGGGAGGTGCAAGCTTCCTAAAATCAGCTGTATACAAAACAATAAACAGAAAGTTGATCAGTTCAGGATATGGAACAGGATAAGAGGCGGGATCATCCTTAAACCCTAAATCCTACCCTTTTTCAACCATTTCACTGGATATTCCGTTCCACCAGGGATTGAGTCTCTTTTTACAAAGAAGAACTTGGATTGCCATTTCTCCTCGTTCCTGGTGGCACGAAGTATCAACGGCTCGCCGGAGGTGGTGTAAAATAAAAATCTACAGGATCCATGGCATCTAAGCCGGTAAGCTAGGGGGAGGTCATGAACAGAAAGATCAGGAATGTGATTCTTCTTGATCTGGTCAAGAACGGACAAAACACGCCAAAGCATTGGCATTGTTTGGCTAAAAGAGATTTTTGTAATGTTGAAAAACTCGGTGATAAAGTCTGGAAAGGGAACCGTAACCCTAAGGTGAAAGGAAAGGCACTAAAGCACAACCATTCGTCGGAAACCATGTCCGACCGGATTTCCCGGTCAAACGGCCGGAATACCGTCCCTTCCGGGAAGATACCGGAGGATTTGAGGGCCGACAAATGGGCGCTATCAAAGGTACATATTTCTTTCTCCGGATCCTGGAGAAGATTCTGTTGTATGAATGTGGGGACGGAGTCGCCGGAACTTGATCTCGTTTGCCTTGTCATATTCTCGCCGGAATGCTGAACAGAAAGAGAGAGGAAGATGGAAAAGGGAGAGTGGTTTTTACCTTTTTCACTTCGGTAAAGAATAAATGGGATAAGGACGAGAAGTTATAGGGTGGTGATGAGTAAATATAGGCTGAGCAGTTACAAACGGTCACATCATGAGTCTAATCTCTTAAATTGCCTCGATCTTCGTAAAAAATGTAACCGTTAATGACAGGATACTAAACGGTAACATTTTTTAGGGACAATTGTTACGGGTGAAATTCTGAGCCCCTATCCTGGGAAATATCTTGAGTTATATCTTGGTTGTATGATATATGTTCATATCCGGGATGTTCATTCAGGATATTGGTAACATCCTGAATGGTATCCTCAGGATTACTAACGGGTTGTGTGCAGGAGTACGCGTCCAGGTGCCCAACGTTCATGAAGACCCTTTCTCCGGGAGACTCGGTCCAAGTTGTTCAAATGAAGACGTTGAAGCCGCATTACTCGGTTTACAACGTTAACAATGGAATATTCGGAAGCATCCCATATTTATAGGAATTTTTAGTTTGTATTTCGTTACTATAAATAGGTGGGTATATCAGTTCGAATAGGACATCACAGCTACACTCACTATACTCTCACACTTGTTCTCTCGCAATTTTTACTTTCACACAAAGCATTGTAACACTTAGCGATCTGGTCAATATCCTGCACTGTATCCTGGCGTTTGAAGCAATAAGAAGAACTAGGCACCTGCGATTGTCAGCTCTCGAGGTTTTATGCCGGAGATCTAGATTGATCAAGGGCTTTCCTCGTACAACTCGCGTCATTTCCTTTACTTTTTGCTCATAGTTTGATCGTAGATACAGCTCAATATCCTGAGCCGTATCCTGAAAACTGTTTTTAAAAACGACCTAACCAGCATATTTCCAACGCACTTTTTAGCACACTACCTCACTTAACTAATTTGATCACTAAATTGCTTCGGTAATTTTTGACCAAAACAATTTGGCGCCCACCGTGGGGCAAGTGGTGCTATCTTTACTAAAAATCTTTGTAAAATCGTTAATCGGTTTTCTATTTTCTAAACTTTTTGCCACATTGTCCAAAATGGCCTCAAGATCAAACATGAGCTCCTCCACTGTGTCTGCTACAACTTCTGCTACTACCGGTTCGGTGCTTCCACCACCTCCTCCAAGGATGCCAGCTTCTTCACAACCTCAGGATATTATCCCTACTCGGAGTGTTCAGGGATCTGCTCCCGTTTTAGCCTCTAATGATGAAATTCTAACTTTATTTGGAAGTGTGCAGGAACAAATGAGGCAGCAACAGGAAACTAACCAAATGTTGTTAAGAGAAATACAACTCTTAAAAGCTGGCTCGAGCAGATCCGCTGAGGATATTGTTACTCCTTTACAACCCAGTACTTTGAACTTCAGTTCGACTGTGTATACCGAGGATAATAGGGGGAATATTGTGCCTAGCCATTCCCAGAATCATACTCCTGAAATACCCTCCTCGATCAGGATGTCAACTGTGAGGAGCTCAGGATATGCTTCAGGATATGGCCAGAATCCTCAGGGATATACTATGATAAAAAGGATTCACATATCATATGATAATGCTAAAAAGGATTAAAGGATACACATATCCTAGCATGATACCATTTAGTATTTAAATCGATGCATCGTCTAAATGGTTATCAATTCGTAACTTGAAGTTTGCACATATGGCTTAACTAATATAGCAAGAATATTATTCCAGACTGGAAAATTTTATTTTTCATAAATTCTAAATTATCAATGATCATTGGAACAAGTATTATTAATGAAACATTTACTCCCCATTACAGTTATTTAGAAATTGTTACAACACAACGTACAAAGATGAGATTTAATGACATGTTGGGAATAAATAATATATAGCCATATGGGCTTCATTTGTTGATTATAAATCCCAACATGAGGGGGAGATAGAAAACAACTAAAAGTGAAATAAATTTTGAAGTTATAAGTGAAATAAATTTTGAAGTTATCATTGTATTATCTGTGTCCTCGAGTAAAATATCTAAAAGATATATTAAGAAGGAATTTCATCCAAAAAGTTTTGAATTGCTCCAGTTAAAATTAATGTCCAAGAAGGACAAAGACATATTGAAAATCTTATATACCAGATGCTAATGTTTTAGCTTGAGTTGATATTACAGAAAAGAAAAGGGATAATAATAATATGGCTATTGAATCCCGTTTGAAACATGGGAGGCCAGTCGGTTCAAAGGATATAACATCCTCAGAAAAAAAAAAGGCCCTAAAAGGGAAATTGAACATAAAAGAAAATGGTAATTCAAATATCGAAACCTTCCCTTAGGAAGGAGTAAATGATAAAACCTTCCCTCAGGAAGGAGTGAATGATAATACCTTCCCTCAGGAAGAAGTAAATGATTCCAACATAGAATTGTCAATCAATTATGTTCATACACATGTATTATGGAATTAAGATGAAATAGAAAGTTTGAAGCATAATAGACCATTTGTTTTTTCAAACATAAAATTTCTTAAAAAATAGGAAGTTATTGTACATGTGCTTATATTCAACCAAAAAAAAACGGAAATTTCACAAACTAGGCACCTAGTTCGGTTGGCTAGGTGCGCGAAAGGGTGTGGCCTAGACCCGGGTTCGATCCAGGGGACGGCCGGTTTCACCATTTTTATTACCATACAAATTTAGAAATTTTTCCATTAACACGTTGCAAGATGAATTATATTTTTCATATTCTTCTAAGGTAAAACAAATTTTTTGATACACTTGAGGTATGTAAGATATAATTTATACTTTTACTAACCCATCGAAACAAGTTTGGTTAGTTTTGTAAATGCAGGTAATGTAACAAAACACAGTTGTGGATCTTATGATATTTGTTTCCAAAATGGAACCAAAAGTCTCATATGAAGATCATATAATACTGATCGGCAAAAGATTGCCTACCTAAGGATTGTTGTCTATAAAGCTTTAATCAACTTTCAAGGAAGATAGAGACAAGTCACATAAATGATACATATTAAAATGAGGGGGAGTACTATACAAGTTGCACTCTTTTTCCCTTAACTAAGTTTTATCCCATTGGGTTTTCTTAGTAAGGTTTTTAATGAGCCAACATACATGATCCAGAAATATCAGGAGAAGACTATACACTGCACTCTTTTTCCCTTAGCTACGTTTTGTCCCACTGGGTTTTTCTAGCAAGGTTTTTAACGAGGCAGTATTCCATAGTTAAACCCCAAAGTTGAAAATTGTCATCCAACTTGGAACGTATGGATTATTGGCCAAGTGAATGGTGATAATATGTCAGAGGGGGAGTGTTATGAATTATTGAATCAGACAATAATTATCACATTCATAACAGTAGACATTGTATATATATTCATGCATCCCTCTCACTTTCCTGACACAATAATCACTCATGCCTTAACCCACTTAAAGAAAAGCTATTGTTACTATGAGTAAATAGAAGCGAAGCATATCAGGAAAACGATCCTTTCGACATGTCACTGAATACAGGTGTGAGGGATGTGAATGAGCCCTTTTGTTTAATCAATTGTACACAAGAGTAGTTCTATTTTTCACAGTGGTTTTATAACACAAACATAATTGTATTAAGGACCAATAATTTAGAATTCTCAACAACTTGCTCATAGTCAAATCAAAAGGAAAAATCAAATTCAATAAGGTAAAAGCTTTAGAATCATAAAGAATAATTCAAACTATTCGTTGGCTTCCGCGTTGTGGTGAGGGGGCGTAAAACCATGCTATCAACATTGCAAGGAGGACGTAAAACCATCCTAAGTAGTAATCGAACGATGACCAAAACTGGGAAAAACGTAACATAAAAATACAAATTTCTAGCACCAAGTGACTCACGTGACGTAAAACGTATACGAAGTTGAATTTATACTGACACGTATTAGAATGTTGAAGGGGTAAAAAAAACTTGCAGAACCAAATGTGACCACTAAACACTATGCTAAGTACCAACCGAACGACGAACAAATTTGAGAAAAAAAACATAAAACAAAACTAACAAAAAAAACTTATCTAACTTTTTTGGCACAATAATAAAAAAACCAAAATTTTATTACAAAATAAAAAACCTTACTCTACAAGTGCATCTATTCATAAAGTAATTATCAAAATTACTCTACAAGTATATCATAATTATTCTACTAATTCATCAAAATAACATAACATACACAATTATTCTACAAGTTCATCAGACAACATACAATTCAAAATTACTCTGCAATTGTATCATAATTCCTCTACCAGTTCATCACTAATACACTACTATAAAAAATCATTCAAAAATACTCTACAAAGGCATCAAACAACTAGTCATTGAAAATTACTCTACAAGTGCATCAAACAAGTAATTCAAAATTACCCTACAAGTGCATCATAATTACTCTAACAGTTCATCAAAATAACATAACATACACAATTACTCTACAAGTTCATCAAACAACATATTATTGAAAATTACTCTATAAGTGTATCATAATTACTCATCCGTTCATCATTATTACTCTACAAGTGCATCATAACTACTCTACTAATTCATCTAAAAAATAACCGACACATTTACTCTACAAGTTCATTAAATAACATAAAATTCAAAATTAGCTTAAAAGTGCATCAAACAACAAAAAAAATTTTTGTAAGGTAAATTTCAATCAAAAAAGCACGAACGGACCTCAAAACAAGGACCCCGGGCAACACAAAACGACACTACAACAATTCCAATGGATATTTACACCAAACATTCCAATCTAAACCTTTCAATCTAGATCTATTTCGAATCCAAAAAAACGACATCATTTTAATGTTCTCCACTACTTCAATGGCTCGATGACTTTTGCCTTTGAAAATTCTATCATTGCGTTCAATCCATATCGCCCACATAGTGGTGAAAATGATACCTCTCAAGATGTATTTCGATTGCCTTGATGTAGCATGTAAGTCGGGTATCTTCACCAAATCAGGGACATCGAAGACAATTAGAGGGGGCAGACGGCACCAAAGCTCTATACGGGACCATATCTCTGCAGAAAAGAAACAACCGGTAAACAGGTGAATAGACGTCTCCATCTCTGAGTCGCATAGATTACACAAAACAGCCGACAAAGATAAACCACGTTTGAGAAGCTCTATCTTAGTAGGCAGACGATTAAGCATCGCTCTCCACACCATAATCTTGATTTTTAATGGCACCCATCCTTTCCACTTCATTTTAACATCAACGACCGGATGAGGACCATTTGCAATCAGCTTTTTTGCCTCCTTTACAGAATATACTCCATCCGCATTAGCCTTCCATCTCCACTGGTCCTTACCTCCTTTCCAATCGTAGTCATATATATCGGATATAAGGCTAAAAAATTCACTAACTTCCTCTGTGCTTGAAGGAGCATGACGCCATTCCCACTGCAACGATTTTAACCCATCTGTAACTCTTAATCTGGAAGAGACCGTGGCCCATTTATTTTTTTCTAGTCTAAACAAAAGCGGATAAGTTAGACGTAGAGGTTCCTCCCTAAGCCAAGAATCCACCCAAAAATTGATTGTCGAACCATCACCCATAACCCCCACGAAATAGCTATAGAGAGTATTACCATTCCAAATCTTTTTCTCCCCTATTTTAACTATTTGCTTCCAACAACCGCTAGCCGAGGAAGTACATGGTAGCAAAGACCATGTCCTACCCGACCCATGACAACCCAACATCACTTTCTTCCATAAACAACTACCCCCATTTTTAAAATGCCACGCCCATTTAAGGAGAAGCGCGTCATTAACATCTTGCAATTTAGAGATTCCCAACCCACCCGCCTTCTTAGGCGTAGTTATGATGTCCCAAGCGACCCAATTAATTTTTTTCTCTTCATTACAACCCGCCCATAAAAACCTCCTCATAATCGCCTCCATACGCTCGATGACCGCCTTAGGAGCTTTATATAATGATAGATAATAAATAGGCAAATTCTCAAGGACCGATTTTAAGAGGATCAATCGACCGCCTATAGATAAAGTCTTGGCTTTCCATGAAGCAAGGCGATTCTTAATGACTTCAACAACCCCATTCCAATTGGCAATTCTAGACATTTTGGCTCCCACTTTGATACCCAAGTAAACGAAAGGAAAAGCCCCTCGTTTGCAACCCAAAGCTTCCATCATACTGTCCACCTCCATATCTTCAGTACCAACCCCAAATAAATTAGACTTGTGAAGGTTAATACGTAACCCCGAACATAGATAAAAAAAAACTCTAAGAATTCGAGTCGTACTCTGAAGATTATCTCGGGACCACTCACCCATAATAAGAGCATCATCCGCAAAGAAGAGGTGATTAATATCCATATCATCAACCGAAAAATTAATACCTTTGAGCTCACCAATAGATTTCGCTTTCTCCAATATCCAAGAGAGACATTCCATAACAATCAAGAACAAGAAAGGGGAGATGGGATCACCTTGTCGAAGACCCTTTTCACTATTAAATTGGAATGTTGGTGACCCATTAACAAGAACCAAAGCTTGAGCCGACTCTAAAATGCCTTTAATCCACGTACACCACATCGAAGGAAAACCCATTTGAGATAAAATAGATAATAAGAAAGCCCAATTGACATTGTCATAGGCTTTCTCAAAGTCGATCTTCAATAGGAACGCCTTTTTCTTCCTCCTTTTCAAGCATTCCAAGACTTCATTAACCACAAGAGACCCATCAAGGATATAACGATCGGCTAAAAAAGCCGACTGAGAGTCCGAAATCAACTTGCCCAAAACCTTCTTAAGGCGGTTAGCAAGAATTTTAGAAATAACTTTGCTAATCACCCCAATAAGAGTAATGGGTCTATAGTCTTTGAGTCCCATAGGAGATTTAACCTTAGGGATCAAAGTAATGAACGTTGAACTACAACCCGAATTAATAATACCTGTGTCATGAAATTCCACCATGATGCGATAAAAATCCTCCTCCAACAAATTCCAAAATGGTTTAACAAAACGGAAATTAAACCCATCCGGACTTGGCGCCTTATTAGAGCCACAATCAAAAACTGCCTCTTTGATCTCTTGCTTCGAAAACATAGCAGTCAAAGATATACCATCTTGGTCATTGATTCTTCTCAACCCATCACATACCATAATCGGCCTCCGTTTAACTTCTTCTTTAAAATGTGAATGAAAAAAGCTCAACACTTCCCGCTTTATTAGAGCCGGTTTGGATATCCATTCACCTCTAATCTCAAGACCCGGAATCGCATTTCTAGCTTTTCTACCATTAACGACACTATGAAAAAAGCTAGTATTTTCATCTCCAAGAGAAGCCCATTTCACTCGTGATTTTTGTTTCAAATCCCGAGATCTATAAAGTTCAATCTCTTGAAGACTCTTCTTACATTCCATCCAAACCCATATTCCTCTTCTTCAAGGTTCCATTAACCATTCCATGTCTTCCTTTTCTTCTTTTAATCGCTTTTCCTCTTCATTTTCTTTGAGCCTACACTCTTTAATCCACAAATTAAGTCTATCCCGAAGAGATTTCAATTTCCTCAATAAATTCAAATCGGCCGGCCCGTCATTACTCCAACCTATTAGGACCGAATTAACCACATCTTCACAACCCGGTCTATCCAGCCAAGAATCAAACCAGCGAAACGGTTTTGGGCCAAAATTTGTGTCCGTCAAAGTGAGACACAAAGGTGCATTATCTGAATACTCTTTTTCAGGGCTCTAACACACGCACTTGGCCATTTACTAAAAACATTATCACAAACGAACATCCTATCAATTCTACTCATTTTGCATAGTCCTCGCCGAGTGGCCAAATAAGTAAATTTCATACCCCTCAAATCATATTCACGAAGACCTGCTTCATCCAAAAAATCATTAAAATCTCTCGTACATACAGGATCAAAGTGCGAATTTTTTCTTTCGCCCGACTCTCTAACTGCATTAAAATCCCCAAAATAATCCACCAACCCTAACCCTCCTGTAACACCCGAAGAAATTTTCCCCAGAGATTCCTTTTATCACTATTATGTTGCGGGGCATAAACATTAATCACATTAAGCGGGGTCTTGCCGTCCGTTAATAACCCGGAGACAAGAAGAAAGCTGTCATCTTTCACAATCAAATCTTTCGCCAAGAATTTCGGGTCCAAAATACTAATCAAACCTCCTGAGTTCCCAATGGAATTAACATACTCATAATCGAAACCCAAACCTCCCCAATAATTCGAAACCACCCCATCATTCACATTACTCGACATGGTCTCTTGCAACCCAATAAACGACACCCCCATATCAGATTTTAACCTTTTAATCCACCCCGCTTTTCCGGTGGAAAACAACCCCCTTATATTAACCGACAAACAATTCATTTGTTACCTAATTGTAATCCCTCTTTGACTATCGACGCGCGGATCAAGTTATCTTTATCGGCAAGGTTGACGCCTAATTTTTCTCCCAACAACTTCCTAGGTGCAACCTCTTCATCTTGAAGTCGACGTACAAAGCCATCCTTCTGTTGCTCGTTCATCACCAAAATCGTCGATTGGGTTTTGTCAGATAAAGGTTGAACACTATTGTCTAAGTCAATTGGATTGCTATTAAGGTCCAACGAACTCAAGTCTTCAGAATCTGAATTGTCATCCTCCGAATCTGGGCCATCATCAACAATACCCAACAGGCTATTAAGCCCAAACATATTATTATCTTTTTTGGACTTTTTGGCTTCCTTTAGACTTTCATTACTGCTAATATAAGATGAACTGGGTCGGCCCACTTCACATTTTTTGAATTTCTTTCTTTTAGCCACATTCGAAACCGGGGCACCGACATTATCATTTGCATTTAATAAGTCAAAGTCAAAGTTGACAGCTGGAACAAAATCCTTAATACTCACGTCCGAATTCAAATTCCTATCAATCATGGGAGTTGATTGGCACTCATTATTGTCATCATTAATACAACTATTACTTTCCAAATTAATTGGAACAGCGTTACTGATGACGTTATCTTCGTCTCCGGCTGGGTTGACCGGTTGAACCTCCGGCATTTGTTCGTCGTTAGCATCTTCGATTTCATCAACATCATCCGCCGCATTATCAACATCATCCGCCAAACTAGCATCTTCTTCGACATGCTTCACTTCGTAAAAATCGGGGACCCAAACACCGAGTTCCTCCATAATCCATACCCGAAACTTCCGATTGTTCCAATTCAAAACAATTTCTTCAGAAACCTTCTTACCATCACCCACCAAGACCCGAACATACTCGAACGAAAAATCCGCATGCTCTTCCGATCTATTAGCCTTATGGACTACTTTACCAAACATCCCTCCGACGATATTAATCACATCACTGGTTAATAGATGCAAGGGAATACCCTGCACCTTCAACCACGCCAACCTTTCAAAACCCAGCAATTGACCTTCCCATAAACTAATCATAGAAAACTTGTCGTTTACTAATTTAGCTGCCTCGAGAACGGACGCAGCAGTCTCCGAGTCTTCAAAGGAAATCAGCATGCTGAGTCCTCCAAGATACTGCACCTTACCCAAAACAGGGCAAATGTCGTTCAGGATGATGTAGATGTTTTTCAAAGCTTCCAGATTGCACATTCTTATGACTATAGCTCTTCCATGCATCGTTGAAAAAGCACTGACATGGTTGTCAATAGTAATAGATTTGCCCACGAGCATGTCTTTAAACGACCTATCTCCTATTTCAATCCTTGAACCTGATGGTTCTACACCATGTTTAACGTTCGAATTCACTGTTTTTGTTGGATCCGGATTATCTCTCCCTGTGTTTATTTCACCGTCTTCTAAAACAAACCAAGCAATATTGAACCATAACTTACTATCGCCTATACGAATGCTTCTCAGGTTCTTGAGAAATTCCTCCTTATCCTTCACGTCCAACAACGAAACAAACCCAAAACGGTTACCTCCTCTATCTCTTTTTCTGGAAATATACAAATCGAATATCTGCCCGAACATCCGAACTTGCTCCGATAAATCAGATCCACTACATTTCTCTGGGAGATTAGTGACGAAAATATTGTAAATAAAACATTCCAAGCCACCAATCACATTGAACTACGCATAATATTTAAATAAAACATTCCATTCATTTCAAAATATAAATTCAAGTCATAAGTTAAATCAAAGTAAATGTTCAGCGGAAGCATAATGTAAACTGTAAATCAATTGTTTCAAAACATGTGTTCATAATCAACGCAGCAAGTATCCAAGAGTCTCGACCCATGATCACTCCAGCACTCCCAGATAGCAATTCCATGTCAAGAATCTAACGACCTGCAAGCATGCAGACAAGTGTGTCAGACGATGCTGGTGAGTTCAAAGTTTGTTAACCCGTTTTAGTTACCAGTTATGAGTGTAAGACAATTCAATGATTTGATTTGATGTTGTTATTAACTCGATTACCGTAGATGGCAGCTAGATTTATTTGCCCAACCCCAATGTCTCTATCAAAACATTGGTCAAGTGGTTAAGGTAATTAGTTCACACCCGTCCTCCCCAGTACGGTGTGAGGGTGCCAAACCTAATAGCGCTATCAACTAATAACCTCGTTGCCTCCCCGGCAACTAATCGGTAGATGTAAGGGGTCTTAATGATAGAAATGAGTGTAATAACCAACATCCCAATAACCTGACATTCCTCCCCGGAACGTTACCCGATATCCCTCCCCAAGATGCATGCTTGGAAAAAGAGCAGCCTTAGGTTGCTCGGTAGGTTATGTTACCCGTTCTTAGTTGATCAATCCAAATCCTACCGTGGTTATCATGACAGTCAGTTTTGCTTACTAACAACACACATATTCTTTGCAATCATTACTCAAGTAGCAATCAAGTAGGGCACATATAGTCATTTACGTCATGCTAGATAATCATGCAACTTATCAGTCTATTGTCATCATACATTCACATAACAATCACCTTGCAAGTATTTAGGTCAAGAGTGATCCGCATCACAGGTTCATGTTTCACAAACACACACAAGCATTTAACTTATTACACCTCAGAGTGTGCAGTCCGAAGTTATTGACGAAATTATAAAGTGTGCTATTCATCCGAGTGTACGGTCCATACCAATGGTCCAGCCCAAGTATGCGGCCTGTTATCCTACATGGCCCAATTTAACTCAGCGGCCCACAAGGGAATGTGCAACTAGCTGAAAGTGTGCGACCATATAACAGGTTTGGCCCAATCAGCCCAATCCGGTTCGATGTGAGGCCCAAGTTGTGTAACCAGTTTAGCAATCCAATAAGTGTGCAACGTTTGTGAAAGTGTGCAATCGGTTTCTCTAAACCGTAAATCACGGAATCAATTACAGCATTTACATCCGTTCATTTAACTCAATCATCTCATCAGTTTCATCATCAAGTTTTAAATATTACAACCATTTCCTTAACCAACAAGTGCTTGCCTTTTATCATTATTTCATGTTTCAATTGAGTCGATCACATGATTTATTTCAAGAACCAGTTTGTTAGTTTAAGCTATTATGATTTGCATATCTCCCTAAACTAACCTACAAGCTCATGACCCAATCAAGTTAACATCAAAAATGTACGTCATCACACATTTTAGTTCATGCAAAGCTTCCAGGCGAAAGTATCACTCGACGAAACACCTTGCCATGGCGAAAGAGGTGGTGGTGAAACACTATGTTTCGTCGGATTAAAGTGTGTGACGAAACACTATGTTTCGTCGGTTTGAGGTGTGTGCCGAAATACTAAGTTTCGTCGGAAGTAACATCAGATAGTTGTTGTGTGCCTGCAACCCTAATCATCCTAACTGTTTCATCATCATCACAGTTCAATCATCATACGAGTCAACCAACATTAGTAAAGTTTAACATTTTAATTCATCCTTTAAATGAATCATTCACACACTACACTAACAATCATGAAATTGTAACATTATACCGATCTAGTAGTCAACGTATTTGGATATTATCTAGATCATATCATCACAGATTATTGACTAGCAATCTCCCTCTTATCAAATCAGATTATTATCATATATCAAGTGTGTGTGTAGATCACTAATGTCCAGCCACTCTATTCGTTTAATAACACAACAACATACATCCAGATCTAATACAATTTATGAACCAATACTAGAATCATGCATAAATAATCACACATACACATACCATTAATCATAGTTCATGTAACTGGGTCAAGAATGGTGAGTATACATACCGATTTCCAAGGCAACTATGATGATCTTTCGAAGCAAAAGAAGCTTCGACAGGGCTGGGTCGCCGACGATCAGAGAGAGATGATTAGAGCTAGGGTTTGTATCTTGTGAGTTCACGTATCAAAAGGAAACCGTATGCACATATATTAAACTCGTTGGGCTTCAAGGGTTTGGGCTACTTCTAAATGAGAATTAGGAAAGTATAATGGTGCGGCCCAATTTAGACAAACTGTCTAATGAAAGACACGGCTGCTAAACTCAGTTCAACAAGTAAACGTATAAATATACACAATTCAAATGCAACCAAATTGAAATAGAAAGTGATTTGGAATTTAAGACACACCTTAGGAATACGGGTTGTCACATCATCCCCAACTTGAAAGAAATTTCGTCCCGAAATTTGATAAGTAACCCCAAAAAGTAAGGTGCTAGATCAGGATGACTGTGGATTTTCCTCGGGTGCCACATCATCCCCAACTTGAAAGGGAATTTCGTCTCGAAATTCGCCAATGACATCAGAAGTAGATTCGACAGTTTAAACAATCGAGGGTAATAGAGCGTCATCTGATCTTTGTGTTCCCACATGAACTCCGGTCCACGTCATGAGTTCCAACAACTTTTGTGATTCGAATTCGACTGTGCCTATGGGCCTTATCCTCCTAGTCCATGATCCCAGTTAGTTCCTCAACAATTTGCAAATTAATATCAATCTATGGTTCTTGCAAGGGTACCACGAGTGTTTTATCAGCCAAACACTTCCTTGGATTCGAGGCATGAATGTTATCGCAAACGTTATCCAATTCGCTAGGTAACTCAAGTTTGTGAGCCACGTCACCGATTCCATCCAGAATTCTGACTGTCCTAACATTTCATAGATGAAGCTTGCCACGCTTCCCAAAAGCGTACCGCACCCTCCCAGGGTGAGACCTTCGATTATGATACGTTCACCTCCAGTGAACTCCCAGTGTTTCCTAAGCTTATCAGCTTTCCTGACGGTCACGCGTTGCCGTCAAACAATTTCCTATCTAAGCAATCTTCGAGAGTTTCGAGCACAAGTCCTGGATCTGTGATTAGGTTGTCACCCTCGTTAACCCAACGCGGATGGCATTATTGTCCACGTAATGCCTCAAACAGAGGTTTCTACATACTAATACGGTGATTTCTGCATTAGAAACCAACCAAAGGTAAATGTCCTTCTAACTCTTACTAAATTCGATCACACACTAGCTCGCAGCATGTCTTCGAGTGTCAGGATGGTTCGTTTACTCAGACCGTTTATCCTACGGTGATAAGCAAGGCTCATGTCTAGACGTGAGTCGAGGGTGTTGTGTTTTGTCCGTCATAAATCGGGTATAGCTCAAAATTGGAGATAACAGGTGTTGGCACCTCGTGCCTAAAACCGCCTCTCTCAGAGGAACATTCACAAGCTGTGGAGACTCGTCAGATTCCTTGATTGCAAGAAAGTATGCTGGCTACGTGAGACAATCAACGATCACCCAGGTGATATTGTTTCCGTTCTTGACTTGTAGATAGACTCGTGACAAAATCCATGGCAGTCTGTTCTCATTTCCATATCGGTGTTTCTGGTTGTTGGCACAAAGCAGTAGGTTTCTGATATTCCACTTTGACTTTCGTACAAGTCAAACATCGTTCATATACTCGGCTACGTGGGCCTTCATGCCCGGTCGCCAGTACAGGATTTATAAATCCTAGTATCCCCTATCAAGGCCCAGACGACTAGAACATCGAGGCAGGTGTGCTTTGCTCCACTCAAGTTCCCTACGGTTGCAGTATAACGGGGAAAACGTATGCGTTTTATTTGCGTAGTTCAATGGAATGTTTTATTTAAGAATTACTAATTACTACTAGTTCATTAAGATGATTACTCTACGAATAAAATAATTACGAAAATGTTACTACGTTTTTTTTTTTTAACTTTTTCCATGCTATTCGTACATTTTATACAATAATAACTCTATTTGTATTTCATCTTTTTTCGATACATGCATGTAATGTAATGTGTAATTAAAGTTCAATCAAAGGAATAGTAAATCGTATTAACTGGTCTACGTCAGCTTAGGGATTCGATTTATAGAGGTCAAGAATCTTTATTACAACTATACATATGCATGAATCTTTAGTATTTTTCTAATTTTTTGATAGTGACCAAATTTGTATTCAACTTTAATTTTTTAATCGTAGATTAAACTAGTATTTTACCTGTCGCGTATTACGGTGGCGTCAAAACTAAAAGCAACACGAAAATATCTTACCCGACTGATTTTTAAACAAAACTTACGTCAAGACGTAGACCAACGAAAAATATACATAAAATAAGCACAAAAACTTATTATATTTGACCTGACTTATTACCGAGAAAAATTTACGTCAAAACGTAACCAACTTGGATTTATACCAAAACATACTTATATGAAGCACGTAATAAAATATAAAGCATGTAAGAAAAATAGTATTTTCTAAGTTAAAGAATGGTACCGCGTGCACGTCACGACGAATTTGAAACGCAAAGTAACTTGAACTTATATACCGCCTAGTGAAACGTGTTATATATGACAAAATGTAGACTAACTAAAAACATAGATAAAGGTAAGCACAGAAACGTATTGACAAAACAAAGACCAACTGAATATACTACGTAAAAATAAGTATGAAAACGTATTATATTGAACCCACGTATATAAAAATAAGCACGTAAAACTCAAAAAGAGACAAATTAACATTTAACAAAGTTTTTATAAAGTTAAGATGTGTAAACTGACAATGTTGAATGTTGAGGCTGAAAAAAGGAAAGAAAAAATATATCAAAAAATAGAAAAAAAAAACAAATAAAAACAAATGATATGACAAATGCTATAATGGAAAAACATTGTAAGTAATGTTATATATATATATAATGACAAGACAAAATTTATTTATAATCATTTATTAATAGTCTTTCCTTGACTTTGCTTCCCACCTCTCTTCCTTTTTTTTTCCTAATAATGCAACTTTATGATTAACTTTGCTATAACAATGAATTTCAATTAAAAAACCAATACAACCGCACCAGTCAAAGGCCAGGCTACCAAAAGCAATCACAACACTACATCAGACTAGACAAACCTCACTCGGCCCAAGATATCGACTTGCACTTTTACTTAGGGGCTGTTTGGTAGCCTCTGAATGGTCATTAAGAGGCTACCTCTTAATGGAACCATTAAGAATTTTACCAATGAGAAGGTAGAAGAATGTGACATGTGATGATTTACCATTCAGAGGTTACCTCTTAACCATTCAGACTTGAGGTTACCTCTTATTCATTCAGAGGTTTTAAACCATTAAGAGGTTGCATCTGAATGGTCAATAAGAGGCTACCAAACAGCCCCTTATTCTTTTACCATAAAAAAAACTCAAGGATCTAATATTTACAATAATTTTTTCAATGTTACCTCTTTTTGCCAAAATTTCCTCTCATTCCTAGCCTTCCAAATGCTCCAACTCGTCACAGTGATGATTCCTTGAAGCGCAAACTTCTTAGTGGGGCATAAATTTACATGATTATGATACTCCATAATGTCACGAACAGAGAATCCAAAAATAGGAGGCACCTTGCACCAAGTTGCCACAAAAGACCACACGACATTTGCAACCCCGCATCCTATAAGTAAGTGCTCCACCGTTTCGTCTTCCGTCCCGCAAAGGATACATGTGCTCGAATCAGCCTCAACCTGGATGTTCTTCCTTAGAACATCGAAAGTAGGAAGTCTATTCATTTCCGCTCTCCACATGAAAATGTTATATTTGCTTGGAACCCATATAGACTATTTCATCACATAGTTGTTACTAACTTCCAGATCCTCATACATCCGACCCCTAACGAACACCACTGAAAAGGAATCCGATTTATCTCCTATCCACTTCCATGAATATTCTTTACCATTTCCACATGAAGAGCTAAGAACGTTGAAAAGATTCTCCCATTCCTCCATCTCTTCGGGCTAACGAGGATCCCAAGACCAATCACACGTCCACTCGAAGAAGTGCTCACTCCACTAGACTCTGTCTTTAATAGGACTTGGTTGACCAACTTGAAACAAGTAAATAACCAACCGAGCAAATCTAAGGTGAGTTCACTATCCTTTTACAAGCATGCGTCCAGTGGGGACACACAAACAAACTTACATCCCTGTAGGGGATACTTTACAAACATATATCCCTGAGGGGGTACGTTACAACTGTAGTGTAATTTCGATGTTGGATAATACACTCAACTCTATCACTCTAAGTCCCAACTTACTACCGAACTAATTGCTTGGAGGGCAACGGGGTATTAGTTGATAGCGCTATTAGGCTTGAAAACCTCACACCATACCTGGATAGGATGGGCGTGAACTAATAAGCTTAACCACATAACCAATGTTGATAGGCATTGGGGAAGGGCAAACAAACTGGCGTCACTGCAGTATAGAGTTATTATCAACATGTCTTTGAACGAAACACTTACCAACTGTACGATTAAACAAAACTGTGAACTCGCCAGCTTTATGCTGATACACTTTTTCTGCATGCCTGCAGGTCGATAGATAAGTGATATGGGACTTGCAGTCTAGGATGTTGGAGTGGTCATGGGTCGTGACACGTGATGAGACATTTAAAGTTGAATTGTTTTTAAACACTATGTTGTTGAATTGCTTGAACAATATTTTATGCTTCCTCTGAACGTAAACTGATTTAAACATATGTTTTGAATTAAACTATTTACATTGAATGGGAATTTCAATTTATTAAATTACTGTCGGTTCAATGTGATTAGTGGCTAGATCCTTGTACGTCACCCTCACGGGGGTTTCCGCAAGTGGTATTTTGGGGGTGTGACAGAACTAGTGTATAAAACAATCTAAAAACAACAATCGTTTTATAAGCACACCCGACCACGTCACGTGGAATAAAAAGGTGATTCCAAAAAAATATGGGGGACCTGGAATTGAGGATATACGTAGCACAAATCTTGCATTTCTTCCAAAATGGTGGTGGAAATATAAAGAAAATCCAATCTCACTGTGGGAAAAAAGTAATAACATCTATTCATAGCAATAATAGATCCTTACAATTAGGTAAGGTTATTGTAAAAAAGGTTAAAAGTGTGAGAAATATTGTGGAGGTGACATGTGTCCTAAATCTAAATTAATTCAAAAGGGTAAACAAGTAATTTTATCATTGATTTAATTAATTGATAGTCTTCCATAACCGCCACCCTTATTTATAGGAATACGTTTTTTTAATATCTCTATAAAACACTACGAATAACTCTGTATAACACTACAACATTATATATAACACTGCAACCACCATTTAGCACAGTAGTAATAAGTATATAACATTACAAAACACCATTCAATGATTCATAACACTGTAATAAGTATATAACACTACAAAACAATAACATTTTTATAACTCTACAACATTATATATAACACTGCAACCACCATTCAGCACTGTCATAAGTATATAACACCACAAAACACCATTCAACAGTTCATAACACTGTAATAAGTATATAGGGTAAATTACTTTTTGAGTCCCTTTGTTTTAGTGGTTTTAACCACTTGAGTCCAAAATAGAAATGTTTAACGCCCTGAGTCCCTATAAGCATTTTTCTTAACCATTTGAGTCCAAATTTCTAACCCCATCCACCAAGTCTGTTAGCTACGATGGTAATTTAGTCATTTACACACAAAGTACAAGTCTTATATGCATATAAGTACAAGGAAAAAGTCTTTAATGCATAAAGTTTTAATATATAATATATAAAAAAAGAAATTACATTATATATAATATAAACACACACACCTGCAGGCCTTAGAAGATGGACGGTGGTGGACGGTAGTGGTGGGTGGTGGTGGTGGTGGTGGTGATGGGTGGTGGTGGTGGGTGGTGGTGTTTAACCCTCTGCAGGCATTAGAAGATCTTAGAAGTGGTTGGCCAAGTCTGTACCAAGAAGAGCTCGCGCAAACGTTTTTTAATGAAACGTCTTCAAAAAACAAACAGTTTGCAGATGGCAATGTCTGCACGTGGTCTGCTCGGCGCAGACAAAAAAGCCTACGTAGATCTTTTTTTAGAAAAACAAACACCACGTTAGTGGCAGAGGTTAGAGAAGGTTCTAATGTAAAATTTGTTGGAAATATTGGTGTGAATGAAAGTCTCAAATGTGGTAAACACTTTGTCCCACATTGGTGTGGGAACAAAAGGAATGGCTATTTATAAGGTAAAGCATTTACCTACTAGTATAGCTTTATGACATGTTTTACCACAAGTCCTACCCGCGTGCGCAGGGGGTGCAAATTGGAACTGGAATTAGCTTGAACTTGTGTGTGCCCGCACGTCCTGCGGACACGAATGCAGCTCCGAAAAACCCGACCCGCGTGAGGCTGGTTTTTGCACTTGAGACCCGTATTTTATTTTTGTTAAATAAAACTGATTGAGCAATAATGGAACGAATTATTTTGTGCACTATAATTATTTAAGTTGAGTGATGAATTATTTTGTGCACTATCGTTTCTTTAATCTGCAATGATGATTGATCCCATTATCTGCAAATGGATGCACTGCTGGCCACGAATTCTGCAATGATTTTATGCCTATAAAGCAAGTGCATTCTAATCAGTTTAAAATACACACACAAGATACACCAACAGATAGTATACGAAACGCGTCTCCTTCTCTCTGCAAGTATTCCAGTTTTATTTCAGGCAAGTGTGCAGGTCCGGCAGTGCACTGTAGCTGTTTGAACGTGTGAAAGAATGTTATAGAAGGACTAAAGTTGACAATCATAGAAAGTATGTGAATATACGTATTCTAAGTGTCAAATGTGAATAAATATAATGTACATTAACCCTATATGATGTTAATAACGTCCAACGAATAAATCATGGATCATGCGAAGCTAAAAGTGAGAGATTACAAACTACAGGGGTTAAATGTGTCAACATGTTTAAGTTATACCTCTGAGTGACCTTTTGACAAACCCGAAGCTTTGTAACTGTTAAACATGCTCACTAGAATGCACGATATAAATTTCATAAAGTTTCGTAATCGTATGAGAAAGTTATGATCAAATTCGTGTGCGAGGGGTTAAAGCATTAACATTGAAAGTTAAGACTTTTCGGGTTAACCGGAAGTGTCCAGGGACTTGGCAAGGTGGGTACAAGTCCTAAAGCCCTTGTGGGTAAATATAAGGGGGTCAAATTGCAAGAAATAATGCTAGTTGACCTTCCGAAGAGCCAAGGGACAAGATGTGGAAGCTTGAAAATGCTTTTGGCTGATCAGAGGGGCCAGGCGGCCCGCTTCAACATAACCACCACCCTCAGGCGGGCCGCATCAGACCGCCAGAAGCAGAAAAACAGGCAGCAGCCTGTTATGCGCGATTTTAACCAATCTGGCCGGTATTTCTCACTTATGGACGACCCCTAGGCATCCCCTAAACACTAGAAACAAGTGTTGATCAGTTGTGGTATGTGCTAGACCTTGTTGTCAATCATTTGTGGTGCTTAAATCCACTATATAAGGCCATGAACTTGCAACACTTTCTTCACACCTTCATCTGCATTTAAGGACCACTTCTGGAACTCAACTTCCTCTCAAGTGTTCCCTAATCAAGCTTAGGACTTCAGTAAGTGTTCTAATCCTTTCTAAATTGAGTTTAGCTTAGTTATTTAGCTAAAAGTCAAACCGTCGTGATTACGGTTTGACTTCGAGATTAGTCAACAATGGCTCAATCATATCTCGAATTAAAAGTAGGTATAAGTTGGTATTTATGTGGGTAATAAAACCTCAAAAGGGTTTCCCCTGATCATCACTCTAACCAGGTCAAAAGTCGGGTCAAACTTATATTTAAAAAGTCAACAGGAAGACTAAAATGCTATTTATGCATAATTAACATTGTAGATCATATACAACCTGTTGGATCATTGTTATAACTTGGTAACAAGTGTAAGAACATGTCTAAACATGTTCAACCCGACAATTTCCTGTTTAGACCCGGTTCGGAACCGAAAGTCACATAGTTTGACTTTCAGTTCTGACCCGTTTAGGCATGTTTTAGAAATGCCTCAGAGCTTTAATTGGACTAGGTTACATGTTAGTACAACCCTCTGTGATTATACACCTTAGTTCATTAGTTATCCAATTAATATGCATGTTACCGTTAATTGCCCATATGTTGACCATTATGCCCTTATTGCCTTAAAACATGATTTTTGGAAATGTAAAAGAGTAGAAACTTTAATTACTGATATATAAACGTGTATGCAAAGTTTGACATCAATTTGAATTGTAGATTAAGAGTTATGCTCATTATCGCAAAACGAATGCTTCATGTTAATAAAATGGCGTAATTAGCGTATGGCCTACTTAAACATACTTTTTGATATCAAATCTTTTATCCACTGATGTAATATATTATTTTGGGAATTTTAAAGATTTTTAATTAATTTTAGGCTGAGCATAACACATAGTCATAGGCTTAATCCGGTAAAGTTTTGCCCTTACGGGCCATAAAATGAGTTTTACATATCTAAACGACTCCAAACCTTTTGCTACTGATCACATATGGTAAATAAATTATTTTAAGCCTTCTGGAAATATAAAAATATCAGATTTAAGTATCGAACCCGGAAATGGCCTTTAATCGCCTTATTAAGCGTTTTTAACGCATAGTATGTATTAAAACTATATTAAACATACCCGGGTTGATACCTACTGATATTTTAGGAAAATTAGAATGTTTTAACAGTAAGCAAAGGTTGATTAACTCAGACTCCAGTTTTGAGCTTTTCGGCTTATGTAAAATTACCAAAATGCCCCTACGTGCATAGTTTGGTTATAATTGATAAATTTCACATATATACTTTATCCTACTGATATAACTTAGTAAATTGAGTATATTTTCTGTTTACATCAGACCTGTAACTCAGCTTGTTACTTAAACTCTTTTATAAACTTTTAAATGACCAAATTACCCCTACGGGGCCTAGTTTGTGTTTAAATACGTTTCGGGCATAATGAAAGACATCATACTGATGTCACAACATAATTGAGGCATAATTAACTTAGGAAACCTGTATATGGCTCTCATGAATACCCGTCACGCATATTACGCGTACGGTTCGGTTTATGTAACATGTTTACATAAATTAGCCGAAACGGGTCAAACCTTATCGGTTTTATCTCAAAAATCCAGAATGTGTATGAAATACCCATATTAAGAAAGTCTCCGAACTTGTCGGGTCTAAATCACATTCTATCCGGTCTTCGCTTAATCATGCGTTTGAACCGTATCTTTCAGTAAGACTAACCGGTCTAAGCTTAGGCTTAATTAAAGACCCGTTAGCATCCTAATTGGTTATTTATACCATCATTCCAGACTAGAGCCTTCCGGTAAATGGTACCTACGCTTACTTAAGTGAATACGGCTGAGTTATTAGATTCTTGCTATTTAAGACAGGAGCTAGCTCAGGTAAATACTCTTAACTTATTTTCCCTATACGGGCTTGGGATATGGCACTATAAAAGTACCGCTTGGTCGGGTGTGTAGTTATTTAAATCGTATTGTGATTGATGTACTTACAACCCGTTTAATATGTATTATTTGGTGTATGGCCTTTGGGGGTTAATGACCATGTCCCGGATATCCTTGGCATCATTTTACGAAATGGCCACGACCTAAGCACGGGGTGTAGGCATACACCTGACAGCTGCATTATGTAAAAACTGGTAATCCACTCCGAGGTATCATCCTTGTGGGCATTATACCGGAACTGGTAATCCACTTAGAGGATGATAGCCTGTGGGCATTATACCTGTGGCGTGTCAGTTAATCTAGTCCGGCCCTACAAACCGGCCCTAACGGACGACAAATAAGTAAAACTGTATACAAGATTATATATACAAATAATTTTCCCAAGTATAAAAGGTTAATTTTGCCTCTGTGCATTTTAATCAAATTATAAAAGATATTTTTGTGCCACGTGCATCCAAATAAATTTTCTTAAACTCTTTTCAAATGAGTCAGTTGAGTGTATTTACCAGTGAAAACTGACGTATTTTCCAAAAAGGTTAAGTGACAGGTACTGAACGAAATTGGCTGGAAGCTCAGGGCGCTAATAAGGAATCTTGCAAGTTCTAGGCGTCTAAAGTCTGTTGAACAAATGATATGTTTAAAGATCCGCTTGTGGATCCTTTACTTTCCGTTGTAATACTGGATATTACTTTATATTCGGAATGTAATAATATTTATCTTTTGCTTCCGCTGTGCATTTATATAATTGTGTTGTTTGACTATGATGATATCAACTACGTCACGATACTCCCCACCGGGCCCACCGGTGACACGTGGAAATTTGGGGTGTGACAGGTTGGTATCAGAGCCAACACTGAGTGAATTAAACACTAGTATTTTGTGTTTAATCTCAGTTACACAGTTGCACATTCTTGAGTCTAGACAAGAACATAGGACAAGTTCCAATTCGTTTCATTGTCTTTTAACTACTTCCTTGATTATTTTTCTGATTAGCCTTTGCATGGGCAAGTCATTTTTATTAGAAGTCCCGTTTAGGGCAACCATATACTTGTTAAATTTTAAAGGAACAATTGTATTTAAAATATCATTCCTATATTATAAGATCTACCATTATAATAAAAATGGCAAAATCTAAAAAGGGTGAGACCTAGCCATACGTCACATTAAGACAGGGCCAAGATGGTAGTTCCACAATTAGATTCAGATCCTTGTTAACAGTTCAATTTAGAAATTTTTCTGCGTTAATTACTAAAAAGAATCTAAAGGGTAAAACCTAGCTTAAGTGTCACTACAGACAAGGCCAAGATGGTAGAACCTATACAAGAGATTCAAATCCTTATTAAACATTTGAAAGCATATTAACATGCTTGACAAAGTGTGATGCGATAAAATCACATAAGTCATTTTTTTTTTTTTTGGGTTGTTCTAAAATCCCTTATTTATATAATCATCCCTTATGGATGAAGTGCCCACGGGCTATAATTAACGTCCTCTGGGACTAAAGACAGTGGTAGCCCACAACTCCCTGTCAAGGAAAGGTAATGAACTTTGATTCAAACCTTAATGCCTCGATTCTCTGAAATCATGACTTATAAAAATTAAACTTGTCTACGTGACTAGGCCTTTTGTGCTATTATTGACTTATAATTTAGGATTATGATAAAGATCCTGGACAATTTTATATTTAACAAATTAACTGAAATGTGTATTAAAAGCATGGTTAATAAATCGTTTAAGAACGATAGTACTGTAAGGGCATCTAAATAAACATTGCCCTTATTTTCTTTTGTAGCAACTAAGACTACATGGCTGACTCTGACGAGATAAATAGTCATCCTTTGGAAAACCGTGATGATAATGATAGGATTAATATAACCAAATGAGAGCTCCATTCACTAATTGACACAGCTGTATCTAAAGCTGTAGCAGAACAATTTAAGGAGTATAGTGGGACGCATAGCAGAGCCTCATCTGTACCCCACTCCAAGTCTGACCCTAAGACACATTCAGAGCCTCATAACAAGCCGCCTCCTAAGAAAGAGGAACTAAAGAAGGATGATGATCGACATTCATCAAATGAACACAGTGTTCCATCCAAGAAGATAGTGTTCGATAATGAACCGCATACCAAGTCTTGTAACTATAAGTACTTTGTTTCCTGTAAACCCCGAGATTTCACTGGGGAGAAAGGAGCAGTGGATTTTATGACCTGGTTGGATGAGATGGACACGGTGGTGGACATCAGCGGTTGTACTGAAAGGGATGTAGTAAAGTATGTATCCCAATCGTTCAAAGGAGAGGCACTGGCTTGGTGGAGGTCTCTCATTCAAGCTGCTGGGAAGATCCCGCTTTACAACATGTCTTGGGAGCAGTTTGTCACCCTCATTATGGAAAACTACTGCCCTCAACATGAGGTCGAAAGAATTGAATCTGATTTCTTATCATTGGTGATGACAAACTTAGATTGTCAAGCTTACCTCACCAGTTTCAATACCCTGTCCAGACTGGTTCCTTACCTTGTAACACCAGAGCCCAAGCGAATTGCTCGCTTCATTGGGGGTTTAGCCCCAGAAATCAAGGCCAGTGTTAAGGCTTCAAGACCTGCTACATTTAGGTCAACAGTTGATCTCTCTTTATCCCTTACTCTAGATGCGGTCAGGTTGAGATCGCTAAAGAAATCTGAAGAAAGTAAGAGGAAGCGTGAGGATGATAACTCACGAGGGTCAGAGAAGAAGCACGAGGGAAACACTGATTCTAAGAAGCCTGGGTTTGGAAGGAACAGTCAGCGAACAGAGGAGAAGCCAAAGGGCACGACTTGTCAAAGACGCCACTTTGGAAAGTGCAGACTTGAATCCAATTCTAAGTCTGAATCACCTGCATGTGGGTTATGCAAGTCTAAGGAGCACAAGACTGTTGATTGCAGGAAGATTAAAGATGCCACATGCTACAATTGCAATGAGAAGGGGCACATAAAGACCAACTGCCCTAAGTACGCGAAGAAGCCTGAAGAGGCCAAGAAAGCAAACGCATGAGTCTCCCAGACGAATGCCAAGGAGATGATGCAGAATGATAACTATATAGCAAATACCTCTCCATATCAAGCAGTTATGCATGAATTTTATTTGATACTGGCACATATGAATTCTATAATGAATGATAAATGTTGAGAACTGTTGTCTCCGCCTGATTAAGACTCCGGTCATTTAAAACGAGATGGAAAGTGACTGATGATACTTTAGAAATGCTCCAACAAATCCTAGATTGATATTTTATATCTATTAGGAATCGCTCTTTTCTGATACCTTTTTGGCAAACTTCAAGCTAACTAAATTCATCATTATAATAAAGACAGATGTGACTTTTGATCCCCTGTCAAAAAGGTGATGGACTAGGTCCAACCCTTAAATGCCATTGATGGTCTTTTGTGACCTAGGCTAAGTGATATTAATATAATTTTTAAAATGACGTTCATTAAGAATGTTAGTGCCTTATTGGCCGGAATAGATTGATGAAACCATGGTTAGTATAAAGCCATGAGGATGATGAATAGCAGTTGTCGGATCGCAACCAAGAAGTTGATTCGTTTAGTAATAAGGACTATTTTTTTCTGTTCCAATAAAAAAAATGGTGGAACCGGCCGTCCCCGGAATTGAACCTGGGTCTAGGCCACACCCTTTCGCGCGCCTAGCCAACCGAGCTAGGTGCCTAGTTTGTAAAAATTTCCATTCTGATTAAATATAAGCACGTATAGTTGATATCTCTTTAATCTCTATCGATTTCGAATACCAAATGGTATGACAACAGCGCTATATGAGGATTGGTGTATCTTAATAAGTTCCATAGATTGCTTCCATGCCTGATCAGTATGGAGGTTTAATGCATGGAACCACAAAGATATCCCAATGATCATATGGTACTAAAGTCAACTAATAGTATTCAAAGGAGATATCCAGAATGAAATTGTCCAAGTAAATATTCCCGATTAAGGAATTCGTGGACTAGTAACATAAATGTGTCACTTATTTGACACAAGCAATGATGAGTGAACTGGAGCCTGAGATATGGGAATCTCTGTAAACTCCTTGTACCTTGATTATCTTCTCCTAAGATTACCCCGTTTACCCCTGGGAGGCAGGTAGAGTTAAGTTTTATATCCCATTTAAGGCTGTATTATTATGAAATCTCCAAGACAGCTAGTACCATTATAGGAAGGATCGAAAACCCTGGTTAGGTAAGTTTTAAGATATAGATTCATATAGCCTTACTCAATATCCAGAGACTTCTGTATAGTTAACTAGGAAAGACGGTTCATCTTGCTTATGCATTATATACCGCAACCCTATTTAGACAACGATTAAGAATCGCCATCAACCACCCAGGATCGTCGATTTTTTCGACTAACTGTAAAGATTAGCTATTCCTTAAGATTAATTTTGAGCAATGGTTGGAATAACCATCTCACCTTAAGATAAGCTTTTCTATAATAGTTGTTATATAAGTATCAAGGTGGCTCCTTGGAGACCTTGTATAAATGGCATGTTAAAAGTCTATTATTTGGACAATAGATTGGTAAGCTCAATTATCAGGATCTGAAAGTTGAAGTGGAAACAACAAAACAGATCATACAAATCCCTAATTATCTGTAAGATGCCAATATTCGGCAGAAAATCAAGGATTAATGAAAATAGCAAACCTCCTAAATTCTTGTTAAGAAATAAGGTTCAACAATAGTTATCACCCTGGAAGGGTGTGCTAATTTGTTAAATTGTCAAGCTAGTTAAGCTCCGAGTATATAGAATCATTCAAAGGAAATCGAATGTATCAAGATCAAATAGCTTACGAGCTAAGACCTAATTAAGGGGCTTGGTGGAACGCGCCATGAGACCCACACTAATGATTTAGCGACGTGTCACCAATATGTCGAAAAGCGCTATCACATAATGATATGCAAGACCATGATAGTATGAGAAACCTATTTCGATTAAGGATCGACAGGATTAGAAGCTCCAAAAAGATACATGTGCCTATTATAAAGGTCAATTGTAGTGCCTTAGAGGCTCAAAGGTACCGGGGGAAGATTAAGCCCAATTTAAGGCAGAAAATACTTCCTTTACTTTAACAAATCTCGAGGTCGAGATTTCTTTTAAGGGGGTGAGGATGTAACACCTCGAAAATTCACGTCCTATAAAGTGTTGACACGTGTCATAATGTTTGAACGTGTGAAAGAATGTTATAGAAGGACTTGTAACTATAAGTACTTTGTTTCCTGTAAACCCCGAGATTTCACTGGGGAGAAAGGAGCAGTGGATTGTATGACCTGGTTGGATGAGATGGACACGGTGGTGGACATCAGCGGTTGTACTGAAAGGGATGTAGTAAAGTATGTATCCCAATCGTTCAAAGGAGAGGCACTGGCTTGGTGGAGGTCTCTCATTCAAGCTGCTGGGAAGATCCCGCTTTACAACATGTCTTGGGAGCAGTTTGTCACCCTCATTATGGAAAACTACTGCCCTCAACATGAGGTCGAAAGAATTGAATCTGATTTCTTATCATTGGTGATGACAAACTTAGATTGTCAAGCTTACCTCACCAGTTTCAATACCCTGTCCAGACTGGTTCCTTACCTTGTAACACCAGAGCCCAAGCGAATTGCTCGCTTCATTGGGGGTTTAGCCCCAGAAATCAAGGCCAGTGTTAAGGCTTCAAGACCTGCTACATTTAGGTCAACAGTTGATCTCTCTTTATCCCTTACTCTAGATGCGGTCAGGTTGAGATCGCTAAAGAAATCTGAAGAAAGTAAGAGGAAGCGTGAGGATGATAACTCACGAGGGTCAGAGAAGAAGCACGAGGGAAACACTGATTCTAAGAAGCCTGGGTTTGGAAGGAACAGTCAGCGAACAGAGGAGAAGCCAAAGGGCACGACTTGTCAAAGACGCCACTTTGGAAAGTGCAGACTTGAATCCAATTCTAAGTCTGAATCACCTGCATGTGGGTTATGCAAGTCTAAGGAGCACAAGACTGTTGATTGCAGGAAGATTAAAGATGCCACATGCTACAATTGCAATGAGAAGGGGCACATAAAGACCAACTGCCCTAAGTACGCGAAGAAGCCTGAAGAGGCCAAGAAAGCAAACGCATGAGTCTCCCAGACGAATGCCAAGGAGATGATGCAGAATGATAACTATATAGCAAATACCTCTCCATATCAAGCAGTTATGCATGAATTTTATTTGATACTGGCACATATGAATTCTATAATGAATGATAAATGTTGAGAACTGTTGTCTCCGCCTGATTAAGACTCCGGTCATTTAAAACGAGATGGAAAGTGACTGATGATACTTTAGAAATGCTCCAACAAATCCTAGATTGATATTTTATATCTATTAGGAATCGCTCTTTTCTGATACCTTTTTGGCAAACTTCAAGCTAACTAAATTCATCATTATAATAAAGACAGATGTGACTTTTGATCCCCTGTCAAAAAGGTGATGGACTAGGTCCAACCCTTAAATGCCATTGATGGTCTTTTGTGACCTAGGCTAAGTGATATTAATATAATTTTTAAAATGACGTTCATTAAGAATGTTAGTGCCTTATTGGCCGGAATAGATTGATGAAACCATGGTTAGTATAAAGCCATGAGGATGATGAATAGCAGTTGTCGGATCGCAACCAAGAAGTTGATTCGTTTAGTAATAAGGACTATTTTTTTCTGTTCCAATAAAAAAAATGGTGGAACCGGCCGTCCCCGGAATTGAACCTGGGTCTAGGCCACACCCTTTCGCGCGCCTAGCCAACCGAGCTAGGTGCCTAGTTTGTAAAAATTTCCATTCTGATTAAATATAAGCACGTATAGTTGATATCTCTTTAATCTCTATCGATTTCGAATACCAAATGGTATGACAACAGCGCTATATGAGGATTGGTGTATCTTAATAAGTTCCATAGATTGCTTCCATGCCTGATCAGTATGGAGGTTTAATGCATGGAACCACAAAGATATCCCAATGATCATATGGTACTAAAGTCAACTAATAGTATTCAAAGGAGATATCCAGAATGAAATTGTCCAAGTAAATATTCCCGATTAAGGAATTCGTGGACTAGTAACATAAATGTGTCACTTATTTGACACAAGCAATGATGAGTGAACTGGAGCCTGAGATATGGGAATCTCTGTAAACTCCTTGTACCTTGATTATCTTCTCCTAAGATTACCCCGTTTACCCCTGGGAGGCAGGTAGAGTTAAGTTTTATATCCCATTTAAGGCTGTATTATTATGAAATCTCCAAGACAGCTAGTACCATTATAGGAAGGATCGAAAACCCTGGTTAGGTAAGTTTTAAGATATAGATTCATATAGCCTTACTCAATATCCAGAGACTTCTGTATAGTTAACTAGGAAAGACGGTTCATCTTGCTTATGCATTATATACCGCAACCCTATTTAGACAACGATTAAGAATCGCCATCAACCACCCAGGATCGTCGATTTTTTCGACTAACTGTAAAGATTAGCTATTCCTTAAGATTAATTTTGAGCAATGGTTGGAATAACCATCTCACCTTAAGATAAGCTTTTCTATAATAGTTGTTATATAAGTATCAAGGTGGCTCCTTGGAGACCTTGTATAAATGGCATGTTAAAAGTCTATTATTTGGACAATAGATTGGTAAGCTCAATTATCAGGATCTGAAAGTTGAAGTGGAAACAACAAAACAGATCATACAAATCCCTAATTATCTGTAAGATGCCAATATTCGGCAGAAAATCAAGGATTAATGAAAATAGCAAACCTCCTAAATTCTTGTTAAGAAATAAGGTTCAACAATAGTTATCACCCTGGAAGGGTGTGCTAATTTGTTAAATTGTCAAGCTAGTTAAGCTCCGAGTATATAGAATCATTCAAAGGAAATCGAATGTATCAAGATCAAATAGCTTACGAGCTAAGACCTAATTAAGGGGCTTGGTGGAACGCGCCATGAGACCCACACTAATGATTTAGCGACGTGTCACCAATATGTCGAAAAGCGCTATCACATAATGATATGCAAGACCATGATAGTATGAGAAACCTATTTCGATTAAGGATCGACAGGATTAGAAGCTCCAAAAAGATACATGTGCCTATTATAAAGGTCAATTGTAGTGCCTTAGAGGCTCAAAGGTACCGGGGGAAGATTAAGCCCAATTTAAGGCAGAAAATACTTCCTTTACTTTAACAAATCTCGAGGTCGAGATTTCTTTTAAGGGGGTGAGGATGTAACACCTCGAAAATTCACGTCCTATAAAGTGTTGACACGTGTCATAATGTTTGAACGTGTGAAAGAATGTTATAGAAGGACTTGTAACTATAAGTACTTTGTTTCCTGTAAACCCCGAGATTTCACTGGGGAGAAAGGAGCAGTGGATTGTATGACCTGGTTGGATGAGATGGACACGGTGGTGGACATCAGCGGTTGTACTGAAAGGGATGTAGTAAAGTATGTATCCCAATCGTTCAAAGGAGAGGCACTGGCTTGGTGGAGGTCTCTCATTCAAGCTGCTGGGAAGATCCCGCTTTACAACATGTCTTGGGAGCAGTTTGTCACCCTCATTATGGAAAACTACTGCCCTCAACATGAGGTCGAAAGAATTGAATCTGATTTCTTATCATTGGTGATGACAAACTTAGATTGTCAAGCTTACCTCACCAGTTTCAATACCCTGTCCAGACTGGTTCCTTACCTTGTAACACCAGAGCCCAAGCGAATTGCTCGCTTCATTGGGGGTTTAGCCCCAGAAATCAAGGCCAGTGTTAAGGCTTCAAGACCTGCTACATTTAGGTCAACAGTTGATCTCTCTTTATCCCTTACTCTAGATGCGGTCAGGTTGAGATCGCTAAAGAAATCTGAAGAAAGTAAGAGGAAGCGTGAGGATGATAACTCACGAGGGTCAGAGAAGAAGCACGAGGGAAACACTGATTCTAAGAAGCCTGGGTTTGGAAGGAACAGTCAGCGAACAGAGGAGAAGCCAAAGGGCACGACTTGTCAAAGACGCCACTTTGGAAAGTGCAGACTTGAATCCAATTCTAAGTCTGAATCACCTGCATGTGGGTTATGCAAGTCTAAGGAGCACAAGACTGTTGATTGCAGGAAGATTAAAGATGCCACATGCTACAATTGCAATGAGAAGGGGCACATAAAGACCAACTGCCCTAAGTACGCGAAGAAGCCTGAAGAGGCCAAGAAAGCAAACGCATGAGTCTCCCAGACGAATGCCAAGGAGATGATGCAGAATGATAACTATATAGCAAATACCTCTCCATATCAAGCAGTTATGCATGAATTTTATTTGATACTGGCACATATGAATTCTATAATGAATGATAAATGTTGAGAACTGTTGTCTCCGCCTGATTAAGACTCCGGTCATTTAAAACGAGATGGAAAGTGACTGATGATACTTTAGAAATGCTCCAACAAATCCTAGATTGATATTTTATATCTATTAGGAATCGCTCTTTTCTGATACCTTTTTGGCAAACTTCAAGCTAACTAAATTCATCATTATAATAAAGACAGATGTGACTTTTGATCCCCTGTCAAAAAGGTGATGGACTAGGTCCAACCCTTAAATGCCATTGATGGTCTTTTGTGACCTAGGCTAAGTGATATTAATATAATTTTTAAAATGACGTTCATTAAGAATGTTAGTGCCTTATTGGCCGGAATAGATTGATGAAACCATGGTTAGTATAAAGCCATGAGGATGATGAATAGCAGTTGTCGGATCGCAACCAAGAAGTTGATTCGTTTAGTAATAAGGACTATTTTTTTCTGTTCCAATAAAAAAAATGGTGGAACCGGCCGTCCCCGGAATTGAACCTGGGTCTAGGCCACACCCTTTCGCGCGCCTAGCCAACCGAGCTAGGTGCCTAGTTTGTAAAAATTTCCATTCTGATTAAATATAAGCACGTATAGTTGATATCTCTTTAATCTCTATCGATTTCGAATACCAAATGGTATGACAACAGCGCTATATGAGGATTGGTGTATCTTAATAAGTTCCATAGATTGCTTCCATGCCTGATCAGTATGGAGGTTTAATGCATGGAACCACAAAGATATCCCAATGATCATATGGTACTAAAGTCAACTAATAGTATTCAAAGGAGATATCCAGAATGAAATTGTCCAAGTAAATATTCCCGATTAAGGAATTCGTGGACTAGTAACATAAATGTGTCACTTATTTGACACAAGCAATGATGAGTGAACTGGAGCCTGAGATATGGGAATCTCTGTAAACTCCTTGTACCTTGATTATCTTCTCCTAAGATTACCCCGTTTACCCCTGGGAGGCAGGTAGAGTTAAGTTTTATATCCCATTTAAGGCTGTATTATTATGAAATCTCCAAGACAGCTAGTACCATTATAGGAAGGATCGAAAACCCTGGTTAGGTAAGTTTTAAGATATAGATTCATATAGCCTTACTCAATATCCAGAGACTTCTGTATAGTTAACTAGGAAAGACGGTTCATCTTGCTTATGCATTATATACCGCAACCCTATTTAGACAACGATTAAGAATCGCCATCAACCACCCAGGATCGTCGATTTTTTCGACTAACTGTAAAGATTAGCTATTCCTTAAGATTAATTTTGAGCAATGGTTGGAATAACCATCTCACCTTAAGATAAGCTTTTCTATAATAGTTGTTATATAAGTATCAAGGTGGCTCCTTGGAGACCTTGTATAAATGGCATGTTAAAAGTCTATTATTTGGACAATAGATTGGTAAGCTCAATTATCAGGATCTGAAAGTTGAAGTGGAAACAACAAAACAGATCATACAAATCCCTAATTATCTGTAAGATGCCAATATTCGGCAGAAAATCAAGGATTAATGAAAATAGCAAACCTCCTAAATTCTTGTTAAGAAATAAGGTTCAACAATAGTTATCACCCTGGAAGGGTGTGCTAATTTGTTAAATTGTCAAGCTAGTTAAGCTCCGAGTATATAGAATCATTCAAAGGAAATCGAATGTATCAAGATCAAATAGCTTACGAGCTAAGACCTAATTAAGGGGCTTGGTGGAACGCGCCATGAGACCCACACTAATGATTTAGCGACGTGTCACCAATATGTCGAAAAGCGCTATCACATAATGATATGCAAGACCATGATAGTATGAGAAACCTATTTCGATTAAGGATCGACAGGATTAGAAGCTCCAAAAAGATACATGTGCCTATTATAAAGGTCAATTGTAGTGCCTTAGAGGCTCAAAGGTACCGGGGGAAGATTAAGCCCAATTTAAGGCAGAAAATACTTCCTTTACTTTAACAAATCTCGAGGTCGAGATTTCTTTTAAGGGGGTGAGGATGTAACACCTCGAAAATTCACGTCCTATAAAGTGTTGACACGTGTCATAATGTTTGAACGTGTGAAAGAATGTTATAGAAGGACTTGTAACTATAAGTACTTTGTTTCCTGTAAACCCCGAGATTTCACTGGGGAGAAAGGAGCAGTGGATTGTATGACCTGGTTGGATGAGATGGACACGGTGGTGGACATCAGCGGTTGTACTGAAAGGGATGTAGTAAAGTATGTATCCCAATCGTTCAAAGGAGAGGCACTGGCTTGGTGGAGGTCTCTCATTCAAGCTGCTGGGAAGATCCCGCTTTACAACATGTCTTGGGAGCAGTTTGTCACCCTCATTATGGAAAACTACTGCCCTCAACATGAGGTCGAAAGAATTGAATCTGATTTCTTATCATTGGTGATGACAAACTTAGATTGTCAAGCTTACCTCACCAGTTTCAATACCCTGTCCAGACTGGTTCCTTACCTTGTAACACCAGAGCCCAAGCGAATTGCTCGCTTCATTGGGGGTTTAGCCCCAGAAATCAAGGCCAGTGTTAAGGCTTCAAGACCTGCTACATTTAGGTCAACAGTTGATCTCTCTTTATCCCTTACTCTAGATGCGGTCAGGTTGAGATCGCTAAAGAAATCTGAAGAAAGTAAGAGGAAGCGTGAGGATGATAACTCACGAGGGTCAGAGAAGAAGCACGAGGGAAACACTGATTCTAAGAAGCCTGGGTTTGGAAGGAACAGTCAGCGAACAGAGGAGAAGCCAAAGGGCACGACTTGTCAAAGACGCCACTTTGGAAAGTGCAGACTTGAATCCAATTCTAAGTCTGAATCACCTGCATGTGGGTTATGCAAGTCTAAGGAGCACAAGACTGTTGATTGCAGGAAGATTAAAGATGCCACATGCTACAATTGCAATGAGAAGGGGCACATAAAGACCAACTGCCCTAAGTACGCGAAGAAGCCTGAAGAGGCCAAGAAAGCAAACGCATGAGTCTCCCAGACGAATGCCAAGGAGATGATGCAGAATGATAACTATATAGCAAATACCTCTCCATATCAAGCAGTTATGCATGAATTTTATTTGATACTGGCACATATGAATTCTATAATGAATGATAAATGTTGAGAACTGTTGTCTCCGCCTGATTAAGACTCCGGTCATTTAAAACGAGATGGAAAGTGACTGATGATACTTTAGAAATGCTCCAACAAATCCTAGATTGATATTTTATATCTATTAGGAATCGCTCTTTTCTGATACCTTTTTGGCAAACTTCAAGCTAACTAAATTCATCATTATAATAAAGACAGATGTGACTTTTGATCCCCTGTCAAAAAGGTGATGGACTAGGTCCAACCCTTAAATGCCATTGATGGTCTTTTGTGACCTAGGCTAAGTGATATTAATATAATTTTTAAAATGACGTTCATTAAGAATGTTAGTGCCTTATTGGCCGGAATAGATTGATGAAACCATGGTTAGTATAAAGCCATGAGGATGATGAATAGCAGTTGTCGGATCGCAACCAAGAAGTTGATTCGTTTAGTAATAAGGACTATTTTTTTTCTGTTCCAATAAAAAAAATGGTGGAACCGGCCGTCCCCGGAATTGAACCTGGGTCTAGGCCACACCCTTTCGCGCGCCTAGCCAACCGAGCTAGGTGCCTAGTTTGTAAAAATTTCCATTCTGATTAAATATAAGCACGTATAGTTGATATCTCTTTAATCTCTATCGATTTCGAATACCAAATGGTATGACAACAGCGCTATATGAGGATTGGTGTATCTTAATAAGTTCCATAGATTGCTTCCATGCCTGATCAGTATGGAGGTTTAATGCATGGAACCACAAAGATATCCCAATGATCATATGGTACTAAAGTCAACTAATAGTATTCAAAGGAGATATCCAGAATGAAATTGTCCAAGTAAATATTCCCGATTAAGGAATTCGTGGACTAGTAACATAAATGTGTCACTTATTTGACACAAGCAATGATGAGTGAACTGGAGCCTGAGATATGGGAATCTCTGTAAACTCCTTGTACCTTGATTATCTTCTCCTAAGATTACCCCGTTTACCCCTGGGAGGCAGGTAGAGTTAAGTTTTATATCCCATTTAAGGCTGTATTATTATGAAATCTCCAAGACAGCTAGTACCATTATAGGAAGGATCGAAAACCCTGGTTAGGTAAGTTTTAAGATATAGATTCATATAGCCTTACTCAATATCCAGAGACTTCTGTATAGTTAACTAGGAAAGACGGTTCATCTTGCTTATGCATTATATACCGCAACCCTATTTAGACAACGATTAAGAATCGCCATCAACCACCCAGGATCGTCGATTTTTTCGACTAACTGTAAAGATTAGCTATTCCTTAAGATTAATTTTGAGCAATGGTTGGAATAACCATCTCACCTTAAGATAAGCTTTTCTATAATAGTTGTTATATAAGTATCAAGGTGGCTCCTTGGAGACCTTGTATAAATGGCATGTTAAAAGTCTATTATTTGGACAATAGATTGGTAAGCTCAATTATCAGGATCTGAAAGTTGAAGTGGAAACAACAAAACAGATCATACAAATCCCTAATTATCTGTAAGATGCCAATATTCGACAGAAAATCAAGGATTAATGAAAATAGCAAACCTCCTAAATTCTTGTTAAGAAATAAGGTTCAACAATAGTTATCACCCTGGAAGGGTGTGCTAATTTGTTAAATTGTCAAGCTAGTTAAGCTCCGAGTATATAGAATCATTCAAAGGAAATCGAATGTATCAAGATCAAATAGCTTACGAGCTAAGACCTAATTAAGGGGCTTGGTGGAACGCGCCATGAGACCCACACTAATGATTTAGCGACGTGTCACCAATATGTCGAAAAGCGCTATCACATAATGATATGCAAGACCATGATAGTATGAGAAACCTATTTCGATTAAGGATCGACAGGATTAGAAGCTCCAAAAAGATACATGTGCCTATTATAAAGGTCAATTGTAGTGCCTTAGAGGCTCAAAGGTACCGGGGGAAGATTAAGCCCAATTTAAGGCAGAAAATACTTCCTTTACTTTAACAAATCTCGAGGTCGAGATTTCTTTTAAGGGGGTGAGGATGTAACACCTCGAAAATTCACGTCCTATAAAGTGTTGACACGTGTCATAATGTTTGAACGTGTGAAAGAATGTTATAGAAGGACTAAAGTTGACAATCATAGAAAGTATGTGAATATACGTATTCTAAGTGTCAAATGTGAATAAATATAATGTACATTAACCCTATATGATGTTAATAACGTCCAACGAATAAATCATGGATCATGCGAAGCTAAAAGTGAGAGATTACAAACTACAGGGGTTAAATGTGTCAACATGTTTAAGTTATACCTCTGAGTGACCTTTTGACAAACCCGAAGCTTTGTAACTGTTAAACATGCTCACTAGAATGCACGATATAAATTTCATAAAGTTTCGTAATCGTATGAGAAAGTTATGATCAAATTCGTGTGCGAGGGGTTAAAGCGTTAACATTGAAAGTTAAGACTTTTCGGGTTAACCGGAAGTGTCCAGGGACTTGGCAAGGTGGGTACAAGTCCTAAAGCCCTTGTGGGTAAATATAAGGGGGTCAAATTGCAAGAAATAATGCTAGTTGACCTTCCGAAGAGCCAAGGGACAAGATGTGGAAGCTTGAAAATGCTTTCGGCTGATCAGAGGGGCCAGGCGGCCCGCTTCAACATAACCACCACCCTCAGGCGGGCCGCATCAGACCGCCAGAAGCAGAAAAACAGGCAGCAGCCTGTTATGCGCGATTTTAACCAATCTGGCCGGTATTTCTCACTTATGGACGACCCCTAGGCATCCCCTAAACACTAGAAACAAGTGTTGATCAGTTGTGGTATGTGCTAGACCTTGTTGTCAATCATTTGTGGTGCTTAAATCCACTATATAAGGCCATGAACTTGCAACACTTTCTTCACACCTTCATCTGCATTTAAGGACCACTTCTGGAACTCAACTTCCTCTCAAGTGTTCCCTAATCAAGCTTAGGACTTCAATAAGTGTTCTAATCCTTTCTAAATTGAGTTTAGCTTAGTTATTTAGCTAAAAGTCAAACCGTCGTGATTTCGGTTTGACTTCGAGATTAGTCAACAATGGCTCAGTCATATCTCGAATTAAAAGTAGGTATAAGTTGGTATTTATGTGGGTAATAAAACCTCAAAAGGGTTTCCCCTGATCATCACTCTAACCAGGTCAAAAGTCGGGTCAAACGTATATTTAAAAAGTCAACAGGAAGACTAAAATGCTATTTATGCATAATTAACATTGTAGATCATATACAACCTGTTGGATCATTGTTATAACTTGGTAACAAGTGTAAGAACATGTCTAAACATGTTCAACCCGACAATTTCCTGTTTAGACCCGGTTCGGAACCGAAAGTCACATAGTTTGACTTTCACTTTGACTTTCAGTTCTGACCCGTTTAGGCATGTTTTAGAAATGCCTCAGAGCTTTAATTGGACTAGGTTACATGTTAGTACAACCCTCTGTGATTATACACCTTAGTTCATTAGTTATCCAATTAATATGCATGTTACCGTTAATTGCCCATATGTTGACCATTATGCCCTTATTGCCTTAAAACATGATTTTTGGAAATGTAAAAGAGTAGAAACTTTAATTACTGATATATAAACGTGTATGCAAAGTTTGACATCAATTTGAATTGTAGATTAAGAGTTATGCTCATTATCGCAAAACGAATGCTTCATGTTAATAAAATGGCGTAATTAGCGTATGGCCTACTTAAACATACTTTTTGATATCAAATCTTTTATCCACTGATGTAATATATTATTTTGGGAATTTTAAAGATTTTTAATTAATTTTAGGCTGAGCATAACTCATAGTCATAGGCTTAATCCGGTAAAGTTTTGCCCTTACGGGCCATAAAATGAGTTTTACATATCTAAACGACTCCAAACCTTTTGCTACTGATCACATATGGTAAATAAATTATTTTAAGCCTTCTGGAAATATAAAAATATCAGATTTAAGTATCGAACCCGGAAATGGCCTTTAATCGCCTTATTAAGCGTTTTTAACGCATAGTATGTATTAAAACTATATTAAACATACCCGGGTTGATACCTACTGATATTTTAGGCAAATTAGAATGTTTTAACAGTAAGCAAAGGTTGATTAACTCAGACTCCAGTTTTGAGCTTTTCGGCTTATGTAAAATTACCAAAATGCCCCTACGTGCATAGTTTGGTTATAATTGATAAATTTCACATATATACTTTATCCTACTGATATAACTTAGTAAATTGAGTATATTTGCTGTTTACATCAGACTTGTAACTCAGCTTGTTACTTAAACTCTTTTATAAACTTTTAAATGACCAAACTACCCCTACGGGGCCTAGTTTGTGTTTAAATACGTTTCGGGCATAATGAAAGACATCGTACTGATGTCACAACATAATTGAGGCATAATTAACTTAGGAAACCTGTATATGGCTCTCATGAATACCCGTCACGCATATTACGCGTACGGTTCGGTTTATGTAACAGGTTTACATAAATTAGCCGAAACGGGTCAAACCTTATCGGTTTTATCTCAAAAATCCAGAATGTGTATGAAATACCCATATTAAGAAAGTCTCCGAACTTGTCGGGTCTAAATCACATTCTATCCGGTCTTCGCTTAATCATGCGTTTGAACCGTATCTTTCAGTAAGACTAACCGGTCTAAGCTTAGGCTTAATTAAAGACCCGTTAGCATCCTAATTGGTTATTTATACCATCATTCCAGACTAGAGCCTTCCGGTAAATGGTACCTACGCTTACTTAAGTGAATACGGCTGAGTTATTAGATTCTTGCTATTTAAGACAGGAGCTAGCTCAGGTAAATACTCTTAACTTATTTTCCCTATACGGGCTTGGGATATGGCACTATAAAAGTACCGCTTGGTCGGGTGTGTAGTTATTTAAATCGTATTGTGATTGATGTACTTACAACCCGTTTAATATGTATTATTTGGTGTATGGCCTTTGGGGGTTAATGACCATGTCCCGGATATCCTTGGCATCATTTTACGAAATGGCCACGACCTAAGCACGGGGTGTAGGCATACACCTGACAGCTGCATTATGTAAAAACTGGTAATCCACTCCGAGGTATCATCCTTGTGGGCATTATACCGGAACTGGTAATCCACTTAGAGGATGATAGCCTGTGGGCATTATACCTGTGGCGTGTCAGTTAATCTAGTCCGGCCCTACAAACCGGCCCTAACGGACGACAAATAAGTAAAACTGTATACAAGATTATATATACAAATAATTTTCCCAAGTATAAAAGGTTAATTTTGCCTCTGTGCATTTTAATCAAATTATAAAAGATATTTTTGTGCCACGTGCATCCAAATAAATTTTCTTAAACTCTTTTCAAATGAGTCAGTTGAGTGTATTTACCAGTGAAAACTGACGTATTTTCCAAAAAGGTTAAGTGACAGGTACTGAACGAAATTGGCTGGAAGCTCAGGGCGCTAATAAGGAATCTTGCAAGTTCTAGGCGTCTAAAGTCTGTTGAACAAATGATATGTTTAAAGATCCGCCTGTGGATCCTTTACTTTCCGTTGTAATACTGGATATTACTTTATATTCGGAATGTAATAATATTTATCTTTTGTTTCCGCTGTGCATTTATATAATTGTGTTGTTTGACTATGATGATATCAACTACGTCACGATACTCCCCACCGGGCCCACCGGTGACACGTGGAAATTTGGGGTGTGACATAAGTGTGCAGGTCCGGTAGTGCGCTGTAGCTGCTTCGAATCGGCGTACCCTGGAAACAGACCGCGAATCCGTTTAAGGGAATTGTGTTAAACACAAGGCCGGTTCACTGTTATTGTATTAATACGTTATTCTTTTCTGTTTCCTTGTTTATATTCCCAGTTTTACGAGATAAGCTACCTGTAATATTACTATTTCAGTAGCAGTTTTGTAACAAACTTAAACAGATTTTCTTTTACTGGTTGTTCCTGCATTCTGTTTTATTTCAGAATGGCATCCCAACCAATGACCACTGATGTTTCTGCAATCATGACTGAGGCTGTTACTGTCACAACCGGTTTGGTTGCACCACTGCCTAATGCAGTCACATCGCACGCAGAAAAACTAGCGAAATTCAACGGAGTGAATTTCAGACAGTGGCAGCAAAAGATGTTCTTTTATTTGACCACGTTGAACCTTGCGAGGTTATTGACTAAAACCAATCCCAACGTTGATGAAGGGAATATGGATGTTTAGTCTGTGAGCGCTGCTCAAGCTTGAAATCATTCGGATTTCTTGTGTCGCAATTTTATTCTGAATGGTTTGGCAGATGCATTATATAATGTGTATTACAAAGCCAAGACTGCCAAAGAATTATGGGATTCTTTGGATCGTAAATACAAAACAGAAGATGCGGGCACTAAGAAGTTCATGGTGACTAAGTTCTTGGAATTTAAAATGACAGACTCTAAAACTGTCATGAGTCAAGTCCAAGAATTTCAAATTATTCTTCATGATATTCATGCGGAAGGAATGGTGTTGAGCGAGACATTCCAAGTGGCTGCTATGATTGAAAAGCTACCACCAAGCTGGGTAGATTTCAAGAACTATCTCAAGCACAAGCGAAAGGAAATGACCATTGAAGATCTTATTGTTCGTCTTCGTATTGAAGAAGACAACAGGGTTGCTCTAAAAGGGATTGATGATCCTGTAAAGGCCAATGTTGTTGAACATGGCCAATCTTCAAAGGGAAACAAGAACGGCAGAAAGGGTGGAAAGAAGTTTCATGGGAAACGATCCAACCTTAGTCCTAAAGGGGGCGTTGGGAAAAAGAAGTTCAATGGAACTTGTTATAACTGTGGAAAGCAAGGCCATAAGGCCAACGATTGTAAGCTTCCAAAGAAAGAAAATGCTCAATGCTCAACCAGCGAACATGGTTCAAGAAGTTGATAAACTTGTTGCCATGGTCTCGGACTTCTCAATCTTGGTCACTGAAGTTAACCAGGTTGGGCAAAACCACAAAGATTGGTGGATTGATACGGGGGCTACCCGTCATGTGTGCTCTGACAGAAGCCTTTTTAGCACCTTCAAGGAGGTGACTAATGGAGAAAAGGTCTTTATGGGAAACTCCGCCACGGGCGAAATTAAAGGCGAGGGGAATGTGGTTTTGAAGATGACTTCTGGAAAGGAACTCACCTTGACAAAAGTGTTGTATGTTCCAGAAATTCGTAAAAATCTTGTGTCCGGGTGGCAATTAAACAAGTTTGGTTTCAAAATTGTAATTGAGTCGGACATGGTCGTGTTGACCAAAAATGGTATGTATGTTGGTAAGGGTTATGCCCTCAACGGTATGTTTAAACTGAATGTAACCGTTATGAATGGAATGAATGAAAACTCTACTAGTTCTGTTTACTTGATTGAGTCTTCTAATATTTGGCATGGTAGACTTGGTCATGTTAATTTTAATTCCATTCGTCGTTTGATTAAACTTAATTGCATACCAACATTTGATATCGACTCAAATAATAAATGTGAAATTTGCATAGAAGCAAAACAAACGAGATCGTCATTCAAAAAGGTTGAACGAATCACTGAACCCCTCGAGATGATCCACACTGATGTGTGTGATCTAAAAGCAAATCCTACTCGTGGTGGGAACAAGTACTTCATCACTTTTATTGATGATAGTACGAGGTATTGCTATGTGTACTTACTTAAGAGTAAGGACGAGGCTATTGACAAGTTTGTCTTGTTTAAAGCCGAAGTTGAGAATCAACTAAATCGAAAAATCAAAATCGTAAGGAGCGACCGAGGAGGTGAATATGTTTCACCTTTTATTGACGTATGTGCAAAGAGTGGAATCATCCACGAACTCACGGCTCCTTGCTCCCCCCAATCAAATGGCATAGCGGAATGGAAAAATCGCACTTTGAAAGAAATGATGAATGCCATGATGATAAGTTCTGCTGTAAACCAAAACATGTGGGGGGGAGCAATCTTATCGGCAAATTATGTGTTGAACATGATACCCAATAAGAAAAAGGATGTAACGCCTTACGAATTATGGACAGGAAAGAAACCACCATACAAATCCTTGAAAGTGTGGGGGTGTTTAGCTAAGGTGGTGGTCACACCACCTAAGCGCCTACTAATAGGACCCAAAACGGTGGATTGTGTATTTATAGGATACACTCGTCCTTATGATCCTTATTGTTTTCTTGTACATGATTCCAAGAACCCTGGAATATGCAACGGCACCTTAATAGAATCTAAGGATGCTTCATGGTTTGAACATGTGTTCCCATGCTCAGGTAAAGGTGAACCGAGTTTCACTAGACCCGTTGAGGAAATTGTTCCAGAAGATGAGGGTGCAAGTAATGAACCTCAGGAACAATCTAAGATTGAGGAAGTTGAAATCAGGAAAAGTAAACGGCAAAGGACTGAAAAATCCTTTGGGCCTGATTTTCTTACCTTTATGGTAGAAGAGGAACCTCAAACGTACCAACAAGCGGTAAATTCCTCAGAAGGACCTCAGTGGAGGGAGGCCATCAAAAGTGAGATAGATTCTATCTTACAAAATCATACATGGGAACTAGTGGATCTTCCTCAAGGAAGTAAACCACTAGGATATCGATGGATCTTCAAGAAGAAGATGAAACCAGATGGGACCATCGATAAATACAAGGCAAGGTTGGTGATCAAAGGATATAAACAACGAGAAGGTTTAGATTACTTTGATACATATTCGCCGGTTACGCGAATAACCTCCATCAGGTTGGTGCTTGCCATTGTAGCCATTAGAAATTTGGAACTTCATCAAATGGATGTGAAAACAGCTTTCTTGAATGGAAATCTCGAGGAAGAGATTTACATGGAACAACCTGAAGGTTTCATAGCCATTGGGCAAGAAAAGAAAGTTTGTAAACTTGTAAAATCCTTGTATGGATTGAAACAAGCTCCAAAACAATGGCACCAAAAGTTTGATCAAGTCATACTTGATGTTGGGTTCAAAATCAATGAATGTGACAAATGTGTATATGTGAAGGACACATCTGATGGATATGTCACTTTGTGTCTATATGTAGATGATATGCTCATTGCTGGAAGTGATGAAAAAATCATAAAAACTACAAAGGACATGCTAAAGGCAAGATTTGACATGAAAGACATGGGTCTTGCAGATGTGATTCTGGGAGTTAAAATCACACGAACCCAAAGTGGACTTGTTTTAAGTCAATCCCACTATGTGGACAAAATTCTTGAGAAATTTAATGCAAATGACTCTAAAGTAGCTAGAACTCCCATTGACACGAGTCAACATCTAGCTAAGAATAGAGGTGAACCTGTTAACTAGGTGGAATACTCAAGAATTATTGGCAGCCTGATGTATCTTATGAGTTGTACTAGACCAGACTTAGCATATGCTGTAAGCAAGCTAAGTAGATACACGAGCAACCCAAGTTCAATTCATTGGAATTGTATAATTCGGTTGCTTCGCTACTTAAGATACACTCGAAAATACGGGTTGCATTATAATAGATATCCAGCAGTTATAGAAGGATACTGCGATGCAAATTGGATATCTGACACGAATGATTCCAGAGCAACAAGTGGGTATGTATTCACACTTGGAGGTGCTGCTATATCGTGGAAATCGTCAAAACAAACGGTTATATCTAGATCCACGATGGAATCAGAGTTCATCGCTTTAGATAAAGCAGGTGAAGAGGCAGAATGGCTACGTTAATTTGTTGAGGATATACCAAGATGGCCTAAGCCGGCATCGGCCATTTGTATACATTGTGATAGCCAATCGGCACTTGGCAGAGCTCGTAGCACAATGTATAACGGTAGGAACAGACATGTCAGACGTAGACATAACACGATACGACAACTAATCTCTACAGGAATTATCACTGTTGACTACGTGAGGTCAAAGGATAATATTGTGGATCCACTAACAAAAGGCCTAAGTAGAGAGTTAGTACAGAAGTCGTCCATGGGAATGGGACTGAAGCCCTTGAAAATATAAGTTCATATGATGGAAACCTAACTCAGTAGACTGGAGATCCCAAGAGCTGAGTTCAATAGGAAAACCTAATTGTATGAATTAGTAAGGTCAATGTGGGGGATAACCCTACGTATATATATAAGGGAGTTTATTGCAAACTTCCTAGTCCATTCCTAAAAGTGACAAGTGTGAGGCTAAGCCTATGGCTTTTAATGATTCGACTAAGGTAACTATACATAGTGAATCACCTATGTGAGAGAGAAGTTGGGTCGCTTCGAAGGGTGTTGTTGGGGGCACAATACCTAATGGCTCTCGCAGAACCAGGCTCATGTTCATGACCATAACGAACATAACTATGAGGACTTGACTTTGTCAGGGAGAGTCTTGTATGAAGTGCATTGTCGTCTACACAAACGGCAGACGAGTTCAAAGACATCGAGTTCTACTCAGAGCTAGTGGGCTAAATGCATTTCATAAGCGAAGGTTCAAAGGGTAACACCTACCTATCGTATGCAAAACTCAACTGATGAAATCTAATTGGAATAATGTTGTCCGAGATTGACCTCCATTCATGTGGGGGATTGTTGGAAATATTGGTGTGAATGAAAGTCTCAAATGTGGTAAACACTTTGTCCCACATTGGTGTGGGAACAAAAGGAATGGCTATTTATAAGGTAAAGCATTTACCTACTAGTATAGCTTTATGACATGTTTTACCACAAGTCCTACCTGTGTGCGCAGGGGGTGCAAATTGGAACTTGAATTAGCTTGAACTTGTGTGTGCCCGCACGTCCTGCGGACACGAATGCAGCTCCGAAAAACCCGACCCGCGTGAGGCTGGTTTTTGCACTTGAGACCCGTATTTTATTTTTGTTAAATAAAACTGATTGAGCAATAATGGAACGAATTATTTTGTGCACTATCATTATTTAAGTTGAGTGATGAATTATTTTGTGCACTATCGTTTCTTTAATCTGCAATGATGATTGATCCCATTATCTGCAAATGGATGCACTGCTGGCCACGAATTCTGCAATGATTTTATGCCTATATAGCAGGTGCATTCTAATCAGTTTAAAATACACACACAAGATACACCAGCAGATAGTATACGAAACGCGTCTCCTTCTCTCTGCAAGTATTCCAGTTTTATTTCAGGCAAGTGTGCAGGTCCGGCAGTGCACTGTAGCTGCTTCGAATCGACGTACCCTGGGAACAGACCGCGAACCTGTTTAAGGGAATTGTGTTAAACACAAGCCCGGTTCACTGTTATTGTATTAATACGTTATTCGTTTCTGTTTCCTTGTTTATATTCCCAGTTTTACGAGATAAGCTACCTGTAATATTACTATTTCAATAGCAGTTTTGTAACAAAATTTAGGGTGGATACTTAGATGGGTGAGGAGTCTTAAAAGATCGCTTTCCAGCATTGTACACCATTGCAAAAGAAAAAGAAGGCGAAAGTGGTAGATTGTATACAAGGACTTAATGAAAATAACCATTAGGTATGGGGATGGGTGTGTGGGCCTAGCATCAAAATAGAATGTGACCAATTAGTAACTTTAACACAAGATCGTATTAAACAACTTCAAATTCAAGGGGATGCGAACACATGGAAATGGAAGACGGTGAAGGAAGAAAGGCTATCGATGGTGCTTATCCACGAACAGCTTCAAAAGGTTTCAACAACAAAACAAGACATTATCTGGCCACATTGGAATAGATGGGCCCCTCTAAAGGTAAAACCTTTTTTGTTGGAGAGCGACTATAAATAGGATACCGGTAAGAAAAGGTGTTAAGGAAGAGAGGAATCCCAATTCAGAATCAAGCTTGCTCGCGTTGTGGGTTAGAAGAGGAGTAGACTGATCATCTGATAATCGGTTTGGTGCGCAGCTTACTTGGGGCGGGAGGGGCGCCCCCCCCCCCCCCCCCCCCCCCAAACTTTTCGATGCGTAGTGTTATGAACAGTAACTTCAAATAGAATTTTTTTAGGTATATACTTGGCAATTCCCCGCCACGCATTGATGGATTCAAGTTACTAATATTAGATGTTGATTGTAAAATTATAAATAAAGCATCTAATGTACAAATAAATTTTCAGAGATCTATAATTTATTTTTAATTTTATGAATTAAAACTGTGATTTTGCTTTGTCCTTATTTAATGTAATACACAATTTTAATTATAAATTTATGAATTATATCATTTAACTTTCCAATCTGTCTAGTACACGAGCACCTAACATAGTCTTCATAAATAATGGCTACAAAATTAGACACGTGTCACCACCATATTTCACCTCACCAATTTTTTCCACCAGATCCCTCCATGATCGTAAATTAAGAAATATTTTATAAATTAAGAAAAAGTAACTTAATAATATTATTAATTTCTTTTTATTACTCATTTGTGACATACTAAATTCACCATTAATAATGAAAATATTTTGCATCATATATAAACCGACTTAGATGATAATTATAATAACTAAACATTAACTAAATCCGTATAACAATTATTATAATAACAAATTTAATAACTACAAAATTATTTTCATTTACTTTAATAAAGGTTACATTTAAATTTAAAAGATACACAATAATAAAAATAATATTATTTATATACATTATATCTAATGTACTACGTAAACATATATGTATTATACAACCTGTGTAATACATGGACTATTATGATATGTCAGTGTTATTAATTAATATAGGTCGTTTTCTTTAATAAATTGAAGTTAGTTGTGTAAATTGTTATACGATAATAAAAATTATAAAGTCTTTTACACATTATAAAGTAATGACTTTTAAAGTCTTGCTCATGATCAATTCAAAAAGAAAAATTAAATTTGACATAGTGAAAGCTAAAAAACATTATAAACATACATGTATTATCAAAAGAGCTAAACACAATAATAAAAAGATTAAAGATTAAAAATATTACATGGTTTTCTTCTGACAGATAAAATGTAAAATATACTTGGGTTAAGAATAGACAGTGGTGAGTAAGGGCAAAGGGTTAAAAGCATGTCGGGTAGGGGCTACATTACCAAAAGGGATTTTCATCATAATTAACAATAATCTTTTACAAAAACTCAAGAAAAGGCAAAATCCGTTGCATTAAGAAAACTTAGCCCAGAAACTTAACTCAAAAACATTTTAAAACTTGGACCAAAAACTTAGCTCAAAACTTAAACCAAGAATTTAACTCGTTTAACAAAGAGTAGATTAAGATTTATTTGGTGTAATTTAGAAATACATAAACGTTGCCATTTAAAAAAACAAATAACTCATTTTGACATGTTATCAAACCCAGCAAAAATTAATAACTCGCTTACAAAAAATAATTTACAACTTTAATATAAGAGTAAATTGCCATTTTAGTCCCTGAGTTTTGTCCAAATTTGCCATTTTAGTCCAAATAGTTTTTTTTTTTTGCCCATGGGTCCCTGACTTTTACATTTTGTTGTCATTTTGATCATTTTATCTAACTCCATCCAAAAACCCAGTTTGTAACAGGGGTATTTTGGGGATTTTCTTAAAAAATGTTTTCAGTTGCCATTTTGATCCAATTCCAAAAAATCAAAAAATTTCAAAAAAATCTAAAATTCAAAAAAATCTAAAAATCAAAAAAATTCTAAAAAATCATAAAAATTCTAAAAAATTCTAAAAAACCTAAAAATCAAAAAAATTCTAAAAAATCCAAAAATCATTAAATGTTTCGGCACGAACCGTTTCGACCCGTACCGTTTCGAACCCGAACCGTTTCGAGCCGAACCGTATCGAACCGAACCGTTTCGACGCGAACCGTTTCGAACCCGTACCGTATCGAACCGTACCGTTTCGACGCGAACCGTTTCGAACCGTACCGTTTCGACCCGTACCGTATCGAACCGAACCGTTTCGACGTGAACCATTTCGAGCCGAACCGTTTCGACCCGTACCGTTTCGAACCCGAACCGTTTCGACGCGAAGCGTTTCGACCCGTACCGTTTCGAACCGTACCGTTTCGACGCGAACCGTTTCGAACCGAACCGTTTCGACGCGAACCGTTTCGAACCGAACCGTTTCGACCCGTACCGTATCGAACCGAACCGTTTCGAACCGTACCGTTTCGACCCGTACCGTATCGAACCGAACCGTTGATAAACAGTCCAGTCATGCTGCCAAACAGCCTCAAAACGCTGCAGTGAAACAGTCCCATTCAGCCCTTCCGATTCCCAAAAAAGCTGTTGTTAATCAGCCGGCCTCTGCAGTCTCTAAGGCTGCTGTCAAACAGCCAGGATGTTCTATTTCCAACAGGTTTGCTGTGCTTGGTGACGATAGCTTAGTCTCCAATGGCGAGTCCTTCCTCATTGGAGCCATTTTAGTCCGTCGGAGTCTTTAAACCGGATTTGAAACGGTTCTGCTCGAAACGGTTCGGGTTCGAAACGGTACGGGTCGAAACGGTTCGTCTCGAAACGGTTCGGCTCGAAACGGTTCGCGTCGAAACGGTTCGATTCAATACGGTACGGTTCGAAACGGTTCGCGTTGAAACGGTACGGGTTCGAAACGGTTCGCGTCAAAACGGTTCGGTTCGATACGGTTCGGCTCGAAACGGTTCGGGTTCGAAACGGTACGGGTCAAAACGGTTCGTGCCGAAACATTTAATGATTTTTGGATTTTTTAGAATTTTTTTGATTTTTTAGAATTTTTTTTATTTTTTAGATTTTTTTTTATTTTTAGATTTTTTTGAATTTTTTAGAATTTTTATGATTTTTAGGTTTTTTTGAATTTTTTTGATTTTTTGGAATTGGATCAAAATGGCAACTGAAAACATTTTTTAAGGCAAACTGGGTTTTTGGATGGAGTTAGACAAAATGATCAAAATGGCAACAAAATGTAAAAGTCAGGGACCCAGAGGCAAAAAAAAAACTATTTGGACTAAAATGGCAAATTTGGACAAAACTCAGGGACTAAAATGGCAATTTACTCTTAATATAAATAAGATGATCAAAGCAAAACAAAATTCACACCCACACAATTTTCTTTATTATATACAAACAAAACCAAGAAATTCAAAACAAAGGTTCACTAAAAAGGCAAAATCCGTTGCATTAAAAAACTTGGACCAAAAACTTAACCTTAGACCAAAAACTTAACTCAAAACTTAAACCAAGAATTTAACTCGTTTACCAAAAAGTAGATTAAGATTTATTTTGTGTAATTTAGAAATACGTTGCCATTTAAAAAAACAAATAACTCATTTTGATGTGTTACCAAACCCAACAAAAATTAATAACTTGCTTACAAAAAATAATTTACAACTTTCATATAAATAAGATGAACAAAGCAAAACAAAATTAACACCCACACAAATTTTCTTTTATTATATACAAACAAAACCAAGAAAAAAAACACAAAGTTTCACATGTTAAGGTTCAAAACAAAGGTTCACTAAAAAGTTAGAAAATCCAGGGGATACAGCCTTAATGCAATCTTGTTAATTCTTCTACTCTCTTCATGACTTCCTCAACTGAAACATTCATAGATTTTGAAATCTCTTCCATTCTGCTCCTTCCAAGATCAAGAAACGACTCGATTAAATCACCATCCAAGAAATTTCTCGAGTCAGCGGTTTTCTTTTCGTTATAAAACGATCTCCATTGTTCATGGCTCAAACCGCCAACGCCTTTTATAACCTTTCTCAGATTCGATTGAAGTTTTTCCATGAAAATGTATTGGTCTTGAGGGAGTGAAGCAATGACACCAATAACACCGTTGACCGTCCCAAAAATAATGGTTGGGATTTGACCAACATCTGAATCGGGTAACCGCATCACGAGTGAACCGTGTCGGAACCGATTCACGAACTCACCAAGGTGGTATTCGCCAACCACTTCTAGACGCCCTCGTTCCTCGTCAGTGGCGCCTTCGCTGTTTTTGCGGACTGTAAAAAGGTTGAAGTTGTTTTCAGCACCGAGGTAAATGTCGTCGTCGAGAATCTCGACTGCTGACATCCAATTGGCGTTGTAATCACGTGCTCGTTCCTCTATAGCACCTTCCTCATGCTGATGCGGCAACCACACACAAAGTAATTAAACAGAACAAAGATGGTAATGAAATATAAAACGAGTTCAATATTACCTTATAAATCAATAGTGAAATTGATTTCATTAAATCACCAACGACGATGAAATCCCCATGAGTTTGTACATAGAGAGCAAGTATGTGGCCATGATGCCCACATTCAGATTGCAATTCACGTGTACCGTCGTCACGAAGCATCCACTTGTACAGTTGAATTTTTTGATTTATAGCAGCCAGTAGTTTACCGTTAAAAGCATTCAAGGAGTACACCGCGCCCTTCGTTTCTTTCTCAGCTACTAGTTGAAGCTTTCCATCTTCAACCATGAAAACCAAGATTCGCCCCTGCACTCGTTCATCAATATAAATACTATAAAACATCAACGTAATGAAAGAAAGAAACCAAAAGATTCACTCAATATAAAAACTACAAAACATACCTTTGATGGTTCATTCTCCTCTGGCATAACATAAGCCGTGCCAACACAATAATATGCGTTATTATCATCTGAGAAAGAGCAACTGAGTATGGAACAGCCATTCTCAAATTGATCAAGTGCGTAAGTTGATATGAAATCAAAGGTTTGATCATCTAACAACCGAATGAAATGCATTTCAGAATCCTCTGTGCTTGACTGGTTGTACTTTAAACTACATATGGCAAATGTACGAGACTTTTCTTGATGGCAAATACGCCTTGCGTGTTCACCAAGAGGGATTGAACGGATGTGAAGCTTCTGAATATCATCAATTGTCCCGATTGTTAACTCACCTTCTTTCGCAATTGCAAGACTGTAGGCCACAAGATAAAAAAGTTACTACTGTCGAAAAAATGAAATTAATAATTACGAGGGTAAAAAAGGTGAAGATAAATCAACCTGTCTGGAAAAGCAGCAGAATTGAAAGGGCACATATGACTAACTTCTTTTAGGTTCACGTTACTGTAGAGTAACTTTTTGTTACTGCTGTAAATAACCGTTGGCCTATCAGAGGCTGCAAAAACATGAGTGGTATTTTTCGATGAAAATGTTCTAAGTGTTATCGGTTGGGTCCCGAGTGATACTTTTTTTCTATCCGTCAATTCGCCAGTGACCGTGTTCAGTAAAAAGTTCAAAAGATGACCATCTCCAAGTGCACACAACAAGTATGGTATCTGGAAAATAAACATTAAACAAACAGTTCAACATAGATGTAAAATCGCTACAATCGCAACTTAAATATCGTTGAAAAAGAATTAACAATTATACTTATACCCCTTCAAAGGCACAGAGAAGAACAGAACGAGGAATAATTTCACCACCTAAATGCTCTTCGGTCTTGAGCTCTAGGTCAGGGAGTGAAAATATTCTGACACTAATATCCGTCCACATACCGACTGCTGCAAGATTACTATAGTGAAGATTTTCACCTATCGGGTTTATGTCAAGGCATGAAATATCGTATTTCAGTTCGGCGTGTTTTTTTTCTACTAAAACTCCGTCACCGATTTCAATGTAAACAAGATGGCCACCTCTAGTAGCCAATAGAACCTGTCAAATATTCAAATTAAAAAACGGTCACCCTTTTCATTCTTTAGATTAAAAAAGGATGACTAAAACACATATTTATTTAAATGAAATTTAATTACTTGAGTAGCGTTAGCAGTGGCAACATTAATAGAGTTCTCAATAGGTGCATGCCATTCGTGTCTTAATTCTCTCGATACTGAACTCACGAGTCTCACAGAGCTTGAAGTAACCTGAAACATGATTTGTATGATCTCAAGTTAACAAAATATTTAAATAAAAAAATATATGATGCAGAGATAAATAATTACGAATGCTCATGCAAACCTGAACAAGTTGATTATGCACAGCATCATGACAAAATAAAGTTTGTACTTGAGAACTAAAGCCCTCAATCTCCGTTTCCTCCAACTCATCTTCTACGTTCATTGCTAATATTCGAGTCTCACTGATGAAACTCACAACCAAAAATGTGTCATACAGATCGTCTGTAGCTGATCTTAGTGACCACATTCCTTTGATACCTTGTAGTTCCACGGACGCCTTATAAAAGGATATTTAGCGTAAAATATATAATCATAACCTATAAAATACTACCAATAGAACAATTAAAAGACAGCACATACCTGTTCGTTTATCCCAATCCCGTTTCTAACAATGCAAAGGGAACCATCTTTATATGCTCCTGAACAAGTTACAACCTGCCCTTGACCTTGCCTCTCTAAGTCAACCACACAAAAGTCAACAATTGGGACCAAGTTGACATATCTTTCTAGCACTTCCACGTAAGAGCCTTTTGCATCAGGCTGAAGATTTAATTTGATAAGCTGCAATGGAGAAGTAAAAAAAACAAACTTTAACAACATCGTATACCTCAATTCAACAGAAAGAAAAAAAACATCACATCAAATATATACAAATACGTTTTACAACTAGAAAAAGGAAGGCAATTAAGGACCAGTTAAATTATTAAGCTATCGGTTTTAAATTTTTTTTATCTAAACGTTTGGCCCATATATTCTGTCTTAAATATAATGAGCTTACAAGAAGCCATTATATGATGAATGTATACAACTTTACGTGCCTGGGAATCTCCAAAGCTTGAGCCGACATATACAAATGCATTATCAAGATATGATATAGTTGATGCGATAGATGTTTCCCCTAGAAGCTCAATTTTGAGTCCGGTAACCCTAGAAACAAAAACGAAAATGTCCTTAAGAACAATCATGAACAATAAAGAAGCAAAAAAATTGTGTAGTAGCAAGATGTAAAATCAAAACTCACTTTTCTTTCTCGTGGACTATGACAAGCAAGTGAAGAAGCCCACTAAGGTCACCAAGTAAATACCTGGAACCATCCGCATCCACCCTTCCATACGCTCTAGTAATAGACTAAAACGTCAAACAATACAATCGCCATCAATCAAGAATAAGTTTGTATAAAATGTATTGTGAGAAAACAATGGAGAAATGAGCACTTGACTTACAGGTCTAATGGGTATAGCTTTAAAAGCAGAAGCACTACAATACACAATTGTCTCCTCCCCGATGATTAATACACCACAAAAAGGTGGTGGGACTGGTATTAGCAAATCGGCCCCATTATCAAGATTGTTTTGAGACCATGGACCTTCAACAAAGTCTTTATCCTTCAACGATACCTCGTATGTTTTTACATGGCGTGCGTCTTTGTTATCCTGAAAGCAGGCAACAATAAGTTTATCATTCTTGAAAATGATTTTTGATTCTCACTGAATAACAGTCAGCTACTAAAAATCTAGAAACAAAATCCTTGATTCCCTTGTAAGGAGTCCCAACCTGATAAAGAACAACGATTGTAGGCTTTGGACAACCGTATAGAAATTTAATATCCAAAACTTGAAGTTCTTCTAGCCTGAAATACAAACAGAAAGTCAACAACGGGTCGATTACTACGACAGAAACATATGGCTTTATAGGTAATATGAAAGCATACAAAGTGACCGAAGTAATACATACCTGATGTTAAATGCTTCTTTGAGTTGTCCTTTGTTATCGAATGGAATGACCTGAACAAAAAAATAACAGTGGGAGTATTCCAATGACATAAGCATACGAAAGAAGTAAATTTGAACTTAAAAGCTAAATAACATCCAAAAGCATAAAAAACTAACATAGATAATGGAAGATTACATCATGAATAAACTACCTTAAACAACCCATCATACAAATGAAGCCCGATTAGTCTGCAATCGGGGTCAATTATGCCTATCTACAAAGATCAATTATGTGGGAATAAATATTAGACATTAAAAATCAGATTTTGACTCATGCAGCTTGATATATACCTGGCCATTATCTGTAGGTCTGCCTATGCGATCCGAGACATCACCCATAGCTCTACACAAATCATAAACAAATTTGTAAAAAAAGATATATACAAATGTTGTTGTAAAGCATCGTTTAGGTTTGTTATAGAACCAAACCTTGTAATAACCTCATTTGCATCAGCATCCCATTGAAGAACACAAAATGTGTATCTTTCGGTTGCAATAAACAGAAGGTCTTGTGTTTCACCCTTCAATAATACAAAATCACAAATGAACAACAAAACTTAAATTGATGCAAGAGTTGTATCATTAGTTATTTCTATGAAAACCGCTAAACAATTACTCACATGAGAACGGAAAAGTTCTAGAGTTGCAATTCTTCCGTATATTGGCACATCCAACATAGGCTGCAAAAAAAGCAAATTTGCAATTAGATATAGAACTAGCCAACTAGGTTTTGATTTATTACTAATTAATAATACTGAACTATGTCATGCGCTAAGGCATGTGTTGAGGATATGGGTGATGACATTCTGTTATATATACGAAGATTCATGTACCAGTTAATCAATGTGTGTAACACAATACAGCACTCATGTAAAAATTAATATCTTATATCATTTCCATTCCAAGTTCCAACACATATGCTTACCACTACACCACCCCGTTGAAGGTTCTTAATCAAAACTTATCTTACAGTTAAATCAAAGTGTGATATTGTGCAACTAGACATACACCCATGTAATACAGGACCAAAACACATACAAGATGCATGTCTAAAGCACAAACATAAACTATTTAATATACAAAAACCATAGGAATGCAAACCCACCTGCAAGCCTTGAGGAGTAAGTAAATGAATCTCGATACGCGTGCATTTCCTGAAAAACAGATGCACGATGAACAAAAATGAGTCGTATGAAAAAAAAAAATCAAAAAATCCTTTTTTTTTTCCTTTGAAAAACAAAACAAATTGCTAAAGTAAAAATAAAAAATAAAAACCCATAAAAAAAGGCTACCAGAAAGTAACCGCCTAACGGAAAAAAAAATAAGTTGCAACCAATTTACAAGCAGCCAGCAGGGAACACACATTTTACACCTCTGCCAAAGTTAACAGCCTACTCTCTTATTCAACCGACAAAAGCTTAAACTTTGAATTCTCAGGTCCACCTGAGTACTGATCTATGCAGTTAATATCGGTGATATATCGGTTATATCGGTCATATCGGTCCCTTAGTAAAATATCGGTGTCAAATATCGGTACCGATATTATCGGCGATATTGACCGATATTTGACCGACATAACCGATATATCGGCGATATTGACCGATATTTGACCGACATAACCGATATATCACCGATATTTGACCGATATATCACTGAATTATTGGTGTTAAATTGCTATATATATAAATTCTGCATTAAACTAAAATTACCAATATCCCACCGATATCTCACCGAGATAACCTATATTTCAAATATCGGTCCTCGACCCAGAGGCGGACCTAGCATATAAGAAGGGGCAACCTCCGCTACGGCTTGGCGCTCCGGCGGTAGTGTAAATTTTGGAAAAATTTGACGTTTTTACGATTTCGTTACGGTTTTTTTATAAAACGTTACGGCTTGGTGGATTTTCTAGATCCGCCACTGCCTCGACCGATATCCGATATTTTACAGCATTAACTGCTTAGGTACTGATTAAATGCAAATATCCATATATCTTCTATACATAATCTATGTTCCAAAATTAATTAATAAAGGATGAATCATTCTTCCCATCCCACAATGTAACATTCTCTATGCACTTGTAAACACAAAAGCTTTTTCATATCAACTAAAAATGTTGACCAACAGAAGTCCAAAATCCCCAATAACAACCCTACTTATAAATGTAGATTTTTTTTTTTTAAATCAACAGTGCTTAACTACTTATACATTGATAAAATTTTCCCAGATTTCCGTCAAATTTCGGAGGTAAAAGCTTAAGTTCAGTATGTAATACATAACATAGAATAATAATATTAAATTAAAAAGCTGATAAACAATTAGGGGGGGGGGGGGGGGGGGGGGGGGGGGGCGGGGCGGTTAACTAGTGATGGATTCTATCACTCACAAGCACCAATCAAGTTCCGCCATGTCAGCAACCATTTTTCCATCACTCACAACTTTTTTTAGGCGGGGTGGTCATCACTCACCACCACACCCAACAATTTCCCCCCAACCAACAAATACCCTCACAAAAATAAACCATAACGCGTTGAATACATCACGAAAATCGGTTTCCGTGGAAAGATTAACGCGTTGAAGTGGTGGCCGGCGGTGGAAATAACGCGTTGATTTGGGCTTCCGTGATAGATTAACGGACGAGCCCGTCCCCCCTTAGGAAAGAGGAATGAAATGAATGTGTTACGCGATAATAAGATTGAGTTGTTGTGGAGCAGTGAAATTGCCGACGCATGAATGAGTGACATTGGTGGGCTTATGGGCTGTAACCACGTAATTATACGTGCTCATCTCCTTCACAACTGGAACCCTAAAACCCTCTCTCTCTCTCTCTCTTTTGCTTCTTTCTCTTCTTTGATTTAGCCTGTTTGTTTGTTTTGATCAGCCTACGACGACGTTTTGGTCTTTTCCCACTAAATAAATACCCTCCTTATTTGTTATCATCATCATCATCATCATACTCAGTAAATCCCACCAATAGCAAAGCTAAGGTAGGGTCTGAGGAGGCTAAGATGTAGACAGCCTTACCTCTACCCGTTAGGAATAGAGAGACTGCTTCCAGTGAGATGAGACCCCCGGCTCGATAGTAGTTTTGCATCAAGCCTTGGACATAAGGCACATAACACTCAGCAATTAAGACAAAGGCCGATTAGTGCATGTACTCCCTTGTCTTTCGGCTATCAACGCCACCACATGATGCATGATTAACCATCCCCCTCTTTTAACATTATTTTCACGAAATTAGTAAAATAACGTTAAAATTAGTGCACTTTCACTTTTGCCCCCCGAGCGCCCACACATATATACATTATATGCGCATACCGCCAGCAGGGCATTTCATCATACTCAGTAAATCCCACCAATAGCAAAGCTAAGGTAGGGTCTGAGGAGGGTAAGATGTAGACAGCCTTACCTCTACCCGTTAGGAATAGAGAGACTGCTTATTTGTTACCGGGTACTGGTACTGTACCGGTACCGAACCGTACCGGGGATATTCGGTATCGGTACCGGTTCCCATTTTCTTCGTTTTTCGGTACCGGTACGGTATCGGTATTTACGGGTAAAACACCGGTAAGTACCGGTACCGGTACCGAATCGGTGTATTCGGTACCGGTACCACTTTTTTCTGTTTTTCGGTACTGAACGGGTACCGTGCTCATCCCTAGACTGATCCATGTTCGGCTCTCACTTTCTCTATTATTTTCGGTGGCATCCAGAAAATAATATTCCACTGTCGTGTCTTCGGGCGGGTGGATGTCGGGTTTCTGCGCATCTGGGAGAGCCAAAGGGCTGTCGAAAGTCGAGTAGTCGACCTTGGTCAGAGCACCCAATGTCACGGTGGTTGACACGTCGTTTCTTACCCGTTAAAAAAAATTAAAAAATGAGGTAATAGGTTTGGATCTCAAATGTCACTTCTTGTAGTTATTAATGTCAACGTAGTTTTCTCTTATTTATTAATAATGTCAAATTAGTTTCCGTTATTAGCTTAGAACCTCGTGTTATATACGAGTTGCTTAAATTTAATTTTATAGAATAAGCAATATAATTATATTTTTAAAAAACTACGTATATTGCACGAGTTAAATAAATATAATGTAATCAATTAACACGTATGGCCGTCAAGATTTGTATCTAAATGATAAATTCGATGTACTATTTACTTATTAAATTTTTATTTTTTTATTTATTATTAGGTTAGAAACATGTGTTTACATGTGATAGAACCAATGAAATATTAGGTGATTATTAATAAGCGGAAAAAAATAAAGTGAATAGTAAATAAATAAGAGAGATCCATGAAGTTTGTGATATAATATAATTTTCTTATTTATGTATCCTATTAAATATTAAATAATAATAGTATAAAAAATAATTTAACTAAATCTAATTTAAATGAGAATAAAAACTTGATAAAAAAGTTATTATCCTAATCTAAATTATATTTAGTAAATTATTGTTTAATAGGAAAAAAAATTGAAAAATAAGATAAGGAGATTATTAATTCAAAGTTTGATAAAAAAATTATTATCCTTATCTAAATTATATTTAGTTAAACTATCGTTTAATAAGAAAAAGAAATTGAAAAATAAGATAAGGAGGCACTAGAGATTGACACGTGTCAAAAAAAATCATTTATTAGTATAGAAAGATTGAGTTTTTTCCAAACATGGTGTTATTGAGAAAATTATTTACCAAAATGGTGTTGTGTCAAAAGCATTTGCCAAAATAGTGTTTTGGTTGTTAATTTAAGTTTCCCACTCCTGATTCCATTGGGTAAATTCAATTCATTAAATAATTATCAACTTAATTTATGTTTTAATACAAGAAAATTTATTAAGATATAGTTACGTTATTTTTTTCCATATCAAGTATCATACTCAACATTTCACCTCAAATATTTTCTGTTAATCGTGACCTCAAAATTGTAAAAGAAAAAAAAAACTATGTTATTTTTATTACATATATATTTATCAAAAACAAGGAGAAAATATATATAAATAAATTTATTCATGTGTATATATATAATAAAATAAAAATTATAATTTGATTTTAAATAATCGTGTCAATTCAACATTCACAGGTTAGGATTAATTCAAAAACTGAATTCGCAACTCAGACTTCGTTTCGGATTATCAACCTGTATATTTTTTCCAACCAACGCATTATATCTTTTGTTTTTTTATTTGTTATTTTTCTCGAACAATTATTTTAGAATTTTTTTATTTTCAAATGTAAACAAAAATTATCTATGTAGTCAATTAGAGGTGAACATTTTTTAATTAGACTCGAAATGTTGAAATCTAAACTGAACTTCGGATAACCAAATCGAATTCGGGTATCAATAAACCAATGTAAAAACTATAAAAAAACATATGAAAGTAATTTTACAAAATGAAATAGCAAACATACCCACGGAGCCCTGTATTGAATATTTCTTTTGCAAGGCTAATATAATTTTTATGTTATTACATATATCCTGTTCATGATAATAAAATATACAAAGTCAGTAAATGTAAAACTTGCAATGTATCAATTGTATGATGTAAACTAATTTCAAAATAAGTAGCAAAAGGGAAACAAAAGGAAAAATAACGTTTGTATATAACAATTTTCTTCTATTAAAAAACTAATTAAATCAACAAGAGGAAAAATAACGTTTGTATATAACAATTTTCTTCTATTAAAAAAAAACTAATTAAATCAATGATAAATTTAGTGAGTTAAATTCATCCAATAATATTAGGAGTGAGAAGCTATTTAGTGAGACTTTCCTTACATTTTACAACTAAAACACCATTTTGGTAAATATTTATGAAACAACACTATTTTGGTAAATATTATTTCCACTAACACCCTTTTGGGAAAATAATATTAGGCCATGGTTTACTCTAATATTTGGGGTGTTAACACGAATATGGTATGTTAACCGGTATTGCAAACTACTCCCTCCTTGTGTTAAGGGGTATTAAATGAGTTATTTGTTAACATGTTAACCGGATGTTAAGATATTAAATTAATTATTCTTTTCTATTTTAAACCACTAAAAAAATAAGGTCAGATAAAGTTAATGGGATTAAACGATTTCCTTGGAGTAGTGGCGGAGCTAGCCCATTAATTTAGGGGTATCCCAAATAAAAAGTTTTTACCGTGCAATCATAGAATAATAGATAAAGTAAAAAAAAAATACCTAATAAATTTGTCCTCTTCTTTTTTCATAGCTTGAAATCGTTCCATCACATCATTGTCTTTTACTTTATCAAAAATTTCTTTTTCGACCGCATAAACCATAGCATTGTTCAAAGACCGCTGGTTTTTGTTCTGTATAATCGACCTTTGGTTTCCATTGTCGCCCATAATCACAAATCAAAATGGGTCTCTTACAATTATAATATTGTTTTCGGTCTTGTGCTATCAATTATAACTAGGGCCTCCTTTCAATTCTAGTATTGCTAAATTTGGGCTTATTTTATCATTCGGGCGTAATTATTCTACAAGTTTTCGGGTTGTATAATGTTTAGGCTTATACAGAAAATGGGGTTTTAGTAATATCAATCCTATTTTTTTGTTAGGTGTATCATCGTATTTTTTAGGGGTATCATTTGTATTAAACTGAAAAAAAACACTACGAATACGAGGTTGAGCCGTAGCCCATGCTACGACTCCTAACACTATAGTTCCGCCCTAGCCTTGGAGTAAGGCATAGTGAAATGATGGAAAATGAATGATGTAGCATTTAGGTGAGTTAAGGAAGGTTAAAGTATAGTCTAAACTATTATAGTCACATAGTTGAGTATTTGTATAGTTTCACGAATTAATATTTGGTATTTTTTTACATAAGTATTTGTATAGTTTCATTTTTTGTCCTTTATGTTTGCACTTAATTTTGAAACGTGCCCTTTAAAAGTTTTAGTTTCAATTTATGTCCAAAAAACACATGTTTTATATCACTTTATGTCCTTTACACCAAACTAAGTTAAATAATTCAGTTAGGTTTATTTAATGCAAGTGTATTATTGGTATTTCACCTTATTTATTTTGTTTTTAAAAATAAATCAAAACAATTTGTAACAATCCTCAATAAACCGACACCCTCGATTATTTTTCCGACACCCTATTATATCTTAAAATATCCCAATATATCTTTAAATACACCCCGTATGTGAAAACCGAGCCCGAAATGCAGTATAGCATTTAAAAATAAAATAAAAACTGTTTATTAAGTTGAGGGGGGCCGCGTAGGACCCACCCCAACCTTACGCGGGCGGTATAAGGACTAGAACCGGAATTCGTTGACCTTTAAGCTTAGGCGGGCCGCGTAAGCCTTAGCTTACATTTACGCGGGCCGCGTAAGATCAAAAATGTGGCGCAGCCCTGTGCCGCCACGTGGCCCAACACCCAGCAGACCTACACATCGACTCAGCTAAGCTACGCGTTGACCCAGGGTTGACGCGGGCCGCGTAAGCCCTGGGCTTGTGTTACGCGGACCGCAAGAGAACCGAGATCAGGCACTATATAAGAGAGCAACGGGTTTTCGTTTTCCGTCGTTCATTTCTTCTTTCTCAAATCACAATTTCTGAATAGTAGAAGTAATACTCGGGTATTATACCCCCTTAAATAGTGAAGTTCTGCTCCGTTGTAAGTATTATAACCCCTGGATACGTATTAGATACGCTGCCCGATTGATCTAGGGTTCCGTAACGGCTGTCGTGGTTCTGCCCGACGTAGTTGTTGGAATGCCGTCTCGGGGAGGGTATTACTAATGTTAAAATGGGTTATTAATACTAACGCGTGTACATTTGTGTAAATTATAGATTATCACCAGGAAACCCTTACAGAAAATCTAAGACAGCAATGTGAGTAATCCTTCTTTTTGTGTAAACCTTTTTGTGAGTTGGTCCAATTTTTGTAAATCTTTTGTTAAATGTTTTTACAAAACCTTAAATACTTTTCCATGCGAATAATAGTTATTGAGTATTTGTAAGCATACAATTATGATGAGTATGTTGGGGTTTTGTATACAAAATTTGTTACCACCTGGTCAAGGAGTAACATTTCCACAAGTTGAGTATGACAGTACCATGGATGTTAATTGATATGTCTTGGAAACAAATATAATTGCGAGATCGCCCTCAATACTGTACACTGTGACTTTTTAAACTTGATTAAATTGGGATTCACTCACCAGTATTTCCCACTGACAAATGTTTTTAAAACACGTTTCAGGTAACAAACTGTGAAAGTGAAATAGAAGCCAGCTGGACAACACTGAAGGCTTGGAAAAGTGGTAATAAAGTTACCTAAAATAGATGTTTTTATTAAATAACATAGGATTTATTCCTATAAAAACGTGTGTACTATGAACTCGGGTTTTATCCCATTTGTTTAGTGTTATGAAAACGTGGTATTTTACTCTGATAAATATTTCCTAACTACGGTCCTGATGAAAAATTCCGCTGCCAAATTAGACAATATGAGATACCACTGAAACTGGCTCGCGGCCGCCCGTTCCCGGGGACTTGGGATCGAGGGTTGCGACAGAAGGTGGTATCAGAGCTAAGCCACTGATTCAGCCACAGAGGTGTTCTGCTGACATCAAAATGTAAAGTGTTAGGAAATAAATTACGGAAATACATGCATAATTGCATTTTATTGTTATGTGTTATTTGACTATCTGTTAGTTTACAGTATGAGCGACTCGTATGGAAATACGACGAGCGCAATATGGATTTCTGGATGAATCCATATTCGTAAATGTGATGGTAGAGACGGTAATAGAAATAATAATAATAAAATATGTGTGTACGGATGCCTACTACTATCTATTTCAGTTGGTATTGTAATAGATGCATAATAGATGAATAGAGTAAAGTCGCAATGACCGACGCTTTTGGCTAAAATGCGTGTCATGTGATTGACTATATTAATATTGTTTTGTGATATTAATATGGGGTAAATGTTTAAAATTCAGATGGCCGACGAAGGAAATCTGAATAATGATAACCAGAGTAACATTAACGTGGTTAATGAGAATCCGAGTATCAATAACAATGGAAATCAAATGGATAATAGTGTCGTTCAACACATAGTGGCACAAGGAATCATAGATGCAATGCCATTTATTATTCAAACTATTCAAGAAGCGAATAATAAAAGTAAACATAGCAGTAAGCGACCAATTGAACCAGAACACAGCGTAAACAATGGCCCTGTACTTCAAGTGCCCATTCCCAAAAGAAGAAGAACCATGCCTTATGGTTGTTCTTACAAAGAATTCTGGTCCTGTAAACCAATAGAATTCTCGGGCAATGAAGAACCTATTGCAGCTCTACGCTGGATAGAAAAGACTGAGGCTGTTCTGAAAATAAGCAAATGTGCGGAAGAGGACAAGATAATGTTTGCTTCCAATCTATTTAAGAATTCAGCCTTAGAATGATGGAACACTATCCTCCAATCAAGAGGAAGTGATAGGGTTTACAATATGGTATGGGAAGAATTTAGGAATATAGTAGAAAGGAAGTTCTGCCCTCCTAATGAAAAAGAACAAATAGCAAACAAATTCCTAAACCTTAGGATGAATGGAGTGGATAGTAAGGGTTATACTACTACATTCTTTGAATATGCTAGAATAGTACCAACACTTGCATCACCTGAACCAGTATTAATCTCCCGTTACATCTGGGGATTAATTGGAAAGATTAGACATGTAGTCAAGGCAGCTAGACCTCAAACTATAGAAGAAGCTGTAGAACTAGCAAATACCTTGACAGATGAATTAATCCGTACTAGAGAAGAAGAACAGAGAAGAAACCTAACCCAAAGGCTTACTCAAGAATTCCGTTCTGGGAATTCCAACCGTAGGAATGTAGGTTCTACCTCTGCACCATACTGCAAAACCTGCAGAAAGAAACATTCAGGAAAATGCTCCACTCACTGCAATTTCTGCAAAGCACCAGGACACAAGGAAGAAGATTGCAGGAGGAAATCCAGTAATGGACTGTGCTTTAATTGTGGAGAAAAAGGTCACATCAAGCCAAACTGTCCAAAACTAGCCACAGCTGCAAACAACAAGAACACTAAAAATGCTAGAGCATTTGTTCTAACTGCAGATGAAGCCAAAATGATTCCAGATGTCATAGCTGGTACGTTTTTAGTTAATGATGTTTTTGCTAAAGTATTATTTGACTCTGGTGCAAACCAAAGTTTCATTAATACTTCGTTTTGCAAACTTCTAAATCAGTCATTAACTAAACTACCACAAGATTGTCTCGTAGAGACAGCTAATGGAAAAACAGTTAGGATTTCTGAAATCTTGCAGGGAGCAAGAATATAAATTTTAAATCAGAAGTTTATTGCAAATCTTTACCCAATGAATCTGGCAGGATTTGATGTTGTATTAGGAATGGATTGGTTGATAGCCAATAAAGACAATATTTTATGTGATCAAAAGTCAATCCAAGTAAATTCACCAAAAGGTAAAATGATCACAATTAAAGGAGATAAACCATCTAGATCCACAAAATTCATCTCTGTGATGAAAACTGCAAGTTATATAAGAAAAGGTTCTATAGTGTATTTGATTTCCATAATCACTAACACTAAAGGAAAAGAACTAAAAGACATCCCAGTAGTGTCCCAGTTTTCAGATGTATTTCCAGAAGAATTGCCAAGACTACCACCAGACAGAGAAGTTGAATTTAGAATTCACCTGCTACTAGGAACAGCACCAATTGCTAAATCACCTTACCGTTTGGCACCCGCCGAAATGCAGGAACTGAAGAAACAATTGGATGAATTGCTGGAGAAAGGATTCATACAGCCAAGTTCGTCGCCTTGGGGAGCGCCGATACTATTTGTTAAAAAGAAGGACGGATCAATGCGTATGTGCATTGACTACCGTGAATTGAACAAAGTCACGATTAAGAATCGGTATCCGTTACCGAGAATCGATGATCTGTTCGATCAACTGCAAGGAGCTCGATTTTTCTCTAAAATCGATTGTAACAACCCTCGGTAAAACCGACACTCTCAGTATATTTCCGATACCCCATTATATCTTAAAAATATCCCAATATGTCTTATATTACACCCCGTATGTGAAAACCAAGCCCGTAATATGTTATAATTTATAAAATAATTAAAAAACAATAAATATTGAGTTGAGGTGGGCCGCGTAGGATCCCACCTCAAGCTCAAGTGGGCGGTATAAGGGTCTAGATCTGATTCGCCTGATTTCTTTAGTTCAAGCGGGCCGCGTAAGCTCACCTTAACTCTTACGCGGGTCGCTAGAGATCATCAAACACGGAGACATCCCAGGCCGACACGTGTCGACATCGTGGCTGGTCTACAAGCTGACCCAGCTAAGCTACGCATTGACTGGATGTTGGCGCGGGCCGCGTAAGCCCCGCCTGTATGTTACGCGGGCCGCGTGAGAGTCCAATTCAGCAAGTATAAATAGAACGCATCAGTTTTCGTTTTCCGTCGCTCATTCTCAATTCTCAAATCACAATTTCTGTAGAAGAGGCATTATAGTCGGGTATTATACCCCTAATTAGCAAGGTTCTGCTCTGTTGTAAGTATTATAACCCCAGTTTCGTAATAGTTACGCTGCCCGATTGATTTAGGGTTCCGTAACAACTGTCGTGGTTCTGCCCGACGTAGTTGTTGGAATACCGTCTCGGGGAGGGTATTATTAGTATTTTCAAAGGGTTATGATACTAACCAATGTACATTTGTATAAATTATAGATTATATCCAGGAAACCCTTATGCGAAGTCTAAGATATCAAAGTGAGTTTATCCTCTTTTTGTTAAACTTTTTGGTAATGTTTTACCAAACCTTAAATGTTTTACTATGAAATTTAGCAGTGATTGAGTCTTTGTAGTTTTTCAATTACTTCCAGTATGTTGGGGTTTTGTATACAAAATGTACTACACTGTGAGTAGTAAGTCGAGGATGACAATACGTTACCATTGGACAATGAGTTAGCCAATGGGTAATATGACCCGCAAGTCAGGGTTGACAGTACTAATGGAGTAATTGTGTAGACATAAACAATGTGATCGCTCTCAATACTGTTCTCAGTGACTTTTTATTTAAACTTGATTAAACTGGGATTCACTCACCAGTATTTCTGACTGATAAATGTTTTTAAAACACGTTTCAGGTAACCCAATGTGACAGCCAATTAGTAAAAAGCCAGCTGGAGAGCACTGAAGGCTTGAGAAAATGTGGCTATAAAAGTTATCAAATAAACGATGTTTTAAAGTTCAATAAAATAGGGTTTGTCCCTATAAATGTATTGTAATAAGAAACTTGGGTTTTACCCATGTGATTATTAATATTAAATAAAGTGGTTTTACTCTGATAAACATTTCCTAACTACGGTCCTGATGTAAATTCCGCTGCAAGATTTAATAACTGATACCACCGAAACTCTGAGATCGCGACCGCCCGTTCCCGGGGAATCAGGGATCGGAGGTTGCGACAGAAGGTGGTATCAGAGCCTAGCCACTAGTCTGAGCCAAAGAAGTGTTCTGCTGACACTTAAAATTTAAATTTTGTGTTAGGAAATAAATTACGAAAATACGTGCATAACTGTAATTATTTGTTATGTGTTATTTGACTATTTGTTAGTTTTCAGTATGAGTGATCAAGAACCCTCAAACATGAATCGTCAGTTGTCTGAATCACCTAGGAGTGAAGGTACATCATCACAGCCTGCCCTGTCGGGGTATTCTGCTGATCAGGAGGAAGGAATATTTGCCTTTAGAGCTCAATCTGAAGAGCCATTTCCTAATAAGAAACGAGGATAGTTCAGTAAAGAAGCTTTTGCTCGTAGGAAGAGAATGCGAAAATTGCAACAGCAAAGAGTCTTAGCAGCTATTAAGCGAGAGACAGATGCCCATACACAGGATATGCTTAATAGAAGCCTAGCTAATTTCCATATCCTAGCTACAACTACTGCTGATTCAAGTCTGGAACAACTAGTAACCCCACAACCACAAAACCCAGAACAACCCATGGAAATAGAAAACCCGAAAAACCAAGTGGAGATGCATGACTTTAACCCAGAAGAAATCCCTAGGATACCTGCACCAAATCCCCTAGACCCGAATTACGACCCCTGGTGGGACGACAATAGGGACTTTGTGCAACGTTACCCTATCCAGGAATATCCACCCATACAGAACATAGAAGCCTACCCAGGTATGGACCCTTTAGATTCCTATTACCAAAATGATTATATTAGGGAGATCTTAGAGGATCCTTACCAATTTCAGGAACTGTCACCCCCATATCAGGAACCCGCACCCCAGATTCCAACCCAGTCCGAGAACCTGCACCCCCAATGAGTGCAAAAAACGTTCAAGAACTTAGGACTTTTGGGGAGGAAATTTTAGAAAGCAGTGAGAGAATGCGTCAGGTGGGAGAGCGTCTCGTATGGAAATACGATGAGCGCAATATGGATTTTTGGATAAATCCATATCCGTGAATGTGAGAATGGAGGAAATGGTAGTGATAGTAATAATAATAAAATAAAATAAAAAAATAAAATAAAATATGTGTGTACGAATGCATATTACTACTAGTGTGATTCTGTTTCTGTTAGTATTGTAATTTTATTTCAGTACTAGTATGTAAGAGACGCATAGTATATGAAAATAGAGTACAAGTCGCAATGACCGACGTTTTTGGCTAAATTGCGTATCATGTGATTAACTATATTACTTATTATCTTGTGATATTAATACAGAATAAATGTTTAAAATTCAGATGGCCGACGAAGGAAATCAAGGAAATCTGAATAATGATAACCAGAGTAACATTAATGTGGTTAATGAGAATCCAAGCATCAATAACAATGGAAATCAAGTGGATAACAGTGCTATTCAACACATAGTGGCACAAGGAATTATAGATGCAATGCCATTTATTCTTCAAACTGTTAAGGATGCTGATAATAAAAGTAAAGATAGCAGTAAGCGATCAATTGAACCAGAAAACAGCGTGAACAATGGACAAGTACTTCAAATGCCTATTCCCAAAAGAAGAAGAACCATGCCTTATGATTGTTCTTATAAAGAATTCTGGTCTTGTAAACCAATGGAATTCTCGGGCAACGAAGGGGCCATTGCAACCTTACGCTGGATAGAGAAGACTGAGGCGGTCTTAAGAATAAGCAAGTGCGCAGAAGAAGATAAAATATTGTTTGCTTCTAATCTGTTTAAGAATGCAGCACTAGAATGGTGGAACACTATCCTTCAATCAAGAGGAAGTGATATAACTTACACTATGGAATGGGAAGAATTTAGAACAAGGTAGAAAGGAAATTCTGCCCACCTAAAGAAAAAGAACAGATAGCAAACAAATTCCTAAACCTTAGGATGACTGGTGTGGATAGTAAGGGATACACTAAAATATTCTTCGAATATGCTAGAATAGTGCCAACTCTTGCTTCACCAGAACCAGTGTTAATCTCCCGTTATATTTGGGGATTAATTGGGGAGATTAGACATGTAGTCAAGGCAGCTAGACCTCAAACTATAGAAGAAACTGTAGAACTAGCCAATACCTTGACTGATGAGTTAGTTCGTACCCGAGAAGAGGATCAAAGGAGGAAACTAACCCAGAAACTGACTCAAGAATTTCGTTCTGGAAATTTCAATCGTAGGAACGTAGGTTCTACCTCTGCACCATACTGCAAGGTCTGCAAGAAAAAGCATTCGGGAAAATGCTCTTGTAATTATTGCAAGATGCCAGGACACAAGGAAGAAAATTGCAGGAAGAAATCCAGTAATGGATTTTGCTATAACTGTGGAGAAAAAGGTCATATCAGGACAAATTGCCCGAAATTAGCTCCAGCTACAGACAACAAGAATACTAAAAATGCTAGAGCATTTGTTCTGACTGCAGATGAAGCCAAAATGATTCCAGATGTCATAGCTGGTACGTTTTTAGTTAATGATATATTTGCTAAAGTATTATTTGACTCTGGTGCGAACCAAAGTTTTATCAATACTTCGTTTTGCAAAATTCTAAATCAGTCATTAACTAAACTACCACAAGAATGTCTAGTAGAAACGGCTAACGGAGAAACTATTAGGATTTCTGAAATCTTGCAGGGAACAAGAATAGAAATTTTTAACCAAAAGTTTATAGCAAACTTATATCCCATGGATCTGGCAGGATTCGATGTTGTTCTAGGAATGGATTGGTTAATAGCCAATAAAGCCAATATTTTATGTGATCAAAAGTCAATTCAAGTAAATTCACCAAAAGGTAAAACGATCACAATTAAAGGAGATAAGCCCTCTAGATCCACAAATTTCATATCTGTGATGAAAACTGCAAGTTATATAAGAAAAGGTTCTATAGTGTATTTGATTTCTATAATCACTAACACTAAAGGAAATGATTTAAAAGATATTCCAGTAGTATCTCAGTTTTCAGATGTCTATCCAGAAGAATTACCAGGATTACCGCCAGACAGAGAGGTTGAATTCAGAATTCACCTGCTACCAGGAACATCACCAATTGCCAAAGCACCCTACCGATTGGCACCTGCAGAAATGCAGGAACTGAAGAAACAATTAGATGAATTGTTGGAAAAAGGATTTATACGGCCAAGTTCGTCGCCATGGGGAGCGCCAATATTGTTCGTTAAAAAGAAGGACGGATCAATGCGTATGTGCATTGACTACCGTGAATTAAACAAAGTCACGATTAAGAACCTGTACCCATTACCGAGAATCGATGATCTGTTTGATCCACTGCAAGGAGCTCGATTTTTCTCTAAAATCGATTTAAGGTCAGGATATCATCAATTAAAGGTACAGGAAGAGGACATTCCTAAAACCGCATTCAGAACAAGGTATGGACATTATGAATTTACTGTCATGCCATTTGGTTTAACCAATGCCCCAGCTGCATTTATGAACATGATGAACCGAATATGTAAGCCATATTTGGATAAATTCATAATTGTTTTTATAGATGATATTCTAATTTACTCTAAGAATAAAGAGGATCATGCAAAGCATTTGCACGCACTTTTAAGTCTGTTAAGAAAAGAAAAACTTTATGCTAAATTTTCAAAGTGCGAATTTTGGTTAGAACAGGTACAATTCCTTGGACACCTAGTCAATCATGAAGGAATTCATGTAGATCCAACCAAGATTGAAGCAATTACTAAATGGAAAACCCCTGAGTCACCAACCGAGGTTAGAAGTTTCTTAGGATTGGCCGGTTATTATAGAAGATTTATTCGAGATTTCTCTAGAATAGTCATTCCTTTAACTAAGTTAACCTGTAAATTTGTTAAGTTTGAATGGGGAGTAAAACAAGAAGAAGCCTTTAAAATTCTTAAGCAAAGATTAACCCATACACCCATACTAGCATTACCAGAAGGAACTGAAGACTTTGTAGTCTATTGTGATGCTTCTAAATTAGGTTATGGATGTGTATTGATGCAACGACAAAAGGTTATAGCTTACGCATCTAAACAACTTAAGAATCATGAAGAGAATTATTCAACTCATGATTTAGAATTAGGAGCTATAATTTTTGCTCTTAAGATTTGGAGACATTACCTTTACGGTAGTAAGTTTACTGTATTCACTGATCATAACAGTTTAAGGTATATTTTCAAACAAAAGGAGTTGAATATGAGACAAAGACGCTGGATGGAAATGCTTAGTGACTATGATTGTGATATCCAGTATCATGAGGGAAAGGAGAATGTAGTGGCAGATGCTTTAAGCCAAAAGTATCATGAAAAGCCAAGAAGGGTACGTTCTCTTAAATTAAATCTACAAGTAGATTTAAATGATCAGATAAGAGAAGCACAAGAATCAGTAATCAAGGATGATTCTGAAAAATTAAAAGGTATGCTAAAAGAATTAGAACAAGGAACAGATGGAATTTGGAGATTCCATGAAAAGAGAATGTGGATACCTAAATTAGGAAACCTGCGTAATCGTATATTAGAAGAAGCCCATAAATCTAAGTATACGATGCATCCAGGAAATGATAAAATGTACCAGGATTTAAGGAAAAAATTCTGGTGGATAGGAATGAAGAAGGACATAGCAGCCTATATTTCTAAATGTTTAACTTGTTCACAAGTTAAGGCTGAACATCAGAAGCCCTCAGGTTTGTTACAGCAATTAGAAATGCCAGTTTGGAAATGGGAATTGATAACAATGGATTTTGTTACTAAATTACCCAAAACCAAGAAAGGAAATGATACAATCTGGGTGATTGTAGATAGACTAACCAAGTCAGCTCATTTCTTACCAATGAAAGAAACTTTTAGTATGGAACAATTAGCTAAATTATATGTAAATGAAATTGTTTCTTTACATGGTATTCCTTTATCAATTGTTTCTGATAGGGATAGTCGAGTTACTTCTCATTTTTGGTCAAGTTTCCAAAAGGCAATGGGAACTAAGTTAAAGCTAAGCACAGCTTATCATCCTCAAACGGACAGACAAAGCGAAAGGACAATTCAGACAATGGAAGACATGCTTAGAGCTTGTGTAATTGACTTCGGAGGTAATTGGGACGATCACTTACCTTTAATAGAATTTTCTTATAATAATAGTTATCACACAAGTATAAATGTTGCACCATTCGAAGCACTTTATGGACGAAAGTGCCGAACCCCAGTCTGTTGGGCAGAAATTGTGGAAAAGCAACTATTTGGACCTGAGATAGTGCAAGAGACAACCGACAAAATTATTCAAGTCAAGGAACGACTGAAAACAGCACGTGATCGACATAAGAGCTATGCTGATAACCGACGCAAACCATTGGAGTTTAAAGTAGGAGATAAAGTATTATTGAAAGTCTCTCCTTGGAAAGGAGTAGTAAGATTCATTAAACGAGGGAAGCTAAGTCCCAGGTATGTTGGACCTTTTAAGATTATTAGAAGAATAGGACCTGTAGCCTATCAGCTACAACTGCCAGAGGAAATGGCAGGAATACATGATGTATTTCATGTATCAATTCTCAAAAAGTGTTTAGCTGATGAATCACTGATAGTACCTCTTAAGGATATAGAGGTAAATGAACAACTCAAGTTTGTAGAAAGACCTCTACAGATTGAAGACAGGAAAGTCAAGAATCTCAAACATAAGAGACTAGTTCTAGTCAAAGTGAAGTGGGACTCCAAAAGAGGACCTGAGTACACATGGGAACTCGAATCTGAAATGCAAAAGAAATATCCGCATTTGTTTTAGTAGATCTCGAGGACGAGCTCTAAAACAAGGTGGGGAGAATGTAACAACCCTCGGTAAAACCGACACTCTCAGTATATTTCCGATACCCCATTATATCTTAAAAATATCCCAATATGTCTTATATTACACCCCGTATGTGAAAACCGAGCCCGTAATATGTTATAATTTATAAAATAAATCAAAAACAATAAATATTGAGTTGAGGCGGGCCGCGTAGGATCCCACCTCAAGCTCACGCGGGCGGTATAAGGGTCTAGACCTGATTCGCCTGATCTCTTTAGTTCAAACAGGCCGCGTAAGCTCACCTTAACTCTTACGCGGGCCGCTAGAGATCATCAAACACGGAGACATCCCAGGCCGACACGTGTCAACATCGTGGCGGGTCTACAAGCTGACCCAGCTAAGCTACGCATTGACTGGATGTTGACGCGGGACGCGTAAGCCCCGCCTGTATGTTACGCGGGCCGCGTGAGAGTCCAATTCAGCAAGTATAAATAGAACGCATCAGTTTTCGTTTTCCGTCGCTCATTCTCAATTCTCAAATCACAATTTCTGTAGAAGAGGCATTATAGTCGGGTATTATACCCCTAATTAGCGAGGTTCTGCTCCGTTGTAAGTATTATAACCCCAGTTTCGTAATAGTTACGCTGCCCGATTGATTTAGGGTTCCGTAACAACTGTCGTGGTTCTGCCCGACGTAGTTGTTGGAATACCGTCTCGGGGAGGGTATTATTAGTATTTTCAAAGGGTTATGATACTAACCAATGTACATCTGTATAAATTATAGATTATATCCAGGAAATCCTTACGCGAAGTCTAAGATAGCAAAGTGAGTTTATCCTCTTTTTGTTAAACTTTTTGGTAATGTTTTACCAAACCTTAAATGTTTTACTATGAAATTTAGCAGTGATTGAGTCTTTGTAGTTCTTCAATTACTGCCAGTATGTTGGGGTTTTGTATACAAAATGTACTACACTGTGAGTAGTAAGTCGAGGATGACAATACGTTACCATTGGACAATGAGTTAGCCAATGGGTAATATGACCCACAAGTCAGGGTTGACAGTACTAATGGAGTAATTGTGTAGATATAAACAATGTGATCGCTCTCAATACTGTTCACTGTGACTTTTTATTTAAACTTGATTAAACTGGGATTCACTCACCAGTATTTCCGACTGACAAATGTTTTTAAAACACGTTTCAGGTAACCCAATGTGACAGCCAATTAGTAAAAAGCCAGCTGGAGAGCACTGAAGGCTTGGGAAAATGTGGCTATAAAAGTTATGAAATAAACGATGTTTTAAAGTTCAATAAAATAGGGTTTGTCCCTATAAATGTATTGTAATAAGAAACTTGGGTTTTACCCATGTGATTATTAATATTAAATAAAGTGGTTTTACTCTGATAAACATTTCCTAACTACGGTCCTGATGTAAATTCCGCTGCAAGATTTAATAACTGATACCACCGAAACTCTGAGATCGCGACCGCCCTTTCCCGGGGGATCAGGGATCGGGGGTTGCGACATCGATTTAAGGTCAGGATATCATCAATTAAAGGTACAGGAAGAGGACATTCCCAAGACCGCATTTAGAACAAGGTATGGACATTATGAATTTACTGTCATGCCATTTGGTTTAACCAATGCCCCAGCCGCATTTATGGACATGATGAACCGAATATGTAAGCCATATTTGGATAAATTCATAATTGTTTTTATAGATGATATTCTAATTTACTCTAAGAGTGAAAAGGATCATGCAAAGCATTTGCATGCACTTTTAAGTCTATTAAGAAGGGAAAAGCTTTATGCTAAATTTTCTAAGTGCGAATTTTGGTTAGAACAGGTACAATTCCTTGGACATTTAGTGAACCATGAAGGAATTCATGTAGATCCAACAAAAATCGAAGCGATTACTAAATGGAAAACCCCTGAGTCACCAACCGAGGTTAGAAGTTTCTTAGGATTAGCTGGTTATTATAGAAGATTTATTCAAGATTTTTCTAGAATAGCCATTCCTTTAACTAAGTTAACCTGTAAATCTGTTAAGTTTGAATGAGGATTAAAACAAGAAGAAGCCTTTAGAATCCTTAAGCAAAGATTAACCCATGCACCTATATTAGCATTACCCGAAGGAACTGAAGACTTTGTAGTCTATTGTGACGCTTCTAAATTAGGTTATGGATGCGTATTGATGCAACGCCAAAAGGTTATAGCTTATGCCTCTAGACAACTTAAGAATCATGAAGAGAATTATTCAACCCATGATCTAGAACTAGGAGCTATAATTTTTGCCCTTAAAATTTGGTGACATTATCTGTATGGTAGTAAGTTTACCATATTTACAGATCATAAGAGTTTAAGGTATGTTTTCGGGCAAAAGGAATTGAATATATGACAAAGACGCTGGATGGAGATGCTTAGTGATTATGATTGTGATATTCAGTATCATGAAGGAAAAGCAAATGTTCTGGCAGATGCTTTAAGCCGAAAGTATCATGAAAAGCCAAAAAGGATACGTTCCTTTAAATTAAATCTACAAGTATATTTAAATGATCAGATAAGAGAAGCACAAGAATCAGTAATCAAGGATGATGCTGAAAAATTAAAAGGTATGATTAAGGAATTAGAACAAGGAACGGATGGAATTTGGAGATTCCATAAAAAGAGAATAGGGATACCTAAATTAGGAATCCTACGTCATCGTATATTAGAAGAAGCCCATAAGTCTAAGTATACGATGCATCCAGGAAATGATAAAATGTACCAAGATTTAAGAAAGAATTTCTGGTGGATAGGAATGAAAAAAGGACATAGCAGCCTATGTTTCTAAATGTTTAACTTGTTCACAAGTTAAAGCTGAACATTAGAAACCCTTAGGTTTGTTACAACAGTTAGAAAAACCAGTGTGGAAATGGGAATTAATAACAATGGATTTTGTTACTAAATTACCCAAAACAAAGAAAGGAAATGATACAGTCTGGGTGATTGTAGATAGGCTAATCAAGTCAGCTCATTTCCTACCAGTGAAGGAAACTTTCGGTATGGAACAATTAGCTAAGTTGTATGTAAATGAAATCGTTTCTTTACATGGAATACCTTTATCAATTGTTTCTGATAGAGATAGCCGATTTACCTCTCATTTTTGGTCAAGTTTCCAAAAGGCAATGGGAACCAAGTTAAATCTGAGCACAGCTTATCATCCTCAAACGGACGGACAAAGCGAAAGAACAATTCAGACGATAGAGGACATGCTTAGAGCTTGTGTAATTGATTTTGGAGGTAATTGGGACGATCACTTACCTTTAATAGAATTTTCTTATAATAATAGTTATCACACTAGTATCAATGCTGCACCATTCGAAGCACTTTATGGACGAAAGTGCCGAACCCCAGTCTGTTGGGCAGAAATTGGGGAAAAGCAACTATCTGGACCTGAGATAGTGCATGAAACAACCGACAAGATTATTCAAGTCAAGGAACTACTGAAAGCAGCACGTGATCGACAAAAAATTTATGCTGATAACCGACGCAAGCAATTGGAATTTCAAGTAGGAGATAAAGTATTGTTAAAAGTCTCTCCTTGGAAAGGAGTGGTAAGATTCATCAAAAGGGGAAAGCTAAGTCCCAGGTATGTTGGACCTTTTGAGATTATTAGAAGAATAGGAACTGTAGCCTATCAGCTACAACTGCCAGAGGAAATGGCAGGAATACATGATGTGTTTCATGTATCTAATCTCAAAAAGTGTTTAGCTGATGAATCACTGGTAGTACCTCTTAAGGATATAGAGGTAAATGAACAACTCAAGTTTGTAGAAAGGCCTCCACAGATTGAAGATAGGAAAGTCAAGAATCTCAAACACAAGAGATTAGTTATGGTCAAAATGAAGTGGGACTCCAAAAGAGGACCTGAGTACACATGGGAGCTTGAATCTGAAATGCAAAGGAAATATCCACACTTGTTCTAGTAGATCTCGAGGACGAGCTCTAAAACAAGGTGGGGAGGATGTAACAATCCTCAATAGACCGACACCCTCGATTATTTTTCCGACACCCTATTATATCTTAAAATATCCCAATATATCTTTAAATACACCCCGTATGTGAAAACCGAGCCCGAAATGCAGTATAGCATTTAAAAATAAAATAAAAATTGTTTATTAAGTTGAGGCGGGCTGCGTAGGACCCACCCCAACCTTACGCGGGCGGTATAAGGACTAGAACCGGAATTCGTTGACCTTTAAGCTTAGGCGGGCCGCGTAAGCCTTAGCTTACATTTACGCGGGCCGCGTAAGATCAAAAATGTGGCGCAACCCTGTACCGCCACGTGGCCAAACACCCGGCAGACCTACACATCGACTCAGCTAAGCTACGCGTTGACCCAGGGTTGACGCGGGCCGCGTAAGCCCTGGGCTTGTGTTACGCGGGCCGCGAGAGAACTGAGATCAGGCACTATATAAGAGAGCAACGAGTTTTCGTTTTCCGTCGTTCATTTCTTCTTTCTTAAATCACAATTTCTGAATAGTAGAAGTAATACTCGGGTATTATACCCCCTAAATAGCGAAGTTCTGCTCTGTTGTAAGTATTATAACCCCTGGATATGTATTAGATACGCTGCCTGATTGATCTAGGGTTCCGTAACGGCTGTCGTGGTTCTGCCCGACGTAGTTGTTGGAATGTCGTCTCGGAGAGGGTATTACTAATGTTAAAATGGGTTATTAATACTAACGCGTGTACATTTGTGTAAATTATAGATTATCACCAGGAAACCCTTACGGAAAATCTAAGACAGCAATGTGAGTAATCCTTCTTTTTGTGTAAACCTTTTTGTGAGTTGATCCACTTTTTGTAAATCTTTTGTTAAATGTTTTTACAAAACCTTAAATACTTTTCCATGCGAATAATAGTTATTGAATATTTGTAAGCATACAATTATGATGAGTATATTGGGGTTTTGTATACAAAATTTGTTACCACCTGGTCAAGGAGTAACATTTCCACAAGTTGAGTATGACAGTACCATGGATGTTAATTGATATATCTTGGAAACAAATATAATTGCGAGATCGCCCTCAATACTGTACACTGTGACTTTTTAAACTTGATTAAATTGGGATTCACTCACCAGTATTTCCCACTGACAAATGTTTTTAAAACACGTTTCAGGTAACAAACTGTGAAAGCCAAATAGAAGCCAGCTGGACAGCACTGAAGGCTTGGAAAAGTGGCAATAAAGTTACCTAAAATAGATGTTTTTATTAAATAACATAGGATTTATTCATATAAAAACGTGTGTACTATGAACTTGGGTTTTATCTAATTTGTTTAATGTTATAAAAACGTGGTATTTTACTCTGATAAATATTTCCTAACTACGGTCCTGATGAAAAATTCCGCTGCCAAATTAGACAATATGAGATACCACCGAAACTGGCTCGCGGCCACCCGTTCCCGGGGACTTGGGATCGGGGGTTGCGACTTAATTAAAGGTGGGACCCACTTTACAAAGTTTCAAGGCTTCATCTTTCCCACACCCCCATGTTTTCCGGTCATCTTCTCCGACTCCGGTCATCTTCTCCGACTCCGGTCATCTTCTCCGGCGGGCTTTTCATTTCCGGCCCTGTTGGCCTTCATTTGTAATTAATAAAAGTTTAGATTTCATTCAAATCTCTCTCAATTATAAAATCCACAAACGACCCCGTTGGCCTTCAATTGGTATCAGAGCGTAGGATTATCTGCCACCGTTTCCAAATCACGAAGAACATATCAGTTCATGTTCATCCCCTGTTTTGCGAATGGTAATAGAGGACACAGAATTTGGAAACCATAATTGTTGTTAAGGAATTCTATCAGTTTAGAATTCATCGCCCAAACATACGATCAAAGGAGGATCGTTTATATATAACCAGAATCGTTACAGAGGATCGAAATCGAAGATTATGGTTTTCCGACGAAAAATTCCGGCGAACCAGAAAGCGAACATTGAACATATAAAGTCAGGAATTAACGGTTAAAATAATCATTCCTTACCCTTATTGCATAATCGAATACATAAGAACTTTAATTCGGAATCAAAATCATAAATTTCCGAATCTTTGTTTGTTCGAATCAAAACCGTTCCGGAAAAACGAATTAGAAACAAAAATTTTAATGCAATTCGAAACAACAACATCAGAAACTTTTGATTTCGAAAAAGAACAATCAGTCTTATTTTTTTACGACCAGTGTGTCACACCCCAACTGATGGCGGAATCATCGGGGCGTGGCACTGAGCGAAACAGATTGTCCAGAAGTTTCCATAACAACTATCATTACCATTCAATTAAAGTGATACGTCCCATACCGTATCTTAAATAGTTAAATAATTATTACAGACAAGCATCAAGACAAGTATTCTGTTCCGACAACTCAGATTTAAACATAGCTAAATTATTCGTTGGTTTCTAGGACTCCAGTTCCTAGCTTCAAGTTCATCACAGCACAAAGAGCATAAAAGCAACCTAAGCACCTGTCACATATGTTAAAAATAAAGTCAATACATAAAATGTAAAGGTGAGCATACAAGTTTGATAATAGCATATAGAGTTCGAATTCGTTTACGCATAACCAGCACGTACACATAGTGAAATGAAGCACGTTAGTTATCGACATAGATCCATCGATACCAATGACTGCGGATTGACTGCCCGAGGCAGTTCGCAATACATGATTACCACCGTAATCCATGCAAGTAAAAGATCCTTAACAACCCCCGTGTGAATGGGTGCTGAGTCCAAACTATAGTACTATCGTTGCTAAGGCAGGTAGACAGCATTCCATGTGTAAACATAACAAACAAGCATTCATAAGCCACGTATAACATGCATTAATGGTTTAGCGTTAAAATAGCTTGAGTAGTGTGATAGTTGTGGTTTGAATATTCGTAACGTATGTAACACCCAAAAGTGCTAAAAGCAAAAAGGGTTCGAGTATACTCACAGTGATTATGGATTGAAGGGAGCGCTTTCAAGGGAGTACGGTTAGCCTGAATAGATTCGATAGCGTAATGATAAGTGGCGCGTAAAACAGTACAAAGTGAGGGCGGGTAGGATAGTTAATCGTGCGAATTAACTATCCGTGCGAGTAAGTTATCCGTGCGAGTAAGTTATCCGTACGAGTAACTATCCGTGCAAGTAAACTATCCGTGCGAGTAACAATCCGTGCGGATGGTATTCCGTGCGGGTGGTAATCCATCCGGATTAGTCACTCGTGCGGACAAGTAGTCCGTGCGGACAAGTAGTCCGTGCGGACAAGTAGTCCGTGCGGACAAGTAGTCCGTGCGGACAAGTAGTCCGTGCGGACAAGTAGTCCGTGCGGACAAGTAGTCCGTGCGGACAAGTAGTCCGTGCGGACAAGTTATCCGTGCGGACAAGTTATTCGAGTGGATTGTTTCTTCCTAAGTTAAGGATGTGTTTATGTATGATGGCTTGTGCTTTGGAGTTTTCGTTGTAGCATTTAGAAAACATCTAAGTATTTCTACCCTTCAAGCCGGTCGCGCGGACCACAATTCGTCCGGATGGTAGTCCGTGCGGACATGACCTTAAAGGTGAGTCACTTGGTGAAGTCCGCCCGGATGGTAATCCGTGCGGACAATGGTAATCCGTCCGGACAGTTTGTTCGCGTGGACAAAGACAATCCGTCTGGATAGTCTGTCCGTGCGGACAACTTGGCCGTGCGGGTGAACATTGTTTGAAATTGTTTAAGGTCTTAGTATCTCATGATCCGAAGAGTAATCCATTCAGAGGTCGTCCGTCCGGATTGTTCATTCGTTGATACTCAAACCTCGTTTTGAAGGTGGGTCCCAAGTGTAGCTCGCGCGGGTGACAACCCGTCCGGATCGTCTGTCCGTGCGGGCAGCTTGTTCGTGAGGACAGCTTGTCCGTGCGGACAAGCTACTCGTGCGGACAACTTCCTCGTCCTGGTTGTTCCTGTTGGGTCAAATTGGAGAATGATGTTATCAATTATGACGGCTTTACTTTAGCGACTTTATTGTTTGTATTGGATGACGTTTTTATTTATTTTAGTCTGACGTTTTAGCGAGTTTAGTAGGTTTTCCAAGCAAGACGCGGCTTGCTTGGAAAACAAGGCTCAAGGGGCTATATATAGATTATTATACCTCACTTGTGAGGCGTGCATTTGTGAGCCTCCACCCCGGGGGAGCTCACCCGGGGTGGATCATTATCTTATATTTTGTTCATCATTTTCAATGAAACTTTCCTTGTTCAATCACTAAAGTTTCTATCTTTCTTGTTTTTTTATCTTTGTTCTTGGCTCAAAATCATCCGTCTCGTATTATTTACCGAATCGAAACTGAAACCCGATCGTTTCGGGACTATCATTTGGTATCAGAGCCTCGGTGGCTCGTTTCAGTTTTCGGTTCGGTCGGATCTTCATCGAAAACCCGCCGGAGACGTAAAACATATGCAGATTTGGTATTTTTTTTGTGTTTTGGAGTTGTTCCAGATCTGGTAAGTGTTCATTGGGTGTCATATGACATTTATGGTTGGAATCCTAAAGGTTAAGGGAGTGTAGATGTGTGGCGGCTAGGGTTTTCACGGCCAGTGGTGAATCTGAGGTGAATAGGTGTAAAAATGATGGTGTTTCTTTCTACCGGCATTATAAGATTTAGCGTTTTTATTCTTCAGCGATGATAATTCAGATCCAGCAATTTTATGATAGAGAAACAAAGAAAGAATACATAAAGGTTTTGTAGAGATAGAGGTGATCTGAGAAGAGGTCATCGGTGATATTGGTGAGCTAGCCAGATTCCGGTTCGTTGTTCATCAAGTGCAGAAAGAAAAGACGACTTTATGTTCTTACTTTTTGAATCCAGTGACTTTATATTTCATGAAGGTCGTGATTTCAATGGGTCGACTTCATATGAATCATGTTCTTCATTCGGGAGTCATCGATGTTCTTTGGTTTGATTCAGATGAAGAGTGGTGGCTGGTTATGTTTATGGTTGGATGTTTGATAGTTGACGATGTTCCAGTCGAGCATGGTTGTGGCGGCACATGGTAGCGACTGAGGTTGTTTATCGGCGATTTGAGGTTGTCGCCGGACTTTGGGTGGTGGTGCACGGTGGAAAGTTGATGGTGATGTAAAGGTGGCGGCTGTTTGCATACCCTAATTCTCATGATTGGACTCTCCCAAATGATTGGGCCATAATTAGGTGTGTTGGGCTTTGTGATTAGCTTGTTTTATTCAGATTAATGCAATATGTGGAGCCCAAAATTGTTTAATGGAATGGATAGGGAATGCATGCTAGGGCTGTGATTGGTGACTGTATGATGAGGCCCACAATTGGTTTAAGAATTTTATTACATCTTTCTTTTAGGGTTTCGCATACATCACATTTACCTCAAGGTATGAGCATCAGCAATTTTATTTAATTTGGGCCTAGAATATGCAGTGTTATTATTTCTATCGGATGAGCACAGCATTTGATTTTTAAGTTTAAAAGTGTGAGAATCACCAATTTTATTTGGATCGGGTCTTAAAAGTTTATTTGTGGAGCCTAGAATTTTAATCAGTTTTGCGTTGGGATATATTTTGGGCCGGAAGTACAAGATTATTTTATGGGCCAGCAACTTTGGTGGGTTTTGCGTTTTGGTCACCAAAGAAATTATTGGCGACTTTAGCGTTGGATCGGGAGCCAAACGCAATCTGACAGAATTGAAGATTCTCACAATAAAGCTAATTATTTAATTTTTATCATTGAACTTCGAACCCTATCATATGCCTATTACAATTGTATCTTCAAAAGTAAGATGAGGTGCTTTGAATGACAAGATATAGGAGGGTCTACATTTGCGGGGGAAAACGACAATGGAGATTTTGGATATTTAGCCGATTTGTGAAGATTCGAAGACGAGGTCAGATTTATTTTTGAAGATCAGTTGAAGAATTGATAGCATCATTCTCGGGGGAATATTGTTGGGTCAAATTGGAGAATGATGTTATCAATTATGACGGCTTTACTTTAGCGACTTTATTGTTTGTATTGGATGACGTTTTTCTTTATTTTAGTCTGACGTTTTAGCGAGTTTAGTAGGTTTTCCAAGCAAGACGCGGCTTGCTTGGAAAACAAGGCTCAAGGGGCTATATATAGATTATTATACCTCACTTGTGAGGCGTGCATTTGTGAGCCTCCACCCTGGGGGAGCTCACCCGGGGTGGATCATTATCTTATATTTTGTTCATCATTTTCAATGAAACTTTCCTTGTTCAATCACTAAAGTTTCTATCTTTCTTGTTTTTTTATCTTTGTTCTTGGCTCAAAATCACCCGTCTCGTATTATTTACCGAATCGAAACTGAAACCCGATCGTTTCGGGACTATCATTTCCGTCCGGTTACCCTTGGTCGCCTTTGCCGTTTATCGAGACGTTCTGATTACGTGTCAACCATTTGGAATCGTATCCTTACCCGTATGACCAAGCCGGCCAGGAATCACCCTAACTCGGCCTGTCAGCGGTTTAGAACGGTCATCCCGGTCTAACCCGAAATCAGGTGTCTTGCGGGTAGAATCCAGATCTAGAACTAGCGCATCACTAATATTGAGTGGAAGACTAGAACTGATCCGATTCGTACCGCTTTTGAGGGTAAAAGAAGGAGAAAACTTGGGTTTATTTCTTTCAACTCTTTTATCCTTAGAAAAGTTTAGATCTAGGTGAAGTTGTTGTGAAATCTTGTGGAAATCGTTCAGATCTGAGTTATTCTTGGTGGAATGAGGTCAAGCTTGAAGTTCATGAGAACTTTATGATGACGTCACCCCGAGAATACCTCAAATCTTGATGATTTCATGGTTAAAAGTTGAGATTTGAAATATAGAAAGGTGTAGAATTGTGTAGTGATCAAGAATGTACAAGAATTAGAGCAAGATCTTACCTGGATTGAGAGAAATCTGAGGAAAGGTGAAGAAAGTGTGCTGGTCGGACGTCACTTGCCAAAAGTGGAAAGTTTGGAGAGTGACCCGTGTATTTATAGGATGCTAAAAGGGGAAAGGGGTGATCCGTGCGGATTGCAGGTCACCCGGATGGGTTATCCGCGCGGACTGGTCATCCGTGCGGACTTTCAACCCGTGCGGATTGGCAATCCGTGCGGATCGGCAATCCGTGCGGATGGACCATCCGTCCGGATGTCGACTGAATGGTGCGTTCGGGTGTGATGACGCTTCGGTTTCGATTGCGAGCGATTCAATAGGGTTTCCTAGTCAAATTACTTTCAGTCCCAACTATTTCGTATATAACATGGTTCGACTCGGAATTCGGGTTCGGGTTCGTTTACATTCGAGTTGGACTTAGACTTAGAGTTCGATTGAGTTCGCTTGATTTCCCACAACAAAACATAAATAAACATGCACAGGTAACACGTAAGGCACACACACGTATAACGATAAGTAAAATACATAGCTCGAGTTACGATTTGATGTCGATTCGATTAGTATAGCTTGATTATTAGTTGATTAACTTTATCGCATTGTTACTTCCTATCATTCACAGTCGTAGGTCGATTGAAGTACGATTAACACGATTCGATTATTGCAAAGGACGACACTTACTCCACATAATATAAATAAAATAAAAACATTTCTACGAGTCAAGTCGCGCGAAATCGGTCGTTGACTTTGACCTTGACTTTGACTTTCACTTATGAAAACACGGGGTGTTACACAGTGGATCAAAATTCAAAACGAACAAAGCCTGTTTCGTTTTTTATATATAAACCGTATTCGAAGTTAAGGGATTTATATTCACAAGGGAATCTGATTAAGGATATCAGATTAAATGCCAAATGAATTGAAGTTGTTCAATAAGAACACAGATCGAAGAACAGAAAGTTGTTTTGGGCGAAATTGTGTTGGGAAATTTGGCTTTTGAAAAGTCAAAGTGTGGGTTTAAGGAAGAAAGCATCAAATTATTTTGATTTATTTTTAAAAACAAAATAAATAAGGTAAAATACCAATAATACCCTTGCATTAAATAAAACTAACTGAATTATTTAACTCAGTTTGGTGTAAAGGACTTAAAGTGATATAAAACATGTGATTTAAGGACATAAACTAAAACTAAAACTTTTAAAGGGACGTTTCAAAATTCAGGTAATACATAAAGGACAAAAAGTGAAATTTACTCTAATTGTTGTTAAGAGTTTATTTGTTAGTTTTCAAAATGTCTAAAAAATATTATCACACTAACGTATGGGATCGTTGTAATCGATATAGTTTTTTAAATGGTTTAGTAATTGTGATAAATGGATATCAAATTGATATCCATATGAACTTGTAATAAGGTGCACGCGTATTGCGGTGCGAGTAATCGCAAACATCAAATGGATTAGTTAAAGTGTTATGTGATGCGTTAACCATATGAAAACACTTGTTTCGACTGTTTTGCCCCTGACATCAATGTACCATCTCAAGTTGTAAGAAATTTGGTTGATATTGAATCTTCAAGTGAGCTTATGAAGGGAATTCAAATAGAAGATCCACACGTATTCTTTTGAAACTAAATAATTGACTTTGATGTCAATGTCCTCTCATTTTTTTGGTCAATTTTTCATACTTTTGAGAGAAAAAAAAATTGATGTTTAGCATCCTACAAATTAATTTGTTTGTGCCCTTTTATCCTTATCTTTCTCTATTTTGAGAAAGTTGACACTTTCACGAGACCAGTCATAGAAAATAGGTCAGGTGCCTCATCGAGCGGTTAATTAACCGAAATTAACCAAAACCAAACCATATCGAACTTCATAACCGGTTAACCAAAACCAAAGTTCGGTTATGGTTACGATTTTCATAACTGAAGCTAGCGTTTATGCTTATGGTTAGGGGTAAAAACGAACTAAACCGACATTTGTATACCCCTAATTTGGTATAAGTTACAAGTTTTAACACTAGCATTTAAACTTAATTAAATTTGTGTAAAATGACTTTTTTACCCTCTTGAACATCGAAGAATTAGTTTTTAACTGTACATTGTAAACCAACAAAGGTAAATAGACACAATCACGAATTTAAGTCGATACTATACATGTCGACCAGTCTAACCCGCTTAGTATGGATGTTGTACTCGGGCTGGGTTATAGATAAATGGGTTGACCAGTCAATACCTTTAACTTGTTTACAACCTAACTAAGACTATTAACAACTCAGGTTTGACCTAGTTTACTCGTTTACCAATAAACCACGCATTTGGATTATATAATTTAAACGTGCATGGCTTAGAGTTGAGTTTTTCAACACGATTGATGAAATGGGTCGTGTTCGGGTTATGTGGTACTAACCCAAATTTCGACAGAAATTGCCACCACGAAATATGGTGAACACAGTCCTTAGAGCTCAGTGTGACGACTATTTCGCCAGTTCAATAATGTGAGCATAATGGCTTTAACCCATGTAACCTGACACGACAACACTCTTGTTTAAGTGTTTAAACTCAAAACATCAATTCAAAAGGAAGACAATAATAACAATGTTATTAACATGATACTATGTTTTCAAACAACAAGCTAGTTAGAGGGCACCGGTGTTTTTGAGGCCCAAAACAACACCAACACCAATAATGTGACCAACGGTCCCACAAGCTAATGTGTCAGCAAGCGTGAACCCAGCCGGGTCTCCGGTTTGAAGCCCTGAATCCCTCACCTCAAGCTTTAGCCCTGCGGTCGCCTTCCTGTTTGCCGATGGTGCCAACCCAAACCTTCCAGCAAACAACATCAAGGTGGTTGATGTCACCATTATCTATCCAAACAAATCATTCAAATTCTTTTAAGTAATTATTTTAATTGCAAAACTATTAAATTTTTATGTAAATAATTCTTTAAGTATTTAACCAAATTTGTTGGTGAACCAATGAAATCACACCGGACGCCTAAAGCTCCCTTTCCCTTGGGCTTCATTGGTTGCACTGCCACCTGAAAATTTGTCAACCAATATAATTATACATATATTAAAAAATTATAAAGAAACCTTGTGAATAGTAACTTCAGCCATCAGACGATGTTATCGTATATATACATGTTTTCCCTCAATTAGATCAGTGCTGGCATTTGGTAATTTATATTTATAACGAACCATTTATTAAAAAATAGTTGATTCGGGTAATAAGTTTTTTTTTGCTTATGGCTCAATTTAATTAAGCCTACTCGAATTATACAATTGGTTAATTTGGGTATAATATCGTTATAAAACTTGCTAACTTAAAATTGTTCAAATGGGCAAACTTCACTAACACCTTTGTGTGTCGCCACATATTACTCGTACGCCGTCGCCTCTCCCACAACCGCCACCGCCACATGATTATATTAATTACAAACTTTGACCCACTTTTCATAAATAAAATGATTACCATTATAATGGGTTAACTTTTATAAGGATTTTTTTATTCATACTTGCCAAGTTACATCAAAATAATAATACAAATTTTTATAATACAAATTTTTTTTTAGAAAATGTTGTTAAAAAAACAAATAAAATGATTAAAAAGAATAATGAAATTAGAATGAACTAACCATGTTTTGAACCGGAGAAAGTGATGGTGAAGTGGCTTTTAAACCAGTGAACTGAGGAAGAGAGGACATGACAACACTTGCCATTGTTGATCTGAGTTTGAAAGATGAGAAGTTTTGAAAGATCTTAAAAACCAGAAGCCACATAAAAGACTTGGGTTCATGGCCATGGAAAGTTTGAAGTAGGATAAAGTTTGATCCTTGGTGCTTACATGGCATTCAATGATTGGATATCGCCATATGCCACTAGATTTTATTATTAGAAAAATACGAGTACCAAATGATCTCTTGACCTGGTAGTCAAGTGGGAGGTGAGAAGCTTTGCTTCTCTTGAAGGTTCTGGGTTCAAATCCAGGTAAGGAGGATTTTAAACGACATCCTAACCGTACGTCGTTCAAAAAAACACGAGTATAGTTCTTACTTCTTTTTGGTTGTACACATAAACAAGATATATATTTGTAATTATTTAACAAGAGAACTTCACATGAAGGGACTTTAGTTTTACGGTATCAAAGTGTTTATTCAATATGATCCCCCCTCGTTGGGCTAAGGGATCACGGTTTTGTGGTGGGACAGGCGATAAACAAGGCAGAGGCGGGCAAAGTAGCTAAACACGAAAAAGCTTGTATCGAGAATCAGCACGTGTTCGTCCCGTTCGCTTTCGATACATTTGGCGCTCTCGCCCCTGACGCGGTGCGATTCCTAAAGCGAGTTCAACAGGTGGTAAGCAGTAACACCACACATGTTAAGGGGCAGAATTTTGTGTTTAGCAGGGTAGGGTTTGCCATTCAGAAGGGGGTAGCGGCGCAGCTTGTTGCTCGTCTACCTGCCATTAGTTTGTAATTTCTGTTTACAGAAAATGTAAATATAACATTTTATTTCTTTTTAAGTTATTTCGGGACTGGTTTCATTTAGGTTGAGAGGATTGATGGCACGTGAAACCGCTAAAAAATTGTTGTGTTATTATATATATGTATATGAAAGTCGGATGACATTGTATATTTTTTAATAGTAACATTCTATATATTAGACAATGAGACTATAAGCTTAAAAGAAAGATAACCGGTAGAATTTTCAAGTCCTTCTAGTTTTTAGCACTAGATCAACCAAATCATTGTTTACGTAATTAACAGTGTGTGCTGCTTGATTCTAAAGCGTAGATTATTGTTGAAACTTTGATAAATTTCGGTCACCAGACACAATAATGAAGTTCTTTAGGCATCTGAAAACTAAAGCATGATCCCCTGAAATGATTTTAACTAAAAATTCCCGCCTCCTTGATTTTCTTAAGGCCCCCCCCCCCCCCCCACACACACATATATATTTGTTCAAGCTTCGCTCTGCCGACGCAATAATGAAGTTCTTCGGACATCCAAAAAAATGATGAAACGCAAAAGAAAAAGGTTTTATGAATCTTGTATTTGCTTTATAGATTGAGGTATAAGGTCTCACTTTTGACACAATAATGTAACCATATCGAGTTTAGAAAACAGATGTACTTTACATTTGTAAATGGACAATATAAACTCCACATTGTGACGCTACCTAGTTTTTTTTAATAATATTGTTTAGTGATTAATTGGTACCTTACATTTGTAAACGGACACTAATAAAACTACATATGTGCATCCGACACAAAACCTCAGTGAGGGGAAATCAACATAACCTATTACAAAAAGGGGTTTTTTACATATTTTCTCCTTTTAAGCTAGCTTATTACATATTTCCCCAAACAAAAAAAAAAAAAAACAATTACATATTTCCCCTTTTCTTTCTTTGAGAAATTACTCAATTACCCTCTACTTATCCCCCATAATAATATTTAATTTTCATATCTGATTGTTTCTCTTCCCATGCCTAACCCTACATCATAGAAGCCAGCAAAAGAAAACGATTTAGGGGCTGTTTGGTAGCCTCTAAATGGTCATTAAGAGGCTACCTCTTAATGGAATCATTAAGAATTTTACCAATGAAAAGATAGAAGAATGTGACATGTGTTGATTTACCATTCAGAGGTTACCTCTTAACCATTCAGACTTGAAGTTACCTCTTATTCATTCAGAGGTTTTAAACCATTAAGAGGTAGCATCTGAATGGTCATTAAGAGGCTACCAAACAGCCCCTTAGTAGGCTGTAATTCTCTCGATTTCTTTCGAATACATTCGATTCTGCTGATGAATTTCGATTCTATGTTATTGTTTTGTTTTAATTTTTGTTCGATTTATTGATGATTTCTTATGAGCTTAATGTTCATGTTCTTGAGCTTTTTACAGTTCTGGATTTGAAATCAAAAGGGGAATCCAAGAAATTATAAGCTTGAAGGTTTGCGTTACACGAATTTCACAATGTTTTCGTAAATTGACAGGTGGATTAGAAGGCGATTTGAGATAAATCTGATTGATGAACCAAATCTCGAGATCGAAGACGAATATGAAGACGTTAGCTGTTGAGTGTTCTTCGTTCTCCTAAAGTTTCAAAAGAAGTAAACAATATTACCGTATTAATCATTTAATCGTTCTGATTTGTTTTACTTATTTCAACCAAATCAGTTTCACAGGCCATGAATCCTTATTCTTAAACTCTTTTCACTTCTGTGTTGTAGTTTTCGCTCTACTTTTGTGTTGATTCATGGTTTAAATTTTTAATTCTCAACAGATTAAGTACTCAGCTAGGTAGCTTCTTCATTGTAATTACTCACAGAGCACCTGGGGCATGTTTGGCTAAGCTTATTTAAGTCAAAAAGGACTTTTGGGAAAATGACTTTTGGGAAAAGGACTTTATAAAAAGGAGTTTTTTAAAAAAAGTGTTTGGATTAGCTTATGAGGTGAAAAAAACCAATAAGTCAATAAGTAGTTTTTTAAAAAGTGTTTGGCTTAGCTTATTGATATAAAATGACTAAAAGGGGCATTCTTTCATAAGGTATGTTAAAAAATAAGGGGTATATTGGTAATTTGTTGTTTGAAAAGCTATAAGCTGATCAAGAAGTCACAATCTCTTAACTTTTCAAAAACTCATTTTCCTTCATATCAAAAAGTCATTTTAAAAAGCACTTTTCCATTTGCCAAACACTAAAAACTGCTTATTGGTTTTTTGATAAGTCAATAAGCCAATAAGTTGGTTAGAAAAGCTTAGCCAAACAACATGCCCCTAATGTTTTCCTTATGGGCAATGCACTGGAACAGGGTGTTGTGAAAAAATCTATACCTAAGGGGACGGGGGTGGTCACTAGTGATAAAATTTCATCACTCACAATATCCAATCATGTTCCGCCATGTCAGCAACCATTTTTCCATCACTCACAACCCTTTTTAATGGGGGTGGTCATCACTCACCACCACACCCAACAATTTCCCCCAACCAACAACTACCCTCACAAAATAATATCATCACGGCGTTGAAAAAATAACGAAATCGGAAACCGTGATTGTATCACGCGTTATACTTGGGGGTGGGGGTGGGAATTTGTAATGTTCCACGCGTTATACTTTGTTTTCGTGATACAATCACGCACCGCCCCGGGCGGCCTAAGCCTTTCACATATGGAACTCCTACTGAGTAGGAGTTTAGTTAATTTATTTTCAGTATTTAAGCGCTTCAATTGTTTTAGTTTTATTATCACATCAGTTCATTAGCCGAAAATCCGTTTCTAATAGCCATTACAATATGTTTGGTATTCTGCGTCAAGTACATGGGTGCCTTTTTATTTGATAAATAGAAAGATATACGATTGTCGGGTTAAAGAGGTGAGCCTGAAACGAAACTTGAGGGGTGTGTTGGAATTAATTCATCAGGTGAATTGGGAAAATATATAATTGATTGATGATATTAGAAAGAAGAAATATGTAAATATTTGTTTAATAGTTCATTAAGGGTAAAATAGTTATTCAATAAGAGTAGTTTTAATGAAAAGGGGAAATATGTAATATATATGGGTTAGGGAGGGGAAATATGTAATTTTTTTTTGTTTTTGTTTGGGGATATATGTAATAAGCCAACTTAAGAGGGGGAAATATGTAAAAAACCCTTAAAAAAATAGGTATATGTGACGATCCTGATCCGAAATAGTATTCAAGTTACGTGTGATCTCTAACGAAAAAAGTAGCTACGTAAAGTAGTAAATCATCCTAAATATATTCTTTTTATTAATAACTAGAATAACATAAGTGTAGTAATTCGTGTCTTACATATAACATATTATTCATGTATGTAAATATTCGTTTTAGCTTGAAATTATTTTCATCCTATTCTCAACCGATTATCACCAAAATGTTCAAAGAGTACCCAATATATATTTTTATGATTTTCGGTCGATGTGAAGCACGTTTCAATATCCTTTTGGACGACATATTACTACGACTCTATTTTTTGCCACTATTCATTTTCATGGTTTTTGTTTTTGATACGATTTGGTTTTGGTTGAGGTTGAGCCGCCATGACGCACAACCATAACCCGCTAGTATAATTCTATTTCGATATAATCGTTGGGCTTGAACATAAGCAATGATACATGGGCTGGTAGCCTGGTAGGAAAGTTGCGCTATTAGAGGACTGGACCTATTCTTAACCTTTAATGGGCTATGCTTTAATGTATTTGGGCCTCAGTTACTTGGACCGGACCAGACGTATAGAGCCCATAAGCTTCCAAGGTTGGTTCGATCTCACATTGTCATTTATTGCTTTCCTCAAATGTATAAAATATTTTAATTAAACATTGTTTTATAAAATAAGAGCATAGTTTTCACAACAAAGTTCTTTAAAACATTTTTATGTGTAGAGTTTTTTTTCATCCAAAGTTTGATTATTACAGTAGTTATATTTTTTTTAAATTCAACTTATTTCACTCATTCAACCTTTTCTATTCATTTCATTTAGTCAAGAAAAGTAGTAGAGTAAATTATACAAATCGTTCTTTATATTGATACCAGATTGCAAACCATATCCTTTATCTTTAAAAAGTACAAAAAACGTACTTTACCTTTACAAACTTTTGCACATTATGTTCTTTAGCACTAACTCAATTAGTTTTCATGATTAAATCTGATCAAGTGAACCCCACACGAGGGTATTTGGTCATTTTACCATAAATACTAAAATAAATAATCATAAAAATTAATAAATAATACATTTATGTGGGGTTCATTCGGTCAGATTTAACCATAAAAACTGAGTTAGGGTTAAAGGATGTAACATGCAAGGGTTTGCAAAAATTAAGTACATTTTTTGTACTTTTTTAAGGTAAATGATATAGTTTGTAATTTAGTATGACGACTTTTGTAATTTACTCAAAGTAGAAAACTAATCGTCTTTTTAACTCCCATCCTAGTGGCATCTTAGGGGTGGGATAAGGTTTTCCCCATATTTATTGAGTTTTCTCCTGAATTGGTGTATAGGCATTATGCCTAGTGGAGATGGATATGATCGATTTATTCCGCTGGTGGCACGATAATACTCTAATGGTCCGTTAGTGATCCAAATTTGCCGTTAAAAAAAAAAAAAAAAAAAAAAAAACCCTCAAAAGCTGAACGTATTGTTTATGCGTTATTATTGTGTTAAAAGATAAGCAAAGTATCTTACAAAAATGACATTCAATAAGATTCCTAAACCAACAACCAAGACACCCTGCCTTTTAATGCATCATTAGCTTATCATGTACAAAAGTAATAACATGCCACCACTTTCCCACCAATGCAACTTCCATATTGATGCCACTCTTGATTTTGCTGGCCTATAAATAATAAAAATGTAATAAATAAAAAATATTAGAAATTTCAAAATAAGATGAAACTTATTTTTATAGTATGTGTTCTTAGTTTTCTCAAACTTGTACCAAAACATGTAAAAAGAAAGCGGTATCGCGATGCAACTTACTCAGATGCAACAAATTTGCATTTCCCGTAACCTGACATTCATAACACGTCAAAGAGATTGCAACGCGTGAGTAAGGTTTTAATCATTAAATTCGGTTCGATTTGAATTTATGATTGATGACATTGAAACAAACTTACTAGGATCAATCTTGGTCAAAGTGGCGGTGCCACCAAAATTGCAAGCAACATCGGAATTTCCATTTTGTTGGTAGTAGCTATTGAAAGCAAAAGAAGCGTGTGAAAATAGTGTGTCGGGTTGATAACATGGGCCTCCAGGTCGAATCTGATTACAATCTGTCATACCCAAACCGCAAACCCAGTCCAAGGCGTTTTGTAGATCGGTTTGTGATGCACTTGGTGAGGCTACACACCAATTTGAACCACCCAAAAATGTCATGTTGCCTTCTGGTGGTGACAATAGAGTGCTGTCCATTGCCCCAACCACCACCATATCTACACATAAAATGTACAACATATTATGGTGCACACATTAGAAACATAATTGTATTTGTTTGGATGTAAATAACACTTTGTACAACAAAGCAAGCATGCAATCACAACAATACTGATTATCCTGTCATATGCTAAATACTATGTATTTAAATTCCTATAAATATATTTAAACCAAAATGATGTACAAACTAATGGGCGAAAGAAACTCACGGTAAAAAAAAAGTGTGGCGAGGAAGGCAACCTGATACGTGTAATGGTTTATAAAGTTTTTGGACGGGTTTACCTTATTTTTGTAAGGCAAATTGGATTTTAGTAATCCAACCTTTAACCTATTGGTCGATAAAAATTCATACCGATAATTTAACCATTCATATATATTGTTAACTTACAGTTTCGTTGTGAAGTGAAATCTTGCTCGCTTGGTCGTTATAGATTTACACTTGTTTTCACCCTATATCACTCACAATGATGATTATGAGCAAGATGGGGACATGTAACTTGTAAGCAAAATCGAGTGAAAATAGGGGTTAAGTTAAGGGGGGTGCACACCATGGTACTTTAAGAAAGCACTTTAAGATCGGTCTTTGGTTGGGACAGCTAGCCTATTATGCGGTCAAAAAAAAAAGTGAAAATCAAGTGTAATTGTATAACGATTATGTGAGTGAGATGACCCTTAATAATAAAAATGAAAGTTGTGAGTGTGATTGATTAAAATGGAAATATGGACTATAATTAGTCAACGAGTTATAATAATTTGGATTGTTAAAATCTAATTTGCTTTTTAAACATGTGATTATCAAATCAAATGCAAAACCACAAAAAAATGCATCAATCTAAAAAAGTTATAGAAGTTTTACAATGATATATACAACCTTTCTATGGTATTTATGTAACACAAAAGTTAAATTTTTTACAGAAAACAATATATGCATGTATGGGGAAAATGAATATCAGGAGGACCAAAAATATTCATTTAAAAATCCCCTAAAACCGATTCATTTAAACACCCCCATGTTGATCATCTCACACTCATCATGCATGCATTGTTTTAAAACCTAAAATTAAAAAATGATTTTTTTTTTGTTTTTGTCAAAAAAAGTTGACTGTTTCAAATTTAAAATTTTGCCTTGTCAAAATCTGGTTAAGGAGATGATATATACACCACACAAGTTACTTCATCCTTTACAATTTACACACAGTATTATGTGTTATTGTACCATGCATTTATAGCATTAATATTCCTTGTGATGTACAAATTTCACAAGAAAAGTAGAACTTCAAAAACCAAAATAACACGAAACCAAACGAAAACGAAAACGCTATAGTTTGTTAAAATACATAACTTAAAAAAATAGAAGGGAATATGTCACAGAATAGTAACCAAATTTTAAAAGTGTTCTAATTAGGTCACTCGTATCGTTTTTGTCCCAATTAGATAACTTAACAATCAAATCGAGTCATGTCCTTTTTTCTATGTGTCAAGAAAAAAATGAAGAATAAGATGTTGGGGTCGGATTATTTTAATATATGAAATTATATTTATAAAAAATAAAAACACTTTAATTACGTTAAAAATTAAAAAAAAACAAGTTACAATCCACGTCATCACTCGAAGTTAGCATCAAATAAAAGGGAAAAAAGAAACAAAAATCCACATCACCATGGTTACTTATGAAATGGATGAAAAAACCCTTAATTTTAATGAAAAATGAATGTTGAGTGACCTGATTAGAACACTTTTGAAACTTGAGTGACCTAATTGGAACACTTTTAAAACTTGGTTACTATTATACAAAGAATAGATAAAAAAAAGTAGAAATATTAACAATAGATAAAAGGAAAGGAGATGGAATTAGAAGAGATACATACATAGATACAATAATGCAAGGAGTGTTTGAAAGGTGAAAGACATGGTTCAAGATGAAGACTAGACCTTTGAATTATTATGTGTATGGTTAAGAGAGAATGAGGGTTAAATGCACATCATCATTCAAGAATCAAGAGTTTTCTTCTACACAAATTTTCCTCTTTCACTTTTTCTTTTTCTGATTTGCTTTATTTTATATAATATTTTCTTGATGCTGGTAAATGTTAAAAGAATAACTACAGTATTTGTTAAAGATTAAATACATATAAGAATGAATGTATATTAAATCAAATTTTATTTTTTGTAATATACATTTTCACGAAAAATTATATATCTGGATTGGCCATCAAGTTATTAATATTATACAATACGCCAGCTAAAGGAGTAATTATTACAGAAATTATATTTAGATCATGTTATTTGTTTACATTAAATCGTACAATTTGTTCTCAATAATGAATATCTTATAATATATGTTGTTATGTTATTTTGAAATAGCTATATGTGTCTACATGTGACAATTATGTGTGTCTAAAACTATTTTGATCGTACAATGTTTACATATTGATCAGATTTTCCGTTGAAAGCTAATATGTGTCTAGAAGTGACAAAAATTTACATTATTCTTCATTTTTTTTTACATTTTAATGATATATGTTTTTCAAATTTATCGAGATTTTGTATAAGTTTGAAACATTGTAGAACTATTGCCGTAAATACGTGCTTCACGCGTCGATCAACAACGCGTGAGTGTACGATGGTGATGATGGTGGCACATGACTAGGGTTGGTGGTTGATTTATTTTGTTCAAATCATAATTTCAAGGTGACTTTAATGGTGTCGACAATGAGATTTAATTTAAAACGTAAAAAAAACGTGTATATAATTTCTCAAAAACTATGAATAAAAAACTATATATTATGATTAACAGATTTTATTGTCCAAAGAGACAGATAAGTTTGTTAAACAGTTAAAAACCAAAGTAATAAAAGTTGGTTAAGGGTTATTTTATACAAGTATAATTATTAGTAAGATTATGTTCTCATAAACTTGTGTTCTTGTCCTTTTAGATAAACTACATTGCTTGCAAGAGTTATAAAGGACCTAAGCTATGGTGTCACAATCACACATAAACTTTAAAAGTACTTTACTGTTTTATCCTATTAACTACTTTACTGTTTAGTATTTATGAGCTTCTTTTGATTTCAACTTACATTTACTCCACTAAAATGTAACCTAAATGATGTACAACATCCCTAACATTTACTATGTTCTTTCTAAATATATTTTTTTAGTGTCACTCTTTTAAAATATTCCCTGTGTGACACACTCTAATACAAAAAAAAAAAAAAAAAAACCCTTAATAAAACATAAAGAAGTTAATTGGGTCCGGTTGATTTATATTCCATCTTCATTTTGGTTTTTTGTCAAATCTAAACCTTCATCTCATGTGCTTGTGTCCCACGTTTCATCTGACCGACTCGACATATCTTTGACTTGGCCAAGCGGCTAGTCATAAATTCTTAAGAACCACAACATGTAGTCGTAAACAATGAACAGAAGTCGGACCCTTGGGACCGTTTTAATGTGACTTGTGGGAACCATGGGTTTGGCCATGTTCAAAACAAGCCTGGTCCTAAATGTTTTAAGGCCAATGCTTTATGAATATGTCCCCAACTGAAAGTTTGTCCGATCTATTGTCTACATCAATCTTACAAAGCACCAAACTGATTGATATGTAACATAAAGGTATATGTAATAACTTTCTACCAGCTGCTCGTGGTGGGTGATATAACATATATCATACCAAACCACTAACATAGTATCATAGTATTTGCTTATTGAATATGAAACAGACAACACCTTATGTTCAAGATATAATGATAGCTAGTTGTTGTGAAAAAGTAACATTTCAGGTTATCTAGTAACTACTGATGAGTTTAGTGTGAATAAAGCAAACCACTGTTTGGACCTAAGAAGGCAAACAGCTGATGAAACTTGTAAACACTGCTTATGTACTAAATACTGATGGTGGATAATAGTTGATAATAACTACTGATGGTTAACAACTGCTGTTGGTATAAGTAGTATGTCGGAAATCAGTAGTTAAAGATCAGTGGATGAAGAAGAGCAGTGGTTGGGATACAAGGTCTAATACTTACATTCTTGTAAGTTCAGGGGGTGTTTGTTGAAATTCTTACAACGGTCAGTTGTAACTGAATTTGGGGTACTTAGTATAAATAGGGGTTTGCAGTAGTTTGTAAAGAATTCATTACTTTCAATTTCTTTGTAATTTCTTTATTGTAATTCAATTTCTGATTCAATAAGATTCAATCGTTAATCGTTGATTCAATTCTCTGGGTCAATTTCTGGGTTGTTTTCTAACAAGTGGTATCAGAGCCATTGGTGGTTCGATTAAAAGAAATTGACGTTCAATTCGGCAATCAGAGATCAAAGATGGTGTCAACGAAGTTTGAATTGGAGAAATTTGATGGGAGGAATGATTTCAGTCTATGGCGTGTGAAGATGAGGGCTCTTCTGGTTCATAATGGTGTGGTAGATGCGCTGAAAGGAGAAGATAAACTTCCTGAAGGCTTAACTGATAAAGAGAAGAAGGATATGCTCGAGAAGGCTCATAGTGCAATCATATTGAGTCTTGGTGATCGAGTTCTTCGTGAAGTATCAAAGGAGACGTCTGCTGCAGGGATTTGGGCAAAGTTAGAGTCATTGTATATGACTAAATCTTTGGCAAATCGGCTGTATTTGAAGAAGAGGTTGTATACATTTCACATGTCATCTGGAAAGAGTCTTGAAGATCATACAGATGAATTCAACAAGTTGATCTTGGATCTTGAAAATATAGAGGTGGTGTTGGATGATGAAGATCAGGCCATAATATTTCTCACTTCTTTACCATCATCATATGAACACTTTGTGGATACATTGATGTATGGTAGAGATTCTTTATCTATGGAAGATGTATTGTCTGCCTTGAATTCAAAAGAATTGAAGAAGAGGTCAGATTCTAAAGAAGAAGGTGGAGATGGTTTGTTTGTGAGAGGAAGGTCAGATCAAAGGAATTACAGCAGTAGCAGCAGAAATTCCAGGTCAAAATCCAAGTCAAGATTCAAGAGGAGATGTTTTGTTTGTAATTCAGAGAAGCACTTCAAGAAAGACTGTCCAGAATTCAAGAAAAGAAAAGGTGAAGGCAGTTATTCAAGAGGGCAAAGTAGTAATTACTCAAAGGGGCAGAGTAGTCATGTAGATTCTGATGATCAGTCAGAAGGAGGTTATGACAGTGCTGATGTTCTTGTGGTCACAAGTGAATGTAATCAAGAAAAATAGGTAATGGATTCAGGGTGTTTTTTCCACATGACACCTCTGAAAGAAGCCTTCAAAGAATTGAAGATGGTGGACATGGGGTCTGTAAAGCTTGGAGATGACAGGCCTTGTCAGATTCTTGGCATTGGTACAGTCACAATGAAGACAGAATCTAGCATCACATTTGATCTCAAAGATGTGAGGTACATTCCTGATCTTAAGAGAAGTTTATTATCTCTTGGTACTTTAGAGAAAATGGGATATCATGTTAGTCTTGGAGAAGGAAAGGCCAGGGTCATAAAAGGGTCTATGGTGGTGCTCAGTGGTACTAGAATCAAGAACAACATTTACATGTTGGATTGTAAAGTTGTTGATGGAGTGGCTGCCGTGGCAAGTGAAGAAGGTGATGATGAAGCCCTGAAGTGGCATAAGAGACTTGGTCATATAAGTCAACAAGGCCTGATTGAGTTGTTCAAACAACAAGTTCTTGGTGATTTAAAGAACTGTAATATAAGCTTTTGTGAAAGCTGTGTTTTGGGCAAACAGAGAAGAGTAAAGTTCAGTAAGGGAAAGCATATTTCTAAGGGAGTCTTAGATTATGTTCACTCTGATCTGTGGGGGCCAGCAAGAACCGAAACTTTGGGGGGGTGGAAGATACTTCTTGTCCATCATAGATGATTACTCAAGAAGAGTGTGGGTTTATGTGCTTAAACACAAGAGTGATACTTTCAAGAAGTTTCAAGAATGGGAAGTACTGGTGGAGAATCAAACTGAGAAGAAAGTGAAGAAACTCAGAACAGATAATGGGCTGGAGTTTTGTAATCATGAGTTTGATCAATTTTGCAAAGAAAATGGTATAGCCAGACACTTAACCATTCCTGGTACTCCACAACAGAATGGTTTGGCTGAAAGAATGAACAGAACTTTGTTAGATGATTACTCAAGAAGAGTGTGGTTTATGTGCTTAAACACAAGAGTGATACTTTCAAGAAATTTCAAGAATGGAAAGTACTGGTGGAGAATCAAACTGAGAAGAAAGTGAAGAAACTCAGAACAGATAATGGGCTGGAGTTTTGTAATCATGAGTTTGATCAAATTTGCAAAGAAAATGGTATAGCCAGACACTTAACCATTCCTGGTACTCCACAACAGAATGGTTTGGCTGAAAGAATGAACAGAACTTTGTTAGAAAGGGTGAAGTGTATGTTAGCAACTTCAGGAATGCCAAAGAAGTTCTGGGGTGAAGCTGTATCCACTACAGCTTATTTGATCAATAGATGTCCTTCATCAGCAATTCAGATGAAGACACCTATGGAGATGTGGTCTGGTACTAAACCTGAGTATGAAGATTTAAAAGTTTTTGGGTCTTTGGTGTATTCTCATGTGAGTGATGATAAGTTGGATCCAAGATCTCAAAAGTGTGTAATGCTGGGATATACTGAAGGTGTAAAGGGATACAGGCTTTGGAGGTTGCAAAATCCAAAGGTGATAGTGAGCAGAAATGTTCAGTGCAAGGAGAATGTCTTATAAAAAGATGTTATGGAGTCAATGAACAAAAGTGTATCCAAGAAAGATGATCTTCAGTTTGAGGTGGAGCCAGTGTTAAACAGACCAAAGGTGAATGTTGAAAGGTCTGGTGCAACTCAGGGTGAAACAAGTACAAGTCAAAGTGGTCCTGGTTCAAGTCAGGATGAGACAAGTCAAAGTGCACCAAATTTGGAGGATTACATTTTGGTGAGAGACAGGTCAAAGAGGAGATGTGAAACCACTAAAGTACAGAGATCAAGAAGATATCTCTGCAGTTGCCTTTGTAGCAGCAGAGAATGAAAGCATTTATGAACCACTAACTTTTGAAGAAGCTGTTAATTCAGAAGATAATCAAAAGTGGTGTCAAGCAATGGATGAGGAGATGGATTCCCTATACAAGAATGGTACATGGGAGTTAGTAAACAAGCCTAAAGACCAGAAGTTGGTGTCTTGCAAGTGGATCTACAAGATTAAGGAAGGTGTTAAACCAGGAGAAGATCCAAGATATAAAGCAAGATTGGTGGCAAAAGGATTTACTCAAAAGGTAGGTGTTGATTACAATGAGATCTTTTCTCCTGTAGTCAAACATGTCTCAATTAGAGTTATCTTGTCCTTGGTTGCATCGTTAGATCTGGAATTGGAACAAATGGATGTGAAAACTGCATTTTTGCATGGTAATTTGGAGGAGCAGATCTATATGGCACAACCAAAGGGGTATGAGGTCAAAGGCCAAGAAAATAAGGCATGTTTACTGAAGAGGTCCTTGTATGGACTAAAGCAGTCTCCCAGACAGTGGTACAAAAGATTTGATGAATACATAGTGGGCAGTGGTTTCAGCAGAAGTCCTTATGACAGTTGTGTGTATCATAGGGAGTATGACAGGGGTAAATTTGTCTATTTACTCTTGTATGTTGATGATATGCTGATAGCTTGTGAAAGCAAAAGCCAAATAGAAGAAACCAAACAACTGTTGATGAGAGAGTTTGAAATGAAGGATTTGGGGAAAGCCAGGAAGATACTTGGTATGGAAATCCACAGAAACAGGGCAGAAAAGGTGTTAACACTGTCTCAATCTTCTTATATTGAGAAAGTGTTGAAGAATTATGGAATGGGAGAGTGTAAGCCTGTTACAACTCCTCTTGCAGCTCATTTCAATTTGTCAAAGAAAGAGTGTCCTCAAACAGATGAGGATAAAGTATATATGAGCAAGGTTCCATATGCTAACACTGTTGGAAGTTTGATGTATATCATGGTCTGCACAAGACCTGATATTGCATATGCTGTTAATGTGGTGAGCAGGTATATGGCTAATCCTGGTAAAAATCATTGGGCAGCAGTGAAATGGATTCTCAGGTATTTGGCTGGTACAAAGGAAATTGGTTTAAAGTTTGGAGACCATGCTGAGAAGAAGGGGAACATGATCAGTGGTTATGTTGATGCTGATTATGCTAAAGACAAAGATAATGGCAGATCAATAACTGGTTATGTGTTCTCAGTTATGGGGAATGTGGTGAGCTGGAAGTCTCAGTTGCAACATGTTGTGGCACTATCCACAACTGAGACAGAGTTTATTGCTTTAACTGAAGGGGTAAAAGAGTCCTTATGGTTAAAGGGTTTAATTGCTGATCTGGGGATCAAATTGGATGGTGTGGAGGTCAATTGTGATAATGAAGGGGCTGTTTAGTTGTCAAAGAACAGTGTATTTCATGAAAGAACCAAACACATCAATGTGAAGATGTTTTGGATCAGAGATGTGGTGACTTCAAAGGAAGTGTTGGTCAAGTGGGTTGGAACATATGTTAACCCAGCAGATGCGATGACCAAGGCTTTGCCAGGTGAAAAGTTTACATTTTTTTTTAACTCATTAAGTTTGGGGATAATCTGAATTGTTACTTATGTGGAGATTGTTGTGAAAAAGTAACATTTCAGGTTATCTGGTAACCACTGATGAGTTTAGTGTGAATAAAGCAAACCACTGTTTGGACCTAAGAAGGCAAACAGCTGATGAAACTTGTAAACACTGCTTATGTACTAAATACTGATGGTGGATAACAGTTGATAATAACTACTGATGGTTAACAACTGCTGTTGGTATAAGCAGTATGTCGGAAATCAGTAGTTAAAGATCAGTGGATGAAGAAGAGCAGTGGTTGGGATACAAGGTCTAATACTTACATTCTTGTAAGTTCAGGGGGTGTTTGTTGAAATTCTTACAACGGTCAGTTGTAACTGAATCTGGGGTACTTAGTATAAATAGGGGTTTGCAGTAGTTTGTAAAGAATTCATTACTTTCAATTTCTTTGTAATTTTTTTCTTGTAATTCAATAAGATTCAATCGTTAATCGTTGATTCAATTCTCTGGGTCAATTTCTGGGTTGTTTTCTAACACTAGTAAAGTATCGATTGACTGTACCTAAGCAGGGGCCGATTGGACCGTGGACATAAGAGACCGTAGGATGGTTGTCTCGCTTGCCATAGTTGACAAACGGTCAACGTATATTATTATATACTTAGACCATAAGTTAGGCATAAACATGATCATGGAAGTTATGTTGTTGCATGTGTTTTTAATGACATGATTAAGGGTATCAAACTTTTGAATACAGTTTGTGATGGTTTTTGAGATGTTTTAACTATTTAACCTACTTTTTGAAATAAAATTTTAATAATTGGTTAAAAATGTAGCTAAAATTTTAATAAATAATAAATAAACTGAGCTCGTGTTTAAAAACATATTCACATAGATCTCGAACGACTTGAGTTTGAGCTCTCCAAAATTACCATGTCGAGCTCGAGCTTAGGGCGGGCGGGGCGCCCATCACTCACCACCCACTCATCACTCACAACATCCAATCATGTTCCGCCACGTCATCGAGCTTTATTCCATCACTGGTGATGGATTTTAGTGGAAATGTCCATCACCCACAACATCCAACAACACTCATCACTCACAACACTCAACAACACCCATCACTTCATCATCTTCACGCGTTGTGGCTATAACGCGTTTTCAATTTGACGAGTGATGAAGTTGGGTGGCGGCGGTGTTCCACGGGGTTCCATGCGTGGTCACCGGCCCACCACGTAGCGCCCCGTCCCCCCTTAGACTTACAACTAGTGTCATAATTTAAAATAATAGTTTTGCTTGTCCAATTAAAATCCATTCATTGCAACTAGTTTTATAGATTGATCTGCATTTCGATTTCTTTTTGTGTGGGCATAAAAATGAACCTACAATAAGTTCATTTTGGATTACTACTTCTTTTCTTCATATACTAAAACACCCAAAAGTACAATGCTATGTCAGCTGCGTGAGCCATCTCCGACACTACACATTGTTTCAGTTCTTGTACCCTACGAGACAGACATATACAATTAAGGGAGATTCGGAATTTGTTTAATGGATCCGTGTTGAACGCAAAGTCTCAACCAACACTAATGTTATAGTTCGTTCGTTTCATGAAACCAATAACACTACCCGTTGAAGACATTGGTTTGGATTACTTTTACATATATATGTAATATTGTTTATTATTCCCACTTCTTGTTTATCCGTTTGTACACGTTATTGTGTGCATTATATTATATTTGTATTAATTGATAACTATCTATTTCTTTTATACCGATATTATATTTTGTGAAAACTAAAAAACGCTGTAAGAGTTAACGAAGTGATCGATGATCCGACCATAATGTATGTAGAAAACGTGGTTAGGTCCAAGTGGTGAAGTTGGCCTGGCTGTTTTATTGGGCTTAGCCGACAAGCCTTTAATGGTCACATGCCTAACAAGTCTTTCTACTATCTACCCTACTCTCTCAACTTTCACGTGCTTAACATTGTCTTCACAACTTTTATGTTATAACATACATACAAAAAGCATAAACAAAATATTTAACTATTTAATTTATTTTTCTTATAGATCACTTTCAAGTAAACACTAGTTTTTAGGATCTATGTGTTGCTGTGGGATCATTAAACTGAACAAAAAATAGATTGTAAAAACATTGAAACAAACACGCATTGCGACGTGACAATTAAACTGACAAAAAAATGTAGAAACGTTGAACTACGATCGCACGTTGTGACGTTTTAGCTCGTCAAATTTATATCGAAAGGTAAAGCACTATTGTAGAAAAGAATAACTAACTTGAAACGGTAACAAAATTATCCATGTAAAAAAGGAAATAGAAAGAAGTTAAAAAAAACTTCAAAGACCTGTTCGTCAAAGCTTAGATGACGTTATCACTCGCAACTTCGTTTTAAACGATAGTTATATCAAAATGTAGATGAAAATAGAACTAATAAAAAATAAGTATTATTAAAACGGTTTTGAACTAATAATAATAATAATGATGACAAAACTGTTATAAACTAGCCTAAAAGCTGAATAATATAGAAGATAAGTAGAGAGAATTTTCAGAGGATTTCTTATATATATTTCTTGGTATATCAAAACTATAATATTACATGAGTTTATATAGACAGAAGAAAGAAACTATGTTGTAGTGTGCGTCAATAATTCTAACGAATTATTGAAGTTACTGTGTCAATAATTCGAATGAATTATTTCCTTTACTGTGCATCTAGTTGTCATCCACTATTGCAATGATTCATAACACTCCCCCTAGGATGACACTTTGCAAACTTTGGGGTAATTAAGTACTGCCTCATTAAAAACCTTGCTAAAGAAAAACCCAGTGGGAAAAAAACCTTAGCTAAGGGAAAAAGAGTGCAGTCTATAGCTCCCCCTCAAGTTGCAATTTGTAAGGCATCACATTCTTTGTATGTGACGCATGCCAATGTCATAAACGTGTTTCCTGAAAGTTGCTGTAGGTAGTGCTTTTGTGAAAAGATGGGTTGAATTGTTGCTGGATTGGACATATATCATCTCGACTTGATTGTCTTTAATAAAGTCTCGAGTATATTCAAAAAATCTTGGTGGTATATAAGAGTGCAACTTGTAATACTCCCCCTGATTTCATTATGTATCGTTTAAGCCTTTTGCGTAGATCTTTTAGTTAATATTTTGCCACTTCATTCCTTGATGTGTATAGTCCTTTGTGTTGATCAATGTTATATGGTCTTTATATGAGATTCCTGGTGCTTTATGTAAACAAATACCATATGATCCACAACTATATGTTGTTACATTCCCTGCATTTACAAAGCTAACAAAACTTGTTTTGGTAGGTTAGTAATATAAAATTTTTATCTTTCATACCTTCATTAAAAAAATTCGTTATACCATATTCATCTTATAGTCCATACAATCTTTACTACTTTAAGAAGATGTATTTACAGGTTTTGAAATTATTTCTTCATGCATTTACATTCATTGAAATACATCTTTTCGATTTTACCAACTATGAATGTACATTCATTCTATCATGTAGATTTTCTCATTGTTCTCTATATCATATGCAAAAGATGCCTTGAATACTTACTTCATTCATACAACCCATAGTTTACCATGCTTATACATTAATCAATAGCTATCATAACCATCGAATTTCATTAACTTTTTCATGTACTCAACAGCCTTAGGAAACTCATCGAGAGTTCCATTTCTTTTCAGCATTTATAATAATTTAAGCATATTCATATCTTATAATGTTCTTGAGATCTCGCCTTACATGACTTTGATAATTTAAATTCTTCATGAATTTTTATGTATTTTGTAGTACCACATGATATATAAATATTCATAAGCTGCATGTCAATTTTCTCTTAATATATTACCAAACGAATCAGATATTGGAAAGTTATTATATCCACCACTGGAGAATGTGTCTCCTCATAATCAATCAATGGTTTTGCAACATTCTTGTGCCACCAAATTTTCTTTGTATTACTCAATTTGATTTATGTAAGAAAATCTTTACCTTAAGAACGGTTGGTCTGAAAGCTTTTCATTTCATGAGAGAATTTTAACTTTGATTTATTCACTTTTTTCCAAATTTGGCTAATTAATAACATGAATTCATTCATGAGTAGATTCAAAAATCTTGATCCTCATTGTTTCATTATTTCTAGCGCTATGTTATATAAAAGTGTAACGGTGCTAATTTTATTTTGATTCCATTTCTTTTAGACATGATACATTGATTTTTTTTTCTTTCTTTCAGGTACCTGAGGTTCTTCTAGAAACATCATGTCAATGTTGTCTTCTTTAAGAGAATTTTATACTAAACTTCGACTTGACCATCTTTATTAATTGCTCCAAATTTCGAGGATTTTTATTCATGGAATCAATTAGTCTATCACGCTTTAGGCATGCCATAGATTTAATACTAGTGTATGGTTGTCCTTTAGGGACACAAATTATAATAATTGGAGCATTAGCAGTTGATATATATGACTTAGTTTGTCACTTTATTTTGGTAAGTAAATACGTCTGGTAATAGATTTATTTTCCAAATGAGTTGTTCTTTCAACCCGTAGTTCATGTTTTCAGTTTTAAGGATCAATGATAATTTATTTCAACTCATTTCTTTTTCAACTGCTTTTATCTTCCCCTAATGTTGGGAATGTCAGTCCATTTAGATGGATATTAATAAACTGAACCATAAATAACTCTTTCGTTAAATGTTATATTCCCAATCCCCTTTAAGGTCCCATATTTGTGCGTCGTGGTGGATCAATTTCAATATATATCGCACAATCAAAATCTTAGAATGGACATATTTGGTTTCTGACCAAAACCCAATTATAATGGGGAGAAAATATTACAATATATTGGTATTATATGAATTGATACATGAACTTTTGCTCTATGATCATACACTTAGCAAACACATCCAGTGATTGTCTCAATAAATCATGTATAAACTACATGAAGTTTTACGTGTATTGCAATGATCATTATGTGAAATTGATTTATTATCAAAATCATTATATCAATCTGGAATAATATGCTTGCTATCACATTAGCTAAGCCTTAATCACAAAAACTTCAGGTTGTGGATTTGATAACCATTTAGACGATGCATCGATTTTTAAAACACTAAATGGTATCATGTTGGATATGTATATCCTTTGCTTATTCCAGAATACTTAGGGATTCACACCCTACTTTCATTGATTAACTTTTCTTGAGAACAAAAATTACATTTTATAAATTTCTAGAAGGATCTGTTAGTTCTTCAATACATTTCACATTATTATTTTACTCGGTGTGGTCTAACCGGTCATGCCAACTGATTATGATTCATAAACTTCTTATTTATGATCATATATGTATTACTTGTAGGTAAAAACACAAAATAGAATGTATGTATTAAACAATTTAATCATAATAATTTGATAGTCTATTATGATGTGAACAAACTTAGATTTGAAATTAATCATATAATGAATCAAATTCAGACTCTGAATCATAAGGTGGTGAAGGTGGTAGAGTTAGTTGCATACTATTAGCTATTTGTTTTAGCATGTCTTCCAACCATTTATTTCTTTTTGTCAGCCGTTTTATTTGTTTAGACAAATTTCGAATCTGATTGTTTAACATAGCCACTTCAACTCCTATTGAATCTGAAGGTAGATTCATTTGAGGTACCGTACATGGTTCTGTTATATTAATTGGTGGCAGTTGTTGTTCTACTTCGTTTAATAGTGATTGGAAAACTGTTGCGGTAATGGTGATTGCAAAAATGATTCTGATGCTAACTGCTCTTGGAATATCATGTTTTCATCAAACAAAGTTTGTTGCATCGTTGAATCTTCCTCAAAAACTAAGGGTGAGATGTTTTGTAAGATGTTCGGTGCTAGTGGTTGAGATAGGTTAGTTGTAATATGTTCTTGTACGGGTTGCAGCTGTGGTTGCAGATCAAATCGGTAAAAAGACGGTTGAGGAAGTTGCAACAATGATTGTTGTAAATTTTGTGTTGAGGTACTTTCTAAGATAACCTGAGCTTCCTCCGACTGGAATGGTTGATTTAGTGTATAATTATGAACAGGGGTTAGCCTAACAGTGTTAAAATTTACAATCCCAGATGCCTTGGATGGGGATAATCCTTGGATAATCTGATTACTTAAGATACCTAATGATTTTGCTATTTTTGTAATGTAAGACCCTCCCATGAGACTTCTCAGAGGATTTGTTTGTTGATTTAAAAGATATGTAGCAAGCTCGTGGGAAATATTACAAGGAACTTGCTCAAAAATACTATGCAGATGGAAAAGGTCGGTAGTACTAACCCTATGTTGATTATTCTTGCGCCCCGTGATAGTGTTGGCTAAAACACGGTGCATATATTGATAACGAGGGTCTGTGAATTTCATAGAATTATTATTGTTACACCACTCTTTCGATGAATGGCCTAGCCAATAGTCTTTCATTTCCTCAGAGGAATAAGAGGTTGATGCCTCCGTAAAAATAGGTTGTTTAACTTCTTCATCTGTATATATGCCCAGATAAACTGCGAATTCTTTTAATGACATATTATGAGATTGTCCACAAAGTCGAAAATGAATAAATTCATCGGTAAGACTTTTATCATATTTGAAATAGAAAGTGGACAAGAACTCATATACAAGTTCATCGTATGACGGTTCTAGGATGTCGAAGAAACGACGCCAGGGCGTATTACGTGGTAGTAATCTCGCCAGTAAACCACTTGGATCAAACATTTCCATTTGATACCAATCAATACCGCTAATAGAACAAAATTCAAGATTCTTGAGTTTTTGATAGCTCTCACGATTGGGTAAATCAGTAAACCGAAGGAATCGATGAATGTTTGCTGCGTTTGAAGATTCAGCATATGCTACTGGAAGATTTACCATTTGAATATTTGGTTTTGTTGAAACTAAGAAAAGTTTGGGTACGGGTTATTTTGGGTATGTGTTGAATTATATCAGAAGTTGTAGCTTATGTGTAGATTAGCTCGAGTAGTGAGTTTTTTATATAGATAAGAAAATTTAAGCTTACACCATACGTTTGGTTAAGGCTTCCATGATACGTTTTGAAACAGTTCACTGTAGCTAGTAAATGTTATATTGCATAAAATAAATATTAGATGCATAAAGAAAAATGTTAGGTACATAAATAAATGTTAGTAGTCCCATAAATATTATATCTCCAGAGCAATAGGTCCCCTGTACTAATTTTAATTTATCACAGAACTATATTATAAGTATACATATATATAAAGGAGAAACAGGATCTAAAAGATCATCCTAAAGGTGTATGGTTTTACAACTCACTGGTGCACCCTTAGGCTTTCAACCTATATATATGTATATATTTAAATATATAAAATTCTTACATTGAGTATGGTAATAGCTCCTTTGCTTGGTTGACAGCGCTCGTGCTGATAACGTGTTATAAACTAGCCTAAAAGCTGAATAATATAGAAGATAAGTAGAGAGAATTTTCAGAGGATTTCTTATATATATTTCTTGGTATATCAAAACTATAATATTACATGAGTTTATATAGACAAAAGAAAGAAACTATGTTGTACTGTGCGTCAATAATTCTAACGAATTATTGAAGTTACTGTGTCAATAATTCGAATGAATTATTTCCTTTACTGTGCGCTTTTACTGTGCATCTAGTTGTCATCCACTATTGCAATGATTCATAACAAAAACAAAGTTGTGCATTGAAGGTGAATACAAAGAGCATAAATAGTTATACAAAATTAATTAGTAAAACAAGACTCCTGAGTAATTCGCTAATTAATATAGAGGAAAGATCTATATATTAAAGAGTAAACTGCAATTTTACCTCCTGGGGTTTAGGCCAATTGGCACTCTGACCCCCCCCTAACGAAATAATTGCAATTTTACCCCCCAACGTTTGGTGTTATGTCGCAAGTTTACCCCCCGGCGTCAATTTTGTTAACAGATCTGTTAACTATAACTTGAAATGACTATAATGCCCTTTCATATTACCCCCCAACATTCCTGTTATGTCGCACAATTACCCCCCACCTCCACCACTACCCATCTCCACCACCCACCTGGTTATAAGTAAACCACCAATTGACAATTAGGCAATGAACCCACTCTAGCATGTCTACAAAGCAAAGAATAGAGTGCAAATGTGCCTCCTTCACCATTATCATCCGCTTTCAGCACAATGAATACATATTTCAACAAAGGGACTAAAGTCAGAGTCCAGAAAATGAAAGAAAGTGCACCAAATATTTCCTCATTAGTCTCTGAATGCACAATATCTTCAGCAAATGTACTTTTAAACACATATAAGGGCGATGTGCTCAAATCTCCATAAACCACACCCAAACTTTGGTAAGCCAATGTCAAAACTGTTACCCATGACTGTTTCTGTAAACAAATGGAACAAATTTCAAATGGGTATTGTCTAAGATTAATCTTTTGACAAATTGTAACATACCCAACTCACCTTTGGATGAATCTGATGAAACCCAGGTTCCAGATCCATAATAAGTTGCCTTAAATCAATAAAGATGCAAGCTTTATCTTGATTAACAGATGACCCATTTGGGGGAAAGTAATTAGATTGAGTTGAAACTTGAAACAGTGAGTTAATGGCTAAATCTTGAATGAAAAGGTGGGAGTGAAGAGTTTAATTAATTAAGTGAATTGAATTGAATAAAATGGGGAGAAGACACCCACCCTAGTAGAGAACATTGGTTGAATATAATAATAGTGAGAATTAGGTTACTTAGCACCAAAATGGGGAGAAGACACCCACCCTAGTAGACACCCACCGCCATTCACCACCACAACAACCACTGTGCATCACCTCCGACATCGAACACTATCTCCATCTACATCACCACATTCCGACTGAAACACCCTAACACGTTTTAGTTGAAAAGACGCAGTGGAATTTCGTACCGTAAAATTTCTTTCTTTATAAATTTTCTCTCATACTTGAAAACCATTTAAAACAACTTCTTTAGAAGAATTACATCATTCATCCTTCATTTTGTAAATCAAATATAACATACCAATACAAGTTACATGACCACCCATTCCGTACAATCCATGTCTCTCTAACTCGATCTTCAATCACTTGTCCTTCATGCTAATGATCCATAATTCCGTACAACCTGCAACCACTACATACATACATATCATTAATACTTGGTAATGTCATCTATAATCAAAACATGTGTAATTAGATAACCACGCCAGATTTTTTTTCTATTCATGCTAATCCTTTCGAATTAACTTCCTAACTGAAGTCTTGCATCCCAACGTCAAATCTTCGTAAGGTCAACATTAGCGTACCTTTACTTTCATTTCATTCTCAAGACACATGATTAGTAACGTTAACCTTCAAACGTAATGAAGCTATGTATACATATATACAAGCCTATTCTTTTGTATAGATTCAATCCCACTTTATACATGCGTACATACATACATACATATATTTATACACAATCATACATACATACATACATGCATACATGCATACATAAAATCGACGCCTAACTCTAACACTGTGCAACTATATACTTTCATACGTGCATTCAAGTTATATTCACTTGTCCACATTAAATCATTGTACTTTAATCACGCATAATAATTCACCTATAAGCATACTAATGAACAAATTTCATCTTCCCATCCGTGTAATATATTCTAACACATTCGTACCCACAAGTTTCGAATCACACACATACATACATACATATATATTTTTATCTCCTACGAGCCCAAAAATCATTATTTGTATTCGTACTACATAATTAAACTTTTACGTTTATTTCGTAGGTTATACTATCTTCCGGAAGTTTATCGGGCAATTACATAAGCCTTAGGGAATACGAAAATTCGGAACGCAACAAAATACTCAAGGCCAACATTTTGCATCTGGCCTCCACTGGCATTAAAAAGGCCACTGTGACTTCTAACTGTCTTACGGTGAACATGTGTTATTCATACCTACCGTAGCTTACGGTAGCTACCGTAAGCTATGGTAGAGCCCAGTACCGTCTATCTGATTTCCTTCATTTGCGGCTCTTTTGACCCGTTTCAAACATTTTTCGATTAAGCCGGCCCCGAGACGTCCGAACATGCATTTAGCTAATACCTTACCCGATATTCCTTCTATCCAAACATTCCCTTGACATCACCACATCCACATACCCTTTGTCATAAAATCTTCCGACTAAAAGTTTTGACCCATTTACCCTTATATTGAGGTTTTACCGACTTAACATCATACCAACCATTTCAACAATTCTTACTTAGCATTTCTCTTTTATTGAAATCAAATATTCAAATAAATATGTTCTATATACTCATGTAACTAATTACGAAGTGATTCCGGAAATCACTTACCTTATGCGTCCATGTTCGAGCTCGTCTTCTTGCCTTCCTTTGACTCGTTAGCAATCCGTGCTTGAGTCCTTGCCAATGTAAATTCCTATTCTTTCATACCATCATTTTCATAACTTGTTAGTTTGCATGTTCATCCATATCGATAATCATTTCAAATTCTTAGTTGCATTACTTTCATTAGTCAATCAATCATTCACTAACATGCATAGCTCAATTCACTGAAAATAGGTTGTTTTGGGACGTTCGTTTACTGTACTTATGGGCGTTCAAAAATTACGATCTTTTTATGTTACGTGCCCCTCGGAGGTTTATCCTTGTGTTAAAGTTTTAGAGTCTAACTCTCTACCAAAAATTTATAAAAATTCATTTACTAAGCTGCAATCAGATTCGTCACTTCTGACTGCAGCTTATTGAAAAATTCAATTTAAAATTCCTCGTTTATCCGATTGACGAAATTCCACTTGGAGATTTTTGGAATCACTTGAAGCTACCTACAGTAAAAATTTGAGATCATAAATCAATTCCTAAATTGAGTTATGACATTCGTAATGGGCTGCAAATTCTGCCAGAAAACGCAGCCTGAACCTTCGATACGGAAAAATTCATAAAACGTTCATTTTACGTCGAAAAAATGCAATTTCAGTTGGGTTTGAAAGGTTTTTCCTGGAAGTTCATCACAAACTCAATAAACATCAGTTTTTGACCAGATTTGACCCGTTTACAGCCGATTAAATTCGGCTGTAACTTTCTGGACAGATTCTTTTTCATCCAATCTCTTCGAAAATCTCACCTATGCATTTCATCAAACACTTGGTATGCCTACAACTTTCTAAGCATAATGTACAAGTATTTATTGCATAATCTTCCTAGTTCATAACATAGATCATCAAATCCAACTGGAATATTATAATTTTCATAGTATACCCAAATTAACTAACAATTACTCGTTACATACAACATCATACATCAATTTTACACAACTATTGAACATATATGATTATCCATATCATCATCTTCACTACTACAAGTGGGTTTCATCTAAAATCATCAAATTACTTAGAATCTTGCATAGTTCATGTTCTATATGGTGATTCTAACATATATACATGATCAACTTCATACAAATTCATGGATTGATCATAACCTACTTCATAGCAAGATCATCAAATCATAAATTACAACTTACCATATGTTTGCTAGGGCTAGATCATCAAGAAAACGAGTTCATGCATTAGTTTAGGCTGAAATCCTTCTTCAATTTGGACTAATTTCATCAATGTTGAACCTCCCCTTTTTCTCCTTCTAGTGTGTGTCGACACACTCATCTCAAAAACACTGTACATGGAGTTTTATTTTCTTTTGTATAACTAATCTTTCTATGATGGCAATTCCAGTCCCTCATGTATGCTTGCTACCCCTTTTTGTTCAAAGCTTCATCCCTTCATATTTAGTTTACATTATAACCTAGTTATTTATGTTTTTATTTCTTGAGCCAAGATGATAAAACACACCAATTAATAAATAAGGCTTTTTGGGGCGTTACACCGACAGAACCATCACCCACCGTCCTTCATCACTTATCACTACACCATCACTAACCTCCGGTCACCGTCAACCTCCTCTGCTGCTGCGTAACATAATTGAAGGGTTAGGGTGTCACGGCCCCCGGCCCGGTTTCACCCGATCCAGAAGCCGCGTGACAGAAACCCGTGGTATTTGTATTTAATTTGACAGCGGAGGATCGTTTTAAACTGAAAACACCCAATTATTTTATTTCACACTTTTTGGGATAAATCCCATAATTTACAATAAAGGAATTTCACGAGGAAATTCTCTGTTTTACAAAACATGTTTATTTATTTTACTGAGCCACCTCTTCAAGCTTTAGTGCTACGCGACACTTTTTCCTTAGTTCACAGTAAGTCACCTGAAACATGTTTAAAAAGATTTTTATCAGCGGGGAAATACTGGCGAGTCATTCAATTTGCACAAAACGACACATTGTTATAATATACAGTATTAAGGGTGATTACAATGTTTTTATCAACCAATTACCCCAAATTGGTATTTGTCACTTGACAGTATCTGTGTGTAACACCCCGTGTTTTCGAAGGTAAAAGTCAAAGTCAAGATTGAAGTCAAATGAGGAAAAGATCGCTAATTGCGATCTGTCACTCCTTGCTCAATCCCTGTTTTGACTTCTTTGACGATAGTCAGCCTATTTTATGTTACATTAGTTGCATTATGTGGAGTAATTATTAATAATCGAAGTAATCGAATGTTATTCGCTATTTAATCGACTTACGACTGTGAACTATGGGAAGTAACAATGCGATAAAGTCAACTAAACGCTAATCAATCCGAATAAATCGACATCGAATCACGATCGCACTCGCAACTCAAATTACGCATTTTGGTTATTGTTCTACGTGTGTGTGCCTTATGTGTTACTTGTGCATGTTTATTTATGTTATGTGTGGTAATCAATCGAAATGCAATCAAATCGCAATCGAAATGCAATCGAACTCAATTGAAATCGAATTATGATAATTAGTGGAGAAGAGATAGTGCGAGATATGAATGGTTGGGATTAAAAGTAATTTGAATAGGAAACTCTACCGCATTCGCATCGATCGCAATCGAAATCGAAATATCAAAAATCGTCGCACCGAACACTCGAATCAGGAAACTGATCGATCAGGCTACCAGCCGATCGACCAGCCGATCGATCGGACTGCTGTCCGATCGGACAGGCTGTTCGATCGAGCTGCCTGGCCGATCGGCCAGCACTTTCCTCATTTGGAAGCCTATAAATACCCCTGTCATTGTCATCATTTCCACTTTTAGAAACCCTCTGTCCGACCAGCTCGTGTTCCTCACACTTCTTCAGATTTCTCGCGATTCCGGTAAGATCTTGTCCTAAATATTGTACTTTCTTGATCTACACGCACTCCTACACCTTTCGATCTTTTAAATCTTAACTTTTAACTGTGAAATCATTAAGATTCAAGGTATTCTAGGATGACGTAATCATGTTTTCATGAAGAACTTCATGTTTTGGCTTCAATCCACCAAGAATAACTTGGATCTAACTGATTTCCACATAAACAAACAAAGATCTTTCATAGATCTAAACATATTCATGGTGAAAAGGATTGAAAGATGGTTTTCCAACTTTCTTTCAACTCTTTTACACTCAATACCTTCAAAACCGATAGAAACGGGGCTTGTGCCGACTTACTACTCATTCTGGTGGTTGTGTGGCTCAAGATCCGGATTCCATCCACGAGGCTCACCGATTACAGGTTAAACATTAGACACCGTCCCGAACCGTTCACCAACCGAATTTGGGTGATTCCTGTCCGATCAGGAGAACCAAGTAAGGACGAGGTCTCTATTGTTTGACTCGTTGTCAAAATACTTCGATAAAGCGACAAACAAACAAAACAATTAAGTGTTAGACGAACAGGCCGACCAGGACAAGTTGCTGTCCGATCGGACAGACAACCGAATGACTGGCCAGCCGATCGGCTAGCACATGGGTCCCACACTTAGTCAACTTATTTTGAAGTTTAAGTATTGAAGGAACTGCTGTCCGATAGCGATACCATCTGATTGGATTACTCTTCGGATCATGAGATACTTGACTTCAACCCTTAATCGATTTTGCAACATGTTCAATGCACAAGGAATGTCACCCGATTGAACTACTGTCCGATCGAGTGCCTTCTGCTGAGAACTTGTTAGTGCTGAGGTACCTAACCGATCGGGTTGTCAGCCGAACGAACGATCGTCCGATCAACTGACCTGAAAGGTAAAGATACTTCAATGTTTTCAAATGCTACAATAAAAACTTCAAAAGTCAAACCATCATACACAAACACATCTCACTCAAAGGAAGAAACAATCCACTTGAACAGCCACCCGATCGGACTACCGTCCGACCGGACAACTGTCCGAACGGACTGTCAACCGCACGGCCAGCCGTCCGATCGGACTATCGTCCGATCGACCAGCTGTCCGATCCTCCAACACTTGTTTCCGTTTTACGCGTTGCTTATCTTATTACTATCAAACTATTCAGGCTAACCCTACTCTCAAGCGCTCCCTTCAATCCATCAATCGCTGTGAGTATACTCGGTCCCTTTTTGCTTTATGCACTTTTGGATGTTACATACGTTACTTATACTAAATCACAATCGAAAACACTACGTAATACTTTTAAACGCTAACCGTTAACGCATGTTATACGTGACTTGATGAATGCTTGTTTGTTATGTTTACACATGGAATGTTGTCTACCTGCCTTAACGACGATAGTACTATAGTTTGGACTCAGCACCCGCTCATGCGGGGGTTGTTAAGGACAATTATTTGCATGGATTACAGTGGTGATCTTGTATTACGAACTGCCTCGGGCAGTCAACCTGCAGTCATTGGTGTTGATAGGTTCATGTCGATAACTAACATGCTTCGTTTTCCGCTGTGTACGTGCTGGTTATGCGTAAACTATTTCGAACTCTATATGCTATTATCAAACTTGTATACTCGCCTTTACACTATGTGTATTGACTTTATTTTAACGTATGTGACAGGTAATTAGGATGCTTAGCTGCTAGGAAAGCGAGGCTAGAATAAAGCTCTAGAGTCCAACAAATAGTTGTCTGTACTAACTAAATTAAGGGTCCCTAGAAGCAGATAAACAATTGCTCTATTTGCAACCCGAGTTATCAGAATAGAACTATATGCCTAGATTTTGTCTGTAATAATTTGTTTACTGTTTGAGACATGGTAATGGACATGTTACTCTAAATTGAATAGTAATGATAATTGTTATGGAAATTTCTGGACAATCTGTTTCGCTCAGTGCCATGCCCCGATGATTCCGCCATCGGTTATGATAATTGTAGGGATTATGTACGAGCCTATTTCTCGCTATTCTCGCTTATGCTACACTATCACTGCACTCAAATTCTCAATTACGAATAAGCGATAAAGTCGAGATTAGGTGTGAAAGCCGCAAAATCTCGACTAAAGTTGCTTGATCAACCCGCATCTTTACTTACAAACGGGGAGAATTATACCAAATCAGGAGTAAAATCCATACTTTGATGAATAATCTCCTCTATTTTATCAAAAACAGGAGCGAAGTTGTTAAGCCAGGGGTGAAACCCTAACCTTGGCGACTTGTTCCGCCCATTTTACAAAACTCTCACCAAAGTCTGGACGGACTCCAACGACCTGAAGTCACAATACGACTAACGGGATACGTGCCAAAGGCCCAAGAATCGAGGCAAAAGCATAATCCCAAAGGTCAAATGTGCACAACAAGTCCTTGTGAATAGTTGAACCACTTTGGGTAGTCGAAGTCTAATAGCCGCAGACAATCTATACCTCAATTTTATGTGTTTCGATTCTGAGCCCGCAACTGCTGACTCTGATGATTCGTCGATTTTATGTGCTTATATGTGTGTTTACCTGTTTACGTGTTTAAATTTTGGAAAATTATTCGATTTTTGAATCCACTTCGATCGACACGCACGACTCACACTGCACTTCTATCTCAACCCGCCAACAAGTCGCTACAATATGGACGACATTATGCTATGTTATATGCTTATACTATACTACTCGATATACTGTACGCGATCGCTATATTCGAACGACACACGAACTTTGAACGATAGGTTTCTGTATTTTGACTGCCTCTGTTATTAAATGTGTATGTGCTTATGTGCTTCTGTGATTCTGTGCCCTATGTGCTTATGTGCCTCCGTGTTCATGTAAATCCGTGATTACGTGCTTATGTGTTGATGTGATATGTGTCTTATTGTGCTCCTGAGCTTTAGTAAGTAGTAGACGTGTGAGGTGAGATTCGATTATGTTGTGTCTGAGACCTACGACGATGTCTGTTGCAGACAATGTCGTCATCTGGACACCGACACCCACTATCTCGCCAAGAGAAGAGAGACAAACGTCTTGCTGCTATCATCGCCAAACAAGTAGCAAAAGCTGTGAGTGATGTCTATGAGAACGTCAGCAAATCATCTGAGGAGTCGAGAACCGAAGCTCCTAAAGATGCTACCAAGACTGCTTTCAGCTTCAAGCAGTTCAAGGCTTGTGGTCCAAAGGAATTCACTGGAGAAGATGGCCCAACAGCCATGTTTCAATGGTTCGATTCCATCGAAGTCACTCTGCGCCAAAGCGGCTGTCCTGAAAATCTCCGTACCCTAAACGCAACCGGCGTCTTCCAGTCCCGCGCTCTAGACTGGTGGACGGCCGAACGAAACAAACGCGGGAATGATGCAGCTTATGAGCTGACCTTGGAGGAGCTGAAAGCCATCATGATGGACGAGTTCTGGCCTCCCCATGAACGCCAAAAGCTGGAGGACAAGTTTTGGAACATTAAGCAGAAGGATGGAGTCAACGCTGCCCTGACTGCTTGCTTTAAGCAGCTCAACATTATCTGTCCCGATCAGGTCAAGACGTCTGATATGGCAATCAAGAAGTACATCCGAGCCTTACCCGACTGTGTTGCGGATTTTGTTCACGCCGCGAAGACATCATCAATTGGAGAGACTTACTTACTTGCCGCTGAAATCAACGGCAAGCGAGTAAAAGCTGGTGTCTGGGATAAAACTTCGAAGCACCTGCATCAAGCTACCACCACCGCTCCAACTGCCGAAACCGCCGCCGCTCAACCGTCAAAGTCCTCACGCCGCAGGAAGAAGAAGAACAACAACAGCTCCAGCAACAAGAACTGTGCTATCACTACCACTACTGCTCCTCTGCAAGCCGTACCGGCTCAGCAGCAGTCCCACCACCGTCCAACACCAGTTGCTCATGCACCGCCAACAAAGCGTGCATACACAGGCCCCCACCCGGTTTTCCCAATATGCTCATATCATCATCCGGAGGGTCTTGCCTGTCGTTTCTGCACCCACTGCAATCTGTACGGTCATTTCACTGCCAACTGCCATTATGGTCCCCGCCACACCGCAGCTCAAGCCACTGCTCATCCAGCTCTACTCCCAGCCCCACAAGGCCAACACGCGGCTCAGGCACCCGCGATTAACGCCCGAGTCTGCTTCGCTTGTGGTGATCCAAACCACTTTGCGAACATGTGCCCGAACAGGGTTGTGAAGCAAGAGCCCCAGTAGCAGCAGCAACACCAGCAGCAGCAGCCTCAATAAGTGCAACAAGCCGCACGCGCTAGAACTTTCAACATCAACATGTGCCAAGCCCAGGCCGACAACAACGTGGTCAATGGTATGTTTCTTGTGAATGGTATTTATGCATCATGTTTTTTTGATACTGGAGCCGATAACTGCTTTGTATCGTTTGAATTCGAGAAGCTCCTTAGTCGTAAGTGATCCCAACTCTCCTCGACGTTCGATGTAGAAGTCGCCACTGGAAGAACTGTCGCCGTTAACTCCGTTCTTCGTGATTGTACCCTTGAGCTCAACAATCACATCTTCCCAATCGACCTTATTCCGATGCAACTTGGAAGTTTTGACGTCATAGTAGGCATGGACTTTCTTCGTGAAAACCGTGCCGAAATTGTGTGCTTCGATAAACTGATTCGATTCTCACTCGCAAATGGTGATTTGTTATGTGTGTATGGTGAAACTGCTTCGAAAGGTCTCAAGCTCATGTCATGTGTCCAAGCTAGCAAGTATCTCCGCAAGGAATACAGAGCTTTCTTGGCTAACATTGTAGTAGCGGAGAAGGAAAAGAAAGGAAAGACAGAAGTGAAAGACGTTCATGTGGTTCGTGAATTTCCTGATGTGTTCCCTGACGACCTTCCCGGCTTACCACCAAGTCGTGATATCGACTTTCGTATCGACCTCATTCCTGGAGCTAACCCTGTTGCCAAAGCTCCTTATCGACTCGCGCCGTCCGAAATGCGTGAACTCTCGGACCAACTCCAGGAATTGCTTGAGAAAGGCTTTATTCGCCCGAGCACCTCTCCTTGGGGCGCACCAGTCCTTTTCGTCAAAAAGAAGGATGGGTCGTTCAGGATGTGCATCGACTATCGGGAGTTGAATAAGTTAACTATCAAGAACCGCTACCCCCTGCCTCGTATCGATGATTTGTTTGATCAGTTGCAAGGTGCTACGTGTTTCTCGAAGATCGATCTGCGCTCAGGATATCATCAACTACGCATTCAAGAAGCCGATATACCCAAAACTGCTTTTCGCACTCGTTACGGTCACTATGAGTTCGTTGTTATGCCTTTTGATTTAACCAACGCACCCGCGGTTTTCATGGATCTGATGAATCGCGTGTGTAAGCCATTTCTAGACCGTTTCGTCATCGTGTTCATCGTCGATGTCTTGATCTCTTCCAAATCGAAAGCCGAACACGCACAACATCTACGTTTGGTTCTCGAGCTACTCCAGGGGAATCAACTCTATGCCAAGTTCTCCAAGTGTGAATTCTGGTTAGAGGAGGTTCAGTTTCTGGGTCACATAGTCAATAGTCAAGGTATTCATGTCGATCCCGCGAAGATTGAAGCCGTTAAGAGTTGGATTACGCCTAAGAACCCGTCTGACGTCCATTCTTTTCTCGGATTAGCGGGCTATTATCGATGATTTATCGAAGGATTCTCTAAAATCGTTGTGCCGCTTACCGCTCTTACGCATAAAGACAAGCCTTTTGTTTGGGGAACCGAACAAGAGTCTGCTTTCCAAACCCTCAAGCACATGCTTTGCAATGCTCCTGTTCTCACATTGCCCGACGGAAACGACGACTTCATTGTCTATTGTGATGCTTCCAACCTTGGTATTGGTTGTGTTCTTATGCAACGGGACAAGGTTATAGCTTACGCATCTCGCCAGCTCAAAATCCACGAGAAGAACTATACAACCCATGATCTCGAGCTAGGCGCAGTTGTTTTTACGTTAAAGATTTGGCGATACTACCTGTATGGTACCAAGTGTATGATCTTCACCGATCACAGGAGTTTACAACACATCTTTGATCAGAAAGAACTTAATATGCGTCAACGCCGATGGGTAGAACTTCTCAGCGATTATGACTGTGAGATTCGTTATCACCCAGGCAAAGCAAATGTGGTTGCCGACGCGCTTAGTAGACGGAGTTATTTGCTCAGCATTCGCAATACCCAAACCCAACACGATCTCGAAACTCTCATCCGCGAAGCCCAGCATGCTTGTTTCAATGAACGCACTTTGAAGAAGGAAAGAATCTATCACGATAGAGCTCAGCTTGTAAGCAAGTCCGAATGGGATCTTCTATTTTCTGGACCGAATTTGGATCCCTAAGCGGACCGAATTGCGACAGATTTTAATGGACGAAGCCCACAAATCCCGATATTCTATTCATCCCGGTGCCGATAAAATGTACCAGGATCTTCGCTACAAGTACTGGTGGCCGGGCATGAAGAGGGATATCGCTCTCTATGTCGGAAAATGCCTGACTTGTGCAAGAGTCAAGGCTGAACATCAAAGGCCCTCTGGCTTACTCGAACAACCACCGATCCCTATGTGGAAGTGGGAGAGTATAGCTATGGACTTCATAACAAAGCTTCCGCACACGTCATCAGGTCACGACAGCATTTGGGTCGTTGTTGATCGATTGACCAAATCTGCTCACTTTTTGCCAATACGAGAAGACTACAAGGTGGAACGATTAGCCCGAATCTACACCGACGAGATCATTTGTAACCATGGTACGCCTCATGACATCATCTCTGACCGTGACGCTCGGTTTACCTTGCGATTGTGGGAAACGTTTCAAGCGGCTCTCGGTACGACGCCTAACTTAAGTGTCGCATTCCATCCTCAAACCGACGGACAGACTGAAAGAACGATTCGTACTCTTGAAGACATGCTCCGTTCGTGTGTCATAGACTTCGGTGGTAATTGGGATAAATACCTGCCGTTAGTCGAATTCTCGTACAACAACAGTTATCATACCAGCATCCAAATGGCACCATTCGAGGCTTTATACGGAAGAAGATGTCGATCGCCTATTGTATGGCACGAGATCGGCCACTCGCAATTAACCGGTCCTGAGCTACTGCAAGAAACGACTGACAAAGTCCTCCAGATTCGAGACAACTTGTTGAAAGCTCGAAGTAGACAGAAAAGTTACGCCGATAGACGACGCAAGCCCCTTGAATTTGACGTTGGCGACTACGTACTCCTAAAGGTATCACCTTGGAAGGGTGTGGTCAGATTCGGCAAGAAAGGGAAATTAGCGCCTCGATATGTTGGACCTTTTAAGATCCTGGAAAGGATTGGAAAAGTCGCCTACAGACTCGAACTACCAGAGGAACTTAGTAACGTCCACCTGACTTTCCACGTGTCGAACCTCCGAAAGTGCCTGGCTGAGCATGATCTAATTGTACCTCTCGATGACCTTCAAGTAAACGAAACACTACACTTCGTGGAGAAGCCTGTCGAGATCATGGATCGCCAAACCAAGCAGCTTAGACGCTCGCACATTCCTATTGTGAAAGTCCGATGGGAAGGCAAACGAGGCGCAGAGTTCACTTGGGAACTCGAAAGCGACATGAAGGCGAAGTACCCGCAATTGTTTGTTACGGCTTCGGCCTAATTTCGGGACGAAATTCCCTAAACAAGGGGAGGCTGTAACACCCCGTGTTTTCGAAGGTCAAAGTCAAAGTCAAGATTGAAGTCAAAGGCGAAAAAGATCGCTAATTACGATCTGTCACTCCTTGCTCAATCCCTGTTTTGACTTCTTTGACTATAGTCAGCCTATTTTATGTTACGTTAGTTGTATTATGTGGAGTAATTATTAATAATCGAAGTAATCGAATGTTATTTGCTATTTAATCGACTTACGACTGTGAACTATGGGAAGTAACAATGCGATAAAGTCAACTAAACGCTAATCAATCTGAATAAATCGACATCGAATCACGATCGCACTCGCAACTCGAATTACGAATTTTGGTTATTGTTCTACGTGTGTGTGTGCCTTATGTGTTACTTGTGCATGTTTATTTATGTTATGTGTGGTAATCAATCGAAACGCAATCAAATCGCAATCGAAACGCAATCGAAATCGAATTATGATAATTAGTGGAGAAGAGATAGTGCGAGATATGAATGGTTGGGATTAAAAGTAATTTGAATAGGTAAATCTACCGTATTCGCATCGATCACAATCGAAATCGAAATATCAAAAATCGTCGCACCAAACACTCGAATCAGGCAACTGATCGATCAGGCTACCAGCCGATCGACCAGCCGGCCGATCGGACAGGCTGTCCGATCGAGTTGCCTGGCCGATCGGCCAGCACTTTCCTCATTTGGAAGCCTATAAATACCCCTGTCATTGTCATCATTTCCACTTTTGGAAACCCTCTGTCCGACCAGCTCGTGTTCCTCACACTTCTTCAGATTTCTCTCGATTCCGGTAAGATCTCGTTCTAAATCTTGTACTTTCTTGATCTACACGCACTCCTACACCTTTCTATCTTTTAAATCTTAACTTTTAACCGTGAAATCATCAAGATTCAAGGTATTCTAGGATGACGTCATCATGTGTTCATGAAGAACTTCATGTTTTGGCCTCAATCCACCAAGAATAACTTGGATCTAACTGATTTCCACATAAACAAACAAAGATCTTTCATAGATCTAAACATATTCACGGTGAAAAGGATTGAAAGATGATTTTCCAACTTTCTTTCAACTCTTTTACACTCAATACCTTCAAAATCGATAGAAACGGGGCTTGTGCCGACTTACTACTCATTCTGGTGGTTGTGTGGCTCAAGATCCGGATTCCATCCACGAGGTTCACCGATTACGGGTTAAACGTTAGACACCGTCCCGAACCGTTCACCAACCGAATTTGGGTGATTCCTATCCGATCAGGAGAACCAAGTAAGGACGAGGTCTCTATTGTTTGACTCGTTGTCAAAATACTTCGATAAAGTGACAAACAAACAAATCAATCAAGTGTTAGACGAACAGGCCGTCCAGGACAAGGTGCTGTCCGATCGGACTGCTGTCCGAACGGACAGCCAGCCGAACGGACAGACAACCGAACGACTGGCCAGCCGATTGGCTAGCACATGGGTCCCACACTTAGTCAACTTATTTTGAAGTTTAAGTATTGAACGAACTGCTGTCCGATCGGACTACCATCTGAATGGATTACTCTTCGGATCATGAGATACTTGACTTCAACCCTTAATCGATTTTGCAACATGTTCAATGCACAAGGAATGCCACCCGATCGAACTACTATCTGATCGAGTGCCTTCTGCTGAGAACTTGTTTGTGCTAAGGTACCTAACCGATCGGGTTGCCGGCCGAACGAACGACCGTCCGATCAACCGACCTGAAAGGTAAAGATACTTCAATGTTTTCAAATGCTACAACAAAAACTTCAAAAGTCAAACCATCATACACAAACACATCTCATTCAAAGGAAGAAACAATCCACTTGAACAGCCACCCGATCGGACTACCGTCCGACCGGACAACTGTCCGAACGGACTGTCACCCGCACGGCCAGCCGTCCGATCGACCAGCTGTCCGATCCTCCAACACTTGTTTCCGTTTTACGCGTTACTTATCGTATTACTATCGAACTATTCAGGCTAACCCTACTCTCAAGCGCTCCCTTCAATCCATCAATCGCTGTGAGTATACTCGATCCCTTTTTGCTTTATGCACTTTTGGGTGTTACATACATTACTTATACTAAATCACAATCGAAAACACTACGCAATACTTTTAAACGCTAACTGTTACCGCATGTTATACGTGACTTGATGAATGCTTGTTTGTTATGTTTACACATGGAATGCTGTCTACCTGCCTTAACGACGATAGTACTATAGTTTGGACTCAGCACCCGCTCATGCGGGGGTTGTTAAGGACAATTATTTGCATGGATTACAGTGGGGATCTTGTATTACGAACTGCCTCGGGCAGTCAACCCGCAGTCATTGGTATCGATAGGTTCATGTCGATAACTAACATGCTTCGTTTTCCGCTGTGTACGTGCTGGTTATGCGTAAACTATTTCGAACTCTATATGCTATTATCAAACTTGTATACTCGCCTTTACACTGTGTGTATTGACTTTATTTTAACATATGTGACAGGTAATTAGGATGCTTAGCTGCTAGGAAAGTAATGATAATTGTTATGGAAATTTCTGGACAATCTGTTTCGCTCAGTGCCATGCCCCGATGATTCCGCCATCGGTTGGGGTGTGACACTGTGACTATGGTCAGATCACCCATCAGCTAACCCGTTGTCCAATGGTGACGGGTATCAAGTAATGTATACAAAACCCCACATACCGGAAGTAATTGAAGACTACAAAGACTTAATCCCTGTAATTATAACTTTGAAAAGAAATAGGGTTTTGGAAACCATTTGGTAAAAAGAGAATGACTCACATTGCAAATTTAGTTGGACAGAACCTTGCCTATTGATTTAGCCATGTAACCTAGTTAAATAATAATGCACACGAAACTAGGTCAGTAAGTTAATACAACATTTACGATAAACTCACGAAATCAAAACCCTCACGACGAATGACAAAGTATAGCCCGGATTCGGGCAGCACTTAAACATCCATCGGATCGGTTTCAATCGATCGGACATTGTATCGTAGCAGTGATCGTGTTATTACCCTGTACTCGTAGCAGCGTTTCCCTACGTGAATTTTCGAATTTAAGCAGTATTCTTCGTTTTTGAAACAAACTTTCAAACACAGAAGCAAGTCACATGCCCAAGCAATTTATAGCAGATTTTTGGGTTTTACGCGGCCCGTGTAAACCCTTTCAAGACTCTTACGCGGCCCGCGAGGGCCACCTAGTCTACAACTAGGGCTACCGTGTCACGTGTAGGCCCGCCACGTGGCTGACACGTGGCCTGGAACGTGTCCCGGTCGATTGCTGCTATGTCGCGGCCCGCGTGAAGCCTAAAAATCTTGAATTCTTGGTTTTTCATGAGCACTAGGGTTTCAGGGGTCCGGGTTTTCACTTACGAGTCGTTTTTAGGCATTTTTGCAGGTCCTTACATAGGGTTTCAGATTTTGGGTTTGGAGAAGAAAGGGGTGAACGGAGACTGGTGTTGATACAGTGATCGGAGATGGAGATGGAGTTTCCAATTGAGAAACCTATAAAATTGTCTGATCCTCACATGGAAAATGGAGAAATCAAGGGTCAAGAAGATTGTGACAAGATTATGGATGCAAATACTAAGGTTATTGATGATTTTAATGAAGTAGTAATTGGTGAGCATGGCTTAAAGAGGCCCCGCGCAACTGAAAAAGACGAGAGGACTCTTCAAAATGGGTGTAATATTCTGAGACATTAACAGCTTTCAGCCTTCACGAGGTCTGAATATGTTTTGTTTCAAAAAATTAAATGCTTAGTAGACTGATAATAAGGTTTTGAATTGCTGCAGATACAACACGAACTCGAATGTTGTAAAGTGTACACCTGGAATTGTTGGTAGCTGCTCTCAACCTGATAATAGAACTAGTATTTTGAAGAAAGAATTTTACTAACAAAAAGATTGAATCTTTATGTATGAACAAGATGAATTGAACTGATGTGGTTAAGGGTTGGGTGTGATTTGAGTTAAATGGACAGCGGCGAGAGAGATAAGTGGTTGAGAGTGTTGGAGGGTGGTGGCTGGAGGTGGCAGTGGTGGTTGTGGTGGTGAATGGCGGTGGCAGTGGTGGCAAGGGGTAATATTACAGAGTAGAACAAAACACAGGGGGTAATATGAAAGGACATTATAGTCATTTCAAGTTATAATTAACAGATCTGTTAATAAAATTGACGCTGGGGGGGTAAACTTGCGACATAACACCAAACGTTGGGGGGGGGGGGGGTAAAATTGCAATTATTTCGTTAGGGGGGGGGGGGGGGGTCAGAGTGCCAATTGGCCTAAACCCTACGGGTAAAATTGCAGTTTACTCTATATTAAATCTTCTTCCATACACTAATAAAATTATAAAAAAATGTATACACATTGTATCCTCAAATTAAACACAAAATAATACTCATATAAGGTTATAAGGTATGGTCATGACCTTGAAACCACCATTACCCTCTATGTTAGCATGATGTCATTCCAGTCTCATCCATCATACAAAATTCCAAATCCACCATCATATATGGTGTGGTCATGACTCAAAGTCCCAAACCACCATCCTCATTTTTTTTAAATTTATTTTGTTTAAAATATATTTAATTAATTAAGGAAAGGGAAGTGCATGGTTGTCATGGTTTAATCCATGCAAACCATGGTGGTTTCCTAAGGGGGGCGGTGTAGCACATCATCCACCATCTTAAGTGACAATCCATGAACCATCCCTTAGCCTAACATAAGTGTCATTTTTATTATAACATGAAAATGTATTAATTCTACTCAATTTATTGTTCTTTGTAATGAACTCTTAAATTTATTGTTAAAACGTGACATGTTAAGCATTGTTATTATTATTCTAAACCTTTATACAAAACATGATCATTTCTTTATGTCATCCACACTTTATTTAGCTCAAAGCCCACACCACACCTCTATTAGCGTCCCAAGACCAACCTCATATCATTCTTAACCTATTGAACTCATACAAAATGGTTACATATTTAACCATATTTCAAACACATTCAACACAAGAACCCCAACCTAAAAATCTAAAATGACTACAACCCTAACAAAAACGTTTAGATGCCATGACCGATTTTCAAACACATTGGACTCAATAAATCCAAGCTAAACGCGATGTTTGGAGAAGAGATGTTGAGGGTGACGCTTGTTGCAACTACGATGCTAACGCGATGATAACAGTGTTGATACTTAATAGTGATGACGATAAAGATGTGTGTTATGACACAAATCCTTTTTTTCAAATATTTTTTTAGTTTCATCACTAAAATGATTTAAAAATAATCAAGTACCATATAGCAAAAAAAACTTTTATTTCCTCATTATGGCAAAAATAAATGTCATGTCCTGAACAAACAAGGTACACATCATTTATTCACATTTATTAGTGATGAATAGTGAGTTTATTAAAGAATAACAAAAAAAAAACAGAAAGTGTATGAGAAAAGACGAAAATTTGGGTAAAGTTGAGAAAAATGCAATTTGCGTCCCTGTGGTTTGTGCGAAACATCAACCTGAGCCCGTAAATTCATTTTTTCGTTTTTTGAGCCCCTGAGCTTATGAATTCATAACACTTTGAGTCCCTCCGTCAGTGTGCCGTCTGTTTGACTGTTTGAGCCAAAGGTAAGACCGTCTTTTGGCATATATTAATAACACTTTACGTCCCTATGGTATGAGTGAAATATCAACATGAGCCCCTAAATTCTTTTCTTGCTTTTTTGTTAAGAAATCATTGATTTAATAATTCAAATTAACTCTTTTTAAATAAATGCAATCTAATAATTAACACTTTTTAAATAAATGCAATCTAATAATTAAATGTATACTATAACAAATTATTAAAGCCTAAATTGTATATTAAATGTAAACTTTTAATACATACAATACAGAGACAAAACGTCATACCAACTTCGTAGACTTGACGGAACTTACAGACTCGATAACAAAAGACCGTAACATACAATACAGAGACAAAACGTCATACCACCACAAGCAATTGTGGATCTTTACTGACGGGTGCACTTCGGAATGTAGCAGATATGAATGAATATAACCCCAGTGTAGCTAATTACATATCTGCCACTGGGGTTATATTCATTCATATGAATGAATATAACCCCAGTGTAGCTCTTCGATTTTCCTTGAAATTTCAGAGCTCGCTAATTACATATCTGCCACTGGGGTTGTATTCATTCATATGCAATTGATCGTTCTGATCAATCACTTCCTTATGTGCACCGCACCATCTTCCAGGAGGTTGTCAAGTGTTCTCGCCTTCGTAGTTGGTGTTTTGCGTATCTTTACATCCGCATCCATTCTGTACAATATTTTCACAAAAAACATCACAAACAAACCTTCTGTTTAAAAACTGAAACCAAAATACCCAAATCAACCCATTCACAAATAACTGATTATCATCATCATGCGGCATTCAGATTATCAAAAACTGAAACCAAAATACCCAAATCAACCCATTCACAAATAACTGATTATCATCATCATGCGGCATTCAGATTATCAAAAACTGAAACCAAAATACCCAAATCAACCCTCTGTTTTTTCACAAATAACTGATTATCATCATCATCATCATCATCATGCGGCATTCAGATTATCAAAGAACTGATTATCAAAAACTGAAACCAAAATACCCAAATCAACCCTCTGTTTTTCACAAAAACATCACAAATATCAAAAATATATATAGATAAGATGATGATCCAAACCTTTGTTTTGAAGATGAAGATGGATGAAGATGATGATGATGATGATCGGTGTTGGGAGTTGAGAGAGAGATTTCGAGATTTTTTGAGAAGTGTGATGATGATGATGATCGGTGCAATTGATATATATTTGCTATTATGTGTAGATATTAAGGGATAAGGGTATTAATGACATTTCATACATGTTACAACAGTCAAACAGACGGAACGTTGACGGAGGGACTCAAACTGTTATGAATTCATAAGCTCAGGGGCTCAAAAAACGAAAAAATGAATTTAGGGGCTCAGGTTGATGTTTCGCACAAACCACAGGGACGCAAATTGCATTTTTCTCGGTAAAGTTCATGACATTCTCATGTAATATGTCCTGTTTGATTAATTGCATAAGATTAACCACAACATGTATTGTATATAACTACAGAACATGAGAAAACTTAGTTTGATGTACTGCATTTCAAAAGTTAGGTTCTAAAAAGTTTATTACATCAAATAAATCTATTTACATTTAAGCACCTAACTTTTTAAGTTTTAAAAAGATGAGTTGATTTAGATTAAACAAATATATATAGAGCTATTTGGGCAAAGTGATAGGATATGTTAATTTTGATCGCTACTTAGGGGCGGACTCAAATGCGAGGTTGGATGGGAAGGCGTCCTCTTAAAAAAATTAGTCTATTTTATAGGCAAGAAATCCAATTGCGCCTTTTGAATTTTTTGTCGAACCCCTCATTCGCATCTCCAGAAAATAATTCATGGGTCTGACACTGCCGCGACCCACTCACCATTGTTGATACTACCCGTAGTAGAGATGACAAACAAACTCAAATCAGATAGGTAAACTTGAAACTCGAAACATGTGGGTTGGGTATTCGGATATGGGAGTCCAGTGATAGAAGCACTGCCACTGCTACCTCCATCATTGCCCTCCAAGCGAGTCGTTTTGACTCGATACCCAAATCACTTAGTCCATTTACTAAACCTAGTTTAAAATTTAAATTGTTACATAAATAGTGAATTGCATTTTGATTGCAAAAATTATAATTTAAACGTAAGATGCATTTAAATATTTTGAAATGGATTTAATGATATTAATCCATATAGGAAAAGGGCGTCTATTGTAAAAGTTGAGCATATTTTTTTGGAAGAAAAAGTGTTTTTTTTTTCTTCTAACTATTTAAACATCAAAAAGATAATTGGTAGTTTTTGTAAAAGTATTGTTTAACGTGTGAAATATTTTTATTCGTTTAGCGTAATTTCAAATAGTATCTAGGTGTCAAAAGAAATTATGGGTTCTATTTACTCACATGCAAGAGATCTAATGATCTATATACATACGTAAAATATTATATTAGATATATTTGACGCATATATACTTATCATGTATACACACACTATTAAGATGGAGTATGTAAAAAGATATTTTTAACAATAAATATCCATTTATGAATGTATGATTTAAAATTATTTCTAAGGTTACACCTTTAATTTGTTTTAACTGTAATACATAATAACCGACTCATGTAACCGATTAGCCTCACACTCAATCTAACTCTCATTATATCTATCAAACAAACACTATGTGCAATCTCATTATGTCGTCCAAATACCTTTAATACATTAAACATCCTTAATGAGATTATGAGGGGTTAATGAAACTAATTATAGTGCTTATAATGTAACACTTGAAAGAAAGATGTTTAATGAAACGTAGATTAAACTATAATCAAGCGTTGATTTAAAAATTAGTTTTTGTTGTAATAATATGAGTTACAACAACATAATGAAGGAATATATAAGAGAGAAATAAAGGTAAGACGTGGATTAGTTGGAGTAGAGGAGACATTTGATGTGGTTTAGGTTAAGAGATTGTTCCCTACACATGATCCCCGTTTCCTTTGTCTCCGCTTAACTTCTTTGTAGGCCCCTTGCTTTTACTATAAACAAAACCAAAATTAACTTATTTACATATTACAAAATACAACTTAGAAACGTCTCGTTTGAGGTATGCGTATATAATGTATATATGTGTGGGTTCTCGGGGAGAGGGGAGGGGGAGGGAAGTGAAAGTGCACTGATTTAACATTATTTTACTAGTTTCGTGAAAATAACGTTAAAATCGGGGGACGGTTAATCATGTATTTATGTGGTTGCGTTGATAGCAGAAAGACAAGGGGCACATGCACTAATCGTCCTTTGTCCCATTTGCTTAGCGTTATGTGTCTTATGTCCAAGACTTGATGCAAAACTACTATCGAGCCAATAGTCTCGCTGGAAGCATCATCTCTATTCCTACGAGTAGAGGTAAGACTGTCTACATCTTACTCTACTCAGACCCTAGCTTAGTTTTGCTATTGATGAGATTTATTGAGTATGATGATGACGACGACGACAATATCACTTAGAGCCGGAAAACTAACCCATAGCTCGTAACTCGCTCACAACGCGTTCGTAAACTAGTTAAAAACTTGATTAAATTCTGATAAAGCCAGTTTGGCTCGTACAAACTTTAGAGCCAAGTTCGAGCAGACATTAGTCCTTTCATATACGTTATATCACTAGTTTTCTTGTGTATTGATAGCATTGTATTATGTTAATTAACTTGTATAACTAGAAATTGTTGTTAGGTCGTTATTGGTATTCATATGTAGAAGCATAATCTTTAAATTCTCATGATAAAATTCCGTTTACAAAACCTATAGACTTATTTATCCAAAACCGGTTTTAGAAATGTAATATCATCTAATGTCTATTAAAAAGAAATCATAGTTAAACTAAAAGAAATCACAGTTAAACATTGTAAAAAAAATAAAGAATTAACATAAAACAACTTTCCTTTTACAATCATAGTTAAAACTTAAAAGTTTGAAACATGCACTACAAGACGTAAATATGATTAATTCATTATTTAACTAGAGTTACTTTATAGCTTCAACTTTTTTGAAAATAATTACTTCTATTAATCATAATTAATAAACTTTTTTTTTCAAACCAAATTAAAAAAGAAAAACATGATGTACTCATTATACTTTACACATCAAGAGATAAATACATTTGGGATTAGGATCAAATACAAAGGATCCTAATTGTAAGAAGTGTAAGAAAGATTTATAGAGTGACAAGTGTCCAATAACCTAAAAAAACCCACTACACAAAAAAACCCACTAAAAAAAAAAAAAAAAAAAAAACAAACTTAAACATCAACCACCACCAACCCCCCCCACCCCCCACATCACCACCAAGTGTCCAATAACCTAAATATTTTTTTTTTTTTTCGAGGGGGTGGGGGGTGGGGGTTTAGGTTTTTGGGTGGGGGTGGGTGTTTAGTTTTTTTTATATATTTTTTTTAGGTTTTTGGGGGGTGGGGGGATGGGGGGGTTAGGTTTTTTTAGGTTTTTGGAGGGTGGGGGGGGGGGGGGTTAGGTTTTTTTTAGGTTTTTTGGGGGTGGGGGTTAGGTTTTTTGAGGGTTTTTTTGGTGAGGTATAGTTTTTTTTTTTGTTTTTTTTTGCGGGGTGGGGGGTGGGGTGGGGGTGGGGGGTTTAGGTTTTTGGGTTGGGGGGGGGGGTGTTTAGGTTTTTGGTGGTGATGTAGTGGGTTTAGTTTTAGGTTATTGGACACTTGTCACTCTATAAATCCTTCTTACACTTCTTACAATAAGAAGCCTTTGTAGAATAACTTGACCCAGTACATTTGTATCAAAACTTACATACCAACCACCTTACGTCACATGTAAAACTCTTACATACACATAACATTCTCCTGAGAATATACTTACTTTACCATAACTTTACACCCTTTTCATATCTAGAGTTCGTTGATAAATTACGTTACCATCGTACCATGCATTTTTAATTTGATAATCCTGTTAAAACTTTGCAACTGTATATTAAAAGTTTTCTGGAAAAAAAACCTCAAATTGCCTTTTAAGATTGTCGGTTTTTCATTCTTTTTCAAACGACGAACACACACCCTATAAATCTATTTCTAAAATACACCAATATCCAGTGGTGGATCTAAGAAATTTTTTTATTGGGTTCCTTTTAGTAGATTTTCACTAATATTTTTCCAATTTTTTCTAAACCGAATAGGTTTCTAGAAACCCACAGAAGTGACCTAGATCCGCCCCTACTAATATCCATTGAAAAGTTGAATTCGTATCACTTTAGTGGGAATAAGGACATCATGTCACTAAACCAACATGCCATAGACATTCGGTTTTTTTTTAAACTTAATATTCACACACTTCTTCTCTCTGTCTCCCTTTATACATACATAATAGGATTAACATATACATATAGAGAGAGATAAAGTGAAGAAGAGTGAGAGAATAAAATGTAGAGATATGAGAATAGATGAACAGTGAGAGTTTTTTATTTTAACACTTAAAATTAAAGCAAACACAATATGTAACAGGCACAGGGAGATATGTAGGCATCTAATTCCGATAATAAAAACTAAATAATTTTTTTCCTACAAATTAAGATGGTGTATAATCCTTCTTGATCATCAAAAATAGAACTACACCTAACGTATATTTACATATCCTCATTGGTAATTGACTAATCTCGCTACTTAGAAGAAGTCAAACGACGATGTCGTCCCACCAAAATGCCTGGACGACGTCGTCTTTTGCTGCGGGATCACCGGCGGTGTCGCAGACCGGATAAGCGCAAAGTTCAACTCGTTAAAAAACGGGTGGGTCTTAATATCCGCTGCTCCACGTTTCGACCCAAACCGGCTCTCTGGGTCCTTATCCAGCAATTTCGATATCAAGTCACGCGCTTGCGTCTCGCGCGAAGATATCGATGACACGGTTGGAAACTTCAAAGGCTTTTTTATGATGTTACGAAGCGTAGCTTCGTTGGATACACCCGCAAACGGGGTGCATCCGTAGACCATTTCGTATATGAAAATTCCAAGCGCCCACCAGTCAACCGCATTACCGTGTGACCCGCCGGAAGCAACTTCCGGCGCCACGTACTCGTGCGTTCCTACAAACGAACACGATCTCGCGGTCACCGGCTCCGCCACAAACAACCGTTTCGCGGCGGAGAACGACTGGATTTTCTTCGATCTGAAGAGTTGACTTGGGAGACAAGCAAAGTGGCCGGACGGTGGACGTGGAACCGCCGGTGAAGATGAAGGTAGATCCGGTGATGAAGATGATGAGATAGAGTGTGATTGAACGGCTGGGATGGCGTCAGAGCATAACGATAGGTCAAAATCAGTGAGCATGATATGACCGTCTGATCTGACCAACACATTTTCAGGCTTTAAGTCTCTGTAAATGATTCCAAGCATGTGCAGATACTCTAAAGCTACCAATACCTCAGCAGCATAAAACCTGCATACAATCAAAATCATAACAAAACAAAACAAAATCAAAATCATATATACAATCAAAAAAGCACTATACAAACGACACAAATGAACTCTCAAATCACTTGCTCGAATATCAATATCATATTCTCATATATCCAAATATCCAAATCCTTGATTCGGTATATTCGATTTGAAAGGTTATAGGTGAAACCTCTATTAATGGCAAATTTGCAGGTACAAAAGTCAAAAAGCCTGAAGTTATCATAGAAAAATCGGTAGAGTCCAAAAGTTGTTCGAAACAAATCAAGATGAAGGAAATGTAAACCAAACGAAACAAGCGAAAACGACAGAAGAGAAGTAATTAAATGTTAATTAATTAATAGGTAAAAAATAAGTGACAGTTACCTAGCCGCGGAGAGAGAAAACCGTTTCCGCGGTTGTTTATGGCGGAGAGAATGCAAATCACCACCGGAACAATACTCCATAACAACACATGAAAAATGAGAAGCTTCAAACTGAGCATACAGCGACGGTAAAAACGGATGATCGAGCATGTTAAGTATCTTCCTCTCCGTCGCCGCTCTTTGAGTTTTCTTCTTCAACGCGAGCACTTCTCTGTCAACAACTTTCATGGCATAATAACACCTTTTCTCTTCAACATCTTCGTTCCTTAACCTGCATAGATAAACTTTTCCGATATCACCACTTCCGATCTGCCGTACGAGGCAAAAATCTCTGAAACTCAAACTACTATTTCCATCCATGCCACAAACTCCTTCACTGGAAGTCCTCTTGAGCACCATAGACCTAATCGCCTGCCATGACGACTCAGAAGACCTGTGTGGCTTAACCACCAGGCTCTCCGGCGAGTACAGTGGTCGAGGCTGTGGTACCAGGTCTAGCACGTCGAATGACAAGCGGCTAAAGCTAGTGCAACTCTCGCTACTCATAGAGCTTTGACTAGAATTAACCGCTTCACAAACTGTTTCTAACTCCTCACTTGTCTCTAACATTTGCAACCCTTATGATTCAAGAGTATGTAAAGGTTAGAATGACTGTAGAAGTGTAGAACAACACTAGTTAGGGTTACTGTAAGCGGGTAAAAACTAGAAAGAGAAAGGAGACGGTTGTTGGGGGTATTTAAGACGACGTCGTACGGAGAGGAGAAAAATGATAAATGATAATTGAGTTGCAAGGGTTGAGAGGAAGAGAGGGTGGCGTTTTATGGTTAAGTTGATGGAGGTAAGATTAAGGTGACACGTGAGGGGAAACAGTAGTCGCACGTGCTGGAGGGTGAGTAGTGACGTAGCAGGAGGCTTCGTGGCACGTGAGACCCGGGTAGGGTGTTGGCATGAGAAGATGGTTGCTTCTGTTTCATTCTCTCTAGTCTAGGCCTATGCTAAAAAGCATCAGAAATTCACAGGATGATATTTCCTAGAAAATTAAAACTAATATATTTCAACTTTCAAAAATATTCAACTTTTACAATGTACTAAAAATATTCAACTTACGTGGTATTTTCTGGCCCAAAACTATTTAAAAGTCAATGGGATTTTTATGGTTACAAGTTTTTTAGGCACACATAAAAGATAAACAAATTAAAACTTATAACATTAGATAAGTAGTGTTAAACCATAAATCAATTAGAAAAGCTAAAAACATACATCATATTCTATTACATGAATCTTAAACGTATCACATAAATTGTTAAGTCATAACATAGAACATTATATAAAGAGTGCTCGACCTTAAACCCTGAAAACAACCAAATGTCAAATCCATTGATTGGAGTTTCACTTGTAGTTCGAAAACATAAATTTTCTAGTCAGATATGTCTTCATTATTGGTAAAAAGTACTAGCGCATTTTCACTTGACACTGCATTTTGGGTCAGTACTGCCATCGCGTTTCCTTACATCTGTACATATTGGTCTCCACTAGTGACTACATTATTAACCATTAAGCCAGCTGTCAAACTCGTTTTTTCTCCATCTCATTGTTCTTAAAACTCTCATTTCCTACTTTAACCAATCAGGAATCTGTCAAAGATGGAGGAAATTGTCACACCCCAACCGATGGCGGAGTCATCGGGGCGCGGCACTAGCCGAATCAGATTGCTCAAGAGAATCCATAACAACTAAATTGCGACAGTATTTATTACACTTGTTATCCCATACTAACAAATAATACAATCACATAAGTCATCACATATTTCTTGTCCTCTCGAACAATACAAATCCGACAACATAGATTTTAGGTGAGTTTCTAGACTTCCTAGCTTGATTTGATGTAGACTGTGACTAAACCTGCAACATACGTTAAAATAATGTCAATACAAAACTATTGGCGAGCATACAGGTTTGATATGTAATAGTGTAATAGGTAAAAGCTGTGAATTTCCACATACATAAACGTAATACACGACATATATACTCACAAAACTGATACTACCAGCTAAGTCCTCGAGCTGCGATTGCGATTGCTAAACTAGACCCCGTCGGGCGCAATAGTACTATACTAGTCATGGTGGGACGTCGCGAGTATAAGTCCTAGCACATATGTAACTAGCATCACGTATAACTATGCACGTAAGTCATTCGCAAGTGATAAGTAGTTTAAGCATTTGATGTAATTCGATTTGATAGCAACGTATGTTATACCCAAAAGTGCAAAAGCAAAAAGGGTTCAAGTATACTCACAGTCGGTGCTCAGCAAGCAGCAACTTGGTTGGATTGAAGGGAGCGCGTGTGAGATTATCCTGATTACAGATCGATAGCGTAAGCGTTGAATAGTGCGCGAAACGGAGCAAGGTGTCAATGGATCGGGCAGTACTCCGATCGGATGGCAATCCGATCGAGTGGCCGGTCGATCGGGTGACAATCCGTTCGGATGGTAATCCGATCGGGTGACCATTCGATTGGATTGCTACCTCATTGGGAAAGATGTGTTTGTGTATGATGGTTTGCCTTTTGAAGTTTTCGTTGTAGCATTTTGAAAACAGAGAAGTATCTCTACCTTTCAGGTCGGTCGATCGAACGGTCGGTCGATCGGGCGGCAACTGTAACAATCCTCAAATAAAACCGACACTCTTGAATATTTCCGACACCCTAGTATATTTTAAAATGTCCCAGTATGTCTTTAAATACACCCCGTATGTGAAAACCAAGCCCGAAATACATTAAATAGTATTTAAAATAAATAAAATATGATTTTTAAGCTGAGGCGGGCCGCGTAAGACCCACCTCAACACTCACGCGGGCGGTATCAAGGCTGAAACTTGATTTCAGTGAACTTTAAGTTAAGACGGGCTGCGTAAGACCCATGTTAAGTTTACGCGGGCCGCGAGAGATCAACAACGCAGAGACACCCTAGGCCGACACGTGTCGACATCGTGGTGGACCTATCTGATGAGCCGGACAAGCTAGTCCGTTGACTAGCTTTGACGCGGTCCGCGTAAGCCCAGCTTATGTTTTACGCGGGCCGCGTGAGACCCAGTTTCAGCAACTATATAAGCAGGCATCGGGTTTCAGTATTCCTCGTTCATTTCTTTTCTTTCTTAAGCGAATTTCTGAAGATATAGGCATAATATTCAAGTATTATACCCCCTAATTAACGAGGTTTTGCTCCGTTGTAAGTATTATAACCCCAGTTTCGTATTAGATACGCTGCCCGATTGATTTAGGGTTCCGTAACAACTGTCGTAGTTCTGCCCGACGTAGTTGTTGGAATGCCGTCTCGGGGAGGGTATCATTAATATTTTCAAAGGGTTATGATATTAACCTATGTACATTTGTGTAAATTATAGATTATTCCCAGGAAACCCTTACGCGAAGTCTAAGATAGCAATGTGAGTTTATCCAATTTTTGTTAAACTTTTTGTAATATTTTACAAAACCTTAATGTTTTGCAATGTGATTAAGCGGTGATTGAGTCTTTGTAGTTCTTCAATTACTGTCGGTATGTTGGGGTTTTGTATACAAAATTTACTACTGCGAGTAGTAAGTCGGGACGACAGTACGTTACCATTGGACAACGAGTTAGCCAATGTGTAATATGACCCACAAGTCAGGATTGACAGTACTGAATGAGTAATTGTGTAGAAATAAACAATGTGATCGCTCTCAATACTGTTTTAATTGATAAAATGTTTCTTGATTAAATTGGGATTCATTCACCAGTATTTCCCACTGACAAATGTTTTTAAAACGCGTTTCAGGTAACACAATGTGACAGCCAATTAGTAAAAAGCCAGCTGGAGAGCACTGAATGCTTGGGAAAATTGTGGCTATAAAAGTTACCTAAAAGACGATGTTTTAAATTCAATAAAATAGGGTTTATCCCTATAAATGTATTGTAATAAGAAACTTGGGTTTTACCCATGTGATTATTAATATCAAATAGGGTGGTTTTACTCTAATAAACATTTCCTAACTACGGTCCTGATGTAATTTCAGCTGCCAAATTAACCAACTGATATCACCGAAAACTCTGAGTTCGCGTCCGCCCGTTCCCGGGACAGATAAGGGATCGGGGGTTGCGACAGAAGGTGGTATCAGAGCCTAGCCACTGGTCTAAGCCAAAGAAGTGTTCTGCTGACACTTAAATTCTAAATTTTTGTGTTAGGAAATAATTTATGTGATTATGTGTTTTGTGTTATTTGACTAATTGTTAGTTTACAGTATGAGCGATCAAGGACCCTCAGACATGAGTCGTCAGTTGTCTGATTCACCTAGGAGTGAAGGTACCTCTTCACAACCTGCCCTTTCTGGGTATTCTGCTGATCAGGAAGAAGGGATGTTTGCCTTTAAAGCTCAGTTGGAAGAGCCATTCCCTCATAAGAAAAGAGGATGGTTCAGTAAGGAAGCTTTTGCGCGTAGAAAAAGAATGCGAAAGTTGCAACAGCAAAGAGCCTTAGCAGCCGTTAAGCGAAAGACAGATGCCCATACACAGGATATGCTTAATAGAAGCCTAGCCAATTTTCATATCCTAGCTACAACTGCTGCTGACCCAAGTCTGGAACAACTAGTAGCCCCACAACCACCAATCCCAGACCAACCCATGGAGATAGAAAACCCTGAAAACCAAGTGGAGATGCATGACTTCAACCTAGAGGAAATCCCTAGGGTGCCTGCACCAAACCCCCTAGACCCAAATTACGACCCCTGGTGGGACGATAATAGGGACTTTGTGCAACGTTACCCGATACATGAAGACACACCCATACAGAACATAGGAGCCTATCCAGGTATGGACCCTTTAGATCCCTATTACCACGATGAATATATTAGGGAGATCTTAGAAGATCCTTACCGATTTCAGGCACTTTCACCTCCATATCAGGAACCCGCACCCCAGATTCCGAACCCAGTCCTAAAACCTGCACCCCCAATGAGTGCAGAAAACGTACAAGAACTTAGGACTTTTGGGGAGGAAATTTTAGAAAGCAGTGAGAGAATGAGACAGGTGGGAGAGCGTCTCGTATGGAAATACGATGAACGCAATATGGATTTTTGGATAAATCCATATCCATGATGTGATGGAGGAAACGGTAATAGTGATAATAATATAATATAATAAAATAAAATATGTGTGTACGGATGCCTATTACTATTAGTGTGATTCTATTTCTGTTGGTATTGTAATTTTTATTTCAGTACTAGTGTGTAATAGATACATAATAGTATATGGAAATAGAGTAAAAGTCGCAATGATCGACGTTTTTGGCTAGATTGTGTATCATGTGATTAACTATATTAAATATTATCTTGTGATATTAATATGGGGTAAATGTTTAAAATTCAGATGGCCGATGAAGGAAATCAAGGAAATCTGAATAATGATAACCAGAGTAACATTAACGTGGTTAATGAAAATCCGAGCATCAATAACAATGGAAACCAAATGGATAATAGTGTCGTGCAACACATAGTGGCACAAGGAATCATAGATGCAATGCCATTTATTATTCAAACGATTCAAGAAGTGAATAATAAAAGTAAGCATAGCAGTAAGCGACCAATTGAACCCGAACACAGCGTGAACAATGGACCTATACTTCAAATACACATTCCCAAAAAGAGAAGAACCGTGTCTTACGGTTGTTCTTATAAAGAATTATGGTCTTGTAAACCAATGGAATTCTCGGGAAACGAAGGGGCCATTGCAACCCTACGCTGGATAGAGAAGACTGAGGCAGTCTTAAGGATAAGCAAGTGTGCTGAAGAAGATAAGATATTGTTTGCTTCTAATCTGTTTAAGAATTCAGCACTAGAATGGTGGAACACTATCCTCCAATCAAGAGGAAGTGATAAAACCTACAATATGGAATAGGAAGAATTTAAGGATAAGGTTGAAAGGAAATTCTGCCCACCCAATGAGAAGGAACAGATAGCAAACAAATTCCTAAACCTTAGGATGACTGGTGTGGATAGTAAGGGATACACTAAGATATTCTTCGAATATGCTAGAATAGTGCCAACTCTTGCTTCACCTGAACCAGTGTTAATCTCCCGTTATATCTGGGGATTAATTGGGGAGATAAAGCACGTAGTCAAGGCAGCTAGACCTCAAACCATAGAAGAAGTTGTAGAACTAGCAAATACCTTGACAGATGAATTAGTCCGTACCCGAGAAGAGGATCAAAGGAGAAACCTAACCCAGAAACTCACACAAGAATTTCGTTCTGGAAATTTTAATCGTGGGAAAAATATAGGTTCTACCTCTACACCTTACTGTAAGAATTGCAAAAGAAAGCATTCAGGAAGATGCTCCATATACTGTAACTTTTGCAAAATATCGGGGCACAAGGAAGAAAATTGCAGGAAGAAAGCTAACAACAGGATATGTTACAACTGCGGAGAACAAGGTCATATCAAGCCTAATTGCCTGAAATTAGCTCCAGCTATGAACAACAAGAATACTCAAAATGCTAGAGCATTTGTTCTGACTGCAGATGAAGCTAAGATGATTCCAGATGTCATAGCTGGTACGTTTTTAGTTAATGATGTCTTTGCTAAAGTATTATTTGACTCTGGTGCAAACCAAAGTTTTATTAATACATCATTTTGCAAATTTCTAAATCAGTCATTAACTAAACTACCACAAGAATGCTTAGTAGAAACAGCTAATGGAGAAACTATAAGGATTTCTGAAATCTTGCAGGGAGCAAGCATAGAAATTTTAAATCAGAAATTTATTGCAAACCTTTATCCCATGAATCTGGCAGGATTCGATGTTGTTTTAGGAATAAAGCCAGTATTTTATGTGATCAAAAGTCAATTCAAGTAAATTCACCAAAAGGTAAAACGATCACAATTAAAGGAGATAAACCATCTAGATCCACAAAATTCATCTCGGTGATGAAAACTGTAAGTTATATAAGAAAAGGATCATTAGTGTATTTGATTTCCATAATCACTCACACTAAAGAAAAGGATTTAAAAGATATTCCAGTAGTATCTCAGTTTTCAGATGTATTTCCAGAAGAATTGCCAGGGCAACCTCCAGATAGAGAAGTTGAATTCAGAATCCATTTAATACTAGGAACATCACCGATTGCCAAAGCACCCTATCGTTTGGCACCCGCAGAAATGCAAGAATTGAAGAAACAATTAGACGAATTGTTAGAGAAAGGATTTATACAGCCAAGCTCATCACCATGGGGAGCGCCGATATTATTTGTTAAAAAGAAGGACGGATCAATGCGTATGTGCATTGACTACCGTGAATTAAACAAGGTTACGATTAAGAACCGGTATCCATTACCGAGAATCGATGATCTGTTTGATCAACTACAAGGAGCTCGATTTTTCTCTAAAATCGATTTAAGGTCAGGATATCATCAATTAAAGGTACAGGAAGAGGACATTCCTAAAACCGCTTTCAGAACAAGGTATGGTCATTATGAATTTACTGTCATGCCATTTGGTTTAACCAATGCCCCAGCTGCATTTATGGACATGCTGAACCGAATATGTAAGCCATATTTGGATAAATTCATAATCGTCTTCATAGATGATTATCTCATTTATTCTAAGAATAAAGAGGATCATGCAAAGCATTTGCATGCACTTTTAAGTCTATTAAGAAAAGAAAAGCTTTATGCTAAATTTTTCAAGTGCGAGTTTTGGTTAGAACAGGTACAGTTTCTCGGACACCTTGTCAACCATGAAGGAATTCATGCGGATCCCACAAAGATCGAAGCAATTACTAAATGGAAAACCCCTGAGTCACCAACAGAGGTTAGAAGTTTCTTAGGATTGGCCGGTTATTATAGAAGATTTATTCAAGATTTTTCTAGAATAGTCATTCCCTTAACTAAGCTAACCTGTAAATCTGTTAAGTTTGAATGGGGATTAAAACAAGAAGAAGCATTTAGAATCCTTAAGCATAAATTAACCCATACACCTATACTAGCATTACTAGAAGGAGCTGAAGACTTTATAGTATATTGTGACGCTTCTAAATTAGGTTATGGATGTGTATTAATGCAATGCCAAAAGGTTATAGCTTATGCATCTAGACAACTTAAGAATCATGAAGAGAATTATTCAACCCATGATTTAGAATTAGGAGCTATAATTTTTGCTCTTAAGATTTGGAGACATTACCTTTATGGTAGTAAGTTTACCATATTCACCGATCATAAGAGTTTAAGGTATATTTTCAAGCAAAAGGAGTTGAATATGAGACAAAGACGCTGAATGGAGATGCTTAGTGACTATGATTGTGATATCCAGTATCATGAAGGAAAAGCAAATGTAGTGGCAGATGCTTTAAGCCGAAAGTATCATGAAAAGTCAAAAAGGGTACGTTCTCTTAAATTAAATCTACAAGTAGATTTAAATGATCAAATAAGAGAAGCACAAGAATCAGTAATCAAGGAAGATACTGAAAAGCTAAAAGGTATGCTAAAAGAATTAGAACAAGGAACAGATGGAATTTGGAGATTCCATAAAAAGATAATGTGGATACCTAAATTAGGAAACCTACGTCATCGTATATTAGAAGAAGCCCATAAGTCTAAGTATACGATGCACCCAGGAAATGATAAGATGCACCAGGATTTAAGGAAAAATTTCTGGTGGATAGGAATGAAAAAGGACATAGCAGTTTATGTTTCTAAATGTTTAACCTATTCACAAGTCAAAGCTGAACACCAGAAACCCTCAGGTCTATTACAACAGTTAGAAATGCCAGTGTGGAAATGGGAATTGATCACAATGGATTTTGTTACTAAATTACCCAAAACAAAGAAAGGTAATGATACCATCTGGGTGATTGTAGATAGGCTAACCAAGTCAGCTCATTTTCTACCAATGAAAGAAACATTCAGTATGGAACAGCTAGCCAAATTATATGTAAATGAAATTGTGTCTTTACATGGAATTCCTTTATCAATTGTTTCTGATAGGGATAGCCGATTTACCTCTCATTTTTTGTCAAGTTTCCAAAAAGCTATGGGAACCAAGTTAAATCTAAGCACAGCTTATGTGACAACCCTCATAATTTCATGTATCTGTACGATTGATTAATGTTAATTAAAGTGCTTGATGACTGTGCTGAATTACTTAACTGCTTTCTGAATACTACGTCATACTTACATGTGCTTGTTAACATACTAGTCTTGTGCAGAAAATTGACTAAATAGTCCTGTATGTTTTCCTAAGTGTTGGGAATTAAAAATGTTACAAAAAGATATATATAGGACACTATACGAAACAACTTAGCACTTTAACGAACCGGTATCTAACCGAACAACCGGACATTACCCGGAACACTAAAATTTTGCCAAACACATTGTTTTAATATTTCTTGGCTAGTCATGATCCCCGTACACCATAACACCCCCTAGATATCAACTAACTAACATATGTAAGTATCTACTTGAAAATTAACTAGTAGTTACCATCTACCATCAAACTTTTACATCTAACCCCCCCCCCCCATGTGCAACCGTCCCCAAGGGACCCCACCAAGATCACTATAATCCTACTAGATCTTCTCATATATTTTGTTTAGATATTGCTTGCTTGAGTGAACAAAAGATGGAAGAAGGAGATTATAAGCATGGTCCTTAAGATCTCCAAGATATCATTCACATCTTCACTCAACTTCACCCATTCCCTCACACTCTCCTCTCTCTCTCGGCCCTCACTAGAACCGCCACCACCACCACTCTATCACCATCATCTTCATCCATTTTCAAGCTCCATTCAAGTGCTAGAAGGGGAATTAAAGGAGCTTGAAGTTGTAGATCATCAAGGAGCTCTTTCACTTGCTTTCTCACACCATTTTCACCATTCTTTTCTAGAGATTATTCCCTAGCCTTTGTGCTAGTTGTAAGTTCTTGTTTAACTCTTGTCCACCTCCTTGTTATGATTAAAGGTTGTAGTATGATGAATATCACAAGAACATTAAAAGATTTAAACAAGAAACATGAACATAAAGCTTTATATAAAAGATGAAACATGATGTAATAATGTTAGTATGAAGTTGTTTTGATTATGTTGTTGATTACTTGATGATTTACTTGTTAATATTTATGTTAAATGTCATTGTTGTTCGCTAAACATGTTAACAGAATCAATCGAGCACGCGTTAGAAAGTTAAGAGCTGAAAACAGGAAGCTGGTTGATGTTTACAGCCAACTTCAGTTGGCTGTAACCAGATCATAACTTAACAAAAACTTGATTTTCTTGAGTCTATAACGTGTTATTTCGAAATACGGTTCTAATGGCACTAGAATCATAATTTTTGGACTTCGTTTGCTATTTTTAAAGTATCGTTTGTTCACAACAGCAAAAGCTGCGTTTTTACTGTAGAAAATATGTGTTATGTTTTTCGTCATAACTTGAAGTATTTGTAGAACTAGCTCATGAAATTTGTACTGTAGATGACCACTGATGTCTTAGTAATTCTCCCACTGGAATTTCATCAATCGGACTTACGAAGAATTTTAAATGAATTATTCCGTGGACTGCAGTCAGAAAGTGATGAATCTGATTTCAGTCCGGAAAATGATTTTTTATAAAATATTGGTAATGAATTGGATCCTGAGTTTTTACACAATAATATTTGAATCATTTAAGACCTTATGTAAAAAGTTGGGAGTTTTTGGAATAGGTGAACTATTTTATTAAAATTCCCGAAAACAGTCCAGTTTTGAATGTAAAAGCTGAAACGACATAAGTAGTAATTTGCGTGTCTAAATGTCGGGTAGGTTATCTGATAATGATCTAACATGTTATATGTCAATGAAAGTGTTATGTGCAATATCGTATGCTTGCTCTTGAGTAGCTATAAGTGGAATGTTTATATGGGCGTGAAATGTTAACGTGAGTGCGTGCTATGTGATAAAAGTAATGAGTAGATAAACCGTACGTAGGATACGTGTTATGCATGAGAAACTGATTGTTATCTGTACCTTATTAGGATGTGCTTGATTTCTGATTATTAGAGTAACTAATCTAACCGAGCAAACCAAGGTGAGTTCACACACTTTCTAAGGCATGGGATTCCCGGTGGTTGGGAATGGGTTAATGAATTAAAACGGAACCTACATATCCTCCTTGGGTAGGATATGTACCGCCATCCTCCATAGGTAGGATGCCAATATTAATCCTGTGTGTTATCCTTGGGTAGAATACATACGTTCGTCCTCCTTGGGTAGGACAACAACCTTAAAACTTACTAGACAAAACTCTATCATTAAGTCCCTCATTTTATATCGACTTAATCGCCGAGGCCAATGGCGAGCGGGTCATTAGTTAATAGCGCTATTAGGTTTAACAAACCTCACACCGTTCCGTTCGGACGGGCGTGTACTAATGGACTATGGCAAACTGTCAATGATGATAGAACATTGACGTAGGGCATAACTATTGTTCGTCAGTTGTCGATATGGTAACAGTCTAGTGGTTCACATGGGGATGCCCCCCATGGGTCATGGTTTGGGAAAGAAGGAATTGGTTAATCATATTTTCAACTATGGGGTAACCCCCACGGCAAGTAAGCCAGCTAAAGACAAACCACGTTTCGAAAACAACTTAAAACAAACACCCAACTGTGAACTCGCTCAACTTTATTGTTGACTCGTTATTACATGCCTTACAGGTCGTTAGATGCTTATGGAGCTTGCACGAGGAGGAGGTCGTTGTGGGATATGGACTGTCGAGTCCCAAGTTAAACATTTAAACTCATGAACTATGGAACTTATGTTTTGGCTTTATGTTTTATGCTTCCGCTGTTAACTTAAAGTTGGTTACTTTCTTTTGGTCACCAATTGTATTGTGGTTGGTTTTATTTACTTAATTACGTTGTTCAATATGATTGGTGGCTCGATCCTGGTCGCGTCACGCCTCCAAGCGGTGATACTCCGCATGGTGGATTTTGGGGGTGTGACAGATTGGTATCAGAGCCATTGGTTATAGTGAACTTGGTTTTAAAAAGGGAAAAGCTTTTTGATAAACCCAGACTATAACCTGTACAGTGCTCAACGATCCACAACGACGCTTTGCTCCACGTGCAAGACTCAACATTCTAGGTGATATGGTTTATGTTTATATTACCTACCTGCTAGTTACATAGTACATTGTTCATGGCATGCTTAGATAAGTGTAGCAACTATTGTTGAAAACACATGTGTGCTTACTCTCTTCTGTCATCGCACTTTCGCGACACTTTTCTCACTTACGTTGCTTCGTTGTGAAGATCATGAACGGACGCGGAGGACGTATCAACCTAACTTAAGCCCAGTTGACGGCTTTGATCAATGAACGGGTTGCTGAGGCACTCGCAGCTGTCCCTGCAGGTGGTCAACATGCTCAGCCTCCTGTGTGCACGTTCAAAACATTCATGGATTTCCGACCTAGTACTTTCAGCGGCACAAAAGGAGCTGTAGGCCTTCTTCACTGGTTCGAGAAGCTTGAGTCTGTTTTTGAGATGTGTGAATGCCCTGAAGATCGTAGGGTGAAATTTGCTACTGGAACGCTTGAAGGTGCTGCGTTAACCTGGTGGAAAGCACAGGTTCAACTGCTAGGACTAGCGGTTGCTAATGCCACCCCATGGAATGACTTCAAAGAATTGATCAAGGAAGAGTACTGTAGTCATGACGACATCCACAAGCTAGAGGTGGAATTTTTCAATCTGAAGATGACAGGATCTGAAATCGAGGCATACACAAAGAGGTCGAACGAGTTAGCTATCTTGTGTCCCACTATGGTGGATCCTCCTATCAAGCGTATCGAGCTGTACCTTAAGGGTTTGGTGCCAGAAATTCAAAGCCACGTGACCTCAGCTAATCTTGGCACCATTCAGCAAATCATCCGGTTGGCTCATTGTCTCACTGATCAGGCAGTTGAGCAGAACAAGCTGCCCAAGCATATTAGCGCTACTACTACTGATGCTCCCAGTGATAACAAGCGCAACTGGGATGGAAATTCGGGCAAGGGTTCTACTTCAGTTCAGTCTCAGTCCCAGCAGTGAAAGACTGATGACTACCAGGGTCCTGGCCAGCAATCTTCTGGTAGTCAAGGACAGGGTGGATACCGAGGGAACCACCCCAAGTGCAACCGGTGCAACAAGCATCATAGCGGGCAGTGCCACAAGGGTCGTTGTCTGAGGTGTAACAAGTTTGGTCATGAAGCAAAGGATTACAGGGGCGCACGACTAGCAAATCAGAATCGCCAACAACAACAACAAGCTCCATAGAACCACCAGCAGCAGCAACAGCAGGGCAATAAATGATGCTTTCAGTGTGGCGCTGAAGGCCACTTTAAGAGGAACTGTCCTAAGCTGAACTAGAATCAGAACAACAACAACCAAGGAAACGGGAACAACAATGGAGGCAACAACGGGGGTAACAATAATGGCAATGGTGCCAGGGGACGTGTTTTCGTGCTGGGTCAGGGCGACGCGAGGAACGATCCCAACGTTGTGATGGGTAAGTTTCTTCTGGATGATTTCTTTGTTACTGTTTTATTTGATTCGGGTGCCGATACTAGTTATGTGTCCTTAAAAGTTAGTCAAGTGCTTAAGCGCACCCCAATACTTTTGACCACCAAACACACGGTAGAGCTAGCAAACGGTAAAAGTCTCGAGGCCACACACATATTTAAGGGTTGTAACCTCGTCTTAGCTGGTCAGACCTTCTCTATCGATCTCATTCCTATCGTTCTGGGTAGTTTCGACATTGTTATTGGGATGGATTGGTTATCTCATCAGCAAGCGGAAATTCTTTGCAACGAGAAGATTGTCCGCATCCCTCGTTCTGGTGAAGAACCCCTCGTGATTTATGGCGACAAGAGTGGTGCTGTCGTAGGCATTATCTCTTTCCTTAAGGCCCATAAGTGTTTGCGAAAGGGCCACACTGCCATTCTAGCACTCGTTACTGACACATCAATGGAAGAGAAGAGAATTGAAGACATTCCTATTGTGCGCGATTTTCCTGAGGTATTTCCTGAGGAATTACCTGGTCTTCCGCCTCATCGACAAGTCGAGTTTCAAATCGAGCTAGCTCCTGGAGCAGCACCAATAGCTCGTGCACCTTATCGACTAGCTCTGTCAGAACTTAAAGAACTGTCCACGCAATTACAAGAACTCTTGGAAAAGGGTTTCATACGTCCTAGCTCTTCGCCCTGGGGAGCTCCAGTCTTGTTTGTGAAAAAGAAAGACGGTACTTTCAGAATGCGTATTGACTATCGCGAACTTAACAAGGTGACCGTGAAGAATCGTTATCCTATTCCACGTATTGACGACTTGTTCGACTAGTTACAAGGGTCGAGCTATTACTCTAAGATTGATTTGAGATCGGGCTATCAACAGCTGAGAGTCCGAGATGAGGACATCTCCAAGACAGCATTTAGAACTCGTTATGGGCATTACGAGTTTCTGGTTATGCCTTTCGGAATGACGAACGCACCAGCGGTCTTCATGGATCTCATGAACCGAGTATGCAAACCTTACCTGGATAAGTTCGTTATTGTTTTCATCGACGACATCCTGATCTATTCTAAGAGTCAGGAGGAACACGAGCAGCATCTATGACTTATGCTGGAACTTCTTCGAGCAGAGCAACTGTATGCTAAATTTTCGAAATGTGACTTCTGGCTTCGCGAAGTCCACTTTCTAGGCCACGTGGTAAACAAGGATGGGATTCATGTTGATCCATCCAAGGTTGACTCGATCAAGAACTGGCCTGCACCCCGTACACCAACAGAAATCCGCCAATTCTTGGGTCTGGCAGGATATTACAGAAGGTTTATCAAGGATTTCTCAAAGATTGCGCAACCTCTCACTTCACTGACTCAGAAGGGTGTGTCACCTAACGTTGGGGTGATGCACAGGAATCTGCTTTTCAGCACTTGAAAGATAGACTTTGTAGCACGCCTATCCTCTCATTGCCTGAAGGCACATATGATTTTGTGGTTTATTGCGACGCTTCAATCCAAGGACTTGGTTGCGTGTTGATGCAACGTGAGAAGGTCATTGCCTACGCATCGCGCCAACTTAAAGTTCACGAAAGGAACTACACTACGCACGACCTGGAGTTGGGAGCAGTTGTTTTCGCACTTAAGATATGGAGACATTACCTGTACGGTACCAAGTGCGCCATTTACACCGATCACAGGAGTCTCGAGCATATCTTCAAGCAAAAGGAGTTAAACATGCGAAAACGACGATGGGTCGAGCTCTTGAATGATTACGAATGCGCGATCAAGTACCATCCGGGCAAAGCCAATGTGGTGGCCGACACCCTCAGTCGAAAGGATACTACACCTAAGCGAGTGCGTGCGTTACAACTTACCATCCAATCTAGTCTTCCCACTCAGATACGAGATGCTCAGGTCAAAGCATTGAAAGCATAAAATATCAGGGCTGAGTCCCTACGAGGATCAAGGAAACGGTTAGAACAAAAGGAAAACGGCGCCTACTATGTAAACGGGCGCATCTGGGTCCCACTTTACGGAAACCTACGTGTCACACCCCTATTTTCCACGTGTGACCGGTGGGCCCGGTGGGGAGTATCGTGACGTAGTTGATATCATCATAGTAAAACAACACAATATATATAAATGCACAACGAAAGCAAAAGATAAATTATATTACAATCCGAATATAACGTAATATCAGAGTATTACAACGGAAAGTAAAGGATCCACAGGCGGATCTTAAAACATAAACATTGTTCAACAGACTTTAGGCGCCTAGAACTTGCAAGATTCCTTATAAATGCCCTGAGCTTCCAGCCAATTACGTTCAGTACCTGTCACTTAACCCTTTTGGAAAATACGTCAGTTTTCACTGGTAAATACACTCAACCGACTCATTTTGAAAAGGTTTAATAAAATTGATTTGAATGCACGTGGCACAAACTCTTTATAACTTGGGACAATTATATTTATAATCTTGTATACAGATTTACATGTTCGTTGTACGTTCAGGGCCCGATGTAGAAACCGAGTCAGATTAACAGACACGCCACAAGTATAGGCCCACAAGAGAGTGAGATACCGTTATCCCTTAAGCAACTGTCAGGTGTATGCCTACAAGGATATCCGGGACATGGTCATTAACCCCTAAAGGCTTTTATTTCAAACAACACAGATTAAACCAGGTTACCTCAATAATTTAACCACAATAAGATTAAACATTCAATACCCGACCAAGCGGTATTATTATAATACCGTATCCCAAGCCCGTATAGGGAAAATAAGTTAAGAGTATTTACCTGAGCTAGCTCTTGTCTTAAATAGCAAGAATTTAATAACTCAGCCGTATTCACTTAAGTAAGCGTAGGTACAATTTACTAGAAGGCTCTAGTCTGTAATGATGGTATAAATAACCAATTAGAATGCTAACGGGTCTTTAATTAAGCCTAAGCTTAGACCGGTTAGTCTTAAAGAAAGATACGGTTCAAACGCATGATAAAGCGAAGACCGGATTAGAATGTGGTTTTGACCCGACAAGCTTGTATGCTTGTTTAATATGGGTAACTTAAACACATTCTGTATTTTGAGACAAAAATGATATGGTTTGACCCGTTTCGGCTAATATATGCAAACTAGTTACATAAGCCGATCCGAACGCGAAAAGTGCGTAACGAGTAACCAAATAAATCATATACAGGTTTCCTAAGTTAATATGCCTTTAATATGTTGTGATATCAGTAGGATACCTTCCATTATGCCCAAAACGAGTTTCATCTCAAAATAAGCCCCGTAGGGGTATTTTGGTCATTTAAAAGGTTATAGAAGAGTTTAAAATGAAGTTCTGAGATTCGGGTCCGAATACATCAGTAAAATAACTTATTTTAATAGGTCATATCAGTTGGTAAAAAGTCTTATGTGATAAAGCGGTTTTAAACCCAAACTATGCGTTTAATACGCTTAAAAAGCCATTTTAAGCGATTTCCGGGTTATACAGGAAATCTGAGTTTTCTGATCAGGTTATAAAGTTCAAAATACTTTATTTATTATATAAAATCAGTAGCAATTGGATTGGTTTCAAAATACTATGTAAAACTCATTTTATGACCGAAAAGGGTATATTCGGTATTTACCGAATTAATGCCATAACCTTAGGTTATGAGCAGGTTAAAAATAATTAAAAATCTTTAAAAATCCCAAAATATTATGTTACATCAGTGGGTAAAAGGTTTGGTGTCAAAAATTGGGTTTAGATAGGCTTTATGCTAATTACGCCTTTTAATTACTAAAAGGCGTTATAATTACGCTAATGAGCATAACTCCTAATCTAGACCTCCAACTGATGTAAAATTTTAGGGACATGTTTATAAATCAGTAACAAAGGTTATTGTCTTTTCACATATCCAAAATTCTCGTTTTATGGTCAAAAGGGCATATTGGTCAACATTTAAGCAATTAACGGAAACATGTAAACGAATCGGATAATCAATGAACCAACCACAGAGGGTTATGCTAACATGTAGCCTGGTCCTAAGGAAGCTCTAAGGCATTTACAAATCATGCTCAAACGGGTCAGAACTGAAAGTCAAAGCAGAAGTCAAACTATGCGACTTTCGGTTCCGAACCGAGTCTAAACTGAAAATTTTCGAGTTGAACATGTTTAGACATGTTCTTACATTAATTAACAAGTTATATTAATGATAAAACAGGTTGCATAGCTTTTACATTGCTAATTATGTACTAATTTGAAAATCAGCTTCCTGTTGACTTTTTATAATCAAGTTTGACCCGACAATTGACCTAGATAGAGTGGGAATCAGGGGGTGCCCTCTTAAGGGTTTAATGCCCACATAATTACCCACTCATAGGTACTTTCAATTTGGACATTGACTGAACAAATTAAGATTAATGACGAAGTCAAATCTTAATTACGACGGTTTGACTTTACGCTAAAAAAACTAAGCAAAACTGAATTAGAAAGGATTAAGGACACTTACAAGGGTCCTAAGTATGATTAAGTAGCCTATGGAAACTTGTTGCTGATCAGAGGAGCTCCAGAGAAGTCCTTGAAGTGATGAACAAAATGTTGCAACTTCATGTTCATATATATAGTAAACCCAATTGCATAAGATCATGCCAAATCACTCTACAAGTGTTGCAAGATCATTCCAGGTGTCCCTATGCCTTAAAATACCATCAAACAAGCCCCTGAATTCGAATACCATCGTTTTATGGCGGTGTAACCATTTTAACAGGCAGCTGGAATTTTTTCTGCATCTGGGACCTGCTTGCGCACTGTAAGGGTCCTAGCTTACGGTGCGCAAGGACCATGCCAGCACAACACAACTTTCAAATGTTGACAGTTTTGACCCCTGGACCTTCCAAACGTCGTTTTCACATTATTTCTTGCATTATAAGCCCTCTAAATTTACTTTTGAGGGTTCCAAGACTTATACAAACTTTGTTAAGTCCTTGGTTAACTTTGTAATCACCCGAAAAGCCATAATTTCCTACGTTGACGCTTTTAACCCCTCGTACACGAATTTGGTCATAACTTTCTCATACGATAACGAAACTTTATGGAATTTTTGTCACACATTCTAGTGAGCATATTTTACCGTTACAAGGCTTCGAGTTTGCTAAAAGGTCACTCAGAGGTATACTTTGAACATGTTGACACATTTAACCCCTGTAGTTTGTAATTCCTCACTTCCTTTCACAATTAGCTTCGTATGATCCATGATTTATTCGTTTTAGGGTATGAGCATCATGTAGGGTTACTGTAAAGTATATTTATCCCTTGTTGACATTTTGAACCCTTATATTCACATACTTTCCATGTTTGTCAACTTTAGTCCCTCTAGAGTATACTTTCACACGTTCAAGCTTGTGACACGTGTCAATACATTATAGGACGTGAATTTTCGAGGTGTTACATCCTCACCCCCTTAAAATAAATCTCGACCTCGAGATTTGCTAAAATTATGGAAGTACTTTTTGTCGCATAATGGACTTAACCTCAATAGCATATCTGGAGCTTTTCCAAGCTCCCAAGTTGACCTTTATATTGGGTACATGTATCCTTTTGGAGCTTCTTCACCTGTCGATCCTTAATCGACATAGGTTGCTCATTATATCATAAATCTGCATATCATTATGTGATAATGCTTCTCGACTTATTGGTGAAACACATCCTTAAATCATTAGTGTGAAATGTATTGCGAGCTCCATCCAACTCCTGAAAAAAAATTTAGCTTTAAGCTATCTGATCTTGATACATTCGATTCCTTCGAATGATTTTATATATTCAGAGCTTAACTAGTCTGATAATTAACAAATTGGCACACCCTTCCAGGGTGATATCTTTTGTTGAACCTTATTCCTTAACAAGAACTTAGGAGGGTTGCTACTTTCATTAATCCTTGATTTTCTGCCGAATACTGGCAACTTACAGATGATTATAGATTTGCATGATCTTATTCGTTGTTTCCAAGGCAACTTTCAGATCCTGGTAATTGGACTTCCCAAGTCCCGTTCATCAAACGGACGTTTTGGTAATTTATCTATACAAGGTCTCCAAAGAAGTAGCCTTGATGCTTATATGACAACTATTATAGAAAAGCTTAATTTAAGGTGAGATGGTTATTCCAATCACTGCTTAAAACTAATTTTAAGGAATAGCTAATCCTTTCCATTAGTCGAACTAATCGACGATCCTGGGCAGCTGATGGCGATTCTTAATTGCTGCCTAATTAGGGTTGCGGTAAACAATGCATAAGCAAAATGAACCGTCTTTCTTAATTAAATATACCGAATTCTCGGAATATTGAGTTAGGCTATATGAACCTCTATCTTAAAACTCACTTAATCAGGGTTCCGATTATTCCATATTCAACATGGAGTTTTTACAACACTCCAACCCAAAGCGGGATGTTAATCTTAAATCTACTTGTCTCTCGGGAGGTAAACAGGGTAGTCTTAGGAGAAGATAATCAAGATACAAGGAGGTTACATAGATTTTCCAAATCTCAGGCTCCAGTTCATCCATCCTTGCTGGTGTCAAATGAGTGACACATTTATCTTACGAGTCCACGGATTTCTTAATCAGAGACACTTACTTAGACAATTCCATTCTGGATATCATCTTTGAATACTATTAGTTGACTTTAGTACCATATGATCATTGGGATATCTTTGTGGTTCCATGCATTAAACCTCCATACTGATCAGGCATGGAAGCAATCTATGGAACTTATTAAGATACATCAATTTTCATACGGCGGTTTTGTCATACCATTTGGTATTCGTAATCAATAGGGATTAAAGAGATATCAATTACATACCATTTTGTCATACCATTTGGTTTCATTAAACCATACAGGCCAATATAGCATTAACATTCTTAATGAGCGTTATTTAATATATATAAATTATACTTAGCCTAGGTCACAAAAGACCATTAATGGCATTTAAAGTTTGGTCCTAATTCATCATCTTTTTGACAGGGAATCAAAATGTCACATCTGTCTTTATTATAGTGATGAATTTGGATAGCTTGAAAGCTTGCCATAAGGATATCAGAAAAGAGTGATTCCTAATAGATATAAAATATCAATCTAGGATTTGTTGGAGCATTTCCTATAGTGTCATCGGCCAATTTCTATCTCGCGTTAAATGACCTGAGTCCTAACCAGTGAAGACAACAGTTCACAACATTTATCGTTCTTTATAGAATTATATGTGCCAGTATCAAATAAATTTCTGTATAAACTGCTTGACAAGGAAAGGTACCTGCTATAAGGTTATCATTCTGCACCATCTCCTGGGCGTTCATCATGCGTTTGTTTTCTTGGCCTCTTCAGGCTTCTTCTGATTCCTAGGGCAGTTGGTCTTGATATGCCCCTTCTCGTTGCAACCATAACAGGTTGCATCTTTCAACTTCTTGCAATCCAGGGTTTTATGTTCCTTAGACTTGCAAATTCCACACGGTAGAGGCTGAGATTCAAATCTGCATTTCCCTTGGTGGTATTTCCTACAGGTTTCGCACCTGGTCTTCTCACCCGACTGCTGGCTGTCTTTCTTAAACCCGGAACTCTTCTTATCCTCAGAGTTCCTTTTCCTATCGGAGCGATGAGAATCCTCATCCTCCCTTTTACGCTTTCCATCTTCAGAGGCTTTGGCAGCCTTGTTTCTGACTACATCGAGTGTAAGAGATAGCGACAGATCGGCCGCTGACCTAAATGTAGTAGGTCTTGAAGCCTTAACACTGGCTTTGATTTCTGGGGCTAAACCCCCAATGAAGCGAGCAATTCTCTTGGGTTCTGGTGTTACCAGGTAAGGAACCAGTCTGGACAGGGTATTGAAACTGGTGAGGTAAGCTTAACAATCTAAGTTTGCCATAACCAATGATAAGAAATCTGACTCAATCCTCTCAACCTCGTGTTGAGGGCAGTAGTTCTCCATAATGAGAGCAACAAACTGTTCCCATGACATGTTGTAAAGTGGGATCTTCCCAACAGCTTGAATGAGAGCCTTCCACCATGCTAGTGCCTCTCCCTTGAACGATTGGGATACATACTTCACTACATCCCTCTTAGCACAACCGCTGATATCGACAATTGTGTCCATTTCATCCAACCAGGTCATACAATCGATTGCCCCTTTCTCCCAAGTGAAATCCCGGGGTTTGTAGGAAACAAAGTATTTATAGGTACAGGACTTGGTACGTGGTTCATTATCGAACACTATCCTCTTGGATGGAACACTGTGTTGAATAGATGAATGTCGATCATCATCCTTCTTTGACTCATCTTTCTTTGAGGGTGGCTTGCTATGAGCCTCAGAATGAGTCTTGGGGACATACTTAGAGTGGGGTACAGAAGAAGTTCTACTATGCGTCCCACTATACTCCTTGAATTGCTCCTCTACAGCTTTAGACATAGCTGTATCAATCAGTGTACGGAGCTCTCCTCTGGTTATATTAACCCTATCATCATCGTGGTTTTCCAGGGGATGACTGTTTACTTCTTCTGACCTAGCCATGTAGCTTTAATTGCTACATAAAATCAATAAGGACAAGGTTTATTTAGAAGCCTATATAGTACTATCGTTCTTGATGATTTATTAACCATGGTTTTTAATAATCATTCTGGTTAATTTGTTAAATATATAATTATTCAGGATCTTTATCACAAATCCTAATTTACAAGTAAATAATAGCCCAAAGAGCCTAGTCACGTAGAAGAGTTTATAAGCCCAGATTTTATGGAATCAAGGCATTAAGGTTTGAATCAAAGTTCATTACCTTTTCTTGACACGGAGTTGTAGGCTACCACTGTCTTTAGTCCAGAGGACGTTAATTATAGCCCGTGGGCACTTCATCCCTAAGGGATGAAAATAAGGGAATTTAGAATAACCCAATTTAATAATGACTTATGTGATTTTATCGAATCACATTTGTCAAGCATATTAATATGCTTTCAGATGTTTAAAAAGGATTTGAATCTCTTGAATAGGTTCTACCATCTTGGCCTTGTCCGCAGTGACATTTTGGCTAGGTTTTATCTTTAAGATTCTTTTTAATATTTAACGCATAACAATCCTAAATTGAAATGTTAACAAGGATCTGAATCTAATTGTGGAACTACCATCTTGGCCCTGTCTTAAGGTGACACATGAGCTAGGTTTTGTCCCTTCTAGATTTTGCCATCTTATTATAATGGTAGATCTTATACTATAGGAATGATATTTTAAATCTAATCGTTCCTATTAAATTTAAACAAATACATGGTTGCCCAAAACGGGACTTCTAACTGAAATGACTCGCCCATGCAAGGGTTAATCAGAAAAATAAAGAAGGAATCAAATAAAGACAAAATAAAACGAATTTGGATTAGTCCTAAGTTCTTGTCTAGACTCGAGAATGTGCAACTGTGTAACTGAGATTAAGCATAAAAGGTTAGTGTTTAATTCACTCAGTGTTGGCTCTGATACCAACCGGTCACACCCCTATTTTCCACGTGTGACCGGTGGGCCCGGTGGGGAGTATCGTGACGTAGTTGATATCATCATAGTCAAACAACACAATATATATAAATGCACAGCGGAAGCAAAAGATAAATTATATTACAATCCGAATATAACGTAATATCAGAGTATTACAACGGAAAGTAAAGGATCCACAGGCGGATCTTAAAACATAAACATTGTTCAACAGACTTTAGGCGCCTAGAACTTGCAAGATTCCTTATAAACGCCCTGAGCTTCCAGCCAATTACGTTCAGTACCTGTCACTTAACCCTTTTGGAAAATACGTCAGTTTTCACTGGTAAATACACTCAACCGACTCATTTTGAAAAGGTTTAATAAAATTGATTTAAATGCACGTGGCACAAACTCTTTATAACTTGGGACAATTATATTTATAATCTTGTATACAGATTTACATGTTCGTTGTACGTTCAGGGCCCGATGTAGAAACCGAGTCAGATTAACAGACACGCCACAAGTATAGGCCCACAAGAGAGTGAGATACCGTTATCCCTCAAGCAACTGTCAGGTGTATGCCTACACCCCGTGCTTAAGGCGTGGCCATTTTATAATACAATGATGTCAAGGATATCCGGGACATGGTCATTAACCCCTAAAGGCTTTTATTTCAAACAACACAGATTAAACCGGGTTACCTCAATAATTTAACCACAATAAGATTAAACATTCAATACCCGACCAAGCGGTATTATTATAATACCGTATCCCAAGCCCGTATAGGGAAAATAAGTTAAGAGTATTTACCTGAGCTAGCTCCTGTCTTAAATAGCAAGAATTTAATAACTCAGCCGTATTCACTTAAGTAAGCGTAGGTACAATTTACTGGAAGGCTCTAGTCTGGAATGATGGTATAAATAACCAATTAGAATGTTAACGGGTCTTTAATTAAGCCTAAGCTTAGACCGGTTAGTCTTAAAGAAAGATACGGTTCAAACGCATGATAAAGCGAAGACCGGATTAGAATGTGGTTTTGAACCGACAAGCTTGTATGCTTGTTTAATATGGGTAACTTAAACACATTCTGGATTTTGAGACAAAAATGATATGGTTTGACCCGTTTTGGCTAATATATGCAAACTAGTTACATAAGCCGATCCGAACGCGAAAAGTGCGTAACGAGTAACCAAATAAATTATATACAGGTTTCCTAAGTTAATATGCCTTTAATATGTTGTGATATCAATAGGATACCTTCCATTATGCCCAAAACGAGTTTAATCTCAAAATAAGCCCCGTAGGGGTATTTTGGTCATTTAAAAGGTTATAGAAGAGTTTAAAATGAAGTTCTGAGATTCGGGTCCGAATACATCAGTAAAATAACTTATTTTAATAGGTCATATCAGTTGGTAATAAGTCTTATGTGATAAAACGGTTTTAAACCCAAACTATGCGTTTAATACGCTTAAAAAGCCATTTTAAGCGATTTCCGGGTTATACAGGAAATCTGAGTTTTCTGATCAGGTTATAAAGTTCAAAATACTTTATTTATTATATAAAATCAGTAGCAATTGGATTGGTGTCAAAATACTATGTAAAACTCATTTTATGACCAAAAAGGGTATATTCGGTATTTACAGAATTAATGCCATAACCTTAGGTTATGAGCAGGTAAAAAATAATTAAAAATCTTTAAAAATCCCAAAATATTATGTTACATCAGTGAGTAAAAGGTTTGGTGTCAAAAATTGGGTTTAGATAGGCTTTATGCTAATTGCGCCTTTTAATTACTAAAAGGCGTTATAATTACGCTAATGAGCATAACTCCTAATCTAGACCTCCAACTGATGTAAAATTTTAGGGACATGTTTATAAATCAGTAACAAAGGTTATTGTCTTTTCACATATCCAAAATTCTCGTTTTATGGTCAAAAGGGCATATTGGTCAACATTTAAGCAATTAACGGAAACATGTAAACGAATCGGATAATCAATGAACCAACCACAGAGGGTTATGATAACATGTAGCCTGATCCTAAGGAAGCTCTAAGGCATTTACAAATCATGCTCAAATGGGTCAGAACTGAAAGTCAAAGCAGAAGTCAAACTATGCGACTTTCGGTTCCGAACCGAGTCTAAACTGAAAATTTTCGAGTTGAACATGTTTAGACATGTTCTTACATTAATTAACAAGTTATATTAATGATAAAACAGGTTACATAGCTTTTACATTGCTAATTATGTACTAATTTGAAAATCAGCTTCCTGTTGACTTTTTATAATCAAGTTTGACCCGACAATTGACCTAGATAGAGTGGGAATCAGGGGGTGCCCTCTTAAGGGTTTAATGCCCACATAATTACCCACTCATAGGTACTTTCAATTTGGACATTGACTGAACAAATTAAGATTAATGACGAAGTCAAATCTTAATTACGACGGTTTGACTTTACGCTAAAAAAACTAAGCAAAACTGAATTAGAAAGGATTAAGGACACTTACAAGGGTCCTAAGTATGATTAAGTAGCCTATGGAAACTTGTTGCTGATCAGAGGAGCTCCAGAGAAGTCCTTGAAGTGATGAACAAAATGTTGCAACTTCATGTTCATATATATAGTAAACCCAATTGCATAAGATCATGCCAAATCACTCTACAAGTGTTGCAAGATCATTCCAGGTGTCCCTATGCCTTAAAATACCATCAAACAAGCCCCTGAATTCGAATACCATCGTTTTATGGCGGTGTAACGTTTTAACAGGCAGCTGGAAGTTTTTCTGCATCTGGGACCTGCTTGCGCACCGTAAGGGTCCTAGCTTACGGTGCGCAAGGACCATGCCCGCACAACACAACTTTCAAATGTTGATAGTTTTGGCCCCTGGACCTTCCAAACGTCGTTTTCACATTATTTCTTGCATTATAAGCCCTCTAAATTTACTTTTGAGGGTTCCAAGACTTATACAAACTTTGTTAAGTCCTTGGTTAACTTTGTAATCACCCGAAAAGCCATAATTTCCTACGTTGACGCTTTTAACCCCTCGTACACGAATTTGGTCATAACTTTCTCATACGATAACGAAACTTTATGAAATTTTTGTCACACATTCTAGTGAGCATATTTTACTGTTACAAGGCTTCGGGTTTGCTAAAAGGTCACTCAGAGGTATACTTTGAACATGTTGACACATTTAACCCCTGTAGTTTGTAATTCCTCACTTCCTTTCACAATTAGCTTCGTATGATCCATGATTTATTCGTTTTAGGGTATGAGCATCATGTAGGGTTACTGTAAAGTATATTTATCCCTTGTTGACATTTTGAACCCTTATATTCACATACTTTCCATGTTTGTCAACTTTAGTCCCTCTAGAGTATACTTTCACACGTTCAAGCTTGTGACACGTGTCAATACATTATAGGACGTGAATTTTCGAGGTGTTACACTACGTGAGCTTGTGATGGATGAAGCACACAAGTCTCGTTATTCAGTACATCCTGGTTCGGATAAGATGTACCACGATCTCAAGACTACGTATTGGTGGCCTAGTATGAAAGCCAACATAGCAACCTACGTCAGTAAATGTTTGACTTGTGCGAGAGTCAAGATTGAATATCAGAAACCATCAGGCCTACTCCAACAACCCGAGATCCCGACATGGAAATGGGAGCAAATTTCCCTGGATTTCGTTACTGGCCTGCCTAGATCTCAACGCGGAAATGACACCATCTGGGTGATAGTGGATCGATTGACTAAGTCTGCACATTTCTTGGCTATCAAGGAAACGGACAAGTTTTCTACTCTAGCAGACATCTACCTAAAGGAAGTAGTATCAAGGCACGGAGTGCCAACCTCCATCATCTCTGATTGTGACTCACGTTTTACATCTGAGTTGTGGCAAGCTATGCACAAGTCCTTTGGTTCTCGATTAGACATGAGCACAACATATCATCCACAGACGGATGGGCAATCTGAACGCACCATCCAAACCCTTGAAGACATGCTTAGGGCATGTGTAATCGACTTTGGTAATGGCTGGGAAAAACACCTCCCGTTAGTGGAGTTTTCGTATAACAACAGTTACCACACCAGCATCCAGGCCGCTCCGTTTGAGGCATTATACGGACGGAAGTGCCGATCACCTCTTTGTTGGGCAGAGGTTGGCGATAGTCAAATCACAGGCCCAGAACTTGTAGTAGATACAACCGATAGGATTGCTCAGATACGACAACGAATGGCGGCAGCTCGTGACCGTCAGAAAAGCTATGCAGATAAGCGACGAAAACCACTCGAGTTCCAGGTCGGGGATCGAGTGCTACTTAAAGTCTCACCTTGGAAAGGTGTAGTTCGTTTTGGCAAACGAGGCAAACTCAATCCGCGTTATGTCGGACCGTTCAAAACTATTGAGAAAATTGGCAAAGTCGCTTACAAGTTGAACCTACCTGAAGAACTCAGCGGAGTTCACAACGTATTCCACGTGTCGAATCTGAAGAAGTGCCTGTCAGATGAGACCCTCATAGTTCCTCTCAAAGAGCTCACTATCGACGACCAGCTGCGATTCGTCGAGGAACCAGTAGAGATTACTGATCGAGATGTTAAGGTTCTCAAGTGTACCATAATACCTCTTGTTCGAGTTCGTTGGAACTCCCGTCGTGGCCCAGAGTATACCTGGAAATGAGAAGATCAAATGAAACACAAGTATCCCCGGTTATTTGGGAAAAGCGCAACCACTACTGAGGCTGAAGCTACTGCGGAATTTCGGGACGAAATTCCAAACCAACGGGGGGATGATGTGACACCCCAGGAAAACCACGCAACTTAACTAGCTTCCTTAGTAAACACGTGCTAAATTTTGGGACGAAATTTTCTTAACAGGGGGAGAATGTGACAACCCTCATAATTTCATGTATCTGTACGATTGATTAATGTTAATTAAAGTGCTTGATGACTGTGCTGAATTACTTAACTGCTTTCTGAATACTGCGTCATACTTACATGTGCTTGTTAACATACTAGTCTTGTGCAGAAAATTGACTAAATAGTCCTGTATGTTTTCCTAAGTGTTGGGAATTAAAAATGTTACAAAAAGATATATATAGGACACTATACGGAACAACTTAGCACTTTAACGAACCGGTATCTAACCGAACAACCGAACATTACCCGGAACACTAAAATTTTGCCAAACACATTGTTTTAATATTCCTTGGCTAGTCATGATCCTCGTACACCATAACACCCCCTAGATATCAACTAACTAACATATGTAAGTATCTACTTGAAAATTACCTAGTAGTTACCATCTACCATCAAACTTTTACATCTAACCCCCCCCCCCCCCCCCATGTGCAACCGTCCCCAAGGGACCCCACCAAGATCACCATAATCCTACTAGATCTTCTCATATATTTTGTTTGGATATTGCTTGCTTGAGTGAACAAAAGATGGAAGAAGGAGATTATAAGCATGGTCCTTAAGATCTCCAAGATATCATTCACATCTTCACTCAACTTCACCTATTCCCTCACACTCTCCTCTCTCTCTCGGCCCTCACTAGAACCGCCACCACCACCACTCTGTCACCATCATCTTCATCCATTTCCAAGCTCCATTCAAGTGCTAGAAGGTGAATTAACGGAGCTTGAAGTTGTAGATCATCAATGAGCTCTTTCACTTGCTTTCTCACACCATTTTCACCATTCTTTTTTAGAGATTCTTCCCTAGCCTTTGTGCTAGTTGTAAGTTCTTGTTTAACTATTGTCCACCTCCTTGTTATGATTAAAAGTTGTAGTATGATGAATATCACAAGAACATTAAAAGATTTAAACAAGAAACATGAACATAAAGCTTTATATAAAGATGAAACATGATGTAATAATGTTAGTATGAAGTTTTTTTTATTATGTTGTTGATTACTTGATGATTTACTTGTTAATATTGATGTTAAATGTCGTTGTTGTTCGCTAAACATGTTAACGGAATCAATCGAGCACGCGTTAGAAAGTTAAGAGCTGAAAACAGGAAGCTAGTTGATGTTTACAGCCAACTTTAGTTGGCTGTAACCAGATCATAACTTAACGAAAACTTTATTTTCTTGAGTCTATAACGTGTTATTTCGAAATACGGTTCTAATGGCACTGGAATCATAATTTTTGGACTTTGTTTGCTATTTTTAAAGTATCGTTTGTTCACAGCAGCAAAAGCTGCGTTTTTACTGCAGAAAATATGTGTTATGTTTTTCGTCATAACTTGAAGTCTGTGTAGAATTAGTTCATGAAATTTGTACTGCAGATGACCACTGATGTCATAGTAATTATCTCACTGGAATTTCATCAATCGGACTTACGAAGAATTTTAAATGAATTATTCCGTGGACTACAGTCAGAAAGTGATGAATCTAATTTCAGTCCGGTAAATGATTTTTTATAAAATATTGGTAATGAATTGGATCCTGATATTTTTACATAATAATATTTGGATTGTTCTAACCGAGCAAACCAATGTGAGTTCACACACTTTCTAAGGCATGGGATTCCCGGTGGTTGGGAATGGGTTAATGAATTAAAACGGAACCTACATATCCTCCTTGGGTAGGATATGTACCGCCATCCTCCATAGGTAGGATGCCAATATTAATCCTGCGTATTCTCCTTGGGTAGAATACGTACGTTCGTCATCCTTGGGTAGGACAACAACCTTAAAACTTACTAGACAAAACTCTATCATTAAGTCCCTCATTTTATATCGACTTAATCGCCGAGGCCAATGGCGAGCGGGTCATTAGTTAATAGCGCTATTAGGTTTAACAAACCTCACACCATTCCGTTCGGACGGGCGTGTACTAATGGACTATGGCAAACTGTCAATGATGATATAACATTGACGTAGGGCACAACTATTGTTCGTCAGTTGTCGATATGGTAACGGTCTAGTGGTTCACATGGGGAAGCCCCCCACGGGTCATGGTTTGGGAAAGAAGGAATTGGTTAATCATATTTTCAACTATGGGGTAACCCCCACGGCAAGTAAGCCAGCTAAAGACAAACCACGTTTCGAAAACAACTTAAAACAAACACCCAACTGTGAACTCGCTCAACTTTATTGTTGACTCGTTGTTACATGCCTTACAGGTCGTTAGATGCTTATGGAGCTTGCACGAGGAGGAGGTCGTTGTGGGATATGGACTGTCGAGTCCCAAGTTAAACATTTAAACTCATGAACTATGGAACTTATGTTTTGGCTTTATGTTTTATGCTTCCGCTGTTAACTTAAAGTTGGTTACTTTCTTTTGGTCACCAATTGTATTGTGGTTGGTTTTATTTACTTAATTACGTTGTTCAATATGATTGGTGGCTCGATCCTGGTCGCGTCACGCCTCCAAGCGGTGATACTCCGCATTGTGGATTTTGGGGGTGTGACAGCTTATCACCCTCAAACGGATGGACAAAGTGAAAGGACAATTCAGACAATGGAGGACATGCTTAGAGCTTGTGTAATTGATTTCAGAGGTAATTGGGACGATCACTTACCTTTAATAGAATTTTCTTATAATAATAGTTATCACACAAGTATCAATGCTGCACCATTCGAAGCACTTTATGGACGAAAGTGCCGAACCCCAGTCTGTTGGGCAGAAATTGTGGAAAAGCAACTATCTGGACCTGAGACAGTGCAAGAAACAACTGACAATATTATTCAAGTCATTGAACAATTGAAAACAACACGTGATCGATAGAAGAGCTATGTCGATAACCGATGCAAACCGTTGGAATTTCAAATAGGAGATAAAGTATTGTTAAAGGTCTCTCCTCGGAAAGGAGTGGTAAGATTCGTCAAAAGAGGGAAGCTAAGTCCCAGGTATATTGGACCTTTTGAGATTATTAGAAGAATAGGACCTGTAGCCTATCAGCTACAACTGCCAGAGGAAATGGCAGGAATACATGATGTGTTTCATGTATCCAATCTCAAGAAATGCTTAGCTGATGAATCGCTAATAGTACCTCTTAAGGATATAGAGGTAAATGAACAACTCAAATTTGTAGAAAGGCCTCTACAGATTGAAGACATGAAAGTCAAGAATCTCAAGCACAAGAGATTAGTTCTGGTCAAAGTAAAGTGGGACTCCAAAAGAGGACCTGAATACACATGGGAGCTTGAATCTGAAATGCAAAGGAAATATCCGCATTTGTTCCAGTAGATCTCGAGGACGAGCTCTAAAACAAGGTGGGGAGGATGTAATAATCCTCAAATAAAACCGACACTCTTGAATATTTCCGACACCCTAGTATATTTTAAAATGTCCCAATATGTCTTTAAATACACCCCGTATGTGAAAACCAAGCCCGAAATACATTAAATAGTATTTAAAATAAATAAAATCTGATTTTTAAGCTGAGGCGGGCCGCTTAAGACCCACCTCAACACTCACGCGGGCGGTAACAAGGCTGAAACTTGATTTCAGTGAACTTTAAGTTAAGACGGGCCGCGTAAGACCCATGTTAAGTTTACGTGGGCCGCGAGAGATCAATAACGCAGAGACACCCTAGGCCGACACGTGTCGACATCGTGGCGGACCTATCTGATGAGCCGGACAAGCTAGTCCGTTGACTAGCTTTGACGCGGGCCGCGTGAGACCCAGTTTCAGCAACTATATAAGCAGGCATCGGGTTTCAGTATTCCTCGTTCATTTCTTTTCTTTCTTAAGCGAATTTCTGAAGATATAGGCATAATATTCAAGTATTATACCCCCTAATTAGCGAGGTTTTGCTCCATTGTAAGTATTATAACCCCAGTTTCGTATTAGATACGCTGCCCGATTGATTTAGGGTTCCGTAACAACTGTCGTGGTTCTGCCCGACGTAGTTGTTGGAATGCCGTCTCGGGGAGGGTATCATTAATATTTTCAAAGGGTTATGATACTAACCTATGTACATTTGTGTAAATTATAGATTATTCCCAGGAAACCCTTACGCGAAGTATAAGATAGCAATGTGAGTTTATCCAATTTTTGTTAAACTTTTTGTAATATTTTACAAAACCTTAACGTTTTGCAATGTGATTAAGCGGTGATTGAGTCTTTGTAGTTCTTTAATTACTGCCGGTATGTTGGGGTTTTGTATACAAAATTTACTACTGCGAGTAGTAAGTCGGGACGACAGTACGTTACCATTGGACAACGAGTTAGCCAATGTGTAATATGACCCACAAGTCAGGATTGACAGTACTGAATGAGTAATTGTGTAGAAATAAACAATGTGATCGCTTTCAATACTGTTTTAATTGATAAAATGTTTCTTGATTAAACTGGGATTCACTCACCAGTATTTCCCTCTGACAAATGTTTTTAAAACGCGTTTCAGGTAACACAATGTGACAGCCAATTAGTAAAAAGCCAGCTGGAGAGCACTGAAGGCTTGGGAAAAATGTGGGTATAAAAGTTACCTAAAAGAAGTTGTTTTAAATTTAATAAAATAGGGTTTATCCCTATAAATGTATTGTAATAAGAAACTTGGGTTTTACCCATGTGATTATTAATATCAAATAAGGTGGTTTTACTTTGATAAACATTTCCTAACTACGGTCCTGATGTAATTTCCGCTGCCAAATTAACCAACTGATACCACCGAAAACTTTGAGTTCGCGTCCGCCCGTTCCCGGGACAGATAAGGGATCGGGGGTTGCGACAGCAACGCGATCGGGTGGTTGTTTGATCGAACGGTGATCCGATTGGCAAGACACTTTGGTTGCTGATAAGTTCACAACAGACTGGTCGCTTGATCGGGTGGAAATCCGATCGGGTGACAATCCGTTGGAACTGATGTGTGATGAGTAGGGGTGTTCAAAACCGGATATCCGGAAATTCGGATATCCGAAATTTCGGATAGCTAAATTTCACTATCCGAATCCCTATCCGAAATTTCGGATATCCGAAATTCGGATATCCGAAATTCGGATATCCGAAATTCGGATATCCGAAATTTCGGATATCCATTCGGGTAATGAAACGGATATCCGAAATTCTAAAAACAATTGTTCCAAAATAAAAATCAAACACAATATATCTTTTCAATCCAACAAATTGTTAACTAAAAAGGAACAAATCGAAAGCAAAGACATAAGTATCTTATATAGTGGAAGAACAAATTAAGTTTATTTATAAATTATAAGCTTGCACATAAACATCTTTCTGTTTCAGATTCTTAAAAGCAAAAAAATATTCATAAATCCATTCACAAATCCAAAACAAACTTCTTGACTAAATACCTTCACATATCCATTCTCTATCCTTCTAATATATTACGAAATGAAGAAAAAATTAACACATCAATCACAAACACTAGTTTTTATCAATGTATTCATTACCATCGTTGTCATCCTTCGCATCGAGTTCACCGGCCGACTAGTATGATGTTACCGGCGGCGATGGGTGCTTAGTACCGCACATACGGCGGCGTATTTTTGATCATCTTCTTTGAAAATGAGCTCAGATCTATTGGTTTCGACTTCGTTCTTACCTCTGTTGTGATTCTTATGTGGTCGGAAGTCTGATTTCAACGGATATGGCTTGAAAGATTGAATTCAGAGAAGAAAGTTAGAAGTCAGATGTTGAGGGAGGTAGTGAATAGATGAAATTAGGGGACTAGGGTTTCTCTACATGATATATATATTTAAATAAAATTAATAATTAAAAAATACCAAAATTTAACATTTCGGATATCGGATATCCGAACTATCTGAAAGTTTTCAAAACTGGTATCCGAATCCGAATTTTCGGGTATCCGAATTTTCGGATATCCGAAAATTCGGATAATTCGGATTCGGAATTTCGGATATTTCGGATTCGGTTTCGGTTTCGGATTTTTTTGAACACCCCTAGTGATGAGGATTTGTAAAACGTTTAAGTGTTGAGGATCCAAAAGTCAGCCGATCGGATGGTCGTTCGATCGGACGGCAATCCGATCGGACAGCAATCCGTTCGTTGTTCAGATCCTTGAATGTTTGAAAATTTGTTTAAGTCTTGACCCCAAGTACAACCCGACCGGATTGCAGGTCGATCGGGTGGCAGTCCGATCGGACGGCAATCCAATCGGACGGTAACCCGTCCCGCAATCTTATCGTTTTACATCTTGGCTATTTCGTTAAGTTTTTGCGATTTGATCGAGACGTTTCGACTACGACCTAAAAAATGGAACTCCACCAGGTCCGAGTCACCGGATCAGATGGGAATCACCCCGTCCGATCAGTTAACTGTTCTCGATTGTTATTCGTGTTTAACACGACAAGCCGGTCATCTCGTCGATTGGAACCAGTTCTCAAACTGACACTTCACTATAGGAAAAGTAGAAGGTCTGTACGAGCTCTGTTGCTACCGGTTTCGAGTGATAAGTTAGGAAAGTTTGAAGAAAAACTTAGAAAACTTTGATTCGGCTTAGATTTGTGCGAGTTTATTGTTTATTCTCCGTGGAATCCATCAGATCTGGACTGTTCTTGATGAGATGAGGTCACACTTCATTGTTCCTAAGAACTTCATGATGACATCACCTTAGAACGGCTCAAATCCATAGATTTAACGGTGAAGAAGTGATATTTGATAGTGAGAAAGATGAAGGAGTGCGTATAGATCATAGAAGTACAAGATTTGAGGTTGAAACTTACAAGAATTGCGAGAAATCGAGAGAAAATGGCGAGAAGGCGTCTGGTCGAGAGAGAGCAGTCACATCAACTGTTGTTGATGTGACAAGTGGGGTATTTATAGGCAAATGAGGAGAGAGGCGGTGCAGTGCATCGGATCAGATGGATGTCCGATCTGTTGGCTGTCCGATCGGATGGCCATTCGATCAAACGCCTCCGGCGAGCTGAGTTTTGGCGTTCCGTTTCGATTGTTAAGCGTTGCGATAGTTTGGTTACACATTCTCATCCACATTTTCATATATTCATTATAATTAGCCACGTTGGGTCGTATATACATATCCATATTTCAAAGTTGCGATACAATAACCGAGTTTCGTTTCGAATATGCGTTACTTTGCGACGCTTCACGGTCATCGAGGAGGGTAGAATAGGTCCTCACTCAACGTCATCGTGAACGTTAATGTGTGTGATGCGATGTGCGTTTTGAGTAATGAGTTGCACTGCGACACATCACGGCTATCAAGGAGGGTAGAATTGGTCCTCACTCGACATCTTCGTGGTTGTCAGCAAGTACAATGTGATGTGATAGTGATAAAGTACGCGAATTTATGCGAAAATACTGTGATATAGCGATATATGCGATATAGGTACATTATGATCCGAATCTCTGGTGCTAGGCGTAACGAGTATTACGAGTAGTAACAACGCACGAACGTGCGGGTTGTTACAGAAATGGACGGCGTGGAGTAAATGAAACAAATTCGTATTGTTAAAGAAGCTGCCAAATACGTTTGTTGACAAGATGAATTTCGTGTTGTTACTGAAATAATAAAACGACAACCCGTAGTATCATAAGCATTTTCGGTAAGGTTTAATCGGTAATGGGGTTGGAGATTCTCATAGTGGTTCATCGTTTTCACACTCGTATGACCTAATCTTTGTATCGTAGTCAAATTGGTAGTTCCACCACATGAAAATTTCACATTCATTCTTGATAATAATAACTTCATCACCCAAAATCTGCTCCAAACTTTTTACAATGGTAAAAAGAAAGATAACAATATGGGAAACACCTAACAATACAGGTTAATTGGGTTAACCCGATTCTCCATAAACCTACTCAATTATCAATCCGTAAACCACATTCGGTTTGGGTGTCAACATTATTCGAGTTTGGAATATTTGAGATTGGGTTATTCGGGTTAAAATCCCACCCCTACAGGCTTCTTACTTAATCGCGTGAGGAAATAATTCTTAGTTGTTAATATTAATACTAGTGTATATATAATTCGACTATAGTCCTTTTTAACTATTGATATTAAGGATCTTACGAAGTTTTGATCTTACAAATATGTTATATCGTTTAACGGATAATGGTACATCTGTGCCTCATTCTACTCCATTCTACTATCGAGACATTAAAAGGTTGTCTACTTTGATACATAACCAATTTCTAAACCACACTAAGCTTTAGTTTACCATTTGTGATCACACCATGGTTATATCATAAAGTGTTGGTAAATCTATGTATATGACCACTTGTGACTAGTCTTCTTGTATCACTTTGGTGTATATAAACCTTGTACGTTAATTTGTAATACTTGTATCTTTATTCAAATAGTGTGTTTATACTTTTGTTTTTTTTATGATTATTTTTCATGAATATAAGCATTTAGTATTGAATAACTTGAGTTTTGAACTTGTGTATGTATATGTTTGCCCAATGTGATCTTTGCATACATTTCGGGTTTGTATGATCTATATACAAACAAACGTGGTTGTCGCACAAAACAAGTTAGATAGAGTTTTCAAAACATTAAGTTGTCTTGGTTGATGTGTAATTCCGAATTCATAAAAGTCATAGTAAGCATGGAATTGGCTTTTATTGTAACATCCGCCCAAAAACAGATCGATCGGGATTTCAAAACCGGACCTTCTTTAAAAAAGTGTGTGTGTATGTGTGTGTGTGTGTGTGTATATATATATATAGGGCCATTGTTTAGAGAGAACGGTGAGAACGATTTTGGAGTTGACATGTGGCATTGATGCTAAATTACACTAAGGGGTAATATTGTCAAAAAACCCACACACGTGAACTGGGTGTTCAAATAAAACGCTATAAAAACACCAAATTCAGAAAAAACGCCATGAAAATACCCAGTTAAAACGCCATAAACACTCAGCTCAGAAAAACGCCATGAAAAACTCAGTTTAAAACGTCATAAAACACTTAGTTCAGAAAAACGCCAAGAAAATACCTAGTTAAAACACCATAAAAACACATAGTTCAGAAAAACGCCATAAAAATAACTAGTCTAAAACGCCATAAAACACCCAGTTCAGAAAAAAGCCATAAAACCCATTTCATTTTTTTCGAAAAGTATATCAATAGTATACTCGTTGGAAAGATAAAAAACGCTGAGTTTTATGTTGTAATTTTTTTAGAAAAATAATCACGTATAAAAAAGTTATTAGCGTTTAAATATGATGGGGGAAAATGACATGTGATTAGCATGTGCACCCTTGTTTGGATCTTCCAATTTTACCCCTCCTGGTACTTATAAGGTTCCCATTATTTACAAAAATGTCACCGCATCATCCTAGCCACAAATCACAAAGATCCTATGGCTGAAAATCGTTCTCGCTGTTCTCGCACTTCAAATCATTCTCTCCTGATCCCATTCATATATATATATATATATAATAAATAGAATATAGGAATTTTAATTGTTTCATTTTATTTATTCATTATTGTCATCGCGTATCGTGTTAGGTTAAACACATAATTTAAAACGATAAATTTATAAAGGTCATTAGTTAATCCGGTTAAATTTATATAAGGGAAGAGTTAACAGAGTTAACTATGTTAGTTAATTTGAAATTATAAGTTAAGGGGTTAGTTTGTAATTAATGAAAACTAGATCATAACACATACTAATTAACCTGGTTAGTTTATTATGTTGGATCATGCCAACTTGGTTAGTATAATTAATTAGTTAATACATTAAGTAATATAAATTAGTTTAGTAATCATAAATCAGGTTGGCTTATATATATATATATATATATATATATATATAGAAAAAGTATATCGTACATTACGGCTTAACGTACTTCACGTACAACAACTAGCGTGATTTGTTATATAACATGCGTGATTAATGTTTTCAATATGCGTGATTATTGTGTTTCAACATGCGTGATTTTGAAATTTTGAGTTATAACGTGCGTGATTTTAAAATGAACGTGCGTAATTACATGTCGTACGTGATGTACGTTAAGCCGTAATGTACGTTAACCTTATATATATATATATATATATATATATATATATATGGGAGAAAAGGGGCAGTGACGGGACTCGAACCCGTGTTTCCACCTGGCCCGCGATTTAGCCCCAAACAACTGAACCATTGGGCTGACAACACTGTTATGATCAAAACCCGGAATATCTTATATATAGCATAAAACTAAACTAAAATGGTTTTTTTTTAAGTTGAACCGCGCCTGGGGGACTTGATCCCGAGTCTGCTCGGCCACATGAACTTAATGCGCATTACCTGAACCAACTAAGCCGAACCTCAGATGGTGATAACATCTGTTTCGTCATGTATTAATACCCAATATGAAACTAACCTTCAGCCTTCTATCTTCTTCAACATACCCAACCTGACTTCCATCATACTGTGACCCGCTGGGTCTGATCGACAACCCGACTTCCCAAACACGTTTTCATGCAATCAAGGAACCTGTAATTGATCCCAAACGACGTGGAATCCACCTCAAAACTTAGGAAACGATCCGGTTGTCATCATAATCACATAATCCAGTTCCAATTTAATACCCTTAAAACACCATTAAAATACATTAGGAACTCTAAAACCATTTTAACAAAATTCGGTCTTCATACCTCATAAAAATATTACCAAACGACACCCTCACCTCCGTCAATCATTCTACACTCCTTGAATCTACAAACCGTACTCAAGATCCGCGAATTTAAGCAAACACGAATCTAGGGTTTGAATCTTCAAGTGACGATATCTCTCTCATTCTTGCACCGAATCAGGTAATTCCAAAGCATATTCTTATTATTTTTCCATAATCTATAAAACCCCTCTATCAATTTCTATTATAGAGGGCATCTATAATCTGAATTGAATTCTTGATAAATAAGGGTTGTTAGATACATGATTTTGGGGCTTTTGATCCTAGAGTAGTGTTATGGTAAAATTGATTTTATGCTACTGTTATATACCATATTAGATTGCTATGATTGATTTTTGAGAACCTTTAGAATCTTTTTGGATTTATTATGAACTAGGATTTTGACCCGCCGCGCGTTGCGTCGGCGTCTAAAGTTAAAATAATTCGAATTTATACCGTATATTTGATACGACTTGTTTCCGAATAAAATCAATTTGTCGTCTATTATATTTGATCCGACTCGCTTTCAAACACAGTTTACGAACGCACAAAAAAAATTATAAAAACCTATTGTATTTGACCAGACTCGTTTTAGCAAAAAGTTTATGTCAAAACGTTAGTCGTTTACGTTGAAACGTGAATCAAACCGATAGGTACGTCAATACTGCCATACGCCGCGCGTTACAGCTGTGACATCTTAGTTGTTTATAGTTATCGGCACGTTATATGATGCATTAACCATATGAAAACACGTGTTTCGACGTATCCGATCTAATTCGATGTAACCTATATAAGCGTTGTAATTACAATGCATGATGATGACATTAACACATATGACATTACCCGTTTTTGACTTTATTACAAATACGGTACGTTCGTGACACTAATGTCATTTGAAATAGAAAAAAAAGAGAGAGTATATCTCGGTCGTTTTGATGTGTAAAGTTGTGACAGTAATTTTGACAATCATGTAAGATCGTAAAAATAATTTAGACATTAACATCGTTAGGCATAAATTTTTATAAAAATATATTAATGTATGACACACTACGGTCTTAAATCGTAAAAGCAATTCAAATTAAATAATACTATCAACTTATTAAGTAGGAAAGTTTGGTGGATCAAAGCTATTAATTATCAAAAGTTAGTAGTGAATGTATAATTTACTTAAAAAGACATGGGTGTAGGTATCAATTTATAAAGTGTAAGAACCAACTTTTATTTTTAAAATCCAGACTATAAATATTAAAGTATGTGTAAACAATTAATTTTAGTAAATCAAAACTCAAAAAAATAAAACTCCATTTGAAAAAAAGGAGGAATCACAAAAAGAAATAAAACTACAGTTGAGGAAAAAAGGTAAATCAGGAGTCGAACTCTTGACATCCTATTTAGCTTGAGGCAAGTGAACCAGCAGAGCAAACTCCAATAATATCATTTTGTACTGAAACATTGTTTATATATAAGAAAGGCGGCGGCTGCACCGACTTTCTTCTTTAAGAGATAGTATAATATTGCAAGATTAAATCGTGTTTAAATCATTTAAAAATATAAAATAAATTGATTAAATTATTCTAAATATTTTTACTAACATTTCAGAATATATATATGTTCTGGATTTTTAATAAAATTTTCCATAATTATTTGTAAATATTAGCAATTAAAGGGTTTTATAAAATTATGTACTAACTAAAAGCCTTTTTATAAATTTATTTATTTTGTATAAAAATACATGTTGATCATATAATCAGAATCTTAATCTCGTTTAACTGGTTCTATTAGTTTAAAATGATTTTGATAATTACTGGATAAATACTATGTTGGAAACTATTATTATTACGATGGTTTACAAATCTATCTACTTAGAAATACAAATACTGATTTAGGGTATTCTTCTAAATACTTAATTTTATATTTCAAGTTCCCAAATAGTAGAACCCAACTTCGTTGGATTTAATTTTATTATTAGTATTATTTTATGATATATATATATATATATAGGGTTTGTGATAATTTTTAGGGTTTATCTTGTCGTTACTACCATCGTGTGGTTGCTTTTCTTGAACGGATCGAATCTTCCCAACTAGTGAGTAAACTCTCTCTCCACTTTTTATCATAAACTTTTTAGGTGTATCAATGTGTCTTGATCAATTGTTTTTATCTAAAATTGAGCATGCAAAGTCTAGTGTGTTGTGTATGCATCATTTTTTATTTGTTTGTTGAGATTATTTTGTGTTGGTCATTATAGTCAATAGCCATTCATTCAATGGATCCGCGGCTGACCTTTCCTCATGATCTTGAGATGTCGGTATTGCCCCATTAGTCTTGGGCTGACATTTCCATCTAAATATGGGATGTTGGTATCGCCACAGTCACACCCTTTTTGGGTGTGGGACGCAAGTAGTTAGTTTTGGTTTTGGTCTTAGTCTTGATTTAGCTACCATTCTATGTTCATATGATTTGTGCATTTCTTCCACATGATTGATTGCATGCTTAATATTTGAAATTAAAAAGGTAAAACAAATTACTTTGATTTCTAAATTTTAAAATGATAACCCTATTTTACTTAACCGAAGTTTACTCAACAACTCTTGTAGCTGACAAAAAAAAAAAAAATACTATTTTACACATTGTGTAGGTGTAGAGGATTGAAGACTGGACTGGATCAGAACTTTGCCTTATTAACTAAAAAGACAAGTTCGATGTATTTATTTGAATATTTGAACTTATATGAAAAGTGTGACATTTAATCATAACATGTTTAATTATGATATTTTAATAGTGCCATAATATTTGAGCAATCATCATACCCCGTACCATTCCGCTGTAGATTGGGATGTGACATTTATGCCTTTAATTGTTAATTCATCTTTTTCATTGTTATACTTTCAAGCTCATAATATCTGTTATGAGTCCTGAGGTATTCTAAGTTGTATGGGAAATTTACATTTAATGATAATCATGGTTAAAAGGTTTTTAACTTTGGCTTATGTGGGGGATATGGTGCTTTATCTCGTATAGCTTTATAAGTAACTCGTGGAAAATGTATGCCTATATGGTGTTTCCATTTTATGCGAAAGCATATAGAGTTTTGAGAGCATTCGCCTGATGTAGTCTTTTTATCTTAGACTATGGGGTATGGAGCGTGGGTTGGAGAGAAACGCCCAAGTCAACACCCCGGGTGGGATTGGGTTTGGGTGTGGCCCCTTGGGCGGGAGTTTAAGGCCGGTCGTGGGGCGGGGCTACCACATGACATGGCGGAACCTCATTGGTCAAGAGCACTAGCCCTTTGAAATTGTTTTTTTTTCCACGCCACCCAACCCACGCCCCACCATACCCCTTTGAAATTGATTTTTAGTCTTGGGTGTCCCATAGTCCACGTGTCGCACCATGCCCCCAACCCATGCCCCACCATACCCCACGGTCTTATGATGAGAACTCTGAATCACCTCACCATTTAACCATCTTCAAGTATTTTACTTTACATCAAGAGGGTTCGAAACCAAAGTAATATCCATCTTAGATTGATTAATTTTCTATCTTTTCTTTTTATAATTATGCTTTAACTCATCTTTGTTAATTTTACTTTGAATTACACCGAACCTCTCTTTAATGATTAACTAAACAACAATGATGATCAACTATCGAGAGCTACAATGTTCGTGGATCGCTAAATTAGTTCCTGCCTAAACGATACTACGTCATGGTAGGTACCATTGCCTTATTATGTGTAGTTGTGTTAAGCGTATTAGACAATTTTTATAAACTTAAAACAACTATTTGGGTTAGAAAAACTTTTCAAAACTATATACACCAACACACACATCAAAATTATATGCACATAAGTTTTAAGAAAAGATCCATTGACACATCAAAATTCAAAACTCTACTAGAGATATTTTTTTATAAGCAAATGTATTATACATTAAGTTGCAACTTGATTGTTTCTATGTTTATAGAAAAGTGAAAGAAATTATCTAGAAGACGATTGTTATTATTTGATAAATATTTGTATTTTACAAAACTAAAATAACTCAATTTTGAAGGTAGCTTTTGCCCAATGGACTTGACATGTCAACAATGTTGAAGCAATAATAGTGATATAGTTTGGAATTTTTAAAGGGGCCACCACACTTTTTAATTGGCATTGGGTCCCATTTCAATTATATAGAGACAACTTTTTTGAAAATAACAATCAAGTTTGGCCCAGGTTTCCTATATCTAAGTATTTTATCAAGGTTATTTGTGTTTTCAATTATTATGTTACTAGTTCAAAACAAAATATGAGTTTAACGTTGTTACACAAATGTCAAATACGAAATAAGTGGGTCATATACCGCAACGAAACTTGGGATGACAAAGGGATACATTGACCCTCTGGTCACCGGGATTCATCGAATTGTTTTTTTTTTTATAAAAATACAACCTCTTTCAAAAAAAAACATGAATTGTACTCTTTAGTCGTTAAACTGGCCGATTCAATTATAACACAACTTAAACCGTTAACATGTTCAAATGCAGATTTGAAAAGTTAATCGACTTCTGATTTTTATTTCTTTTATAAATAGTTAATCAATTGTATATATTATATACATATACATACATTGTTATGGTTGTTTTTTTATGATTCCATATGGAAAAAGGGTCGAAATGATGGAAATAATTGTCAAGAAAAAGGCAGCCAAAAAGATGTCATTTAAGTGAGAGAAACTGAAATTCCTCAAAAAGGCAAAGCCAATCCCAACATTTAAGATGCTTGTTAATATTATTGTTTTCATTTTTAACTTTTATAGTACAAAGATTTTGAGCCCCATAAAACCTTACAACTAACATGTTTTACCATTGACTCACAACAACCCTCTTTGTATTATATAATTTTAAAAAAAAATTAAGCTGATAATTAATGTTTAAGAAAATATTGAAGTAATAGTATAGTATCTTTTAATAACATTAAGAATTTGTTATTAGATAAAACTTGTAAGACTCGTCAATACTTTGTTAATCAATAAAAACATGTAAAGTAAAGCTTTCTATCGTCAGATCAGACCAATGGCGGAGCATAGTGTAAAGTGGGGGTGGACCCGCTCCCCGAATGTTTCGGTTAGAAGTGTAAAATTTTCTATTTTTCGGTTGAAATTTTAAAATTATATAGGATTGTCCCCCAATTATTTTACCTAAATATTTATACAATATATAAATTGGGTCCCATGACTTTCCGCCCTCTCGGAACTTTTGATCAAGCTCCGCCACTGGATCAAACCATTAGTCAAGTTAAAAATACTCGCCGGTGTTTTACCAAATGGGTTTATTATTTGTCACTGTAGAAATCGTTGGGTGTTGCATGCATAACTAATTGAATACTCTCTTTAATAGTTAAGATATATAATTAAAATTCAAAGTTTACAAATATTATATTATACTAATGGGTATGGTTAGGATAGGCTTGGATGGGTTGAGCCGCCACGTAGGCGGCTCGTGGGGGATGAGCCTCCATCATATTTGAGGGGGATGGAGGCTCGTGGGGGATGGGGCCCCACCTCATTATTTTATAATTTTATAAGTTTTAATTTATTAACTTAATAAAAGCTTTATAAAAATTAAAAAATACAACATAAAACAACATAAATAATTTCATTTCATAACATAAAAAAAAAATTACATTTCCTAAAAAAAAAAAAATTACCGAAAAAAAAAAAAATTAGATTTCCTAAAAATAAAAAAACAACCTACGACGACCATTTTTTCATCACTTCTTCCTTCATCTTCTGATAAACCACTCGTTCCGCCTCTGGAACCGAGTCGAGATCCAACCTCATAATCCTAAAATCTTCCGCTCGAGCTTGGTCGGCCGACACGGTTTTCTTGTGAGTGTATTTTTCGGCCGCGAACTGTTTGAACTCACGGAATTCGTTTATCAAGTCGTCCATTTTCTCCGATGCCTTCGAGCCGCCCCCTCCACGTGAGCCGCCCCCTCCACTCGAGCCGGCCCCTTTGCGCTTTCCGGCCGCCTCTTTTTTTGCTTTGTCCCTCCCGGTGGGACGTTCCGCCTCGTGAATGGGCAACACGTCCTCGTCATCTTCCGGGTCGTCGTTTATGTTGATTTGACAACGACCGGTGGAGCCTCCCGCACTATAACTTCCGGACTCGGAAGTTTTAGTCCGTTTGGCGGTTGCTACCTCATTTGGAATCGGCGCCCATTTTTGTTGATTCTTTACTACGTTCCATGCTCGGAAGTGCGGGAAAGGCTTTGCATTTTGAGAGTCCCACTTAGCGATAGCAAGGTTAAGAAAGTCCGCCTCGTTACTCCCGCTAGGAGGATTCATACGAATTTGGTTATAAATTGCGTTAAAGTTATTGATGGTCTTGCTCATTTTACGCCACTTGCCCGAGACGGCTTCTACATCACGATCCGAGCTATGCTCCATAATCGCATGAAATCTAGCCGTTGCCTTCTTCCAAAAACTATCACCCTTTTGATTGTTTCCTACATTTTAAAAAACAATGCATTAGTAAAAATAAAAAATATAAACTTTTAAAAAATTTAAAAAAAAATTAAACTTTCGTTCATACCGACTATCGGGTTAGTAGAGGACTTAGTAAACGCCATTGCTAGCGCCTCCTCCTCTACTTTCGTCCACGGTCTCCCCTGTTTTCTCGAACCGCTTTTTGACGCGGTTTCGGGTACGTTTTCAACCTTCTTCCCCTTCCCCTTGTTTTTTTTTCGGTTGAGCTCTTGCGGTGGCGATTCGGGGACGACTTCATCATCATCATCATCATCAAGGTTAACCGGTTGGGAAGTTGGCGGTTGCGCTTGGAGTTGTTCAAACGAGTTGCGTTGCATCATTTGTTGTAGCGCTTGGTATTGTTGGAGTTGTTGAACTTGAGACATTTGTGAGAATGCGTTGGGTGTTTGTTGGAAACCCGAAAAAGGAAATTGCGGAGCACCCCACGAATTATCCATACTCGGATTGTAAGCGGGAGTCGAAAAAAAGTTAGGTTGGTTCGGGTTTTGATTATTCGGGTTGGGATTGTTTGGGTTGGGGTTGTTTGGGTTGAAAGGATTCATGATTTAGAGAAAAAGGTATAAAAAATATGGAGTGTTTTTTTATAAAAGGGAAGATAATTGGAGAAGAATGGGAGTAGAAAGGATAGAAATGTATAAAAATGGTTGAGATATTGGGTATTTAAATAGAAAAATGAAATTTTTTTTTTTTTTTTTAAAAGAGCCGTTTGCAACGGATATTTTTGCATGTGGGGCCTCGACTGAATCGGCGCATGTGGGACGTTTGGGCCGGGCCGGGGCTAAGGGGGCCGGTGTGGGGGCTCGGCGCCGGACCAAGCCGGGGCTAGCCAACCCCCATACCCATTAGTCTTAAGGGACAAGTGATTTTGGAAGACATGAGGATCTAAGACTTTCAGAAAATATAATGGGTTACAGAATCAAGAAATATTACAAAATATGATGCACAAGTTACACACATGTATCAGTTGCAAATGGGAAATCTCACTTGAAGGGATCTTGTACTCTCCTTTTTGGGAATTTTCTTTTTATCCTTTTCTTCAGACAATTTTTGTTAGTTTCAATTAAATTGATTTAGTACTCATGATTTAATCTAACAAAACAAACAAAACATATGATTTTTAATGGTTTCTTAAACAAAGCTAGTATTTCGTAAATGCGTTTTCAAAAACACGTTCGTGGCGTATAATAATTAGAGTTAAGTTCACGTACAAATGGTCTTATTGTACAAAACGTACGAAAGGCATGAAAAAGCCAAAAAAACGTTGTGTTATTTTCGTAATTATTTACTCGTAGCATAATTATCAAAATTACTTTACAAATGATCTTGTAGGGTAATTTTGATCTTGTAGAGTAATTTTGTAAAATGTTCTTGTAGCTTAATTTTGATCTTATAGAGTAATGTTGTAGAGTATTATAATTACTCTACAAATGATCTTGTATGGTAATTTTGATCTTGTAAGGCATTTTTGTAGAGTATCATAATTACTCTACAAATGATTTTGTAGAGTAATTTTGAATTATATGTTGTTTGATAAACTTGCAGAGTAATTTTGATACACTTGTAGAGTAATTTTGATGCAGAGTAATTTTGATACACTTATAGAGTAATTTTGATAATTACCATACAAGATTAAAATTACTTTACAAGAAAATTTTACAAAATTAATCTAGAAGATCAAAATTGCTCTACAAAATCAATTGTAGAGTAATTTTGATAATTACTCTACGAGTAAACAAATACGAAAAAAATGTCATCGCGTTTTTTCAACAAAACATTCAGTCCATACGTTTTATACGTTAAAGTTATTTGTATTTAATCTTTTATCATAATAATTAAAGACTGATACTTTAAGTGTTTTCCCGCTCTCCACAGTCTTTTTTATTTGGGCAATGGGTAGAAGGTGGGGAACAAATGGTGCCAACCTAAAAAAATATGAACTAATATGTGATTATGTATGTGTATATGACATTCTAGAAAATGTCTAGTTTTGTGATATTTTTTTCTATGTTTCAAGGATTAACTCATAATCCAAACACTTGTATTTACCACTTCAACACATATTAACCGATTACATGTTAAAAATGTAAAATACATATACATTTGCCTCTTTCTTTCAAAAAATTCTTTTAGACATACTTAATCTCATCCCGTCGGTTGGACCGATACAAAAGCGATCCCGACTTAATATTGGATAAATCGTAAGCGTTACCTACTTAATACCAGTTATTAGATTAAAAATATATATATATTTTCAAGCTCTATAGTTTTCAAACAACAAAAGACATTAAATTACTTAAATATCTCTTTCACTCGAATTGTCTATATATTCAACTCGTTCATAGCCAGTGGCGGAGCTTGACCAAAAGTTTCGAGGGGGCGTAAAGTGATAGGACTCAAATTTTTTTTCCTATCATTATGTTTCGGGTCGGGTCAGGTCGGCTATTCGAATCAAGTATTTTAGATCTATCATTTATATAATTATGATTCTTATTCATGAATAAAGATAAACATTAATGCATTCCTAATAACAATAAAAGAATAGAGAATTGTTACCTAATGCATTCCTAATAACAATAAAAAAAATAAAGAATTGTTACCCTTGGTGGAAAGTGAAAGTTGTGAGGGAAATCTTGAATTGGAAAACAGGAAAAGTAAAAACGATAAGGATTGCACACTCACCAAAGATTGGCCCCAAAAGTCTTCGGCGCAGAGAAGAATCGCAGAAACATATGTCGGCTGGATCAAGAATTCAAGATTTTATATTTGATAGTTAATAATTTGGGTATTAAGTTTATTGTATAGTGGGTAATCTAGGGTTAAACAAATAAAAATAAGAGTTAAAATATATTTACCAAACTACCCATCATTTAGGAAAAATAATGGGGTGGGCGATTCTATATAATTTTAAAATTATCGGACGAAAAATCGGACCATATACACTTCTAACCGAAACATTGGGGTGGGCGGGTGCACCCCCGAGCACCCATGATCCTTCGCCCCTGTTCATAGCATTTCATGAGTAATTTGAGGGAATTTTCCAACACTACTCGATGTGAATAAGTGTTAACTACTTTATGACGTAACCTTCTAGAGGTATTTTACATTTGGTAGCCACAAGTTTATAAAGTCAACAATCGATCAAATTTTCCTTAAGCAATGCGGAGAATTATACAAGAGTGGGTTTCCATAGGGTTGTATACGCCTCACTGTTCAAAAAAAAAAACAATCGATCAAATATAGTATTTCGTGTTAAGTTTTATTAGTTTTTTCTTATTCTAATGTAAAATCATGAACTCTTTCTCTTACCAGAAGCGTGTGAATGAGTTTGAAACACGACTTTAAGTTTATTCATTTATTGTCATGTCACCTCTCCCTATCTTTACTTTGACTGTTGACTTATATATGCTCTAACATTTACGATTTCGAAAATGTTAGTTTAATTAAATATTTTTTTATCATTCAGTGTTGTCGCCTGTCTTGCATACATTTTTTTATACTGGAAACACAAATGTCAAATTATCATTCACAATTCATAAAATATTTATTTTTTAACGCCAGAGAATCTCACGTGTAATTCTATCATGTTTGAGGCTATGTTTAAGGTCAACTTCTCGACTGCTGTAAGACCGTACCCTCCTGATGCGGGGGAACTAGATGAAATCCGTAAACCCTCGCCCCTCGTCGGGTTCAAACCCGTGGGTTAAAGCCTTGATTCGTCCCTTCCCTTCATCCAGATGTCCGTTAAAAGTGGCCCAAGCAAGACTCAAACCTTCGTCTCTACTGTAAAGGGTTGGGCCCTTACCACTTAACCAAATTCTAAGACTAGAGGGTATGGAGAGCCCCATTCCCAAGGGGATGGGCTGTCACGTCACCGCCACGTAGGAAAGGCTTCAAGGGGATGGACCTAGGGGGTGGGGGATGAGCCCCTTTATGTATATATATGTATGTATGTATAGGTTATTGTGAGAGATCAAGGCCCGTCCTCTCCGTCTGTGGGGAGCCGAAGTTGCCGAGCCGGAACCAGGGGCGGTGTGGGGGACCGACGCCGGGCCTCAGCCGACCCCATACCGCTTAGTCTAAGGACATTCATAAGATACTTATATTTCAGTATTTTGTCTTCTGGAACATATATTAAACAGAAAAAAGAGAACAAATATTTAAATACCACATTGGTAATAAGACATAACGCTATTAATTTAATACATGTTAGAACACATGTTTTTATATTAGTTTTTATTTCAGTATATTCATGTTAATAAGACATGTGTTATTATTAATTTGTTAATTATGACTGCTCAATCATACTTACGATAAAAGAGATTTACATTTTGAATGAATTAAGAAAAACCATGCTTTCCCTTACCTTAAAATCCAAGTGTATTAGGGTAAGCGGAGTGGCATCGGTAATGTGCGGTAAACTTGGTTTACCGAGTCGATAAACCACTGCCATGACCAACTTTACTGATTTTGCTTTGGTTGTTCGGTGAACCTACACCGATTCGGTGAGAGGGAGGGAAGGGGGAGAGATGGGTGTGTGGTGGGGTCCATTTCTTCTCAACTAATCACACATTTTTTCCTTTTAAAAAAAATAGTTTACCTAAACCTCATTAGGTAAACCACCACCAACATTTTTAAGCATTAGGTAACTTATTTAGGTGAATTGACATGGCAATGTGTGATTGGGTGAATTAGGAGTTTACCCATTCCAAATGTTTAACAACTTCCTTCACCCTTACATGTTATTTCAAACAAGACCCAATTCATTCGATTTCATATCCAACTCAAAGAGGATTTCACTTTAGTATTTACACTTACACTATTACCCATAAACGAGTTGTTCGTTAAGAAAATATGTGTTCTTTTCGTTTATATCTGTTCATTAATAGTCTAAAGAAACATAAACGAAAGTAAATAAACAAACACAAGGGAAGAAAATGAATGTATTTGTGTGACCGTTAGTTGATTACCCGAAGGTTGGTTCTGAAGTTTGATTGGATTGATGGACTGATGTATGATCGCTTACACGGTATTACTAATAACAAACAAATAAATCTAAATGAATATGTAATGACATAATTAATAAACAAGCTTACATAAATGGACGTGAATGAATGAACACGAATGAAAGAGCATAAATGTACCCTAAACTCTAAACCCTATTAGATCGTTAAGATAGGTCTTTCCAAATCACATTGAAGCCACTTTTTCTTCGGATACCAATTATTAGGCCAAGTCAAATGCACCCTTCATTGGCTTCAGGCGATCTCTAAAGCCAAATCACACACTACTACATATAAAACTTTTGTGATAGGTAAAACGTGTCAAATCCGCCGCTAAGAATTTTTGTGACGATTTTGATCGAGGAGAAGAAAATTGTTGCAAACCACTATCTGCAAACCTCCGTAGAACACTGGTTGAAAGAGACGTGGGTGGTCTCAATTTGATTGAGGCAAGAAGTTGGCAAGCTCTATTTCCATGTTTTCCACTGAAGGGTTAATGAACCTGTGATTGTACAACGGAGAAGGCAATAAAATGACATTTTGGTATATAACTAGTAAAGAAAGTTGAACTTCACGATGTGTGATCGACGTTAAAGTACCGATCAAAAATAGATATTAAAATGTGTTTTTCTAAATAACCTTAACTAGTAGGCAAAGTAGGGGTGTTGAACTACGAAAAATTCGCAAAAGGTGTTGTTCTTTAATTGACTAGTTAAACTAGACATTATAATTAGAATTGATTTTTGTTGATTTATTTACTTGTTGAAATTAACGAAACTTAAAACCTAATTTGATTAAAAGCGGTAACTAATGAATGATTACACCCGAGTTTCAAGTATGTGAAGCTAATTGAGTAACATGGTTTCACCACTTTGAAGTATCACATACACATAATCTTGTTAGCCATGATTTAATAAATAATAAAAAGACAATTACTTGCTTGTGATGATTAGTGGTCCTAAACCGAATAATGTCACAATCAAATGTTTATCTAATTAATTACCCGTTCAGATTCAATAGACACAATCAATCACAATTGCTAATGATAACGAAACCAATGATTGATGGAAAACCAAATGATGTTATAAAGACCAAAATGTTTAATAAAAATTTATTAACAAATAAATTCAATATATCGAATGTTTTTATCAAATTCAAATTAAAAACAAGGCAAAACAAAGGTTGAACACGACTACTAACACTAACCATTCACCAGGGGATGATCACATGTTATTTAGCCTTGCATCTTCACGTCATTTTTAAACACGAATCAGAAGTGTGAAAAAAGTTTTACATTGATTGCAAAACCCCTATCACACCTCATATTGTAGTTTGCAAAACCAAATACTTTCCTACCCATTAATCACATCATTCTTATTATGGTAATTTACATACCGGTCATAATTACCCTATATACCTTTTCATGAATATTTACCTCTTTAACGCCACGATTCAAGATTCATTGACCTCGTTGTTTGTAAGTCAATGTTTACACACCAATGTTAGTTTCAAAGATCCCATCGTAAGACTCAAAGATCCCTCACATGGTGGAAGGTTTCATACCTAATATCTCTCGTATCCCTAACACTCTTTCCCTTTCAAATCGGCGCCACATCATGTTTCTCATTTCATAGATATGGTCATCTTCCGCATCCCTCACCTATACATCAAGCATGCAACAATCATTCTCATTCCACCCCACACCAAAACCACAAGGATAGGGGTGGTGTTCACCTACAACAAAAGCTAAGGTGGCACCCTCACCCAAGATGTGCCATAACCACACCCTTCAAAGTTCAATCCAACAATAGTTTCACTTTCTATAACAATAACTTTACAAATTGAGCAGAAAAATCAAGTAAGTGATTTAAAGGCCTTCTAATCGGAGGTTCACGACCGATTAATTGCTAGACGGTTAATGGTGGTCCTATTCTGGCCAAATTCCGACCACATTTTGGCTAAACCATATAAAATCCTGTCAATTACTTTCAAAAAATGGGTCTATGAGCGGTTAAAACATGTCTACTTTAAAAACTACATATCAAAGTGTGCATGTATATATATAACTAAAAATTACATATAAAAAATCTCGATCCGATTAATTCCGATTTCCCTATTAATCCTGACTAATCGCTAGTGATTCTTACAACACTGCCTATAACCCTAATTGTGACATGCAACTAATCATGAACCAAATTTTACGATCGATGAATGCAACTTCCAAGCAAAGGACAGAAACTCAACCTTGAGTCTTTGGAAGAAACTTGGATAGTTATTCAAATGGCAAAGCACTGAATAACTAATTACAAATATGGGTGTAATGGACTCAGGCAGGGCCCAAGTTTGACTTATTTAACTTACAAAAGCTCTGACTCGGGGTGAGTTCATTTCGAACTCTGTTTGTAAAGCTCAAGTTGTATTTGTAATGGTCGAGCTCGGCAAGAAAGAAAATTTTCAAGTTCAAGTTCAAAGTAATCATTAATTAGAACTTCGCTAACCCCTTCCCAATCGCGACACACGATTTTTTCTTTGATCGTCCCGTATCTTCAAGTTTCGCGAGCTCAAATATCTTTTAAAAAAACTCCAAAACACAACCCGAAGAGTCGGACAAACTAGACGAGTCGGGCGGAAATATACTTGGGTACTACATATCCCCCATATGTATTTTTCAAAATCTATAAAATTGAGACTTGTAGAAGATTGTTAGAGTTGAGAGGTAAATTGGAGTGTATAAAATGGATAAAGGTTGGTTGTATTTATAGATTAGAAAAATTATATTTTTATTAAAGTCCCCCAAATTATAGCCGTTGCCAACAGTTATATTCTCAAACCAACACCTCCATTACACTGTGATACTCATAACCAAACTCACCCCCATCACTCGTGATACCATCACCCATCACGCTCCCACCCCGTGCACCCTAAAATGCTCTAGCTCCAACAACTTAAATATCCTAAATTATCTTATCCTTTCGAAACTAGGACATATATTTTTTTTTTTACAAATTTACGTAATGCATATTAGATGGTTTTGTAGTTATTGCTCATACTATTCATGTTGCATGTTGCATGTTGTATGATTTCATATTCCATTTGACAAACATAGTACTTTATATTCTGATTAATTTTTGAAAATAAGAATATTTTGGGCCACCTTGCCCCTTTAAGTGCCCTACCTGTAGCCATCGACATCACACGTTATATTGAAATAGATTTTGAAAACATCATTAAAAGTTTTAGTTACCATTTTATATGATCATATTATTAAAAGTTTTAGTTACCATTTTATATGATCATATTATTATTACATAATATTAGGGTTTTTTTTTAAACATTTGTCCCTTCGCCTGATGAGAAGATAGACCGCGTCTTCTTCCGATGTTACTTCTCAGTCTTCCATTTGGCACCGGGTTTTGTCCTTGGAATGGTCTTTTACCTTCAGTTCCTCGCAATCAATTGGTTCTTCTAGGGTGGTAAAATGGTTATTTGAATCCAAAACGACGCATCAAGCTTAGTCGGGCTTTGATATATTTTGTAATCTAGTTGACCTGGAAGGCGAGGTGTACACTAATCTAAAGATTAGCAAAACATGTTCGCTTTTAAAATTACGAATGAGATTAAACTCCTTGCGTATAATTCGATTAATAAGATGGCAAAGTTTAGTAGCTTTTGTTAGTTAGGTTGATGTAATGTAACTACCTGATTTCTAATTGTATCTCATTGACTTTGCTAATTTTTTACTAGTTTTTTTTTTTTTTTTTATATTCTATTGTGTGATCGTTGTGGTCCTGATTTTTTTTAAATTAACTGATAGTAATTTATAACCTTGATAGTTTTGTCTTATTATGTATGTATACATCTATGTATATGACCTTAAAATATATAAACAATTTAAGTAAATTAAGGGTGCTACTATACGCACCCCCCTATTTACTTTTTTCACCCCCCTCCTCTCACATACTTACAGGTGGGGCCTGCGTGGGACCGACAGTTTTCCTCTCACAAGGGGGAGTGTAATCAGGAAATAGGGGGGGTGCGTATAGAATGAGCCTAAATTAACTATGAGAATAATATAAATATATGTATATCTTTAGCTTTAATTATGATTCATACCACTGTTTATATAATTACACAATCTATTTTCCTCTTTTTTATGTTTGGTTATCAAGGGCTAATGTGAGTCTTCTTGTGTTAACTTGATTTAACATTAGTTAATAACTGTGAAAGTGCATATTATGTATGTTAATAATAAATGTGTTTGATTGTTTTTGTTAAAGGCAATTTAGTATGATTAATTATGATAAGAGAAATGAATTATTAGAACTTAGAAGGGAAATGAAAAGAGGCATGAGGCCAATATTCTCGGTGTTTTGATGGATAGACAAACAGACAAAATCTGCTGTCACATCAACCAATTTTCAGTTTACCACCCTATGTCTATGCACACCGAATCTTTTTCTTTTACAATGTCCCCACCTTATTCATTTTTATATTTTCATTTTTCCCAGTTGGGTCCTAGCATTAACACATGAAAAAAAAAACTTATTTTTACATGGTGTATACGGGCCGTATAAAAATAAGTTACCTGGTCGTATACAATGTATACGAACATAGTATACGGACCGTATAATGTTATACGGCTCGTATTCCTCGAAAAATGGATTTTTCTAAAAGTATATAAGGGGTTTAAGGTGCCAATCACACGAGACATTTTACAGTCGTGAGGTGGTCAAACCTTTCTAAAAGTAGAAAAAATAAAACATTAACAAGTAACAAAGATTGAAGAACAAAAAGCCGTGTCGTATAACTGTAATAAAACGGAAGCTATCAACGTGGGGATGAGTACGGAAGCCGACATGTCTTCCTGAATCTGAATCTGAATAGCAACGTTAACTTTGACTTATAAAACCCACTAGCAAAATAAGCGGTTTTATCATACAGTCGTGAGGTGGTCAAACCTTTCTAAAAGTAGAAAAAAATAAAACATTAACAAGTAACAAAGATTGAAGAACAAAAAGCCGCGTCGTATGACTGTAATAAAACTGAAGCTATCAACGCGGGGATGGGTACGGAAGCCGACATGTCTTCCTGAATCTGAATCTGAATAGCAACGTTAACTTTGACTTATAAAACCTACTAGCAAAATAAGCGCTTTTATTATGTTAGGGAGAATGTTCTCGAAATTGAAGGAAAAGGAAAAATGGTTACTGATGTTTTTCAATATTCGGATTTTGTTGATTTGTTTCCAGCTAGGGTTTAGAATGGTTGAAGGAATGTCGGTTTTTCAGTATTCGGATTTTGTTGGTTCAATACCAACTCATCTTTAGTAGGAAGGGTACGTACGGTTACGGGCATGGTGTTATTCTTTATTTAATATTTACAGAATAAAAGGAAGGGTACGTAGTGTTTGTTTGAGAACCTGATTCAGATACACAACGGTTCTCCAATTCCAGATCAGTAAGCAAATACACAACGGTTCTCCAATTCCAGATCAGTAATGTAAGGAGAAGCGTTGAGATAACGGACATCCATCAAGCTCAAAAAGAAAACTTGTGTTTCCCATAGTCACAAACGATTTCGTTTCAAATCAAGGGTCCCGTCATTACAACTACTTGTTTTCAACGGGGATATAATGCAATGATTCCACTCAATTGAATAGACAGACACTTGCTTCATATGACTCACTTGAATCGTCTCGAAAGTACTGAACAACCGAAATAACAGCTTCGGTTTCATCAGCTGCATCGTTTACCGTGAAATGCATCCTTACAGAAACCACTAAAGATGAGTTGGAAAATTGCATCAACTCTCCTATATCAATATACTATTCTCCGGACGGTTGATCATCCTGTACCGAAGAAACCAAATTCGCAACAATGAAAACGCCTATAAACGTTGATCGGAAAACGCCGCTTAGTTGTTATGAAGTGACAACTTGAGGGGTCTAGTCCTAGCTAGTTGTTATCATCTGATTAAGAAGACGTGTCGGGTTCTTCTGCTAGTGGTCGGGCTTCCAATGCTCACACATGGTGATAAACAATGCTGATATGAACACAAACCAACTGCTTTATCTTGAGTCGTCGGGAAAACTTTTCCTCAGGGGAGGGTGAGTAGTATGAGTCTGAGTCCATTGTGGTTCGTGAATGTTTCGAATCATCATAGAAGACGTGTTGGGTTCTTCTGCTAGTTATTCGAAATGTTTTGAATCATCATTAAAATTAACAATGCGGTCTCGATTGAAGACGTAATTGCAATACTGTTTGTCGGGCTTCCAATGCTCACATAGGGTGAAAAACAACCCTTGATGTTGAAACCGGTTTTACCTCATGAAAAGGAAAGAAACAATTTTTTTTAGAGAAGCATTGGGATTCAAGGGTTTATGAGTCAAAGTTAACTTTCAAATTCAGATTCAGGAAGCATATGATTTGTACATGGTTTAATATCTTTAATCTATTAGAACGATCCTTTTTTGTCACGTACATGCGTTTAATTCCCAAACATCCTTGTTTTGTCACGTACATTTCGTAAGAAACTTTTCGTGCACTGAACCTTCAGTTGTGTACGCAAATTCTCCACCGGTTTCTACAGCACAAGCACATACACAGGGAGAATGTTCTCGAAATTGAAGGAAAAGGAAAAATGGTTGCTGATGTTTTTCAGTATTCGGATTTTGTTGGTTTGTCTCCAGCTAGGGTTTAGAATGTTTGAAGGTATATTTGTTTCCCAACTCTCTCTATAGATACTGAGAGTGAGGGTTACTCTGTTATATATATCAACAAATCTTTGAACATCATTCACCTCTTTCAAACTACCAAAACACCTTAAACCCCTTCTTTTCTTCCCAAAACCAACCCATTGGTATTTAAATACGATGGGTTTAGTTAGATACCAACTCATATTTATTGATCTTCATATTCTTGGTTTAATACCAATTCATCTTTATTGATCTTCATATTCTTGGTTCAATACCATGTGAAAAAAGATTCTTGCCAGCAGACTTTTGTCAGTTTATTTAATTATATACGGAAGCTATCAACGCGGGGATAGCAAAGTTAACTTTAACTTATAAAACCCACTAGCAAAATAAGCGGTTTTATCATGTTAGGGAGAATGTTCTCGAAATTGAAGGAAAAGGAAAAATGGTTGCTGATGTTTTTCAGTATTCGGATTTTGTTGGTTTGTTTCCACTAAAGATGAGTTGGTAAATTGCACTGAATGTTCAGTTGTGTATACAAATTCATCACCGGTTTCTACAGCACAAGCACATACGCAGTTAGGGTTTAGAATGTTTGAAGTATTCGGATTTTGTTGGTTTATCGGGTTCTTCTGCTAGTGGTTTCTGTAACTACAATCCTTCCTACATTATTGAAAATTACTATATAACCCTCACCAGATACATCTATGATGATCCGAAACATTCCGAATAACTACACAAAGATTTGTTGAAAACCCAACTCTCTCTATAGATATGACTGAGAGTGAGGGTTACTCTGTTATATATATCAACAAATCATTGGTTCAATACCAATTCATCTTTATTGATCTTCATATTCTTGGTTCAATACTAGCAGAAGAACCCGACACGTCTTCTACCAACTGCTCGAAATCCCTTTCGTTTCTTGGATTTCCCTTCGGTTGAGATCGAGAAGGATGATGTGAATGATAAAAGCTGTGCCAGCAGACTTTTGTTAGTTTATTTAATTATATACGGGCCGTATAAATTTATACGGCCCGTATACACCATGTGAAAAAAAATTACTGGGTCGTATACAATGTATATGATGATTTTATACGGGCCGTATAATAATATACGACCTGTATTGTTAGGGTAAAAATGGTAAAAATAAAATATTATATTTAGGACGTGGTTTATTCTCTTTAATCTATTAGAACGATCCTTGTTTTGTCTGAAAAAATACAACTGATTACTCGGTCGAATAATGGCCAATAAGAAACAAAATTGTAAAAATACAATTGATTACTCGCCATTCTCTTGCACCTTTTGCAGACATGCACCTTCAACTATGTTGGTTCGGTTTAGTTTTTTTTCAACTTTCAAAATTCAAATCAAACTAACACGAAGTATCCCGAAGGTATCTTATTCATATATTTACAAATTAATCATTGAAAGAAAAGGAGAACTAGAATATCGATATGGTTGGTGTAAAAGCTCACATGTCTTTTGACAAATCATCTGCTTCCTGAATCTGAATCTGAAAGTTAACTAGGAGGTCTCGGTTGCATATTTTAGATAGACCTTTAAGTATGGATCCTACAGCTGCATTTGGAACAAGAAGTCCATCAATCCGTTCATTATCTGTTGTCGTCTAAACAATATGAATGCACGCAACGAATTTGACAACTGGTCAAATCACACACTATAAAGTGTAAACTTATCGTGTGTTGTAGTTTGGAAAGATGACCGAATAGAGATCTGAATCAGGTTGTGTATTTGCTTACTGATTGTTGAAAAGATTTGTTGAAATCGAAGAAATGAGTAAAAAAGATTAAATGAGGCGTGCATTGTTTAAATCTGAATCAGGTTGTCAAACAAACACTACGAAAGATGATCCGAATCAGGTTGTTAATTTTAATGAAGCAATGAAGATTGAATGTGCAAACCGCAACCGTTTTTTTACTACGGAAACGGTGGCTATGGGAAATAAAAACCGCAGTCGTTTGTGACTATGGGAAACACAAGTTTTCCTTTTGAGCTTGATGGATGTCCGTTATCTCAACGCCTCTCCTTACATTACTGATCTGGAATTGGAGAACCGTTGTTATTTTAGTACTTCTCAATCAGATATTAAATAGTACTTGCCAGTGAACATTTTCTTGAATGTACCAGGACCACTAAACCAGACACATGTCACATAGTTTGTCAGTGAACAAAAAGATATGAATGAGAACTTGAGGGGTCTAGCCCTAGCTAGTTTGTCATGACAAAAGATATAGATGTAGGAATATAACTAGATGCTACGTGCGTCTGCCTTTAAAAAAGCACCATGAAAAGATATAAAGGGCACAAGGCATCTTTTCTTTCACATCGTATAGGCCCAAAACCAACCCGCAACGAATTTGACAACTGTTTAATATCTTTAATCTATTAGAACGATCCTTGTTTTGTCACGTATATGCGTTTAATTCTCAAACATCAGCAACCATTTTTCCTTTTCCTTCAATTTCGAGAACATTCTCCCTAACTTGAGAAATGAAAGAGATTTCGAGCAGTTGGTCGATGATATGATAGATAAAGATCTTGACACGATCATATCCATTTTCAAGTTTTAGACTAGATAGAAGACGTGTCGGGTTCTTCTGCTAGTGGTTTCTGTAACCAATTGGGAACCACATATTTGCTTCAAGATTTACGTCGGATGTCCAAGTTTGATCACATTTGACTTCATCTGCGGCAGTCCAATGACTTTCTTCCCACGTGTCTGCACCGTGATCTTCATATTCTTGGTTCAATACCAACTCATCTTTAGTGGTGTTTGTTTGAGAACCTGATTCAGATACACAACGGTTCTCCAATTCCAGATCAGTAAGGAAATACACAACGGTTCTTCAATCTTCATTGCTTCATTAAAATTAACAAGGCGGTCTCGGTTGCATATTTTAGAGAGACCTTTAAGTACGGATCCTACAGCTGCATTTGGAACAAGAAGTCCAATAATCCATTCATTACCAGTTGTTGTCTCAACAATATGAATGCACATAACGAATTTGACAACTATGACAGCTTATTAAAAGTAGAAATCACCTCCAATCCTTTCCTGGTCAAATCACACAATATAAAGTTTAAAGTTATCGTGTGTTGTAGTTTGGAAAGATGACCGAATAAAGATCTGAATAACAAATTGTGGAGAACTTGTTTGTGTCGGGTTCTTCTGCTAGTGGTTTTTGTAACCAATCCATTATCACCCTTGGTGGTTTCTGTACCCATCCCCGCCGATAACTAGCAGAATCGATAAATAACCAACACGAAGATCGGTAACGTTACTCTACTTGTGCTCCGATTTAAGCGGCGTGTTCCGATCAATGTTTATCGACATTGTTAAAGGTGATGAAGAGTTTAGAAACCCTAGAATGATTGTGTTTTTACTGGAAAAAACGTGATACTTGGAAAAACATCCTTATATACGGGTCGTATACAGTTATACGGCCCGTATACATTTGGTAACATCAAGAACCTCACAAAATAAATCCATTGAGCCGTATACGTTTTACAAATCATATACACATGTATAGGCTTGTATAACTATATACGGGCCGTATATAGTAAAATAAAAAAAAACATTCCCTGCGCATTTTCATATTCAAAAACATTCTATACGGGCCGTATAACTTTATACGGCCCGTATACAATAGGGGGTGTGAAAATAAGATATAGGGTATGTGTAAATAAGAGGGGACAAAGAATATCTAACAAATAATATCCAGAGAAACTAATTAGTTTCGCAAAAAATAATATATAACTAATTCTATTACCTAAAATATACAGTTGGAGAAGTTTTTAGGTTACAACTAATGTATTTTCATCCCACTTAAACTTTAAGGTTTTGACATGGTAAATTCAATTTCCCGTATAGACAAGTATGTTTTAGAAATTTAATTCTCAAACATTAGTATAGTAGTCTTAAAACTTATATTATAATCTTTTTATTAACGTATAGCATGTTTATGTAAATTCTTACTTGCAAAAAACCATTCGTACTCTATGAGTGTTTTCCTCATTATCGACCAAATGGTTGAAAAAGAGTAGATTCTTTGAAACTTCATGTGAAGAAACAAATCCTGGAGATGATGATGGATTTCAAGCATAGTTGCCCATAAAATAGTATAAGTTGTTCGCAGGCTTCAAAGAGCATTAAACCTCGGTCTCAAGGTCATCAACGTGGAGATGTGTTGTCGCGGCATTAATACGGTGTTATTGTGATTAAATACTATGAGCTCAAATTAAAGTTCAAAATTTTAGAGTTAGGTTGACATTGATAATTCTTAATTGATATTGCTATGGACGGTAATGGACTAGATAAATAGGTACCACAACCCTAAAGTCGGGGAAAAAGATCCACCATGTGGTTTTATATTGAACAAAATCCGTTAACTAGACTTCACAAACTGTAATATAATGATCACATAAAAGCATCGACAACTACCGTCAAGAATCTCTACCATCAATATTGATCTTTGTTAACCACAACTCCACAACAAATCCTTGCTCTCACTACTTTCTAACACTCACAACCTTGAGGTACCAAATTCACCAATGGATTTATGTTCCACCTGTTGTGAAGAACATCAAACACAAGATGACCTTGAGTATTTGATCGATACCTTTAAGAAAGAGAACACGAGGCTGGGATTGTATTGGAAGTCAAATTATCAACCAATATATCTTCTTTATTTATCCTATTCTCTTGGTTTTATCGTTGTGTTTTGATTATATCTCTTATTTTAAAAATCATTCTCATCTTGTATTAAAAAGGGATATTATCCCTTACATATAACTGAATGAAAATTCTAGCTCTGATTTTCATGAGATGTGAATTCACCTTCATTGTCACGTTTAATCCTTTTAATGTTTTCCCATACTGTGTTTTCGCCATTTTATGTAAAAACCTCAAGTAACAACTTGCTTCATGCATATATTTTAGAAAAATAGCCAAACAACTTTACCAAAATCATCAACTATCGTTAAAAAATATCTAGCTTTAGTAAAAGAGGTCATGTGATATTTACCCCAAATATCACAATGCAACAAATCAAAACAATCAATAGATTTAGTAATACTACAAGGAAACAAGTTTCTTGTATGTTTGTCCTTAGAACAAAAATCACATAAACTACTATACTTAGCAATTTTAAGAAAACTAATGTTGTTGAGCTTTTCAACAGAAGCGTGTCTGAACCTTTTATGCCAAGTGTCATTAGTCACTACCATTGCTTTCCTCTAATCTCTGATCATTCACATCTGATATGATCCCCTTTGGCATTTACCCACACCAATCAAGCTCTCCATCTGTAGTTTATGCATTACACAAAAATCAGGAAAGAATGAGATAACACATTGTAACTCGTTGGCTAAGCGTTCAACAAAAGAAGGTTGCAGTTAAAGTCTGGAACATAATGAACGTCTTTGATTTTAGTACCCCCCCCCCCCCTTCGAGGGTGCCATCGCCCCTCCCTTTAACAAGATATTCAAGCTTGTTGTCAATTTTGTTATTAAGGAATTCTAGGTTAGAAGTGATGTGCTCGGTGGCCCTTGCGTCAACCACCCATTATTCTCTTAATTCCCCTTTACCTGAAAGATTAACCATTCGTGGATTATCATCCTTCCTATTGTTGCCTTCTCCTTCAAAGGTATTAAGGAACATCTGGTACCGTTCCTTTGAAAGGCTCGGACTTGTATTTACTTCCACATATGTGGCCTTTGTGCCCTCACGTTTCGCTTTGTTACCGGCCACCATTCGGGATAGTCGACCCTTTTAAAGCAACCTTCCTTATTATGCCCATCATTCCCACGGTGGGTATAACATTTAATAACGTCACTTTGTTTAGCTTTAACCACAGTGTTATTATGATTTGCGGTATCATGGTTAGTATTACCTTCGTGACAATTAGGGATAAACGCCTTGAAGGCAGCAGCCTCAGTCACAGGTTTTTGTCAAGGGATATGGCTCTTTGTCTTTCATCTTAGGCAACAAGATGATAAGCATTACTTAAACTTGGAATTAGAGTTGATGCAAGAATTTGCATTTTAATAATCGAGAACTCGTTATCATGTCCCGTTAAGAACTCATATAGTCTCTCCTTATCCTTTGCTTCGCTCAGCTTTTTTCTAACATCGCAGCTACACCCATTTACACGTGCATCGTGGAGTAGGCATAACAGACTCGATCTTGTCCTATAAGCTTCGTAGCTTTGTGTGGTAGGCTGATACGGAAGCTCTGGATTGTTGTATTATGGTTAACTATAATAATGATAGTGATTTCAAAGGGGAATGGTCACCGATCGATGAAGATGTCAAATCTAGAAACAAAGAAGGACTAGAAGTCATAAATCACGAAACAGAACATAGTGATGGGTTATACAAGCAACCGGCCCAAAAACTTGATTCCGAAACTGGGCTTGAACCAATAAATAGCCCGTCTCCAGAAACTAATAACACGACCGCTACATATGAGGGTAACTATAACAACCCTCCTAAAATTATTACCGACACTCCTAAAATATTTAGAACACCCTTATACGTCCTAAAATATACCCCGTATACGAATAATGGACCCTAAATACTTTAATTTTATAAAAATAAAATAAAAACAAGAAATTAAGGTGGCTCGCGGGGCGCGAAGCCCTTAGCCAGCCTAGTCGCGGGCCGCGATAGCTCAAGACCAGGGCGCACCCGGTGCCGCCACGTGGCATAAACGTGTTGGGTCTAGTGTTTGAGTCAGCCAAGCTAGGGCCTACCCTAGTTGGCCTCGCGGGGTGCGAAGCCTGTTACTAGTACCTTCGCGGGGCGCGACAAAGTGGCTGATCAGCCCTATAAATAGCAACCATCGGCCTCAGTTCACAAATCGCTCAAACACGAATTCTCTCTCTCTCTATTCTAAATATTAGAAAGTAGTATCGGGCATAATACCCCCCTAATTAGCAAAGCTCTGCCTCGTTGTAAGTATTTTAACCCCCGGTTACGTATTAGATACGCTGCCCGATTGATCTAGTGCTCCGTAACGGCGGTCGTGGTTCTCCTCGACGTTGTCGTTGGAGTTCTGTCTCGGGGAGGGTATAACTAATGTAAAATTTGGGTTATTATACTAACGTGTGTGCGTTGTTTAATTTATTAGATTATAACCAGGAAATCACAAAGGAAAAACCTACCAGTAGCAATGTGTCACACCTCGATATTTCCACGTATTATCGGTGGGCCCGGTGGGGAGTATCGTGACGTATTTGATATCATCATAGTCAAATAATCACAGTTCAATGCACAGCGGAAGTATAAAGTAATAATAATACAAACCGATTCGAAAGTATAATAAAGTATTACACAACGGTTGTATATGGATCCGCAGGCGGATCATAATACAGAAAAATAAACACTGTTCAGCAGACTTTAGACGTCTAGAACTTGCAAGATTCCTTATTTACGCCCTGAGCTCCCAGCCAATTACGTATAGTACCTGTCATTTAATCTTTTTTTGGAAAATACGTCAGTTTACACTGGTAAATACAATTAACTGACTCTTTTGAAAACATTTATGAAAATTGATTTAAATGCACAAGGCACAAATATCCTTTTATAACTTGGGACAATTATATAAAAATAATCTTGTATACAGATTTATATGTTCATTATACATTCAGGGCCCGATGTAGAAACCGAGTCAAGATTAACAAACACACCACAAGTATAGGCCCACAAGAGAGTGAGATACCGTTTTTCCTACGCAACTGCCAGGTGTATGCCTACACCCCGTGCTTAAGACGTGGCCATTTTATAATAAATGATGCCAAGGATATCCGGGACATGGTCATTAACCCCCAAAGGCTTTATTTCAAACAAGACAGATTAAAACGGGTTACCTCAATAATTTAATCACAATCCGATTAAACATTCAATACCCGACCAAGCGGTATTATTATAATACCGTATCCCAAGCCCGTATAGGGAAAATAAGTTAAAAGTATTTACCTGAGCTAAAATGTAATTTTATTCTCAGCCGTATATTCAAATCAGCAAGCACAAGTACCTCTACTGGGGCTCTCAATATGGAACGAAGGTTTTATAACCTATTAGATTTCTAACGGGTCTTATTTAAGTCTTAACTTAGACCTGTTAGTTTTAAGGAAAGGTTTACGGTTCAAAACGCGAGATTAAGCGAAGACCGGATTAGAGTGTGATTTAGACCCGACAAGTATGAAGACTTGTATAATATGGGTAAACTAAACACATTCTGGATTTTGAAGCAAAAATGACAAGGTTTGACCCGTTTCGGTTGATTTATGCAAACTAGTTACATAAACCGCTCTGAACGCGAATAATGCATAACGGGTAACCAAATGAGTCAAGAGAAAGTTCCACAAGTTAATATGCTTTTAATATGTTGTGATATCAGTTGGATACCTTCCATTATACCCAAAACGAATTTGAAATCAATTTAAGCCCCGTAGGGGTATTTTGGTCATTTTAAAGATTATAAAAGAGGTAAAATGACAATCTGAGGTTCTGGTCTAAAATGATCAGTAAAAATATTTATTTTAGTAGTTTATATCAGTAAGATATCATATATGGGTGAAATTTATCATTTATGGCCAAATTATGCACCATAGGGGCATTGTGGTCATTTCACATAAGCCTTAAAGGTCAAATTTGTAAATCTGAGTTCAAAACTTTTACTTAGTGTTAAAGTATAAAAATTTATTCATAACATCAGTAGGTAACAAGCTTTAGGTGCCAAATATGGTTTTAAACCATACTATGCGCCTAAATCGCATAAAAGATCGGTATTTGACGGTATTCGGGTTAAATAAATAAATCTGAGATTTTGAACAGCCTTTACTGTTTAAAATAATTTATTTAATATATAAAATCAGTAGAAAAAGGTTTGATATGTAAAGGATGTGTAAACCCATTTTATTAGCAAAAAGGGAATAACAGTCAATTACCGAATCAATGCAAGAACCCTATGTTATGATCAGTTTAAAATTCAACAAAAATCTTCAAAAATCCCTAAATATTATATTACATCAGTGGTTAAAAGGTTTGGTGTCAAAGTTTGGGTTTAAATAGGTTTTATGCCAAAAATGCCGTTTAATTAATAAAAAGGCTTCAATTTACGATATCGAGCATATCTCCTAATTTAGACCTCAAACTAATGTCAAATTTTTAGGACATGTTTATAAATCAGTAATAAAGGTTTCTGTCCTCTCACATTTTCAAAAATCTCTTTTTAATATCAAAAGGGCATAATGGTCAACTTTTAAGCATTTAACGGAAACATGCAATGAACTAGGATTTCTATGGAACCATGTTGTATAACCTCAGAGGGTTATATTAACATATAATATGGTCCTAAATGAATCATAAGGCATAACTAAACTAAGCTAAATCGGGTCAGAACTGAAAGTCAAAGCAAAAGTCAACTTTTGCGACTTTCGGTTCCGAACCGAGCCTAAACTCATAATTGTCGGGTTGAACATGCCTAGACATGTTCAATTAATATTTACCAAGTTATTAAAGTGACAAAACTGATTTTATTGCCTTTACATCATTAGTTATGAATTTTATTTAAAAACCGACTCGTTACACTTTTATTTTAATTACTTTGACCCGACAATTAACTAAGCAAATGTGGTAATTAAGAGGTATAGTCACAAGAGACTATAACCATCGTGATTACGCTCACGTTACGAAGTTCAAACGGACTTCGTGTTGACCATTGGCTGGTCAAAGCAGAAAGTCAAACACTGTTTGACTTTTGTGCTAAAAACGCACAAAGGTACGAAAGAATACTTACAAGAGGTCCAAGCTATGAAGGTTTGATCTAAAAATTCTCAGGTATGAAGTATATAACTCCAACTTAGAGAATATGATCAGATCAAGTGTGAATTGCAAATGAAAATCATGGGGGTATATATAGTTTTCGGGCCACCGTTAGGATCGTTCATCGATAAACGAGCTTCGATCTTGGCCTTACAAGTGTGCCCATAGTTTTATAATACCATGGGTGCCCCAAAACAGCCCCTAGATTGTTTAAAAACCATTTGCAAAACAAGAAAACCTAGCTACTGATTGAAACCAACTGTTTTGCTGATCTGATGCACTTGTAGTTCAGCAAACAGTTTGCTTATTTACAGCTTTGGTCCCTACAAGTGTTTAAGGGCCATTTTGACATGTTTAAAGCCCGTTAAGCCATTTTCAAGGCTCTACAATGATGCCTAAACATAGGGAACATAAAACATGCTCAAAAATATGCCGGATGTCGGTTCGTTTGGCCGTACGGTCACGTTGTTCGGCTAATTACGACGAAACACGAACGGACGCGAAAATCGATCCAAATTACGCGACGAATGGAATTTTATCATTCCAATCACTAAAATAAAATATTTTAACGATTACATAAATTTTTGGATGTCCGGATATATTCAGAACGTAAGATATGCGCGAAAATGCAAACTTATGCACTTTTTGACGCTTTTAGTCCCTGTTGATCAAATAAGTTTATTTTTGCGCACCAAACACCTCTAAGCCTATTTATAAGCTATGTAAAGGATATTTAGGGCATTTTTATCTTATGATCATATTCCGGAAGGTTCGATACCATACGAATCGGTATACTTTTGCAGTTTGACGCAAATAGTCCTTTAATCGCACAAAGTAGCGCGAAATGTCGTTTAATGATATCCAAGCCTTCCATGGCCCATAATGGGTATTCCCAAGCATGTGTTTAAATATTACTACGCTCTTGTTTGCTTAAAGGGTCACCAAAAGGCGTAGATTCAAAAGTTGACGCTTTTGGTCCCTCTAATGCGCAAACTTGCGCATATCATCGTTTAATAGCATCGAAGCCTTATATAATCCATATTAGGTATTATTGAGAGTATTATAAAACATCATAATTCTTCGGGTTCGTAAAAAGGTCATTCAGAGGTATAATTAAACACATTGACACTTTTAGTCCCTCTAACTTGCAAAGTTGCGCGTAACTTCACTTATAGGCATAAAAACCTTAGACGGACAATAATTGGCATTCCCGAGAGTATAATCAAATATCATGAAGCTCTCGGTTTGTTAAAAGGTCACTCAGAGGTAAGAATTAACATGTTGACGCTTTTAACCCTTCATTGCGCAAACTTTCAATTAATTACGCAAACGGCTACACTCGTTCGACAAGTGGCTCATTTGTGAATATAAATACCGTAAAAGGTTATTCAGAGGCTTATTTTAAGCATGAGAACACTTCCAGTCTTTTCATAATCAAAGTTTTTGATTTTTCGTAAAATTAGTCCTTCATAGTCAACGTTTGACTTTATTAGGGTTTATTACACGTGTCAATACATCATTGGACGTGCTTTTACGAGGTGTTACATCCTCACCCCCTTAAAAGAAATCTCGACCTCGAGATTTGCTAAAATAGTGGAAGTACTTTCTGACGTATTATGGACTTAACCTCCATAGCATATTTGGGGCCTCTCCAAGCACCCAAGGTGACCTTTATAATAGGTACATGTATCCTTTTGGAGCTTCTTAACCTGTCGATCCTTAATCGATACGGGTTTCTTATCAAATCATAAATCTGCATATCATTATGTGATAATGCTTCTCGACTTATCGGCGAAACATATCCTTAAATCACTAATGTGGGTCACATTGATTTCCATCAAGCTCCTCAGGTAAGTTTTAGCTTATAAGATATTTGATCTTGATATATTCGATTTCCTCGAATGATTCTACATATCCAGAGTTTAACTTATCCTGCTAAATTAAAATTCAGCACACCCTTCTTAGGGCGATACCTTCAATTGAGCCTTATTCCTTATTAAGGACTTAAGAGGGTTGCGATTTCCATCAATCCTTGATTTTTCCACCGGTTACTAGCAACTTACAGAGGATTACGAATTCGAATGATCTTATTCGTTGTTTCCAAGGTAATTTCAGGTCCTGCTAATTCGGACTTACCGAACTTCTGTCTAACAACAGATGTTTAACATCCCTTCTATACAAGGTCTCCAAAGGAGCAACCTTGATACTTACATAACAACTATTATAGAAAAGCTTATTTAAGGTGAGATGGTTATTCCAACCACTGCTTAAAACCAATCTTAAGGAATAGCTAATCCTTACAGCTAGTCGAACAAATCGACGATCCTGGGCAGCTGATGGCGATTCTTAATTGTTGCCTAAATAGGGTTGCGGTAATCAACGCATAAGCAAAATGAACCGTCTTTCTAATTAATAATATCGGAGCTCCCAGAATTATGATTTAGGCTTTTATGAAATCCCCTTCTAAAAGCTTTCCTGGTTGACCCTTAGTCATTCCATCCTGTTGGTACTAACCTATATGGGACTTTCCAATAGATGTAACTTTAAGCAAGGTATTAATCTTAACTCTACTAGTCTTCGGAGGTAAACAGGGTACTTCTTTGGAGAAGACAATCAAGACACAAGGAGATTACAGAGATATCCTAAATCTCAAACTTCGGTTCGTCTATCATTGCCTGTGTCAGATAAGTGACACATTTACTTTACAAATCCATGGATACCTTATTCAATGACACTTATTTGGACATTTCCCTTCTGGATATCTTCCTTGAATACCATTAGCTGACTTTATGACAATATGACCATTGGGATATCTCAGTGGTTCCATGCATTAAACCTCCATACTGATCAGGCATGGAAGCAATCTATGGAACATATTAAGATACACCAATCCTCATATGGCGCTTTTATCATACCGTCTGGTATTCGCAATTGATAGAAATCAAAGAGATGTCAACTAACATATACTGGCGTACTTCATCTGGAGAGAGGGTACTCTAGAATTTTACGACTGAAGATTTCTGACAGGAACAGAAGAAATGGTTCCTATGATTTTCGTTTGTAAGTTTTACCTTACACTTAATCTCTGAGGTTCTTATGAAGATCTTGAAAGTTTGTTATACTTAAAATTATGAAGGATTTATTGGTATCCGAATCAAAACAGAACTCTTAGCATTTATATTCCAATAAATGTTAAAGAATGTACCTGATGTCATTATTGATATGAACTACCTCTGGCACTCTTCAGGAGAGTTTAAGCGCTTTCATTCTTAGGCTTTCCATCCTTAGCCGCACTTCCCTTGAAAGATGTAGGGCATGTATTCTTGATGTGGCCTTTCTCACCACAGCCGAAACAGACTGCATTCTTCATGTCCTTGCAATCCAACGTTCTATGCCCTCTTGATTTGCAAGTCCCACAAGCCCTATGCTGCGATTGGGATTTTGATTCGAACCTGCACTTCCCTAGATGGCGCTTCTTGCAGGTCTTGCATACAGTTTTCTTGTTGGACTTTTGTTTGTTCTTATTGAACTCAAGCTTACCTTTTTTCTTAGAAGTCTGGGGTTATCTTCCTCCCTTTTTTCTTTTTAGTTCTCCTTTTTGTAAACCTTTTTCCAAACTATTTTTACAAAACCTTAATCGTTTTAAATTATAATTAGCAGTGATTGAGTCTTTGTAATTCTTCAATTACTACCGGTATGTTGGGGTTTTGTATACAAAATGTGGAACACGTTACTATTGGACAATGAGATAGCCAATGAGTAATATGACCCACCAGTCAGGATTGACAGTACTGAATGAGTAATTGTGTAGATATAAACATTGTAATCGCTCTCAATACTGTAAAAATGATAAAACCCATTTTGATTAAACTGGGATTCACTCACCAGTATTTCCCACATACAAAATGTTTTTAAACACGTTTCAGGTAACAAAATGTGAAAGCCAAATAGAAGCCAGCTGGACAGCACTGAAGGCTTGGAAAACGTGGCTATAAAACTTACCTAAATAAAGAAGATGTTTTATTTAAATAAAATATGGTTTATCCCTATAAACATGTTTGTAATGGAAACTTGGGTTTTACCCATGTGTTTATTATTAAAAAATGTGGTATTTTACTCTGATAAAATATTTCCTAACTACAGTCCTGATGTAAATTCTGCTGCCAAAATGACAAAACCACTGATACCACTAAATCTGAGCTCGAGGCCGCCCGTTCCCGGGAACCAGGGACTGGGGGTTGCGACAGAAGGTGGTATCAGAGCCTAGCCACTGATTTCAGCCACAGAAGTGTTCTGCTGACAATGAAATTTTCAATTCTGTTAGGAAATAATCTATGCAATTATGTGCATATGTGTATGTTATTGTTTTGTTATTTGACTATCTGTTAGTTTACAGTACGAGTGATCAAGGACCATCGGACGCTTACCGTCAATTGTCCAGTTCCCCTAGAGACGAAGGAAATTCTTCTCAGCCTACCCCCTTGGGATATTCAGCTGATACCGAAGAAGGGATTTCCGTATTCAAGGTACAATCCGAGGAGCCATTCCCTACCAAAAAGAGAGGATGGTTCAGTCGGGGAGCTCACGAGCGTAGGAAAAGAATGAGAAAATTACAGCAACAGCGAGCTTTAGCAGGTGCGAATAGGGAGATGAACACCCAAACTCAAGATATACTCAATAGGAGGCCAGCCAACTTTCACATCTTAGCTACCACTGCCGCAGACCCGAACCTAGAACAACTCATAGCACCACATCCACTACCGTTGTTCCCAACACAACCCATGGAAGTAGAAATTGACCCAGCTGACCAGATTCCACTACCTGCCTTCGACCCAGCCGAAATCCCTAGAGTCCCAGCACCCCATCCCCCAGACTATGACCCATGGTTTGACGACCATAGGGATTACCAACAACGCTACCCATTAGAAGAGCCCATACAAAACCCAGTAGCACCCTATCCAAACCTTGACCCTCTAGACCCATATTTTGATAATGATCAATACATACGGGAAATCCTAGAGAACCCATACCCACATGAGGAACCAATGCCACAGTACCCTGACCCTATACCAGCACCCGCACCACCCATGAGCACTGAGAATGTGCAAGAACTTCGCACCTTTGGTGAGGAGTTGTTAGATGAAAGTGGATGAATAAGGCAAATAGGGGAGAGACTCGTCTGGAAATACGACGAGCGTAACATGCAATATTGGATGAACCCCTATCAGTAATAGTGATAATAATAATAATAATAATAATAATAATATAATAACAATCTAATAACTATTGAGGCATACTAGTATTGTATTTTAATTCCCAGTTGTGGTTTGTAATAGACGCATATATATAAAATATAGTAAAAGTCGCAATGTACGACTATTTTGACCAATCTATTTGTGTTGTGAGATGGTTTGCATTTAATATTGATTTGCGATATTAATATTTGGTAATTGTTTACAATCCAGATGGCCAACGACGCAAATCGGGAAAACCAGAATAATGATAATCAGATAAATAACAGTGCCATTCGACACATAGTAACCCATGGAATTAGAGATGCTATGCCAGCTGTCATCCAAAACGTTAGAGAAGCGGAAAATAATAATAAAAGTGATAATGGAAGTAAGCGAACACATACTGAACCCAGTCACAGCGTGAACAATGGACCGTTACTTCAAGTGCCCATTCCAAAAAGAAGAAGAACCATGTCTTATGGTTGTTCTTACAAAGAATTCTGGTCTTGTAAACCAATAGAATTCTCGGGCAATGAAGGAGCCATTGCAGCTCTACGCTGGTTAGAAAAGACAGAAGCAGTCTTAAAAATAAGCAACTGTGCAGAGGAAGACAAAATCATGTTTGCTTCCAATCTGTTTAATAATGCTGCTTTGGAATGGTGGAACACTATTCTCCAGTCTAGGGGAAGTGACAGAGTCTATAATGTGGAATGGACTGAGTTTAAGAATATGGTTGAAAGGAAATTCTGTCCTCCTAATGAAAAGGAACAGATAGCCAATAAATTCTTAAACCATAGAATGACTGGAGTAGACTGTAAGGGTTACACTACTGTATTATTTGAATATGCTAGAATAGTGCCAACCCTCGCTTCATCAGAACCAGTATTAATCTCCCGTTATATCTGGGGATTAATCAGTGAAATTAGACGTGTAGTCAAGGCAGCTAGATCACCAACCATAGAAGAAGTTGTAGAACTAGCAAATACCTTGACCGATGAACTAGTACGTACATAAGAAGAAAACCAGAGAAAGAACCTAGTCCAGAAACTTACCCAGGAATCCCGCTATGGAAATTCCAATCGTGGGAAAAATATAGGTTCTACCTCTACTCCTTACTGCAAATATTGCAAAAGAAAGCATTCTGGAAGTTGCTCTATATACTGCAATTTCTGCAAAATATCTGGACACAAGGAAGAAGATTGCAGGAAGAAACTTAACAATAAGATATGCTACAATTGTGGAGAAAACGGACATATCAAGCCGAACTGTCCGAAACTAGCTCTAGCCATGAACAACAAGACTACTAAGAATGCTAGGGCATTCGTTCTGACAGCTGAAGAAGCAAAGATGATTCCGGATGTGATTACCGGTACATTTTTAGTTAATGATGCTTTTGCTAAAGTATTATTTGACTCTGGTGCAAACCAAAGTTTTATTAATACTTCATTTTGCAAAATTCTCAATCAACCATTAACTAAACTCCAACAAGAATGTCTAGTAGAGACAGCAAATGGAGAAACCATTAAGATTTCTGAAATCTTGCAGGGAGCAAGAATAGAAATTTTAAACCATAAATCTGGCTGGATTTGATATTATGTTAGGAATGGATTGGTTAATAGCCAATAAAGCCAGTATTCTATGTGATCAAAAGTCAATCCAAATAAGTTCACCAAAGGGTGAACATATCACAATCAAAGAAATAAACCGTCTCGACCCACAAAATTCATCTCTGTGATAAAAACTGCAAGTTGTGCAAAAAAATCACTAGTGTATATGATTTCCATAATAATTAACACTAAAGGAAAAGAATTGAAGGATATTCCAGTAGTATCACAATTCTCAGATGTTTTTCCAGAAGGGCTACCAGGATTACTGCCGGACAGGGAAGTTGAATTCAGAATTCATCTGCTACCAGGAACCGCACCGATTGCCAAAGCACCTTACCGTTTGGCGCCAGCAGAAATGCAAGAACTAAAGAAACAGCTAGACGAACTTTTGGAGAAAGGATTCGTACAGCCAAGTTCATCCCTGTGGGGAGCACCAATTCTGTTTGTTAAAAAGAAGGACGGGTCAATGCATATGTGCATTGATTACCGAGAGTTGAATAAGGTCACGATTAAAAATCGGTACCCATTACCGAGAATCGATGATCTGTTTGATCAATTGCAAGGAGCTCGATTTTTCTCAAAGATCGATTTACGATCAGGATATCATCAATTAAAGGTACAGGAAGAGGATATTCCTAAGACCGCGTTCAGAACAAGGTATGGCCATTATGAATTTACTGTCATGCCATTTGGTCTAACCAATGCCCCAGCTGCATTTATGGACATGACGAACCGAATATGTAAGCCATATTTGGATAAATTCATAATTGTCTTTATAGATGATATTCTAATTTACTCTAAGAATGAAGAGGAACATGCAGCGCATCTGCATACACTTTTAAATTTGCTGAGAAAAGAAAAGCTTTACGCTAAATTTTTGAAATGCGAATTTTGGTTAGAAGAAGTGCAATTTCTTGGACATTTAGTTAATCATGAAGGGATTCATGTGGATTCTACAAAGATTGAGGCGATTACTAATTGGAAAGTTCCTGAATCACCAACGAAAGTTAGAAGCTTTCTAGGACTAGCCGGTTATTATAGAAAGTTTATTCGAGATTTTTCTAGAATAGTTATTCCCTTAACCAAGTTAACCTGTAAGTCTGTTAAGTTTGAATGGGGACCAAAACAAGAAGAAGCCTTTAGAATTCTTAAGCAAAGATTAACCAACGCACCCATACTAGCGTTACAAGAAGGAACTGAAGACTTTGAAGTCTATTGTGACGCTTCTAAGTTAGGTTATGGATGTGTGTTGATGCAACGTCAAAAGGTAATAGCCTATGCATCTAGACAACTTAATAATCATGAAGAAAATTATTCAACCCATGATTTAGAATTAAGAGCCATAATTTTTGCCCTTAAGATTTAGAGACACTATTTATATGGAAATAAATTTTTTGTCTTCACTGATCATAAGAGTTTAAGGTACATTTTTGGGCAAAAAGAGTTGAACATGAGACAAAGACGCTGGATGGAATTTCTTAGTGACTATGATTGCAATATCCAGTATCATGCAGGAAAGGCTAATGTAGTAGCTGATGCTTTAAGTCGAAAATATCATGAAAAGCCAAGAAAAGTACGTTCTCTTAAATTAAATCTGCAGATAGATTTAAATAAACAAATTAGAGCCGTACAAGAATCAGTAATCAAGGATGATACTGAAAAATTAAAAGGAATGATTAAGGAACTAGAACAAGGAACAGATGAAATTTGGAGATTCCATAAGAAAAGGATGTGGATACCTAAACTAGGAAACCTACGCCACCGAATATTAGACGAAGCCCATAAGTCTAAGTATACGATACATCCTGGAAGTGATAAGATGTATCAAGATTTAAGAAAGAATTTTTGGTGGATAGGAATGAAAAAGGATATAGCAGCTTATGTTGCCAAGTGTTTAACCTGTTCACAGGTAAAAGCTGAACATCAGAAACCCTCAGGTTTATTACAGCCATTGGAAATCCCTGTATGGAAGTGGGAATTGATAACAATGGACTTTGTTACCAAATTACCCAAGACGCGAAAAGGTAATGATACAATCTGGGTGATTGTAGATAGGTTAACCAAGTCTGCTCATTTCCTACCAATGAAGGAAACATTCGGTATGGAACAGTTAGCCAAATTGTATGTTAATGAAATAGTTTCATTACATGGTATTCCTTTATCAATTGTTTCTGATAGAGATAGCCGTTTTACTTCTCATTTTTGAACAAGTTTCCAAAAAGCAATGGGAACCAAGCTAAATCTAAGCACCGCTTATCATCCTCAAACGGACGGACAAAGCGAAAGGACCATTTAAATAATGGAAGATATGCTTAGAGCTTGTGTAATTGATTTCGGAGGAAATTGGGACAATCATCTACCATTATTAATGCTGCCCCTTTCGAAGCACTTTATGGACGAAAGTGCCGAACTCCAGTCTGTTGGGCAGAAATTGGGGAAAAGCAATTATCTGGACCAGAGATAGTACAAGAAACCACGGACAAGATTATTCAAGTCAAGGAACGACTAAAAATAGCACGCGATCGACAAAAGAGTTATGCCGATAACAGACGAAAGCCATTGGAATTTCAAGTAGGAGACAAGGTGTTGTTAAAAGTTTCTCCTTAGAGAGGAGTGGTAAGATTCATCAAAAGGGGAAAGCTAAGCCCCATGTATGTTGGACCTTTTGAGATTATTAGGAGAATAGGACATGTAGCTTACCAACTACAACTGCCAGAGGAAATGGCGGGAATACATGATGTATTTCATGTATGTAATCTCAAAAAGTGCGTAGCCGATGAATCATTAGTGGTACCTCTTAAGGATATAGAGGTAAATGAGAAGCTTAAGTTCGTAGAGAAGCCACTACAGATTGAAGATAGGAAACTCAAGAATCTCAAACACAAGAGATTAGTTCTAGTCAAAGTGAAATGGGATTCCAAGAGAGGACCAGAATACACTTGGGAGCTGAAATCAGAGATGCAAAGGAAATACCCACACCTGTTCCAGTAGACCTCGAGGACGAGTTCTAAAACAAGGTGGGGAGGATATAACAACCCTCCTAAAATTATTACCGACACTCCTAAAATATTTAGACCCTTATACGTCCTAAAATATACCCCGTATACGAATAATGGACCCTAAATACTTTAATTTTATAAAAATAAAATAAAAACAAGAAATTAAGGTGGCTCGCGGGGCGCGAAGCCCCTAGCCAGCCTAGTCGCGGGCCGCGACAGCTCAAGACCAGGGCGCACCCGGTGCCGCCACGTGGCATAAACGTGTTGGGTCTAGGGTTTGAGTCAGCCAAGCTAGGGCCTACCCTAGTTGGCCTCGCGGGCCGCGAAGCCTGTTACTGGTACCTTCGCGGGGCGCGACAAAGTGGTTGATTAGCCCTATAAATAGCAACCATCGGACTCAGTTCACAAATCGCTCAAACACGAATTCTCTCTCTCTATTCTGAATATTAGAAAGTAGTATCGGGCATAATACCCCCTAATTAGCGAAGCTCTGCCTCGTTGTAAGTATTTTAACCCCCGGTTACGTATTAGATATGCTGCCCGATTGATCTAGTGCTCCGTAACGGCTGTCTCGGGGAGGGTATAACTAATATAAAATTTGGGTTATTATACTAACGCGTGTGCATTGTTTAATTTATTAGATTATAACCAGGAAATCAAAAAGGAAAAACCTAAAGTAGCAATGTGAGTAATCTCCTTTTTGTAAACCTTTTTACAAACTATTTTTACAAAACCTTAATCGTTTTAAATTATAATTAGCAGTGATTGAGTCTTTGTAATTCTTCAATTACTGCCGGTATGTTGGGGTTTTGTATACAAAATGAGGAACACGTTACTATTGGACAACGAGATAGCCAATGAGTAATATGACCCACCAGTCAGGATTGACAGTACTGAATGAGTAATTATGTAGATATAAACATTGTAATCGCTCTCAATACTGTAAAAATGATAAAAACCTATTTTGATTAAACTGGGATTCACTCACCAGTATTTTACACTAACAAAATGTTTTTAAACGCGTTTCAGGTAACAAAATGTGAAAGCCAAATAGAAGCCAGCTGGACAGCACTGAAGGTTTGGAAAATGTGGCTATAAAAGTTGCCTAAATAAAGAAGATGTTTTATTTAAATAAAATAGGGTTTATCCCTATAAACATGTTTGTAATGGAAACTTGGGTTTTACCCATGTGTGTATTATTAAAAAAATGTGGTATTTTACTCTGATAAAATATTTCCTAACTACGGTTCTGATGTAAATTCTGCTGCCAAAATGACAAAACCACTGATACCACTAAATCTGAGCTCGTGGCCGCCCGTTCCCGGGAACCAGGGACCAGGGGTTGCGACAATAACGAAGCCCAAGCACTCAGCCATGAAACGGTACGGGTAAAATGGGTCCAAACACAACCGGCCCATCTCAAAGATTATCATGTCGAGCTTCCCCCGTCCGTAATCCCCGCTTGTCCCGCATCATATTAAGACTCTTCAGTGGTACACCCACTTTAAAAAAAAATTCTTACAATAATTTCTCTAATACCCACATGGCTTTTTTAGCAGCCATCAAATCAAATGATATTTGATGAGCCGAAAAAATTCTATCAATCTATGCAGGATGAATGGTGGAAAGAAGCCATATGAAAAGAAATCCGTGAACTTTAAGAAAATGGGACATGGTCTCTAGAAAACCTTCCCAAAGGGAAACATGCTATAGACTCGAAATGGGTCTATAAAGTAAAATACAAACCAAATGGTGAAGTAGAATGACATAAATCTCAACTCGTGGCAAAAGGTTTCACATAACAAGAATGTGTTGGTTATCATGATACTTTTTCCTTGGTTGCAAAACTCGTTACAATTAGAACACTTCTAGCAGTAACCAACTCGACATCAACAACACATTCCCTAATGGCGATTTGAATGAGGAATCATATATGAATATACCAAAAGGTTTTTCTAAAGAAAATGAAACGCGTGTTTGCAAATTAAAAGATCCGCTTTACGGGTTGAAGTTAGCTTCGCGGAATTGGTATCAAAAGTTCACCACATTGCTTCTTATCTTGGTTTTCAATAGTGCAAGGCTGATTATTCTCTCTTTACTCATAAACAAGGAGATAATGTTGTGGTATCCCTTATATATGTTGACGATGTCATTGTGGTTGGATACGATCGACATAAAATTCAAGCCTTGAAAGATGAACTTGACAAACGGTCCCGCATCAAAGATCTAGGGAGCCTTAAGTATTTTCTTGGCATTGAAGTGGCTTGAACATCAAAGGGGTTAGTCTCGAGCCAAAGAAAATATACGCTTGATATTCTTGAAGATTGTGGGCTACAAGAGTGCCATCCTAGCTCGTTTCCTATGGAACCAAACATGAAACTGGATAAGAGAGAAACTGAACCAAAAATCGATATCAATCAATATTATCGGATGTGGGTCAAACGCTTTATCTGCAGGCTACCAAGCCTGTCATCACGTATGCGGTTAACGTCTTAAGCCAATTCATAGATGATCCTAGACAAAAGCATCCTGATGCAGCACACTGTGTTCTTCACGGTTTGAAGGATACCCCTAATAAGGCATTCTACTTCCATGTGATGGAGGTTCTGATGTCTTAGCATATTTTGACTTGGACTGGCTCAATTGTCCATTCACAAGGCGACTTCAAACAAGTTACTTGCTTTTCTTGGGGGGAGCTGTATTGAAAACAAAGAACCAGGATGGTGTTTTTCGTCCTCTACGGAAGTATAGTATCATTCCATGGCTTCTAATGTTATTGAGATGTTTTGGATGTGTTGGCTCTTGCAACCCTTGACCATTCCTTTTAAAGAATCTAGTCCCGTTTTTTATGATAATCAGGCAGCTAGGCATATTGCTAACAATCCAGTTTTCCACGAACGGACCAAGCACGTGGAAATGGATTGTTATTTTGTTCGTGAACGGGTTAAAAGTCAAGGAGTTAGTCCTGTTCACATTGACTCCAAGCTCCAGATTGTTGATATCTTCACCAAAGGATTAGGAGCGCCACAACTAAAATTTCTACTTGGCGAGTTAGGTGTTATTGATTTACACACTCCAACTTGAGGGGGAGTATCAGCAGTCAAATTATTCAACAATATCTCTTCTTTATTTATCTCCTATTCTCTTGATTTTATAATTGTGTTTTGATTATGTTTCTTATTTTAAAAACCCTTCTCATCATGTATTTAAAGGGATATTATCCCTTACATATAATTCAATGAAATACTAGCTTTGCCACCGTTGATTGTATCAGATTATTTGGTACTAGAGGGAGATAGATAGATGATGTGAAGGTTGCCGATAACTAGCCGGGGAATTGGTGGCCTTTGGGGAAGAAAGCCCCATTGGTCAAGGTAATGTGGTTGAAGGGGAGAATTATTTTTTTTTTCTTTAAACTTTAAACTTTCTATTTTTAACTAGAACGGTAAAATGGTAACTTTGTACGAACTTAATAGAACTTTTAACATATTTAGTGTCAGACCCCAAACTTGTTACAAAATCAAATCCACATAACACAATTTTGCAGCTTTCTATACTGAAGATACAAATGTTTGACCAGGGATAAATCACATTGAATATTTATGTAATTAATTTATTTCTTTATTTTCTTAAACACTTTTTGTGATTTATCAATCTTTTGTTGATTTACTTTTTACAGTTTCTTTATAGTTTTATCCAAGTATTAAGTTATTTTTGATTTATCAATATTTTGTTGATTTACTTTTAACTTTTCTTTATAGTTTATCCAAGTATTAAGTTGTTGTTATTATTATTATTATTATTATTATTATTTTGAAAAAGGAACCTAATTATTAAATAAGGAGTCGAGTTCTACTACCTTATTAGATCCGGTTATATAACATCGTATAATTAGCCTCCCAATTATTTTCATTCTTGTAATACCCAATTCAAATTTTAACAATTTTATTTTTTAAAATGGTTTGAGAGAATATGATATGAAAAGGAGGAAATTCTCGTATCTTAATGATAATGGAAACAAACAAAGCAAAATTGACAGGGTCTTGGTTTGCCACGATTTTTTCTCGAGTGGCCAGTGGCTTGCCTACGGGCACTGCCGAGGGTTCACTTGGACCACAATATAACGCCTCGCTTTTCGCAGCTTTCTGTTTTTAGAAAGTTCATCTTGTAATTCTATTTTCGGAAACTCGTTTCCTTTGTAATCGTATTTCGTTTCAAGCTATTGTAAATCCGAGACTTGATCGTAATGAAAGGAATCTTTTATATGAAATATACATCGTTTATACATTATTTATACATTGATACATACGTTTGTTTGACACATGATTCGTAATTCGCATAAACATAAGCTTAACTCGTAAACAATGATCGTGTATTCGTAATCCTTAAATCTTCATACATTCAAACACTTAGTTATTCGATTATAAGATTAAGTTGTATGTTTTTTCACTTGATCATACCAAACTATAAACCATACATACTTGTTACATTTCATGTGTTATACACACCTATGTTATCACACTTTTTGCTAAATTAAAACATGTCATTTATGCATTTTGGACCTTGTTACAAGTTACATACATACTAGACACCATGTAACACTTTATTAAACATCAAATATATAGCTTCTATTGTCAAAAAAAAATTATAGGGCTGTTAACAGCCTTGCATCAGCCCACTTAATTTCTTTGTTTTGAGTTATTCAGCCCACTAAACACTTCCAAAGCCCAACCCAACGAAACCCTAATCCATCCCCTATATAACCCAAGCCTCCTCCAAGCATTTTTCACTTTCTAAACACTCTCCATTCACTCTCAAACACTCCAAACTGTAGCTGACTTCTGAAGTTCGAGCATATTGATACTACTTCACTAAAGTGAGCACAACTCACTCAATTCTTATCCGATTCACTCGATTCTTTTTCCTACTTCTTTGTATTGACCTTAGCTACGTTTCCATGGGTTTTCCCTGGAAAATCAGAGCCTAGAACGTCGCCAAAAGGGCTTGAAAGTTGACTGATTTTTCTGTTCTTGATTCAAACATTGATAAACTTGAGGAAACTCATCTCAAACCTATGTCCTTATGCTTATAACCACATCTATGGTTAGTTAGGCTTAAAAACAAGGTTGAGACATGTAAAATCAGAGGTGTAAACCTCACAAACTTTCTGTTTTGTTCAAGGATTTAACCCACAAGTGATGTTCAAGCTCAAAGCTTTATGGTTGTATGATTTAGGATTAACTTAGGTTATCCTAATTGAAAATCCACACATTGCTTGATGATTTCTCATAGATTAGTTGTTCATATTCTATTGTTACTTATAAGTTCATGACCCTCCTTGAATGTTCATAACATCAAGTGTAGTGGTGAACACTTAGAGGTATCTAAATGGAAGACTTATTCTTCCTACCTCCTACATGATTTCTATGATACTTAAGAGGTTCCTAAATGGAGGATTTATCCTCCTACCTCATGCTTGACATATTAACATATTACATAGCCTATAAATATTACCTAAATAATCAACCTTTGATGATGATATAATTGTCACTTGTCAAAGTGTTTGGTTACATCATCTAAACACCATGTGTTAAAAGATGATTACTTTCATATGAATATGTTCATACGTTTTAATCTACGAATCTTTAATCTACCGTTATCCTCCAATACTCATACGCCTTTGTTTCTTCGTGTAGAAGGACTTGGTGTTCCAAACTCCCACAACAACTCACTCGCGGATTCACAAGTGGAAAGCTTGAAAAACCGTGAGTATACTCAAAACCCCCTTTTTTGTTTACCACTTTTGGGGTGTAACATGTTAAATTATATAACTACACTTAAACTTATTCCTTATGCTAATGCACAAAAATAATCCTTATACATGAATGCTAAGTTGTTATATTTGATGCATATACTTGGGTGATTCTTATGTGATACTATGGTCATTAGCTTTATACGAGCCTCCATTTAACATGTATAGCGCTATAGGAGTAACGCACCACCCGTGAACGAGAGGTCATGTTGAATTATATCTTTTTGCGTAAATAGAGGGTTGACTAGAAATATTGCATGCCTTGTATGATGCTCTTATATAAACTAAGTTGCCATGTGGATTCGTTTTTAAACTTTTAAACTTATACTTATACTTATTCTTAAACTTGTATACTCGCCTTTGCTTTTGCATTGAATTGTATTTTAAACATGTTACAGGTTGAGGATTGATGATGCTATGAAACGGATTAGCAAAGATGCCTAGATACTCACTTAGACGTTTAGGTTAAAGTGTTGTGTCGATTTTGTTATTTTTATGTTATGAACAAGTTGTTATTTGAATTTTCCTTGTAATGTTTTGACAATTTGATAATGAAATGAAATCGGTTGAATTAAATATTGTCACAAATAGTGTTATGAAGTCTCTTGCAATCTCGAACAAGTCCCACTTTGATGATTCCGCCATTGGTTGGGGACACACAACCCTATTGTTTTGATTTGTTCGGATAAAAACTTTGGGCCCAAACCTTTTAGATTTTTCAACTCCTGGTTGGAGAGAAAGGATTTTGATGAGGTGGTAAATAAGTCGATTGAAAATTTTAACGGTGTTGGGGAGGCAAATGTGGTTTTAATGTAGAAATTTAAGGCGATCGGGGAGGGTATTATAAAATGGAAAAAGGATGTCTTAGCTAAGGAAGGGGAAACGGAAAGGACTATAAAAGATTATCTAGAAAATCTGGATGAATTGTTAGAAATTAGAGAGTTGTCTGAAGAGCAGGAATGGACCAAATCGGAATGTTTGAAAGATCTAAAGGAGTTGGAAGGATACAAAATTAAAGATCTAAAAAAAGTGCTAGGATAAGATGGGATTTGGAAGGAGATGAAAACTCGGCTTTCTTTCATGGGTATATCAATAGTAGGTGTGCAAATAACAATATTCATGGGCTTATGATAGATGGAGTGTGGACATCTAAACCTACTTTGATCAAAGAAGGAGATTATGGGAATTTTCAAACAGGCTTTCAAAGAAAAAATCAAGGATAGACCTAAGCTTACTTGCCATAATATAAAGCGGTTGTCAGAGGAGGATGCGGCTACACTGTTGGTTCCGTTCAAAAGCGAAGAGATTAAGAATGTTGTTTTTGAGTGTGGGGCGGACAAAGCTCCTGGGCCAGACGGTTTCAACTTCAAATTCATCAAAAGGTATTGGCATTTGTTTGAAAAAGATTTTTCGGGCCTGTTAACTTTCTTTTACAGTAAAGGGTCGATCGCGGAGGGATGTAGTTCGTCCTTCATTACTTTAATCCCGAAAAACAAGGATCTGGTGGGGCTAAAGGATTACAGACCGATAAATTTAATTGGGTGATTAGCAAAACTATATCCAAGATTCTAGCAAATCGGTTAATGAAGATGATCGGAGGCATCATTTCAGAAAATCAGACAGCTTTCCTTAAAGAAAGGTATATTCTCGATATCCCCTTAATGTTAAATGAACTTATCGCTTGGATTAAAAAAGAGAATAAAAAGGCTTTCCTTTTAAAAATTGATTTTGAAAAGGCTTATGATAACGTTAATTGGAAGTTTCTTTTAAACATCATGGGTCAAATGGGTTTTCATGGGTTATGGTGTAAATGGGTCGAAGGGGTTCTAGTTTCGGCTAGATCCTCGGTCCTAGTGAACAGGTCTCCTACTTTTGAAGTTGTTCGAAAGGTGTTAGACAAGGAGATCCGTTGTCGCCGTTTCTGTTCCTTTTGGTTATGGAAGCTCTGTAGAGCATTTTTTGTAAAGCGGGGGTTGAAAGATTATTCAATGGAATTCAAACTCCTAATAATGTTCCGGAAATCTCTCATTTGTTCTATGCGGATGATGCTCTTTTGATGGGGGTTTGGGATAGGGTTAATGTGTTAAATGTGGCTAGATGCTTAAGAATATTTTATTTGTGTTCGGGTTTAAAAATTAACTTCCATAAATCTAACTTATACGGGCTGGGAGTGGAAGATTGTGAGATAAGGGATATGGTTAAGGTGGTGGGTTGTAATTCTGATAAAATTCCGCTCACTTATAAGGGGATTACGGTGGGAGCTAACAAGAACAGAATTAATAATTGGACTCCGATTGTTGAGGTTTTCGATAAAAGATTGTTGGTTTGGAAAGCTAAAACTATTTCGATAGGGGGAGACTCACTTTGATTAATTCTGTGTTGGAAAGCCTCCTTATCTACTACTTCTCGTTATACAAGGTTCTGATAGGAATTATTAAGATACTTGAAGCGAAAATGAGAAAATTCTTTTGGGCGGGATCAAATGATAATAACAAAATGAACTGGGTAGCTTGGGATTGGATCACGTGGCCCAAATCAAAAGAGGGGTTGGGTATCAACAGACTTAAAGAGATCAATTTGGATCTTTTTTTAAATGGGGGTGGAGGTATAGGGTCGAAAATCAAAATTTATGGAGAAAGGTGGTGGAAGCTTGCCATGGTAAAAACAATCAAAGGAGCTTCCTACCACTTAATGGAAAAATTACGGGATGTTGGAAAAATATTGTGAATTCGATTTCTAACTTGAAAATAAATGGGAAGGTTTTAAACCGTATGATCTTGGGTAAGGTTGGGAACGGGGAGGAGATTTGTTTTTGGTTAGACACTTGGATGGGTGATACGCCTTTCGTGGAAAGATGGCCACATTTGTTCGGTTTGGAATTGTCTAAATTGTGCAGGGTTGCAGATAGATGGGATGTGAACCAAGAAAATAACGGGTTTGTGTGGAATTGATCTAGACAGCCAGAGTCGGATGCGGAGCTTAAGGAATGACAGGAATGTCAAGATGTCCTCTGTAGGATGTCGCTTTCAAATAATAAGGATTTATGGATGTGGAACGATGGCAATCAGGAAGGATTCTCCGTGAAGGCCGTCAAATTGGCTTTAATTGAGGATAGAGGAGTTAGTCATCCCCCTAATTTTGTATGGTGTAAATGGGTGTCTCTCAAATGTAATAATGTGGCGTGGAGAGGTAACCTGGATAGATTAGCTACGAAAGTAAACTTAAGAAGAAGGAATGTGATTATTACTTCGGTTATGTGCCTTTTTGCGATGAATTTGAGGAAATGGTGAAGCACTTATTTACTGCATGTTCGGTGGTGGAGAGGGTTTGGTCGGCCTTCAGTGCTTGGTGTAACTTGCCCCAGATATATGCTTTCGACTTCAAAGACATTATGGAGATACACAATTTCACGCAACTAGGTAAGAAAGCAAAAAGCCTCATTCAAGGTTTGGTGATTATTTTGTGTTGGTGTATTTGGAAAAGATGAAATGAATTGGTTTTCAAGCAGATTAGTCGAACTCCGCAAGATATTTTTAGGGGAGGTAAAATCCAGGGGTTTTGGGTGGGTAAGAAATAGATTTCCTTGTACATATATTAGGTGGGTGGAATTGTGTAAATAACCGTTGTAATTGTCTGCCATTTACCCGTTTGGATCGAAGATGTTGTTTTGTTGTTTGATCATTTGTCCGTTTAAGTCGGAAGTGTTTTTTAATGAAGTTTACTTTTAAAAAAAAAATAATAATAACAACAGCCGATAACCAACCAACAAAAAGAAATTTAAAGTTATCTTTCAATTTTCTTAAAAAATATTTTGAAGGGGTTGAAATCCATGAGTATATTACTTAATATGGGTTTATTGGATGTATAAAACAATAATAATATGTTCCCAAAGGTGTCCAGCGATGCTTGTGCATCAGCCTCCGCTCGTCATTAATATATTTATTTTATGTCGTTAATTATTTATATAGTTTCTTGTAGACAATCTTCCAACATGTCATGGAAATAACAATTTATTATTAAATATTTTATTCATCTTTTGAAATTTATATTTGATTGCCAAATTGTCATAATAAGCAATTAGTTTTATGTGAACTAGTTACATTTTATTATTATATAGTTTGACATAATAATGTTCAGAATAACATTTGATCTAGATCGTATGTATCAATAATCTTTCATATGTTTAATATATATTAGTTAGTTCCCACAGATTTCATTAGACTAATTTAACTATATTATTATAGAAACTGGGTTAAAATGACCTAATGGTTATTTAATGGTTTAAATGTGTAAATACATTATTGAAATAACAAGATGCATAAAAACCATAATCAAAGACCCATAGAGGTTGAAATTAAGTCTTTAAAGAAAATTAGCTTCAAGAATGACTTTATTTTTATTGGAGATGGCGTGATCACGCCTTTTGTCACGGTGTACATTATTACCACGTAAGCGTAACTGAATTCAGATCTACTTAACCCACACACACTGGGTATGAAGGTGAATTCGGGTTATACCTCTTCTGTTAGGTTCCTTACAGCCTATCGAGAGATTCCTGGCGCAAATAGGCGATAGTAATTGATATATATAGTTCTGTGGGCCATTCAAAAAAATATTATGTATATAATAATGTTTACCAATATGTTCTCATTGTCGTACACACATATGTATAAATGTATATACAAGCATCACATGCTTAATGTATCTTTTTTTTAAAGGTGTAGATCGATTGGAAACCCACTACCGACTGCGCTTAACTTTTTTTATCGGAAGCACAGCCACCCGGGTTCGAATGAGGGGGAGTGCAGTGCAGAGCCCTTCCTCGCACCTCGTGGAAACTTAATCCCGACTGTCATGCTCGAACCCGTGACCCCGGTTAGAAACCCCACCAAGGTGGGTAAACCTTACCACCTCACTTGCAGTTAATAAGGATCGAACCTGAGTCTCATTTGAGAACTCAAACACTTTCCACCACTGGACCACAAGGTCATTGGCACATGCTTAATGTATCTACATCCTATTTTTCTATCTATATTTACCTTTAAGCTTATCAATTATTATAATTTAATTGTGTAGATCTATTTGTAAGTCTAACAATCATACATTACCAATCATTTTGTTGGTTGTCACCATGAGTCAACGTTTCTTTGTTCGTATTCTTATGATGAAAATTCGTAAATTCGTAAATGATTAACTTTATTACTAACATAAATTGCCCTTATAGTTTGGATTGTTTACAGAAACTACCATATAGGTTTTGTGTAGGATCGTTTTCTGACCCAAACGAGTCGTTCAGAAGAGTTTTCTCAATACGAGAGGCGGAAACAGACGTATTGAGTTCAATTCAGCTAGAAATATACTTTAAACTGTCTTTAGATTGATATGACAAAGTTTTACAGCGAGTCGACACTTCGGCAGCACTTCGGCTCTCTAACCGGAATCTAATTTCGTTACAAATGACACAGACCAGGCAACTATATATAGGCATCCTAATTTCGCATGAACCTGCTCACACGAAGTTACATTTCACACGAAATAATAATTTCGTGCGAAATTAAGTTCTAACCTATTTTTGACAGTTTTCTCGTATAACGTGCCCTAATCTATCTAAACACATACAAGACTTGATACAAGACGAAGTCGGCAGACGTATACACCAACAGACTCCCCCTCGAATGTTGACGAGTCTTCAGTGTCGAGTCTTCAATCTTCAATCTTTATCAATCTTCTCGAACTCTTCCAAAGTATCTTACATTGTAAAGCATCCTCAATCTCTGTCTTCTCTTCTTCTCCAGGATCTCCACCTGGCTCTTATCTCACTCTAATTCTCTTGATCAGATCTCTTGATTTCTTAAGTTCCTCAGATTGTGCAATTTGCGTAATTTTCAGGATCTGAATCTGGCTCTACTATTTTCAGACTCCCCCTTAAGTTGTGCTTGGGATCGCAGTCTGGCTTCCACAGGTTCAAGATCGACCTGGCTCACATCCTGCTCAGAATCGAAATCTATCTAACCTGCACATTCTTAACCCAGAAATAAATTTCACAAATTTAAAATTTTACAAATTTATTCTCTGCTTACCACTTGTAGACACAAACACACCATCATTTGCAAGTATCATACAAAATGATTTAACATTTTAAACTCTGATGAACCACTTGTAAAAAAAACTTTTCAAACACACTTTCCCAAACCTGTTCATCATGTTTAGCACTCGGAATTTTGAAAATCAGCTCTCCAACATCAGTTGTCGAAAATCTTTTTGCATTTTCAAAAATTTATGCTAAAACACACTGAAAATCTTTTTGGAATTTTGAATAAAATGAAATGCAGTAAAGAAATATTTACAGACAATATTTTTGTGAGTTTGTGTAAGAGGATCATATCAGTTTATGAGACAAATCACCAACATCGTTAAGCTTTAAACATTTTCAGTTTTAAACGATTCACTTAGATTGTCAGTATACCGATCCACTTAAATTTTCACACAAAGTTCAACTGTTTCGAGATATGAGATTAATGTTTTAGAGACTTAAACTTATTCGCGTGTCCCACCTCAGAATATACTCCCGTATCCAGATCCCAATATTCAGTCTTACAGGTGAATATACCTAGATGATATCTGTAAAGGGTTATATGCGAGGGCCATGAGAGCTCAGGCTATTGCTTCCGCAAAATCAGAGAGATGATGGCTTCGACTTTTGGTGTGTTCCCTTTAGAGAATCTTTTCTTCAACAGCACATGATTAGCATTTTTCAATGTTTCATCATTTTTTGTACTAAGGGTGGTGCTATATTTCAAGCAAGCATAAAGTATTATACGGGGACTAGGCCATTGCTTCCGCAAAATCAGAAGTCCCGGGATAATACCCCAGATATCACTGAGTATAAAGACCTAGTATCTCAGAAAGAGGGACCTTTCAAACAAGATTTCGGGGGTTACCCATATATCAGAGAGATGTTCCCCACGATATAAGTAAGTTTGAAATTTAGGTTTATATCTCGTCACAATCTACTAAATGTGTAAAAACCTACTGGCACATCATCAGTGAGACCGTTTATCACATTTTGACTTTCCAATTCTTTAGCATGCTGTGATAGTCCACTGATGTACTATCATTTCCTCTTTTCTCAACAAAACTCTTTTTTATTTTATCATGTTTTTGACATTTTCAAATTTTCTAATGTTTTTGGATTTTCTGAAATTTCTTAATCCCCCTAAAATTCAAAATCATTTAAAGGAAATTTGAAAACAAACTATACAAGCAAAGTAACAACTGATATCGAATCGCTTCAAATCGCCATCCACTTGGCATAAACAATCAGAACTCCCCCTTACAACAAACTATTTTCCCATTATGATTTCAAAACACTTAAGTTTGTTTTAATCAAATGGTTTTTCCGAAAAATTAGTTTTGTTGATTTAATAAAACCACTTTGTAGGTCAGGGGATCAATACATCGCCTTGTTCTATCATCTTCAACATTTTGAAAAATATAACAATTTTAAGATTCAATCAACAAATATCATTTGTAGAAAATCAAGTACAACTTAATGTCCCTGATTTACCACTTGTAAGTTAAAACCTTTCTCTAACCACTTGAAAGTTTTCACAAACATCCAAAATTCAATAAAGATGCCGATACCTGCTTCACACTTACCAACCTGGAAGCTCCGGCAAGTCAACCTTTTCAAAAACAATTTTTCAAGAATGATGTCGATTCATGCTCCGCTATTACCAACTTGGGAGCTCCGGCACGTCATACTTTTTACATATGAAAAACAGACATCCAAGCTTCACCAAACTTGGATGTGACCTCTTCAGTTTCACTCGGGTAGTAAGATGCTTTCTTTGTTTCATAAAAATCCTTTACCCATTTGACCTTTCCATCGACCATCTTTCTAAAAAAATTTTCACATTTCCATTAAAAACCTTTTCAACATCAAATTCTTTCTTCTCAGAATAGAATTGATTCGAAATCTCAACTTTTCCAACTTTTTGTTTAAAATTTTCAGCCCGCAATGGTGGAAAATTTACATCATCCATTGGCGGTACTGATGTTTCAATTTTTATCTCAACTTGTGGCTCCTCTGACTTTGTGGAATCAGATTCATTGCCAGATTTCACATCAGATTTCTTAACAACCCACTTCTGGTTGTCAAGATTCACTCTTCTCTTGTAAAATCTTTTCGAACATTCACCAACTTCATATGTTGAGTTTTTAAACACTTTGAATTTTTCAGTTGGTGGTTCGGTTTTGTCAACAATTTTTTCTTTAAGTTTAGAAACAACTTCCTGTTTTGTGTTGGTTGCCTTTGGACAGTTCCAGGCAATGTGACCAACTTCTTGACAACGGTAACAGGTTCTTGTCTCTTTTCTCTGATAATCTCCATTCTTATCAAATTTTTGTCTTTCAGCAAAGAACTCTTTGTTTGTTTGCTTCCAGAATGAGCTCTTTTGTTCTTCTTCCGAACTTGTCCCTGAAACAAATACAGTTTTTAGCTTATCAATTTTATATTTTTTATGATTTTCAGGTGGAATAAAACCGAGACCTTTCTTTTTGTAATTATCGTTGTGGTTTGGTTTCTTTCGATAACCTGAACCAGAACTGTAACCCTTTTTCTTGTTTAAACGTTGTTGAACTCTTGAGGTGTAAGTTTTAGATTTTCCAGTAAGATTTACATCTTTTATTTCAGAAATATTAATTTCTGTTAGTTTGAAAACCTTTTTAATCATTTCTGGTTTAACACCTCTTATTGGAAATTCCTCATTAGAATATAATTTGTCTGAATCATCCAAAGTATATGCCACTTTGATTGGTTCGTCATTCAAATTAAATTTTGATAACAGGAATTCTTTATTGTAAACCCGTTTGACCGACGACTTTGGACTGTCAACTGATGATGAACTCGAACTTTTGGACTCCGACTTTGACTCTGATTCCTCATCCTTATCCATCACCTGATCGGCCACTTTCTTTATTAACTCAGACTCATGATCAGTGTCAGACGATGTGAACGTGACGTCAATGTTTTCTGGTAAATCATCAGTTGTTTCGGACTTTAAATTTATATTGACTGCCTTTTTGACTTGCTCCTCATTTGGTTTTCTAGGAGAATAACCTTCCCAAATCGGAGGCGGACACTTGTTATAATTTGCACTTTGTTTCTTACCAGTATCCTTTTCTTCAGGCTTCTTGTCTTGAAATGCTTCAAAACCTGCAACAGTTGGATAAATTCTATCAATTAGATAATCAGAACTAGAATAACTTTGCAGTAATCGTCTAATTCTTTCGTTTTCAATCCTTTCAGTTTCCAACTCTTGCTTCAGCTTTGCACATTCTTCAATGTAATGATTTATGGCTTTCTGCTTTGTCATCATCATTGCATTCATCATGGTTAAAGCATCTTCTCTTTCAGAATTCGTCTTTTGAAGACCAGTCACCGTTCTATTCAACACATCATACGATTCTTTCACATAATTGAGATTGAACAATAAATTTTCTTTCATCTTCTCTTGCTCACTCAACTTTTCATCTTTCTCCTCACACTTTTTGCATGACTCTGAACACTTTAAACACGGCTTGATGACTTCAACAATCTTTTCAACTTCGATAACCTTTTCAACTTCGACTATCTTCTCAACTTCAACCACTTTCTCAGCTTCAAACACTTTTTCAGCTTCAACCACTTTCTCTACTTCAACTTCCTTTACAACAAACTCAACTTCTTCATTCTGTTCAGACTTCTCTCCCTGCACAACAATCTCGCTTTTCATCTTTTTCTTTTACTGCTTGTTTCTCCTTCAGCTTCTCCACTCTATCTGCAAAATAAAATTGAAAACTTTCAGGAGATAAATGAGTTTTTGCAATATTAATATGCATTTCTTCCTCATCATCACTGTCATCAGTTGATGATTGATCAAACACTTGTGTCTGTTCTGAACTATCATCTGAAGAAACAAACTCTTCATCTTGACTTTTCTCATCACTGGCAAACGCTTTCATCCATTCCGTCATCAAGTCTGGCTCTTGAACTATTTGTGCAATGAGAGCTGCTACTTTTGAATCAGGTGGAATGTATTTGTCCCAACTGAAACCTTCAGCCACTTTTTCATCATCTTGATCAATTATGTCATAATAAGCTTTCTTATTTGCATCTTCGATCATTTTAGCATGTGCAGTTTGTGGTTCTTTTTATTGATAAGGCTGATGAGCAATTTGTTGATATATGGCTTTTCGATAATAATCATTTCCACCGAACAGATTCTTTGCTACACTTGCTTCTCGATTGGTACATTCCCTCTTGAAATGACCTTTCTCCCTGCATCGAAAACAAGTAACTTTAGATTTATCAAAACCCAAAGTAGAAACTTTTGCATCCAAAAAATCATCTCTTCCTGTAATCATTTTAAACTTTTCAGCTCTTCTCAACACACTCGCTAAACACCACTTTATATCCATCAGCTCCATTTCTTCAGCATCTATCTGATCATAATCCTCTTTTGTCAACATAGGATTTCCGATCCTTCCTGTAACCAATCCTTCATATGATTCCAATACTGTAACAAGTAACGCCATATGACTTTTGACAACTTCTTCAGAAAAATTTTGACCATTCTGAAGATGCAATGCGATGTTGCAATTTAAGACATGACCATTGTTATTGTTTGAGCTGTGAACTTGATGACTTGAGCTTGAAGCTTTCGGATTAACACTCGGATATGAGGAGAATCCACTGCTGCTGCTGTTTGAGCTTTGATTGATTAATTCAGATGAATTTTCAACACTAAAAGCAGTTTGAATTTTTGGACTTGCTTCGACATTCTGGATTATTCATTCTAGCAATCTTTTGTTGCTCAAGATCTTGTCCTTCAATCTTTTCGATGAACTGAGAAATTGTTAAACCATCATATTCTCCAGTATTCTTCAAGATCATCAGATAGGTACCCCATTCTTTCTGAGGTAAAGCATCAGCAAATTTGTCAACCCATTCTTCACGATCTTTGTTGATGTTTAACAATGACATTGACCGAACTAAGTGACAATATCTTTCAATCAATTTCTTTGTATCTTCTCCCGGCAAACTTGAAAATAAATCAAATTCTTTCTTCAACAATGATTTTTTACTCTTGATCATTTTCTCACTTCCTTCAAACTTAATTCTAAGTGCTTCCCAGATTGAACGTGAAGTCTTATCATGTTGAAGCAATACGAATATGTCTTCTTTAATAGCTTGCTGGAGTAAACTGATCATCATCTTTTCTGCTTTGTACATGTCTCGTTCTTTATCCGTAAATTCAAAAATCTTTTTCTCAACTCCCAAATCTGTACGTGGTAAAACATACTTTTTCTCAACACATTCCCAAGATCTCAAATGGTTAGCTTGAACCCAGTTTTCAAAACGATTTTTCCAACCATAATACTCCTCAATGCCCATTAGCTTCGGGGGTTTTTGCAAAGTTCCAGTTTCATTTTCTATGTTCATGTTCTTAGCAATGTCAGTAGGAGTAGTCGGGGCAGTAGCAAATGCATTATAAAATTCCTCTTCCATGATTCGGTAACAAGTTTATCAAAATCAGACACTTTCAAGCGAAATTACAACTCAAGCAAAATTACACTTTCAAGCGAAATGACCAACTGATGCGAAATCACCTGCAATACAACTTTAAACGAAATACCAACTCAAACGAAATCAGAACTTTCAAACGAAATAGGTAATTTCGTACGAAATAACCAAACGAAATCAGGTTTCAAGCGAAATTAACTAATTTCGTACGAAATACTCAAGCGGAATACTAATTTCGTACGAAATTCCCAAGCGAAATTCCAATTTGATGCGAAATTATGCTTATTTCGTGCGAAATACTGCTGATGTCATCATCTCGAGCTGTTTTTGCTAAAATTGATCAGGTTTTTGTCCGATTTTAAGTCTGAAACTTTCAAGGGTTTGTTAAAACACTATTGCGCGTATAATATGTGAAATTCAAGACATTTTGACCAAGTTTTCACGGTCAATTTTGAAAAGAAGGTGTATAAAACAGATTTTGCAACTGAATTGGTAAGAACTCTTCCTCCTGAGCTCTGATACCACTTGTAGGATCGTTTTCTGACCCAAACGAGTCGTTCAGAAGAGTTTTTCTCAATATGAGAGGCGGAAACAGACGTATTGAGTTCAATTCAGCTAGAAATATACTTTAAACTGTCTTTAGATTGATATGACAAAGTTTTACAGCGAGTCGACACTTCGGCAGCACTTCGGCTCTCTAACCGGAATCTAATTTCGTTACAAATGGCACAGACCAGGCAACTATATATAGGCATCCTAATTTCGCATGAACCTGCTCACACGAAATTACATTTCACACGAAATAATAATTTCGTGCGAAATTACCAAGCGAAATTACAATCTGAAATTTCGTGCGAAATTAACTTCTAACCTATTTTTGACAGTTTTCTCGTATAACGTGCCCTGATCTATCTAAACACATACAAGACTCGATACAAGACGAAGTCGACAGACGTATGCACCAACATTTTGGTTGTTACAGAAGCTACCCTTTAGGTTTGGGTTGTTACAGAAGCTACCCTTTAGGTTTGGGTTGTTAGAAGAAAGAAAACACTTTAAAGGAGGTGTTTGGTTTGTTCCTAAACCTTTGTACCAAACATTCCATACGTTTGCTTTATTCTAGTTCATCTTTTTTTTCAACTTTACTAGTTTACTATACTATTTAAAACTAACTAGTATTAAGCTCCCCGCGTTGTGGTGAGGGCGTAAAACCATGCGAAATATCATCAATGTCACACAACCGCCAACGACCACCAACACTGAAGTTGCGTGTTGTTAATGCTAAGAAATTAGACCTAAACGTAAAATATAGAAGACAATAACTAAGTCGCGACACGCCTGTCAAATGGAAAAAAAATAGAAGACCTAAAAACGTTAACCCACACACGCACATTGCGACGTGATAACTCGCAAAATTTAGAACGAAGCGTAAAAACATTGAACTACACACGCATGATTTAGAATGAATCGTAAAACAAAAAAGTAGTGAAATATGGAAAGTAAAGGGGAACAAAGTTGAAAGTAAAAAATGGTCTGATGTTAAATTGTAAAAGATGAAACTTTTGGGTTAAAAGTAAAAAATCAAATAGTTTTGGGTTTATGTGTAAGATCAATTTTTTTTTGAAAACCTCTCTAAGTATTTGGTACAACTCCTCTATGCACAAAGATGTTGCAAATTTATAGCATGTAAATGGTGATAAACGGTAACGTATATTGATTTTCATTAACTCTCTAAAGGAGAATTACATCGAAATAGAAAGTAAATAAACAACAAACTACGCCGCGCTACCAGCAGGGAAGGCGCCCACCCTACGAAGTCAGCAACATAAAATTTTCGAGATTTAAAATTTTGTATGTTTAATTCTATTCTTGAAAGTTTTTACATATTGAAAGTAATTATCTCAAGCCCCTTCGTTGGGCATGATCCAACATGTGGCTTCCTTGTCAGCAAATGGACATTATAAGACTTGAAGTTAAAAAGGGTGTGGTGGTATAATGTCCCATATGGCCCTTGCAATGATTACCCATTTATTTAAAGTTAAAACAAATACTATTATCTTAAATAAATAAAAATTACATAAAAACTAAAAAACGCACAAATATTAAAATTTGTCTTAATTTTCATCTTCACTTCCGCCGTACTCGTCTTCATCTGGGCCTTCGTCGTAATCTTCGCCTTCTTCTTCTTCTTCTTCTTCTTCTTCACCCTCGTTTGGAATATACTGAACCGACCATGCATGTTGGATCAAATCCATCGTTGACGCGGATGTGCTAATTCGGAACACATTTGATTCACATTGTTCACTCTTTCATCCATTGTTGCTTGCGGATTTTCGTGAACAGCATCCGATATATAATTTTGGCATATCGTTTTTCGTTCGTCTTCTAATATCATATTATGCATGATTATATACACATACATAGCATCTCTCTCTTTTTGGTCCATGCACAACAAGGATTTCTCAAGTAATGCCAACACTGTTGAAGAACCCTGAAGCATCTCTCAATGTCCTTTCGCACAGACTCTTGAACTTTCTTAAAATGTGCTCTTTTTTCATCGTATAGGTTCCTAAATGTCTTTACGATAATCGGATACTTCGGATATATTCCATCACTCAAATAGTACCCATGTGGGTAGTAGTTTCCGTTAGCATAAAAGATGCCTTTGGTGCTCTAACATAAATTAAATCCTCTACCACTGGCGAATGTTCGAAAACGTTTATGTCATTGCATGACACTACGACACCAACGTAAGCCGAACAATCCCAAAGGTCGTGTGAGGCAACCGCTTAAAGAATAATTGTTGGTCCTTTTTGGTCGCCTCGTGTGTGTTGGCATCGCCATGGGGTTGGACAATTATACCACGGCCAATGACAACAATCTAAGCTCCCAATCATGCCTAGTAAACCATATTCATTAGAATGCACCTCGTAACTTTGTTGTAGATCGTACCAAGTGGGCTTTCTCAAATAACGCGCAGCGTACAAATTTATTATTCCTTAAAAAAACAAATATATATTAAACTAACTAAAAAATAAGAATGAATATGATTTTTAAAAGATTGTAGTGTACTGTGACAAAAATACTCCAAGGTATCGTGCGTTGTTTTCTCAGTAATCTTTAAATACTCGTTGTTGATATCGGTCGTGTTTCCGTATGCAAGCACGCGTAGCGTTGAAATACACTTTTGAATAGCGGTAAATCCAAGCGTCCCTCTCGCATCCGGTTTTTGCTTAAAGTAATCAAGTTTGTTTTCCAAATCTCTGGCAATGCGTAAAAATAAACGTTCACTCATCCGGAAAGGACGTCTAAAAATGTTTGGGTTTGGGTAAGTCGGCGCTTCGTCAAAGTAATCTTTCATCAAACGAGCATTTGCCGACAGTCGGTCTCGTTCCGTATATTCTCTTGGCAAAATTTGGCGTGGAGGCCGACTAACGTGTTTCATATACCTCGCCGCGAGTTAATGCGCACTCATAACTGCATCTTGCTCGACCTTCTCGTCGGTCGACTCGCCCTTATCGACTAAAAACTCTTTGTAATAATAATTGGCAACGGATGAGGAAGACGTGGATGAATCCATTTTTGGAGAAGGTGGTGTGGTGTTGTGTATATTTTTGTGGTATTATGAGTTGTGAGTGTGTATATATATAGATATTGAATTTGAAAAAAAAAACACAAATATAGTCGCTACCCCGTTGCCAAACGTTCCCATTGGTCCAACCTTTTTCGATCCGGTGTTTTAAAGGCCAAGCCCAGAGCAAAAAAATAAACGCCCTTGGGGGGCGGTGCTCCAAGCGTTTTGGGGCGTTTTAGGCCGCCTCCACGCCCAAACAATCCCCACTACGGATGGTCTTACATGCTTCGTTTTTCATTTCCTCTACGACCTATTTCAGGAAATTTAATAAGGAAACAAAAGACTTTTAGCGGTTATCAAATTTACCCCTTAAAGATTGAAATTATTAATATTCACACCACTCTTTTTTAACTCAATTTCTAATTAATATTTTGATATAACTATTATGATAGTATCTATTTATTTAACAATGATCTATTTTGTTAAAAGATTTTTAGATGTTCCAAAATTCAAATAAAGCATTTCTAACTATCAAGCTATTGTTAATTTTACTAATGAAAATGAAACTTAACGATTGTAGAAAATAAAAACACGTAAAAACATTATAAGATGTATTTTCTTATTACTCTTCTTAATGTGCTATCATTTTGAGTTACATCAATGGTTTATTGTTATTTTATCATTATTTGTTGTTTTCCATGACTCGACCCATAGTTTTCTAAAACATAGGTTTTAGCGGGTCTAGTTTTCCAAATTTGGTAACCACGATCCATGGGTCAAGCCTGAAACCGGCTAAGCTTTTTAGGCAAGAAACAACTTACTTGATTTACACGCACCACTCCAACCAATGAAAACAATAAATTCCTTGCGGTTCGACTTTTGATTGTTAGCTTTTAATTTCACGTTTAACCAAAAGTATACAATCGATGAGCAAAATAATAAATAAGTTATACCACTATATATGTTCAATAATTTATTTTTTTCTTATTTTTCATGATAAAATGACGACTTTGGCAATTAGCATCACTATATATTATTGACGAAAATGATTTTTGGTAATGAAATCTGTAAGTTATTCAACTTTACTATTTTTATCATCTTTTACGATCAAATATTCAAATCTTTGGCATCTCCTTCTTGAATATGGTATGCACACACGCCCAAATCAAATTTGAACTTGGGTAAATTACACTTTTCGTCCTTTATGTTTATACCGGATTGAAACGGATAGCCTTTAACTTCAATAATTACAGTCACAATCCTTTATTTGCAAAGCCCGTTACACTCTACGTTCTTTAGTCCTAACCATGTTAAAATTTCCAGTTAAGTTTATTCACCTAAGGGTATTTTAGTCGATTCATGTTTTTATTTAAATGTTTAATAAATAAAACAAATACATATACACTTCATATTCCCCAATTTCCTAACCCTAAAACCCTAACCACCACATCTTGCCACCACCACATCATCCTGCCGCCACCACCACCACATCCTACCGCCATTTGGGAGCTGCAACATTGGCAAGTCCCCTTCAAGCATGAATAATCTAAGAGGATGCAGACTACAGCTAGTCATGAGCAAGCAACTAATATCCTTATTATGGAGACGGGGACACTCAACTCTCGGTAGGTACAGGTCAACCGCTGTATTGGCAAGAACAGCCGTACATCACAACAGGAGGTTATCTAATTACATCCTCGACTGCATCTCTTCCTCTGGCAGCTGCCAGAGGAAGAGATGCAGTCGCCATCTGTGTATCGTCATCTGTGTGTCTGGTAGGGGTGTCTGACCAGCTGCCAGAGGAAGAGATGCAGTCGAGGATGTAATTAGATAACCTCCTGTTGTGATGTATGGCTGTTCTTGCAAATACAGCGGTTGACCTGCACCTACCGAGGGTTGAGTGTCCCCGTCTCCATAATAAGGATATTAGTTGCTTGCTCATGACTAGCTGTAGTCTGCATCCTCTTAGATTATTCATGCTTGAAGGGGACTTGCCAATGTTGCAGCTCCCAAATGGCGGTAGGATGTGGTGGTGGTGGCGGTAGGATTAGGGGTTTCTAAATAGTTTAAATGGGATAAAAAAACTGTCCAACCTAGCTCGTTTACACCTATACCAAAATGAATAAATCTAGACATGTTTTAACCAACTACACGACACTCATAGTGCCACCAATAAGTCGATCTCTCATCGATAAGAAAAGGAAGTCGTGTTGACATGGGTTCAACCCCATTACACATAGATCATGTTTACTTAGCGCATTACACATCCAAACTGTAGATTATGGAATATGTACGTGAAAATTGTTGGAATGCCTTGTTAACGAAGAAAGGTATAGAGAGTATGGGCTGAAGATCTACCCGTTGATAGGGCTTAACATCTGGGTTCAAGCCCAGGTAAGTCTGGTCCACTGGGCCTCGTCCAGCTCACAACCACATCTTTATTAGTTAGATACTAGTTCAGCACATAATGGTTCAGACTGTTTGTTTCGCGAGCAGATAATGATTCAGACATTTCCCTCTGAATGGTTAAGACCTCTTACCTGAATTGGTCAGACATTTGCCTTTGAATGCTTAAACATTATACTCGCTCTTAATGGTTCAGACCTCTTGTTGGTTCAGCACTTAATGGTTCAGACCTCTTACTGATTCAACACTTACTCATTCAAAAGTTGCCAAACAGCCCTTAACATTATGGTGCTTAGTGCCCTAATCCGAGTTGCTGCATTTTGATGCTTAAAATTTAAAAACAAAGAAGATTATAACACAACTTTAAACACATGATATCAACCTTGTTAGACCATCTATAATCACATCTGCGATGATCATAAAATAAACTGAATAAGAACATACCCCCTATATTCGGATTACACAAATAGTAAACATTCCCCCTACATATTTCTAGAACAACCAACATGGTATCACGATGAATATGAATACACGACCTGATCCAAATGTGTTATTCGGATTGAGTATTCAATAACTAGCTTATCAGGGTCACCTAATTCTGAATCCAAATAACCCGAATAGGCGAATAACAAACCACTCTAGCCAATATCACCCACCAAAGCTCCACACCAACTTATGTAAACCAACAGAAGGCACAAACGTTAATAACATAAATACTTCATGGCAGTTCAACAACAGCTGTCATGTTTATCTCTGTCGTAATAATCATCATAATCATCCTCTTCAGAAATGACACTGCCACCAGAGAATTCATAGCCTTCTAAATAGAATTCGTCTTCTGAAAAGTCATCCACATCAGTGTCGTCATAAGCATGAGCTCGAACAATAAATCCACAGTTCTTTGTTGAGTCATTAGGATGCTTAAATTCTTTAATCCGTTCTACGCATAATTTTCCTAAATTTCCGGCACCAAGGTTAAGCTTAAAACACCTGCGAACATCAAGGAATTCGAGATGAGGGCAGCCATGTAAAATGGCATGGAGACCTTCGTTGGTCATTTTGTTTCCAAATAACTGCAAATGGCGTAACTCAGGCATGTTATTCGCAATTGCAAAAGCATCACCGTCAAATTCGATATGGAGTCGGCTGAACTCTTTGTTTAACTTGAAGGATTTGAGATGAGGGCAATTTTGTCCAATCACTTCAATGTCTTCTACATTGATAGAGGTGTAGTAAAGGTGAAGTTGTTCCAGTTGTGGTAGCTTCTTAACCGCGTTACTCAACCGCTGCTTGTAACATTGTAGCAGTTTGACAAGCAGAGACATTTCAGCTTATTTGAGCTGTGCACAAGAGTTCAGCAATTTTAAATTTGAAGCCACAGATAAGCAATACAGTACAACTATTATGTAAAACTTAAAATTCATCTCTGATAATCATCAAGAAAACGCATCAAGAACAGTACTAAATTATGAACTAACATTAGTTGATCAATAAGAAGTTAAGCATTGATATTCAAGCAGCACTAACATCAAACAGTATGATCATCAAACTGACCTTCAAAGCACCTCCAATCAATCTCAAACAGTCCCCATAAACACATGTCAAAGCCCTAATGTGAATGTTAAAACTTAAATCTATGTTCTATTGTTATCTCTCTTTTCTAGTGTCAGGATCAATTACTAACAACTTTTTTTTTTTTTGAACGGCCAACAGAATCAATCCCGAGCAATCTCGGGGCACCCACTGGACCAAACGGAGTACTCCGAGAGTAACCCAAGTCCACCACCAATAACTAACAACTTTTAACGTGCGAATGATACAAATAACTAGAATAATTATGTTTAAACTAGAGTAATTATTACTACGCTACAGTTTTAAAGTGGAGTATATCAATCACTCTAGTTCATTTTGTTGTATTGTAATAACAAAATGAGCGTATAGTAAATATTATTACGCTACTTACCCTAGTTAACTACAATTACTCTAGTCATCCATACCATTCACAAGTAGTATTTACCAAGCCATTCTTCATCTCAAGTGTGAGTTCAATCACATTATACTGCGTGTGTTCCAAACGCTATACGTAATCTAAAAAACTAACAGTATAAAAAAACGAACCTAAAGTAATTATTGTTACGCTACTTACTCTAGTTAACTATAATTACTCTCGATATCGGTACGGTACCATTCGATATTCTTCACCTAAGTGTGAGTTCAATCACATTACACTGCCAATATTCCAAACACTACACCTAATCTAACAAATTAACAGTTCCTACAGCAAATTTAATAACCTACAATTTAAACCTAAAAATCAAAAACCGTCTAGATATCAAAATCAACTGCAATCGATAACAATTATGTACTTAACAAACAAAATAACAATTGAAAAAAAAAAAAAAAAAAAAACAGAATCGTACAATTTCGAAATGTGATCAAGCAAATCATCGGTGCAAAACCACTCGAGATTAACATCAATCAATTCACCACAACTCCGATCGATTGCGTGCTTAGTAAGTATCTCGAGATCGAAATCCGAATCCGGATCCGATTCGAGCATGTTGATGACCTTCCACATCGCCGGATCCTTGCAGATTTTGCGCCAAGTTGTGCATACTTTTTGTGCGCTGTTGAGGATTTCTACAGCGTCTAATCGTTGAAGTATCATTGACATCAGTTCGTGTGGCATTTGCAGCCAGTTTGGAGTTTGCTCCGCCGCTGACGGCGGCGCTGTGGCGGAGGTAGACGCCATGGTAACGGTGGTCCAACGGTTTTTAGGTTTTAGATGGTTACAATGAGCGACGTGTGGGTACAAAAGTCATATTTCTATTGGAAAACAAGTAAGTTGCAAAAATAGTCCCTCAACTTTGGTGTGTGGTTTTTTAGATAGAAGTCTCTTGATAAATAAAAGCTTCGGGTTCGGTTATTGCCTAAAAACCAAAACCATAACCGTACACTTCGGTTATCAAAAAATCATAACCGCTCGGTTTCGATTAATCGGATATTTTTTGTTAATGCGGTTTCGGTTCGGTTATAGGTCGGGTTTTTTTATCGTTTCTAAAGTTAGGCTTTAAATGTTTGGGTTATGCAAAATTCATGCGCAAAAAATAAAGACACACTTAAAGTTTGTAGAATTATCAATTGTATTTCACTATCACATGCATACAGAATTACCAAAACCAAAGTAACACGTGTAGACAGGTGTTATGTGGAAGCATACATACGAACACAAAGTGGCTAGAGTTTTAAATTCAATGAGGTTGGGTCATGGTTAAAAGACTTAAACACTTCACCAAAAAAACATATGGATTGGGACATGGTTAAACACTTAAACACTAACTTAAAAACCTATGGTCCTATGGATTCGGCCATGTTTTAAACATTCGGTTCGGTTATTTGCGGTTATGAAAATAAGAATAACCATAACCGAACCGCAACATGCGGTTATAAACAATATAAATAACCGACCCTTCGGTTATTTCAGTTCGGTTTTTTCAGTTATTTTGGTTACAGTTCAATTAATTCGGTTTTATGCTCACCCCTAATTAATAGAAGGGAAATAGTCAAACTATAATAAACCATTCCTGATTAGACATGTAACTTATATTCAATATCTACTAAAACTTTAATCACACTAGTAACTTGATGCGATATTGTTTCTGTGAGGTACGCTCATGGGCGGATCTACGTTAGAACACCGGGTTCCCAGGAACCTATTCGGTTTGTAGTTTTTAGCAAAAATGTATATAGAAAATATAGTAGGAACCCATAAATAAATTATGGGTGAACCCATAAACAAAATTGTCTTGTGTTTCACTGGTAAAGCGTGCTGTTTACCCCCTCAGCATACCAAGTTGATTCCCCCATCACTCATCAATTCGCTTTTTAGTTATTTTTTTAATTGCAAAACCCATATATCTGGTCCACCCCCCCCCCCCCCCCCCCCCCGGCCGCCCACATTTCCAATTCTAGCCGTCGGTTTACTTGATGTAGTATAACCAGTTGACTTAATATTTAATCTTGGAAATCAACATAGAGTTTATTGTTTGTTGACACTGTTAACAACTATAGAAGTATAGCTTTGATTCAACTTTTTTTTGAAACTTCAACTTCATTCACAAACAAACTGACGAAGACCTCAAAGCAAGGACTACCGGCACATTACAACATATACAATGGCGATTTTAACCAGTTTTCCCATGACAAATCCTTAAACTTGGACCTATGTTTACACCAAAAGAAAGCTAACCTTTTAATGTTAGCAATCACAATTCTACCTGAGGTCTTCTTCTCTTGAAGCACGCTCTTGTTCCTTGCTCGCCAAATGCACCAATAAGAAACCATGATAATGCCACGAACGATGATCTTTCCCCATTTCCCTCCTTCTGCGCCTTTAAAAGTTTGCAGCAAATCAGTAACATCAAACCCTATAATAGGCCTGAGCCGACACCAATGACCGATAGCCGACCACACTTCCTGAGCGACTGAACAGGCCTTAAATAAATGGACTACAGAATCATCTCCCCAATCGCAAAGGGGGCAGTGCATAGAACCGACATGAACGTTCAAGCTCACTTTTAACTGGAAGACACCCCATCTCAACCCTCCAGACCATCACGTTACATTTAATAGGCACCCAATTGACCCACTTTAAACAACAATTTAATTGGTTCAAGTTTCTCCACTCTTTCAACTAATGCTGTGATAGTGTGATGTAGTTCCACCACTCCAAATCTCTCTCAATCTCTCAGTGTGTTAATATGCTTTAATTTGTCTCAATTCGTTGTCTTTTATTCTTTTAATATCCTTTAATTTGTTTATTTAGTTACTAATTTGTGAAATTCGGAAACAAAATTTGTCCATCCTAAAAAAAACAATTTGTGTGATAGTAAATTAGGCGCAATAAATTTAGACTTATTGTTTGGATATATTCTATGATTGTTGCATTGCCAATTGGCAAAAACTATGTGTTGGTACGATTCTATTTCTGTTTATTTGATTTCTAATTTAGTTGGTGCTCACACCGTCAATCCTTGTTTTATATTAAAGCCTTTTTCGAAGGTATATGATCTTCAATGGTGGGGTATACTTTTTGACATATGAGTTAGGGGCTGTTTGGCAACTTCTGAATGGTTAAGTGCTGAATCAGTAAGAGGTCTGAACCATTAAGTGTTAAACCAGTAAGAGGTATGAACCATTAAGAGCCAGTATAATGCTTAACCATTCAGAGGCAAATGTCTGACCAATTTAGATTAGAGGTCTTAACCATTCAGACTCAGTATAAAACTTAACCATTCAGAGGCAAATGTCTGAACCATTCAGACATCTGCTTGCGAAACAAACAGTCTGAACCATTAAGTGTTGAATCAGTAAGAGGTCTGAACCATTAAGAGCCTCATTAAGAGGTAAACAAACAACCCCTTACACAAGTAGCAGACAACAAGTTGTACATATCCCTATTTGCTTGTTCTGATGATACCACAATATTTGTCATTATCTAAGAACTGCTCATTCAACTTTATACGTCACAACAGTTTAAGAAAAGTAACCATTACTTATTGTTGCCTTTAGATATGATGTTGAAGGAGATGCCACCTAGTATGTGATATAAGTCCACATTTGGTGGCAGATTTGAACCTCACCTAGACAATGAATTATTTGGGATAGGAATGCTAAGAAGCAACGGAGAAAAAAAATGTGATAAAGCCTGACCCGACCCGAAAATTTCAACGTCGAGTTGACCGAAATCCAAACACCTAAAAAAGTGAACCCAGTGGAAAAAAAATCCTGGATCCACCACTGGGTACGTTGGTGGGTGTGGAGGAGGGTAATCTTTTGGGGATGATCCGCCACGTAGGCGGCTACGTCATCGAGTGTGGGGATGAGCCTCAAGGGATGGGCCAAGAGTGTGGTGACGTGCCCCTTTATATATACATATGTATGTAAATGTGTGTGTGTTGGATAGAAAGCAAAGAGGAACGTTGGGAGCAGTTAGGAGGCGACATTGGCAACAGGACGGACCAAATGGGGGCGGTCCCCCACACGGGCCACACCCTTAGGTTAAGTTTTTTAAACACCTAAACCTGTTATTTCTGGATAACTCAAATCTTGAGACTAAACTTGGTCACTTTATGGGTGTCATAAGGTGTTCATCGATTGGAAGCACAATTTGAAAAAAAAAGCTCATTGCTCTTTCCATTAATCCGGTCTGATGTGAAAAGTGAAATTCTTGAAAAAATAATTGGGGTCCCTTAAATATGGGTCTTAAGCTACTGTGTTTTTTTCTAGACGCATAACACCAACCCATGCTAAATGAGCACCCATATTTTGTAGAAATGACCAACAAACTAATAATAAGTATCACTTGACTTTTGTAGTTGAATTTTGATGGTTCTTTCATCCGATGCTAAACCTCACGTTCCTTGTATCAATTAATTGCTAAGGTTAGTATGTATATCATAAAAATCAAAATGGTGGCATGGTAGAGAGGTTGTGGTGGTTGTCATGTTCAAGGTTATACATAAAATCGCACAAAAATGATATAAATAAGTCAAAGCATAATGTAGAGTTACATCATTATGACAAATAATAGGACATATTAATGAAAAAGAAGGGTCATGTTTGTTGAAAGAGGGCTATGAACAAATGCATGTGGCCAACCAAATTCTTATTTTATTTTCTGCTTGAAAAGAAGACTAATATTCGTTAATTTGTATTTACATTAGTTTTTATTTGATTATAATTGAATAAATTGTTAATGAAACAAGTCTACATTAGTTTCTTACAATGTGTTATAACATTCAAGTTGTAACATAGAAAATATCCAAATCTAACTTTATAACTTATAACCTTATAAGATTTTTACACGTATACAAATTGACCATACATTTAATATTATTAATATTAATATTAATATCTATTAATAAACCAAACGAAATGAATAGTCTTTGTACAGGTGTTTACCTCTGGTTTAATCATCTGACTGTGAGCCACGCGTCACATTTGTTGTCTACCATACAAATTTATGTTTATGTATAAAAGTTCAATATCTCGTGCATCTATAATAAAACGGTAAATGCTGAATCAATATCTCGTTTAATCTATTTTGCATCTATAGTAAAACGGTAAATGCTTAAGACTATACGCATCTATAGTAAAACGTTAAATGCTTAAGACAATACGGAGTTGGGGCGGGGCATGAAAGAGTGGCGTTATTCGACATGTGGCTGTCACGTCAGCACGCGTTAGAAAAGTGGCGTGGTGCAAAAAAGGGAGGGGCGAGAGCGGCGTGTTTAGTGGCATTTTTAAATAATAATGAATTTTTTTCCTAAACTAGTGTTGGTGGAAAAAAAAAACTATTTACCAAAATGGTGTTCTTTGAGAACTATTTACCAAAATAGTGTTTCTTCTTTATTTTGTATTTCCCTTTTTCTTTTTTAATCAATACATTAAACTTTTTTTATATATTTTTATTAAATTAGTCAAGTATTTATTTTTTTTTTCTTAAATGATTTATATTTTTTTTCAACAAATCCAATATTTATTTATTTTTTGGTTTTAATTTTCCTACCAACTCTTTATATTTTTTTAGCAATAATTCTTTGTAAATAGTAAAAACTCTCATTATACATCATTTTGCTGATATTTGAATAACAAATTAATAGGTAATCCTATATGCATCGTGTGTATGTATATGTTGCATGTAACTATGTCATCATCATCATCATACTCAGTATATCCCACCAATAGCAAAGCTAAGGTAGGGTCTAAGGAAGGTGAGATGTAGACAGCCTTACCTCTACTCCGTAGGAATAAAGATGCTGCTTCCAATGAGACCCCCGGCTCGATTGTAGTTTTGCATCAAGCCTTGGACATAAGGCACATAACACTCAGCAATTGAGACAAACGCCGATTAGTGCATGTACCCCCTTGTCTTTCGGCTATCAACGCCACCACATGATGCATGATTAACCATCTCCCTCTTTTAACGTTATTTTCACGAAATTAGTAAAATAACGTTAAAATTAGTGCACTTTCACTTTTGCCCCCCGAGTGCTCACACATATATACATTATATGAGCATACAGCAAGCGGGGCGTTTTGCATGTAACTATGTATGTATGCGTAATTCTGAATCCAAATAACCCGAATAGGCGAATAACAAACCACTCTAGCCAATATCACCCACCAAAGCTCCACACCAACTAATTCATGTAAACCAACAGAAGGCACAAACGTTAATAACATAAAATACTTCATGGCAGTTTAAAAACAGCTTTCATGTTTATGTAAGATTAATCTCTCAGTCGTAATAATCATAATCATCCTCTTCAGAAATGACACTGCCACCAGAGAATTCATAGTCTTCTTCATAGAATTCGTCTTCTGAAAAGTCATCCGCATCAGAATACCCGGATGAATACATATCATCAATGTCGTCATAAGCATGAGCTCGAACAATAAATCCACAGTTCTTTGTTGAGTCATTAGGATGCTTAAATTCTTTAATCCGTTCTACGCATAATTTTCCTAAATTTCCAGCACCAAGGTTAAGGTTAAAACACCTGCGAACATCAAGGAATTCGAGGTGAGGGCAGCCATGTAAAATGGCTTGGAGACCTTCGTTGGTCATTTTGTTTCCAAATAACTGCAAATGGCGTAACTCAGGCATGTTATTCGCAATTGCAAAAGCATCACCGTCAAATTCGATATGGGGTCGGCTGAACTCTTTGTTTAACTTGAAAGATTTAAGATGAGGGCAATTTTGTCCAATCACTTCAATGTCTTCTACATTGATAGAGGTGTAGTAAAGGTGAAGTTGTTCCAGTTGTGGTAGCTTCTTAACCGCGTTACTCAACCCGCTGCTTGTAACATTGTAGCAGTTTGACAAGCAGAGACATTTCAGCTTATTTGAGCTGTGCACAAGAGTTCAGCATTTTAACTTTGAAGCCACAGATAAACAATAAAGTACAATTATTATGTAAAATTTAAAATTCATCTGATAATCATCAAGAAAACGCATCAAGAACAGTACCAAATTATGAACTAACATTAGTTGATCGATAAGAAGTTAAGCATTGATATTCAATCAGCATTAACATCAAACAGTATGATCATCAAACTAACCTTCAAAGCACCTCCAATCAATCTCAAACAGTCCCCATAAACACATGTCAAAGCCCTAATGCGAATGTTAAAACTTAAATCTATGTTCTATTGTTATGTCTCTTTTCTAGCGGCAGGATAACTTACTAACAACTTTTAACGTGCGAATGATACAAATAACTAGAATAATTATGTTTAAACTAGAGTAACTACAGTTTTAAAGTGGAGTATATCAATCACTCTAGTTCATTTTGTTGTATTGTAATAACAAAATGAGCACGTTACTTACCCTAGTTAGTGTCTAGTTATCCATACCATTCACAAGTAGTATTTACCAAGCCATTCTTCATCTCAAGTGTGAGTTCAATCACATTATACTACGTGTGTTCCAAACGCTAGACGTAATCTAAAAAATTAACAGTACAACAAAACGAGCCTAAAGTAAAAATTATTATGCTACTTACTCTAGTTAACTACAGGGCCGGCCCAAGCCTAAGTATTTTGAGGCTTGGGCTTTGGGCCTCCAAGTAAACAGGGCCTCCAGCTTTAAAAAAAAATAGTAACAATTATATATGATATTTGGGCTGGGTTGTGATGGATATTATTGATGTATAGCAGATTTGTAGGGGCGCTGCATATGGAGTATTGTATTTGGGCGGCAATTGCGATTTACTCAATTTTTTTGAGGGAAAAAGGCCTCTAGTTTTTACTTCGTTTTAGGCCACCAAAATGGTTGAGCCGGCCCTAGTTAACTATAATTACTCTAGTTATCGGTACGGTACCTTCGATATTCTTCACCTAAGTGTGAGTTCAATCACATTACACTGCCAATATTCCAAACACTACACCTAATCTAACAAATTAACAGTTCCTACAGCAAATTTCATAACCTACAATTTAAACCTAAAAATCAAAAACCGTCTAGATATCAAAAAATCAACTGCAATCGATAACAATTATGTACTTAACAAACAAAATAACAATTGAAAAGAAACAGAATCGTACAATTTCGAAATGTGATCAAGCAAATCATCGGTGCAAAACCACTCGAGATTAACATCAATCAATTCACCACAACTCCGATCGATTGCGTGCTTAGTAAGTTTCTCGAGATCGAAATCCGAATCCGGATCCGATTCGAGCATGTTGATGACCTTCCACATCGCCGGATCCTTGCAGATTTTGCGCCAAGTTGTGCATACTTTTTGTGCGCTGTTGAGGATTTCTACAGCGTCTAATCGCTGAAGTATCATTGACATCAGTTCGTGTGGCATTTGCAGCCAGTTTGGAGTTTGCTCCGCCGCTGACGGCGGCTCTGTGGCGGAGGTGGACGCCATGGTAACGGTGGTTCACCGGTTTTTAGATTTTAGATGGTTACAATGAGCGACGTGTGGGTGGGTACAAAAGTCATATTTCTATTGGAAAACAAGTAAGGGGGTGTTTGGGATTCCTTATTGACTTCTCCTTCTCAAAAGTCGTTATCAAAAGCAATAAGTAAGGCAAAAGAAGACATAAAAGTCATTTTCAAAGGTGTTTGGGATTCCTTTTAAACTGATAAGTCCTTCTCAAAATTGTGTTTGGGATTCCTTTTAACTTTTAATAAGTTAATAAGTCAAAATTTGCTCCAAAAGTCCTTTTGAGAAGGAATCCCAAACACCCACTAAGTTGCAAAAATAATAGTCCCTCAACTTTGGTGTGTGGTTTTTTAGATAGAGGTCTGTTGAAAAATAAAAGCTTCGGTTCGGTTATTGTCTAAAACCGAAACCATAACCGTACACTTTGGTTATCAAAAATCATAACCGTTCGGTTTCGGTTAATCGGTTATTTTCGGTTAATGCGGTTTCAGTTCAGTTATAGGTCGGGTTTTTCTGGGAGCGGCTAGGAGGCGACGTTGGCAACGGGGACGGTCCCCCATACCCTTAGGTTAAGTTTTCTAAACACCTAAAACCTGTTATTTCAAGTATAAATTAAATCTTGAGACTAAACTTAGTCACTTTGTGGGTGTCATAAGGTGTTCATCGATTGGAAGCACAATTTGGAAGAAAAAAAAAACTCATTGCGCTTTCCATTAATCCGGTCCGATGTGAAAAGTGAATTTCTTGTCCCTTAAATATAGGTCTTAAGCTAATGTGTTATTTCAAGACGCATAACACCAAACCATGCTAAATGAGCACCCATATTTTGTAGAAATGACCAACAAACTAATAATAAATATCACTTGTACCAATTAATTGCTAAGGTTAGTATGGATAAGTATGTATATCATAAAAATCAAAATGGTGATATGGTAGAGAGGTTGTGGTGGTTTTCATGTTCAAGGTTATACATAAAATCGCACAAAAAAGATATAAATAAATAAGCCAAAGCATAATGCAGAAGTTACATCATTATGACAAATAGGACATATTAATGAAAAAGAAGGGTCATGTTTGTGGAAAGAGGGCTATGAACAAATGCATGTGGCCAACCAATTTCTTATTTATTTTCTGCTTGAAAACAAGACTAATATTCGTTAATTTGTATTTACATTAATTTTTATTTGATTATAATTGAATAAATTGTTAATGAAACAAGTCTACATTAGTTTCTTACAATGTGTTATAACATTCAAGTTTTAACATAGAAAATATCCAAATCTAACTTTATAACTTATAACCTTATAAGATTTTTACACGTATATAAATTGACCATACAATTTATGTTTATGTATAAAAGGTCAATATCTCGTGCATCTATAGTAAAACGGTAAATACTGAATCAATATCTCGTTTAATCTATTTTGCATCTATAGTAAAACGGTAAATGCTTAAGACTGTACACATCTATAGTAAAACATTAAATGCTTAAGACTATACGGAGTTGGGGGGCATCAAAGAGTGGTGTTATTCGACATGTGACTGTTACGTCAGCACGCGTTAGAAAAGTGGCGTGGTGCAAAAAACGGAAGAGGTGAGAGCGGCGTGTTTAGTGGCATTTTTAAATAATATTATTAATTATTGCTACCCGGAAAGTTCAGGTAGTTTTTTATTTGTTGTATATATAATTTAAATAAACAAAAGAGTAAACTGCAATTTACCCCCTGAGGTTTGGGGTGATTGGCATGTCTACCCCCCCTAAGGAAATAAATGCAATTTTACCCCCCACTGTTTGATCTTATGTCGCATGTTTACCCCCCGGCGTTAATTTGGCTTAACAGTCAACATAATAAGCTAATGGTCAAAGGGTAAAATAGTCATTTTGCTATTAATGTGAAGCTTGTTCTCTACAACACCCCTATAAGTAACATAACAAAGCAGAATTACCCCCCCCCCCCCACATTCCCACCATCGTCCTTCAACCTGCGATCAGTCTTCTTCTCCGGCGACAGGCTTCACCGGCGGCGATAAGTGATTCTCCGGCGATCAGTGATTCTCCGGCGATCAGGGATCTCCTCCGATCAGTCTTCTCCTCCGGCGGCAACAACTCCTCCGCTATCTCCTTCGATCAGTCTTCTCTACAAAATGCCGGTTGTGTGTTGGCTAATCCGCTATCTCATCCGCCACACCGCAGGTATAATCGGCCATTGTTAGTTAATCAGGGTCAGATTTAGTCATTATCATGTTATAAACAGGGTTAGGTAAACAGGGTTAGGGTCTGATTTGGTTCACTGTTGGTTTTTTTACAGTTGACCTGACGATGAGCTTATCAAGCTCATCATTGGTGGTCCACCTGGTGGTGTCTGTGTTTGGGAGGACTGTCCTCAACTTTCATTATCCACCGGAGAGTTGAGCGGATGTTTATACCTAGTAGTTATTTAGCTTTTGTGTAATATGTAGGTTAACTTAACTTAATCGAAGCTTTTGTGTACTATGTAGGTTAACTTAACTTAACTTATTTAGCTTTTGTCTAAAATGATGATGATGATTTTGGGTATGTTGTTAGCTTGGTTACCTTTATGCAGTGTTGTTGGAATCCTTTATGCATTTTGTGTAATCCTTTATGTTGTTAACTTAATCCTTTATGCATTTTGTGATGATGGGCATCACACTCATTGTTTTTGTTGACAGTTTCACGCAGTCTTGTTGGAATCCTTTATGTTGTTAACTTAATCCTTTATGCATTTTGTGATGATGGGCAACACACTCATTGTTTTTGTTGACAGTTACTCATTGGGTCAGGTTTGTGCCTTTCATGTCTAGCCATATGACAGTTTCACTCATTTAATCAAGTCCAGTTAATCATGTCTAGCCATATGACAGTTTCACTCATTACAGTTGGGGCATAATATGCAGATGACAGTTTGGGCATAAGTCCACAACAGGTATGTGCCTTGCATTACAGTTTGGGTCATAATATGCAGATTAACTGTCCACACAGTTTGGGCATAAGTCCACACATAATATGCAGATTAACTGTGAGCAATGAATTGAATGTGTGTACTGATGCTAATGAATTGAATTGAATTGAATCATGTACTGTATACTGATGCTAAATGTGTATGTGCCTTTCATGTGTATACTGAATGTGTATACTGATGCCTTTCATGTGTATACTGAATGTGTATACTGATGCTTGAATAAATACTGTGTATACAGTTGCTGCAAATGAATTGATTCAATATGTGAGCAATGAATTGAATCAATGGGTTGATTAAGAGCATGGGTTTATAAGAGCAGGGGTTATTAATTGAATCAATGGGTTTATAAGATCAGGGGTTATGTTTATAAGAGCAGGGGTTTATATGCATATGTGAGCAATGAATTGAATCAATTGGTTTCGATTATTAAGTTATTCAATATGCTGAATTGAATCTGGGTGGTGGCGTGAAGGGATTTGGATGTCCGAGGGGGTAAAATTGCTTCTTAACAGAAAGTATAGGGGGGAATAAGAAAGGGCATTTTAGTAATTTACCTGTGGGGGGTAATTATGCAACATAACAGGAATGTTGGGGGGTAAAAGAAAAGGGTAAAATAGTCATTTCATATTAAATCTAACAGATCAGTTAGCCAAACTAACGCCGGGGGGTAAAAATGCGACATAAGATCAAACAGTGGGGGATAAAATTGCATTTATTTCCTTAGGGGGGGTAGACATGCCAATCACCCCAAACCTCAGGGGGTAAAATTGCAGTTTACTCTAAGGCTGGAGGGTGTGGGATGGAGCCCCTAGGGGCTTTATCAAGACACGTAAGCGCCACGTAGGATCCACGTCAGCCATAACGCCCCCTTTAATTTGCACGGTGTGGGATGGAGCCCCCTATTAAACAAAATAAAAAAAAATTGATTGGATGACATGTGAGGGCCCCACCTGATAAAGCCCCTTCTCCCTCGTTACCACCATGGAGCCCCCTCTATAGCGCCCCCTCTTAATCGTGTGGGTGTGGGTGTATAGCGCCGGGGGCGCTATAGCCTCTGACGTGGCGGCCCCCCACACCCTCTGGCCTAAACAAAATTATTAGGGTTTAAAGTAGCACGCCAGAGTCATCTCGAGAACCCAAGCTTTAGACTTACAATTCCGTTCATCAGTTAGGGGCTGTTTGGTTGGCTCTGAATGAAACCATTCAGAGGTCCACCTCTGATTCGGTCAGAGGTGAAGATGTTTGGTTCGATAAAAAGCCCACCTCTGAATGATTCAGTTCAGTCTGATTCATTCAGACATTATTAGTTGCTGAATGAAATTTCTCTCAAAAATACCCATGGCCCTAAAAAAAAAGAAACCTGTTCGACTCCTCCATCACGCCTCCATCTCCACCGGCCTCCTCCACCACGTCACACCTGCTCCACCTCGCCGGCCTTCTCCACCACGTCGCACCTCTCCTCTGCCGCTGTTGTCTACCAGGTATGTTCCGATACGATCTTTATTTGTGGGTGGTGACGGTGGAGTTGTGGTGGTGATCTCTCTCTTCTCTTCTTCCTGCTTCGAACAAGCTCACTGATCTCTCTCTCTCTTCTTCCTGCTTCGAACCCGCTGGCCGATGTAGTGGTGGTGGTGACGGTGGAGTTGCAGTGGCGACGGTGGTGAAGCGGTGGTGGGTGTTGTGGAGGTGCAACGGTGGTGGTGACGGTGTAGTGGTGGTGGTGACGGTGGAGTTGCAGTGGCGGTATGTGGATGGAGATGGTATAGATAGGTAGAGAGATAGAGAGAGCTGGTCCATTTACACCCCCAAATGAAACTGTATAGATAGGTAGAGAGATAGGATGAAGATTATATATATTTAATAATAAAATGGTTTTTTTAATTAAAAGGGGTAAAAATGTCATTTTACACAGTGATTCAGATGTGCAACCAAACAGCACTTTACTGGTTCAGCACTTACTGGTTCAGAGCCTCTTACCCATTCAGACCTCTTATTCATTCAGCACTTATTGATTCAGATGTTGCCAAACAGCCCCTTAGAGTTGTTGCGCTCCAGCCTCCAGCCCAGGAGTCGCAAGAGTAAGTCATCGATAGAACATCTGAGAGAGAGGTTGGGTTTATGGGCTTGGAGGGTAAGTGGGCTTGGGCTGCTGAGTGATTTGAAAAACCCAAAGAAAGAAATCAGTTGTAGACTCCAGTCGTCTTTCTCGTCCACAGCACAGCACAGCACAGCACCTTCTTTTCTAATTTCAAAGGTCAGTCTCCGATGATGATGCACTTTTAGAATGTAGAAGCAACTATCAAGTCCTTATTCAATTTTTAACTTTGCATCCTTTTGCATATCTTGAACAACCCAAATAATAAAGGATGTATCTGAGCAAATAGGTTAATTTCCAACTTAGCACAATCACAGACTGCGTGCTTTCTAATTCCCCCAATTTCTACTCTTTCAACTTCCCTTATTCACTCCATGTGTGTTTGTTTTTATCTCCATTTTCTCAATATTAGCTTCTTTCTTAGCATGCATTCTTTGTTTGTTTGGTTCTCAGATGAAGTTTAGCTTATTAGAGATTCTGTTTTTGTAAGAAAGTACGGTGCTTTTATTGTCTAATTAGATTGTAACTTCATTTGGTTATTGAATTTTATTGTTTTGTTGCAGAACTAGAGTGTTTGTTAGCAAGGACACTATTCATGTATTTGTAAGTTGTTTTTACTTTGTTTTTTTGCTGTTCCTCAGTTTTCAAGAAATAAAGAATATCCTTTTTTTTCAATCACATTGACAGGATGCTGAGCCCTAACCATCAGTTTGGCTCTGCATCATCAGTCGTTCGTTCCAACCGAAGTCCTCTACTTGGGTTTGGAACATTCCGGAAATTAAGCAACACTTCGTTTGCTTCATCGTATCCAATGAACAAGCAACCAAGGGCTTCTTTCACTATTGCTTGCAACACCTCCACAAAAAGTCATGTCTCACTCTCACAAAGGTTATACGTAATACTTATAATATCACAAACACTACAACAGTAATATAGTATTTGAATATTAACAAAACACATGACTTCGATACAATGTAGGAATGATAGTATAATAACAACAACAACTCATGGACTTTCTGAAACGGTTGTGGGCGTTTTGGGCGGAGGACAGTTAGGGCGAATGCTTTGTCAAGCCGCTTCCCAAATGTCGATTAAAGTCAATATATTGGATCCTTTGACAAACTGCCCCGCCAGTTCTATATCTACTCATCATATGGTGGGAAGTTATAACGACAGCGCAAAAGTTGAAGAATTTGCAAAGAGTTGTGGAATATTAACGGTTGAAATTGAGCACGTTGATGCTGATACGTTGGAGAAACTCGAAAAACAAGGGGTAGATTGTCAGCCTAAAGCTTCCACCATTCGCATTATACAGGTATAATTCTCTTGTAAATTAAAGAGTCAAAGTGAAGTTTGAATTTGTGTAAAGGATTATAAACAGTGTCTTGTTATTCAAATAATTGTCACCAACTCTTTACATTTTTGTTTTCACAGGATAAGTATCTACAAAAAGTCCATTTTTCTCGAAACAACATCCCGCTACCCAAGTTTGTGCAGGTTTGGATTATTAAGCAGTATTTTACTTGCATCTTCTTTTCTTTACCCAACAGAAATAATCAAATTTATGTGACAGATTAATGACCAAGAAAGTGCTGAAAGAGCGGGTCAAGAATTTGGCTATCCTCTTATGATAAAGAGTAGACGGCTGGCTTATGATGGTCGTGGTAATGTTGTTGCTAAAACTGAAAAGGAACTCACTTCTGCAATAAACGGTATTTGATTTGTTATTTATTAATCTTTTTTGGTGTCAAAGATTTAGAGTGTGGTGGTATACATTTATACATGTGTTGAAATTACTCTTTATTTGCAGCTCTTGGAGGATTTGATCATGGTTTATACGTTGAACAATGGGCCCCTTTTGTTAAGGTCCGCTTTTATCACACTAAGGATTTCATACAGTTTCATTGACTTTTTTTCTCTTCAATATATATTTTCATGTTTGTTTTAGGAGCTTGCGGTTATTGTTGCAAGAGGACGAGACAATTCTATATCGTGCTATCCTGTTGTCGAGACTGTACACAGGCAAGATGAGATGTTTAATGTGGTTATGTTTATCTTACGTTTTTTTAGAATCTTTAATAATGGTTTTGTTATTTTTATGAACATTTTTTTGATGTTATTATTTTACCTTATTCAGGGAAAACATTTGTCACACTGTTAAGGCACCTGCTAATGAATCATGGAAGATTATGAAACTCGCAACGGATGTCGCTTCCCGAGCTGTTGCTTCGTTAGAAGGTGCTGGTGTGTTTGCAGTTGAACTGTTTTTGACAGAAGACGGCCAGGTTACTAATAGTTTCTTTTATATATAATTTGTTTTAAGCTTTTATATGTCTACAGTCTACCTCTTTATGTGAATGTAATGTGTATTTGTGTTATTAAAAATACAGATTTTATTGAATGAAGTTGCCCCTAGACCCCATAACAGTGGGCACCACACTATTGAGTCGTGTTATACTTCACAATATGAGCAGCATTTACGGGCCATAGTTGGGCTTCCGCTTGGTAATCCATCATTGAAGGTTCCAGCTGCCATGATGTACAACATTCTTGGTGAAGATGATGTAAAATTTTTTTATTAGTATTGTTATTATATAGTTTTGCAAGTATATTAGATTTATCAATTATTCATAAAGTTCAACGTGATGACGGTTGTTTGTGCAGGGAGAGGCAGGTTTTATTCTGGCAAATCAGATTATAAAACGAGCGTTGTGTACTCCAGGGGCCGCCATTCATTGGTATGACAAGCCAGGTATATGTGTATTCACAAATATGTATTTGTGTGTATATTCACACACACACACTTCTAAAACATATTCCACTTTGATGCCATCAGCCAAATACTAAAAATGTATTATTGATGAAACTGCAAGATATGCGAAAGCAACGGAAGATGGGCCACATAACTGTTGTCGGGCCTTCAATGGGAATTGTTGAAGCGCAGGTTAAGTCATTTCTCGAAGAAGAAAGTTCAGAGGAGACTCCAGGTTTATTTTCTTAAAAATAGTTTTTCTCGCCATTTTTCTATCTTCATAATATAATCATAATGCTGTCATTTTGACACAGTTGCTCCACGTGTTGGAATCATAATGGGATCTGATTCAGATCTTCCAGTGATGAAAGAAGCTGCTAAAATTTTGAACGACTTTGACGTGTCTGCTGAGGTTATTTCTTAACCTTTTTGGGTAGAGAGCTAACGGGTGGGTTGGGTAACGGGTCAAAATGAGTATTCTATTACTATCGGCTTGGGTTGACCTGAAATACATTCTATTAAATTTAGTTGGTGTTCCTAGAAATAATTTGCATGCCAAACATGATGATGAAAATTAATCTATTCCAGTAGAAATATAGTACCTTGGATAAATTTGATTGATTTAGACGGATTGTATGCTATGCGTTAAACATCAACATTGGGGGTGTTATGACTTATTTTTCTTTTAAGATATATATTTTATAGTTTTATGCTTTGAAAATATTCTGTAGGTAAGAATAGTGTCAGCACACCGGACACCTGAGCTGATGTTTTCTTATGCAACATCTGCTCGAGAACGAGGTGTTCAGGTTATTATTGCTGGTGCTGGGGGTGCAGCCCATTTGCCAGGTTTATCCTCTCCTTCCATTTTTCATATCTAAATCTATAGATATTAACACTCAAGTATGTTATAAAGACAGTAATGTTAATATTTTAATGTGTGGTTAGGTATGGTAGCTGCCCTGACACCGTTACCCGTGATTGGAGTTCCTGTACGCGCTTCAACATTGGATGGCCTTGACTCCCTTCTCTCCATTGTGCAGGTATGTAGATAAATTATGTCAAATTTTTTAAAGCAGGCCTTTTATCTAATAATGACCCTGTTGGGTATAGAGTCAAAACTGTTATTGTTATGGTACATGTCGTCACAGGTTGGGTAAACGCCAAACGGGTTGGGTTGGTGGGTCCAACTCGACCCAAACTTGAAAATTTTAGACGACCCCGAACCTGAAAATCGTATCATACATATGAACCCGAACACGACATGTTCAACCCGAATTTTTTAATTTTTTTTCGCAAATTAGTATATTAAAATAAAAAATTTACTACAAAAAACACAAATATATAATATAATTCTATTTTAATTATAAAATCTTATGTTGATTTCTCATTTTAACTTATAATTATAACATAAAATACCCACCCAATTTAATTTATAACGTAAAACATATTGTGAAATAATAAAATATAATACACATGGGTTAAATGGGTCAACCCGACTGGGTTGACACGAACCCGACCCATTTAGATAAACGGGTTCGCGGGTTCAACCGGAAACCGACCCGAACCCGTTTAGACTAACCCAAGCCCTTGAAATTCGAGTTAGGTTTGTGTCGTGTCCGAAATTCACACCCCTAGTATAGTTGTCCTCTCTTCCCCAAAACCTTAGTTTTTTTTTAAATAAAAATTAATTAGGAAAGTTATATAATATTTTATTACTTAATTATAATTATATTAGAGTTTTTTTTTTTTATTAATGATGTATGGCCAAGATATTTTGTCTGAGCAAAAAGTAGGATCAGATTTTCAGTTGCGTGTATTTTGCCATTTTTTGATCCGATTCTTGTGTATTCCATTTGTTGTGTGAAGTAGATGCCTAGAGGTGTTCCTGTTGCAACGGTTGCGATAAACAATGCTACTAATGCGGGCTTGTTGGCAGTCAGAATGTTAGGGGTGGCTGATCCTGCCCTCCAAGCAAGGTTATCTCTCACTCTGTGTGTATACATGCATATAAATTATCAGTGACAACATGGGCGCGCTGTGTAACTAACAGGTCTTTTTATTAAGTACAGGTCGGCTTCTATAATCCTTTTTATCCACTTGTCAATTCTTTTATAAGAAGTCAATTCTTTAGTTATGATTATAAAAACATGGTTATCAAATGGAAAGTCAAAGTCTTTAATTACCTGTTGACTTTCAGCCTGTTTTTCATTTAACCAGTATTGATTTTTTTATTTGACACAATTGAGATAGAGCATTGTCATCTTAAGAATGCACCACCCACACGCGTACACACTTGATAGCAAGTTAAAGTGATACAAGCAGCATATATCGCTTATAATTTGTGTATACAGAATGGCACAATTCCAAGAAGACGCAAGAGATACAGTATTGGAAAAGACGGAGAAGCTAGAAAAAGTGGGCTGGGAAGAGTATTTGAATTCTCGAGAATAATGATAACAGTTTAGAAGTCTTCACAGTTCTGAACAAGTCAGTCACTAACCAACCAAGAGTTGCATAAAACCATGGAAGCAAACACTTGCCCATTCATTAGATTTGGAGTCCAGGTCCCATGATGTTTTATTTGAGGATTTTTGTCTGTTTGTACTATACTTATCTTCAGAGAAAAATGGAAGTGTATGGATAAGATAGGAACTTTATATAAGAAATACAATTAATTTCTCAAACAGAAAACTACTTTGAATTGAATGATTCAACCGGTGGTGGTCTTGTTTGTTTCATATTTGTACATTTTGAGTTGCTTTAGCATGGTTGACGCAGCGGGGCATTTTCCGTCACATCACCATCATAATGCCCCTTCAAATATTGTGTAACGGTTAATGCCCATTTCATTAATTACTTTCCATTATTATTATTATTATTATTATTATTATTATTTTGACATTATTCTAGAAATGTTCATCCCTCTTCATGCCCCTATAATATCTACTGGGGCGGTGTTGAGGGCATTATCAAACCTTTTGACGCCCATATAATGCCCATTACACATGTACTTAATAGATGTATTAATAATTAATGCTCTTAGATTTTCATTAATAATTCATCAGGGCAAATTACATAAGGATAGCAGGTAGACGAGCAACAAACTGCGCCGCCATCCCTTTCTGAATAGAAAACCCTAATCTACTAAAAACAAAGCCTCGCCCCTGAGGGGTCGAAAAGTTGTTGTGGACCACACGTTGAACTCTAGATAAGAACCGAACTGCCTCTGGCGCCAAGGAGCCGAACGTGTCAAACGCCAAGGGGACAAAGGCATGCTGATTATCCTCACAAGCTTTTGCGTGCTTTTCCACCTTCTTCGACTCTGCTTTCAATACTGTTTGCCCTGCCACAAACCCATTTTCCCGGAACCTGGCTAGGGGGGATACACCTGTGAGATCGACACAAGCATGTTTCCCACCCTCCCAACCAAAAACCGGCACATCAGCCGGGCGTAGGGTGGATCTCCCCTCCGACGGGTCTGTAAGAAAATTAACCGTCAATATTCAGTATAGCAGTGTGTCTAAGCAAATATAAATTTATAGGGTGAGAATATTAGAACATAATGCATATAAAATTATCAATAAACAGAGGAAAGTCAAAATTAGAAAAAATGAAAAAAAAAAACAATTTTAAAAATGGTTTGAAGTAGGAAGAAACAAGCACCATCAAAAGGCATCAACCAACCATCTTCCAATACCAGACACCACATAACCAATTGTAAAATCCAACATCAAACATTAAACATTTTTTCTAAAACAAAATAAAAATAAAAAAAAATAGAGAGAAAGAGAGGGCAAACTTCCAACTGCATCCCCTCTCTCCATCCCTCTTATCAATATCAGATCACCATCATACTTTTTTTTTTGTTTTATAATTATTTTTAGATTTTAGATATGAGTAAGTTTAAGGATAAAAAACCTCCAAATCCAATCACGGTATCGACAAATACACAACATTATGATGATGCAGCTTTAGAAGGTAATCAATCTGCTTTTTGTTTGACATTAACATTTTATAATATGATGGAAAATGAAAGAAAATGATATAAGCCTATATGTGTTCTTGTGGTATATGCATTAGGAGTTGCTGCAAATGTAAAACTACTATTAAAACTGATTCAAGATCACAAAGATGCATGCAAAACACAAAGGAATGATGGAAAAAGGATGTTAAGGGTGGCAGGAATGATGACCATCCTTGACATGGTTCGAACGAGGATTAAAAATTGTCAATCGTTTGGAACCAAGCAAGGCGAGTTTTCAAGATCGAGTCCATGCCAAAGCCCAAAAGACAAACGATCATCCGAGTCGATAACATGTGATGAAAAAGAAAGCTTGAAAAGAGAACTCAGCGCAAACTTGGCAACTCGTAAGAGTCTGGAGATGATGTGCTCGAGTTTGGGTAAAGAAAAAGAGATAATGATGGGAGAGTTGACCAAAAAATCACACGAGTTAGCAGAAATGGAGGAACATATAAACAACCTTAAAGCACAAAATGAGACCTTATTAGAAAGAGTTAAAGAATGTGCAGATGTACATACAGATGAAGGAAAAGGGAAAGAAACGCAAGGAACCATAGAACTTCAAGACCGTAACAAATCACTTTCCAATCAACTTTTGAAAACATTAGATGAGTACAGATCAATGAAGAGAAAACTAACAGAAGTGCAAGAAGAGAATACGGCCATGCAGTCAGCAATGGAGGAAATGGGAGTCAAAGTTAGTACCAGTTTACAAAAAATTCAAAAGTATAGACGACATCTCACAACAGAAAGTGATGAAATTGCAGATATTGAAGAAGGGGTTTCAGAGTTGGAACATATGTTTAAGTGTTTCGAATTAAATGAGAAAAAACATGGAAAGAAAAGTAAACATGCTAAAAACCAGATGTAAAGCCGATAAAAGATACCAAAAAAATGTAAATGCAGTAAAATGGAACCAGATGTAAAGTACATATATAATTATCGGTTTTGTAACGCGTGTTTGGTCCCTTGTAAAATACTCAGATTTCTTTTCACAAACTAGCACAAGAAGTTTAAACCATAACAGTTTATATATGCCAAAGTCAGAAACAAATTCATCCATAATTAAATTCTATACATAATTTCAATAAAAAAGCTGCATAAAGTTCAAAAGATTAAAATAAAAACATATTTTTTTTCTAGCAAAGATTTTGCAGCGTAGACGCTGCAATGGAGTTTAAAATCCATGAGTTGCTTACAGCTACTGCACCACATGAATTTGCAAGGGCTTCTGCATTTGACTTTCTTTGACTCAGAATCCGATTTTGCTCATTTGGTTTCAACTTATCAGGAAGCTCAATGCTGTAAATTAGAAACTGTTGTTCGTTGTTCATTGGTACTGGCTTCCTATGCAGAACCGTGCCTCCAGCAGCAATGATAAGATCATGTAAATATCCTTTGTAAGAAGCTACAAAGTCTCCAGTAAAATAGAACTTATAACCATTAAAAAGTTTCGGTTCCTGCAAAAGATTTCAGATAATCAAGCCAACATTAGAAAACATAATTTATAGAAAACCAAAATATTTAAAGAAAATTAGGTGTGAAAGAACCTTATTAAGCAACCTAGACCGGCCGAGTTTAGGACCGCCCTTGAATCCATGAATATCTATATTAATCTCGTAAAGTTGTTCATCAACTGGTTTCTTGACCTCCAAGCAAGCCTTGATCCCTTTTAACATGTTAAAAGAACACAAATTATATCTTTACAATGAACAAATTTTCAGCAGCCAACATGCTATGTTAATTAATATACATAAATTATGCTTACATTCGATATTAAGAATCCACTTTCCCTCTATAATACCCATCAAATATTTAAGGGTTCTTCTGCATGCGCCATTCTCATCAACTGATGCAATGACATGTGTAACCCTGGAATCCCATTTCTTCAATACTGTAACTCCAGATAACTTCTCAAACTTTTCAATGGTTTCCTGTAATATAGTTGAGAAAGGAATAAATTATTTAAATGAATTTAAATCTTGGTTTTAAAAAGTGCGCCTGAGGCGCGCTTAAGCACGAGGCGCAACAAGGCGCACACCCTGGGGCCTTTTCGCTCAGCGCCTAGAGTAATTACAAGAAGCGCCAAAAAGGCGCGCTTTTTAGGGATTTTTCAGGGCTTTTTTGGCCTGGGACGCGCGCCTCTCGTACCTGAGGCGTTTTTATGCATCTAACTGTTGTACCTTGGGTTTTTTGGCTTGTACATGTAGCTAAAATCATAAAAAAAAACTTTACTTGTAGCTATCTTTTGGGTAGAGAAAGCTAAAAACCTATGGGATATATATTGAGAGATAAAAAATATATATAATTAGCTTGCGCCTCGGGTACGAAAAGCCCGCCGCGTTTGCGCTTCGCCTCTCGGTTTTAGACCTCGTCGTTTCATGCGCCTCTTGCTTTTTAAAACCAAGATTTGAATATAAGTTATATAACAAAAGGTAATATTATTATTATCTTACCTTTTCAGTAGTTGTGAGTGCTGAGCAACAAAGAAGCATTTTCGTAAACAGTCCAGATGACTCCCAACGAGAAGCTGTGCTGACTGTATCATCAACGTTAAGTTGAGATTGTTTAACGATAGTCTGTCTTTTCGGAACATATTTCTTTTTATCTTTTTGTTGAGAACCACATGCTTCATTTGGCAGCTTTTGAGATGCATGAAGTGGGCATAACATGACAAAATTGTCCTGTGACAAGAAAACAGAACTTGACCAGTTGACCAATTGACAATGTTTGATGTAATGCGACACAATATAATGATACACTGATACTTACATCATCCCATCGGCATTGTGGTGTTAACTTTGCACAGGTGAAATGAAAGCTTTTACGACAACTTTTTTCATAACAACCAAGAGCAGCACCTTTTAATCCACAGCAAGAGCACTTAATTCTTTTGCTTCTTGCCAGCTCAGCTTCCAGATTGACGGCAATATCGTCTTCAAAGTATACATTAGGAGCCCTACATACACTTTCAATGTCAGTCTACCAACAAATGGGAAAACAAGAACAATATTTCCACATAATTACCACTCTGTGCAGTTCCTATGCGCGTGAATTGCATGTGGTACAACTTCATGATCCAAAGTTATAGGCTTTCCTTTAAGGTAGTGTGTCATACATCCAGTAATCTGCAGTAAATATACTGATAAGAAAATCAACAAATAATTGGTTCTAGAAGGATGTGGATTTTGTAACGTACGTTTGATTCTTTTGTGGACTGGCAGAAAGCACATTGCATATAAGACAGAGTGTTACATTTATGTAAGAATGTGGCATTGGATTTTGTTGGAGAACCACGGTTAGCTTCTTCCATCGGTTTGCTGGCTTTTGTATCAACATTTTTAGAAGTTTCTGGCTCATTTGTAGAAAACGTCACCTTTTTAGAAGTTTTTACGCCCTTAGAAACTTTACTTGAAGCACAAACATCTGTCATGGTATTAACAAGAGCAGGATCACTAGGGAACTGATGGATGAAATCTTTGTTATGTTCGGCTACGTTAATATTACTAATTCTTGAATCTTGGTTCTTCAACTTTTTAGTCCTTTTTGTATGTTGCTGATTCGTGATCTCTTTTTTCTTCTTGCCTGTGCTACTGGCGTCATGAATGTTGTCACTGCATTTTTTAAGATTCGAAGAATTTGACAGACCAACTGCACTTGCATCTCCATGATTAGAAGCTTCTTCAACAGCTTTTGTTGCAACTTTCTTGCCACTTCGATTCTGTTTCTTACATTTCACACGCTCACTAGTGTTTCCGTCATTATCTTGATCAGCCTTCGGTGGCACAGTACAAATTTCAACAACTTTATCTGCGTCTCTCTTAACTTTCTTCTTTTGAACACTTTCTCGGGTCTTCTTAACTCTCTTCTTAACCCCTTTGACTTTAGCAACATGGTCAAGCTTTTCTTTTGGAAGTGGAGATAACGTGGGTAAAACCACTTCTATGGTATTGATTTTCTTCTTTTCTTCCATGTTATTGTGTCCATTCTCTTGAATTATGTCGCATTCATCAGATACTTTATCCTGTGTCCCAATTCATTCCAAATTCAGTGGCATGATATCAAAAAATAAGGTAAGTAACCTTATATGAGGTATACGTTTTTTTTTGGCGTGTTATAACAATGTACAATATATAGTACCTGCATCTTCAATGGACTTGCACAAAGCTCAGGAGAACAAGGTCTTTGTGTCCATTCAAACATTCCACTGTCAAACATGTTACCATCCGGCAACGATGTGCACTGTCAAAACACCATCGAAAACTATAAACATATAGTTATGTATGCTAATAAATTATGTCATTTGAACTAATTACAAAACTACCTTTGAGGCAGTGTGAGAAGGATGGTCATCGTAAGAATCTTTGATATCACTAAAGCATGGAGCATCTGGTTGTGACACATTTACAGGTTCAAAAGGTGTAGGTTGTGTTGGTTCTTCATTATCCCGTTCATTTCTCAACCAAAAGAAAGGGGAAAATAACGTGTCTCCATTCTCATGTAAATGAGCCGTGTCTTCTGGTGCAGACACGTTACTTTGAGTTTTATCGTTAATAGACGCAATCTTCCCACTTTCAAGATTTGCAGGCCTTGTTGGTGTCTCTTGTGGAGGATGTTGTGGCACCTGGATCCTTTTCTTCGTTGGAAAAGATGGTCTCTCGATATCAGAATTACATTGTTTAGACCTCTTTGAGGATCCATTTGATGTTTTCCCTTTGTTTTTCCTCTGATTCTGTGTGTTTGGTGTGGTTCTGCAAGTTTTGTTGGTTGTCTTGCTTCCACAAATGATTTCATCACCAGTTTGCTTCTCATTACCTAAATAACCAACCAAAAAATAGTTTGATCAGAGTCCGTGTAAACATACGTACGGTGAATGTATCTACTTGCTATTAGTAGTTCAGACTTATAATGTTTAACACCTTTACAATAGACAAGCAAACCAATACCTTGTGTTTGAGGTTCTGTTTGAGTGACTAGAATGTTGACCCCTGAAGAAACCTCCATGTTCTTGTAAATGCTCACCAACGTATCCATGTGAGGAGCAGGACGAATCTCTGAAACATAAAGAGATTTTGAGTTTAAAATAAAGAAGAATGTAATCTTGGTTTAAATATGTAAGACTTTCGTTATTTAGTTAAACCAATGGTCAAACAATTATGAATAACATAATAACAAGTTAACTTTGAAACACAATGATATAAAATATTCTCATCATCTCTTATATATTAGTTAAATCAACATTTGTTCAGTCGATTTGAAAACTCAGACCCATCGCAATTGACGGTCAAATTGGTTCAAATACTAGTGGACTTGCGTAAAGCACCGCATCACATGTCATGTGCATCATGCGACGCACGCATCAACTGCAGCGACACAGTCTCATTGGTCATTACCATTCACTGTAGCACGCGATGCATACCAAAACTGCAATATCATAGAAGCTCATAATAAACTATATATAATAAATATCATGTCCTTATCTTTTATCTTCTCCTAACATACATTAGTTAAATGCTTCTCAGAATAAGACCTAATTTTATTACAGATCTGATTAAATTCGTGTAAAAAAACATAAAATTAAAAAATACCTCTTCTCCTATACGGAACTTTGCATACAGGACATGTTGAATCGGACTTCATAGACTTATCAATACAAACACTGAAAACAATAATAAACATCAAAACGTCAATTTTCCGGTAATTATAAAAAAATGTATGAATAACAACAAACGAAGAGCTTACTTGCAAAATATATGATTGCAGGTAAGCGAAACCGCGCATTTCAGAAGACTTAAGCTGCATATAAATTAAAAAAAAAAAGTAAAAGTTAGGGTTTATGAGGTTGTGAATGCGGACGATTTAAAGGGAAATAGAAGAATTAGGGTTTACCAGATGGGGCATTTGAGTTCTTCGGCCATTTGTCGCAGGTGCGAAGTGGTATCCATTGTTAAGAAGAGGATTGTGAAGAAGTTGCTGTGAAGATGAAGAAGGTGGAGATGGAAGTTTTTAGGTGAAGAAATTGGGAGTGAAAATGAGTTTGAAAGTTGAAAATTTTGCATGTGGCGGGAGAATTTTTATTGGAGGTTTCAGGCGGCAAATCAGGAAATGATTTGGGATACCTTGCAACGAAAGCTTTGTAATTTTTTTTAACAACAAATTATACTCTTATTCAAAGCTTTATACAGTATTTTTTTTAAGGGCAAATTAAACTCTTATTTAAAATCCCAAAAAATTGTTTTGCACATTACATATGGTTAGTAAGCTACTAAGTCCCCTAGCCCAACCGGCAATTCCCATGTGGTTTGGGTTGGGCCGGCTTCCTCTTCGGAGGTCGCCGGTTCGACTCCCGGGAGGTGCAAACGGGGGGTGGGACGTCCCAATGATGGATCGTATCCTACCGAGGCATGGTGCGGTCTTGAGGGCAACCCGGTTTTACCCAACTGTTACCCCAGCGGTTTTACCCGTGTGGGGGCAGTATGGTTTCCGGGCGAAGGTCAGCTTACGAGACGGCCGGGGCCCAATCGAACATCGCGTCCGGAGGGCGGAGCTGACGGGGGATTGTCTTTGACAAGAACCCGGTGACACTGAGTCACGTACATAGAAAGTCACCCTTCAAAAAAAAAAGTAAGCTACTAAGTCAACCATCCAATACTTGTTTTTGCCTCACCGAACTAGAATGAAACAGTGGTTTTTATCTCATCAACTCGAATCGCACTCATTTGCTCCATTCCAAATTACTTCTCTTTGCTCGGCCCTTGATCTATAGAAACGTAATTATCAACTCATAATTTCATTCATGATTCAATATTGATTACAAAGAGATTTATATATATTCTACTAGTTACAATAATAACCCCTCTAACTTATGACACTTAAATATTTGGCTTAACATTCCCCCGCAAGTTGAGGGCGGGTAACGACCTGCAACATGGATCTTAAAAATTCAAATCTTTGAGTTGATAACGGCTTCGTGAAGATGTCGGCAATTTGATCATCTGTTTTAATAAATTGAACCTTCAGATTCCCTTGACTGACTTGCTCACGAACAAAATGGAAATCTACCTCTAAATGTTTAGTTCTAGCATGAAACACCGGGTTTGCTGAAAGATACGTAGCTCCAATATTATCACACCAAAGAGTGGGTTTATTCAACTTAACTCCCAACTCTTGTAGAAGAGACCTTAACCAGATTAGTTCAGCAACCGTATCAGCAATAGCCTTGTATTCGGATTCAGTAGACGACCTAGAGACAGTTTTCTGCTTACGAGCTGACCATGATTGTCACACCCCCAAAATACCACCTAGGGAATGTCCCTGTTAGGCGTGTGACGTACCAACAACGAGCCACTAATTACATTGAACCCATACGAGTTTCCAAATAAAATCCTCAATTATTAATTAAAAATATCATCAACAAGTTTAAATGAAAACCAACATGTTCAGCGGAAGCAAATAGTAACCCAAAGTTAAATTGTTCAAAACCAATGTATAATAGCCATAATCAATCACATAAGTCCCTCCAGTCGACCCATGACCACTCCAGCTACTCCAGACAGCAAGTTCCCAAATCCAAGATATCTAACGACCTGCGAGCATGCAACACGTGTATCAGACAAGGCTGGTGAGTTCATAGTTTTACGAAAACGATGGTTACCAAGTGTTTAGTTGATCCATTGAATTTAAATCCGAAAATAATGTTGATAATACCCCGAATACAAGACGGCTTCTGATTTACATTGCCCTTTCTCCAATGCTCCTATCAAAGCATTGGTCATGACTAGGTCATTAGTTCAACACCCGTCCTCCCAGGTACGGGGTGAGGTTGCCAAACCTAAGTAGCGCTACTAACTAATACCATGTTACATCTCAGGTAACCAAACAACACGGATGGACTTTAAAGGTGATAGGAAGAGTATATTATCCAACATTCCCGTTTTTACCCAAAAGGCTTATCCCTCCCCGGGATACCCACTGACTGTCCCAACCACCGGGAAGCATTCTCAAGAGAGATGAACTCACCTTAGTTTTGCTCGGTAAGTTTTATTACTTCTACACTTTAAATGTTAAACCCATTACACGCGACCTAATGTATAGTAAACGTAAGTACACATACGTAGGGTCGTGCAATGTCCTAGTGTTTCCAACAACTCAAGGTTTAAGAAATCCAGGTTAACAAGCTGTCATATCATAACATACACGTAATATTATATATCTTTATGTCCGTTGACACATTTCTGCCATCAAACACGTAATCATACATTAACAATGTGCACTTAAAATATAAACATATGCAACACACTGCTCCTTTCATACACGCACATTGGGTCGGCCCAATGCAAACAGGGGTCGGCCCATGTCCAGATTTATTCACATGGAGCCCAACTAATACCTTATAACATGTTCCGATCCATTATCATCTATACCTAATAGTCAACATTGCTATTTGAGTCCATGCTCACTAACATTACGGCCCATTTATTTAACCCTTATGGACAGCCCACTATGACCATAACATTCCATTCCTGAATTTTAAAAGAAACATGCATGTCACAGTTTTTAAAGGAACCACACATCTTGCATGACAAATCATTAATTTAACAATTTCATGGTCCACCACTAACCCCTAACAAATGCTTATCATAACAAGACCATGCTCACATCAAATATACATTACATTAAACTTAACCTCATTCGCAGCCCAATATAACATAATGGCCCCAACTAATTTGCAACCCCTAGCATATGTGTGATTGTATGTCATCCGTTTGATATTCAACCTGCTCGTGCCAATCATGACCCACCCCTTCGATATATTACAGATTATAACATTACAGCCATATGTATAACAATACTTAATCAACCCCTTGTTCATACTCAATTAATTAATGTTAAACCCTAGCCATTAAATAAAGAAATCGACCAGACCCCTCCCCACAACATCAGGAATATTCGCTCAAGATTAACATATTTGTTCATGGTTAAAAGCAGGGGCGGACCCACATTGGTGCCATCGGGGTCCCCGGACCCCAATCTTTTTAAAAAAAATAGTAGATTCGGTATATTAAATTGTATATGGACCCCATAAATACAATTAGGTGGACACCATAGAAATAAAAAGAAAGCTGGTGTAGTGGTAAATCTCCCTCTTTTCCACCAAGAGGTTGTGGGTTCTGTTGGATCGTGTACGTGACCCTGAAAGTCAGTTAAGGTAGTTCAACATCATGTGTAAAGGCGGAATCAATGCACATAACGTCAAAACAGCTCTAATCCTTTTAACTCTTCTTTTCTGATTAATAAACGTGCTTTTACAATAAGATCTGATGAAAATCCGACAGCACTTCGTGATTCACACAATGACCACCTACTGTTCCGTTTGAAATGTGCCTAACACATCCCTATATATAGACAAAGACCCTTCCGTTTGAACATTAACATAATGGTTCAAACGATGCACTCAAACGGAACCCTATCTCAAACTATGAACTCAAACGGAACCCTCATCTTCAAACGGAACCCTTGTTTCATACTACGGTTTCAAACGGAACCCTTATAAACACATCCTAAATCACTAATTAAACCCTAATTTGACATTTAAGCTCCAATTTTGACTTTCTTGATCTAAGACTTGATGAAGATGCAGTCAACAGACATTCTTGTGCATCAACAGGTTCAATCCTTGATAAGCCCATTTTTCTTATTTTTTTAAAAATCTAGTTCAAACCTCACTTTGACTCGACCCGAACGAGGACCGACTTGAAAATGGACCCCATTGAAATAAAATCCTGGGTCCGCTACTGGTTAAAAGCACATATGTTTACCCTATATTATTGTAGCACACAAAATACATACCAAGGTCCCTTATTACTTGATCATGTCATATGTTATATGTCCATTGATGTTCGGCCCATTCATTAACTCAATTCTAACTTAGCAACACATAATCACATAGCATATACAATTAAGGTAACCAACTAAAATTAATCTAAGGGAGAGGAAGGCAAACTAACCGAAGATGAGCAAGATGTACGGAAGAGAAGGGGGGGGGGGGGGTATCCACTGCCGACGAGATATCTTGATGGGGAGGAAATAGGGTTATACGATAGAATGGGTTATGTGCCCCCTATAGGTTACGTAAACATAATAGAAGGAGATTGGGCCAAATATATGTTTCATGGTCTCAAACGGCCCAACATGCTTGTAACCGGCCCAAAGCTCAAACATTATTAACCGGCCCAATGTGGTTTAAGAATAATTATAGTCTAAACGGCCCAACACTAGTCATGCGATACAATGAAACCCACTCGCACAATCACGCACAATCAAGAATCATTTAAGTTTAACAACATCCCGAGCGATTAACAGATTCACCAAAATAAACAGTATGCAAGGAAGTAATACTAGTGAGGAATCGAAGTCACAAGATTGAAAGACACTAACCGTAAAGTTCGGGTTGTCACAATGATACTAAGTTCGAACCCAAGAAGATAGCATAGCCCCCCGTGGATCGACAGTCGAGCGGGCAACTAGCCCAATCGGAATCCGAATATGCTGTAATAGGAACCAACCGCTCACCCCAATGTGAATCAGCAAAGGCATGTAATGTAGACGTTGAGTTCGATGTAAAACGAAGGCCCAGTTGAAATGTTCCCTTGAGATAGTGAATTATACGTTTGACAGTCGTCCAATGGGATTCGTGAGGTTCATGCATGAACTGACATACCCTGTTGACAGCGTAGGCAATGTCGGGCCTAGATAAAGTGGCATACTGAAGTGCTCCAACACAATGGCGATATCTTGTAGGATCGGACATAAGTGGGTCGTCCTTGGTTATCGTATCAGTTTTGGCATTTGTAGGTGTTGCAAGCGGTTTCGATTCTTTTAACCCGGCTCGATCAATAAGTTCCTGAATATACTTCCGTTGAGATAGGATAAGACCCGAAGAGGTGTGAAGAACTTCAATACCAAGAAAGTAAGTAAGACGACCTATGTCAGTGAGAGATACCTGCTGACCAAGTGAGGCAATAATGCGATTAACTGTGTTGGGATCGTTGCCCGTAATAATGATGTCGTCCACGTAAACTAGTAGGTAAACCTGTGTACCCGAGCGGTTAAGGATAAATAATGATGGATCAGTTTTGGAACCATGAAAACCAAGATGCTGTAAGACGTTTGAGAGTTTGGTGAACCATGCCCTGGGCGACTGTTTTAAGCCATAAAGGGATTTGTGCAACTTGCAAACATGATTAGGATGTTTAGGATCCTCGAAGCTCGGTGGTTGACGCATGTAGAACGTTTCATGTAGATCACCGTGTAAAAATGCATTTTGCACATCAAGTTTTTTGAGAGGCCAATTGTTAGAGACGGTAATTGAAAGAACCGTGCGGATGGTGGCTGGTTTGACCACAGGGCTGAACGTCTCATGATAATCAATGCCAGACTGCTGTAAAAACCCTTTGCTACCAATCGAGCCTTGTGTCTAGTCAGGTTCCCATGCTGATCAGTTTTCAACCTGTAAACCCACTTGCAATCAATAACATTAGAATTTGGAACCGGAGGAACTAACGACCATGTTCCATTTCTGTGTAGTGCGTGCAACTCGGCTGCCATGGCTTGAGGCCACTCCGTGGATTCGTTGGCAACAATAAAGGAAGTCAGTTTAGAAAGAACGATAGCGGTGGTGGCGATATTAGCTGAAGGGTCAAAAAAATTTCGGGGTTTAGGATGTGGCCGAAGGTGAGGAGGTCGGTAACGGGGCGTGGTTGGCTGCGAAGGAGAGGAAGTAGGATTAGGTGGTGTTGGTCTGAGGAATAGGGGTTGTTTGGACAGGTTCGGAAATAGGTGGGGTGGGTGGCGATGGTTCGGTTGTAGGAATGGATGGGTTATCGAAAATGGTTAATGGCGGATCAGGAATTGTAGAAAAGGAAGTAGCGGCTGTGGAGGATGAAGGAGGGTCGATGGAGGGTTCAGTAAGGGAGGGAAAAACATGCTCGTTAAATCGGACATGGCGAGCAATGTAGATTCGGTGAGTAGTTTGATCAAGGCATTGATATCCATGATGAGACGGGCTATAACCGAGAAATATACAAGGAGTAGAACGAAAATCAATTTTGTGTTGGTTATATGGACGTAAATAAGGAAAACAGAGGCATCCAAAAACTCGAAGAAATGAGTAATCGGGAGGACGTTGGAAAACTAGTTAATATGGGGATTTGTTTGAGGAAAGACGAGAAGGTAGACGATTGATGAGGTAGACGGCCAGTGGCGGATCCAGGAATATTTTTCACTGGGTTCACTTTTTTAGATACTCCAATTTCATGTAACTGAACATAAAGAATTTCGGGTCGGTTCGATAGTTCGGATCGGGTAAGGTTCATCACATAATAAAAGTACGATTTTCAAGGAAGATCATCCAAAACGATTTTCAAGGGTTTACTAGTTGAAGATGACGATTCAATGTTAGGTGGTGGTTGCCTTTGAAAAAAACTTGAAATATTCTTCTGCATAACTGATAATGCCTAAATACAAAATTCAAGTTTAAAACATACATCAAAACCTGTTTATTCTCAACTCAAAAACCCAATTTCAGCAGCAATATTAACTTAAATAAAACAAACAGCAATATAACTAACCAAATTGACATCTGAGATGTATAACTAACCTTAAATAAAACAAACAGCAATAAAACTCAGATGTATAACTAAAATAAAAACCCAATTTCAGCAATATTAACTTAAATAAAAACCCAATTTCACTATTTCAGCAGCAATATAACTAACCAAATTGACATCTGAGATGTATAACTAACCTTAATCGCTGATTCAGATGTATACCAAATTGACAAATTCAGATGACAAATTCAGCGGTGGGCCGGTGGCGGAACTCGGAAGCAATCGGCGAGCAGCGGAGGCTGAGCGGCGGAGCAATCGGCGGAGAGGTCAGAGGTGTGGAGCTGCTGATGTTGTTGACTGTCTGTTCGTTATTGTTCGCTTGCGGCGTATGTTTTGTAACATAACCCTAAAAGGGTTTTATTACATTAAAGAAAAAAGAGATTAAAAGAGAAAAAAAAAAAAAAAACCGGAACAAAAAGAGATGAAACGGGATTCGAACTTGGGTAAATCAGGAAGAAAAGCGCGGACTTACCAGTGGAACCAAGGCTTGTTTTGTTTATGGGTTCCCTTTATAATTTACTTATGGGTTCCTTTTCAGTTTCTTATATATATATTTACACTAAAAATTAAAAACCGACTGGGTTCCCGGGAACCCGTTCTTTCTACATAAGTCCGCCCCTGTAGACGGCGGTTTGAAAGGTGAATGACCAAAAAGTTTGAGGTGGTTTGGATTGGGCTAGTAAGGTGAGACCGATTTCCATGACGTGGCGGTGGCGACGCTCGACAATACCATTATGTTCACTCGTATGAGGACACGAGTGACGATGTAAACTACCATAGGATGTAAAAAACTGAGTAAGGTTCCGAAACTCGCCACCCCAATCAGTTTGAACACTTTTTAGTTTGGTGTTAAATTGGCGTTCTACTAGGCGAACGAAATTTGTAAAGGTGGTAAAAACGTCGGATTTTTGCAATAGCGGGAAATACCACATATAGCGGGTATGATGGTCAACCCATAACAAAAAATAACGATAACCGTCAAAGGACGTGGTAGTATGGCCCCAAACATCACAATAAACCAAATCAAGTATGTTTTTACTACGAAAAGATGAAATAGGCAAAGTAAGTTTGGACATTTTTCCCAATTGACAAGAAGTACACAAAGATGAACAAAGTTTGTCAGAAACATGTAAAGAAAATGTTTTAACAATATGTTGAAAAACTCGAAAGTGAGGATGCCCAAGTCGTTGATGCCACATAGTAGATAGAGCTCGAAAAGCAGTGAACGCCATCTTGGAAACTGGTTGAAAAGAAGGTAGACGAATGGTGTAGAGACCCTGGTCACCGGGGCCCGTAAGGAGGATAACCCTGGTAGCCTCGTCCTTCACAACAAAAAAAGAAGTGTGAAATTCAAAGAAAACGTTGTTATCTTTGCAAAACTTGTGAACGGAAAGTAGGTTACATTGTAAGCCCGGGACATGAAGTATGTGATTAAGTTGTAAGTTTTTGTTTGAGGTAAAAAATGATTTTGAACCGACATGAAGAATTGGAAGAGAGTTACCGTTACCAATATAGAGGGAGTCATTACCGTAATAGACGTCCGAGTTGTCCATACTAGCAAGATCAGGAGTACCATGGGAATTAATGCCTGTACCCGAGGTCCAAGTAGTATATGAGCCCACCTCCGAGTTAGCATAATTCACTTGAGGTGATCCACGAGAGGATTAGGTGTGATTCGGGCACTGTGAGGGAATATGACCAATACCGCACCTATTGCAATGACCGTAAACCATATTTTGAGTGGACACCCAAGCAAATAGACGAGAGCCTTGTGAACCACCACGGCCACGGTCCCCGCGAGAAAACCAACGGCCCTGACCATATCCACGGGTCGGTCTTGAAGAAGCAGACTGAGAAGCATAATTTGCCTTAGGAGCCGATGGTGAGGCCGACGATTGAGTTGTGGAAGCAAGTTGGTTTGCCAAAAGTTGAAGGTTGGTAATCTGCTGCTGAATCGAAGCCAAATCGGGGGGCAGGGAAGTAGTTGTTGCGGCAGTGGTAACATTGAAGACTTATGGAGAGGCCAATGATGAAGAAACAGTGGACCGAGTGATATATTCATGATCACCAATAAGGCCGTGAAGCTCGTTAAATTGAACCGGTGGGGAGCGGGCAAGAAGATTACTTTTCAAACCATGGTATTCCTCACGTAACCCCGCTATAGTAAGCATGACGAGATATTTGTCTTTGACGGGTTCACCAATATTTGCAAGAGCCGTTGCATATTCTTGAGCGCGGCTGAGATAATCGATACCTTTTTCACCATCTTTCATTGAAATCTTTAAAAGTTGTGTTTTTAGTGTGAACTCATGAGATGCATTCGAAGGAGAATATGCACGTGCTAGACTTAACCACACTTCCCGAGCCATGTCTCCTTGGATGTGTTGAAACGAAGACTCGGAAACGGTGGATATAATAATCATGCGGACGTGTACGTCATTAGCAATCCAGTTTGTAAAATTAGGGTTTGTAGTAGTAGCATCACCGGTTATAATTTTCTCTTCCGGGCAAGATAACGTGTTGTCAACATAACAATAATGCATTAGCCTTTAGAAACGGTTCCAGACTTTCCAGTAGCCATAATTGTTTGGTGTAAGATTGAATGCAAACTTGTGGGAATTATGGGATGTACGTTCTTGAATACTGAAGGCAGTAATCGTTGTCATGATGAGAAAAACAATGATTTTGATACCTGAGAGTAGAACAGGTTAGATGACTGCGACAATTGTTGATTCGATGTTGGCTGCAGAGTTGTTGCGGGTCGATGTTATGTAAAAATAGGAATCCTTTTCCTCCTTTACTGATTTTCAAAAATCATTAATCCCCAAAAGAAATCTAAATCCTCCACTTGGTTTTGACCTGTTGCTTCTGATCGCCTCTTTCACGAAAACCAATAGTCACCTGCCTCTTTCACGAAAAATAATATGCTATCTTTGAAATCCTCCACTTGCTTTCATGAAAGACTATGCTATCTTGTTGTTATCGAAAAAAAATATATTAGGGAATAATAATCCCATGCCCTCAAGTTATTGCCGGCTAGTTGATTTGGGGTTATTTAGGGTTTACAAGTTGATAGGCTCTGGTACCATATCAACTCATAATTTCATTCATGATTCAATATTGATTACAAAGAGATTTATATATATTCTACTAGTTACAATAATAACCCTCTAACTTAAGACAATTAAATATTTGGCATAACAGTAATTACTTGTACCTCCCAAAAAATCATGTCAATGTTTACTCTTTCCCCCAAATATGCTCTCATTTCTCGCCTTCCATACTCCCCAGCATGTTGCCAAAACGATGAGCTGAATATATTTCCTTTTCCGGTCTTCGATCGATGCTATTTTGTGATATTCCAACAAGTCTCAAAGCATCACCAATAAGGCATATTTGAGATGTGTTTTTGATGATGTGGCAATTTTTTGGTGTTTTTATTATTGGGTGAAGTTGTTTGTAAGGAGAGAGAGTGTGGTCTAGTTTGTGGTGAAAAACTAGAAAATATGAGTTATGCGAGTATATGGAGGAGAGAGGAGAGAGGAAAGAGAGTGGTGTTTTTAAAGAGAGAGAATTTGTTGTGAGTGGGCATGAGAGAGAAATGAGTTGGGCAGGTGCCATGTCACTCATTTTTTCTCCCCCTTACTGTGGATGCTCTCATTGAGAATGTGAATAGTTGTTGTATTATGCACCACTTACTTACCTTGTTCCATAATATTGCCACTACTAAACAGCCCGTGAAGAGACGATCTGCATCCTCATCCGATTCCCCACACAATTTGCAAGTTGGAGATCGGGGAAGCATACCTCTTTTTTTATCCCTCTTATCGTTGCTAATCGGTCTTGCACTCCACGCCACCCAAATATATTCACTTTTTTTAGTGCCCACTTAACCCATTCCTACGGGTAAAATGGAACTGCAAAGCAGTTTAACGACTTCCGAGCACAACTCACCGAGAACCTACCATCACTTGCGGGTTACCAGATCCACTTGTCCATTTGATTCCCCAAATTTGTTGAAGACATCGGATTTGTAGATGTTGTAATTACCTAAGTTGATCGGTCGTGTATGGGTTACTTCTCCATTCCCACTCCACCATCCTTTCTTCGACAGTTTCTCGCTTATGTTTTCTAATTCGAACAACTCCGGAAACATGTCCCTCAACGGTCCGTCCCCAACCCACCAATCTAGCCAAGATCTGATATCCATCCCTTTCCCCACTTCCCCTTTTATCAATTGCCTGATATATAAGTTGTATTTTTCTAGCTCTTTACGCATCTTTACAATGTTGTTCCATGTGCCCGAGAAACCTTCCTTGGTCGATAGATACAAAGACGAATGTTGATGTGAATGGATTGCCATGATTGTTCTTCCCCATAATGTGTCTTTCTCATGCTTGAAACGTCATCACCATTTTAAAATTAATCTTGTGTTCATGTCTTTAAGAGATCTCAACCATAGTCCCCCGTTTTTGACTTTTCATCATTTCCACCCCAAAAAAATCTTCTTCTAAGTGCTTCCAACGTATCCAAAACACCTTGCGGTGCCTTGAATAAAGAGAAGAAATATAATGGAAGGCTATCTAATGTTGCTTTTAACAAAGTTAGTCTCCCACCCGTTGAAAGCACCTTAGACTTCCACAAAGATAACCGTTTTTTGAAACATTCCACAATACACTTTCATTGATGGATTTGATTCATATTTGCCCCCCACGATCACCCCGAGATACTTACAAGGAAACTTCTCAACTTTGCAATTTATTAATGATGCCATTTGGTTTAAAGAATTTTCGCCCACCCAACCCCAAATAAATTAGACTTTTTGTGTTTTTATTTTCAAACTCGAGATGAGGTAAAAGCCCCTCATTAGACGAATAATGTTGCTTATGGAGTTTTCCTCCCAACCCCCATAAACACAACACCATCTGAATACATCATGTGAGTTATGACCGGCCCATTATTTGGAAGTCAGATACCCTTAATGATTCCTAAAGTCGCCGCTTTTGTCATGAAGCCCGTTAAATATTGAAACCTCAAACCCTCTCTGTCAACAACATCTAAAAGATTAGGAGGAAGGAGCTCTCGCTCTCTTCCATATTCAATTCTCGGAAGAAAATGATCAGAAGCGGATTCTACGCATCAGACTAACTGGAGTTCATGCTTTCCTGCGTGAGACAAAGGAAGCACAAATTTACTTACTCGGCGGGAAGGGAAATGAAAGACTTGTCCTCCCTCTCAAAAGAAGGTTTTTTCAACTATAGAAAAATCAAAAGATATATAAAATAGATAAAGATATATCGGCTTTTTCCTTGTTCGTCAAGCTTTCGAGCAGCTCTTTCAACTGCCGCCTAATCCCCCTCAAGAACCGAGAGCCGCCCAGGGACTGGACTCCTCTTGACACTTCCATAGCAATTATAAAAATAAACTGTGACATGAAGCCCGTTAACACTTCCATAGCAATTATAAAAATAAACTGTGACAATGGATCACCATGGCGCACTCCTCTATTACATTGGAATTCTAATGTAGGCATGGTTGTAAAAGTCCCGCCTAGGCTCCAAGTAGTCCCCGAGTACTCGCTACAAGGTAGGCTGCCGAGGCACGAGTACTATTCTCCCAGGCCAATTACTCCCCGAGTAATCTCCGCCTAAGCCGAGTACTTCCTGAGTACTCCTGAATCCGACTAGGGAGCGCTTAACGACTTTGCAACCATTATGTAGGTGACCCTTTTATTAGAACCAACGCTTTAGAGGATGCCAAAATACCCCTTACCCATTTTCTCCAAGCCTTTAGGAAAGCCATTTGTTGGAGAACCGGATCAATAAAATCTCAATTTATTGAGTCGTATGCTTTTTCAATATCAATTTTTAAAACAAAAGCTTCCTTTTAAGATTTTTTCAAGCTTCCTTGCTGAACGGAAGCTTTGTAATGTTTTTTTTGAACGACAAATTTCTTTTATTCCCTATTGTCTGTGGGACTTAAACCAAATATCTCCCCTCCCAAAGTGTTTTAAAGGCTTTACCTTTGCCAATGGACCACCACCCCATTGATTTTTGTAATGTTATTAAACAATTTAATAACAAATGTCCAATCACTCTTCCACCCAAAGAATACAACGTGGTGATCGGGCCCACCCTCCCATGAGGAAATCTACAACTAGGAATACCTCTGGTTCAACCCGAAAAAAAGAACAGAACGTGATGCCTAACTCACCATACCAGGAGAAAACTCACAACTAAGAAAACCTCATGGCTTAACCCGGAACAAAATTTGTCCTAGACGAGACTCCAAACTATGATCTCTCATTTAAAAAGTCATAGGGCTACGGGTCACCAAAACTTCACAAGGCTTGATACTAATATATTAATAGCATATTGTTAATATAACTATTTTATTCATTTAACTCGTTCTGAAATTTTTAAACAAAGAATAGTGTAGAAAAGTTTTTAATGTGAAGTTTACAATAAGGAAATGTTTTTGAATGTTATTTGAAAAACAAAAAAATCAATTTTCATCGTTGCTAAAAACCTAATTTATTACAAAAAGAGAAATTAAATATATGCTATTTGTTAATATGGATGTACCAACGTGACCGTTTAGTGAGCTTGATTTACTTTAATTTAACATGTGTGAGATGTTTTATATAGTAAAGTATAATGATGTTTCCAAGCATCGTGTTCAAGGATAAAACGTACTAGAAAGTTGAAATCGGTGAAAATGCTACAAGTCATTGAAAAATGGTATCTCGTCCCTTGAATGTCAGAGATCATTTTCAATGAGACCTTTCAAAAACATTGGTGACCTATCTACCTTTAAGTGTCCCAAAAGGACAGGACATCCTGGTGGTTAAGTGGTGTGCTTCACAACCAAAAAGTTGACAATTCAAATTTTGCGATATGATACCATTGGGTGGGTTTACCAACATATTGGGCGGAGCCGAACTTGTTATTAAAGCTTCGCCTATCCACAAACGCACGTTCAAATTACACCAAGAATCAACATCCCGAGTTGCATTTGCATCTTGTGTATAGCTAAGTAGTGACCGACCAGGTTTTTCGATGCCTAACGGAATGTCGCCTTGGTGATACATATTTGATGTGCATTAGTCAAGCAAACAAATGGTTGGTATGCAATTAGCTTGAGAGTTGGGTTATTCCTAAAAGGGTACAAAGAAGACACCCCTTCACCTAATGAAGAAGAAAATCTTGAATTGTAGGATGGATGATGCTTGGTTCATACTTCATATATCCATATAACCACATAGGGTTCCAACATTAGTTATTTTAACGTGTATGTCGTTAATTTCCACATATCATAAAGTTGTAGTACTTGACACAATATCACGTTCATGCTCGTATCTTTGATAATTAACACTTAAGGATTTTATTTAAAAATGCTTCGATAATCCTTTGCATTACAAGCTCTTTCTTGAAGAAGGCATGTAACAATGATTATCGAAGCATTTTTGTCTAGTTATAAAGCTGCTACCGTCATCACCAAACCCCTCCGCCATAATATAAATACAACAGGTGAACACATTTTGATATCTTTTCTCTATAAAACAACTAATTATAACCCAAGTCCATTTCGAACACAAGTTGTTTTTACCCTGACCCATTATGTTCAGAACCCATTTGACCTAAACTCACCCGACCATTTTTCAAGACTTATATACCATAAACAAGATCAAAATTTGATTAGTGTTAATAACATAAAGAGGCGTAATCAGTTCTATACAAATCAATTGTACATCCAGGCTTACAGCCTCCATTTCAAGGGCACATGCCGAAAACTCAATGGCCCAAAAATACTCAAAAACATCAATCATGGATTCATGGTTCATCTTCATGAATCATGACCATGCCCACCATAATCCACAATCCCATGTTACATAAGTTTTCACAATAACATCACAACAAAATCATGGTACATAAGAACCAAAAACACAAAATCCCCACTCATCAATTGCTGACTTCTTTTCTCATCTAAAGTTACAGCAGCGAGCCCGTCCTCTTGCTAAATTATCCCACAAACACACCATTTGTCTTGGTGACTGATAATGTGCGGTGTAATAATTATCTATACACCCGTATTGACAGAACTTACCATTGTGGGAGTATTGGATCGGGTTGGTGCTGTTGAACTGCTCAACCCACATTCCCATGCTCACGTCTTCCATTTTAAATATCTGCCAAACGGGTCACATAAAGGAAACATGTCAGACAAGTTTAAAGTTGAAATACATCCAATGTGCATTCAAAATCTCGAATTCATAAAACATCCAAAGTAGTTGTCTCAATTGCTTAGTGTTATGTGCCTTATGTCCAAGGCAAAAGACAAAGGGGTACATGCACTAATCGGCAGTTGTCTCAATTGCTTAGTGTTATGTGCCTTATGTCCAAGGCTTGATGCAAAACTACTATAGAGCCGGGGGTCTCACTGGAAGCAGCCTCTCTATTCCTACGGGGTATAGGTAAGGTTGTCTACATCTTACCCTCCTCAGACCCTACCTTAGCTTTGCTATTGGTGGGATTTACTGAGTATAATGATGATGATGAAAACATCATAAGTAGCTCTTTTAAAAGAAGTTTGATTACTTTTAAATTCATATTCTGCATGCTAAATCATTTTTATATATAAAAAATTTGTATAAAAAAGTGTGTGTGATTTACAAGGCTACAACCAGCCAGTGGCGGACCCAAGATTTTTTTCCAATGGGGTCCATTTTTCGGTCGGGTTAGAGCGAGGTTTGAACTAGATTTAAAAAAAAATAGAAAAAAACAGGCTATACAAGAATTGAACCCATGACCTCTTATTGTTAAAGAGGGAGGAGGTTTACCACTACACCAGCTTTACTTTTCTTTCTATGGTATCCACCTAATTGTATTTACGGGGTCCTTATAAAATTTAATATACCGGATCTACTAATTTTTTTAAAAACATTGGGGTCCGGGGACTCCGACCCGTTCAATGTGGGTCCGCCCCTGCAACCAGCCCATTTTGTCACTAAATCTACAGAAATTTAGAGGGGTATATAACGGACCCTGAGCTTTCTTTTCGCGTGTTGGGATACGATGAATTTAGCTATATCAATGGAAATAATATATCCTGGTCCATTTGCATAAGGTGGATATACTGCTTCTGGCCATTCCTGCAACATTAATATGTAAAGAACCATTTCAGATCAGATCAGACAGTACTGTAACTAGTTATATCATTTGCCATATAGATATATGATTAATTGTTATCGGACCTCAAAACTGACAGCCCATTTGCCATGTCTAAGAGGCCGGTGATAGAGATTAAGATTTCCCATGTAAAGGGATCGTTGTTGCGGGACCCTCTTTAGTTCTTTCAAGACGGTATCCACCCGTGTAAAAGTGTCATCATCACATTTCATCACATATGAAGCACTCACATTTTGAACCTGCAATTACAAGTGGCAAGACTGTAACTAAAATGATTGTAAAAAAGCCAGTTTGCAAACTACGGATAGCTATAATCATAATTACCGCATATTCGCAGATAGCTATAGTTTTAAGCACCACGAGCTCATAATGATCCATAAATGTTAATACAACAATATCACCAAAGTAATCAGCCTCCTGTTTCAAAACTGCATTTTGCTCCTTCCTTGGAGACTGCAATTTAACATAACTTTTGTGACAGCCAAAACAAAAATCAGAAATTATTTTAAAAAAAATACAGTTTTAGATTTCTTACCAGTGCAACAAAAAAACGAACAACAACATCTGAGGACTTAATTGCTGAAGACTGCATCCATGTTTTCCTAATGGCCATACGCTCAGCAAAGTGATTTGTAGCAGATAAAATCCCGATAAAAACCCGTATACGATGACGTGGCAAAGGTTTAGCTTTCCATTTTTCAGACTTTTCTATTACCCTTTGAGGTGAGAAGCTCGGGTGAGAAGTTGGGAGTGATGTAGCGAAAACAGAATGCACATCTACATCCCCTTTAATTGCTAATCCTGTTGCATCCTCAAGTGTATACCCCTGTAGCAAAGATATATTTTACATCAGTTGATGGGTTATATGAATGTAATTGGTTGAATAAGCAATATTATGAAATTGGATTAACATACTGTACGATACGGGAAGGAGGTGACATGGCGGCCTCCGGCATTTATATGGTATCCATCAACTCCAGCACGTATGGTAAGCACAAATAATTTACCTTCCACAAAAGGAAATGGCCACGTCATTTCGGGTTTCTGTGCCCGTCCTATAAATCGTTTGAACCATGATGATGTTCGTGACTCTTTTGAATCCACCACATCGTTACGCATCCATTTTTCACATCTTGGAAATCCATCGACTGCAAAATATAGTACATCAAATACCAAGAAAAAACCAAGCTTTATATTCTCTTCCTATTTTTATAAGTTGATAATTATAGCAATGTGCTTACCAAGCATGTCATCATCGCCTTTTGATGGTAAACCATCACACCTCTGAGCTGCCCCCCATTGCATCCTGTAGCACGTATTGTGTTCAATAACCGACTGATGGCTCCAATCACCTCTCAACCGAGGATTCAAATGCAAAATTTTCGGCGGATCTTCCGCAACCACAGATTTTAGCCCCTGCAACTCAACTTTAAACTGCGAAACCAAAACCATCGGATCACCTCCCTTTATTCTTGCAAGCTGAGGAACATACTCTTTATGAGCATAATGAGGAGTTCCCACCACCGTTATAGATGACCCCGCAGCAAGACCACAGGGAAGAAACATGATCCGATCCCCTTTAGTTAGTTCTTCACCACTAACCGATACCCACTGCGGACACTCTTCTTGTTTCCCGTCAAGTATAGAAGACAACTTAGTATCGTTCTCATTGTTCTTATGAACCTCTTCCCACGCCTTTAACCCTAAACTCCAAGCTTCACCCGCCATTTTCTCCAATCCCGACATATCCTTCGTCCTACGTCTCTGCCTCAAGATCTTACCGGTTAACCGCCCGTATCGCGGATCAATAGGAGGCAAACCATCATCCTTCTCATCTTGACTATCCGTTTGACCAACCGTTTCAAAACCGCTCTCGTTCTCTAACGTTTCCCTATTTATATCACCAGATTCAACTTCTAACTTATCTTCTTCTAATGTAGATCTTATTAAAGGTTTACTCACTTCTAACTGTAACCTACTTACTACTTCATCATCATCAGAGCTAGTTGATGCCTCAAAATACACAGAAAACTTAAAGCAAACAACAATCAAATACAATGCAGCTAATCCAAACAATATATGCGGCAGTTTAAGTCTTCTCAAACCGAAAACTTCACTACGTGATCTCTTCATTCTCGATTTCTCAATTAACATAACAAAATCGAACACATTGAGCTTTAATTAGGGAAATTTGAAGCAATCGCATTACCTAATTTCAGTTGAAAAGTTGCAATCGATAATATAAAACGTAAGATTAAGAGAATCCGCGTACCAGGATTTGGTCAAGATGTGTTGTGATCTTATTACCTGAAATTGAATGCGGAAAAACCGGAAGAAATCAGTGGAAGTTTAAAGGGATCGGAAAGATTTGAGTAAACGTGAAAAAAAGGTGAGAATGAAGGTGATGAGTAGACATAATAATTGTGTTATTTTAGGGCAGCTAGACTGCGGGTGAGCAGAGTGGTGCGGTAAACACCATCAGCGACGGTGTTACCGATCGGTAACAGGTAACACTGCCGCTGATGGTGTTTACCGATCGGATGATGGATGGTTTCATTTATTATGTTTTTTTTTAAATAATAGTTTACCTAATTCAAGATAGGTAAACTACCGTCAATGTTTTTGAGTATTAGGTAAATAAAATATGTAAATTGACGTGACACTGTCTGATTGGGTGAATAGGGAGTTTACCTATTCCTAATAGGTAACCACTCCCTTCACCCTTATTTGTTGAATAAAATTATGTTTTGTTATCTACATGTATTGATTAAAATAAAGTATCAATAGTTGTGTAAAATGTGACTTGAATGGTTTTAACGATTAAACGTTGAACACAATCTTGTCTGGGATGAATAGATCATGTTTAAGTGTGTTACACGTAATACATGACCGGGTTATGTCTTTTACTTTTAATTTTTGAGAGTTACGGTAGATGGAACTCATCCTCGCAATCTTTAAACTATATCAGGGTCAACGTCTGAAGAAACACGGAACTAATTAGGGGACTAATCAGTTTGGTTTATGTTTCTACCATGATGGTTAATCTTCTTTATGGTTTCCTGAGCTCCTTAATGACTGCGGTTATCTGCAAAACAGAACACCGATACTCGTTAAGAGGGGAATGTGGGGGTTTCCCTCTTAACCGGGCTCCGACGTGAGAATAAGCGACTGCTTTGGGGAGATAATCAAGTAGTAAGTAAAGAGGGTAAAGGGTATGGAATCTTTAACCTGTGAAGTGAGGTCTCTATTTATAGCCGGAGAGGTGTAAGAGGATATGGGCTGATGGGCCTTGGGCCTGAGGGCGACAACATGGAGGATATGCTCCTTGTCTCACTGGTGTCGACCGTTAGTGGCTTCTAGGAACTTTCTGGAGCTGGCGTAATGTGATTGGAGCCACGTGTCACTGTTGTCGGCCTGGCCGTCCTTCTGCCATCAGCAGGTAAGTGGAGATCGTGGGGCAGTTATCTCTGCCTTATGATTGGTGCCATGTAGGCGTCCTTAAGTACTTTTTGTCTCCTGCATGTCAGATGATCGTGGAGCACGATTGAGCAGAGCCAGACGGACATTGATTGGCTCTTTTCTCCTGCTACTCGTACCTTGAGTACTATTTGGATAGGCCTTGCGCCGTAGTCACGCATGATTCCTGCTGAGCACGTTACTACTCCGCGCGGGATAGGGGCATCCAAATGTTCTTTCAGAATGCTAAGTGTTAGAAAAAGAGTCTCCACTTGCTCAGACCTCGCGCCAGATCGTTACATGTGTTTGTAACCCGCGCGAGGTTGGCAATAAGAAGAAGCACGTTGATTAAGGAGTATGGTCCTGCGCGCGTCCTGACTGGAGGGTTGCGCGGCGTTTCTGGGACCATACCCCTTCAAGTCCCCCCAGTCCAGTGCTGCACCATGGGCAGGGCAAGTGGTTGGAGCTCTGGACTTAAAATAAAAGTTGTGGAAAATGTTTCCTTGGCTTTGGTAGATGGGGCGCGAGTAAGTTCTGATTGTTAATACTGCGCGGTCTTGGTGGCTTCTGCATAACGTTTGCGGTAATTTGGGCGGGAGAATCCTCGAAATTTGAATTCTGACGGTTTGGTGAGAATGTCGTGGTTGGTGACGTTTGATTTGACCGCTGACACGATTGTCATCAAGTTGTTGCTGAGGGTTCGGCTTTTCGTCAGGAGAGTGAGGCCCACGCGCGCGTGGTAACCGTCACTCCGGGAAACACGTCTTACGTGGTGTTTTTCAATTGGCTACGCTCGCGGCGATTTCGGCACGGTTACCCATCGCATTAAATGCGATGGGTATATATATCTGAAGAGACATGAGGGGTTACCACTTTCTCTTCTACTCTTATTCTTTATTTCCTCTCGAATACCTCTGGATCTTCAAAGTTTGAAGAACACGGTTGCAGATCTTCACATCCTTGAAGAACATCGTAGCAGATCTTCAAGTCTGTTTGCAGAATATTCAAGACTTCTTTGTTGATTTATCAATGGCTGAGGAACACCATGAAGACAATCCCGGAGAAGAAGGCCCTGTTCCGGTTCTCCGGTGGGATTTAGGGCTGTTTGAACAAATAGTACGGGGTTTCCGGTTTCCACCGGAATGGGATGCTAGGTACCCCGGTCAAAACCAGACGGCTGCCGAAGCACCGCCGGGGTACATCACCTTGTTTGAAGACTTCTTCCATCAAGGTAATTTCCGACTGTCGGCGACGAACTTTCTGGCTCATATTCTTCAGTTCTATGGGTTTCATGTATCTCAGATGAGCCCTCCCGGGATGGTCCGGGTTCGACATTTTGAGTTCCTCTGCTGGTCGCATGGCATAGAGCCAACGGTGGAAAAATTTAGGGTGTTTTATCAGCTAATTCGAAACATGGGGTTTTACTCGTTTGCCAGCCGAGGCGCTGCAAAGAAGATACTTCTCAATCCTCCTAAGAGTTTCCATGACTGGAAGCCAAAATTCTTTTATATTTGCGATGAGGTTATTCCGATTGCCATGACGTTTCGCGCCTGGACTGAAGCGATTGTGAAAGAAGACTTGCCGATCCCCAAGACTGAGGCTTGGTATCGGGAGCTTACTGCCACCCCAAACCGAGTGTTTGGGGAGAATGTCTTAGTAGCGGCGCGGATGAGCGATCAATGGCTGCCTGATAGCAAGGAAGTTCCTATCTTGATGATTGATGATAGAGGTTAGTAATTTCTTTAGTTTCACTGATCTTGTTTTGTAGCTTGTGTTTTATTTATATGATTTTTCGTGTAGAGGCGCGTTTGTATCAAGCTGCCTTCGCCACTTTTGGCGGTTCCATGGGTGTGCGCTCGCTTCAGGCTGGAGAAGAATACTGGTATGACCAGATTAAGGGTAACTTTATGTACCCGGTTGCTGATGCGTTCGCCTCGCCGCCTACTGCAAACGAAGGTGCGCACATACCGAAACCTCGTCCTTTGCGCTCTGTGACTTCTGCTGGGAAAGAGGTTGTCTATCTTTCCAGCGAGGAGTCTGTAGGTTCTTCAAACGGGGAGCTAAGTTCGTGGTCTAACATCTTTGCAAGTGTGTTGCGCGACTTGGGTATTGACCCAGAAGAGAAGAAGAAGAAAAAACCAGTGAAGAAGAAGAAGGTTGTTGCCTCGGATGTTGAGGTGACCAGCAAGGAGGCTGGGAGTAGTCGCGCAACCGTTGGTGCTGGTGATAAAGGTATTCTTCGCCTTCGTCAGAGTGACTTGAAAGATTTCGTGGTTATTAGTGACTCACTTGAAGGCTTGTCGCGCGCAGGCGAGAAGAAGACTGGAGCTGGTGGCTCAGGGAGCGCGGGTTCTCGCAACCCGGATGCTGGCGCTACTCCTTCCTCTGTTGCGCATGAGGAAGAGGAGGATGAAGAAGAAGAGGAGGCTGCTGAAAAATTGATCAGCAGAAAAAGAACTAGGAGCGAGACGACTGCTGGTGTGTCTGTTGCGTCGAAGGCTGGAGGGGTTCTTGTGCTTGGTAAACAGAGCAATCTGCGCTCACTTTATAAGTTCTCTCCTGGTAAGTTTGTTTTTAGTTCTTCCTTTTTTGTTGCTCTCTTTTCTTGATCCCTTGGTTTCTGCAGAGGGCAAGAAGAAGACCTCTGAGAAGGGTGTTGTGTTTACGGAGCCAGAGCCAAAGAGGCCTAAGATTACCATCAAATCTTCGAAGACTGCTGGGGTAGGGTCTGAGAAGGACAAACAGATTGCTGAAGGGGACACGGCGAAGGCTGCCGAACAGAAGAGAAAGGTTGATGAGGACAAAAGGAAGAAAGCTGAGGAAGAGAAGAAGAGGAAAGCTGAGGAGGATAAGAAGGCTGAAGAGGCGAAGGGGAAGAAAGCCTCTGATAAAGAGAAGGAGAATGAGAAGAAAAAGGCTCTTGAAAAGCCTATCGATGAAACCTTGCAATACACCGGTGCCGCTGTTACCATAATTCAAGATAAGGCGCAGGGTCCGGAGGTTGTGAGCACCATGGGGCCTGACCAGCCCCAGCAAGAGAAAAGGAAAGAGCCTGACGTGGATAGGCCAAGCCATTATGCGCGGCCTGAAATTTCGCATCGCTCCAAGGGAACAACTGGGAGGTCGGGTCCATATGTTTCTGGAGGCGCGAGCTCTGGTGGCGCTGGGGGTTATAACCCACAAGTTATCGGTGCTAAGGACACCCTTGGTGATATCTACTATAAGACTTATACTGAAGAGGAACGTGGTGACGCTCCCCACCAGGCTCCCTGGGGTTTAAAGCAAAAGGACACCTTTCAAGAGTTTGGCCCTTGCTGCGATTGGTTTTTAAACTCCTTTCCTCCTGGTGAGGTTAACAGGCAGAAAGCGAAGACTCATGAAGGGCTATACCGTACTTATATGCTCGGGGAGGCCAATGCTCGCGCTGCGAACCACCAAATCGTCCGTGAATGGCGGACGATGGTTAGGGAGCGGTTGGACTGGGAGAACTATCGTGAGCGACTCGTCAGGCAAGTGAAGGAGTTTGAGAAGGCCAATTCCAAGTTTGAGGAGGAGAATGCAAAGTTTGAGGCTGACCGGAAAGCGGAGGAATGGGGGCGTGAGGGCCTGAAAAGCAAGCTTCAAGCTGCTGAACAGCAATTGGCTAAAGAGAAAGCTGACTTCAAGCGCATATGTGAGAAAGACAATGAGCGCGCGTTCGCGGCTCGTAACAAGATTGTCGATCTTGAAGCCAAGGTTGCTGACTTGACAGCGAAGGTCGAGGATGCGCAAGTTGCGCTAGCTGCCAAGGAGCAAGTTGAGGTTTGAGAGACTTCTCTTCTCTATTTAAGTCTTATGTTAGCATAGGTAAGTGAGTCTTTCACCCCTTGCAGGTTGAATTGGCCGAAGTGAAGGTGCAGCTGTCTAGCAGAGACAAAGATCTTAAAGCCAAGGATGTCGAGATCGCTGAGCTGAAACGCCGCCTGCGAGAGCAGGTTGACAAAAGTGAATCCTTGGAGATCGATCTGGAGGCTGAAAAGTCTAAGGTTGCCTCAGCTGAAGAAGCCAGGCAAAAGGACGAGGATGCGCGAGCCATAAGCTCTTCTGCCTTAAATGTGGCTCAGAATAATTATGCTGAGGTCCAGGGCATTGTTGATGCGCTATCCTCGGATATTGAATGGCTGCGCGGCAGAGGAATAGTTCTGGTATTTGTCTCTTTTTAACGTTAAAGTTTTATTTACCTAGTCAGCTCCTCATTTGCTCATTCTGATGTAGATGGCTAACTCGATTCTGAATGCTGGCGAGCTGGACAAGACTGTCGCTGCTTTGATAGATGCTTCCCGCGCTGTTGGTCATCGCGGAGGTTACATGGAGTGTGCGCAACATGCCGAGGAAATGTTTGGTCAAGAGTTTGATACCAGTCATTGCTCGGTGTCCGATGGAGCTGATGCCGAGTTGGCTCGTGCTGAAAATGCTTACAATCATTTAGCCTTGCCTGTGATGGACTTGGTTTCGAAGGCGCTTGAACATGATGACTGGTGTGAACGTATAAAGGGCATTCTTGACCCACCAGAGCATGTTGAACTTTCTGACGAAGATGAAGTGGCGGGCAATGATGGTGATGGTGAGGGTGATGGTGGCGATGAATAGATAGTGTTTTCAGGCTTTGTGCCTTGTAATTTTTCTTTATGCTTTGAATGTAAGTTCTTGCGCGGTCGCGCTAGTTTTAAATGGAATGAACGTTATCTGTTGTCTATATAACTGTTGCGCGGTTGCGCTTGTTTTAAATATGATGCTTGTTTATCCTTTCCCGTTACAATTATTGCACTGTTGCTAGAAATTTGGTTAAGTTAGCGCGAATAAATGTAAGAGTGGCTCTTGTGCGAGTGTAACTGGAGTGTTTTCGTGCTAATCAAAAGTTTAACATGCATTTGTAACGAAAGGAGTGAGCGTAAAAGAAAACATGTCGTATGCTTTCATTGACTTAGAAACAGGCTCTTAGGCCAATCATACATTGCTTGTAACGTAAAAGGCGTGTAGCCAACATAGGAAAGTAAAAAGGCGCATGGCCAACAACAGTGGTGAAGGCGTAGGGCCGGAAACGATTACATATAGCATTTGCGCAGTTGTTGCGCGTTCCATGTCCGTAGGATGATGTGCCCATCCAGGGTGCGTAATTTGTAAGCCCCTTTTCCTAGCACCTCGTGAACCAAGTATGGGCCTTCCCATTTGGGTGCTAGCTTTCCTGGGCGTTCAGCATTTGATGCTTCGTTATCGCGGAAGACGTATTCCCCTGGAGTGAAGGTACAGATGCGGACTCTCGCATTGTAGTACCTTTCTAGTTGTGTTTTGTACTTGGCTTCTTTAATTCGCGCGATTTCGCGCCTTTCTTCTAGCAAATCCAAGTCAAGACGACGCTCTGCCTCGTTGTCGATTGCATTGACTGCTGTCAAACGCGGAGAGGGCAGGCCAACTTCTGCCGGGATAACCGCTTCTGAGCCGTAGACTAGGCTAAAAGGGGTTTCGCCGGTACTTGTTTTCGGCATGGTCCGGTGAGCCCACAAGATACTCGGGAGCTCATCCACCCAGCCTCTTCGCTTCGTGCCCAGTCGGGCCTTTATCCCATCTACAATACACTTGTTCACACTTTCAACCTGTCCGTTGGCCTGAGGATGCGCAACGGAGGAGAAAGTGTGTTCGATTTTCATTTCTTTCAACCACTTCTGGAGGTCCTCGGACGCAAAGTTGGTGCCGTTGTCAGTTACAATCTTGAGTGGTAGGCCAAATCTGCAGATGATGTGTTCCCAGATGAACTTGCGCACCATCATGGCTGTAGTTGAAGCAAGGGCTTTGGCCTCCACCCATTTCGTGAAGTAATCGACGGCCACTATTACAAACTTGACGGCGCCAGGAGCCTCTGGGAAAGGTCCCACCATGTCAATTCCCCACTGCTGAAAGGGCCAAGCAGTGGATACGGGGATAAGATCGTTCTTAGGGCGCAGGGTTTTTGGAGAGTGCCGCTGACAGGAGTCGCATTTGCGCAACTCCTTCAGGGCGTCAACGTCATCCCTGGCCAATAATATCCGGCGTTCATAATCTTCGCAACAACCATGCATGGTCCTGCATGGATGCCGCAGATCCCTTCGTGGATCTCCCTGATCAAGTAATTTGCATCTTGGGGGTCCACGCAGCGCAGTAATGGCCCCAAGAAGGACTTGCGGTATAAGATACCACCATTCATTTCGTAATGCAGGGCCTTGTTCTGAATCTTCCTTGCCTCTGCTTTACTTTCAGGGAGTACTCCTTCTTGCAAATATTGAATGATAGGGGTCATCCAGGATGGCTGCCCCATCTCGATCACGTTGACTTGTCGTTGCAGAATTGATGGATTCTTGAGTACTTCAATCCTTACATCTTTGGCGAGATGTTGAAAGGAGATTGAAGCAAGCTTGCTCAAAGAATCAGCTGGTTTGTTTTCAGAGCGATTGATGTGGATTACCTTGTGAGACTTGAATTGTTGAAGCAACTCTTTTGCCTGCTCTAGATATATGGCTATAACCTCACCCTTTGCATCGTATATACCGTTAACTTGGCTGGCTATCAGGAGTGAATCAACGTGTGCTTGTAAATTCTTAGCTCCCATTTTGATGGCGAGGCGCAAGCCTGCCAGAAATGCCTCGTATTCCGCCTCGTTGTTGGTGTTTTTAAAATCCAACTTGATGGCGTAAGTGAATTCATGGTTTTCAGGGCTTACTAGGCGCAATCCAGCTCCCGCACCGTCCTCATTTGAGGCCCCATCAGTATAAAGCATCCAAGTCTCATTTGTCGTGTCTTTTTCGGGAGTCTCCACCAGCTCACAATCTTTGATTTTATCAACTGGGACTTCTGTGATGAAGTCCGCTAGAACTTGACCCTTGATGGCTGGGCGCGGCCTGTACAGAATGTTGTGGCCCCCCAGCTCGATGGCCCATTTTGCTAACCGCCCGGATGTTTCTGGTTTTTGCAATATCGTGCCGATGTGGAAATTTGTAAGTACGGTGATCACATGCCCTGTAAAATATCTGCGCAGCCTTCGGGAGGCGTGTAGTAGCGCAAGCACCAATTTCTCCATCGTTGAATATCTCGTTTCCGGGTCGGTGAGTACCCTGCTGACGTAATAAATTGGAGTTTGGACTCCATTTCTCTCCACCAGTAATACTGACCCTACTGCCTTATCTGAAGAAGATAAGTACAGTACGAGTGGCTCTTTTTCAAACGGTGCAGTCAGGGTAGGGAGCTCGATCAAACATTCTTTCATTTGCTGAAAAGCCTTTTCTGCTTCCGGGGTCCACCTGAACTCTTGTTTCTTCACACAGTTGCGCAGTGTGCTGATAAAAGGATATGACTTTGCGGCGTGATTTGACAGGAAACGGTTAAGCGCGGCTAGGCGGCCGGCCAACCGTTGCATTTCTTTGATTGTTCTTGGTGATGGCATTCGCTCTATTGCTTGGACTTTTTCCGGATTCACTTTAAAGCCGCCGTTTGTGACTATGAAGCCTAAAAACTTCCCTTCTTCCATGCCAAAAGAACACTTGGCTGGATTCAACTTCATATTTACGCTGCGCAATGAATTGAACGTTTTTTCGATGTCTTTCAACATTTGGTCCTCTTCGGGACTTTTGACCACTAGATCATCGATGTAAACTTCAATATGCTTTCCGATGTCTCCCGCGAAGGTCTTATCCATCAAGCGCTGGTATGTGGCGCCAGCGTTTTTTAGGCCGAATGGCATCTTTGTATAGCAAAAAATCCCAAGATCAGTACGAAAAGGCGTCTTGTCTTCATCCTCGAGCTTCATTTGAACTTGATGGTACCCCTTGTAGCAATCCAAGAAGCATTTCCATCTGTATGGCGCGAGAGAGTCTATCTTTTTTTCGATCTCAGGCAAAGAGTAGCAATCTTTAGGGCATGCCTTATTGAGATCGGTATAGTCAACACACATTCGCCATCCTCCACTAGACTTCTCTACCATCACGGGGTTCGCAACCCAACTTTGATAACGTACTTCTCGCAGGATGCCGGCTTTAAGTAACTCGCATACTTGCTCATTCATTGCTTTCGTTTTGTCTGCCCCTAAACTGCGCCTTCTTTGGACTTTCGGTTCAATGGAGGGGTAGGTGTTTAAACAGTGCTCGGTAATGTCGCGCGGGACTCCGGTCATGTCATCCGGGGTCCAGGCGAAGATATCCATGTTTTTGAACAGGAGCTGCTTGAGACGAGTTCTGATGTTTGGTTAGATTGCGTGGCCTATCGTCACCGTTTGCTCCGGGTACTTGCGATTTAAAACCCATTTTTCGGGCTCGGTTGTTGAAACCTTCGCCGCTTTTGTTGGGCGCATCTCTTCTGTTGACATCACTTCTTTCTTTGCATAAACTATTGCCACCCCCGTCTTGGTTGGGAAACCAATCGCTGAGTGGGGGGTGGAAGTTATCATGTTCAGTTCACCTGGCGTCTCTCTCCCGATTAGCACATCATGTCTTGATTTAACAGGCATCACCATGAAGTTAACGTTCGTTGTTCTTGAATGCTTCCCGTCAGAGAGTGTGACGGGGAAGCTGATCTGGCCTAGCGGGAAGACCATTTCATTGCAGAATCCAGAGAGTGGATAATCAACTGGTTCAAGTCTCGCTTTGTCTTCATCGTCGAACTGGTTAAAGCACTGCTCATAGATGATGTCTGCTGTACTTCCCGGGTCAATGAAGACGTATTCAGTTTCGTAATGGCCGATGATACCGGTGATGACGATGGGTCGTGTGGCTCGAGGACCCCCGCGCACCACCGGGAAAATGACCTGCTGCTCTTGCCATGAGGGCTCATAAGGTCTCTTGCCTTTTTCTCTCGCGCTATACCTTGGTCCGTTGACCATGTGGGTCTCTAAGCGTCGGACTTTCTTGTGATTTCCCTCATCATGGCGATGGAGCTGTCGAGTTTCTTTGCGCACGTTTTTCACCAAGTGGCTCAGCTTTCCACTCTTCAGCGCTCTCTCAATCTCTTGTCGTAAACTGTAACATTCATCTGTTAAGTGGCCTGTATCTTTGTGGAAATCACAATACAGGTTGGGGTCTTGCCCCTTTTTGTTCGTCATAGGCCTTGGAGCCTTAAAATCATGGTTCTCCGTCATTAGCACCTCCTTTGGTGTTTTTATGAGCGGAGTCCAATGCTTTTCACGATTTTCATCTCTGACTGCCTTTCGATAGCCGATGCGATCAATAGTATCTCGCGCGTCTTCTTTGTAGCGGGACCGCTCCTCATAACGAGGTCGTTCACTATAACCGCTGGAGTGATTGGCCTTCCACCCAGGGTTTTTGCCTCTGTTTCGTCTGTTGTCGTCGCGCGAGTGACCCCCTTTAGAAAATCGATCTTCGGAACGATGACTGTTGTTTCTGGCGAGTGATTCTTCAGTTTGCGCGACTATCTTCGCGGCTTCCATGAGCTTATCCCATTCCTTGGGCATTCCATCTTTCCCAGTGATGGTTCTAATTAGGCTATCACAGCGGATGGCTTTCTTGAAATGGTAGCGCATGAGTTGTTCGCTTACGCCACCGATTTCCAAACACTCTTTGTTAAAACGAGTGATGAAATCTTCCAAACCCTCGTTATCTCTGCGCCAAATGTCTTCAACCTCGGCTGTGTCGCGCTGGTATCGTCTTTGTTGACTGAAGTGACTCAAAAACTGAGTCCTGAAATCCACCCATGATTTTATCTTTCCCGGAGGAAGGCTGTCGAACCAGGCGCGATGTAACAATTCTCATCAAAAAGTATTATTTATTACTTTAATTATTCAATTAGGAAACCCTAATTAAGAAACCCAAGTGATTCTGCATTAACCCTAAAATTTTCAGAACATTTGGAATTAGGATTAGGGCCCCTAAAACTAAGGGGGGTTAAACCCTAATTGATAATTATCTTCGAAATGTGTTGTCTGAATTGTGAATTTACGAAATGTCAATTCAGCAAAGCTATACTAGTGACGAAGCAACCCTAGGCTAGCTAGGTTTCCCAGGCGAGTCGCGACAGAAGCAGGGTCACCTGTCGCGACACGCGGGGGGTTCAAAATTGGGGTATAAATACAAGAGTCTGGGACTTGACATTCTGCGTTGATTTGACGTTTAAATTCCAAAATCACTTCGAGTTACGATAGAAACAAATCAAAAACACACACTGATCTCGAAATTCTGCTGCAAAACAGGGTATTAGCACAATCGCTGCTACGATTCATTTATCCGACGATCAATATATCCAATGGATGTTTAAGTGCCGCCCACATTAGGGTTATACTTTATCATTCGTCATTAATTTGACGGATCATCGTTAATTCGATGGATAAAGTATTGTACTTTGTCATTCGTTGTTAATTCAACGGATCATCGTTAATTCGATGGATGAAGTATTGCACTTTGTCGTTCATTGTGAGAATTTGATCTCGTGAATTATCGTAATTGCTGGATTGATTACTAACCCAGTTTTGTGTGCATTGTTATTTAAATTAGGTTAACAAGGTTAATTCATAGATTAGACTCTGTCCGTATTAAATCAGCAATGTGAGTCATTCTCTCTTTTTATCAAATCTATTTTACAAAAATATGTTTATTTCAAAGTTATAATTACGGGGATTAAGTCTTTGTAATCACCAAGTTACAGCCGGTATGTGGGGTTTTGTATACATTACTTGATAATCGTCACCATTGGGGCAGCCAATGGGGGATATGACCATAGTCACAGATTCGGTCGAGTGACAAATACCGTGGGTAGTTGGTTTGATAATAGAAACATTGTAATCGCTCTTAATACTGTAAATTATAACAAATGTATCATTTTAGTAAATAGAATGATTCACTCAGTATTTCCCGCTGACAAAACCTTTTTCAAACATGTTTTAGGTGATCTGTTGTAATTCAGGAAAAGTGCTGGGGAGCATTTCAAGCTTAAGATAGTGGCTCATTATAAAATAAAGAAATAAGTTTTGTAATATCACGATTTCATAGTAAAAACATAATATTGTAAATTATCAGGGTTTTATCCCGAATTGTGAAATAAAATAATTGGGGAAAATTTTAGCTTTAAACGATCCTTTTAAATAAACTTCCGCTGTTAAACTCAATTAAATAAATACCGCAGTATTTCTGTCCCACGGCTCCCGAAACGGGTCAAACCGGGTCGGGGGTCGTGACAGAAAAAGGTGGTATCAGAGCCACTGGGTTAAGCTAATTAAGTATTTAGAAATACTTAATTTTTCCTGATTACTATTATGTGATTATGTGTTTTATTAACTGGCTATTTGTTAATTACAGTATGGGTAAACAAAAGCTGTCAAGCATCTATCTTAAATTAGATAGATCATCTAATGAGAAGGGAAGTTCATCCCGAACCAAATCCTCGAATCAGGCTGAAATTCCCGAAGAAGGAATATTTGTGCGAAAGGCACAATACGAGGAATCACTTTCTCCTAGAAGGAGGGAAATGATTATTAAGAAAAGTAAAGAGAAAATCCGAGAAAAGAAGATTAAACGGGAAACTCAGGAATTAATTGATAAATCACCTTGGGAAGATAAACTAGATGAGAAATGGGCAAATTTATATATGCTAGCCACAGTAGCAGAAAATATAAATCTTTAAAGTTTAGCACCCTACCCTCACAATCTAGAAACTCTGTGCAATAAATAAAATTTGAAAACCTAAGTGTGTTTTTCAGTTATCTTTGTAATAAACTAGTACACAGTATGTAATAAATTAAAAGGTTATTTATAAATTTTAACTTAGTATTTTATGCATTTTGCATATATGCTACATCAGCATGAGTGGAATATCTGAAGCTTTTCAGAACCTTAATCTTTACCCCGTAACTATCGAAGCTTCCAAAGAATATACTAGCTACTATCCCGATGTTGAACAACCAGTAGAATTCAAGGTTCCACCTTTGAGCAAGCCAAAACAAAAGAAAAGAACTTATGTAGGATGGAGAAAAATACGTAAGAAGAAGCCAGCTAAAAAATTGCCCAAAATAAACAATCCTTTGAAAAAGGGAAAAGAAATTATAACCGGAGAGAGTTCTAAACAACAGGAAATGGAAACTGAAGACAAAGAGGAGGGTAAGGAGATAGAAATACAGATGGAGGAAATTACTAAAGAAGTAGTAATGGAAGTTGGACAAGGGTCTATACCAGCTCAGAGAGAAATCGGAGAGAGTTCCAATCCAACCCAGGAAAGAACTTTTCAAGATGAGATAGACTTCCTATTGGCAAGCTGTGAAACCATTCAGCCTGTCAATAATAATAATAATAATAATATTTTTAATTATCCTCTTGGAAACCAACTCCCTATGAATTGGGAACCAGCAATTCCAGACCCAATAGTCCACTCCCAAACCATAGGAATGGACGAATGGTGGACAAACGATTGGCAATTTCAAAATATTGTCAACGATCCTTATTCTTTTCTTCCACAATTCGATCCAGAACCCTTACCTAATCCACCCATGAGTAATGAAAACATGGCTGAACTTCGCCACTTTGGTGAAGAGTTGTTTGATGCTGGAACTAGAATCAGGGAAATAGGGGGACAGATTGCTTGGAAGTACGATGAGAGGGAAATGCGTTTTTAGAACAGCAAGTGACAAAAGATAGTACGATGATAAAATGATAGTTGTATAATAGTACTAGTAAAGTTAGTCTGTAAATAACCAATAAAACTCTGTATGATATCTGTGAGTAATGATGCATACTATGATAGATATAAAATGAAATCGAGAAATCGATTGTTTTGACTATATCTGTATTATAAAATTTTCTGATTGTTTGTATATAATTATTATTTGTCCGTTACTAATAAAATTTATATATATACATTATCAGATGGCAAACAGTGGTAATGAACCTATTAATGAAGTTAATCATTCTGAACAACATTCAAGAGATCAATATATGACTCGGCAAGATATCAAAAACATTGTTGCTCAAGGGATAGCCAATGCTATTCCAGCATTCGTTGCTGCTATAAAGAATCCAATCGAACCGCAACAGATTGTTCCTAGTAAACAAATTACTGAAGATAACTTCAGTAATAGTGTAAATGGAGGCAATAACCATAATAAGGAACCACATCAAGCTCCATTACCCAAGAAAATGAAAACTGCAACGCCTGGTTGCACTTTCAAAGAATTCCTTGCTTGTAAACCCACTGAATTTGCAGGCAATGAAGGAGCAACTGCATCACTGCGTTGGTTAGAGAAAACCGAAGCAGTCATTGCAATAAGTAAATGTGGTAAAGAGGATCAGGTCATGTATTCATCCAATCTGTTCAAAGAAGGAGCACTCGAGTGGTGGAACACTGTGTTACAATCAAAAGGAAGAGTAATAGCTTATGCTATGACTTGGGAAGAATTTAAAGGTTTGGTGGAAAGAAAATTCTGTCCTGAGTATGAGAAGGAACAGATGGCGAATAAATTTCTAAATCATCGGATGATGAGTGTGGATTGTCGCGGTTATACCTCGACATTCTTTGAATATGCAAGAGTAGTACCAACATTGGCTTCTCCAGAACCGGTACTCATTTCTCGCTATATTTGGGGGCTAATTAGCGAAATTCGCAATATTGTTAAAGCTGCGAGACCTCGCACTATTGACGATGCGGTAGAATTAGCTAATACTCTAACCGATGAATTGGTACGCACAAGAGATGAAGATAGGAAAAAGGCACTAGCTCAGAAAATTACCCAAGGATTTCGTGCGGGTAATAATAACAGCTTCAAGAGAAAAGGAACAGGGCAATCTCCAGCTCCGTCATTCTGCAGGAAATGCAAAAAGAAGCATTATGGAAGATGCGATATCACTTGCAATTTTTGCAAAACTGTAGGACATCGTGAAGAGAACTGCAAAAAGAAAACAGTAATCTGTTTTAATTGTGGAGAAGCGGGGCATTATAAAACAGAATGTCCTAAATTGGTCAAACCAGTAGATAACAAACCCAAGACGACCGAAGGAATTACTAAGAAGAATGCTAGGGCATTTCAGCTGACCACTCAAGAAGCAGAACTTATTCCGGATGTGATAGCGGGTACGTTCTTAGTTCACAACGTGTACGCAAAAGTATTATTTGACTCTGGTGCAAACCAAAGTTTTATAAATACTTCATTCTGTCAAGCTCTTAGTTTACCTTTAACCAATATTAGGCAGATTTTTACAGTTGAAACCGCAGACGGAAATTCAGTTAAAATAGATAAAGTTTTGCAAGAAGGAAACATAGAACTTTTAGGACATAAATTCTCTGCAAGACTATTGCCGATGAATTTAGCTGAATTTGATGTTGTATTAGGAATGGATTGGTTAGTAGCCAACCATGCTAGAATCCTTTGTGATCAGAATTCCATAGAAATTCAATCACCTACTGGAGAAGTGATTAGGATTACAGGAGATAAACCACGTAAGCCCATGAAGTTCATATCAATAATGAAAGTTGCTAATTATGAACGAAAACAAGGAATAGTGTATATGATTTCAGTAATCATTAGCACTAAGGGAAAAGATCTTAAGGAAATACCAGTAGTATCAGAATATTCTGATATATTTCCAGAAGATTTACCAGGATTACCTCCAGATAGGGAAGTAGAATTTAGGATTCATCTAATTCCAGGAACTACACCGATAGCCAAGGCACCTTATCGGTTAGCACCCACAGAAATGTTAGAATTGAAAAAGCAATTAGATGAATTACTAAGTAAAGGATTCATACAACCTAGCTCATCCCCTTGGGGAGCGCCAGTGTTGTTTGTGAAGAAAAAGGATGGTTCAATGAGAATGTGTATCGATTATAGGGAATTGAATAAGGTTACAATTAAGAATCGATATCCATTACCTAGGATTGATGATCTTTTTGATCAACTTCAGGGGGCTAGATATTTTTCTAAGATAGATTTACGCTCTGGATATCATCAATTGAAGGTACAAGAAGAAGACATACCTAAGACTGCTTTCAGAACTAGGTATGGTCATTACGAGTTTACAGTCATGCCCTTCGGGTTAACGAATGCACCTGCAGCATTCATGGACATGATGAATCAGATCTGTAAACCGTACTTGGATAAATTTGTAATTGTCTTCATAGACGATATACTTATTTATTCCAAAAGTCAGACAGAGCATTGTGAACATCTTCATGCACTCTTAACTTTGTTAAGAAAAGAAAAGTTGTACGCCAAATTCTCGAAATGCGAATTTTGGCTAAAGGAAGTGCAATTTTTAGGACACATGGTAAATCATGAAGGTATTCATGTAGATCCTGCTAAGATAGAGGCAATTACCAAGTGGAAGGTTCCACAAACAGCAATGGAAATAAGAAGTTTTATAGGTTTAGCTGGGTATTATAGACAGTTTATTAAGGATTTTTCCAAGATAGCCGTACCATTAACTAAGTTAACCTGTAAAGCCACTAAGTTTGAATGGGGACCTAAACAAGAAGAAGCTTTTAGGATTTTGAAGCAGAAACTAACTCATACACCAATTTTAGCCTTACCAGAAGGAACTGAAGATTTTGAAGTATATTGTGATGCTTCAAAATTAGGATTTGGATGTGTGCTTATGCAACGCAAAAAGGTAATTGCGTACGCATCAAGGCAGTTGAAAAAGCACGAAGAGAATTATACGACTCATGATTTAGAGTTGGGAGCCGTAATTTTTGCCCTTAAGATTTGGAGACACTATCTTTACGGAAGTAAATTTACTGTTTACACAGACCACAAAAGTTTAAGATACATATTTGGGCAAAAAGAGTTAAACATGAGGCAAAGGAGATGGATGGAAATCTTAAGTGACTACGACTGTGATATTCAGTATCACGAAGGAAAGGCAAATGTAGTTGCAGATGCCTTAAGTCGTAAGTATTACGAGAAACAAAGACGAGTTCGTGCTCTCAGATTAAATCTACAAATAGATTTAATGGAACAATTGAAGAATGTTCAAACTACAGCAATCAAGGATGATGCTGAAGGAATGAAAGGAAGAATAAAGGAATTAGAACAAGGAGCAGATGGAATTTGGAGATTCCACAAAAGTAGAATTTGGGTACTTAAGCAGGGAGACTTAAGACCTAAGATTTTAGAAGAAGCTCATAAATCTAAGTACACTATGCACCCAGGAAACAATAAGATGTACCAAGATCTAAGGAAGAACTTCTGGTGGATAGGAATGAAAAGGGACATAGCCAGCTATGTTTCTAAATGTCTTACTTGCTCACAAGTTAAGGCAGAACATCAGAAACCTTCAGGACTATTACAACAGTTAGAGATGCCAGTATGGAAATGGGAACTTATAACAATGGATTTTGTTACTAAGTTACCCAAAACCAGAAAAGGTAATGATGCGATTTGGGTAATTGTGGATCGATTAACCAAATCAGCTCACTTTCTACCTATGAAAGAAACCTTTAGCATGGAAAGACTGGCTAAATTGTATGTAGATGAAGTTGTATCCTTACATGGAGTTCCACTCTCCATTGTTTCGGATAGAGATAGTCGTTTTACTTCCCATTTCTGGAAAAGTTTCCAGCAAGCTATGGGAACTCGACTAAATTTGAGCACTGCCTATCATCCACAAACAGATGGGCAAAGTGAAAGAACGATCCAAACTCTAGAAGACATGCTCCGAGCATGTGTAATAGACTTTGGTGGAAGTTGGGATGATCACTTACCATTAATTGAATTCTCCTATAATAATAGTTATCATTCAAGCATTGAAACTGCTCCATTCGAGGCACTGTATGGAAGAAAGTGCAGAACTCCCGTTTGTTGGGCAGAAATAGGAGAAAGTCAATTATCAGGTCCTGAAATAGTGCAAGAAACAACTGATAAGATTACTCAAATCAAAGAAAGGCTGAAAACGGCTAGAGATCGCCAGAAGAGTTATGCAGACAATAGATGCAAGCCGTTAGAATTCCAAGTTGGAGACAAAGTACTATTGAAAGTTTCTCCTTGGAAAGGAGTAGTCAGATTTGGAAAGAAAGGAAAGCTAAGTCCCAGATACGTAGGACCATTTCCAGTGATCCAACGTATAGGACCAGTAGCTTATCGTTTACGACTACCAGAAGAATTATCTGGAGTACATGATGTATTTCATGTATCCAATCTCAAGAAATGCTTATCAGATGAATCACTGGTAGTACCTCTTCGAGATATAGAAATAAACGAAAAGCTAAAATTTGTTGAGAAACCTCTTCAGATAGAAGACAGAAAAGTAAAGTTTCTCAAGCACAAACGACTAGTTTTAGTCAAAGTCAGATGGGATTCAAAGAGAGGAGCTGAATATACTTGGGAACTGGAATCAGAAATGAAGAAAAAGTATCCTCATTTATTCCAGTAAATCTCGAGGACGAGATTTTCTTAAGGTGGGGAGAATGTAACAATTCTCATCAAAAAGTATTATTTATTACTTTAATTATTCAATTAGGAAACCCTAATTAAGAAACCCAAGTGATTCTGCATTAACCCTAAAATTTTCAGAACATTTGGAATTAGGATTAGGGCCCCTAAAACTAAGGGGGGTTAAACCCTAATTGATAATTATCTTCGAAATGTGTTGTCTGAATTGTGAATTTACGAAATGTCAATTCAGCAAAGCTATACTAGTGACGAAGCAACCCTAGGCTAGCTAGGTTTCCCAGGCGAGTCGCGACAGAAGCAGGGTCACCTGTCGCGACACGCGGGGGGTTCAAAATTGGGGTATAAATACAAGAGTCTGGGACTTGACATTCTGCGTTGATTTGACGTTTAAATTCCAAAATCACTTCGAGTTACGATAGAAACAAATAAAAAACACACACTGATCTCGAAATTCTGCTGCAAAACAGGGTATTAGCACAATCGCTGCTACGATTCATTTATCCGACGATCAATATATCCAATGGATGTTTAAGTGCCGCCCACATTAGGGTTATACTTTATCGTTCGTCATTAATTTGACGGATCATCGTTAATTCGATGGATAAAGTATTGTACTTTGTCATTCGTTGTTAATTCAACGGATCATCGTTAATTCGATGGATGAAGTATTGCACTTTGTCGTTCATTGTGAGAATTTGATCTCGTGAATTATCGTAATTGCTGGATTGATTACTAACCCAGTTTTGTGTGCATTGTTATTTAAATTAGGTTAACAAGGTTAATTCATAGATTAGACTCTGTCCGTATTAAATCAGCAATGTGAGTCATTCTCTCTTTTTATCAAATCTATTTTACAAAAGTATGTTTATTTCAAAGTTATAATTACGGGGATTAAGTCTTTGTAATCACCAAGTTATAGCCGGTATGTGGGGTTTTGTATACATTACTTGATAATCGTCACCATTGGGGCAGCCAATAGGGGATATGACCATAGTCACAGATTCGGTCGAGTGACAAATACCGTGGGTAGTTGGTTTGATAATAGAAACATTGTAATCGCTCTTAATACTGTAAATTATAACAAATGTATCATTTTAGTAAATAGAATGATTCACTCAGTATTTCCCGCTGACAAAACCTTTTTCAAACATGTTTCAGGTGATCTGTTGTAATTCAGGAAAAGTGCTGGGGAGCATTTCAAGCTTAAGATAGTGGCTCATTATAAAATAAAGAAATAAGTTTTGTAATATCACGATTTCATAGTAAAAACATAATATTGTAAATTATCAGGGTTTTATCCCGAATTTGGGGAAAATTTTAGCTTTAAACGATCCTTTTAAATAAACTTCCGCTGTTAAACTCAATTAAATAAATACCGCAGTATTTCTGTCCCACGGCTCCCGAAACGGGTCAAACCGGGTCGGGGGTCGTGACACGCGAGCAGCCCCCGTAAGCGTTTGGATAAACAAATGGCACCACATGGGCATATTCCATCCTCCCATGCAGCCCACGCTTGTGAAAACTCTGACGTGATCATCGGGATCAGTCAATCCGTTAAACTTTCCGACTGTCGGAGATAACTTTTCTCTCTTGAGCGGCGCCAGTGCGATCTTTGGAATGAACTTTGAATGTTCTACAGCTTCCTCTGGTCGATAGGCGAGGCGAAAGTCACGCTCTGCCTCTTCGGTATACCCAACGTGCTGCCTTGGTTTGTAGTACTCGTGATTTCTTTGTAAACGATTGAAGACCGAAGATTCTTCATCGTTCTCCCAAGTTGGATCATTTGGGTCGGTATCTTCCCATTCATCGTTCATGTTGCGCGGCGTGAGCCGGCTATGAACTGGGCCTCTTTGGAAGTTTGACGGGTCGTCATAGTAGCTTTCTGTTTCTCCCCGTGTGTCACGCGTGTCCTGCACGCTTAGTCTTCGGGTAGGGGGAGGTCTGTTAACTCTTCTTTGGACGTTCTACGGTGGTGTTATCTGGCGCGCCCCGTGACTGGGTCCGGTTGGTGTAACCAAGGACGGTTCTGCCGTTAAGACTGCTTGTTGCGCGCTCAAAGATTGATATGCCTCATTAATGGTGGCAAGTTGCTTGGCGTACCATGAGGCTGGGGTTTTGCCCTCTGGTAGCCCTAGTAGCGCCGAGATGTTCTGAGGTGGAGCTGGGTTTGAAGGTCCAGCGCCATTGTTTCCTGGGTTTACCTCTTGAGTAATGCGGGTGATGCTCCCGCGCGGTCCCCCCGTATTGGTTACTTCGACTTCACCAATTTCTTCGATGTGTTGAGGTTGGGCATTTGGATTACCCTCCCCCAACGCCGCATTAGGGTTTTCACCGAAACCAACAAACTCGGGAATGATTCCTTGACCAGCCATGATCGAAGGAAGGAAAAAACACGAAAAACTCAGGAAAGAAGATGAAAGTGGTTTGTAGAAAAAACCGGTGGGCGCCAATGAAGAAACACGGAACTAATTAGGGGACTAATCAGTTTGGTTTATGTTTCTACCATGATGGTTAATCTTCTTTATGGTTTCCTGAGCTCCTTAATGACTGCGGTTATCTGCAAAACAGAACACCGATACTCGTTAAGAGGGGAATGTGGGGGTTTCCCTCTTAACCGGGCTCCGGCGTGAGAATAAGCGACTGCTTTGGGGAGATAATCAAGTAGTAAGTAAAGAGGGTAGAGGGTATGGAATCTTTAACCTGTGAAGTGAGGTCTCTATTTATAGCCGGAAAGGTGTAAGAGGATATGGGCTGATGGGCCTTGGGCCTGAGGGCGACAACATGGAGGATATGCTCCTTGTCTCACTGGTGTCGACCGTTAGTGGCTTCTAGGAACTTTCTGGAGCTGGCGTAATGTGATTGGAGCCACGTGTCACTGTTGTCGGCCTTGTCGTCCTTCTGCCATCAGCAGGTAAGTGGAGATCGTGGGGCAGTTATCTCTGCCTTATGATTGGTGCCATGTAGGCGTCCTTAAGTACTTTTTGTCTCCTGCATGTCAGATGATCGTGGAGCACGATTGAGCAGAGCCAGACGGACATTGATTGGCTCTTTTCTCCTGCTACTCGTACCTTGAGTACTATTTGGATAGGCCTTGCGCCGTAGTCACGCATGATTCCTGCTGAGCACGTTACTACTCCGCGCGGGATAGGGGCATCCAAATGTTCTTTCAGAATGCTAAGTGTTAGAAAAAGAGTCTCCACTTGCTCAGACCTCGCGCCGGATCGTTACATGTGTTTGTAACCCGCGCGAGGTTGGCAATAAGAAGTACGTTGATTAAGGAGTATGGTCCTGCGCGCGTCCTGACCGGAGGGTTGCGCGGCGTTTCTGGGACCATACCCCTTCAAGTCCCCCCAGTCCAGTGCTGCACTATGGGCAAGGCAAGTGGTTGGAGCTCTGGACTTAAAATAAAAGTTGTGGAAAATGTTTCCTTGGCTTTGGTAGATGGGGCGCGAGTAAGTTCTGATTGTTAATACTGCGCGGTCTTGGTGGCTTCTGCATAACGTTTGCGGTAATTTGGGCGGGAGAATCCTCGAAATTTGAATTCTGACGGTTTTGTGAGAATGTCATGGTTGTCTTTAAATCTTTAACAGTTAGGGGTCTTAAATCTTTAAAAATTTTCCGCACCCCCAGGAAAAAAATCCTGGGTCCGCCACTGATTCAATATTGTCTAGATGCTGAGAGTGGTGCCCCCCCCCCCCCTCCCCCCCCCCCCCCCCCCCCTTCTTTTTTGGCTTTACATGTCATGCACTTATAAGTTGTGTAAAGCATGCCACTAGCCTTCTTGACTGGTGCGGTTCATTTACTATTTTGTCGTGTGTTTATGACTTGTTTCATGAGGTTGTCCGTTGCCTAGTATTGACTGGTTATCGTGTGTGTCAAAATTTATGCTTTCCGCTATATACACTATAATAGATTAATAGTATTAGTTTTACCTTGTTTTATTTTGTAAATTGTAATAAACGAAGAGAATCACCATGAAGAAGGTGATGCACACCATCGAAATATTTCCCCTTCGTTACGTGATAATGTGATTGTGTTTCTTATTTAGGAATCTCGTTAACATCCTTCTTAATCAACCATTGAAACCATCATAAAATTCACATGTCGGCTTTTTATCCATCCTGTGCAGTCTATGTAAAAGTTGAATTCGAAATGCTCCCAATGGGACAACAATTTTAGTTATGGTAATTTTGCATGCAACACATGTGGAAATGCACATATAAGTTCTAAGTAGCTATATTAGCCATGCTCTCTTTTTCGGTAACAAACTTAACAATAACAGAATCGGAATATCAAACTCGTTACTTTTATCAAGTTTGGTATTATAGAAAACTAGTATTAAGCACCCCCGCGTTGCGGCGGGGGCGAACACTGATGTCACACTACTACCAGCGACCACCTGAAGTTGCGACGTGTTAATGCGAATAAATTAAACTGAAACGTAAAACATATAAAAGAATAACTAAGTCGATCTAGGACTTGAGCGTTACGATGAACCTGTCAAAAGGGAAAAATAGATGACGTAAAAACGTTTAACCACACACGCACGTTACGGCGTTTTAACTCGCAAAATTTAGAACGGAACGTAACACGAAAATTTTGCGAAAAGTGAAAAGTATAGAGGACCAAAGTTGAAAGTAAAAAAGTTATGAGGTTAAATTGCAAAAGATGAAAATTTTGGGGTTAAAAGTAAAAAAAGAATCATATAGTTTTAGGTTAAAAGTAAAGCTAAAAAGTTTTGAGGTTAAAAGTAAAAAAAACCAAATAGTTTTAGGTTAAAAGTAAAAAAATCTTTTTTTTTTGAAAAACTCACAAAGCATAAGTTACAATATCTATATGCCTAATAATATTGTAAATTATTAGTATTGGGTAATTACAAAACATCAAATATGAATCCCCTAAAGCACTACAAAGTTACAACAACAAATAGCATAAAACACCAAATATGCACATGGTACAACAACCAAACGCCTAATGTTGTTGCAAACTATACTATATATGAATATAATGTAACTATGTTAGATGAACATGATATGTCGGATATGTACGGACATGTCTTCATAGTCATCTTGGATCTTATTTGTTGTACGTTTTGGTTTTCGATTTTCCTCTACCTCATCTCTTGGGCACACTCTATAACCCTATCTCTGTCATATCCATATAGCATTATTACTTTTTGTTTTTATTATACAAAAATTAAAATAGCATTAATCATAAAACAAAATTTCTAAGAAAGTATTTATAATATGACAAAAGGATTAAAAAACAACTTAATGAGCAGTTTGTTAGATATTTTAGTGTAATTGAGATTGATCTGGTGACAGAAGTGAATTGTAATAGACATCAAGCAAGTTAGGAGGTGTGAGAGTGCACGCCTGTTTGAATTTGTTATAGTTCTAAGTGTCCGGGCGGAGCCCCTAATCAATGGGGTATCTAAGGGGATAACTCCCTCTTGGCGAAAAGTTGGTCTTTTGAAGGGAATTTTGTATTCAAAATAATAACCGTCTCCAGTAAGTTACTAGATGTTTTTTATCCCTATTTCGAAATGAATCTTTATCATTCAGTCAGGAGGTTTACGAATTCACTCTCCAATCACAAACAAAGTTCTTGTTCTCTATATCTAAGTCGTATCTGACTGGATTTTCCAGATGAACTATCGAAATAATTCGATCTGAAAGTGACTAGAAATACGGCTACACGCCTTCAAATCATCTATTGAAATCTCTATTTTTGCAACACACTTCAATATACATATGGCATTTAATACTTTTAGTTACAGTGAATTAAATACAAAAAAAAAAAAAAAAAAAAACCACACTCAAATAATGAGTTTTTCAACTAAGCCGCTGAGCTAAGGAATGCAAGGCCAAAATCAACATAAATAACTATGTACTTTCCATGAACAAATGAATCACCGGCGGATGCACCAAACGTCCAATACTCCAATTCAATGGTCATACATCGCGAGCCATGGCCATAGACCGTAAACACCATCAATCAACTCGATGCATGACGATCAATCTTGTGATTCACCCCACATTTCTGCTAAGTAACTATCACATTTGGTACGACTAGTGCCATTAGCAAGTAAATCAGGGCTAGCCCTCTTGGTTCTAGCCGGTTGGGTCCCAACGGACCCACTATGCTTAATGTTATGTCTATACTCGGATGCCACATGTTCAAATACTTCGACATCGAACATGCTGAGTTTAATCTTTGGGTTCATTAGGTCCCTCACAAATGCAAAAGGTAGTTGGTCTCTTGGGTTAAATGCTTCTAGTTCATTGAACAAAAGACATGAAAATAGATTGCTAGCCACCCCATGCTTCCTAAAGATTATTGCACTGTCTGGAACGTCTGCCAAAATAATCGTTGAAACCGTTAATTTAATTGTAATTAGGGCCAGTAAATTACAACTATGTTTACACATTCTTAAAGGCAGTCTCACTCTAACGGAGAAATAACTATGTTTGCTTGTCGTGACGTGTAAGTCAAGGTGTATGTAATTTGGTGGTATCTCAATCAGATTTTCACAAATTCACCTTAGGAGTAAAAGAAGTTACTTTCCCATTAGAGTAGGATTTTTCTTGGCTATGGAAACGGAAGTTGGGACAATTGTTGGTGAAATGGTCAATATGAATTATTATCGGTTAATATGTTATAGTTGAATTATTAAAATCCATTATAGATAAAGTTTTGCAAATTTTTTTAAGACGTGTAGTGTGGAGGTTTATTACGGTTGGTTTATTTATTAAAATAAATAAAAAAGGACACGAGGTAACAAGATTCTTGTGTGGTATGGGACCATGCATTTAGTAAAATAACATGCATAAAGTGAAGTGTACGTAAAAGAAGATTGATACCTTATAATAGAATAGTAACAGTGATAAATAATAATATAATAATATAATAAATAATAAATATAAAATGGGAGTAGCATAAAGTACAAGTGTGAAATAAATGAATAGCGACACTTTACTATGTTGTCATGGGGACTTTTTGTAGAAGCTTCAACTGCCTTTTCTTTTATTTTTAACAACATTTAGCTTATTAAGGTTATAAACAGGATGTTTTAAACAGATCCTATGTGGTATGTTAAATTAAATTAAAATAAAATACGAAGTGGAACAAAAAAATATCTCAATGAAATAAAAATATACACTTAAAAACAGAAAAAAAAAAAAAAAAAAAAAAAAACTAACAGAACGATTCTTGAGGAGCAATTGAATTAGTTTAACTCAAAATCATACAAAAATATTGTATTTGTTTTACAAATTTAAAATATAAATCATCTAAATACTATTTTGATTAAACAGAAATTATACTTTTACTTTGAGTGTAAATATATTCTTGAAACAGAATGTACTTTATTTAATTGTTTATGTCAAATCATTATGAAGTAGCTTTCAAGTTAAGACTACTTTTATCTTTGTCATTTTATAGCATGTTTGTCTAATAACTTGTTCTATGTTACATTTCATTATATACACGCCATTTTTTTAAATATTTTTAATAACGTGTAAAAATTTTATCTATCAGTTTAGTGCATTTGTCACAAGAGTATTTATTGGTACATTTAAAATAACATGAAGATGTATGTATATATTACCTGAAGGGTATGGGTATTTATTCGACGACCATGGTCGCAATCCATGTTCACAGTATGTCTCGATCTGAATCCGTAACGAATCAACATCCCACCATTTTTTCCACCTTGCGGTCGCCATAGCTTCTTCCATCGTATGAACATATAACGGATGTTTAGATATAGCCATATCCGCGTCTTTCACTATCAAAAGTGAATGTAACAACAACAACGGATCGACAACCAATTGCATTTTTGCATCAACCCAAATGCTATATTTAGAGTTCGGAAACAACCTATGAACCAAGTATTTTGGCACTATGCCATTCATAGCCGGATTTTCGTATAGTTCTTGAGTATCAACTTTCACAATTCTCCATGCCCCGATTCTATTCTCTTTGGTTTTTCCCGTGAGTATGTTATGATAATGTAGTTGTTTTAACGTGACCTCGTCTACAAACATGTAGAAACATACATGGTCTAAGGTTTTATATCCTAGGCCTTTCGGCTGTCGGATTTTGTCATGGTCTCCAAATATCGCGGAAACTACCACAACTCCCTTACAACTTTCCATCGCCATTCTATCTACAAACCATCAAGATATACAAACATTAGTAAACGTTCATAAAACCAATTTTAAATACAAACCGTAAGAACCAAATAATGTACCGAAGGTAGGGTAGACAATTACTTAATCACACTATGTAACGTCAGTTAAAATAAAATATACAAGTGTTTATACAGTTATCGCAGTTCTCTAATATTATTCAACCGATTATTATATATTTCAATTTTTAAACCATTTAACGTGCATTACAAAGTATATGAACATATAAAATCAAACAAATAAGATCTTCCAAAAAAACAATATTCATCTACGAATTCGATGATAATTCGATCATAACAACTAATGCTTACCATAATCACTAATGGGAAATTTCTTAAGGAACCCACAAGGGATTTCAATGCCACCATCTCCATAATCAAAATACGAAATCCTTTCATGCATACTATAATTCATCCCAAAACATCCACCATTTCCTTGAACATACTTCAAGCCCTTGAAATCCCACAAAGGATCATCCACAAGCCGTCGAATTTCATCGAAAACAACCTGATAATCTACAAATTCAAACAATAATCAAAACAGGGGAAATTAAAACATGGCCATTGATTGATTGAAATGAAACTGAATTGCACGCACCTGAGAAGAAAACAGGGGAATTGCAGGATGAATGGAGGGTGGGAATTGGGTGCTTGTGTTGGCCGTAGGATTGAGGGTAATTGAAGAGGGGGTCGAAAGGGGAAGATGGGAAATGGCATATAGTGGTGGAAGAGAGAGAAGTGTAGAATGCAAAGAAGAGAGAGAGGAAGAGGTAGGAGAGAGAGAAACAAAGGAGTTTGGATTGGAAGAGAAGGGGTGTAGAAGTTGTTACAAGCTTTCCCATTTTCCAACGAAATCAAATCCACATCCATTCATTGTGTAATTCCTTTTCATAAGTCTTTGTTATATATATATATATATCATTTCTGACAACAAGATATATGTTTCCCTTATTAGGCGGTGGGGTATGGGGCGGGGGTTTGGGCGTGGGTTGGGGTAAAACGCCCAAGTCACCATCCCGGGTGGGCTTGGGTTGGGGCTTGGCTTTCAAGCCGGGCGTGGGGCGGGGGAGCAAGGTGAGTTGGCGGATTGTGATTGGCCCATTAAAAGTAGCCGTTGGGGTAGCCGTTGGTGGCTACTTTTTAAAATAAAAAACTTTTTTTTCCTTTATAAATACTTACCACATTTAACATTTTTTTCACACAATATCAAAACATAAAACACATTATTGCCATGAGTTCTTCAAGTTATAGTGAATCGTCATCATCGTCTGACGATGGTGCGGAAATATTTCTACAAACGATAGCGGCGGTGGTGAAAGCTATCGTGGAAGACGAAGACGATGAGGAAGAGACTCAACAACCTAAACGGAGGAGAAGGTACATCGCTCGTGAACGGCACACCGCTAACGATTTGTTGGTAAGCGATTACTTCTCAGCGGAACCTAAGTATGATGAAAAAATGTTTAGGCGTCGTTTTCGTATGAGTAAAAATTTATTTTTAAGAATATCTAGAGATCTTGAGGAGAAATATGTTTGTTTCCAACAAAAACCCGATGTCACCGGGCAATTAGGATTTAGTACGTGGCAAAAGGTCACGGCCGCACTTAGGCAGTTAGCGTACGACAATAGTTCGGACATTATGGATGTCTATTTAAAAATGTCTGCACGTGTAGCTAGAGAAACTCTTCACAACTTTTGTTCGTGCATTCTAGAACTTTATAGGAAAAGATATTTGAGAAAGCCCTCCTTCAGTGACATGCAACAAATATTGGAACATCACGCAGATTATCATGGGCTACCCGGGATGCTAGGTAGTTTAGATTGTATGAAATGGCCTTGGGAACTTTGTCCTACCCAATGGCAAGGTGCTCACACTAGTGGATTTCACGGGGTGCCAGCCATCATGCTTGAAGCGGTTGCGTCCCAAGATCTTTGGATATGGCATGCGTTCTTCGGTATGCCAGGTTCACATAATGATATTACCATCGTAAACCACTCGCCTCTTTTCAATGATCGGGTAAATGGAATAGGACCGAAAGGAAGTTTCTTTGTAAACGGGATTGAGTACGTGTACGGGTACTACCTAGTTGATGGGCTTTACCCAGAGTGGGGGGTTTTCGTAAAATCGTTCACAAGACACGGTACCACAGATCCAAAGAGATTAAAGTTTAACAGGGTCCAGATGGCTGCACGTAAAGACGTCGAGCGAGCATTCGGTGTTTTGAAGAAAAGGTGGCGAATTTTGGCAATGCCTTGTCGACTATGGGACAAGGATCAGATTGGAAACGTGATGTACACATGTATCATTATTCACAACATGATTTTGGAGGATGAAGGTAGAGCGGTCGTTACCTACTACGAGGACGATGACCCCCAACAAGGTAACGTAACAGACGAAGATAAAGCGGCAAATGAATTTTTAATAAAGTCAAGGGATATACATCAGAACCTTCGAGCTGATTTGGTGGAACATGTTTCAACGATTCCTGGGTTCGAAACCGACGAAGAATGACTGTTTTTTATTTTGATAATTATTATGTATGTATTTTAAAAAAAAATATGTTGTATGTTTATTTTTTATTTAGTTATAAATAAAAATATATATAAAAAAATGATGATGTGGCTAGGCCACGCCGCCCAGCCACGCCGCCCAGCCACGCCCAACCCAAGCTCCACCATACCGCTAAAACACTTGGCTTTGGGTTTTTAATATATAAAATACACGTGTCACCAAATGCCCAACCCAAGCCCCAACTCAAGCCCCACCATACCCCATGGTCTTATAACACCATCCGTAGTGGGCATGATTCTAGCGTTTTTCTACCCCAATCACGCCCCATCACGCCGTAGCCCCACCCCCGGGGCGTTTTTGGGCGTTTTTTTTTTCAAAAAAAGCTTCCAGGCGTGTTTCAATCCACGCCCATAATCACCTTACTTGGCCAATCATGTAATTCCAACTCAAATACCTTTATATTTAAATTAAAAAAAAAAGAAAATATTAATTAGGTAATCATTGATGGGGCATTATTGGGCATTATCCTACTACGCCCATTTGTGAAAAACGTCCATAATGCCCCTTTGCTGACTGGGATGACACGTGTCGTAAAATGCCCATAGGTAGGGTCTTTATTCATGTGTACCACTACACATGGTCTAATTGTAGCATCATCCCATACACTATATTATATTACAACTAGTGGGATTACTCACGTTGGTATTGTTTTGGTTCGATACGGTATTGGCATTCAGAATAACAACCGAAAAAGATACGCCCAAGTGTATATCGACACATGTTTTACATTGATCCAAACTTATAAAAAATAATACCGGTACTTGTAGGTACCAGTATTGTTCGACTGGTACCCGTTCGATTCGTCATAGTGTCGTTGTTGTGCCAATATTCGCTATAACTTATGTCCCAAAAGAATTAGAGTAAACTGTCAAAATGGTCCCTGAGGTTTGTTCACTTTTGCCACTTTAGTCCAAAACTCAAACCTTTTGAATCCAGGTCCCTCTGGTTTTAGTTTTGTTGCCATTTTCATTCAAAATCAAAATCTGGTCAGACTTTTCATTTAACATCCAGATTTTTTTGTCTATTTCCTCCCTTTTAATGAAGAGCAAAATGGTATTTTAATGTTTTATTATAACAAATTAAAAAATCTAACAATTTTGCCCTTCATTAAAAGGGGGAAAAAGACAAAAAAAGTTGGATGTTAACTGAAAAATCTGACCAGATTTTGCTTTTGGATGAAAATGATAACAAAATTGAAATCGCAGGGACCCAGATTCAAAAGGTTTGAGTTTTAGACTAACGTTGCAAAAGTGACCAAACTTCAGAGACCATTTTGACAGTTTACTCAAAGAATCATTTTATAACGAATAAAAGTCTATTTTCAATAAACTTTATACTATCACGTCGAGAAAACAATAAAAATGAATACAATATGGGTACTGATGTTCAACTAGAATCGGTTCATTTCTTTGTAATAAAAAATAAAAAAATAGACTATGTATGACTCAATCAAATAAAGTGATAACCGAAAAACCAAATATTCAACTAGAATCGGTTCATTTCTTCGACTCCAACATATCTGACAAAACCAAAATTGTTCCCTCTCTTATCCTTTTTACGGGCCACGTATGCATCAGAGACATAACCATGCGGCTGGAATGCCCGCCATAGAACTATTTTTGTCGTTCTTTCAGGGATATTTTGCATGAGGAAGGTCATCTCCACACCATTACCTTTGCTCTTCCTGTTCTTGTTATATTGTACTTCTGTCCATGGACCTTCCTCGCCGTCATACCCACCCCCCCATGTTGTTTCGAAATCCATTAAACCAAGCCAAGTAAACAACTTCTATAACGGAGAAAAAAAAGAAGACGGGCCCCAGAAAGCGAATGGAGAAGATGAAAGAATCAGTTTAGGGAGGAGGTCAAGTCAGGATATCAACGACCTCACACGCTAAACCAACCGTTTCTCTCTCGTCGAGCAGTTCCGACGGCCGGAAAAAGGTTTTAAGAGGCGATGAAGAAATTTCTGAACCCCGGAAAGCGAATGGAGAAGATGAAAGAATCAGTTTAGAGATAGAGGTCAAACTGGGATATCGGCGACCTCACACGCTAAACCAACCGAACGTCCCTCGTCGAGCTATTCTGGCGGCCGGAAAAAGAAAATTGAAAGGTTTAGATAGAGGATTATTACAGAGGAACCGAACCTCGGAAAGCGAATGGAGAAGATGAAAGAATCAGTTTAGAGATAGAGGTCAAACCGGGATATCGGCGACCTCACACGCTAAACCAACTGAACGTCCCTCGTCAAGCTATTCCGGCAGCCGGAAAAAGAAAGTTGAAAGGTTTAGGAGAGGATGGGGTTAATGAAACTGATTAACTAAATCAATTATTTAACCCCAGCATAGGGGCTGTTTGGTAGCCTCTTAATGACCATTCAGATGCTATCTCTTAATGGTTTAAAATAATCAAATCATTTCTAAAACCCAAATAAAAACACCCCTTAAACAGAAAAGCTTATATTACATCACATTAAATCTCATATCTTAGTAAGGTAGCATGATATATACGATAATTGAATAAAGATGCAAAAATTAGTTAAAAAGTAGAACTCTCAAAACGCAATCGTATTCACAAAGTTCATCTGCTACTTAACATTTCATCCCTATTTTTATCTATGATACGTTTTTCTACTCCATTCCAGTATATACACACACAGGGGTGCGTCGGTTCAATACAGAACTAACTTTAAGTAGAGTACCGTATTAGCACTTGTACGTAGTGCTGGCCAAATTGTTTAGATAAAGCGGCAGAGAAAGAGCGTATTAACGGTTACATAACTGCCTTATGCATCATACTTAAACAAAGTAACATGTACATGTGTTTATTGGTTTATCACAGGTCTATATATTTCTTGAACTATATTTTGCCCAACACAAAACATGAACATAAAGAATACAGATAAATTCAAACAATTCTAATTATATGGTCATAACAGCCACTATTGATCATCAAAGAAGCAAAATCAACAATTTCATCACACTTAAAAGAACTCACTTCAACAACCACCAATTCTATAAAAATAAACAACAAAAACCTCCAATTACTCTCACCTGAAAAGCTTTAGAAATAATATCATCATGAAGGGCAACGTGATTCCTACAATTACAACAATTGTACAACCCGGGACCCACCATTTCCGCCATTAATGATCAAATCAAACACCCAAATACCCAATACTTTCAAGATCAAATCTGTTAGCACAATCAGATGAACAAAACACCAAAATTAAATGATCCTTGCATAAAAAGAAAAAAAAACAGTTCTTTGACCAAAGAAGTTTAATTTATAACACAAAACGATGAAAATCGAAATGGGTAATTAATAAATATGAAATTAAGCTCAAGAACAATATGAGTCCCCGACTCATTCTTCAACAGGCAAGCGATCAGAGCCCCGGGCTCCTCCCACTTCTTGGAAGCTTACGGTTTCATGTTCTATTTCACTCCCCGATGGGGATTCTTTTCACCCTTCCCTCACGGTACTACTTCACTATCGGTCACCCAGAAGTATTTAGCCTTGCAAGGTGGTCCTTGCTGATTCACACGGGATTCCACGTGCCCCATGCTACTCGGGTCAGAGTGTAAGCTAGTGATGCTTTCGGCTACTGGACTTTCACCATCTAGGGTGCAGCATTCTACTGCTTCACCTAGCAGCACGACACTAGTATTGCTCTCCCACAACCCCGTTAAATGGAATCTTGGATGAAAGAAAGCGTACCCAGTAAGAAGATGAAAAGGGATGATAGTTATAAGAAGAAGAAAAAAACCTTACCACGGTGCGTGACGGACGTAAGGGATCCAGTGTCACACCCCAACCGATGGCGGAATCATCAGGGCGTGGCACTAGGCGAATCAGATTGCTCAAGAGAATCCATAACAACTATATTGTGATAATATTTATTACATCCGTTATCCCATACTAACAAATAATACAATCACATAAGTCATCACAGAATTCTTGTCCTCTTGAACAATACAAATCCGAAAACCTACATTTTAGTTGAGTTTCTAGACTTCCTAGCTTGATTTGAAATAGCCTGCGATCTAGCCTGCAACATACGTTAAAATATTGTCAATACAAAAGTATTGGCGAGTATACAGGTTAGATATGTATAGCGTAATAGATTAAAGATGTATTGCGAACTTCCACATGCATAAATGTAACACACGACATATATACTCACAAAGCTGATACTACCAACTAAGTCCTCGATGCTCGAATATGCGATGGCAAACTAGACCCCGTCGGGCGCAATAGTACTATACTAGTCGTGGTGGGACGTCGCGAGTATAAGCCCTAGCACATATGCAACTAGCATCACGTATACCTATGCATAACAGTTATTCGCAAGTGATAATTCGATTGATTGAATAATTCGTTTGATAAGTTCGATTTGTTAGGGACGTATGTTACACCCAAAATGCGATTAAAAGGGGTTCAAGTATACTCACAGTGCGTATTTAGCGTGGATACAACTTGATTGGATCGGTTGCGAGTACGTCTGCGTTAACCATCGAATGATATAGTAAACGATGCACGGTTAAGCGGGAATAGTGTCAAAATGACAGTTATCCAGTCGAATGATGCTCATCCGGTCGGATGACCTCATCCGGTCGGATGACCTCATCCGGTCGGATGACCCCATCCGGTCGGATGACTGTTGGTTCGGTTCGTTTATTCTGACATTCAATCGGATGACTGGAGTTTGGGTCGGATGACACTTGGTCCGGTCGGGTGGCATGTTATCCGATCGGATGATATGCTGTCCGATCGGATGGCATGTTTTCCTGGTCGGATGGCTGTCATCTGGTCGGATGACATGCTATCCGGTCGGATGACATGTTATCCGATCGGATGACATGTGGTCCGTTCGGATGACATGTTGTTCGGTCGGATGACACGTCTGTTTTAACGTTCCGATCAAGTGTTTTTGAGTGTTTTTGGAAGGAATACATGCGGTTTTACTGGGACAGTGTAATTTCGTATTAACAATTGAAATTCCATCAGTTTCGACCCGTTCTAACGACCGGGAATCACCCCGTTCCATCAGATCTGGCCGTTCTTGACGGTTTCTCATGTTTAACTCGAAATCGTGCAGTTCCTTGGTTAAATACATAGGTTTTTAGGTGAGATGGTTGTAAAAACACGTGAAAATCACCCAGATCTGAGTTGTTTATGGTGGGATGAGGTCACACTTTGAAGTTCATATGAACTCTTGGTGACATCACCTTAAAACACCTCAAATCAGTAGATTTCACGGTTAGAAATTGAGTTTTAAAAGGCAGAATGATGTAGAATTGAGTGTAGATCATAGAAGTACAAGTTTTAGGTTGAAATCTTACCGGAATTGCGAGGAATCGAGAGAAAAGGGTCCTAGAGCGTGCTTGGTCGAGTGGGAGCTGTCACATCACTGTTCAAGTGATGTGACATGCTATTTATATGCAACAGAGGAAATTGGGGTTACTGGGTCGAATGGCCCATCCGTTCGGATGGCCCATCCGTTCGGATGGCCCATCCGTTCGGATGGCCACTCCGGCGCGGGGAGTTTCTCCGTTTTCGATCGTTGCGGTGGTTTTTGGAGTATGCGCTTTCTATAGTTAATTTATATTATTATTATATATGTATATATATCACTAGGGGTCGTATTCACGTATCCATATTGCGATACAATCAATCGGTTTTCGTTTCGAGTATGCGATTGCTTGCGACGTTGCACGGCCATCAAGGAGGGTAGTATAGGTCCTTTCTCGATGTCGTCGTGAACGTTATTGTGTGTTGTGCCACAATGACTGACGGGGTACCACTCACTCGTATTGTCGTCATCGTCATGACGACTGGAGCTATAGCACTCACCCGAGAGTCTTTGTTAGCGTTAGTTATCTGCGTTTCGACACATCACGGCCACCGAGGAGGGTAGAATAGGTCCTCACTCAATGTCGTCGTGAGTGTTAGTGTTTGCGATGTGATGTAGTGATAATGTATTGCAAAAATATGCGATTATCCTTCGATTAGCGATGTATGCGATATAGTTACATTATGATCCGAATCTCTGGTGCTAGGCGTAACAAGTATATCGAGTAGTAACAACGCATGAAAGTGCGGATTGTTACAGTCTCCCCTGCTTTAGGAAATTTTGTCCCGAAATTAATCCAACAGGTAGACTTTTGAGAGTTGAACCTGCATAAGTAGCGATACAGCGAGTGATTTGATCGAGAGTTGACAAGCGAGAGCGTTTCGAATAAGAGAGATCGATTGCGATAGCGAGAAGGCGACATAAAGACAAAAGTAATATCCCACGGGTTGGCATTCCTAAGTACCTCGTGTCGCGAAGAATTCGTTAGTTCGATGCGATTGTAATTTTAAAGAACTTGAAAGGTTTCTCATGACGTAGAATTAACTGAGTCGATCGTTAACCAACGTGACAAGAAGCGTTCGTTTTTAGATATTCAAAAGGAATTTTGGATGGAAATCTTGAAAAATTTCCTTTTAACGTGAGGTCAACTGAGTCGATGTTATCCAACGTTGCAAGGAAGTTTAGGTTTTAAGCATTTTTTAAGGAATTCGAAGATGAAAACTGGGGTTATGAAAACTCTCCTATGACATGGGTTCAAGCTGAACTCGATGTCGAACCAATGTCTTAAGAAGGATTTCGTTTTGATGTTGTAAAAGCTTTAGGAAAAACTGGACTTACGAAACTTTCCTTGGACATGGAGTTAAGCTGATTCGATGTTATTTCCATGTCGTGAGAAAATTTCACTTGTCCACCGGTTTTAAATCGAAATTTTTATAAAAATAAGTTTTAATAGTACAAAAGGTAGTTAATCATCGAGCCCCACTTGGCACTTTCCCACAAAAGTTTGTTAATATGTTTAAAAAACTTATATATAGGAAGTACCAGCGGCGTATCCACCATGTTTTGCCCATATTACTTCCGTTTCGTGAGGCGGTGTCAGGTGTGTCGATATGACACGGATAGAATTTGTGCTTACTTGGCCCAATCGATAGGAAGTCGGACCGGGTATAAGATAGAATCGAACAGGTTAAACCGGCGAGTTGAATTGCGAACGCAGCTGTAGCAGCGTGCGCGATTAGCCTGATGACACAAAACATTTATGTGTCATGCCTGGGTAGGCGTCGAGCGATAAGTGAATAACGCGTTTTTGATTAGATTCCACATTAAACCCACATGGCACGTTTCCACGAGAGTTTGCTAACATGGCAAAACACCACGTTTAACCAGGTTAGTTTTGCCTCGTGAAGCGGTGTCATGTGTACTAATACCACACAGACTGCAATGAACACCAAGCGAGCGATAAGCGGTACACGATACGCGAATAAGCGGTAGACTATACACGATAAGCGATAAGCGGTTAGGTGATTAGGCGAATAACACAAACACAACACCAGCAAAGACGACGACGATAGACGAACAACGATGAGCGGCAGTTGTTGCGTTAAGCGCGATTTATGCGGTTCGATTTGATTGATTAACACCACAGAGTTTAACTACCATCAGACCCCACATGGCCTTTTTCCACGAAAGCCCGCTGATATGACTAAAACGCCCTGCTTTAACCATATGAGCTTTATTTCGTGAAGCGAGGTCATGTGTACTAACTTAACACAAATATCACAGATAGCGGTAGATGATAGCGATGGAGTGTCACACAGCAAGCGATATAGCGATTTACATAATAAGCGGTAGTGATCCTCAAAATAATCGATAGAGATAGCGAGATACACATGTTAAGCGATTGCGATTGGCCGAGCTTTGTTTCGAATAAGCTTTACGTTATGTTGCGACGCATCACGGCTATCGAGGAGGGTAGAATAGGTCCTCACTCAACAATATCGTGAGCGTTTGTGTACTTGATGAGGTTTGTTGCGACAGACTTACTACCAGTCTTGCGTCGATGCAAGTGCCCTGCGAGGTAGACTCCCCAGAGTCCGTCGATGAGGCGATTGCACTGCGTTTGCAGACTTACGACAAGTCTTGTGATGATGCGACTTAGTTGTTACGCCTTGCGATTAAGTGTAGTGTGTTGGAAATAATCCCAAAAGTATAATAGGTCTAGTAACGTTCAACTCCACATGGCACTTTCTGCACGAAACTTCGGTAGTATGATAAATCACACCTTGCTTTACCCCCATTACTTAAATTTCGTGTTTCGGTGTCATACTTTGTTGAAACGCTTTTGGCACCTTAGAATTCACTACGATTTCTGTGCACTGACCCAAATAATCCCGTGTGCACCCGTGATTAATCGTTCCTTGCACGTTTATCATACCTCATTCTAAGAGTGTAGTGAGGGTAAAACACATTATTTCGTGATATAGTATATAGTATGTGTGTGAATCGAGTCTAAGTGCGACGACTAGGGTGTGAAAGAGAATACAAAAGCGAGAGTTAGTGTTACACACTTAGGAATTAACGTCGAAAATCGTATCATTACAACTTTATCCTACGCTTGTTAGATGCTTGGTGTTGAAGACTTTTGCTGGAGTTGTTGTTGTTGTACTCAGGTTCGTGGTTCGATGCGGCAGTTGCAGGTGAAGTGACCGTAACGGTTGCAGTTATTGCAATAGTGACAGTCAGTCCCAATTAGATGATGATAGGTACATGAGTAACACTGGGGATGAGCTCCAGTGTAAGCTCGTTTTGGAAACACCGGGACTGCTTGAAGAGGCTTCGGCTGCAGCAGTTCGGTTGTTGAGGAGTTCGGGCTTGAAGTCTTTCGTTTGCGACTGGGTTTGTCGTTGTCTTGCGAAGAGGTGTCGTCGTTGGAGGATTCTTCTGAGGACTCACTTGCAGAATCCTTGGTTGAGTCGTTGGAAGAACCGCCGGCAGAGTCATCAGAAGAATCATCGGCAGATCCGTCAGGGGAATCGTCAGCAGATCCGTCCGAAGGATCGTTAGCAGATTCGTCAGAAGACTCGTCGCTAGGATCGTCTGAAGAATTAATGATGATTGCTTGATAAGCTTGCTTGACATGATTCTTGGAAGAAAACCCTTCCATGAGTCGTTTGTTGTTAATTTATGCGGCTAAGCGGTAGGTTTCTTCGTTGGTAGCTGGTCTTGCAGCTTCGACAAAATCACCCACACACTCAGGCAAGCCGCGAATGTACTTCGAAATGGCTTTTTCTGAAGTGTTGACTTGACTTGGGCAGATTATGCTAAGCTGTTTGAACCTTGCGGTGTAGCCAGCGTTGTCACTTTTGACTTGCTTGATTTTCCAGAATTCGTCTTCTAGCTTCTGAATTTCGTGAGGAGGACAATACTCTTTCTTCATGAGCTCTTTCAGTTCATCCCAAGAGAGAGCGTAAGCTGCAGAGGTACCACGTTTGTTTCGTTCGGTGGTCCACCAGTCGAGTGCTCGCGATTGAAATACTCCAGTAGCGCAAGTGGTGCGGAAACTATCGGGACACCCACTTTGACGAAGGGTAACTTCGATAGAGTCGAACCACTGGAGTAGTTGAGATACACCTCCTTCACCCATGAACTCCATCGGGTCACAGGCTTTGAAGTGTTTGTAGAGAAAAGTAGATTGCGGCTCTTTTGTCTTGACGTCTTTCGAAGCTCGAGGGTTGCTAAGAGAGTGCACTTGAGCGACGATCTGGGGAATCATTTCGGCCACTCCCTTGACCACAAGGGAGGCGATCCTCTTCTCGTCCCTTCGTTTGGCTCGTCTCCTTGCCGACATCCTCGAAGTAGAGTTGTTGGAAGGCATCTAGACAGGAAGAGACTTGGAGTGAGATTCGATCATAATGATTTTTGAGTTTTGCGATGCGATTGAGCGCGTTCAAAACTTGATGCGATAGTATAGTAATAATGCGGATCATATAGGAGTCACATAGGAGACACGAAATTCCTAAGTTCTCACACAATGACTCGTTGTTTATGCGTATATATATACTTATATAAATGTAGTTTGTAACCATACACATACAGGTTGATTTAGAATATGCGAGGACACGTTGAGGTGAGAAAGCGAGAGCGAAGGCGGTAGTTTATGCATTAGTTTTGTTGCGAACATTCGGGTTTCGTTTTAGATTGCGATGGCTGTGCGATTTGTGTGTTTATAAAGCAGGGAGTGAAAATTGTTAATTCGAGGAATTGATAGAGCGTAAAGTTTCAAAATACACAAACGTAAATAAGTTCCAACCAGTTGTAAAATCGGCGGGTCGTATGATAGAGTGCCTTGGGTGTTCAGGCGTCGACTACTCAAGGTAACCCAACTATATTCAACAAGTTCGTGCACGCGCGTTGACCTAGAAAACTTCATGCTTCCACTGGGATGCAGCTTATGGCATTCGTCTTCCTAGTCATCGCGTGGCTCGAGTTATCGTGTTAGTCGAGTCCTTGGTGAGAGCTTTTTGAAAACCAGTTTATAGGGAGTGGAACGGCTTATTAAGGTACGGGTTTCACCCCTGACTTAACAACTTTGTTCCTAATTGTGGTTATGCTCTTCGAATAAATTCGCGAGTTCCACTAGATTTCGAAATGGAGACTTTTGTCGAGATGTGGATGTCACTCCTAACTCGATGAAAGGTTCTCGTGCTAGAAAAAAAATGCGCTGAGTGAGCGATCTCATCGAGAGTCCTTGGTTTTCACACCTGGTCTCGACAGGATCTCTCGGTTTCGTTATGCGAGTATTTTCTAAAACACGTGTATTGTGTTGGCCTTAGGAAAGGCTAAGTAGTATTCAGGCCTTAGGAAAGGCTTCTTCGTGTGAAGCTGTAGTACGCGGTGTTCACACAAAGCGGTAGCTTTTAGCAATTTCGATCGAGAGTATCAAGTAGGCCCGAAACAAACCCTACTGGGTTCGTACGAGTCGGCCTGTTGGTACTTAGACTATAGACTAGGTCAATTTTTAAGACGTCGACCCGGACTAGGTCGAGTCTTGCCTAATTCCCTATAGTTATGGCTCTGATACCAATCTGTCACACCCCAACCGATGGCGGAATCATCGGGGCGCGGCACTAGGCGAATCAAATTGCTCAAGAGAATCCATAACAACTATATTGCGATAATATTTATTACATCCGTTATCCCATACTAACAAATAATACAATCACATAAGTCATCACAAAATTCTTGTCCTCTCGAACAATACAAATCCGACAACCTAGATTTTAGTTGAGTTTCTAGACTTCCTAGCTTGATTTGAAATAGCCTGCGATCTAGCCTGCAACATACGTTAAAATATTGTCAATACAAAAGTATTGGCGAGTATACAGGTTTGATATGTATAGCGTAATAGATTAAAAAGGTATTGCGAACTTCCACATGCATAAACGAAACACACGACATATATACTCACAAAGCTGATACTACCAACTAAGTCCTCGATGCTCGAATATGCGATGGCAAACTAGACCCCGTCGGGCGCAATAGTACTATACTAGTCGTGGTGGGACGTCGCGAGTATAAGCCCTAGCACATATGCAACTAGCATCACGTATACCTATGCATAACAGTTATTCGCAAGTGATAATTCGATTGATTGAATAATTCGTTTGATAAGTTCGATTTGTTAGGGACGTATGTTACACCCAAAATGCGATTAAAAGGGGTTCAAGTATACTCACAGTGCGTATTTAGCGTGGATACAACTTGATTGGATCGGTTGCGAGTACGTCTGCGTTAACCATCGAATGATATAGTAAACGATGCACGGTTAAGCGGGAATAGTGTCAAAATGACAGTTATCCAGTCGAATGATGCTCATCCGGTAGGATGACCCCATCCGGTCGGATGACTGTTGGTTCGGTTCGTTTATTCTGACATTCAATCGGATGACTGGAGTTTGGGTCGGATGACACTTGGTCCGGTCGGGGGGCATGTTATCCGATCGGATGATATGCTGTCCGATCGGATGGCATGTTGTCCTGGTCGGATGACATGCTATCCGGTCGGATGACATGTTATCCGATCAGATGACATGTGGTCCGTTTGGATGACATGTGGTCCGGTCGGATGACACGTCTGTTTTAACGTTCCGATCAACTGTTTTTGAGTGTTTTTGGAAGGAATACATGCGGTTTTACTGGGACAGTGTAATTTCGTATTAACAATTGAAATTCCATCAGTTCCGACCTGTTCTAACGGCCGGGAATCACCCCGTTCCATCAGATCTGGCCGTTCTTGACGGTTTCTCATGTTTAACTCGAAATCGCGTAGTTCCTTGGTTAAATACATAGATTTTTAGGTGAGATGGTTGTAAAAACACGAGAAAATCACCCAGATCTGAGTCGTTTATGGTGGGATGAGGTCACACTTTGAAGTTCATATGAACTCTTGGTGACATCACCTTAAAACACCTCAAATCAGTAGATTTCACGGTTAGAAATTGAGTTTTAAAAGGCAGAATGATGTAGAATTGAGTGTAGATCATAGAAGTACAAGTTTTAGGTTGAAATCTTACCGGAATTGCGAGGAATCGAGAGAAAAGGGTCCTAGAGCGTGCTTGGTCGAGTGGGAGCTGTCACATCACTGTTCAAGTGATGTGACATGCTATTTATATGCAACAGAGGAAATTGGAGTTACTGGGTCGGATGGCCCATCCGTTCGGATGGCCACTCCGGCGCGGGGAGTTTCTCCGTTTTCGATCGTTGCGATGGTTTTTGGAGTACGCGCTTTCTATAGTTAATTTATATTATTATTATATTTGTATATATATCTCTAGGGGTCGTATTCACGTATCCATATTGCGATACATTCAATCGGTTTTCGTTTCGAGTATGCGATTGCTTGCGACGTTTCACCGCCATCAAGGAGGGTAGTATAGGTCCTTTCTCGATGTCGTCGTGAACGTTATTGTGTGTTGTGCCACAATGACTGACGGGGTACCACTCACTCGTATTGTCGTCATCGTCACGACGACTGGAGCTATAGCACTCACCCGAGAGTCTTTGTTAGCGTTAGTTATCTGCGTTTCGACACATCACGGCCACCGAGGAGGGTAGAATAGGTCCTCACTCAATGTCGTCGTGAGTGTTAGTGTTTGCGATGTGATGTAGTGATAATGTATTGCGAAAATATGCGATTATCCTTCGATTAGCGATGTATGCGATATAGTTACATTATGATCCGAATCTCTGGTGCTAGGCGTAACGAGTATATCGAGTAGTAACAACGCATGAAAGTGCGGGTTGTTACATCCAGATGGCCACCTTAGGGTTTCCACAACGGGTTATAAGAGATAGTATAGGATCCAGATGTTTGTTCATGGGTCAGGGTTTAGATCTGCATCCAGTACCCATTTAATCAAAGAGCCCTCATCGAATGACACCTGTCCCAAAACAGGTTTCTTTTATTATAGTAGATAGATATATTGAAAGTGTAAAATACAATATTCCTTAACGTACGAGCGTACACTGTAAAATTACGCATGTTATAAAATTTAAAACCCTAATCACGCATGTTTGCCATATCTTGATCTTATTAATAAAGTAGCCACACTGGATTCCAGACAAGAAACAATGCCACCATTAAGGTTTTGTTTCTGTTTCTTTTAAAACCTCTGTATTCCTTTTCTAACTTTCATCGTTGTTAATAACCTTTGAATGGATGTTTAACTTTTTATGATTGATATTACCCCATGACTACAAAAGCTTCCTAAATCATCTCCTTATGAAATTTAGTTTTAGATTTTGATTTAATAATCCGTTTTCATCCTTATCAGTTAGTCAGTTACAGACATACAATAAGATGAAACTTACACAAATATGATACAATCGAATAATTTTTTTTCCTATTATTAGTATATTTAATCATCGCGAAATCTCATAGTATATCTTGAATACACATCAATCTTTTGCTAGCAGTTCAATTGTTTATTAATACACATTAACTTTCCCTTGTTTAAAATACACTGATGAAATCTCTGATCATGCTAATATATACAGAACTAGGTTATCACCCGGGATTGCTTCCCGGGTAGGAAAATTTAATTTTAAAATACTCACAAGTGTATAATTAAAATAAACTTAAATAATGTGACGTATTAGATAAGTTAATGACAAAGTGCATACTTTGTTTTGGAGCATTCTATAAGCATAGAAGTGTCTCGGACTCGTGCCATGATAATTAAAAACACATGATACTTAGCCCCCAATTTACTTAATGATGCATATTGCATGTTGAATGACATGAGCAAATGATGTTGGTCCTATAACAACATGATGAACAACTTTAAAATATATAAAGTGACATGGAACTGATTTAAAAGTTAGGCCACTCATGCCAGTCCAGCCAGACATAGGCAGAAATTGACCATGCTTAACAAATATATAAAGTGAGCTTCATTCGGAGCTACAAAGCCAAATAGGACCAAAATTCACCATCTAGACTTTCAGAGCCCCAATTTCAATGTCAAAACTTTCCTAAAAAATCATGGTGTGATCGGCAATTTTAAAACACATCCTACAAAAGGGAGTGTAATATAATAATTTTAGTATCAATAGGATACCAATTTCTTTTCATTGAGATTATTCTATTTATTTGCTTCCATATTCTGGGTCACCTAAAAAAATCTTTGAACTTTTAATCAAAAAAATTAAAGGGTGTTGTGTTCATGAAACATCAAAAAACAGGTTGATTTTAATCAAAACAATAATGGATATTCATAAAACCAGATAACCGTCTATTTTTAATTACTATTTTTGTACCCAACTCTTCTAATGTTCTGCATCTTCAACATATCTTCCTGCAAGATTGAAAGTATGTCAATCCCGAGTCTTAATTTATAAGAACAATGACAAAACAATGATTCATACAATAAGATATTCCTTCACCTGCTTCAGTTCTTGATTCTTCCGTTTCGGTTCTGGTTCTTGATTCTTCCGTTTCGGTTCTGGTTCTGAGACTTCTGCTTCCAGTTCCATAGTATAGGCCTACAAACACAAAGAAATGAACTACATGATGCATCTCTCATGAAGAAACACATAGATTCTATGACTAAAAGAAATTGCATACATGATATGTGTGTTCCGTAAGTTATGTAAGATGAACATAGGCATAGTTTAAATCATGGAGGTAATATAGTGCTTAAGTGGACTAAATCAAACCACAGTTTATCAGACTATCAGACTGGTTTATTAGGATTCAGTTTAGTTACATTGGAACTGCATAAAGTAGTCGAGGCCAGAACCAAGCAATTTACATACCCTACTATGATCATGAGTCGTATGTTACCCTAACAGAACCAATAGCGATGTCTGCATCAGGAAGAAAACTCGCCACAACAACCTATGATGAACAGGTTAATAAATTTTAGCATAAAAACAAATAGGTCAAAACTCTTCCAGGTGCATATAACCTTCTACATATATAACTCGCCTAATCCAACTGATTTCATAGGTCAGCTTTAATTTTGAACTATATAAGATTTACGTGGTGCACGTAACGATGGGCATACTTAGTAAATTATAGTTCTTCGTGAAATAAATATTATAAGAGGAGAATCATACCTTGAGTTACTGATCCCAGCCAAGTTGAAAAGGGTTCCCAAGAACCCTAATTTTCTTCACCGGCAACCCCCAACCATCGTGTACTGTCCTCAACCTCGCTTTAGAACCCTATAACTGACCCTAACCACCGACCATAGCCATTATAGAATTCGTCCCAACTCCAGGCTTTGAAGCAGCAAGTGAATGTCCAGTTATCAAAAGCTCCAATTCGATAAAACCGAGACAAATCATCGGCAAAACACGGTTGTTTCTGTACTGCATAAAACACAATCGATACAAACTTACAATGACACTCATAAACAATCATTTAACCAAAATTAAACCTAATTTAAACATCTAACAACTAAAAACTCTCTTAATCTAATTGTAACAAAACATCTAACAGCTATAAGCTCAAAACAAATAATCTAATTGTGATCGACGACAATAGTGGGTTTCTACCGCCGGTGACTACGTTAACCTTCACCATTGTCAAAACCTTAATCAACCAACAACATTATTAAAACTGCAAACAACCACTATCATCCACCTTTGTTAAGGTCAAAAAAATCGTCGAAAAGTATAAGTTGGAGAAATAAGGTGTTTACCTCGTCACCGACCACTGACCGGAGTAAGTTCATACATCGTCTGTTGACCACCACCACAGATTAAGAATTGTGGAACCAAACAACTAACAGAGTAAATGGGAGTACAAAGAAAAAATCTAAAAGTTTACCGGCTAAAAGAAACCTCATGATAAAACCCAATTGTAAAGGAAATTAGTGTTCATTCGAAAAAAAAACCGAATGTAATCTGCGTTTTGTAAGGAACCCCAAACTACAGACCTAAAAACCCAATCTTGGAATCTCAAATGTAGAAGATGGAAGAGATTTAGGGTTGTTCAAATGTAGAAGATGGAAGATACGTAAAAACTAAAAAGATATAAAATGAGTTTTTTTTATCAAACAAAGATTTTAAGTGCTAAATTTGCATACCTGTGAGTGATAAGCATATGAAATTAACAATAAAAAATAACATATAACAATCAAACCAACAATTTCAAACAATTAACTGACCTAGATGAAACTGATGGCCGCCATGAAGCTTCGCAGAAGCACGATCTCCGCAATCCGTAAGACCGTAACATCTTCCAGACAAAGCGAACATGAAATTGAAAAACCAGCTTTACCTCCGTCATCTACACGATCTGCGTCCTCTAACCTCATACATAATCCACAGCCACACTAAACCCTAAATTCATAAAGCATCAAATTGCAAACCCTAAAGAATCACAAATGGTGGTGGTGTTTTGGAAAATTAAAGAAACAGATAGAAGAAGAAATGACGAAAAAGGTTAAAAGATAAAGGTGAGGTGGATTTAGGATATCCGCCCCTGCATGTAAACCATACCATCATCCAACCATACATTCATGTATATTCCCAAACATATACACCAAAATTTATTCAACTAAACAGAAAATATAGAAGACCTAAAACTTCAAACCTTCATTATTACTTCTAAACATGTGGTTAACAATAAGAATAGAGTTACGGACAGTTAAAAATATTCAATCAAAAGCCCTAACTGCAACAAACTGTATACAATTATTCACCAATCAAACAAACTTAAACAAAACCTAACACAACATGTTATCTAAAAGCTACAACAACCAAATCTAAACATATTAAGGTAACTAAACCCTAACCTATACAATTCAGTACAATCAAATAATCACAACCAGATTACAATCAGAAACAAACGGATCCATATCTCAAATCAACACCAAATCAAATCATTCATCAACCTTTATAATCCAAATTCAGATCCCCGTTATCTCCATGACTCAAAAACAATGGCAAAAAAAAAAAAAAACCAACAGAGAGATAACTATGTACAACAAAAATAGGTTAAATTCCAAACAAACATGAAGCGGAGAACCCCGCAAGTATAAACCTATCATGACACGTTATGACGAATCAAGTTTGTTTACCAGATTCTTTGTCGTAAACATGACTCGTCAAATTAATAATTGACACCCAACCTAACCAAATAACTAACATGCAAGAGAGAAAGGTTTAAAACTCAAATAACCTGACATGTAACTTAACACCCCATCGTTCCAAACATAAATTTACATACGTCGATGGATGAATCGATGCAATATTACAACACTTGAAAAAATAGCAAAAAAAAAAATGATTACACTAATACCATACGATTTCCAAATAAACAAAACTATCATACTCACTTAAAGCAGCAAACATAAAACCAGTTACATTCTGTCAAGTATAACTAAATCCAAAAGACAATGACATATACCATGGGTCGTTTCAAGAAGCTTCTCTTTATATGTAAGTGGTAACGTCCACCAACAAACAATCAAGCAAACATTTGTTAAAATAGGGACTCCCATAGTTATCAACACATTGAAGACCAGAAACCATGGTTATCAAGCAACACCAAAAGTAGACCAAAATCTATATTATTAAATATATTTTATTTAAACTAAAGCAACCCACAAAATGCTAAGACTGGTCAGTGTATAAATTAACAGAGAATAAAAGTAGCTGGCAAAAGACTGTTTAAAGATCACTATAGTTACAACTTGATGAATATCAAAACGACAAACACCCTCTTATACCATGTCTTCCTTATCTCAAGAAACCTTTTTTTCTCAAAATGCTCAAATCATGCACAAGAAGAACATAACTGCAACACTTACCCTTCCATGGAGGCCTCTTATCTTACATATGACCACAAACGTAAGCCAAGCCGCATCTACAACCATTTCAATTTATATATATCGCATTTAATCATCTTCTTGAAGTTAATAACAAATATCAAAAAGGAGACACAGGGGTGCAGGATAAAATCCTAAAACCAAATAAAAATAAACTTATACTTTATTGGATCAAACAAAAACAAATCAATCACAAATAATTATTATAAAAAAATGGTTCATACCAGTAATGTTATAATCGATCGCCTTGATTGCATTTCCAGTGTAGGACGATTAATCTTCAAATCGATAGCCTTGGTGAAGGATAGATCACAATCGAAAATAAATTCATCAATCCAGATGAAGAAATCGAAAATGATGAACGAAAGATGAAGAATCGACCCATCGTCATTGCCTTGAACCACAACGGCATTAGGGTTTGTAATGAAAAAAAGAGAGTATCACGATCCACTTAGACTTTTGTTTGGAGAGAAAAGGAAGATGAATATGGAGTGAAGGGATTAGGGATTTGCTGAAGAAGATTTGTGGATTTGTTGAAGATGATGCATATGCGCCACTAGGGTTTCGAGTGTGACGATAGAGAAGGAGGAGTTCTGATGTAATGAAAGATTAGGTATTTTAGAGGTTTATATACCCCGGGTCAAGATCCGGATACCGTGTTAACCCATAAACAAAATTTTTTGACCCATTTATTTTCCCGCTCAAAATCAATTGAGGTTGCACCACAACGCGACACGTGTCCCAAATTACTTTCGTTTATTATATATAATAGATTTTCTTTTAAATTAATTAATTTTTATATTGACTTCATAACATCTAACTTCCGAATCAATTATAAAAAGAAAAGATTTTTACAAGGTTGAAATATGACAACTTTTAAATTGTTTTTTTTTTAAAAGAGGTATAAAAAGAAGAAAAAAAAGGTGCATTTAGCCAACCCTTCTAAAAATTCCTACTACCCATAATTGTGCATTTAATAAATGTGCTATCCGAAAAAATTTACCAAGCATCTTCCCACTTTATATAAATAAACCAATCAAATCAAAGTAAAAATGAATGGTAACTAGAATTGAGACCCGTCGCAATGCGGCGGGGATTCTTTAGTTATAACTAAGTCGATCTAGGACCCACACGTTATGCTAAACCTGTCAAACGGGGAAAAAATAGACGATGTAAAAACGTTCACCCACACATGCACGTTGTGTCGTGTTAACTCGCAAAATTTAAAACGAAACGTAAAAACGTTAAACCAAAGACGCACGTTGCGATGTGTTAAGTCACAAAATTTAGAACCAAGCATAAAGCAAAAATTTGAGGAAAATGAAAACTATAAATGACCAAAGTTGAAAGTAAAAACAGTTGTGAGGATAGATTGACAAAGATAAAAAGTTTTGGGTTAAAAGTAAAAAAAAAACAAATAGTTTTGGGTTAAAAGTAATTTATGAAATACTTTTCGGTGAAAAGTATAAAAAATCAATTTTTTTTTGGAAAATCCCCAAAGCCAAGGTTACGATAACCATATGTATAACCATTTTTTCTTTTGAAAACCCTCAAAGCACACTTCGTGTTGCGGCGAGACGTAAAACGATGTCAAATAGTACTAATGTCACATAACCGTCATCGACCACCAACACTGACTCGACCTAGGATCTGTGTGTTGCGACGAACATGTCAAACATGAAAAAATAGAGGTAAAAACGTTGAACCACACATGCACGTTGCGTCATGTTAACTTGCAAAATTTGAAACAAACATAAAAAAGTTGAACCACACTCGTACATTGCGTCGTATTAACTCGAAAAATTTAGAACTATACGTAAAACGAAAATTTGCCAAAGATGAAAAGTATAAGTGACAAAAGTTGTGAAGTTAAATTGCAAATAATGGAAAGTTTAGGGTTAAAGTTAGAAAACAAATTATGTAGGGTCGGGTTGGAACCGGTTATTATGCCCATCTCTAGTTAGGAGAACGTCCGTTAAAACTGGAAGCGGAGGCGACACCGCGGTGGTCGGAAAAGGGAGAGAGAAACATACGGAAGAGAGAGAAGGTGAAACTTCAAAATGAAGCCACTCACCATATAAATCAAAACTTGAATACCAAAACAACATATTGGCTTAAAATACAACCCACAAATGCATTAACAAATAACAAAGCATAGTGTACAACTATCATTGCATAAAGATATTCTAAATTGAGAGTATATAAACCAAATTGGCTTAAAATACAACCTACAAATGCATTAACAAATAATAAAGCATAGTGTACAACTATGATTGCACAAATATGTTCTAAGTTGATAGTATATAAATATGTGAGAGGGGATCAATGTTGGTAATTAATAGAGTGAAAATGAAAATAATTTGATGCACCAAAAAAGTTTGAAGTTTTGGTGTAGTTTAAGCAACTATGCCTAAAAAAAGGATACACAACAATACACCATTAGTCCATTACTAGCCTTTCAGCAAAAAAAAAAAAAAAAAAAAAAAAAAACATATAGAAACAAACCTTGTGATTGTAATTGAGATTTGCTAACAACATCCATTAGGCAAAGTGATCCATTTGAGGGGCATAAAAACAAACCTTGTGATTGTGATTGTAATTGAGATTTATATGTGTTAAAATTATTATATTTTTTATTTGTGTTAGGTTCATTTTAAGGCACTTAAATTGCTATAAATAGTAAGTGTATTGTAAAACTATAAAATATGATACCCTAAAATACGTAAAACTAGCTAGTGTATGTATATTTTCTTCAATTTTTAACTCATTGACGTATCATAATTAGACATGCAACAATTTAAACATATAAATAGCTTGAAAAGTTGAAAATGACTATAGATATTGCAACTATCAACTTTGTAATATTTTTCAAGTCTATTTTTTATTTTGACATGGTTATTTCGTGCAAAATGATGATATTTTGAAAATAAATTAACAAGTTGCACTATAAAACTAGTTGTGGACTGCCATTTTACCACCGTCCACCACCAACAAAGTGAACAAGAGAGCAAATTCTACGAAAGCCCAACACAATTTGGCCCAAAATAATGTGAGCTAAACTTGATGAGTTGATGCCCAAGCAAAAATGGCCCATATTTGAGTCCAAACTGGAGTTTTATATTTCTTGTGGGTGTATTCATGGATACATAGTCATGAATTTTAATTTATGAATTATAAACTATATAGTATATATTACATGTTGTAGAGATATGACCCGGTTCGACCAAGTCAAACCAGTCAATACGTATTATAACCCAGTTACGCCATAACCGACTAGGTTAAATATGATAAATACATATTATAAAGTAACCGAATCTCCAAAGAATATGGAGATCCTAAAAGATTAACCAAATCTCCTATTTTATGGAGGAGTATCTTAACTCAACTGAAACTCGGGGAAACCCTAATTACCACCAACTATAAATAGGGGACTCCTCCCTAATGTTCTACATGTTGTCTTCTAACCCTAAACTCTCTTTCTACATACTTATAATTCTTACGCATACATGTCGATCTGATACTGACTTGAGAGTCAGAGGGTGGTCCAGAGACCTCGGTCTCTGACTCCTTTTAACGTGTTTCTATGTTCTACAGATCTGAAGCGAGACAAAGAAAATGAGGTGTGACTATGTTCGTATTCACATCGTTGATGTACAGACCCATGTAGATTCATGCTTCTTCACATGTGAAAATATTTTTATACAAGTTTTAATTAACTTTTCTAGTCATTTTGACTATAAAGTACATTGGTATAATGTGGAATTAAGTTATATGATTCTCATGAACATTTTCTTCTTCTTTTATCTCGAACTATTTATGTAATATATCATTTCTTGAAGTATTACAAGTGAAATATAATTAAACATCGAAAAAATCATGTAAAATTTTACATAATTGTATTTGGTTTCTTTGAGTGTTTCGATTTAGGGTTTGCGTACTTGTTGCTTGATTTAGGTTGATGGGTGTTAAAACAACAAGAGTATGGCAGAGGGAAGGTCGAGGATCCACTCCGGCAGATAGCTTCTTGATCGGAATCTACACACAAAGAACACCGTCAACCTTAACGCGAGAGGTGACCTACTACGTTTGGACTCCGGCATGAGAATCAGTTTCGAGATATCTTAGAGTTAAGCACAAATGGGAGAGAATAGTTTTAGAGAGAGAGAGAGAGAGAGAGAGAGAGAGAGAGAGAGAAAGAAAGAAAGAGAGAGAGAGAGAGAGAAGTGAGCATACCCTTGGAGTTAAAGGAGACTCCCTTTTATAGGCAGAGGGGTCTGTCCAAGGAGTCTTCTTTACATCTCATATCTTCTAGTCGTGGTAAGTCTTATCCTCAGCTGATGTTGCTTGCACGAGTGGCCTTGGCTCTTTGGGAAATGTCAAAGTGTGTGTCTCAATATTACTTTATTCACTTTTGTGCAAAGTCACATCACTTTGACATTGGAGGTTCAAGACCTGTTGTATATACAATAACATGCAATGCTTTCAGGACCGGACCGGAGGTCGACCCGGTCGCTTTACGGGGTCAATGGTCGGACTGGTTAGACCGGATTTAAGACCCGGATTACGTCATAAATTATATAAATGACTAAAACTTGATTTTAGGTCATCACTTTCATTATTCTAATCCAAAGCCGTCGTATGCGAACCAAGGGACGAATTATTCATCATTCTTTTATCTTTCAAGCTTCCCATTCATGTCCGATCGATTCTTAAAGACCTTTGAAGCTGCGGCGACTACCATGCACGGCTAAACGTTTGTAGCTTCCACCCGGATGAGAGATTGTTTCGTTTTGCATTAAACTTTGTTTGTGGATTCTTTTTAACTGGTAAATCTTGACTACTTGTGTTGAGTTTGTGCAACGTTTTTTATATTTGAATAATTTTTCGTTTATCAAGCGTATTGGCAACTTCTTTGCGTTGTTAGCGAGTTGGTAAATTGGTTGGTAATTGATATAATTAAACGGATTATTAGATTGTATGGTGAGTATTAAAAACTATCTCTAATAATTAATCAAATTCATTAATCCGAAGGCCATGTCTATGTGGTGTTTTGAATCTATAAACGAGCTTTTGTGATAAAACGAGCAATCAGGATTCCTGGTGGGGGTTGATTTTTCTCATATTATTCACAACTTCTTTAATTAGTTTTCTTATTTTTAAAATCAATTAATAAAACCCCCAATCTAGGTAATTTTAGTTTTAGTTAAAATCTTCTACACTGACCATAAATTACCCGTGGATACGATACCCTACTTACGCTATCTACGTACTTTAATTAGGTTTTTGATTGACCTTTACAACAGTCATCACAAACCATTTTATAATTGAAGGGGTATGGTCCCAAATCTCGCACCAGGCTAGACGCGAGTGACCATCACCCAGCTCAAATATCCCCATCAATAAGGATCCATCTGCGTTCATGCGGACACGCGCGAACCCAGTTGGCTGTTCCAATCGCTCAAGTGATGAGAAGATTTACCTTGTGTATGAAAACAGATGTTTTCATCATAACAAGGGATGCGATCACAACCGCGGTTACCGCACATAGCGATGCGGCCTAGCACCGCACCCTATTGTCAACACAAGTAGGACTGACACTTTGACTTAAGTGTCCCAACCAGCAAGTGGCACTAACAACAGTCAGCCGTCCAGCCCATGTGTCTGCAAAGCTGGCAAACAGACTGACAGCCGCAGCAGGACGTGACATCACCCCAGGAAGAATCAAACACTTCCGTGATCTGTGCTTCTGACACACCTGTAAAGGACTGCGCGTTGTCAGTCTAGCCACTCAATTACCCTTCTTCGCTCTTCGGCTATAAATACCCATCCCGGACCAGGTTTGAGGTAACGCTAATCTGCTCTCTCTCTCAATCACTACTCAATCACACACTTTGCTCTCAGCAAATACTGATTCTCACGCCGGAGAGTGGTAATAAGGAGCACCCCCACCCCATCCTCCTTGTTGCGAGCAATGTTTTAAAAACCGTTTTTTAAATCATATCGGAATGGACTAAAAAATGGTTCAATCGGTAGAACCGGATGGTCAACCTGGTGAGCTAGTTAACTCTAAAATTTCATAGAGATACATACATACATGAATTGTATTGATAAACTCAGCGGTTTTAACTTTTTTCACACTAACATAAATTATAATATAACTATTATCATGTCCTCTTTCTCTTTTCAAATTTCAAAATACAATCTCTTACAGAACATTGCTTTACCTATATAGACATACATACATACATACATACATATGAAGGGAGAGATACATCAAGTTGCTTCAAGTCAGTTACTTTTTGACCCACTTGTGGATCTATTTGCACCCAAATTATTTTATTGCAATAAGTAAAACTGCTAACGAAGATGGAGTGATGAACCGATAAAGATGGAGCTGAATCTTGTGGATGAAGTGATGAACCGTAAGTGATGATGGTATTGAATGTTGATCGATGGTATATGTATGTGACGGAACTCCGGAATACTAAGAATCCAAACTAAATAACCATGGGCCGGTACCGGTATAACGGTTTAAACCGGTATACCGGATTTTACCGCTGGTGCGAATCTTATACCGTTTCACTTATTTACCGGGGTGTTTGGTACCGGATTTGCATCCGGCACCAGTATAACCGGCCAGTATTTACCGGTTTTTAAGACATTGATTGCGAGTCACGGCTTGTTTCCTTGTGCAGGGAACTGGTTAGCGGACAATTCGGCCATCGATCTCAGAAAGAAGGGATTAACCCTACTTGACAAGACCAGTAAATTAACCCTCCCGGTTAACCACTGTTTCATCAATAATTATATATATATTGTTAGTGAAGGATGATGAATAGTAATTTTAATTTTATAATAATATATAGCTTTTTATTATTTTTTTTAAAATTTTAATAACATATTTTTAATTATTTTTCCTTTTTTTAAAACCATATATTTCCTATACCGTTTTTTAATAATTCTCTTTTCTTTTTTAGAACATATATTATCGATTAATTTGACACTTCTTTAATATTATACGTTTATAACTTTTTGGGTTATTGAATTTTAATAATCCTAAGTTTCACCTTTTGGCCGATAATAATCACAACTTTAAAAATTCCCTCCAATAATCCCAACTTGTAAAAGTTTGGCGGCCATTGATCCTTTTCAAACATATAAGAATTTGGTCTCGTCAATAGATTCAATTACACATAGAGACTCCTTAATTGGTTTAAATGCACCTATGTTAGAAAATGATCAATGACGGCCAAACTTTTACAAGTTGGGATTATTGAATGGAATTTTTAAAGTTGGGATTATTATCGGCCAACAAGTGAAACTTAGGATTATTAAAATCCAATAACCCTAACTTTTTCTTAAAACTTAAGTAGGTAGTTATGATTGATTTTTTCCCGTACATTCCGTTATAAGTTTTGTTAAAAACGAAATTGTACTTATAATAAAGTATTTATTTGGTATGATAAAACAATACGATGATAAACTAAACTGTTCTAATGGTTTAGCTTTCTAAACAACATGCTTTATTTTCAAATCATGTTTGTTTTACATTACCATTTGCTCGGTTTCGCCGCAACGGGCGACGATAAAAAAACTAGTACCATTTAATAATACAAAAGAAAAAAACAAACTATTTTTAGAACTTGAACTCGTGACCTACGTGTTAGATAGCAGCAACCTTACCATTGCTCCAGATGTCGACCATTTAAATCCGCGTTTTAACATCTATTGTTAAAATGTTTGAAAGATATCCTGTCGAGATATGCAATAACCAAACAAAAAATCAACCTCAGAAAGTGAACATGTTTAAGAAGAAATTCACCGATTCTGTCCCTTCATTTGTGTGTTTCCCAACAACCCTCTGAAGCCTCACATGTATGATACATGACAAACTCATGTCTTCGTTTCTTGTTACCATGTCTACATTCGCTATATCTTCTTGACTAAGGAAACCATTATTTTCAGTTGTATTTTTTATTAGTATCAAGAGATAAAAATCCAACTATTATACTGCAATTATTATTTTAAATACAGTAAAAAAAAAAAAAACCATCTAGTCTTTGAGTGCGTAGGGATGGCTAAAGTTGCGGGTAACTAAAGCTAAAATCCAAATATATTTAAGATGCGAGTGTGTATTAACCGTCTGTTGTGAATTACACCTTTAAAAAAAAATGATGATATTAGTTTTAAACTTTTTTTTTGCGTGTATGTGACATATATAGTATTAGGTGTTTCATGATTCGATTAAATGAATCATAACCATAAATATTCCTTTTTATTTTCCATTTTCCTTGTGTAATGGAATAATCTATTAATCCACCGAGTTATTAGTTTTTTTACTTCCAATTTAGTTGGGTAATAAAACAATATAAAAATCAAAACCATAAGAAATGTACTTCAGAATCTCCACAAGTAGTTTTAAATAAACTAACTAGTATAGTCTATACCCAACAGGTAATGAGTAACTGCGCATGCGCACCCGACGAGTATGAGACTTTAGCATATGTTGGTCAGGTGCAAGTTAACATTGGGCACGGTCAACTTTAGCGCTTTCCTCTAGCTTCTTGGTATTTTACTATTTTAGTATTTTACTATGGCAACTTTTGAAATGGTAAGTGTAGAACAAAACAATTGTTGATCTTCCAAGGATCTCCTTACGATGACGGACCTCTGCGTTGTTCAACACGGTTGATCATCGACTGATCTGATGATGATTATCAAAGATGATCTAAAGCCATCACATGCGTGAACCGGGTTGCAATACAATGATGCATGAACTTATTGTTTTTCTTCTAGAAAAGAAAATGGTTAACTTTTAATAAAACGTCCAAATATTATAAAAAAGTATCCAAGTTAGTGTAAATCGGTACCAAATAAAACATAATTATTACAATCGAGTTTATATACAAGCAGTCTTACAACTTCTTTGTGTTATTGCTCAAAGTTTTCATGCCAAAAGCTCGAATGTTTTCTTAACAAACATATGTGAAATTCACCTTCTTGAAACTAGTCATCAACATTATTCAATTTAGTCCCAAATTTTACTATAAAGCTAAAAATATTTATACACACCCTTAAATATTTAATGTCCTAATTTTTACTATAAAGCTAAAAATACATACACACCCTTAAATATTTAATATCAGAAGATAAAAGCGAAAATTTTCTTTCGTTATATTAGTCCCACACATAAAGGTATGCATAGATTAGACCATCTAGTTCCCAAGATTTCTCCGCGTGATGCCGACGTGGACCAAGTTCCACACATGGAATACCATGCCTGGTTGGGCATGGTCCATGGTCCAAGTTCCACACGTGGAATACCGTGCCAGGTTGGGCATGGTCCATGGTGTGATGTGGCTGCGTGCAGTTTATGAAAACTGATGTGGTATTAAGATGACATGTTACACTCCTGATAGTCTTAAGTAAGTACATGTATGCATATATCATTATGTTACATAATTAATTTTCAAAAACAAAATTCCATGAAACTTGTTATATGTGCATGTGTATGATAGGAGTCCATATGGGCAGGGCGTGTATACCGTGAGGGTGACAAGGCCATTCTCCAATGGAAATGAAACTAAATGTTCCAATGCATGTGATGGGACTCGTGTTGCAACGGGGATCAAGATAGAGATTCTGATGTGTCAGACATCATATCTATATTTTATTTATCTATATAATCGCATTTTAGCGTATATCGCACTATCATTCACCCAAACCAAGTACATTCGTATAATCGCATTTTATTTATCCTTTAGGAAACTGTGTCTAGATGCCGTTGATGATTTTTATAAAGTGCCATTTATGTTATTAAATTATACAAAAGTGCTAAAAAGAACACATATTTAAATAGTCGCAATGCCATTTGTGTTATTAAATTATACAAAAGTGCTAAAAAGAACACATATTTAAATAGTTGCAATTTACAAAAAAAAAAAACCTAGATAAATATAGGCCATTCACTATTTATTAAATAATAAAATCAAATTTGTTCAATAGGATTGATTTATACCAACACCTAAGTTTAATTTCTTATTACCTTTTTTCTTTTACTAGCCAAAGAGACGGTGTTTGTTTTAAGGGTACTACAACAATAACCATATCTAGTAATTATATATGGGGTGCCTTATTCCCACATACCCTATATCTTATTTTCACATCCCCTATTGTATACGGGCCGTATACAATTATACGGCTCGTATAAAATGTTTTTGAATAGGAAACTGCGCAGGGAATGTTTTTTTTTTATTATATACGGCCCGTATACAGTTATACGGGTCGTATACATGTGTATACGATTTGTAAAACGTATACGGCTCAATTGATTTATTTTTGTGGGTTTTTGATGTTACCATGGTATACGGGCCGTATAACTATATACGGGCCGTATATATTGGCGTTTTTTCAAGTATCACGTTTTATTCCCGTAAACACACAATCATTCTAGGGTTTCTAAACTCTTCATCACCTTTAACAATGTCGATAAACGTTGATCGGAACATGCCGCTTAAATCGGAGCACAGGTAGAGTAACGTTACCGATCAGTCCGTTGATGAAAACCTTAGCGATCGCAGAGATCTTCGTGTTGGTTATTTATCGATTCCGAGTAACTAGCAGAAGAACCTGACACAAACAAGTTCTCCACAGTTTGTTATTCAGATCTCTGTTCGGTCATCTTTCCAAACTACAACACACGATACTTTTAATAAGCTGTCATAGTTGTCAAATTCGATTTCAACAAATCTTTTCATTTTCCTTCAATTTCTAAAACATTCTCTGTTACATGAAGACGTGTCGGGTTCTTCTACTAGTGGTATTTTACTGAAGTATTGAAGATTGAATGTGCAAACCCAACCGTTTTTTACTACGGAAACGATGGCTATGCGAAATACAAACCGCAACCGTTTTTTACTACGGAAACGGTGGCTATGCGAAATACAAACCGCAATCTTTTGTGACTATGGGAAACACAAGTTTTCTTTTTGAGCTTGATGGATGTCCGTTATCTCAGTTGAGGCGGGCATTGTTTAAATCTGAATATAACTAGATGTTACGTGTATCAGCGTTGTTTATCACCCTGTGTGAGCATTGGAAACCCGACAAACAGTCTTGACAACTGTGACATTTTTTTCTAATTAGCGTTGTTAACTACCAAAAGAATGCATACACAAATAGTTCTAGTGGACGAAGCAAAGAGACCGTTGTGTATCTGAATCAGGTTCTCAAACAAACACTACCAAAGATGGGTTGGTGATAAATACCGGAGCTGTTATCTCGGTTGTTCAGTACTTTCGTGATAATAAAACAAGCAGGCATTGATTTTGCCAAGATTGAAGGAAAGAATCTGGCCATAAGCGTTGTGGATTCTCAGCGTTATTCGAATGTAAGTGGATCGAGTGATACGCTTATCTATAACAAAAGACGGATGCGGTTTGCATATTCAATCTTCATTGCTTCATTAAAATTACAACACACGATAAAATGCTTGGAAAATTGCATCAACTCTCCTATATCAACTTGAACGGTTGATGGTTACAAGGATCGTTCTAATAGATTAAAGAGAATAAACCATTTTTTACCAATTTTCACTCCAGTAGTTGAAACTTGAGCGTAGGAATCAATTCAAAACCCTCACCCTCAAAATCAACCAGAAACCAAAGGAAAAAAGGGCTGATAATGGCTGATGGTTCTTCGCTGAGGAAACCAAACGTAGACGGAGATGATAGGCCTGGTAACCGGAAGAGAAATCAATTGTATTTTTTTAGTTGCTTCTCTTGTTAAGTTTCTGAACCAACCGAAATCCACAAATTCCAACAGTTTCTTCATAGATTCCGTCCGGTTTCCAAACTCTTTCACACAAAGTTAATATTCACTGTGGTGGATGCAAGCATAAAGTTAGAAAAATACTCAACAAGATTGAAGGGTACACAACTGAAGGTTCAGTGCACGAACAGTTTCTTACGAACGATATGTATCAGGAAGCTCAACTTGAACGAACGATATGTATCAGGAAGCTCAACTTGTGAGTGGGAATATGGCTATGAAGAATAGTATGGATAAACAATCACCGGTACGGGTTTTTCTGCTAGTTATTCGGAATGTTTCGAATCATCACAGAAGACGTGTCGGGTTCTTCTGCTAGTAGTATGAGTCTGAGTCCATTGTGGTTCGTGAATGTTTCGAATCATCACAGAAGACGTGTCGGGTTCTTCTGCTAGTAGTATGATCCAAAAATTCCGTTGTTTAAATCAGAATCAGGTTCTCAAGACAAGGATCGTTCTAATAGATTAAAGAGAATAATCCATTTTTTACCATTTTTTACCCATAGTATACGAGCCGTATAATAATATACGGCCCGTATACAACCATCGTATACATTGTATACGATCGGTAAAAATATTTTTTACCAATGGTATACGGCCGTATAAACCGTATACGACTCGTATACATATGGTAAAAAAAGGTAAAAATCTCTTTAATCTATTAGAACGATCCAATAAACGAAGAATAAAGCCTATTTTCAAAACGCAGGTTCATACAGTGCTGTAATAGTTTGTGGTTCAGCCAAAATGACATCTAGCATTACTAACGGTTCAAGTAAGTGTCTAAAATTTTGAAAATTAAGGTTTACCTTGTTAGTTTCTCAAACACTACTAAACATCTGCTTTCTGAATCTGAATGTTAACTTTTTAGTTGCTTATCTTGTTAAGTTTCTGACCCAACTGAAATCCACAAATTCTGTCACTTTGTGTATTGACGAAGCTGACAAACACATTGGTATTTTCTCAAAATGTGCAAACTTGAAGAATCTCACATTAAAGGAGTTTGCAACAACGGGATCAAATGGTTTGAGTATCTTTCATCCTCGTTTGACTAATCTCACACTTGAAAATGACAACTTTGTGAGGGCCGTATATTGTTATTTCTGTTCTTCAGTACTTCCGAGATCTGACCCAACCGAAATCCACAATTCTTTTACTCATAAACCCTTGAATCCCAACGCTTCATTTGTAACCGTAAGGATGATGCAAATTTGTACATAAAGATCTCTACACAAACTCTTCTACATCTTTTAACCAGTTGTCCATCACTTAAGACCTTGAAAGATTTGTTGAAATTGAAGCATTCACGAACCACAATGGACTCAGACTCATGTTCAAGTAAGTGTCTAAAAATCTGAAAATTCAAGTTTACCTTGTTAATTTCTCAAAACAAAGTCTCGTTTCTTCATCTTCATCTTCAAGAACAATGATGAACAGATGATGTCAGATAATACTTCATTTGTCGAGAAACCATTATCTTGTGATACATGAACGTTGTATTCTTGTCTTTCAGAAGAGTTTGTATTGAACCAAGAATACTTCAAACATTCTATACCTTGCAACGTATACAGGTGCAAGAGAATGAAAAGTTATTTTCAGTTATTTCTGTTGATCCACAAATTCCATTGTTTAAACCAGAATCAGGTTCTCAAGACAAGGATCGTTCTAATAGATTAAAGAGAATAAACCATTTTTTACCCATAGTATACGAGCCGTATCAGAATATACGGCCCGTATACAATCATCGTATACATTGTATACGATCGGTAAATTTGTTTTTTATCGAGAGTATACGGCCGTATAAACGATATACGACCCGTATACATATGGTAAAAAATGGTAAAAAAATTCTTTCTTTCCTTTTTTTAGTTGCTTCTCTTGTTAAGTTTCTGAACCAACCGAAATCCACAAGGGTTGTATCGAAATCAGGCGTTGGAAGGATTGTAGTAGCAGGACATTGGTACCACTGTGAAAATTGCATCAGGATGGGAGAGAGTCTGATACAATAAGGATGTTGGGAATTAAACGTATGTACGTGACAAAATAAGGATGTTCGCATAAACATATATTCGTTTCATAACCTCCTCCTATAAATTAACCACAACTGACAAAGAGCCTGTATTAGAAGCCATCCTATGTCTTTTACCATCCGAAGAGGCAGCAGAAGACGTGTCGGATTCTTCCAACATTCACGAACCACAATGGACTCAGACTCATACTACTCACTCTCCCCTGAGGAAAAGTTTTCCCGACGACTCAAGAAAATCCACAATCAATGTATACAGGTGCAAGAGAATGGCGGGTGATATAGTAATTTTCAATAATGTAGGAAGGATTGAAGTAGTAGGACATTGGAATCTGGTTCTCAAACAAACCAACAAAATCCTGATAGTGAAAAACATCAACAACCATTTTTTCTTTTCCTTTAATTTCGAGAACATTCTCCCTGTGTATGTGCTTGTGCTGTAGAAACCGGTGATGAATTTGTATACACAACTGAACGTTAATTGATATTGTTTTAGACAACAACAGATAATGAACGGATTGTTGGTGGATCACGCAAACAAGTTCTCCACAGTTTGTTATTCAGATCTCTATTCGGTCATCTTTCCAAACTACAACACACGATAAGTTTAAACTTTATAGTGTGTGATTTGACCAGGAAATGATTGGAGGTGAAGGTTCAGTTCACGAAAAGTTTCTTACGAAATGTACGTGACAAAACAAATATGTTGGGAATTAAACGCATGTCCGTAATTCCGTGTTGATAGCTTCCGTTTTATTCAGACTCCTTACAACTCTCATCAAATGCCTCACCCTTCCTTTTATTCTATAAATATTTAATAAAGAATAACACCATGCCCGTAATCCCGCGTTGATAGCTTCCATTTTATTACAGTCATACGACACGTTTTCTTGTTCTTCAATCTTTGTTACTTGTTGATGTTTTATTTTTTTCTACTTTTAGAAAGTTTTGAGCACCTCACAACTCTAAAATACTTGAAAAATCAAATTTTCGTTCCATACGGGCCGTATAACAGTATACGGCCCGTATACACCATGTGTAAATAAGTTTTCCCATGTGTTAATATTAGGACCCTTATATATACTTCTAATTTGCAACACTAAAAGGCATAATAGGGTTGTACTTTGTGCAACACTGATGTTCAGAGCATTTGCTATTTGTACTTTGGGGTTTTACGTTTGTAAATTGTTTTGGGCTCACGACTGTTAGGTTTCCCCCCTTTTATCCCCTTCACCAGCAACGACAAAGATAGAAGAGACAATGGATGAAGGCGGTGGTGATTCACGACGGGGATGCTTCGCCCGTAACAGCGGTGGATTACAGAAAGAAAGAGAAAGCGGACGTAGCACTGGTTAGGGTTCTGACAATCTGTTCACCAGTGTCGTCATTCGATAGCGCCCTAGCAACGGTGGGTTATTAGGTAAAAACAAAGAGGGTTATGTATCTCAGAACATAACAGAAGACGGTGATGAGTCGGATATCGGGAGTTCCAACGAGGTCCGACAAATCCTCCGGTAAGCATCCTCTCTATCGCATGATACATCTATAGCGCCTTGCTTAAGACTGACACAGGAATTAGGTTAGTGAAATGTTGATTGTTAATCATTGATATGTGTAGTGTTGTGATTGTTGGTTTTGGTTTTGTTTTAATTTGTTGTTGTGAAGGGATTGAACGGTAAAGATATGATGATGATCATGATGCTTATTAGTAGTCTTAAAATCAAGCGGCCAATTATTTCTGAACAGTAAGCATTTGTTGATGTGTTTTTTGGATAAAGTGTGTGATTATAATGTTTATGTGGGGGTTTTTTGTTGTTAAGGGAGATTTGGTATTTGTTGGACAGGGATGGACAAAAGCAAAGAAGAGGATGACTTTGATGAGGATGGAGGCGGAGTAAGGTTTTAACCTGCTTTATTCGCTCTTTTTTGTCCTCTTTTTATGATGATTTCTATTTTTTCTTTCTAATTGAGTTCAGTTTATAGGATATTCACTCAAACCTAATATGGATTTGATTAACTTTTTTGGTCAAAGGATTCATTATTAAAGTGCAACTAAATTTAGTGTTTCGGATTCAATTATGTAAGTATCATCTTAAATCTTACATAAGTTTTGTTGAAATCGAATATAAGATATTGAGATGTTTCTTCTTCATTTCGCATTTTGACACATGCAAAGAGAGAGAGAGAGAGAGAGAGAGAGAGGATGGCCGGTCGGATACACTACTTAGCGGACCCCTGTTTTCGACAACAATGACGAAAACCGTTGCAAATTTGATTGTTAATTTCATGTGGTTGATCTTAGTGGTCATCTACCTATGGTGCCAAGTGGTATTGCTACCTTAGACCCTAGAAATCGTCTTTATGTTCGTATAGTAGTCCTGCTTGTTCCATAAATGTACTACCCTTTAAAAGTTATTAAGTTAATCATACATTTTTACTCAGTTTTTTCCCAAACTAGTATAAATACAAAAAGTATTTATCTATTTGGGTACTTTAAAAAATATTTATCTATTTGGATACTTTTCTATATCCCTTTAATTCTTTACTTAATTTATACTTTTTCTTTTTTACCTATTTAACTGGAATCTGTGAAAGTGCAAACTTATAGAAAAACTAGAATCGAAGAACTTTAAACTGGAATCTGTGATGGACCAACAAAATACGGTTGTAAACATGATATCAGAATCGTTAAAAATAATTAGATTAACCAAACCTGATGATACGCCGTTGCGATGAATGTGCCGCCGGGAGGGAACGATGGTCGGCGGGATGACGATGGTCGCCAGTTGATGTCGATGGTTCGTGATTTAGGGGGAGTAGACGAACAGTTACACTTTGTGGTTTTTTTTAACAAAAATAATAATAATACTTTAAATCTACCCAAATAGGTAAATATTTTTCAAAGTACCCAAATAGGTAAATATTTTTTGTATCTACACTAGTTTTGAAAAAAAAAAACTCCATTTTTACTATTTTTTCAGAGATGGAACTCTAATAAATCCATGTCTAACCCTCTCATTCAACGTCAGTTTGGTATGCCTCTCTACTCCTCTCTACAAATATTTCATCTTATTCGTGGATGTGTGATTTTGTGTTGGTGTGCGTATAAATTACTACACAAAGTGGTTCTTAGGACAATTTTTGACAGAATATGGTAGTCGCTACTCTGGTGCGGATTTTTAGATGGTCGGTAATTGCGACTGGCTTTGTGATGGTTATCATGTTGCTGTTGCTAAGCCTAGCAGTTGCTAATTCCATCAATAATTTTAAAGACTAAATTGAATATTAACTAAGTGTATGTGTTCTTCGTTAAAATAAAGAGTAAACTGCCATTTTGGTCCCTGTGGTTTGACCAATTTTGCCACTTTAGTCCAAATCTCAAACTTATTATATCTGGGTCCCTATGGTTTGCATTTTGTTGCCATTTTAGTCAAAATCTCAAAATCTCCGATTTTTTACTGTTTTAATGTCTCTTTTTTGTCCTTTAGTGCAGGGGCATTTTGCTTTTCATTTAACATTTTCTTAGTTCAAAAATTAATATATATATATATATATATATATATATATATATATAAACACATACATCAGATCAACCACCACCACTTTCTACTACCCTACCCTCTCCTCCTTCTATATCCATTTCTCCGACCATCTGCCGTTCTCCGGTCGTACTCCGACCAATCTATCCCTATCTACTACCCTACCCTCTCCTCCTTCTATATCCATTTCAAAAAACAAAACAAATATCAATCATCCACAAAAAAACCCAAAAAAATCCTAGGGTTTCTGCTGTTTCGACTCGAAACTCCGATGAGCGGCGACGCTAAATCATCAATCATCATCGTCCAACCCACCGTCGCTGTTGCTGTTCGGACCTCCACCAGAACCATCTTGCACTAAATCAGAGGTGAAAAGCACAAAATTCCATCACTAACGCCGCCGATGAGCGGCGGCGCTAAATCATCAATCATCATCGTCTCCCGCCGTCACTGTGCACCACCGGCTCCTCTCCCCTTCGAATTCTTTCTCTCTTTGGTCGATCTAAGACATGGGTGGGGGTGTGGGAGGAGTGTTATGGGTTTTATTTGTGTGTATGAAGATGTTATGGGTTTTTTTTGTGTGTATGAAGATGAAGATGATGGGGTTACTGTGCACCACCGGCTCCTCTCCGCTGCAGGTAGAAATCGTTTAGAGATTACTTCAGGTGGTTACTTTGGTTTGATTTGTTTAGATATTACTTCAGGTGGTTTGATTGTTTGTGAATTTGTGTTGCTTTGATTGAGTTGTTTTTGGTTTGATTTTGACCTAGATAGATGTCTGTATGAAGAAGAAGAAATGGGCAGGGGAAATGGGGAATGAGATAGAGGGTGAGGAGTTAGTGGGGCCCAGATCCAGTTAGGGTTGTCGTGGTTGAATGTGACGGTGGAGGTGGTGGTTGTGGGCTGCAGATCCGTGATCGAGTGGGTTGGGTGGGTCTTGTTAAGAGTTGCTTTTGACCCTGCAAATGAACGAAACAAATAGGGGCACCGGAAATCGGAGTGGCGGTGGTGGTGGTGCTATAGAGAGAGAGAAGAGAGAGAGAGGGAGGAGGTGGCGGTGGTGGTGGTGGTGGTGCTATAGAGAGAGAGAGAGAAGAGAGAGAGAGAGCTCTGGGTTTTAATAAGAGAGAGAGAGAGAGTTGATAATCTGGGTTTTAAAGAGAGAGAAAGCTAAAAAAATAATAATCAGTTTTCAATTTAAAAAATAACCAAAATGCCCCTGCACTACAGGACAAAATAGAGGTTGCAACAGTAAAAAAAATAGGGTTTTTGGATTTTGGACTAAAATGGCAACAAAATGCAAACCACAGGGACCCAGATGTAATAAGTTTGAGATTTGGACTAAAGTGGCAAAACTGGCCAAACCATAGGGACCAAAATGGCAGTTTACTCTAAAATAAATAATAATAAGAAAAGCTGTAGCAATAATTATCGTTATATCTCCGATAATTCATCGCTATGTGCTTGAAAAACCATCACTATACGCAGTGGTGGATTCATAAACTTTTTTTACCGGGTTTCTTTTGGTAGATTATCACTAATACTCACATTTTTTTTTTCAAAATCATACAAGTTTTCCACTAACCTTTCCCATTTTTTTCCAAACCGAGGTGGTTCTCAGGAACACAACCCCCCAACCCCTGGATCCGCCCTGACTATTTGGCATTGCTAATTACGTAGCAAGTTGGTGAAAACCATCTACTGGTTCTAATACTCCGTTTCTATTTGCTAAAAAAAAACCCATCACCGTCAAGAAGATGTCACTAATAAGCGCCCACCTACATTTATTGTCAGATTCATCACAATTAGGTCGCAAAAATTGATCACCAAAGCTGTTTGTCACTCAACCAAATCCGTGGCAAATGGCCTTTTTGTTTCACTAATAGTCGGGGGGGGGGGGGGTCCCAACCAAATCCGTAGCAAATGACCTTTTTTTAGGGGGGGGGGATCCCAACCTAGTTGTTTTCCAATAGTGTAATCCAAATGAGTTTGTTAAATGTTAATGCAACTGGTGGGATTCCCACCCACGATATGCCAAGAACTCAGTCGGTATTGCATCAGTTCATTTTGATACTAGTATAGTATCGTCCTTGTATATAATAGCAGTCTTTTAACTGTGGCAATTTTTAATGCAACTGGTGGGATTCTATCACACCCTCAAAACCCAGATGGTTTCCGGTATTCGATCTTAAATCTGGCGCAAGTCTAGCATTTGCTAACGTACTTATCAATGATAACTTTGATGTTAGGCCACCAATACAAGGTCTTGAGGTCGTGATACATCTTGTCAGAACCAGGTTGTATTGAGTAACGAGACTTATGTGCCTCGTCCATCACAAGCTCTCGGATATTCCCGTAGGATGGGACCCAGATACGGTCCATGAAGTAATGAATGCCGTCGTTTTTAAGTTTGAGTTGCTTTTCCATGCCTCGCATGGATTCAGCTAGGAGGTTCTCCGTCTTCAGTGCTCCAGTTTGAGCGTTTCGGATTTGGTTAGGGAGGTTCGAGTGAATAGTAAGCTGTAAAGCACGAACACGCTTAGGTTTGGTCTCTTTCCTGCTGAGGGCATCGGCTACAACATTAGCTTTTCCTGGATGATACTTAATTGCGCACTCGTAGTCATTAAGGAGTTCGACCCATCGGCGTTGCTGCATGTTCAACTATTTCTGATCCAAAATATGCTGAAGACTCTTGTGATCGGTGTAAATCGGTCCCAACCAAATCCATAGCAAATGACCTTTTTTTTGAGGGGGGGGGGGATCCCAACCTAGTTGTTTTCCAATAGTGTAATCCAAATGAGTTTGTTAAATGTTAATGCAACTGGTGGGATTCCCACCCACGATATGCTAAGAACTCAGTCGGTATTGCATCAGTTCATTTTGATACTAGTATAGTATCATCCTTGTATATAATAGCAGTCTTTTAACTGTGGCAATTTTTAATGCAACAGGTGGGATTCTGTCAGACCCTCGAAACCCAGATGGTTTCTGGTATTCGATCTTGAATCTGGCGCAAGTCAAGCATTTGCTAACGTACTTATCAATGATAACTTTGATGTTAGGCCACCAATACAGGGTCTTGAGATCGTGATACATCTTGTCAGAACCAGGTTGTATTGAGTAACGAGACTTATGTGCCTCGTCCATCATAAGCTCTCGGATATTCCCGTAGGATGGGACCCAGATACGGTCCATGAAGTAATGAATGCCATCGTTTTTAAGTTTGAGTTGCTTTTCCATGCCTCGCATGGATTCAGCTAGGAGGTTCTCCGTATTCAGTGCTTCAGTTTGAGCGTTTCGGATTTGGTTAGGGAGGTTCGAGTGAATAGTAAGCTGTAAAGCACGAACACGCTTAGGTTTGGTCTCTTTCCTGCTGAGGGCATCGGCTAGAACATTAGCTTTGCCTGGATGATACTTAATTGCGCACTCGTAGTCGTTAAGGAGTTCGACCCATCGGCGTTGCCGCATGTTCAACTCTTTCTGATCCAAAATATGTTGAAGACTCTTGTGATCGGTGTAAATCGGTCCCAACCAAATCCGTAGCAAATGACCTTTTTTTAGGGGGATGGGGGATCCAACCTAGTTGTTTTCCAATAGTGTAATCGAAATGAGTTTGTTAAATGTTAATGCCATTGGTGGGATTCCCACCCATGATATGCCAAGAACTCAGTCGGTATTGCATCAGTTCATTTTGATACTAGTATAGTGTCGTCCTTGTATATAATAGCAGTCTTTTAAATGTGGCTATTTTTAATGCAACTGGTGGGATTCTGTCACACCCTCGAAACCCAGATGGTTTCTGGTATTGGATCATGAATCTGGCGCAAGTCAAGCATTTGCTAACGTACTTATCAATGATAACTTCGATGTTAGGCCACCACTACAGGGTCTTAAGGTTGTGATACATCTTGTTAGAACCAGGTTGTATTGAGTAACGAGACTTATGTGCCTCGTCCATCACAAGCTCTCGGATATTCCCGTAGGATGGGACCCAGATACGGTCCATGAAGTAATGAATGCCGTCGTTTTTAAGTTTGAGTTGCTTTTCCATGCCTCGCATGGATTCAGCTAGGAGGTTCTCCGTCTTCAGTGCTCCAGTTTGAGCGTTTCGGATTTGGTTAGGGAGGTTCGAGTGAATAGTAAGCTGTAAAGCACGAACACGCTTAGGTTTGGTCTCTTTCCTGCTGAGGGCATCGGCTACAACATTAGCTTTTCCTGGATGATACTTAATTGCGCACTCGTAGTCATTAAGGAGTTCGACCCATCGGCGTTGCTGCATGTTCAACTATTTCTGATCCAAAATATGCTGAAGACTCTTGTGATCGGTGTAAATCGGTCCCAACCAAATCCATAGCAAATGACCTTTTTTTTGAGGGGGGGGGGGGGGATCCCAACCTAGTTGTTTTCCAATAGTGTAATCCAAATGAGTTTGTTAAATGTTAATGCAACTGGTGGGATTCCCACCCACGATATGCCAAGAACTCAGTCGGTATTGCATCAGTTCATTTTGATACTAGTATAGTATCATCCTTGTATATAATAGCAGTCTTTTAACTGTGGCAATTTTTAATGCAACTGGTGGGATTCTGTCAGACCCTCGAAACCCAGATGGTTTCTGGTATTCGATCTTGAATCTGGCGCAAGTCAAGCATTTGCTAACGTACTTATCAATGATAACTTTGATGTTAGGCCACCAATACAGGGTCTTGAGATCGTGATACATCTTGTCAGAACCAGGTTGTATTGAGTAACGAGACTTATGTGCCTCGTCCATCATAAGCTCTCGGATATTCCCGTAGGATGGGACCCAGATACGGTCCATGAAGTAATGAATGCCATCGTTTTTAAGTTTGAGTTGCTTTTCCATGCCTCGCATGGATTCAGCTAGGAGGTTCTCCGTATTCAGTGCTTCAGTTTGAGCGTTTCGGATTTGGTTAGGGAGGTTCGAGTGAATAGTAAGCTGTAAAGCACGAACACGCTTAGGTTTGGTCTCTTTCCTGCTGAGGGCATCGGCTAGAACATTAGCTTTGCCTGGATGATACTTAATTGCGCACTCGTAGTTGTTAAGGAGTTCGACCCATCGGCGTTGCCGCATGTTCAACTCTTTCTGATCCAAAATATGTTGAAGACTCTTGTGATCGGTGTAAATCGGTCCCAACCAAATCCGTAGCAAATGACCTTTTTTTAGGGGGATGGGGGATCCAACCTAGTTGTTTTCCAATAGTGTAATCGAAATGAGTTTGTTAAATGTTAATGCCATTGGTGGGATTCCCACCCATGATATGCCAAGAACTCAGTCGGTATTGCATCAGTTCATTTTGATACTAGTATAGTGTCGTCCTTGTATATAATAGCAGTCTTTTAAATGTGGCTATTTTTAATGCAACTGGTGGGATTCTATCACACCCTCGAAACCCAGATGGTTTCTGGTATTGGATCATGAATCTGGCGCAAGTCAAGCATTTGCTAACATACTTATCAATGATAACTTCGATGTTAGGCCACCACTACAGGGTCTTAAGGTTGTGATACATCTTGTTAGAACCAGGTTGTATTGAGTAACGAGACTTATGTGCCTCGTCCATCACAAGCTCTCGGATATTCCCGTAGGATGGGACCCAGATACGGTCCATGAAGTAATGAATGCCGTCGTTTTTAAGTTTGAGTTGCTTTTCCATGCCTCGCATGGATTCAGCTAGGAGGTTCTCCGTCTTCAGTGCTTCAGTCTGAGTGTTTCAGATTTGGTTAGGGAGGTTTGAGTGAATAGTAAGCTGTAAAGCACGAACACGGTTAGGTTTGGTCTCTTTCCTGCTGAGGGCATCGTCTACAACATTTGCTTTTCTTGGATGATACTTAATTGCGCACTTGTAGTCGTTAACGAGTTCGACCCATCGGCGTTGCCGCATGTTCAACTCTTTCTGATCCAAAATATGCTGAAGACTCTTGTGATCGGTGTAAATCGGTCCCAACCAAATCTGTAGCAAATGACCTTTTTTAGGGGGGGGGGATCCCAACCTAGTTGTTTTCCAATAGTGTAATCCAAATGAGTTTGTTAAATGTTAATGCAACTGGTGGGATTCCCACCCACGATATGCCAAGAACTCACTCGGTATTGCATCAGTTCATTTTGATACTATTATAGTATCGTCCTTGTATATAATAGCAGTCTTTTTACTGTGGCAATTTTTAATGCAACTGGTGGGATTCTGTCACACCCTCGAAACCCAGATCGTTTCTGGTATTCGATCTTGAATCTGACGCAAGTCAAGCATTTGCTAACGCACTTATCAATGATAACTTTGATGTTAGGCCACCAATACAGGGTCTTGAGGTCGTGATACATCTTGTCAGAACCAGGTTGTATTGAGTAACGAGACTTATGTGCCTCGTCCATCACAAGCTCTCGGATATTCCCGTAGGATGGGACCCAGATACGGTCCATGAAGTAATGAATGCCGTCGTTTTTAAGTTTGAGATGCTTTTCCATGCCTCGCATGGATTCAGCTAGGAGGTTCTTCGTCTTCAGTGCTTCAGTTTGAGCGTTTCAGATTTGGTTAGGGAGGTTCGAGTGAATAGTAAGCTGTAAAGCACGAACACGCTTAGGTTTGATCTCTTTCCTGCTGAGGGCATCAGCTACAACATTAGCTTTGCTTGGATGATAGTTAATTGCGCACTCGTAGTCATTAAGGAGTTCGACCCATCGGCGTTGCCGCATGTTCAGCTCTTTCTAATCCAAAATATGCTGAAGACTCTTGTGATCGGTGTAAATCGTGCACTTGGTACCGTACAAGTAATGTCTCCAAATCTTGAGTGCAAAGACCACTGCTCCCAGTTCCAAATCGTGTGTCGTGTAGTTTCGTTCATGGATCTTGAGCTGTCGTGAAGCGTAAGCAATAACTTTCTTGTGTTACATCAACACGCAACCGAGCCCTTGAATTGGCGTGTCGAAGTAAACAACAAAGTCGTTAGTACCTTCAGGTAATGAAAGAATAGGAGCACTACAGAGTTTCTATTTTAACTTCTGGAACGTAGAATCCTGAGCATCGTTCCACTTGTAAGCAATACCCTTCTGGGTAAGTGTCGTGAGGGGTTGAGCAATCTTCTAAAATCCCTCGATGAATCTACGATAGTATCCCGCCAATCCCAAGAATTGACGGATTTCGGTTGGAGTCTTGGGTGTAGGCCAGTTCTTGATAGAGTCAATCTTAGCTGGATCGACGTGAATCCCATCTTTATTGACTATGTGCCCAAGAAAGTTGACTTCTCGAAGCCAGCAGTCGCATTTTGCGAACTTGGCGTAGAGTTGTTCGTTACGTAAGAGCTCTAGAATAAGACGTAAGTGCTGCCTGTGTTCTTCTTGATTACTTGAGTAGATCAGGATGTCGTCGATGAATACAATAACGAACTTGTCGAGATAGGGTTTGCACACCCGGTTCATGAGATCCATAAAGACCGCAAGCGCGTTTGTCATCCCAAAGGGCATAACGAGGAACTCGTAATGACCATAGCGAGTTCTGAATGCAGTTTTAGAGACGTCCTCGTCACGGACTCTCAGCTGATGATAACCCGACCGTAGGTCGATCTTGGAGTAATAACTTGACCCTTGCACTTGGTTGAACAAATCGTTGATGCGTGGGAGTGGGTAGCGGTTCTTGATAGTAACTTTGTTTAGCTCACGATAGTCGATACACATACGGAATGTGCCATCTTTCTTCTTGACAAAAAGTACTGGGGCTCCACAGGGTGACGAGCTAGGATGAATAAAACCTTTATCCAACAGTTCTTGTAGTTGTGCAAAGAGTTCCTCTAGTTAGGTTGGGGCTAATCGATAAGGTGCCCGAGCTGTGGGTGACGCTCTAGGGGTTAGCTCGATTGAAATTCCACTTGATGATGAGGTGGGAGTCTAGGTAATTCCTCACGGAATACCTCGGGAAAGTCGTGCACGATGGGAAAATCTTCAATCTTCTTTTCCTTCTCCTGGGTGTCAATAACGAGTGCTAGAATAGTGGTATGGCCCTTTCGCAAACACTTCTGGGATTTTAAGAACGAGATGATGCCTGTGACTGTACTCCCTTTGTCGCCTTGAACCATAAGGGGTTCACCAAAAGGACGAGGAATATGGACGACTTTCTCTTGACAGAGTATTTCAGCGTGATGTTTGGATAACCAATCCATACCAATAATGACGTCGAAGCTTCCAAGAACGATGGGAAGGAGGTTGACGAGAAAAGTCTGATAAGATAGTACAAGTTTGTAGTTATTGATATCGTGTGAGGCCTTGATGTTTCTACCATTAGCTAATTCGACGACGTGCTTAGAGTTTAACGGTGTAGGCGTAGGGTTAAGATTCTTACTAATACGTAGGGATACATAGCTAGCATCGGCTCAAGAATCAAGTAATACGGAAACGTAACGATCATCAAGTAGGAACTTACCCGCTACCACGTTGGGGTCATCCATTGCTTCACCAGCACCAATCACGAAAAATCGGCCTCTCGCACCATTGTCACCGTGGTTGTTGTTGTTGTTGTTATTGTTTCCAGCGCCCTGATTGTTGTTGTTACGGTTCTGGTTTAGTTGGGGACAATCCCTCCGCATGTGCCCCGTTGCTTCACATTGGTAGAAGCCACGGTTGTTTCCCTACTGTTGCTATTGCTGTTATTGTCGCTGTTGTTGTGGTTGGTTTTGTCCAGTTGGGTACAGGCTCCTATAGTCTTTCGCCTCATGACCCATCTTGTTGCACCTTTGACAGCGATTCTTCTCACACGGGCCGTTGTGATGACGATTACACTTGTTGCACTTGGGTCGGTTTCCTTGGTAACCACCCTGTTGTTGAGGGCTCTTGTTGTTGCCGAACTTCCTTTGTTGAGCTGGGGCTTGTGTCGGGTTAGCATCCTTGCCTTGGTTGCCATCTCACTTACGCTTGTTATCACCAGAGGTTTCAGTAGCAGCACTGATCCTTTTGGTTAGCTTGCCTTGCTCTACTATATCGCCTCGCTTTTCGCAGCTTTCCATATTTAGTAAGATTGTATCATAATTCTATTTTCGGAAACTCTTTCCTTTGTAATTGTATTCCGTTTCAAGCCATTGTAAATCCGAGACTGTGTTCATAATGAAATGAAGCTTTTATACATCGTTTATAAATTGATACATCCATTCGTTTGATACGTGATTCATAACTTTCATAACCGTGAATTTAACTTGTAAACAACTAACGTGTATTCGTAAGTCTTAAACGTTCCATACATGCAAGACGCTAGGTTATTCGATTTCGCGACTTAACTCTAATTTCTTATACTTATTTGATACTTAATGAAATACTTTACAATACATCACATACGTTTTTTTTTCTTTCAACACAAAAGAACCTAGGTTTATATGTTAGAAAACAATTGATTTTCATGTCTTATATGCATCATAGGGCTTATTACATGTTCCATACACATTAACACATAATTACTACTTAATATAATCAACAATTATACACATTATAATGTTAAAAAATAAAAAGATTATGGCTGGCAGAATCAGTAACCAGCTTTGGGCTGATGTTGGTGGACTTGTTTCAATGATTAACCCTTCTAAACACTTCCAAAGCCCAACTCATTGAAATCCTAATCCATCCCTTATATAACCCAAGCATCCTCTAAGCATTTTTCACTTTCTAAACAGTCTCTATTCACCCTCAAACACACAAAACCGTAGCTGATTCCTGGAGTTCGGATAGATTCAGCACATCTTACAAAAGTAGGCATAACTCACTCATTTCTTAACCGTTTCACTTGATTCTTTTTCCTACTTACTTGAATTAACCTTAGGAACATTTCCATAGGTTTTTCATAGAAAACCAAGGTCTGGAATGTCAACAAAAAGGCTCCAAAGTTGACTGATTTTTCTGTTCTTGATTCATACTTTGTTAAACTTGATTAAACCTGAGTTATCTCATCTCAAACCTATGTCCTTATGCTTATAACCACATCTATGGTTAGTTAGGCTTAAAAACAAGGTTGAGATATGTAAAATCAGAGGTGTAAACCTCACAAACTTTCTATTTTGTTCAAGGGTTTAACCCACAAGTGATGTTCAAGCCTAAAGCTTGATGATTGTGCGATTTAGGATTAGCTTCGGCTATCCTACTTGAAAATCCACACATTTCTTGATGTTTTATCTTAGGTTAGTTGTTATTATTCCATTATTACTTGTAAGTTCATGACCCTCCTTGAATGTTCATAACATCAAGTGTAGTGGTGAACATCTAGAGGTACCTAAATGGAAGACTTGTTCTTCTTACCTCCTACATGACTTCCATGATACAAAGATGTTCCTAAATGGTGGATTTATCCTCCTACCTCCTACTTGACCTATATGATATAACACTACATACTACTTATATGTATATTCCAAATAATCGAACCTTTGATGACGAATTTGTCTTCATTTGTCAAAGTACTAGGTTACATCATCTAAAACATTATGTGTTAAAGATGATTACTTTATGTTATATGCTATTTTATGTACTTTGAACTCTAAATCCTTAATCTTCCGTTATCATCCAATACTCATACGCCTTGTTTTCTTCGTGTAGAAGGACTTGGTGTTCCAACCTCCTAATCAACAAACAACTCTCGCGGATTTATCAAGTGGAAGCTTGCAAAACTGTGAGTACACTTGACCCATTTACCTTTAAAAACACTTTGAGTTGTAACATGTTATTATACAATCTTTACTTTCACACACTTAAAACATACTTTATGATCTCAATCCATTATACATGCTACCTGTTTACTTAAGTTCATGCTATATTTTACATGCTTTATGTCATTAACTTTGCTAAGCCCACAACTTAACATATATAGCCCTATAGGAATAGCACACCACCCGTCGGGGTCTTGTTAAGTCTTTATTCTAAAATGGTCCCGTTACTTTTGTGGCGAGGGATGCTAAATACTAGTGGACACTTGGGTTTGACGTATTGCTATGCATGCTAGTTACCTTGTTTACAAATTGCCATGTGGATTCGAGAAAATGCTTTTATACTTATGCTATATTTATTCAAACCTTGTGTACTCGCCTTTGCTTTTGCATTGAAATTTATTTTAAACATGTTACAGGTTGAGGATGATGATGCTATGAAACGAAGTAGCAATGATGCCTAGATACACATTTAGACGTCTTAGGTTTAAAATGTTGTATCAATTTTGTTTTGTTATGTTATGAACATGTTGTTATTTGAAATTTCTATGTAATGATGACAATTTGGTTTTATGAAATTAAAATGGGTTGAATTAAATATTGTCACCAATAGTGTTATGAAGTTCTTGTAATCTATTTCGTCCCACTCCGATGATTCCGCCATTGGTTGGGGTTTGACAGATTGGTATCAGAGCCATAACTATAGGGAACTAGGTAGAATTGCCATGTTCGACCTAGTCTATAGTAGGTACCTTATTTTAACCATTCTTGTTACATGCCTAAAATGTTATTCTTCCTACTTTGCTTCTTTCTCTTCTTTTTGGTCTTAATGCTTACATAATGTCTTTCCTAAGACATTTTACACAATAAACTTGAAGACTTGAAGACACTCTTTATACAAAAGAGACGAGTTTACCAAAATAGGCGTGAAACCCACAATTTGGTAAACGACCCTCATCCCGCTTATTCTTTATTTTGCACAAAATTACGCCAATAAGTTAGGAGTGAAATCCACATCTTAATGGTAAATTTCCAATTCAAACTCTAGTGGACCCTCGTCAAAGTGTCGAAATTAAGTTTTGACCCGACGAGTACCAACCACATTAGGGTACGAAATCGTCAAGTTAGGGGTGAAACATGCATCTTGTCGATTAAGTCCCATTCCTCGATTTATAATCTCGCCAAAGTTTTGATTGTTTCAATCGATTAGAGACGTGTAGTAACTGGAAGGGTAAGATACCGTTAATCGCTTCTCGACAAGAGTATCTTACCTATAGGCCAAAGCATGTTTCTCTAATTTGAAAGGACTTTCGATTCACTTTGGAATAGTAGACGTTTCTCTACCCGAAATAATCCAATGTTTTATGAGCCTCTCTTTTATGTGATTCAATTTATATGTGATTTTATACTTGTTCATTTCAAAACCGTTACACAATTCGCACGTCTCGCGGAATAAAAAACAACAATAATTCTCGTGAACAAACTAAATTTATACTTTTTTTACGCATTCATACGTGTTTATACTTGTTGAATACTTGTTAAATTCATGCTAAATATGTGAACCATGCGTGATATATCATGCTTACATGCTTATACATGCAAAACTTATTTTGAATTTATGATCAAGTCTCATCCGTTCCTTCTCTTTCGATTCTTAGATGTCGTCCAACGCCATGTTGAAGAAATTGACAAAGAAGAGCAAGAATGAATCCACCTCCGACTCCAAATCGAAGAAAGATTCAACCTCCAATGCCAACTCTGAATCCATGTCGAAAAAGGATTGTATGAAATTCATGGCCAAGCAGATAGCTAAGGTCATACTAGACATTGTCAGTAGGATTCAGACCAACACCGACTCTCCACATGGTTTTGTTGATTCAAAAGTGGAAACCCCCAAACCAACGTTCCAAATCAAGAAATTCATGGCTTGTAAACCCTTGGAGTTTACTAGCAAAGATGGCGCTACCGCCATGATGAATTGGTTCGACGCGATTGAACTCACATTTCTGCAAAGTGGGTGTCCTGATGACCTACGAACCTTGAATGCCACTGGAGTTTTCCGTTCGAGGGCACTCGAATGGTGGACCACCGAACGCAACAAAAGGGGAAACGATGTTGCACACGCCTTACCTTGGGAGGAGCTTAAGCAACTTATGAAGGACCAATTTTGTCCTCCCCACGAGCTCCAAAAGTTGGAGAACGAGTTTTGGAACCTAACACAGAAGGGGAGTGACATCGATGGTTTGATTACCCATTTTAAGCAACTTAGTGTCCTCTGCCCTGGACAGGTCGACACCGTACCCAAGTCTGTAGCGAAATTCATCCGTTGTCTTTCACCATCCTTGATGAACCATGTTGCCTCCGCTTGCCCCAAAACCACTGAAGATGCCTTTCGTATCGCTACTGAGCTTAACAACAACTGTGTTCTTCATGCAACCAATGACAAGGTTTCAACGAAGATTGCGCACCAAGCCACAACCGATACCACCATTGTTGAACCTTCACCCTCCCAACCACCCAAGAAGAACAAAGGCAAGAAATGGAAGGCTTCAAGCCAAAACTATGAGGTCGTCACTTCTGCAAACCCTCAACCTTTACAATCAGTAGCTGCCACTATCCCCACAACCCTCGAACCACCAAGAAGAAACTACACTGGGACATGGCCCAAGTGTAACCAATGCTCTTACCATCACCCTGCTGGCACCCCATGTCGCAAATGCGTAACCTGTAACAGGCTTGGGCATTTCTCCGATCAGTGTCGTTTTAACCAAAAGCCTGTTCAAGATCAAGCCATTGTTGCCAACCCTGCTCCTAAACAGGTTCGACCCCAAGCTGCTCCTGTGCGAGCGTGTTTCAAGTGTGGTGATCTTAACCACCTAGCAAACATCTGTCCTTAACGGAACCAGCCTCAGCAGCAACTACAACTACAACAACAACAACAACAGTAACAACAACAACAGGCTCAACAACCTGCTAGAGGCCGAGCTTTTCTCCTTACCAACGCTCAAGCACAAAATGCAAATGACGTCATTACTGGTACGTTACTTATGAACCATGTTTATGCTTCGTGTTTATTTAATACTGGCGCCGATAAAAGTTTTGTGTCGTTAGAATTCGAACCTTTGCTTAAGTGTAAACACTCTAAGTTGCCAAGATCTTTCGCTGTCGAAGTAGCTGATGGTAAATCCGTCACTGTCGATTCCGTCCTTGCCAAGTGCTCCTTGATTCCCAACGATCATACATTCTCAATCAATCTCATACCTATGCAAATGGGTAGCTTTGACATCATAGTAGGCGTGGACTGGCTTAGGCGAGTTCGTGCTGAAGTTGTTTGTTCTGAAAAGTTTATCCGCCTTCCTCTTCCAAACGGTGATTCTCTACACGTGTATGGCGAGAAACCTTCTCACGGTCTCAATCTTATGTCATGTATCCAAGCGAACAAATGCTTACGCAAGGGTACCTTCTTCTTTCTCGCCCACATTATGGAAAAGAAGGACAAAAGCCCAAGCATGAGCGACATTCCCGTCGCATGTGATTTTCCTGATGTGTTTCCCGACGATCTTCCAGGTCCGCCTTCTGCTCATTCTGTCGACTTTCGCATCGATTTAGTGCCTGGCGCTACGCCTGTCGCTAAGTCCCCCTACCGTTTAGCACCCTCTGAGATGCAAGAGCTTTCAAGCCAACTTCAAGAGCTTTTTGATAAAGGCTTTATACGCCCTAGTACATCTTCTTGGGGCGCTCCCATTTTGTTCGTCAAAAAGAAAGATGGGTCATTCCGAATGTGTATTGACTATCGTGAGCTCAACAAGCTTACTGTCAAGAACCGATACCCTCTTCCTCGCATTGACGACCTATTCGATCAATTGCAAGGCACGACCTGCTTTTCAAAGATCGATCTTCGTTCTGGGTATCATCAGCTTCGAGTCCTCGAAGAAGATCTACCTAAGACCGCTTTTCGTACACGATATGGTCACTATGAGTTCGTGGTCATGCTCTTTGGTTTGACCAACGCACCTGCTGTCTTAATGGATTTGATGAACCGTGTGTGCAAGGCGTACTTAGACCGTTTCGTGATCGTCTTCATCGAAGATATTCTTATTTATTCCAAGACACAAGGAGAGCATGAGCGAAACTTGCGTCTTTTCCTTCAACTTCTTCGTACTGAATGTCTATACGCTAAATTCTCCAACTGTGAATTTTGGTTGAAAGAGGTTCAATTCCTTGGTCATACTATCCACGAACTTGGTATTCACGTTGACCCCGCTAAAATCGAAGATGTGAAGAATTGGATTGCACCCAAATCCCCATCTGAAATTTGTTCATTTCTTGGTCTTGCTGGTTATTATCGTCGTTTTATCTCCAAATTTTCGAAAATCGCTATTCCTTTAACCTCCTTGACTCAAAAAGAGAAACCTTTTGTTTAGGGTCCCAAACAAGAGGAGTTTTTTCAAACTCATAAGGACATGCTTTGTAATGCTCCTATCCTCATACTTCCCGATGGTAACGACGACTTTGTCGTGTATTGCGATGCCTTAAACCTTGGTCTTCGTTGTGTTCTCATGCAACGAGACAAAGTTATTGCTTACGCGTCGAGGCAACTCAAAATACATGAGAAGAATTATACTACTCACGACCTTGAACTTGGCGCAATTGTTTTCGCCTTGAAGATTTGGCGACACTACCTTTATGGTACCAAGTGTGTGGTCTTCACCGATAATAAGAGCCTTCAACATATCTTCAACCAAAAGGAACTGAACATGAGTCAACGTCGTTGGGTGGAATTGTTAAATGACTACGACTGCGAAATTTGCTACCATCCAGGTAAAGAGAATGTAGTAGCCGACGCACTTAGTCGTAAAACTCATGTAAAGGATATTCGTTGTCTCTAACTCGTCAATGATCTCCAAAACCGCATTCGTGAAGCTCATTAAGCCTCTATTAACGAAGTTAGTCTCTCTGTTGAGATACGAGGTGGTGTTGAAAAAGATCTTGTGTCTAAGTCCGATGGTACTTGTCGCAACCCCCGACCCCTATTTCTTGGGAACGGGCGGCCGCGAACTAGTATCAGTGGTATCGGTGTTTATCAATTTGGCAGCTGAATTTACATTAGGACCGTAGTTAGAGAATATTTTATCAGAGTAAAATACCACATTTTTATCATAATAAATACATGGGAAATTCCCAAGTTTCTATTACACGCATGTTTATAGGGATAAACCCTAATTTATTGAATTAAAATATTTTCTTTATTTAGGTAACTTTTATAGCCACTTTTCCAAGCCTTCAGTGCTGTCCAGCTGGCTTCTATTTGGCTTTCATATTTTGTTATCCGAAACGCGTTTAAAACATTTTATCAGCAAGAAATACTGGCGAGTGAATCCCAGTTTAATCAAAACATGTTTTATCATTTTACAGTATTGAGGGCGATCTCGCAATTATATTTGCTTATATCTCTACTTTAATTATCACCCACGGTACTGTCAACCCTACTTGTGGTCATGTTTCTACTCACAGTGTAGTAACAAATCTTGTATACAAAACCCAAACATACCGACGATAATTGTAGAATTACAAATACTTAATCACTGTTAATTATCATGTAAAATAATTTGAGGTTTTGTAAAACAGTTTATGAAAAGCATTTAAAAAGAGGATAAACTCACATTGCTAATTTAGGTATTTCATTTGTGACTTCCTGGTTATAATCTATTAATTAAACAATGCACACGCGTTAGTATAATAACCCAATTTACATTAGTTATACCCTCCCCATGACAGAACTCCAACGACTACGTTAGGCAGAGCCTTGACAGGCGTTACGGAGCACTAGATCAATCGGGCAGCGTATCTAATATGTAACCGGGGGTTATAATACTTACAACGAGGCAGAGCTTCGCTAATTAGGGGGTATAATACCCGAGTATTACTTCTAATATTTCAGAATTTTGAGAGAGAAATCGATTTGTGAACGAATTCTCAACTGAAGCCGTGATCCCTTATTTATAGTACCTGATCGGCACTTTGTCGCGTCCCGCGAGAGATACACAAAGGGGCTTCGCGGACCGCGAGCTAGACTATCTAGGGTTTAGCTTTGACCAATCACCGGTATAGCTTCGACACGACATGGACACGTGGCGGGCTGGGGTGTCGCCTGGTGTCAGCGGGTCGCGGCCCGCGACGGACCTTCTGGTCTGTGTCGCGCCCCGCGAGCGAGTAAGGATTTTTGTTTTATTTAATTTTTATAAAATTAAAGGTATTTTGGGTCGGTTTTCGTGTACGGGGTGTATTTTAGGACGTATAGGAGTGTTATAAGGGTTTCGGGAGAGTTGTTGTATCCTCCCCACCTTGTTTTTGAACTCACCCTCGAGGTCTACTTGAACAGGTGTGGATATTTCTTCTGCATCTCGGATTCAGGCTCCCAAGTGTATTCTGGTTCTCTCTTAGAATCCCATTTCACTTTGACTAGAACTAATCTCTTGTGTTTGAGATTCTTGATCTTTCTGTCTTCAATTTGTAGTGGCCTTTCTATAAACTTAAGTTTCTCATTTACCTCTATGTCCTTAAGAGGTACCACTAATGATTCATCTGCTAAGCATTTTTTGAGATTACATACATGAAACACATCATGTATTCCTGCCATTTCCTCTGGCAGTTGTAGCTGGTAAGCTACGGGTCCTATTCTTCTAATAATCTCAAAAGGTCCAACATACCTGGGGCTTAGCTTTCCCTTCTTGATGAATTGGACTATTCCTTTCCATGGAGAAACTTTTAATAATACCTTATCTCCTACTTGAAACTCCAATGGTTTTCGCCTGTTATTAGCATAACTCTTTTGTCGATCGCGTGCTGATTTTAGTCTTTCCTTGACTTGAATAATCTTGTCTATTTTTTCTTGTACTATCTCTAGTCCAGATAGTTGCTTTTCTCCAATTTAAGCCCAACAGACTAGGGTTCGGCACTTTCATCCATAAAGTGCTTCGAATGGTGCAGCATTGATACTGGTATGATAAATGTTATTGTAAGAAAATTCTATTAATGGTAAATGATCGTCTCAATTTCCTCTGAAATCAATTACACAAGCTCTAAGCATATCTTCCATTGTCTGAATTGTCCTTTCGCTTTGCCCATCCGTTTGAGGATGATAAGCGGTGCTTAGATTTAACTTGGTTCCCATTGCTTTTTGGAAACTAGTCCAAAAAAATGAGAAGTAAAACGGCCATCTCTATCAGAAACAATAGATAAAGGAATTCCATGTAATGAAACCATTTCATTTACATATAACTTAGCTAATTGTTCCATACTGAAAGTTTCATTCATTGGTAAGAAATGAGCAGATTTAGTCAATCTATCTACATTCACCCAGATTGTATCATTACCTTTCCGTGTTTTGTGTAATTTGGTAACAAATTCCATTGTTATCAATTCTCACTCCATACATGCATTTCTAATTGCTGCAACAAACCTGAGGGTTTCTGATGTTCAGCTTTAACTTGTGAACAAGTTAGACACTTGGCAACATAAGTTGCTATATCCTTTTTTCATTCCTATCCACCTGAAATTCTTTCTTAAGTCTTGATACATTTTATCACTTCCAGGATGTATCGTATACTTAGACTTATGGGCTTCTTCTAATATTCGGTGGTGTAGGTTTCCTTGTTTAGATATCCAAATTCTTTTCTTATGGAATCTCCAAATTCCATCTGTTCCTTGTTCTAATTCCTTAATCATTCCTTTCAACTTTTCAGTATCGTCCTTGATTACTGATTCCTGTACTTCTCTAATTTGTTCATTTGAATATATCTGCAGATTTAATTTAAGAGAACGTACTTTTCTGGGTTTTTCATGATACTTTCGACTTAAAGCATCAGCTACTATATTAGCTTTTCCTGCATGATACTGGATACTACAATCATAATCACTAAGAAATTCCATCCAGCGTCTCTGTCTTATATTTAACTCTTTTTTCCCAAAAATGTACCTTAAACTCTTATGATTAGTGAAGACAACAAATTTATTTCCATATAAATAGTGTCTCCAAATATTAAGGGCAAAAATTATGGCTCCTAACTCTAAATCATGGGTTGTATAATTCTCTTCATGATTCTTAAGTTGTCTAGAGGCATAGGCTATAACATTTTGATGTTGCATCAACACACATCCAAAACCTAATTTTGAAGCGTCACAATAGACTACAAAGTCTTCGGTTCCTTCTGGTAACGCTAATATGGGTGCGTTGGTTAACCTTTGCTTAAGAATCCTAAAGGCTTCATCCTGTTTTGGTCCCAATTCAAACTTAACAGATTTACAGGTTAGTTTTGTTAATGGGATGGCTATTCTAGAAAAATCTCGGATAAACCGTCTATAATAACCGGCCAGTCCTAGGAAACTTCTCACCTCCGTTGGTGATTTAGGTACTTTCCATTTAGTAATTGCCTCAAACTTTGTGGAATCCACATGAATCCCTTCATGATTAACTAAATGTCCAAGGAATTGTACTTCTTCTAACCAAAATTCACATTTTGAAAATTTAGTATAAAGCTTTTCTTTTCTCAGCAAATTTAGGAGTGCATGCAGATGCGCTGCATGTTCCTCTTCACTCTTAGAGTAAATGAGAATGTCATCTATAAAGACAATCATGAATTTATCTAGATATGGTTTACATATTCTGTTCATCATGTCCATAAATGCAGCTGGGGCATTGGTTAAACCAAATGGCATGACTGTAAATTCATAATAACCATACCTTATTTTGAAGGCGGTGTTAGGAATGTCCTCTTCATGTACCTTTAATTGATGATATCCTGAGCGTAAATCGATCTTAGAAAAGAATCGAGCTCCTTGCAATTGATCAAATAGATCATCGATTCTCAGTAATGGGTCCCGATTTTTAATCGTGACCTTGTTCAACTCTCGGTAATCAATGCACATACGCATTGACCCGTCTTTCTTTTTGACAAACAAAATCAGTGCTCCCCACGATGATGAACTGGGTTGTATGAATCCTTTTTCTAGAAGTTCATCCAATTGTTTCTTCAGTTCTTGCATTTCTGCTGGTGCCAAACGGTACGGTGCCTTGGCAATTGGTACTGTTCCTGGTAGCAGGTGGATTCTGAATTCGACTTCGCTGTCTGGCGGTAGTCCTGGTAATTCTTCTGGAAATACATCTGAGAATTGAGATACTACGGGAATATCTTTCAATTCTTTTCCTTTAGTATTAATGATTATGGAAATCATATATACTAATGATCCTTTCCTTGCACAACTCGTTGTTTTCATCACAGAGATGAATTTCGTGGATCTAGATGGCTTATCTCCTTTAATTGTGATCTTTTCACCTTTTGGTGAATTTACTTGAATTGACTTTTGATCACATAGAATACTGGCTTTATTGGCTACTAACCAATCCATTCCTAATACAATATCAAATCCAGCCAGATTCATTGGGTAAAGATTAGCAATAAAATTATGGTTTAAAATTTCTATTCTTGCTCCCTGCAAGATTTCAGTGATCTTAATGGATTCTCCATTTGCTGTCTCTACTAGACATTCTTGTTGAAGTTTAGTTAATGGTTGATTGAGAAGTTTGCAAAATGATGTATTAATAAAGTTTGGTTCGCACCAGAGTCAAATAATACTCTAGCAAAAACATCATTAACTAAAAACGTACCGGCAATCACATCCGGAATCATCTTTGCCTCTTCTGCAGTTAGAACAAATGCTCTAGCATTCTTAGTAGTCTTGTTATTCATGGTTAGAGCTAGTTTCGGACAGTTCGGCTTGATATGCCCATTTTCTCCACAGTTGAAACATACTCCATTGCTGGGTTTCTTCCTTCAGTCTTCTTCCTTGTGTCCTGGTATCTCACAGAAATTGCAGTATGTGCTTCTTCTTGCAGGCCTTACAATAAGGTGCAGAAGTAGAACCTACGTTCTTCCCACGGTTGGAATTTCCGTAGCGAAATTCTTGGGTAAGTTTCTAAGCTAGGTTCTTCCTCTGGTTTTCTTCTTGTGTACGTACTAGTTCATCTGTCAAGGTATTTGCTAGTTCTACGGCTTCTTCTATAATTTGTGGTCTAGCTGCCTTGACTACGTGTCTAGTCTCGCTGATTAATCCCCAGACATAACGGGAGATTAATACTGGTTCTGGTGAAGCTAGGTTTGGCACAATTCTAGCAAATTCGAAGAATACAGTAGTGTAACCCTTACAGTCTTTTCTAGTCATTCTAAGGTTTAAGAACTTATTAGCAATCTGTTCTTTTTCATTGGGTGGACATAATTTCCTTTCAACCATAGTCTTAAACTCAGTCCATTCCATATTATAGACTCTGTCACTTCCCCTAGACTGGAGAATAGTGTTCCACCATTCTAAAGCTGCATTCTTAAAAAGATTGGAAGCAAACATGATTTTATCTTCCTCTGCACACTTGCTTATTTTTAAGGCTGCCTCAGTCTTTTCTATCCAGCGTAGAGCTGCAATGGCTCCTTCATTGCCCGAGAATTCTATCGGTTTGCAAGACCAGAATTCTTTTTAAGAACAACCATAAGACATGGTTCTTCTTCTTTTTGGAATAGGCAATTGAAGTAATGGTCCATTGTTTACGCTGTGACTGGGTTCAGTAGGTGGTCGTTTACTTCCACCATTACTTTTATTATTTTCTGCTTCCTTAACAGTTTGGTGGATATAAGGCATAGCATCTATAATCCCTTGTGCCACTATGTGTTGGATGGCACTGTTATCTATTTGGTTTCCGTTATTATCTTTATTCTGGTTTTCCTGATTCACTTCGTTGTCCATCTGGGTTATAAACATTTACCAAATGTTAATATCACAAATCAAAATTTAATGCGAACAATCACACAAACAAACATATTGATCAAAATTGTCGTGCATTGCGACATTTACTCTATTTATATATGCATCTATTACAAACCGCAACTGGAATTTAACATACAATACTAGTATGCATCAATAGATATTAGACTATCTATTTTTGGTTGATTTTTCTCTTTTTTTCAAACTACTCACACACACACACACACACATATATATATATGTATATATATTTTTATTATTACTATGGTAACTTAGGGGTTCATTCAATATTGCATAGGTCGCTCGTCGTACTTCCAAACGAGTCTTTCCCCTATTTGTCTTATCTTTTCACTTTCATCTAATAACTCCTCACCAAAAGTGCGGAGTTCCTGCACGTTTTCGGTACTCATGGGTGGTGCGGGTGCTAGTATCGGGTCAGGGTACTGGGGCATCGGTTTTCATATGGGTATGGGTTTTCTAGGATTTCCCGAATATACTGGTCATTATCCCAATATGGATCTAGAGGGTCAAGGTTAGGATATGGTGCTACTGGGTTTTGTATGGGCTCCTCATGTGGGTAGAATTCTTGATAATCCCTATGTTCATCATTACATGGATCGTATGCTAGGGGGTTGGGTGCTGGAACTCTAGGGATTTCGTTTGGATCAAATGCGGGCATGAGAACCTGGTCTCCTGGGTTAGGTTCTATTTCCATGGGTTGAGTTGGGAACAAGGGTAGTGGCTGTGGTGCAATGATTTGTTCTAAGTTTAGGTCTGCGGCAGTAGTGGCTAGTATATGGAAATTGGCAAATCGCCTATTGATTATATCTTGGGTCTGTGCGTTCATTTCCCAATTTGCTGCTGCTAAAGCCCTCTGCTGGTGTAACTTCCTCATTCTTTTCCTACGCTCATGTACTCCCCGACTAAACCATCCTCTCTTTTTGGTAGGGAATGGTTCTTCGGATTGGGCTTTGAATATTAAGATCCACTCTTCTGTGTCAGCTGAATACCCTGAGGGAGTAGGCTGGGAAGAAGTTCCTTCATCTCTAGGAGAACTAGACAATATACGATAAGCGTCTGACGGACCTTGATCACTCATACTGTAAACTAACAAATTGTCAAATAACACAAAACAATAATATACAGATATGCACGTATTCACGTAGATTATTTCCTAACATAATGGATAAAATTTTGGTGTCAGCAGAACATTTCTGTGGCTGAAATCAGTGGCTGTAGCTCTGATACCACTCTCTGTCGCAACCCCGGCCCCTATTTCTTGGGAACGGGCGGCCGCGAACCAGTATTAGTGGTATCGGTGTTTATCAATTTAGCAGCGGAATTTACATCAGGATCGTAGTTAGGAAATATTTTATCAGAGTAAAATACCACATTTTTACCATAATAAATACATGGGAATTCCCAAGTTTCTATTACACACATGTTTATAGGGATAAACCCTAATTTATTGAATTAAAATATTTTCTTTATTTAGGTAACTTTTATAGCCACTTTTCCAACCCTTCAGTGTTGTCCAGCTGGCTTCTATTTGGCTTTCATATTTTGTTACCTGAAACGCGTTTAAAACATTTTATCAGCAAGAAATACTGGCGAGTGAATCCCAGTTTAATCAAAACAGGTTTTATCATTTTACAGTATTGAGGGCGTTCTCGCAATTATATTTGCTTATATCTCTACTTTAATTATCACCCACGGTACTGTCAACCAGACTTGTGGTCATGTTACTATTCACAGTGTAGTAACAAATCTTGTATACAAAACCCCAACATACCGACGATAATTGTAGAATTACAAATACTCAATCACTGTTAATTATAATGTAAAATAATTTGAGGTTTTCTAAAACAGTTTATGAAAAGCATTTAAAAAGAGGATAAACTCACATTGCTAATTTAGGTATTTCCCTTGTGACTTCCTGGCTATAATCTATTAATTAAACAATGCACACACGTTAGTATAATAACCCAATTTACATTAGTTATACCCTCCCCGAGACAGAACTTTAACGACTACGTCAGGCAGAGCCTTGACAGGCGTTATGGAGCACTAGATCATTCGAGGAGCGTATCTAATACGTAACAGGGGGTTATAATACTTAGAAAGGGGCAGAGCTTCGCTAATTAGGGGGTATATGTCACACCCCAACCGATGGCGGAAGCATCGGAGTGAGACGAAAATGAGATTGCAAGAGACTTCATAACACTATTTGTGACAACTATTTAAATAATAAAATTTCATTTCATTTCTAAAGAATCAATTACCTAGATTTGAAAAAATACAACATGAATAATGAAATACAATTCAATAAGAATACAAAATTTAATGTGCGTATCTAGGCATCCTACTAGATTCCATGCGTCATCAACTTTATCTCAAAACCTGCAACATGTTTTAAAAAAACATAGTTCAATACAAAAGTATTGGCGAGTACACTAGTTTTAGACACGCGGCAAATGTATAAAAGTATTTTCAATCCAACATAGCATTTAGTATACAAGGCCAAACTATCATGCATAACTAAAAGTCGTACCCAAGTGCCCACTAGTATAATAGCATCCCTTAATACCGCAATATCAAGACCGTAAAGTATTAGCATCCCTCGATAAATCCATATCGAGACCGTATAGAATATAACTTAACAAAACCCCGTCGGGTGGTGTGCTACCCCTATAGCGCTATATTTGTTATGACGGGTTAACAAGTAGTATGTATTCTAGCATGAACCTAAACATAACAAAGCATGTATCAGGATTGAATGAATAAAATCATGTTTGTGATTCGTGCATTTTAACAATGTAAACATGTTGCACCAAAAGTGTATTAAAAGGAAAATGAGACAAGTGTACTCACATAATTGCTAAGTCTTCCGATTATCCAGTGTTGACGAGTGTACGAGTTTAGGAGGATAAAACACCGCGGTCACCCTATATGGGCAAACGGCGCATGACTAAACGGGATTTCGATGGAGGATTTGAAGTGGGATTTAAAGTATATCTAGTTGATATAAATGTAAATATATATATATATATATATATATATTTATATAGTTTAAGTAATATTTCTAAATTAATTATTTCCGAAGTATTGTTGAAGTTTTAAAAAAATAATAATAAGATAAAAATAATTATACATTTATATCTATTTTATAAAAATTAGTCGAATTTGATAGGTTTTGTTTTATAAACTAACGCGTTTCATTTTACGGAATTTTACGAAAAACGAGTAGAGTTTCCTCTGTTTTCGGACGATCCCGACAACACAAGTTGTCGATTATTTGTTTTTCAAAATTCAACTATTCAATAATAAAATAAATAAACAAATATAGTTCTTATGCATTTCTTTTTGTATACACTAAGTTACAAGGTTCGGTTTTACGATAAAATATTAACTCAGCACGAAACAAAGAAATTAATAATCACGTCATCGTTATTCGAGTCTCGGGTTTAACCCGTGACCCGAGTTGACCAGTTGACCGTTTGACTGAGATTGACCCAACAGTTGACCGTTTGACCACATTTGACCGAACCTGAGCCGAGGCCTTAAAGGAACCGACGTGAACCCGAAGTGAACCGAGCCCCGAACCGAAGCCAAGTGGAAACAGACCTGAAACCAATCCAAAAGGCAGAATCTGATTTCGAAATAAAACCCAAACTTAACCGAACAATGCACAATCCTTACCGGAACCGAGCCTGAAATGAGCCGGTACCCGAAACTGAAACTGAGATGACTGAATCATACCTTAACCAAAACTCGAGTTAGAAACAAGACTGAACCGAATCTGACCCGGACCGAACCGTTGACTCGCTGATTGCCTTAGACCCGTGTTGACCAGTCAATCCGCTGAGTTGACTGCGTTGACCGAACCACAACCCGCTAATTGAACCCGAACAAAAAATAAAGTCCAAATCTTGAACCGAGACCCGAGCCGGAACCGAAACTAACATGACCCGAACCAACTGAACTGAACCGTGTTGAACCGTTCATGAAACCGGTTGGAGCTTGTCGAACCAAGCTCGTGCCGCCGCCGTCACCTTGATTTCCACCACAACACCTTCAATGCCGCAAGAATGCGGTTGTTGCTGCTGTTGTTTGTGCGCCGCCACCACTGTGGTGGTGGTCGGCCGTTTGTGCAGGGCGAGGGAGAGGAGAACGAGAGAGGTAGTGGTGGAGGTCTTGTCCGGTTTGTTTGGCTGTGGCTCACCGGAAAGGTGGCGCCGGAAGGGTCGCCGGAACCCTAATCCGGTGACCGGATTTTTAGAGAGAGGGAGATGGAGGGATGTTTGTGAGGGTTGTGAGGTGTGTGGTGTGTTGTCTGCTTATACAAATCGAGAGAGGGAGGTGTAGGGTTTCTTGCAATTTAGTTTTAGGAAAAGACCAATATAGCCCCTTAACCTTGAAAGGTTTAATTAATTAGTTACCTTGGTTTAAGTTATATAACATAGTTGACCAACTAACTATGTTAACTTGTATTTTCTAACTTTAAAACTCTAACGAGACTAACTAGATAAAAAAAATAAACCTTTAAATAAAAAAATCAATTAATTTAATTAACTAAATAATTGTTAAATAACCATATTTGTAATGAATCGAATTAAAGATAAAGGATTTCTCGACGATTAACCATTTCAAAAGGGTCATGTTTCTAAAAAAGATTTTTTTAGTACCCGCTTTCTAAATTAGGAAAGTTGTGAAAAAGCGAAGCGTTATAGTTTCCCCTCCTTTAGGAAATTTCGTCCCGAAATTCGTTCAAGAGGAAGACTTTGGAGAAAAAAAAACAGGTTTTTGGCTAAGAGAATCGAGATATTTAGTATAAGTAAAAGCGTGTACGTGTGTGAGTTTAAACAGTTTTGAATCCAATTGGAGAGGTATATACATAAAATGTGTCGTGTTAAGGAAATCTCTGTACAAAACGGTTTGTATTTCGATGAAAAGTGAGGTGGCTTGCATGGAAAGTTTAAAGGGTGGCACCAAATCGTGTATTTGTAGAAAATTGTTTTATTAAAAGGAAGGATAAGGTTTGACGTTTTTCATAAAACGGTTTTGGAAGTGATAACTAACTACGAGTGTTTGCACAAGAATAACGAATAGAAAGATAGTTTTAAGGTAAGGAGATAGGTTAGGACTCGAACGTTGAAACAGATTTGATTGCGTACAAGGTTCCTTTAAAAGGAGAAGAATGAATGAAGAATAATGGGAGTATAAAGGTGAACGAACGAATGCGAGTGTAAGAATAGCTTAAGTATCGGATAGACGGAGGTAGCGTGTTAAGAATGAAGTCTCGTCGTGGATAATCGGAGATAATGCGTTTGGCAATGCGTTTGTGAGTTGTTAAAGTTTACGTATTAGGTCTAAGTAGGTCTGCAAAACACCGAATTTCTCATGGCACGTTTTACGAAAGTTCGATAACATGGTGAAAACACTTATATATAGGAAGTACCAGCGGCGTATCCACCATGTTTTGACCATATTACGTCCGTCTCGTATTCGGTGTCATGTTACATTCTGTATTTTTACCATACACAGTAGTACACAATATGGTTCTCATGCGCTTATTACTATAATCTCGTGTGCACCCGCGATTATACCAATCGTCGCATGATCCACATAGCTTGTACCAGTTGCGTATGAATCAAGGTATACATAAATTTTGAAAAATAAGATTGTGTGCGTATAGAAATGTAGCATATAAGCATGTTTGCATTCCAAAATAGTATAAGGTCAACGTAATCGAATCCCTTGGGTTTCACTCGCGTATAGGCGCGCAAGTATAAATTTTGAGTAAAAAAAGCATGAGCATAGTATAAGCATAACGTGTAGGGAAATGAGTATAAACGTGAGTACAAACATGAGTATAAGTATAAACACAAAGCGAATGAGTATGAATACGAATATGAGTGTGAACATAAGATGTATGAGATTAGATATGAATATGAATGTAGGTGTAAAACATGAAGGTTTAAGTATGAATCAAATATATGTGTATGAATATAAGTGTAACAAAGTTGTATAAGTGTATTTGAAAACATAAAATGTATGAACATGAATATGAATGTAGTATAACATAAGTGTGTAAGTGTGAACATACGTGAAGGCATAAAATGCATAAGTATGGATGTAGGAAATAATGATTTTGTTTATGGTATAAAACGAAATACACGAGTTTATGCGCGCAAAAGATTAAAAGTTTTGGGTATGAAAGAAAAAGGGGAACGAGTGACAAGCGTGAGATTGTTGTGAGATATCGACTAAAACGTCTAATATGATATGCATATATAGTTGCTTGCGTAAAACGTGAAGTTAAAATAGATTGAGTTGTCATGGAATGTAGAATCTAGCTCGTGAATGTAAGGGAATATAAAACAACTATTGGTTACGTGAAACGTACTTTGTAAAAAGAATGGAAATGCTACTACGGTTTTAAAAGAGATTACATAAGTTGAAAATTTGCCGGTCCTTATGAAGTTTTCTTGCCCACGTGTGTTGAATTTAATTGACGTATCGAGTGAGGTTTCTGAAAAATTCTAGAGATTAATAAGTTTGCGCCATTTTAAGTAGCTTTGTATTAGAAAGTTTCGAAGTTTACGGATTCTCGTGCAAAAGTTGATCCTTAGAAAAAGAAATTTGGTATATGGACTTGGTGTTTGCTGAAAAAGCGCCTTTTAATAAAATGCTTTATTGCTTTTGAAAGAAGTTTCAGTAAATGTTGAATAATATTTGTAATATTTATAGGCGTTTCAATAGTGATGTTGAATACAAAATTTTGTGGGCAATGGTTTTATCGGACCGATTAAGTTGATGAGTAGCATTTTGTGAAATTTTGAATATCGGGGAATAAGCGTTTATGGCAAAAGTTTACAATTTTGTGTGTGTTAGTGATATGTAAATAAATTGTAGGATAAGAAGTTCGTTTATATAAACAATGCATTTTTAAATAATTAGAGATTAGGTTAATGACAAACGGTTTAGATGTGCATGTGATCGTGTTTACATAATATAGTCTATTTAACGAAAGCATTGGTAACGATCACCTAGGTAAGGGAATCACCCCATATCCGTTGGTGAGGTCATTGTAACATGAGAAATGAAGCAGAGTTAATCGTCAAGGTAAGAAAATCTTACAAAAGTGTAAATAAAATTAAGTGAAATCATGCATTCTAATAATGTATAATCGTATGAAAAGTAATAGTATGATGTATGCGCAAAAGTGAAATCTCGAAAATGGTTCAAAATTGACAAAAGATCAAAAAATAGTGTAGCGTGAGTTCGATAAAAGAAACTTGGATGGTTCCAAAATGGGACGTTGACTAACCAAGGTGGTCGAAAAATCTTTTGAAATTGAAAACATGCTTTGGCCTAATAGGTGAAATACTCTCGCCGACTTGTCGGTTAACGGTATTTACCCTTCCGGTTATTACGTGTTCCAATTCAATCGATAATTCGAGACTTGGCGGGATTTATGAAAAATCAAGGAGTGGGACTAGTCGACGAGGTGCGGGTTTCACCCCTATCTTGATGACTTTGTACCCTAAGTGTGGTTAATACTCGTCGGGTCAAAATTTAATTTCGACACGTTGACGAGGGTCCACTAGAATTTGAAATTTGAAATTACCATTAAGATGTGGATTTCACTCCTAACTTAACGGTGTAATTTCGTGTGAAAACAGAGTGAAGCGGAATGAGAGTTGTTTACCAAATTGTGGGTTTCACGCCTATTTTGGTAAACTCGCCTCGTTTGTATAATATAAATGTTTTCGAGTTTTAGTAAAATTGAGTAAAATGCATGAGGGAAAGTGTACGTTAAAGATTTGACGAACAAGTATAAACATGCCAAGCATAGCACATAAAGAATGGGATAATAAAACAATGAGTAAACTTCCGTTTTGCTCCCTTTGGTTTGGTCATTTTAACGGTTTTGCTCCAATAGTTTAAAAATAGCCATTTTCCTCCCTGATTTTTCTAACTTATCTTCATTTTGCTCCCAGCCTCTAACTTCATCAGGGAGGAAACTGGCAACAAACTCGAAAGATTCGGGAGCAAACTGGCGACAAACTCGAAAGACCAGGGAGGAAAATGGCTATTTTTAAACTATTGGAGCAAAACCGTTAAAATGACCAAACCATAGGGAGGAAAACGGAAGTTTACTCTAAAACAATTATTAACACATTAAAAGTATGTCAAGAATAACACATAAATGATAGAAAAATGAAACAAATATTTACACATAATAGAATAAGTATAACATGTTAAGTGTTAATCACATAAGTGACATATATGTTTAAAAGATCGGAAGAGAATAAATAAAAGCAAATAAGGTAGCATGCAAGTAGTTTCAAGCAAATCATAAGAATGAAGCTCTAAAACTATAGACTAGGTCAAAGCATTCCTACTTTTCCTAATTCCGTATAGTTATGGCTCTGATACCAATCTGTCACACCCCAACCGATGGCGGAAACATCGGATTGAGACGAAAACGAGATTGCAAGAGACTTCATAACACTATTTGTGACAAGTATTTAAAAAATAAAATTTCATTTCTAAAGAATCAATTACATAGATTTGAACAAATACAACATGAATAATGAAATACAATTCAATAAGAATACAAAATTTAATGTGCGTATCTAGGCATCCTACTAGATTCCATGCGTCATCAACTTTATCTCAAAACCTGCAACATGTTTTAAAAAACATAGTTCAATACAAAAGTATTGGCGAGTACACTACTTTTAGACACGCGGCAAATGTATAAAAGTATTTTCAATCCAACATAGCATTTAGTATACAAGGCCAAACTATCATGCATAACTAAAAGTCGTACCCAAGTGTCCACTAGTATAATAGCATTCCTTGATACCGCAATATCAAGACCGTAAAGTATTAGCATCCCTCGATAAATCCATATCGAGACCGTATAGAATATAACTTAACAAAACCCCATCGGGTGGTGTGCTACTCCTATAGCGCTATATTTGTTAAGGCGGGTTAACAAGTAGTATGTATTCTAGCATCAACCTAAGCATAACAAAGCATGTATCAGGATTGAATGAATAAAATCATGTTTGTGATTCGTGCATTTTAACAATGTAAACATGTTGCACCCAAAGTGTATTAAAAGAAAATGGGTCAAGTGTACTCACATAATTGCTAAGTCTTCCGATTATCCAAGTGTTGACGAGTGTACGAGTTTAGGAGAACGAAACACCGCGGTCACCCTATATGGGCAAACGATGGCGCATGAGTTAACGGGATTATGACGGAGGATTTGAAGTGGGATTTAAAGTATATCTAGTTGATATAAATGTAAATATATATATATATATATATATATATATTATATAGTTTAAGTAATATTTCTAAATTAATTCTTTCCAAAGTGTTGTTAAAGTTTAAAAAAAAAAATAATAATAAGATAAAAATAATTATACATTTATATCTATTTTATAAAAAATTAGTCGAATTTGATAGGTTTTGTTTTATAAACTAACGCGTTTCATTTTACGGAATTTTACGAAAAACGAGCAGAGTTTCCTCTGTTTTCGAACGATCCCGACAACACAAGTTGTCGATTATTTGTTTTTCAAAACTCAACTATTCAATAATAAAATAAATAAACAAATATAGTTCTTATGCATTTCTTTTTGTATACACAAGTTATAAGGTTCGGTTTTACGATAAAATATTAACTAAGCACGAAACAAAGAAATTAATAATCACGTCATCGTTATTCGAGTCTCGGGTTTAACCCGTGACCCGAGTTGACTGTTTGACTGAGATTGACCCAACAGTTGACTGTTTAACCACATTTGACCGAACTCGAGCCGAGGCCTTAAACGGAACCGACGTGAACCGAGCCCCGAACTGAAGCCGAGTGGAAACGGACCTGAAACAAATCCAAAAGGCAGAATATGATTTAGAAATAAAACCCAAACTTAACCGAACAATGCACAATCCTTACCGGAACCGAGCCTGAATTGAGCCGATACCCGAAACTGAAACTGAGATGGCTGAATCATACCTTAACCAAGACTCGAGTTGGAAACAAGACTGAACCGAATCTGACCCGGACCGAACCGTTGACTCGCTGACTGCCTTTGACCCGTGTTGACCAGTCAATCCGCTGAGTTGACTGCGTTGACCGAACCACAACCCGCTAACTGAACCCGAACCAAAAATATAGTCCAAATCTTGAACCGAGACCCGAGCCGGAACCGAAACTGACATGACCCGAACCAACTGAACTGAACCGTGTTGAACCGTTCATAAAACCGGTTGGAGCTCGTCGGACAAAGCTCGTGCCGCCGCCGCCGTCGCCTCAATTTCCACCACAACACCTTCAATGCTGTTAGTGCAGTATGTCTATCGCCTCTGTCATCTCAAGACCGTAGCTGAAACATTTTAAATCTAGCCTTATATTGTAATATCTAGTTAAGAAAGGCAAGGTGGCAATATTGTAATTAATGAGTTTTCTCATTAAAGCCTTGGACTATAAATAGTAGCTTTAGGGTTAGAGTTTAGAACTTTTGCAACTTTTGCCACATTTGAGACTTGGAGCATTCAAGGTTAGAGAGAGAAAGTAGAGAGAGAAAGGCAAAAGGTGATTCGTGTTACTTTGTAGGATTTCATACATTTCTATAGAATCACAGATTTAGTACGTCTCGTGTGTTCGGTCAAGCACGTTCACGGATTCCGCACGTCGAACGTGTCACACGCAATTGTTACGGAGTCAAAACCGGTCCTAACAAATGCCGCAAGAATGCGGTTGTTGCTGCTGTTGTTTGTGCGCCGCCACCACTGTGGTGGTGGTCGGCCATTTGTGCAGGGCGAGGGAGAGGAGAACGAGAGTGGTAGAGGTGGAGGTCTTTTCCGGTTTGTTTGGCTGTGGCTCACCGGAAAGGTGGCGCCGGAAGGGTCGCCGGAACCCTAATCCGGTGACCGAATTTTTAGAGAGAGGGAGATGGAGGGATGTTTGTGAGGGTTGTGAGGTGTGTGGTGTGTTGTCTGCTTATACAAATCGAGAGAGGGAGGTGTAGGGTTTCTTGCAATTTAGTTTTAGGAAAAGACCAATATAGCCCCTTAACCTTGAAAGGTTTAACTAATTAGTTACCTTGGTTTAAGTTATATAACATAGTTGACCAACTAACTATGTTAACTTGTATTTTCTAACTTTAAAACTCTAACGAGACTAACTACATAAAAAAATAAACCTTTAAATAAAAAAATCAATTAATTTAATTAACTAAATAATTGTTAAATAACCATATTTGTAACGAATCAAATTAAAGATAAAAGATTTCTCGACGATTAACCATTTCGAAAGGGTCAAGTTTCTAAAAAAAAGATTTTTTTAGTACCCGCTTTCTAAATTAGGAAAGTTGTGAAAAACCGAAGCGTTACAGTATAATACCCGAGTATTACTTCTAATATTTCAGAATTTTGAGAGAGAAATCGATTTGTGAACGAATTCTCAACTGATGCCATGATCCCCTATTTATAGTGCCTGATTGGCACTTTGTCGTGCCCCGCGAGAGATACACAAATGGGCTTCGCGGCCCGCGAGCTAGACTATCTAGGGTTTAGCTTTGCCCAATCACCGATATAGCTTCGACACGACATGGACACGTGGCGGGCTGGGGTGCCGCCACCTTCTGGTCTGTGTCGCGCCCTTGAGCGAGTAAGGATTTTTGTTTTTATTTAATTTTTATAAAATTAAAGGTATTTTGGGGCGGTTTTCGTGTACGGGGTGTATTTTAGGATGTATAGGAATGTTATAAGGGTTTCGGGAGAGTTGTTATAGTATTCTATACTATCTCAATCGTATCTGGATTCCAAATCATGATAACCTTCGAGACTTTTTGATGAAGGAGGCACACAAATCGAGATATTCCATTCACCCTTGTGCTGATAAAATGTACCAAGATATGCGTATGTCCTATTGGTGGCCTGGAATGAAGAAGGATATTACCATCTTCATTGCGAAATGTCTTACTTGTTCGAAGGTCAAAGCTGAACATCAACGTCCCTCTGGTTTGCTCGAACAGCCAGAAATTCCTGTCTGGAAATGGGAGAGCATTGCTATGGATTTTATCACAAAGCTTCCTCGTACTTCTTCTGGTCATGACAGTATTTGGGTGATCGTTGATCGATTGACCAAATTAGCTCAGTTTCTCCCCATTTGTGAAGATTTCAAAGTCGAGAAATTGGCTAGAATCTACACTGATAAAATCATTTGTCGTCATGGTATCCCCATTGACATTATCTCTGATCGTGATGGTCGCTTAACGTCTCGTCTTTGGCAAACTTTTCAATCTGCTACGGCTATTGTTTTGAATCTTAGCACCGCTTTCCAACCTCAATCAGACGGTCAAACTGAGCGTACTATCCAAACATTAGAGGATATGCTTCGTTCATGAGTAATCGATTTTGGTGGCAACTGAGATTCACACTTGCCTTGATCGAATTCTCGTACAACAACAGTTATCACGCGAGTATTCAAATGGCACCTTTCGAAGCATTGTATGGCCGCAAGTGCCGTTCGCCTATTTGTTGGCATGAGATTGGTGAAGTTCAAATCAATGGTCCCGAGCTCATATAAGAGACAACAGACAAGATTGTACAGGTTCGAGACAACTTACTGAAAGCCAAGAGCCGACAAAAGAGTTACGCCGACAAGCGTCGCAAGCCTTTGGAATTTGAGATAGGTGACTTTGTACTCCTCAAGGTATCCCCTTGGAAGGGTGTGGTTCGATTTGGTAAGAAAAGGGAAACTCGCACCTCGCTACGTTGGCCCTTTCAAAATTCTCGAAAGGATTGGCAAGGTTGCGTATAGACTGGACCTACCTGAGGAACTTAACAACGTTCATCCTGTCTTCCAAGTTTCAAACTTAAAGAAGTGTTTAGCTGACGAAGCACTTCAAGTCCCACTCGAAGATCTTCAAATCAAATCAACGAAACACTACACTTTGTGGAGAAACATGTCGAGATCATGGACCGAGGTGTCAAGAAATTGAGGCGCAGTCAAATTCCTATCGTCAAGGTTCGATGGGAAGGAAAACATGGCGCTGAATTCACTTGGGTACTCGAGAGTGATATGAAGACTAAGTATCAACACCTTTTCGTTACTTCTTCCTAAATTTCCGGACGAAATTCCCTAAAGGAAGGGAGACTGTAACGCTTCAGTTTTCGCAACTTTCCATTTTTAGTAAGATTGTATCGTAATTCTATTTTTGGAAACTCTTTCCTTTGTAATCGTATTCTGTTTCAAGCCATTGTAAATTCGAGATTTTGATCATAATGAAATGAAGCTTTTATACATCGTTTATACATTGATACATCCATTCGTTTGATACGCGATTCATAACTTTCATAAACGTGAATTTAACTTGTAAACAACTAACGTGTATTTGTAAGTCTTAAACGTTCCATACATGCAAGACAATAGGTTATTCGATTTAGAGGCTTAACTCTAATTTCTTATACTTATTTGATACTTAATGAAATACTTTACAATACATCACATACGTTTTTTTTTCTTTCAACACAAAAGAACCTAGGTTTATATGTTAGAAAACAATTGATTTTCATGTCTTATATGCATCACAGGGCTTGTTACATGCACCATACACATTAACACATAATTACTACTTAATATAATCAGCAATTATACACATTATAATGTTAAAAAAATAAAAAAATAAAAAGATTATGGGTGGCAGAATCAGCAACCAGCTTTGGGCTGATGTTGGTGGACTTGTTTCAATGATTAACCCTTCTAAACACTTCCAAAGTCCAACCCAATGAAACCCTTATCCATCCCCTATATAACCCAAGCCTCCTCCAAGCATTTTTTCACTTTCTAAACACTCTCTATTCACCCTCAAACACACAAAACCGTAGCTGATTCCAGGAGTTCGGACATATTCAACACATCTTACGAAAATGAGCATAACTCACTCATTTCTTAACCGTTTCACTTGATTCATTTTCCTACTTACTTGGATTAACCTTAGGAACATTTCCACAGGTTTTTCATAGAAAACCAAGGTCTAGAATGTCACCAAAAAGACTCCAAAGTTGACTGATTTTTCTGTTCTTGATTCATACTTTGTTAAACTTGATTAAACTCGAGTTATCTCATCTCAAACCTATGTCCTTATGCTTATAACCACATCTATGGTTAGTTAGGCTTAAAAACAAGGTTGAGATATGTAAAATAAGAGGTGTAAACCTCACAAGCTTTCTGTTTTGTTCAAGGGTTTAACCCACAAGTGATGTTCAAGCCTAAAGCTTGATGATTGTGTGATTTAGGATTAGCTTGGGCTATCCTACATGAAAATCCACACATTTCTTGATGTTTTATCTTAGATTAGTTGTTCTTATTCCATTATTACTTGTGAGTTCATGACCCTTCTTGATTGTTCATAACATCAAGTGTAGTGGTGAACATCTAGAGGTACCTATATGGAAGACTTGTTCTTCCTACCTCCTACATGACTTCCATGATACAACGAGGTTCCTAAATGGTGGATTTATACTCCTACCTCTTACTTGACGTATATGATATAATGAACACTACATATTACTTATATGTATATTCCAAATAATCGAACCTTTGATGACGAATTTGTGTTCATTTGTCAAAGTACTAGGTTACATCATCTAAAACATTATGTGTTAAAGATGATTACTTTATGTTATATGCTATTTTATGTACTTTGAACTCCAAATCCTTAATCTTCCGTTATTATCCAATACTCATACGCCTTGTTTTCTTCGTGTAGAAGGACTTGGTGTTCCAACCTCCTAATCAACAAACAACTCTCGCGGGTTTATCAAGTGGAAGCTTGCAAAACCGTGAGTACACTTGACCCATTTACCTTTAAAAACACTTTGGGTTGTAACATGTTATTATACAATCTTCATTTTCACATACTTAAGACATACTTTATGATCTCAATCCGTTATACATGCTACTTGTTTACTTAAGTTCATGCTAGATTTTACATGCTTTATGTCATTAACTTTGCTAAGCCCTCAACTTAACATATATAGCTCTATAGGAGTAGCACACCACCCGTCGGGGTCTTGTTAAGTCTTTACTCTAAAATGGTCTCGTTACTTTTGTGGCGAGGGATGCTAAATACTAGTGGACACTTGGGTTTGACGTATTGTTGTACATGCTAGTTACCTTGTTTACAAATTGCCATGTGGATTCGAGAAAATCCATTTATACTTATGCTATATTTATTCAAACCTTGTGTACTCTCCTTTGCTTTTGCATTGAACTTTATTTTAAACATGTTACATGTTGAGGATGACGATGCTATGAAACGAAGTAGCAATGATGCCTAGATACACATTTAGACGTCTTAGGTTTAAAATGTTGTATCAATTTTGTTTTGTTATGTTATGAACATGTTGTTATTTGAAATTTCTATGTAATGACGACAATTTGGTTTTATGAAATGAAAATGGGTTGAATTAAATATTGTCACCAATAGTGTTATGACGTCTCTTGCAATCTATTTCGTTCCACTCTGATGATTCCGCCATTGGTTAGGGTGTGACATCTACGACCTGATCTGTGAGACGGTGAGCCAGGCGAATGACTTGCTGGATGTGGTGAGATTAGCAAAGTCACATGACTTTGAATTTCAGGGACCAAACCCTTAAGGTAGAGCTCAATTCTTCGGTAAGCAGGCTGAGTGATGTTGTCAAAGAGCAGCATAGTCATTGGATTTCTTAGTGTACGTCTCGATTTTTGATCCAACCATTTTCAACTCGAAGTACTCGTTCTCAAGCTTGTGGATGTCATCCCTATGACAGTACTCTTCCTTGATCCAATTCTTGAAGTCTTCCCATGCAGTAGCGTTGGCGGTTTCTAACCCAAGCATCTGAACTTGTGCTTTCCACCAAGAAAGCGCATTACCTTCCAACGTGCCAGTAGCGAACTTCACCCAGTTAACAGTAGGGCATTCGCACACTGCGAATACAGATTCGACCTTCTCTATCCAATGTAGAAGGCCTATGGCACCTTCAGTGCCATTGGAAGGGAGAGGCTTGCAATCCATGAAAGTTTTAAAAGTGCAGACACGTGGTTGCATAGGTGCAGTTTGACCTGTCGCGGAAAACAAAGCGAACAAATTTAAGAACGATAGGACGATGCGAGCGGAGGATCTAAACATCCTAGAACGACGAGTTTACCTCCAGGGTGGGCTGCAAAAGCCACATCCATGGTGTTGATCAGGTTTGTGACCTGATCTTGAGTCATGTTAACGTCTCCCTTTCCGCATCCGCTCATTGTCTTCATATCCAGAAGACACGGTATGAGAATGACGTCGTAGTGTTGTAAGAATAAGTGGAAGGAGGATTTAACCATTGCACACTGACGGGTGGTCCATAGGACAACCCTTAATGATGTTAAAAGACGAAATTATCCTTCACTTAATCATGTAATTATATTGAATTAGATAACTACGTTTGCTTATGTTTCAGGTGCGGTTTGGGAGCTTAAAAGGGATAAAATGCAGCTTTGGACGGTTTGGAGATGAACGGGTCATGCGTGGAACGAATGAAGAAACAAAACACACAAGTCAGGGTGCCACCGTAAATTACGGTGGCCACCGTAATTTACGGTGGCCCTGAAACTTGCCTGAATCCCACCGTAACTCAGGAGACGCTCACCGTAACACCTTGAAGACCACCGTAATTTACGGTGGTACCGTAAATTACGGTGGAGGCTGCGACAGAATCCGTAACTGCCTCATTTAATCAGTTTTTGGGGTGTCCTTTCACATATCTCATTATTGGACAGTTTCTCTGCACTTTTGGGGCGATTTTGGCTAGTTCTTGTTGGTTGGAAACAATTCTAAACATTCGGTGCTTGTTTTTGATTCTTATGAACTTGACTTTTAATGTTATGATGATCAACCGAACAATGTCCGGCTAAATTTGTGGTGATCATCTTAGGTGAAGGTTTCTCTAAACTTTTGTGTGTTTGTTCCGTTATTTCTAGAATGATAACTTGTGTTTGCTTGATTATCATGGTGTATGCATAATTGTTTGTAGCTTGTTAATTGATAGTGCAATTTCTAGTCTCAATCGTACGTTCTTGGTGCCGTTGGCAATCGAGATATCATGGGAAGGGTTAGGGTTGGTTATTGATTAATTGATCATCGGGAAAAAACCTCGCGTTTATATAATCCGAGTACTTTGTTCCCTTTTATCACTTCGATTATTTATGCACGAGTTATGTCTATGTAACTCTTTCTAGTTGGAATTTCACACAATTGTTAAAAGAAACTGAATCCTAAGATGGTCATAGTTTTCCTAATCTGCTTTACAACCAACCTTTGATTTGAAGTTACTTAGTTAATTTTAGTTTTAAAACCAAACAATCCAACTTTTTGATCTTTACTTTCTGCAAATTAGGTTAATTTTAGTTTAAGTGTAAAGCTACATAATCGACATACTTTCCACATATTCCCTGAGTTCGATACCCATTTACAACTATCTATAGTTGTTATTGGGATTAAATTTGCGTGACCACGACATCACGTCAAATTTTGGCGCCGTTGCCGGGGAGTTGTGCGCAACGTGTGTCAGTTTGTTAGTTTTGCTTTGTTATTTTCGGGTTTACACTGGTGTGTTTGGTGTGCAGGTTCTACAGGTGCATGCATACTAGAGGCTCTCACAAAGCGTCACCATTGTCATTTGATCCGGAGATCGAAAGAACACTAAGGCAAAACAGAGTTTTACTAAGAGAAAACAGAATCATTGGTTCACCTACATCACCCATCACACCACAAAACATCATGAAAGAATCTCAAATACCACCCACAACGGGTCAAACGACCTCATCATTCATACCTACTTCCACACAACCATCACCAAACACCACTATACCTAACACCACTACAAGTCCTGCTCCACCTCATGATACTACACCATCCAACACCACACAACCGATTACTACTCAAGTCGAACCCAATCTTACTTTTGGCCCTTCTACCACAATTCCACCATTTTCCCATTTCTTTCCCCCAACTACGGGTCAATCATCCTCTAACTACCCAATACCACCAAACTCAACAATTGTTCATGCTACCTCAACATTTAGACTATCAAACCAATCGGGTTTTCAATACCCATCCCTTCCATTTGGGCAATCTTCGGGTATTCAAGGGGATGGATATGATGACGGTTATGAAGAGGATTTTAGAGGGTATGAAGAGGAAGGTTTCCACTATGGGGGTGATGGAGGATACTTGGGACTTCAAGGAGGAATGGGTCAACAAAGTCAACCGATTCAACAATTTCAAGACACGGGTAGACTACCGGTTGGGGTACAACACATTAGACCACAAGGGCCACAATTGCAACGCCCTACACCGCTACAACAAGTGCGTCCTCACAATACACAACCGCAATATCAAAGACCGATTCAACAACCACAAATGCCGCAATACCAATTTCAACCACCTTTTGCACCTCAAGGGCCTATACAAATGGGCCAACCAAGAGCACCATTGGGTGCACCTCAAAGACATCATCGGGAGGTTGTACGGGGGATCGAAGCTCACTTCCGGCCTATTATCACTAACAATCCTTCGCCTGTAGTGATTCCTCATCATGCGGATGGAAGAACTTTTGAAGTAAGAACAACCGCTCTCCAAAGTCTACCAAAGTTCAAAGGGTTAGCAACGGAAGAACCCTATTTTCATTTAGAGACATATGACTCCATTTGCAACACTATTGGAGGTCAAGGGTTTTCGTCCGATGATGTTAAATTGGTTCTCTTCCAATTTTCTTTGGAAGACAAGGCAAAGAGATGGTTTCACACGCTACCCTCTGCATCAATCTTTACATGGGCCAATATGCAACAAATATTCTTAGATGAATATTATACCTCTCAGAAGACTAATGATGCAAGAAGAGGTTTGAGGAGTTTCCAACAACAATCAGGGGAGATGTTTCATGAAGCCTTCGAGAGGTTTAATATGATGTTACGGAATTGCCCTCACCATGGGATCCAATTATGGGAGTTGTTGAACGCTTTTCACGAAGGGTTGAGTTCGGAGGATGCACGGGATTTAATGTCGATCACTAATGGTACATTCGGTACGAATTATGAGAATGTTGATTGGGCGTTTTTAGAACAAATGGCGGTGAATTCCAAGAGGAAAGCTCAATCTTCAAGAAGGGCAAGACATGTGATTCAAAGGCCCCAAGTGCACGGAGTAGAGAGTGGTAATGTGCAAACTACGAACCAAGTGTACAATGTGTGCACTAATTGCAACGAAATAGGCCACACGGCGGAAGTTTGTGTAGTGGGGGTGGTTGATGAACAAGTAGAAGAAGTGAATGCAATTCAAGGAGGGGGTGGTCGAAATTTCAATATGAACTCCAACACCTATCACCCCGGGTTAAGAAATCATCCTAATTTCTGTTACGGGAACGCGGCGAACCAAGCTAACCCAAACTTTCAAGGAGCTCAAGGTAATTTTGCACCTCGTCAACAATACAATCAAGGCAATTATTGGGGTGGAAACAACTACGGGTACCAAGGGCAATTTCAACAAATGGGTCAAAGTGGTTCGGGTCAACCTTCGTCAAGCGGGAATGAAGTCATGGATATGCTTCGAGCTATGCAACAAGATATGCAAAAGCGGAATCAACTCGACGAAGTTAGGATGCAAAAGGATGAGGTTCGTGACAAGAGTATCCAATCGCTAACAACTCAAATGGGTCAATTGGCAACCGATGTGGCGGAATTAAAGAAAAGCAAGGGTCAACTTCCTAGCGTTACTAAGGTAAATCCTTCGCACGGTACGTCACGAGGTAATGTTAATGTTCATCATGTTAGTGTTTTACGAAGTGGAAAAGAATTAAAAGCCAATTTGTCACCCGAAGTGGTTGAGGGGGTAGTTGAGGATGTCACGGGTAACGAAAGTGATGATGATGAAGTTTCACCGGTTAAACCTAAAGAATCAAATGTTAACAAACCGGGGTTGGGTGAAAACAAAAAAAAGTGAAAAAGTTGAGGGTGAACCGAGTCAAGTACCGTTTCCATCGGCTTTACTTGACTCGGGTAGAAAAATTTTTATTGCACCAAGAGGTCCCCAAAAAGAAGAATTATGGGACATGTTTAAACAAGTGAATATTAATCTTCCATTACTTGATGCAATAAAACAAGTACCCGCTTATGCTAAATTCCTAAAGGAATTATGTTCACAAAAAAGGAAATAAAAGAAGAAAATGCCTAAGCGGGTAGATTTAACCGGGAAAGTTTGTGCGGTTTTGAATGGGTAGCTTCCTCCTAAGCTCCAAGATCCGGGCACGCCATTAATTAACATTCAAGTTGGTAATTTTCAAATGGCAAAGGCGTTATTAGATCTTGGAGCCGGGGTTAGCATTTTACCGGGGGGCTTATATGACCAATATGACTTTGGTCCATTAGCAAGGGTGGAGACAACGGTTGTTTTAGCCGATTTGTCTCATAAGTTACCCCGGGGGATGGTTCAAAATGTAATTGTTAAAATTGATGAGTTTTATTACCCGGTTGACTTTTTAGTCTTGGACTACTCATCGGCGGACCCAAAACAACAACAAAATGTCATTTTGGGTCGGCCATTTTTGAGCACCGCGCATGCTGTGATCGATTGTAGATTTGGTACAGTCGATATGACTTTTGGAAATCGAAAAATGCGCTTGAATGTTTTTACTAACAGTTCTAATGCTAATGGTGTTGATGAGTGTTTCATGGCAGATTTAGTTGACGGATGCAACCCGCATGAGTATGAGGAGGATGGTATGGATGTTTGCTTGTGTGAGTTTTATGAACAGGTACATGCTTATGCACTCCGAGTTGAAGAGGAAAAACAGGATGCTATGGCTTTGAAAGAAGGCCCACCGCCATGGACTCACCAATTCGAAGGCTTGCCGGTGGAGATTAGCTCGGGTACAAAACCATCATTAGAAGAGCCACCAAAGTTGGAACTCAAAGACTTGCCGAGCCACTTAAAGTATGTTTTCTTAGGGGATAATGACACTCTACTGGTCATTATTGCCTCTAATTTAGAGATGGCATAAGAGCAAGCACTGTTGGAAGTGTTGAAAGAAAACAAGGGAGCTATTGGATGGACGATTGCCGATCTCAAAAGAATTAGTCCATCAATTTTCATGCACAAGACTATTACCACCGAGGATGCAAAACCAACACGAGAAGCTCAAAGGCGATTGAATCCGAACCTAAGGGAGGCAGTAAAAAAAGAGGTAATCAAATGGTTAGATGCGGGAATCATCTATCCGATTTCGGATAGTGCTTGGGTGAGTCCCACCCAAGTTGTGCCTAAGAAGGCCGGCATTCAAGTAGTCAAGGACGAAAGTGGTGAACAAATTGCCACCCGACCGGTCACCGGGTGGCGTGTATGTATTGACTACCGAAAGTTGAATGCCGCCACTTCTAAGGACCATTTCCCGCTACCTTTCATTGACCAAATTATTGAAAAATTATCGGGTAAAAAATATTACTGCTTTTTGGACGGGTACTCGGGTTACAATCAAATAGCAATACACCCGGATGACCAACACAAGACCACCTTCACTTGTCCATCTGGCACCTTTGCCTTTCGGCGAATGCCATTTGGCTTGTGTAATGCACCGCCAACTTTCCAACGATGTATGATGAGTATCTTCTCGGACATGGTTGGAGAGTCGCTTGAAGTGTTTATGGATGACTTTTCCATTTTTGGCACTAGTTTTGAATCTTGTCTCAATGAATTGCAAAAAGTTTTAAAAAGATGTGTTGAGAAAAATTTAGTGCTTAGTTGGGAGAAAAGGCACTTTATGGTGCAAGAGGACATTGTGTTGGGTCACATAATTTCGGAAAGGGGAATGGAGGTGGATAAGGCAAAAATACGGGTAATAGCATCTTTGCCACCTCCGAAAAATGTTAAGGGTGTAAGGTCATTTTTGGGACACGCGGGGTTCTATAGACGTTTCATAAAAGGTTTTAGTGTTATAACCAAACCTTTATGCAACTTATTATTAAAAGATGTCCCATTTGATTTTACTAATGAGTGTATGCAAGCTTTCACTGTTTTGAAGGAACATTTGGTCAAAGCTCCTATCTTGCAACCACCGGATTGGTCAAAGGCGTTCGAGATAATGTGTGATGCAAGCGACACTACTATTGGTGCAGTTTTGGGTTAACGGGTTGACAAGAAGCCGGTAGTGATTTATTATGCAAGCAAGACTTTATCCGAAGCACAACTTAATTACACCACAACCGAAAAGGAGTTATTAGCGGTGGTGTATGCTTTGGATAAGTTTCGGGCGTATATTTGGGGGAGCAAGGTGGTGGTTTATTCGGATCATAGTGCGGTCTGATATTTGATGGAGAAAAAGGACGCGAAGCCCCGTTTAATTCGGTGGGTATTGTTGTTGCAAGAGTTTGACTTGGAAATTCGAGACAAAAAGGGAGGTGAGAACGTAGTGGCGAATCACTTGTCTCGGATTCCGGTGGAAGGAATTGATGATGTAAGTGAAATAAATGAAAGTTTTTCCGACGAGCAACTCTTAGCCGTTTCCACCTTTGTTGCACCGTGGTATGCTCATTATGTCAACTACTTAGCCACGGGTGCCATCCCAAGTCATTGGACCAAGAAGCGAAGACAACAATTTATGGTCCAAGTGAAGCAATATATTTGGGATGAACCAGATCTTTTCAAGATTGGGCCGGATCAAGTTATTCGGAGGTGTGTGCCCGAAACGGAGGTGATGGAAATTTTGACCCATGCTCATTCATCTGCATGTGGAGGTCACTTTAGTGGGCATAAAACGGGTTACCGGGTTCTCTCATGTGGGTTTTATTGGCCCACAATTTTCAAGGATGCATGTGAGTTTGCTAGAAACTGTGTAAACTGCCAAAAGATGGGAAGCATATCGAAGAGGGATGAGATGCCATTACAACCAATCTTGGTTGTAGAGATATTTGATGTATAGGGTATAGATTTTATGGGTCCCTTCCCGAATTCAAATGGTTTTCTATACATTTTGGTAGCGGTGGATTACGTCTCAAAGTGGATTGAAGCTATTGCAACACGCACAAACGACCATTCGGTTGTTTGTAAATTTGTTCAATCCAACATCTTTTCTCGCTTTGGTATTCCGAGGGTTATCATAAGTGATGGAGGTTCGCATTTCAAGAACTTCAATTATGGGAAATTGTTGAAGAGGTATAGCGTGAATCACCGGATTGCCACACCTTACCATCCGCAAACGAGTGGACAAGTCGAAGTGTCCAACCGTCAAATCAAAGAAATTCTTATGAAGACGGTTAGAACGGATAGGAAGGTTTGGTCGAGTAAGTTTGACGATGCGTTAAGGGCATACCGAATGGCCTACAAAACTCCGATTGGCACAACACCTTACCGGATGGTTTATGGAAAGGGTTGTCATTTACCAATGGAGTTAGCGCATCAGGCACATTGGGCAATTAAGACGGTAAACGCGGATTATGACGAGGCGGGAAAGATGAGAAAGTTGCAATTGAGCGAGATAGAAGAGATTAGAGATGAGGCGTATGAATGTGCATCAGCTTATAAAGACAAGCTCAAGAAAGTACACGATGCGAAGTTGAGGAAGAAAACCTCTGAAGTGGGTCAAAAGATTTGGTTGTACAATTCAAGACTCAAGATGTTCGCGGGCAAGCTTACAAGCAAATGGATGGGCCCGTATGTCGTTCAGAGAGTTGGGAGGTTTGGTGATGTAGATATCCAAGATGAGCAAACACTGAAACAACAAACGGTGAACGGTCACCGGTTGAAGCCATACTTGAAGGGGAGCGACATCAACAACTTGGAGCTTGATAAAGCGGGCTACATCTTATGCCCGGTCGACGATGAGCAACCATGAGAGGCCCAGGTTTGGTAGTGTAAATAGTTAGCATTTCATTTTGTTTGTTTTGTATAGTTTGCATATTTACCGTACTCGCTTGAAGCTTGTGTTTGAAACAAGTGTGGGGACATTCGGGTTACGAATTGCTCTAACATTGTGTTGAGGACAACACGGGACTTTCGAGGGGGTAGGGTAATTTTTACATGTTTTTGAAAAATTTTAAAAACACAAAAAAATTGAAAAAACTGAAAAAATATAAAAAATGTACCTAAAAATTGCAATTTTCAGCGAACTAGAGATGCCCAGGTGCCACCGTAATTTACGGTGGCATCGTAATTTACGGTGGCCATTGAAAATGTTTGGGCTTTACGGAAGGATCCTACTGAGTTACGGTAGGAAAATGTTGCCAGCATCCACCGTAAATTACGGTCCACACCGTAATTTACGGTGGACCTGGCGAGTCAATGGTTCGTTCCGGTTCCTACAGTTACATAAAAAAAAATAATAATAATAATGCAATTAGGGCACGTGAACTCTTCCCCATCCACACAATTTCTTTCATCTTTCTCATCCATTCCTTTCCATCTATCACTCTCAACTTCCCCACAAAATTCCCAAACTCCATAACCTTCCAAGCTTCATATCTTGTTCAATTCTTAGCCAAATCAAGTGAAATTTAGGTCTAACTTGACTAATTTTTCATGAACTTTCTAATTTTGAGAAGAGACTTGCGAAAAAATGAAGCTTTCGGGTCCGGATTTCAAACCCTAGGTCCGAAAATTTTAGGGGTTTTTGGAGTTTTTGTTTCACAAGCATTCTAGCATCTTCAAGCAGAGGTATGGAAGTTTATTTGTTATATTTTGATGATGCATTGTGAAGATTGAGGTTATTTTTTATATTTGTTCATACCCACTTGCTTGTTCTTAGATTTTGTTATAAAATTGTTACTTGAACATTGTTATGAGTTGTAGATGTAGGATTGATGGTAAAGTAGTGAACTTTTTGGGAATCTCTACATTGTAGAGACACCATGCCCAAATTTTGAAAGAAAAAAAAAGATTTATAAAAGTTTTGGTTCACTAGCATCTACAACCATAGTAACAAGCAAGTGTGGGGATGTTGTGGCGAAAAGGGTCTAATTTATTGTGTTTGGTTGTGTTGTTTGCTCTAATGTGTGTAGAAAAATGGTGCGAACAAAGGAAAGAGCCAGAGCATGTTCATCTTCTTCGTCTAAAGATAAGGGCAAGCAACCGGAACAACAACCGAGAAAGAGGCAATATTTGGGGCAAGTTGATGAGAGTGAAAGTGAGGAAGAAATGGAGTTGGACCCGGCTGAAAAGCCAAAATGGGAATCGGGTCCTCTAGATGACCAACCGGAACATTGGCAATCGACACTCTTTCACGATAGTATGAATAGATTGAAAAACAAGGCTGCCGCATTCATTTGCGAGAGGGAAGTTCGTGAAGTGGAATTTAGTCCGTTTGGTGTGTTTGCCAAATTCCGTGCTTTAGGATAGGAGTCGGCACTAAGTTGTTATGACAAGGATAGCAAGAACTTGTTCATAAATGAAATTCAAGAATGGATGGCAACTCTCAAGTGCAACACATATGAAAAGCCATCGCAAATGAAATTGATAGGTGAAGTGAATGGGATTCCGGTAGAAATGTCTTTTAACACATTGAAGAAATTGGGAAAGTACGACAGTCTATCGGCTGGTGATTATATGATACCTAGTCTTGATGACCTTTTGATAAAACCGGAGAAGCATCCTCGTTGGAATGATATGTTAGCGGCGTTATTTTTTCCCGGTACTTACAGTGGCATTTTATACCGGAGGAATTTGAAGATAGAAGCGAAGTTGTTGCTAGCAATCTGCATTCTAAATGTCATTCCGTGAAGGGGGACAAGGAGCAAGTGAGGTACCCGGAAGTACCTGTCCTCTATTCGCTACTTAATGGGTCTCCACGTTTTCCAATCCGATACTTGATTATGAACCACTTATGGATTTGCCGAAACAAGTTGGGAAGAGATATTATCCCTTATTGCAGAATCATCACGGGATTGATGAAGCAACAAAAGGCAATCACGTCAGAAGATAAAGGGGCACCAAAAAGGCATCAGCCTTTTACTTTAGACAAGTTGGGGATTGGTTGGACGTATACGCAATCGGAACGGTACCATAAGCTCAAGTCGGAGGGGCAGAGATGGAGAGCATTAAAGGTGGGTGCAAGGGATCTTCTACCGGGAGAAGCGGATGAGCCGGAAAGTGATGTGGAGGCTCCAAGTGGTGATGATGATTATGCGGACGAGCCGCATGGTGGTGAGAATGTAGGCCAAGGGGGCCTAGGTAGAGGTTATGGTGGTGCCTTTTACGATTATACGGAGCTGTCCTATATGCCGAATTGGGCTTATGATGGCACAATGCAAGAGGTTATCAAAAACCAACGTCCTCCGGCACCTATTTTTGAGTCATGGTCGGGTTCGGAGCGGACGTTATTTGATCAACATACAATGATGAGTGCAAGCATGGAGCGGTCTTTGAAACAAAGCTTCGATCGTCAAGAGGCGTGGAATTGCACACACGCGTATTCTCATGAATTGGAAATGAATAGTCGATACAATGATGATCAAGCAAGAAGAATGCATGCAGATTGGCACGCCGGGCGGCCGGTGGTTGTGGATCCACAACATGTGGATTATGCGTCTCTACCACCGTATGATAGTAGTGTTTCGTATCCAACCCCCGCCGCTTCATCATTCACAATGGATCGACCCGCGCCAACAAGAAGGAGCTCCTCAACAAGGTGGGAGTAGTAGCGGTTCATTTGCATTTGGAGAATGGAATGACATGATGTCTTCCATTTTTGGGCCTCCGCAGCCACGCTATTACTAGCCAGGTTGTGTTCCTTCTTTGTACATTTTGTGAATATTTGTTAGCTTGATATGTTTATGTTTTGGGTGGTTGGGTGGTGTTGAGTTGTTGATGTTATGTTTGGGTTGGTGCGAGTTGGCGGTGTGATGTTTAAAAAGAAGGAAAATAAAAATAAAATATAAAAAGAAAAATCCAAAAAGAAATTTGTGGTTTGAGTGTTGAGCTTTTTGGTGAGGTGAAAGATGTTTAGTGATCAAATCCTCCTAAAACCATACATTGGGGTCAATGTATCCCAAGTGTGGGGATGGGGGGAAATTTTTGAAGATTTTGAAAATTTTTTAAATCAAGCGAAACGATGTGAGAATTTGAACACCCTAGATTAACCCCAATTAATGCACCGGCAACCCTTGATACCTTTTTATTCTTGGTGAGAGTCGAAGCCACACATGTAAATAAATAATACTTATCTTTGATGAGAGTGGCTACGGGTGGGGGTGCATTAGAACTTGTGCTAGAATGCGGTTTGAGTCCTTAGTTGGACATGAACGCGAAAAGGATAAGGGCATTTAGGTAGCCTTGTCTTTAGTGTGTGTGAGTGTGGGATTTGGGGGGTTGGACCTCATAAGTTATATATATGAGCATGGTTGCGAGAGGGGCGGGGGTTTGGACATTTAGTTGCCCAATTTTGTGCCTAAAAGCCTATCGTTTGTTTTCCCCTAGCTAGTTACCTAAAATTTACCCAATTTGACCCGGTCTTATAGTGTTAGTGATTGTTTAGTAGTATGTAATGTTATTTTGAAAGTTATTATGCTATGAAAAAAAAAATCCAAAAAAAAAAAAGAGAAGAAAAAAAGAGAAAAAGAAATGAGAAAAAAAAAAATGAAAAAGAAGTGATGTTTAGTTATCTTGTATATAGTAGTTTAGTTTGGTAGTCGTTTGTTCATTTCTTTGTGTAATAAAAGACCGGGTTAAGTTTTCGCTACTTCATATATATTCCATTTCCTACCCATACACCTAGCCACGTTACAACCTTGAAAGTCCCTTTGATTTGCATTCATGTTTGGCACTTGTTAGGAGAAGGATCGATTTAGGTACAAGCCTATAGTTGTGTAACCGCCCGTTAGCCTTTGTGTGTCTAGCTTACATTTGCTAGTGATTACTTGTTACCGAGAGGAGAGACATAGCGAGGGGTGCGTTAGTTTGGATGTTAAAAAGGGGTTAGTAAAAGGACTACATGTCTATGCTTGGTTTACATTGATCACTTGTTTTGAAAATGGTTTGATGAGTTGCTTGGGACAAGCAACGGTTAAGCGTGGGGATGTGACGGGTGGTCCATAGGACAACCCTTAATGATGTTAAAAGACGGAATTATCCTTCACTTAATCGTGTAATTATCTTGAATTAGATAACTACGTTTGCTTATGTTTCAGGTGCGGTTTGGGAGCTTAAAAGGGATAAAATGCAGCTTTGGACGGTTTGGAGATGAACGGGTCGTGTGTGGAACGAATGAAGAAACAAAACACACAAGTCAGGGTGCCACCGTAAATTACGGTGGCCACCGTAATTTACGGTGGCCCTGAAACTTGCCTGAATCCCACCGTAACTCAGGAGACACTCACCGTAACACCTTGAAGACCACCGTAAGTTACGGCGGTACCGTAAATTACAGTGGAGGCTGCGACAGAATCCGTAACTGCCTCATTTAATCAGTTTTTGGGGTGTCCTTTCACATATCTCATCATTGGACAATTTCTCTGCACTTTGGGGGCGATTTTGGCTAGTTCTTGTTGGTTGGAAACAATTCTAAACATTCGGTGCTTCTTTTTGATTCTTATGAACTTGACTTTTAATGTTATGATTGTCACACCCCCAAAATCCACACACGGAGTATCACCGCTTGGAGGCGTGACTGACCAGGATCAAGCCACCAATCATATTGAACAAGCATGTAAGTGACAATAATTCAACCAAACAATATGAAAGGTGTTCAAAAAAACCAAAGCATAGTTAAGTGTTTAGCGGAAGCATAATTGTAAAACCCATTGTATGTATTAATTACGAAATATCGTAATGTTTATAGCATGGCACATACTGCCATGTCCCACAACGACTGCTCCTCCCTGTGCAAGCTCCATAAGTACCTAATGACCTGCAAGGCATGTAGCAACGAATCAACAACAAAGTTGAGCGAGTTCACAGTTGGTTGTTTAGTTATAGTATTCGTTTCGTAAACTGTTTGTTCGTTTTGTAAACCATGTATCGTATTAATCCGTATCGCGGACAATCCAGGCATGTGTGCGATGAGTAGTGGGGGCTTCCCATGTGTTACTAGACCACGCGTATCGACTGCTACGAAAATGTAAGAGGTGCCCTAAGTCAATGTCTATCAGCATTGACCCTTTGCCCATAGTCCATTAGTACACGCCCGTCCGACTGGCACGGTGTGAGGTTTGTTAAACCTAATAGCGCTATTAACTAATGACCCGCTCGCCATAGGCCTCGGCGATTAAGTCGATAAATGAGGGACTTCCTTTGATAGAGTTGATGGTCTTATGATCGTGTACGTAGACTTTACGTACGTGCCCTTCAATCCGAGGACAGTAGTAAGTATAACTGTACGTAGGTTTTACGTACGTGCCCTTCAATCCGAGGACAGTAATAATTAGTTTAATAGCATGGTTGTACGAGTAGTTATTCAATCCCATTCCCAACCCACCGGGAATCCCATGCCTTGGCTAGTGTGAACTCACCTTGGTTTGCTCGGTATGCTAAATTTTGTGCCCACAAATAATCAGTCAAGTCCTATAGTTATGCACGTATACTCAATCAGTTAAAGTTCGTAATGATTCACATGCAATCAATACCACAAGGTGCTTTTGGCAGTTAACATCATGCATCATACAACAGTTAATCACATGCATACAATTCATGTTTCATCGATCATCAACGGCGAGTAGCGTATAACAAACATTCAAATCCATCATCGTTTAACATTACACATACGACCATGTGCTCCTAATATTAAAACCCTAAACTATTCTGACAACACTATTAGGATAGGCACAATGGCTTGATTTGATTTATACTACAACACCCACACGAAATCAATTATCATCATTCTTAGACTTTTGTGCACCCCCACCGATTACAGCATCGAATTTCTCAACATAAGTATCAAAGTTTACAAGGCCCTTGTATTACTCACATACTCAAACATCATCTTATAAATTTATAACCAATCACCGCCCCTATCCTTTGACCCCCATGCTATTGGCTAACATCAGATCCCACGCATCGATCATGATATCTTATCAGACATATAAATTTATTAATCACGATTATTATAAGCACTGTTAAATCGGACATATAAATCATCAATCACTGTCATGCATCCCTAATCATTCTAATCTTTCCTGTTATCACATAGGCACCAAGATCATGATCAATCCGCAACAAACACATATAACCGAGAACCATGAATCAAAAGTAAAACCGACACATACAACACTTTAACACATAAATAGAAACACATACTAACCAAGTTGTAAGGAGTGAAACAGCATGTTGGACTTGCAACAGAGACTTCGGTCACTAGAAGATCTGCCGTCGAGGTTCAAGGGTAGCGAGAGAGAAGTTGAGAGGTGGGTAGGGTTTACTAAATAAAATTCTATCGTAACAGGTTAATATCACAACATTGCAATTTGCTCGCTACTGGGCCGAAGCCCATTTGGTTTTCGTTGGCCACATATTGGACGAAAACACTAAGTTGTTTTCATGGGGAGGGGTGTTTTCAAGTGGGGTGTTTTCGGGTGTAGGGTTCCACTATCTTGTTTTCCATTATACAATCAAATAAACAATATACATATAACATCTATGTACATATCATGTATACTACAATCTGCACCCAACACGTGTATTGCACATCAAGTAATTATAAAAGCACACTTAACACCCATCATATATAACATACCAACCACAATACGATTTAACATATTACAACGTGAAACAAACAAGTCGTGTCAACAAACAATCTAAACAATTAACGTGCAATAGTGCGAAGATGGAATCTTGGAAACTCGAGTTGTCACATTATCCCCAACTTGAAAGAAATTTCGTCCCGAAATTTAGCACGCGGTTACTGGGGAAGCTAGTTGTGTTGCGTTGTTTCCTGGTTTTCCTGGGGTGTCACATCATCCCCCCGTTGATTTGGAATTTCATCCCGAAATTCTGTAGTAGTTTCAGCCTCAGTAGTGGTTGCACTGTTTACGAACAACTGGGGATACTTGAGTTTCATTTGATCTTCTCGTTCCCTGGTGAACTCTGGGCCGCGTCGTGAGTTCCAACGAATTCGAACGAGAGGTATTCTAGTGCGCTTGAGGACCTTAACATCCCGGTCCGTGATTTCAACTGGTTCCTCGACGAATCGTAACTTCTCGTCGGTAGTGAGCTCCTTCAAAGGAACTATGAGAGTCTCATCTGACAGACACCTCTTCAGATTCGACACGTGGAAAACGTTGTGAACTGCACTGAGTTCTGCTGGTAGATTCAGTTTGTAGGCCACCTTGCCTATTTTCTCGATGACTTCGAAAGGTCCGACGTATCGTGGGTTAAGTTTACCTCGTTTACCAAAACGAACCACACCCTTCCATGGTGAAACTTTGAGTAGCACTCGCTCCCCAACCTGGAGCTCAAGTGGTTTCCTGTCCTTATCGGCATAGCTTTTCTGACGCTCACGAGCCGCCGCCATTCGTTGTCGTATTTGAGAAATTCGCTCTGTTGTGTCTACCACAAGTTCTGGACCAGTGATCTGACTATCTCCCACCTCTGCCCAACAAAGAGGTGACCGGCATTTACGCCCGTACCATGCCTCAAACGGAGCAACTTTAATGCTGGTGTGGTAGCTGTTATTGTACGAAAATTCCACAAGTGGCAGATGCTTTTCCCAGCCGTTACAAAAGTCAATTACACATGCCCTAAGCATGTCTTCGAGGGTCTGGATGGTGCGTTCAGACTGCCCATCCGTTTGCGGGTGATAAGCTGTGCTCATATCTAAACGTGAGCCAAAAGACTTGTGCATCGCTTGCCATAGTTCTGAAGTAAAACGTGCATCACGATCAGAGATAATAGAAGTGGGCACTCCGTGCCTCGAGACTACTTCCTTAAGATAAACGTCTGCTAATGTGGAGAACTTATCCGTTTCCTTGATAGCCAAGAAGTGAGCAGACTTTGTGAGTCGATCCACGATCACCCAAATAGTATCGTTACCACGTTGAGATCTAGGCAGGCCAGTAACAAAACCCATGGAAATTTGCTCCCATTTCCATTGTGGTACTTCTGGTTGTTGGAGTAGGCCTGAAGGTTTCTGATATTCCGTATTGACTCTCGCACAAGTCAAGCACTTGCTAACGTACGTTGCTATGTGAGCTTTCATGCTAGGCCACCAATACGTAGTTTTGATATCGTGGTACATCTTATCCGAACCAGGATGTACTGAGTAGCGAGACTTGTGTGCCTCATCCATCACAAGCCCTCGTAGGTTGCCATAGAGTGGGACCCAAATGCGTCCTGTTACGTAGTAAGCACCGTCTTCCTTTTGTTCTAATCGTTGCCTTGAGCCGCGTAGGGCTTCAGCCCTGACGTTTTCTGGTTTCAATGCTTCTACCTGAGCGTCTCGTATCTGAGAAGGAAGACTAGACTGTATAGTGAGTTGTAAAGCTCGTACGCGCTTAGGCGTAGTGTCCTTTCAACTGAGGGCGTCGGCCACAACATTGGCTTTGCCCGGGTGGTATCTGATCGAGCATTCGTAGTCATTCAGTAGCTCGACCCATCGTCGTTGTCGCATATTAAGTTCCTTCTGTTTGAAGATATGCTCGAGGCTCTTGTGATCAGTGTAGATGGCGCATTTGGTACCATACAGGTAGTGTCTCCATATCTTAAGTGCCAAAAACAACAGCTCCCAGCTCTAGATCGTGTGTAGTGTAGTTCTTTTCATGAACTTTAAGCTGGCGTGAGGCGTAGGCTATAACTTTATCCCGCTGCATCAATACACAACCAAGACCCTGAATGGATGTGTCGCAGTAAACCACGAAGTCATCTGTGCCCTCTGGCAATGAAAGGATAGGTGCACTGCAAAGTCTATCCTTTAAATGCTGAAATGCTAATTCCTGTGCGTTTCCCCATCGATAAACAACGCCTTTCTGCGTTAGGGAGGTGAGAGGCTGTGCAATCTTGGAGAAGTCCTTGATGAACCTTCTGTAGTAACCTGCCAAGCCCAAGAATTGGCGAATTTCCGTTGGGGTACGTGGTGCAGGCCAGTTCTTAATCGAGTCTACTTTAGATAGATCCACATGAATCCCATCCTTGTTCACCACATGGCCTAAGAAATGGACTTCACGAAGCCAGAAGTCGCCTTTCGAAAACTTGGCGTACAGCTGTTCTGTTCGAAGGAGTTCCAAAATGAGTCGTAGATGCTGCTCGTGTTCCTCCTGACTCTTCGAATAGATCAGAATGTCGTCGATGAAAACTATGACGAACTTGTCCAGGTATGGCTTGCACACTCAATTCGTCAATCCATGAAGACCGCAGGTGCGTTTGTCAGCCCAAAAGGGGAATGACCAAGAAATCATAGTGTCCATATCGAGTTCTAAAGGCTGTTTTGGAGACGTCCTCTTCTCGGACTCTCAGCTGGTGATATCCTGATCTCAAATCAATCTTTGAATAGTAGCTCGACCCTTGCAGCTGGTCGAACAAGTAGTCAATGCGTGGAAGAGGATAACGATTCTTCACCGTCACCTTGTTGAGCTCGCGATAGTCGATACACATTCTGAAAATAGCGTCTTTCTTCTTCACAAATAGCACTGAAGCTCCCCAGGGCGAAGAGCTAGAACGAATGAAACCCTTTTCCAAGAGTTCTTGCAATTGTTTAGACAGTTTTTCCAGTTCGGTTGGAGTTAAGCGAGAAGGTGCTCGAGCTATAGGTGCTGCTCCAGGAGCTTGTTACTATGAATTACCAAAGGTTCTTAACCAGCATGAGGAATGAGGACGTTCTTTTCTTTACAAAGAATCTCTGCTCGATGTTGAGGTAGCCAATCCATACCAATATCGATGTCGAAACCATCACAACGTTGGGGTCATTCCTAGTATCACCATGACCAATCAGGAACACTCGACCCCTGGTACCATTTCCGTCGTTATTACCCCCATTTTTGCCTCCATCATTGTTCCCGTTTCCTTGGTTGTGGTTCTGATTCTGGTTCTGGTTCAACTGTGGGCAGTGTCTCTTGAAGTGACCTTAAGCACCACACTGATAGCATCCCTTGTTACCCTGCTGTTGCTGCTGATTCTGTGGAGCTTGTGGCTACTGTTGTCGGTTCTTGTTTGCAGGACGTGAGCTTATATAATCTTTGGCTTCATGATCAAGCTTGTTGCATCTCTGACAACGATCTTTGTTGCACGGCCCGCTATGGTGCAAATTACATTGATTCCACCCTGCCCTTGACTACCAGAAGATTGCTGACCAGGACTCTGGTAGTCATCGATCTTTCACTGTTGTGCCTGGGACTGAACCGTAGTCGAACCCTTGCTGGAGGTTCCATCCCACTTTCGTTTGTTGTCACAGGAAGTAGCAGAAGTAGTAGTAGTAGTAGCACCGATACGTTTAGGCAGCTTGTTCTGTTCCACTGCTTGGTCTGTGAGACGGTGAGTAAGACGAGTAACATCCTGGATAGTAGCAAGGTTAGAAGAAGTCACATGACTTTGAATCTCTGGTACTAAGCCCTTAAGGTACAGCTCAATGCGCTTGATGGGAGGATCCACCATAGTTGGACATAACACTGCCAGTTCATTGGATCGTTTCGTGTACACTTCTATCTCTGACCCCGTCATCTTCAGGTTAAAGAACTCCACTTCCGACTTGTGGATGTCATCACGACTACAGTATTCACATTTGATCAGTTCCTTAAAATCATTCCATGGGGTGGCATTAGCAGCCGCCAGCCCCAGCATCTGAACTTGCGCGTTCCACCAAGTTAGCGCAGTGCCTTCGAGAGTACCAGTGGCGTACTTCACCCAATGAGCCTCGGGGCATTCACACATTTTGAAGACCGATTCGAGCTTCTCGAAATAGTGGAGGAGTCCAACAGCCCCTTCAGTGCCACTGAAAGTAGTAGGACGACAGTCCATGAACGTCTTGAATGTGCACACAGGTGGTTGAGCATGCTGACTTGTTGCGTATATAAGAGCAGGACAAGGTTAAACACAAGAGTTGGTTTACGAGAGTAGGATCTAAAGATCCTAGAGTAAGTTTAGACTGCAGGGTATAACTCCTGCGTGTGCGGCTGCAAGTGCCGCAGCAACTTGTTCGTTGATAAGAGCCGTCAACTGGGCTTGAGTTAGGTTCACACGTACACTCAGGATCATCACATCGAAGGGAAACACGAGTGAGATGGGTTCGCGAAAGTGCGATGACAGAAGAGAGTAGGCACACATGTGTTCAAGCAACAGTAGCTATACTAACTAGGCATGTCATGAGCAAAGTTCTACGCAATCTAGCATGTAGGTAATGAAACATAAACCATATCACCTAGAATGTCGAGTCTTGCACGTGGAGTGAAGCGTCGTTGTGGATCGTAGAGCACTGTACAGGTTATAGTCTGGTTTTAACAAAAACGTTTTCCCTTATTAAAACTAAGTTCTCTATAACCAATGGCTCTGATACCAATCTGTCACACCCCCAAAATCCACACGCGGAGTATCACCGCTTGGAGGCGTGACTGACCAGGATCAAGCCACCAATCATATTGAACAAGCATGTAAGTGACAATAATTCAACCAAACAATATGAAAGGTGTTCAAAAAAACCAAAGCATAGTTAAGTGTTTAGCGGAAGCATAATTGTAAAACCCATTGTATGTATTAATTACGAAATATAGTAATGTTTATAGCATGGCACACACTGCCATGTACCACAACGACTGCTCCTCCCTGTGCAAGCTCTATAAGTACCTAATGACCTGCAAGGCATGTAGCAACGGATCAACAACAAAGTTGAGCGAGTTCACAGTTGGTTGTTTAGTTATAGTATTCGTTTCGTAAACCGTTTGTTCGTTTTGTAAACCATGTATCGTATTAATCCGTCTCGCGGCCAATCCAGGCATGTGTGCGATGATTAGTGGGGGCTTCCCATGTGTTACTAGACCACGCGTATCGACTGCTATGAAAATGTAAGAGGTGCCCTAAGTCAATGTCTATCAGCATTGACCCTTTGCCCATAGTCCATTAGTACACGCCCGTCCGACTGGCACGGTGTGAGGTTTGTTAAACCTAATAGCGCTATTAACTAATGACCCGCTCGCCATAGGCCTCAGCGATTAAGTCGATAAATGAGGGACTTCCTTTGATATAGTTGATGGTCTTATGATCGTGTACGTAGACTTTAAGTACGTGCCCTTCAATCCGAGGACAGTAGTAAGTATAACTGTACGTAGGTTTTACGTACGTGCCCTTCAATCCGAGGACAGTAATAATTAGTTTAATAGTATGGTTGTACGAGTAGTTATTCAATCCCATTCCCAACCCACCGGGAATCCCATGGCTTGGCTAGTGTGAACTCACCTTGGTTTGCTCGGTATGCTAAATTATGTGCCCACAAATAATCAGTCAAGTCCTATAGTTATTCACGTATACTCAATCAGTTCAAGTTCGTAATGATTCACATGCAATCAATACCACAAGGTGCTTTTGGCAGTTAACATCATGCATCATACAACAGTTAATCACATGCATACAATTCATGTTTCATCGATCATCAACGGCGAGTAGCGTATAACAAACATTCAAATCCATCATCGTTTAACATTACACATACGAAAAATTAACATGTGTAAAAACTCAAGCGATTAATGGCATTATACATACAGAAACTTATCAAGCTATTAATTAAGCACACCAAATTTATTCATGTAAAACCCTACTCCTATCTCACGAAAATCATAAGAACCCATGTCTTGTCATATATCAGATTCCAACTTCACAAATATAATATCATCTCATCATTTACTTCACATGTTATTAATCATAACAACCATGTGCTCCTAATATTAAAACCCTAAACTATTCTGACAACACTATTAGGATAGGCACAATGGCTTGATTTGATTAAAACTACAACACCCACATGAAATCAATCATCATCATTCTTAGACTTTTGAGCACTCCCACCGATTACAGCATCGAATTTCTCAACATAAGTATCAAAGTTTACAAGGCCCTTGTATTACTCACATACTCAAACATCATCTTAGAAATTTATAACCAATCACCGCCCCTATCCTTTGACCCCCATGCTATCGGCCAACATCAGATCCCATGCATCGATCATGATATCTTATCAGACATATAAATTTATTAATCACGATTATTATAAGCACTGTTAAATCGGACATATAAATCATCAATCACTGTCATGCATCCCTAATCATTCTAATCTTTCCTGTTATCACATAGGCACCAAGATCATGATCAATCCGCATTAAACACATATAACCGAGAACCATGAATCAAAAGTAAAACCGACACATACAACACTTTAACACATAAATAGAAACACATACTAACCAAGTTGTAAGGAGTGAAACAGCGTGTTGGACTTGCAACAGAGACTTCGGTCACTAGAAGATCTGCCGTCGAGGTTCAAGGGTAGCGAGAGAGAAGTTGAGAGGTGGTTAGGGTTTACTAAATAAAATTCTATCCTAACAGGTTAATATCACAACATTGCAATTTGCTCGCTACTGGGCCGAAGCCCATTTGGTTTTCGTTGGCCACATATTGGACGAAAACACAAAGTTGTTTTCGTGGGGAGGGGTGTTTTCAAGTGGGGTGTTTTCGGGTGTAGGGTTCCACTATCTTGTTTTCCATTATACAATCAAATAAACAATATACATATAACATCTATGTACATATCATGTATACTACAATCTGCACCCAACACGTGTATTGCACATCAAGTAATTATAAAAGCACACTTAACACCCACCATATATAACATACCAACCACAATACGATTTAACATATTACAACGTGAAACAAACAAGTCGTGTCAATAAACAATCTAAACAATTAACGTGCAATAGTGCGAAGATGGAATCTTGGAAACTCGAGTTGTCACAATGATGATCAACCGAACAATGTCCGGCTAAATTTGTGGTGATCATCTTAGGTGAAGGTTTCTCTAAAATTTTGTGTGTTTGTTCCGTTATTTCTAGAATGATAACTTGTGTTTGCTTGATTATCATGGTGTATGCATAATTGTTTGTAGCTTGTTAATTGATAGTGCAATTTCTAGTCTCAATCGTACGTTCTTGGTGCCGTTGGCAATCGAGATATCACGGGAAGGGTTAGGGTTGGTTATTGATTAATTGATCATTGGGAAAAAACCTCGCGTTTATATAATCCGAGTACTTTGTTCCCTTTTATCACTTCGATTATTTATGCACGAGTTATGTCTATGTAACTCTTTCTAGTTGGAATTTCACACAATTGTTAAAAGAAACTGAATCCTAAGATGGTCATAGTTTTCCTAATCTGCTTTACAACCAACCTTTGATTTGAAGTTACTTAGTTAATTTTAGTTTTAAAACCAAACAATCCAACTTATTGATCTTTACTTTCTGCAAATTAGGTTAATTTTAGTTTAAGTGTAAAGCTACATAATTGACATACTTTCCATATATTCCCTGAGTTCGATACCCATTTACCATTATCTATAGTTGTTATTGGGATTAAATTTGCGTGACCACAACATCACGTCACACACAACACATATATACGTATAACTAAGCACACTAACACACATAGCATCACATATGCACTAAACAGTTAATCAAGTAAACACATGCCCAAGCCAAGAGGTCTAATACGTTGAGCCTTGCACTTGGAGTGTAGTGTCGTTGGGAGTCACTTGATACAAAATGGGTTATTGTCTGGTTTTTCTCAAAAAGACCTTTATTTTTTAAAACCAAGTTCACTATAACCAATGGCTCTGATACCAATCTGTCACACCCTCAAAACCCACATGCAGAGTACTACCGTGAGGCGTGTGACTGACCAGGATCTAGCCACCAATCATACTGAACAATTAACATAATAGTAATATAGTTCATCCAACCAATACGATTAGTGACCACTAAAGTTTAAGTCCAAAAGTTTTTAAGTTCAAAGCAGCAATTCAATTAAATAGCGGAAGCATAGGTAAAATGGTTTAAACATAAGTTCCTAGTTCTTAATTATTAAAGAACCCAACACACGGGTTAAGACGTCCACTACACATCCCCAAGCTGCAAGCTCCTGAGTCACTGGGTACCTACAAAGCATGCAGTAGGGTGTCAACATAAAATTGGTGAGTTCACGAGTTTGTCCAGTTTTAATTCCATAAAACTTGTTTAAGTAGTTAATTTACTCATTTATATCATGCCATGGGGAGCTACCCCATATGTAAGCTACTAAACTGCGTTATACCGAATACTCTGTGACCTCAGTTTGTTTGCCCCGTGTTGTCAATGTCTATCATCATTGATGGATTTTGCCTGAGTCTATTAGTTCACGCCCGTTCTCAAAAGGCACGGTGTGAGGTTGGTGAAACCTAAATAGCCCTATCAACTAATAAACCATTCGCCCAGCCCCAGCGACTAATCGGTATCGTAAGTAGGGACTTTTGTGATAGAGTTTCGTTTAATATACTTGTTGCATCTAATATAAATAGTAATTAACTGAGCGTCCTACACAAAGGGAGCAAATTTTGTTTGTATCCCACATAAGGAGATAGCGTTGTTTGTATCCCACACAAGGAGATAGCGTTGTTTGTATCCCACACAAGGAGATAGCATTGTTTGTTCCGTTTGCCAACCACTGGGAATGCATGTTATTAGTAAAAGTTATGAACTCACCTCGGTTTGCTCGGCAGACAGTTTACTTGGTTTAGTATGCTGGTCAACCACGTCCTATTATGGTTACCAGTATAGGTCAGGTTTGGGTACAACTAAATCACGTATCTCCTACACGTATCTAACACATAACATGCATGTCAAACCAACATATAAAGCATTTGGGCCTAGCTTAACAAATGAACAGTAACAGCAATCAGTAACATGTAGTCCAAAACAATACATAACACACTCAATTGTGTGGCCCAAATATTTAACAACCTAATAACTAGGTAGACCAGGTCAGTCGAAACCATGGTTTCGACTCGAAAACAGAGATCTAGAGTCGCAACCCTGAGATTTCGAGTCACAACCAGGGGGTCTCGAGTTGCACATTCCTTAGTCGAAACCTCGTGGTTTCGTGTCAGGCTTTGAGTTGGAACCAGGAAGCTCTCGACTCACAACCAAGATGATCTCGACTCCCCTGGTGTGTAATGCCTGGTTTTGAGTAGTGAATAAAAGGGTCTCGAGTCGCAACCATGAGGTTTCGACTCGTAACCTTTGTCGGAATCTTCCAAAACCTTATCCATCTTAGTACGAGCCAATCAGATTTCATTAACATGTTTTGTAATCCGTATAATATCCTAAATTAGATCAAATACATCAAATTTCAAATATTTTTGGGATATTCAAACTTGTTCGTCAGATTCCTCATCAAAACAGATCTATCATAATAACAACTAACACTGTTCCATTGAATCATATTAACATCTATTTCTGTATTTAGGAGCATATAATCATTTCATACCAACAATCATCAATCATCGAACATAGTTAACTATTAGATCAAAAGGTCTTAAATTTTTATAACATCATCATCATCAACAGAACTGTGTATCCTAACAATATCCCATCATCGTTGTCATTCATTTAAACTAAGTTATTTGTTCATTTAATCCTAAAACAAGTGTCCCTAATTTCAAAATCATTTAACACATAAACTCTCAACAAGTTTACATCTTTAACACATTGTGTCATTGTATAAAAGGGTGTACACTAACCGGTTAGCAAGGAAGGAGGAGGGTATTTGTGATTGATTAGGGTTGTCGGCTGTCGTCGACTTCCAAGGAAGGAGGAGGGTATTTGTGATTGATTAGGGTTTTCTAGTGAGAGAAAGTAAGAGAGAAAGGAGAGAATGTTTTGGGGACTTGGCGAGGGAATGATTGTGTGTCAAATCATTCCCTATGTCGGCTGATGTATGGGTTTTATACCCCTCCAAGATGCCGCACCCTAAAAGGGTTTCGAGTCGGCCTGTTGAGAGGTTGGGCCAGATCATGTGGGTGTGTAGCCCACTTGTTTGTCGAGACCAGATGGTCTCAATTCGGGACTGATGGGTTTCGGCTCACATACTTGTTTACACCCTTGAACATATTTAATCAAGTATCTATACTACACCTTATCACGAAACCATAGAAATACAAACATTACACAAAATTTTATCATATAATTTCACTTGATAGCTTCACATAACTGTAGTACATAATAAGGTTGTTTGGGAAAAATGAAGTGTCACAGATTCCCACCCAAATGTTTTATATTTAAATTAAAATTGTTATTTTCTTTGATTTTACGATAATCTTTAACTTGTCGCAATTTTTGTGACCGGTATTAATAATTGAATATTAACTAGTCAATTACCCTATATACTTAAAGCACAAAGTCGGTGGCCTTGCCAACGACCAAACACGTTTTAGTCCTCCACGTTGTGCCACACTCCATCAGAAGAGAGATGGGAAACGAGAAGATAGGAAGAGAGCGATTCAAAGAGAAAGAGTTAAGAGATGAGAAAGTGACAAGGGAGGGTCCGGCCACGTTTGTTCCGTGACGGCGCCATGGAGGCAACGCCATTGTACAGTGAAGGTGAGGACGTTCGACGGTGTAATAGGTCACTGGTCTTCGTCAAAACAGTACCCAAGGTGGATGGGAAGCACCATCGATGAATTCTATGGCTGCAAGGAGATCGTTGAGGATGTTTGAGCACCTAGACGCCGCCTTCCATATTTGCTCATCTAGGATCCCATGTTCTTCTGCACATCCTCCTCAATTCAAATGGTATACATTTCATTTCTGATCATCAAGTTCAAGCTTCAATTAAGCAGACAAATTGCAAATAGTATAATTGTATGAGTTCCGATGCAGCTTAGAGATATGATAATCCCTAATTTCTTAATTTCAGTCTGTTTGATGAATATTGCTCAAATTAGTTTGATGAAATGGAAGCAATTAAAGATCTTGATGAGTTATGTGTAGTCGATGAAAACTATCTTAATTCAAATGTTGAGAAATCACTTCTTGTAGAACGGTCTCAAATATCCTTACAAAGGTTTATTCATGATGTTTAAGTTTATATTTCTTTGCCTTAATAGATAATAATTTTGACCCATTTAACCCATAAAAACGAGGTTGATTTGGGTAGTATTTTGCCTCAAAATGGTCCAAAGTTGTGAAAATATTAAGAATGCATGATACCTTAATTCGTTTTGAATCAAACATAAACATTGGATTTTGTTTGTATGAATATGGTTCTTTAACTAATGATACTACAAAAACATGAAGTTTCTTATTCGGTTCAAATTACAGTTTGCATTCCAGTTCGATTTTGAAAACGTCCACCCAAACAACCTATGTGAACAGCCCGATGAACACCCAGGGACCCGTTTAAAATAAAACAAAACTCAAACCAACCTCTTTATGAGCAAATGGGTCGAAATTACTTCCTCATATTTCGTTTAATTTGAAGATAGCATCAAGCTTAATAAACCTTTGTCATAGATTGACTTTAGTGGATCACTAGCTCAATGTATACCATCTTATCAATCTTGTAGACGTGTACAATAGTTTTGTACTTATTATGATTGAAGCGTGACTGTCGCAAAATATGATGAACCAGTACCAAAACGAATCTTACGAGTTATATCAGGTCTGGTGATGGCAATTTTACATGCTTGAAATAATCTCAATGTATGTTGACTTTAACTTATTTGACTTTGTCATAAGGCAAAGACCTGTGCATTTATGCATATATGTTTTTCATTTGTGTTTCTATAGGAAATATAACAATCTAATCAGCGGATTGAAGTATATTGAAATATATTATGAGGATTTAATTTTACAATTGAGGGAAATTGTTCTACTTGAGACAAAAGAAGGGTATTTTTAAGGGTTGGGCGAGCAAATATTTCCCGAAAATGCAAAAAAATAAAATAAAAAATCATCAGACTTCATCTTCAACAAGCACGGATTCGATTTCAACTTGGGAGAAATGTACAGATAATCACAACAACTCATTTTACCTGTTGAAACTTAATTTCAAAGCTATATTAAATAGTGGTCTTAGGAATTATCTTTAATTCTTAATATAGTAATTTAAACTTATTGACTTCTTATTCTCATGGCAGGACTAAAATCTAGCGAATCACTGGAGGTCTTTGAGGCTAAAGTTCTATCAAAGGTAGAGTTACCCTTTACATTTTTTTTAAATATAAGGTAGACATCCAAAAAGGCATCCACACTTAAACTAGGCAAACTTGGTGCACCAGGCAACTTCTTGAATATAGGGTAATTGACTTCAAGTATTTAACATTATTCAAATAAATGTTATATTATAAATGTAAAAATTAATATTTTTGGTCCACTCTACAAATCACAAGAATGAAGTATTATGTACACATACTTTAAGTGAATATATTCGTTTCTATGTTCTTTTTCAAGTCTATTTGACAATGGAAGCTGATTATGGTTTGCGTGAAGGATACTCGCTAAGAGGCATATTGGCATCAACAAACTTCCTTTGGCAAATATAAAAAAATACAAATTATCTACATTTATTTAGCAACTTATGGTGTAAATGTATTAGCTTATGTTGTTAGGAGTATATTCTAATGGTTTTTATTCTCCACAGATTTGAAAGTTGTAAATTGCAAGAGCCCGTCGCAACGCGCGGGTACGCTTGCTAGTTTATATTATTTTCAACCTAAAATAAGCGCTCACAAATTTCGACCATTTTACTATCGGATCTTAAGACACTAATTTAAGACGGTTAGACTAGAAGGTATGGGGAGGGTCATCCCCAAGGGGATGGGCCGCCACGTAGGACGCCACATCCTCATCTCATATGGGATGACCCTACAAGCAATTTTAAGAGGGTGGAGGATGGGGCCTCACACTATTTATTTTTTATTGTTTAACTTTTTTATTTGCTTAATTTTATAAAAACAATTCAAAAATTAAATAAAAATAAGACATAAAAGATGATAATTAAATCCATTACATAACATAAATAAAAATTACATAACCTAAAAAAAATTACACTACCTAAAATTTATAAAAAAAACTAGATTTAAAAAAACACACAAACATAAATACTACTCGTTATCGTCTTCGTCACTGTCCCCGACGTTTGCGTTGTTCCATATATGTTCTACCAAATCGGATTGAAGGTTTGCATGCTGGTTTGTATTTCAGACGATACCTCTTCCTCCTCCATAATAATATTCACCGCCCTTAGCACAGCGTTTGCGTAAAACATCTCCCCTTCCTCCAAAGACGAGGACCACCAAGAATTAGATTGCATTGTGGGTGAAAAAATATTTTCTTTTATAAAAGATGGGTATAAAAATGAGTCTTTTGGGTTGAAAGTAGGAAGAAAACGGTGAAAGAGGGGTATTTTTATAGAAAAAAGGTTTTTTTTTTTCATTTTATATTTAAAGTAAGTAGCCGTTGTAACGGCTGATTTTTTGAAAAATGGGGCCGTCGAGAACGTCTGGAATCAGCCGGGTAGGACGGGACGGGCCTAAGGGGGGCGGTGTTCCGGGGCGGCGCCGGGCCTCGCCGGGCCGTCCCCCATACCTTCTACTCTTATGATGATTTCGAGTCAAACAACCAAAGCTAAAAACTTGACACGTGATCACATGAGTCATGCATTCCAAACAGTCTTGGTCTTATTACAACTGACTTCAAGGAAAAGAAGAAAGGACATAGACAATCCCGTCCTACTAAAGATCAAACACAACCGAAATATATACACGAAGTCACGTGGTTGACTTTTGAAACTTTTTCAAACCAAGGGATGAGACCCTTTGTGAAAGAAGGAAAGTCTATCATCAGCCAACCTGGTCCTGTAGGTGCATGCTTTGTACTCAAACCAAGTGAACTCCTGGTACAAGCTTTCTTCACCCGGTTCCATGACTGACCCTAATGGTGAAATCTTCTCCATCAATGGAGGACCTCCAAAGTATATCATTGAAACCCTTGACTTCATTCCGTCTGCAATCACTCTATGCCTTACACTTTTGAACCTTCCATTTGTCATCACCTTCACTCAAATCAAGAATGCATCAATAAGGGTGTAAACAAGCACAGAGGCTCGAGAGCTACACGTGATCGACTTGGTTAAAAGCTCGAACGAGTCGAGCCTTAACGAGCCCTATCCCGAGCTCGAGCTTGAAATAGAGCTCGTTCGAGCCTTGAATACGAAGCTCGTTTAGGCTCGCGAGCCTAAACGAGCCCAAACAAAATTTTATTCTTATATATACAATATAATAATAATGACGATAAAATTTGGCAAGCCGAACTCAAGCCGATTTGATCATTTGAGCGATGTTGACGCGAGCTCGAGCCGAGCTTTTTGCTCGTATGAGGTTGTTCTCAAAATAGCTCGAGCCTAGGATTTTACTGGCGAGCCGAGTTCGGGCTCAAATATGTAGGCTCGAACCGAGCCGAGCTCAAGCTCGAGCTTCATCAAAACATGACAAGCCGAGGTCGAGCCTAGTCGAGCTCGGGCTTAACCCGGCTCGTTTACATCCCTATGCATCATTATAAGATTCATAAATTAATCAAACTAATTAAAACGGTTGAACCCAAAAATTATTTTCTGGGTGCGAACGTGGGGTTTAACCAACATTTCAAAGGGTACGGTCGGGATTTTTGCTTATAAAATACACTAATTTTTTTAAAGGTGTGCCTGCCCACCCAACTTATAACCTAGGTCTGCCCACCCAATTACCCTCCCATGATAAACTTTTACGTGGAGAAGTGTACAAGACCACCGCCACCATCATCTATAACGCGTGGAGAATAATACCGTGATTTTTTTTAACGCGTGATAGTTTTTATGTTGTGAGGGTAATTGTTGGTTGGGGGGAAATTGTTGAGTGTGGTGGTGAGTGATGACCATTGCCACTAAAAAAGGTTGTGAGTGATGGAATAATGGTTGATGACATGACGGAACTTGATTAGGTGTTATGAGTGATGGAATTTTTGCAACTGATAACCACCCCTTCCCCCTAATAAGGGCTGATGTGACAATGATATAACTAATACGACCAGTATAAAGCAATACGGCCTGTATGAGTTGATATGCACTTCGTGTGTATTAGGGGTTGTGTACCCATAACATCAACCTTAATAATACAAAAAAAAAAAAAAAAAAACAACTGACCTGTAATAAGTCATCAACGTTGATAAAAAAAGAGGTGTGGTCAGGTGGGACCGGAACCCATGTTCCATCAGGCAGACGGATTTGTAAGCCTGAAGTGGTGTTGGATCTTGCAATAGATATAAGCTGTGGGTCTGTATGCTCACCAAATCCAATTGGGTTCCAGCCATTGCTGGTGGATCGATGGTTAGGGCAGGGCGGATAGTGGTTTAGCCTGAAGACGGTGTCAGCCTTCTCATCACTTAACATCCTGCTTAACACATTCTTGGGCTCTATCTTCAAGCCATCTGCCATTAACTCAAGTATTTCACACCCCAGTTCTCTCACTGCTTCCACGTACTCTTTTGCTAGTGACCTAATTTACAACATGCGCACATATATATATATATATATATCAACTAATGCATTTTTAATTTTAACTATTTAATATTTTATTATATATGGATATATAAGTTTGGTTCAATTAAGAACCATCATGAGTTGTGAGAATCATGAGAACACCTACTTCTGAGTTGAGCCACAATTTTTTGCACAAACGTAGATGAAAATATTATTCACATCTGTAAAAAATAAAAAAAATTGTTAAGTCGGTAGTTACGCCTGATGTAAATTTTGTTACGACGATGAATTGTTTTTTTTAAACCTGATGTAAATTTTTGCTTGCGACATTTTTTATTTTATTTTATTTTGCTAAAACAAGTGATTTTTTTTAAAGATTTTTTGAGTTTTTTTTTTTGAAAAACATTTTGGAAGGCTTAGTTTTTATGGTTCTCACAACTTAAGGTGTTTCTCATTTAATCGATATACATAATCCATAATACGAGAAAAACTAAAATCAATCTAAACTGTTAAATTATTGTCAAATATCAAATGAAAGGTGTAAAATATTAAATGATTTACAAATCTGCCTTTCAAAAAAAAAATGATTTATAAATCTAGTTAATATGTTTTTCTACTTTCTCCTGTGTTGATCATTAAATATTATAATAAATCTACACGTGGATGTATGTTTATATCTATCATTATGAATATTCATATATCTATCTACACATGTATCAGTTAATTAGTATGCACATTCACGTACATAACCGTTATGTTTTTTAGTAATCATAACTTCTATAGATTGAAATTAAGTTAAATTAGATAATTGAGATAAATCAACAAAATCTTACGAGAAGGTTTTGTTATTTGTGGGAATATTGTTGGAAGCAAAGAGAAGATATTCAACCCAGCCAACGTCTCCATTTGGTCCAATCGTGTTGGTACCGTACCCAAACGGACTTGGAGAACAATACTTGTCTTTCTCGGACTGGCTCATGTTGAAGAACCTCATGGTTTCATTTTCAAGTTCTGTCGCGAGCCGAAGTGGCACACCATGGTTTATGACCTTAAAGAAACCGTAGTCTTGGCAGGCTTTGACCATGAGGTTCTTAGCATCATCAGGGTATGAGAGATCGATCACCGGGATGCCTGTAAAGTTAGTACTTTTGTTCCATTTGTTGGATAGATTAATGGGTTTGTTTTGGTATGGTGATAGCATCACCATGTTGGTTGTTGGTTGCAACAAAAAGGGGAACTATCTGCCTATTTATATACGTTAGGGAGCAATTATATATAAGTGTGTGTATGTGGGGTCCGAATATATGATATCAGTGTGCGCGTCACCCGTTTAAAAGATTATATTTATATTTTTTACATAATATGTTGGTGGTTTGTGACTACAATATTAGCTTTTTATTAGGCTAACTAGGTTATAACCCGTATTTTAAGGATATTAATATTTTATTAATTTTATTACAAGGGTTTTTTTTTATAAAATTTGTGAGAATATTTATACAATGATTCAATGTGAATCGTATATAATAATATAGTCTCAAATCAGAAGACGTACTTTTTTTTTGGGAAAGGAGACGGTACCCCGGGCAAAGTTTATTAAAATGAATAAAATAATACAAAAGAGCTATGTTGCTAGACCGAGACAGATCCCCGGCCTACAAATCAACAGAGCCCGCAAAAGGGCGTCACATAAATTTATGTGATCCACGTTGTCCAAAAGTAAAACATACACATACCAATCCAAATAACAAACATAGATAACCAAAAATTATTAAATATGAACTTTAAAACAAAAATGATGTTAACGTTGATCTTGATCTTTGTCGCTTCCATTTATAACTTGATACCATGAGTAGTATGTGTTGTTCTCATGCTCCATAACCTGTGCATTATAATCCTTGGCCTTGGCCCATAATGATCTAGGTTTTTCCATTCAGCATTAATAACACCTAACATACTTAATAATTTTAGTCCATTGGTTTTCTAAAATATTTCTTTTCTCTAATTGATGTGTGTCCCAGGCCCAGTAAAAGCTTATCCTATCACATATCTCCGGCCCTGCTCCTCTCCCAATCATAATTCACAACCCATACAATTTCCTTTTCCACTATAATGAAACACTGTATTAAAGAGTAAGGATATTAATACCTAAAGTCACGAAGTTAGACCCGCAATCTTTATGACTTCCATTCTACAAATGGCTTTCCTAGATCTAACTCGATCCTTCAGGGTCTTCGTGTTCCATAAGTGGATTGGGCCTCCCTTAGTTAATGTCTTTCTCCATTTGGGCCACCACAGACTACACCCAACAATACACCCGTTTTTTTTGTTAATAATCCATTTCGCTCGAACCCAACCCCCATTTACATGATGAACCTGATTGTGTATAGCGAGCCCATGCTTCCCAAAAGACCTTGCTTAGATACTCGATGTAACCAGACCCCCTCTCTTATTTGCCTAGCCCTAACTGATAAAATAAAAAAAGATACCTTTTTATGGACCTCATCCGTCACATCTCCTGGTCTATTCCATTCCATAATAGCAATACACATAACTTCATAGGCCGGGGATTTATTTCCATGCCCCAAGAATATAGAACTAACAATATATCTACTGCCCAAATTTTGAAACCACCCATTATACCTACATTTGTTTGTCTCAATCTACTAACTAAGCAAATTTCAAAGCTTATTTAGTATTCAGTTTTTAGGTTAGCTATATGCAGATATGGTTATCATGTGTCATTTGTGCTAATATGGTTAACCATGGTGCTTTTTCTCGGAAAAAAATGCAAAGTTTCATGTGTAATGGTTTTTATATGTGCAGGGTTCACCTCTTAGATCCTAGGAAGATGGCTCAGTAACATCACCATTCACCTATTAGACACTGCATAAACAACACCATAAAGATAGAGAGTCATATTTAAGAAAATAGGTTCCTGTGGTTACTGGCACAACAATTGTAACTTATCACCGGTGCACAATCTGAGAAGTGGTAGGGACCTAACTTCAAGGAAGAAAGGTAGATGAATGGTCAAATTGGATTCATTAACTTTGATATTTTTTTTTACCTCATTTAAGCCCGAGCGCAATTTCGGTGCGGAGCCATTTTGATCAAAACCGAATTAATACTTTTAAAAATTACATGTTTAGACACAAACCCAGTTTTACAGAACTCCCGCTATGCCAACTGGCTTAGTTAGAAATGCTTACAAAACTTATATGAAATCAATCATGATGTATTTTCTAAAGAAACTTTTTTGGAGTTTATGCAATCAGCATAAAGATCTATTTTGTGCTCGTTTTTTAAGCCAAGTTGTAAGACATGTTAAAAGACTCAAACACAACCAAGACAGCATACCTTCATTAAGTCCATAATTCCGGCCATTGCGTCATGCTCCTTGTCAAGATTCAGCTTAATTTTATCTGATAATTATAAATAAAAAATGGGTATATTACACTGTTACTACAACTATTTGTGAAGATAGCAAGTCATTATTTGATTGGAAACAGTTTTACCTTTTCTTCCTTGCAATGCATATCTAACAGTTATACTTTAAAAGCCTTAAGCATTGAGATGATGACTTTTGTGGCTTACCTATCACTTTACATTTCTCAGGTACGTACAATCTCCTTGTTTAGCTTGAATATGGCACATCGGTAGATGTCATGAAATTTCACATCAACAAACATGTGATTAAACTCAGTTTGATTTTTGTTCCTGATCAACTACCAAACATTTTATAGTTTAAACTTTTTAAACATATTAATGGTAGCATGAATGCTACTATAACATAGGTACAAATTCACCCTCTAGAGTAAACTAACAGGTAGAGGTTGCATGCTTTTGAATATTCTATGTGACTTTTAATCCATTCGACCTGTTTACATCATAGCTAGGTTTTTTGTTTGACCCGATAGAGATTAAAAAAGTAAAAGGTAACCCAACATAAGCCAATTCATAATTAAGCAGGTCAATATTCCCAACCCTGCCGATTGAAGCAGTAATCTATAGAAAAGCAAAAAAACAATGAAGAATGAAAAAGGCCTTTCGGGATAAAAAAAAAAAGAATATGTAGCTACTAAATAAAATCACCTTCCATTTGAAATCTAGTGACAATAAAAAATATGTAGTTTTTTACTTATAACTGGAGATGAATAACATATTATAAAAACCCTCACATTCGCTTTGCCATTAACTTGATCTCAATTCTGGTTGCTCAATCAAATAGCAGGTTAACTTAAAAAGGAATAGACACCTTCCACAAACAAACAAAGAATCCACACTTCATTAAAACATCATATTCAACAATTCTTCATATTTGGGGTCCAAATTCATTATCAATAACCCTCCACACAAATTCACTCAAGCAGAATCAAAATCTAATCAGATTACAGACAACAGGAAGTAAACCACGATTAAACATAAATTAAACATGAATCGTGAAAGAAAGTTAGGTTTAGAGCATTAAAGATCACGAAATAAAAAAAGCCTCGCTCTTTATTTGACCCGTTTGAGATAATCGAAACCCAAATTGGACAATTATAAGAAAAATAGTTTAGGAATACCACTTCCATGTAAGTTGCACGGTTTACCTGAAGGTCCATCATGGCTTTGGCTTGGTACCTTTGTAGTGGCATTTCATATTGACGAATATTATGCATCATCTTTTTTAAACAATACTCATAAACAACTGAATCTTTTGTATTTAGCTGGAAGATTTCCTATGATAAAAAGGAATGACAAATAATTAAAAAATACTCATAAACAACTGAATCTTTTGTTAGAAACAATTAATTTCTAGAAAGATTATGGCAGCCAAACTAACAATTAAACAATACTCATAAACAACTGAATCTTTTGTTAGAAACAATTAATTTCTAGAAAGATTATGGCAACCAAACTAACAATTAAATCAACTTTGTAAAATCTAATTAACACTCCAATATGTATGGCAGCCAAACTAACCTATTAAAATCAAATTTTAAGCATCAAATTAACACTGTAACATGCAGATTGGACAGCAAGTATAGGAACCATGTTAATATAGTAAAATCAACTCCTTAGCTTCATATTAGTTGTAACACCCGTCTAATTTTACTTGAATTTAATAATTCATACCATTTTAGACAAAAGATGCCTAATTAACATAGATTTCATAAGTTAAGTTCATAAGTAGCAAAAACCTTAGTCAACTAACGACTAAGTTAAAACATTTAAAAGTTGTTTAACAATTTGTTTACATTCCATAAACATAGTCTATTAAGGATTAAAATATTGCGGAAACTTGTAAATTGTGTTCGGTTCTTCAAAATCTAGCTCGATCATCTTCCGGTTAGTTTCCAACATCACCTAAGATCAAAACCACAACAATTGTTAGTTTTGATAAAGTTAAAATGGATATAAACAAGTTCCAAGAGTCAAATGGTCAAATTTAATTTTTTTTCCCGGATCAGGGGGGGGGGGGGGGGGCGTGACGCCAAGGGCCTAGGCGTCACGCCTAGCCCTTGTTTTCACAGAATGTTGTTTGTTGCTGATGCTATACATACCCAGCTCAATGTTTATTCAAGTTCCAACTTAAAATGGCCATAACTTATGATTCGCAAGTCCGTTTTTAGTGATTCTTTTTCCTATACATCTGTAATTTCATTACCAACGTGCCTATTTCGATAGTCGTGCCAAAACTTCAACTTACGGACAGAAAGACTATATGTCATTATGCATTTATTCGACCCATTTCTACTTGACACAATTTACTACCATTTAGCTAGTAAACTTATGATACTTTATACCCAACATCCCGGGCTTATCATCACTCACATTTCTTTACCAATCTCATGGGTTAATGCTCTTGTGATTTCCATCTTCATTTGACTCTCTAAAACACTAAAACAACAATTTACACAATTATTCGACCCGTTTGGCTCATCTTATGGAATTCCCCAATATGATGACTATCAAACAATTCTTTGTCACTCTTAGACTAGTAATTTAAGTAACGATCATGGTCGCTACAATCGACACCATAATTATCCTAAATTGAGACTTCGCAAAATTTAACAACAATTCGTTTAATGTAACGGGTCAAGTTACATACTTGAATAACTAAACAACATTATCAACCAACAATTCTAATTAACTATTTTGACCCGTTTGTTTGTCGAGTGAACTTCGTCACTTCTATGACATACCAACTCGCAATTGACACTACATTCTCATTAACTTTTCTAAGACTATTGTTTATACACAGTGTAACGAAACCGAAGTTACGTACCTTTAAAGCACACATTTCAAGCATGTATCACCTCCGGCTTGTCCGCTTGACGTTCCAGATTCTTTGCCTAAAGAGTTCAATTCACAATAAGTTTAGAACTCTTTCACAAGCTTTAACGCATAATTCTTTACAATGATCAAGTCTGCGTTTTCACTCAACTTTTAACATTTTAACCCTCATTTAGGCGTTTTATCAAACACCTAGCGGGTCAGATTTCTACATGATCTAAACCAAGCTCATGACTTGAGTTTATCACCCTAATTAACTTCAATTAGACTATATACACGTATTTTAACATCATCATTTCAGAAATCACTTTCTATGACCCATATTACACTAGAATAATCATTCTAAACCCTAGTGTTTACTAGTTTCCCACAAAACCCATGAATCACCTTCAATGTGTTCATGAGATTTTCAGGAATTAGCAATGATTTCGCATGTTATTGTCTAGGTTTTACTCCTAGACACTATATCAACCCTATTCTACCCAAATAGCAAACATGCAACATCAATTTTCAGATTTCCCAATTTCATGAGAATTTCAAACAGAGAATTAACACCAAATTTTACGTACCTTGTAATCCCCTTGTGATGAGGATCACTAATCTATGTTCAGATTTTGATTTGGGACAGAAATTAGCCTTCAATTGATCAATTTTGTGGAGTTAGGGTTGGATGAGGAGTCCTGGTCGCCCTTTTTCCTTGTCTGGTTCGACCTCAAACACAGACCAGTGTGTTTGAGTTTCTAATGTACTTGTTTTATTAATATTAGTTTTAGTTTAAACACAATTGGTCCCTCAATTTTCACCATTTATTTATTTTCACTTCTAAACTACTCACAACTCATTCTCTAACTAGGTTAACATTATTCCTAGTTAGTTTATAATTCTTATTTATTCGCAATGTTATTGTAATATAAGAATTCGAATTTTTCGGGATGATAAGCCACCTTGCCAACCCCGTTCGATGATTTTAAATGGCCCGATAAACCTCGGGCTTAGTTTCTCTCTTTTCCTGAATCGAATGACACCCTTCCTTGGGGAAAACTTTTAGCATAACTATATCACCTATTTCCTATCCTTTGTCCCCCTTTTTGATCGGGTTGTCTTTTGACCATTCAGTCACTGAGTCCGTCAGCATACTTACTTGACGCTAGTTTTATATTAACAAGCGCTCTACATAGGTCACAGTGTTATTTAGGCTACAATTTGTTTTCTTGCCTAAACTAATTGGTCACCATCTTACCTCATACCTCGTCATTCGGGTATGCAATATTGCCGTCATCGGCCCTTTACCTGCTTATAATTTCATATCTAGTCATTCACACTATAACGTGATTACATTCTCTATTACTTTTGTGTCCGTGATCACATCACGCCATGTTTAGTTTTACATCGACTTTTCATTCTTAAGAATCTTTCCTCCGAATGCATCTTCTTACAGCTTTCGGCGTTAGACCTATATTCTTTAGTACTAACCATTTTCTAATTTCTCTCTCGGTATTCATAGGTGTTAGAACATCGTTACTTTACTAAAACTGAATTTTAGTTTGATGTTTCTCTCTTTAACCATTGTTGGCTTGAAAGTGCTTGTTAGCTTGAAACTGATGTGTCATTTCAAGCTACCAGGCTACAACTATAAATAGGAGTTGAGTGTGTCATTTGAAGCTATCAGAGGTCATAGCTTGTGAGACAAGGTGCTGCCAAAATCTTGTTAGAAACGATTGTAAAGTCTCGGAAATCATTAATAGAGAAGAAGTTAAAAGGAATAAGCTGTTGTGACTTGGTTTACTTTGATTCCGCCTCTGTAAACTAAGATGAACTACTTTTACTGATGTTTAGGGTCACGCAAACGGTCCAACAAGTGGTATCAGAGCTCAGGACGAGGAGTTCATACCATAGCAGCTTGATTTTACCGGATTTTCTCATTTCTACTTACTTCTTCTCATTCTTTTTCTGATTCGGACATAATTCACGGATGAAATGGCCTGAAATTAACACATATCAAGCGAAATACATAGTTAACTAATCCTTGAAAGTTTCGGACTAAAACACGGCTTAAAACTGATCAAATTCGTCTGATAGCTTGAAATTTTTTCGTGAAATGATGACATCATAGCCTGATAGCTTGAGCCTGATAGCTTGAAATAGCCTGATAGCTTGAACGAGCCTGATAGCTTGAACGAGCCTGATAGCTTGAACGAGCCTGATAGCTTGAACTAGCCTGATAGCTTGAACGAGCCTGATAGCTTGAACTTGCATTATCAGTTTCGCTTGAAAGTTGCTGATTCTACTTGAAGCTATTTCGCTTCAAGTGATCTTGTTTGAACGTGATATTTTTCAAATTCAAGAATATTTCTAAGTATTTGTTGAATATCTCAGGTAATTGAAGATGTCAAGCAGTAAGGTTGATCATGATAGTAACAGTGAAAAAGTCCTCGCTTCTAAAGTTTGTACATTTACGACCAGTGGGAGTAATTTTATGGAACAGCACTGGTATTTCTGTTATACATGTGATCTGACCGATTCAAAAGGTTGTTGTTCTGTTTGTGCAGATGTCTGTCATCGAGGACATCGTGTTGTCTACTCTCGATCAAGTAGGTTTTTTTGCGACTGTGGAGCAGGGAGTGTACAGAACAGCAGTTGCCAGTGTCTGAAGCCTAGGAAATTCACTGGAGATGATGGGGATCAGATGTCTGAAATTGATACTGGTAATCAGTTGGCAGTAAATGATGATCAAGAAGCTAAAAACATGCCAATATTTGATCATGGCGATTCAGATTCTGAGGTGGAGCAGATTTCAAGTCAAACAAAATGTGAAGTTATGATGACTGAAGAAGCTGTGAAAGAAGATGTTACGGAAAAATAGCAGGTTCTTGAAGAAGTAACTTCCGAGAAAGAAGAATCCAAGAAGAATGGATCTTTAAGTTCTAAAATTGTGTGTTTGAAATGCGAAAAATCAGAAGCAGACAATGTGAAACTCTTAAAGGATGTGGAGAGTTTAACATTGAAAATCAAAAGCTTGAAGGATGAGAAAGAATCTGATAGTAAACAGATTCTTGAAATGAGAGAGAAGTGTGAGAAATTGATGTCAGAAAATGTCAAACTGTTGAGTAGTTTGGACAGTTTGACATTGGAAAACAAAGTTTTGAAAGAAAAAGAAAAAGAGTTTAAAAATGAAAAATTGAAAATTGAAAAAGTTTTTCAAAATCAAATCAAGATTTTAGAAGATGAGAGAGATATTTTTGGTAAAGATAATCTTGAAAAACAAATTGAAATCAATTCTCATCTTGCTAAAATCATTCAGCTTGAAAAAGAAGCTGAAAAAGCTCGGATTAAAATCAAAGAGCTTGAGAATAAATTGAAAGGTTTTGTGAATTCTACTTCACATGTTTGTCCAAAACCGATCAATTCTGTTCCAATAAGTGACAATGTCACAAATTTTGACAAAGTCAAAATTGAAAATTGTGATGAAATATCTGATGATGAAAAAGAAAAGAAAAATATTTTTAGATTTACAAGAAAAATTTCAAAATACTGTTTTGCAATCTACTGAAACAGGTGAATGTTCTAAACAAAAACCTGTTAAGAAGAGTGTAGAACAGAAACAAAAAGTTAAAAATTTGAAAAATTTTAAAAATGAAAATAAAAGCTCATCAGATAAATCATCCAATCATTATAAAAAATCACAAAAATTTGTAAATGAAAACTCACAAAGTGTTGGTAATAAGTGGTGCAGGTTTGACCACAGTGCTCAAAAGACAAATCCAGCATTGAAGAGGAGAAATGATTATTACCAAGCCAAACAATGTTATGATCTGAAGGTTTGGAATGACAGAAGTGGATGGTACGATAACAGAGTGTGCTACACCTGTGGTGTGAGAGGACACATTGCTGTTAACTGCCAGAATTGGAATTTTGAAACACGAAGATGCTATAATTGCCATATCAGAGGACATTTTGCCAGAGATTGCCCAAGGAGATCGATGGGAAGATCGAGGGTTGAATCTCAGAGAACGGTGAAGAAACCAGTCAATGTCAAACCCAAAGAACAGAAGGTTCTAGAACAGAAAGTGAAACTTTCGCAGGGGCAAAAAGACAGACTGAGGAAAAAGAGGAAGAAGGCGAGAGAGTATCTGGAGAAGATTTTGTCTTCAGGTTCACCAGTTGGTTCGAATAAAAGTTCTGATGAATCGATTCACTCGACGGCAAAGTCAAGCAAATCGAATTCTTCAGATACAAATCTGAGGACAAACAAAAGGAAAAAGAAAGTTATTGGCGATGAATCTGGCTCATCCAAGTCAGACAAGCCAAGTTCGGGCAATGAATCTGATTCCACAAAATCAGATGAGCCACAAGTTGAGGTAAAAAAGGAAGAAACAGTTTCTTTAATGAATGATGAGAAATTTCCACCATTACGAGCTGCAAACCTAAAATCAAAAGGTGTTGATGCTGAAAAAATGTTTAATAGCAATGTTAAACATATTTTTAGTAAGATGGCTGATGGTAAGGAAAAAGGAGTAAAAAATTTTATGAAGAAAAGAGAAAAGCTCAAAATACACCCAAGGACAGTCAGGCTTGGGTGAAACTTTTCAAATAGAAAAAATCTGACTTGCCGGAGCTTCCAGGTTGGTAAGTGTGAAGCAGGTATCGGCATCATTCTTGAGAAATTCACAGGATGGTAACTGTGATATTTCGTCTTACTAGTGGTTAATCAAGGACATTAAGTTGTACTTGATTTTCTACAAATGATAGTGTTGTTTGATCTAATAATGTTATATTTTCAAAATGGTTAAAAGAGAACAAGGTGATGAGATGACCCCGAATCCACAAGTGATGGTTAAACAAATTAATTTTTCCGGAAAAACCATTCTGATTAAAACAAACTTAAGTGTTTTGAAATCATTATGGGAAAACAGTTTGTTATAAGGGGGAGTTCTGATTGAATATGCCGAAACCCTCACGGCTGAACAAACAAACATGATTACTTTCACCAGATTGAAAAACGGTTTTCAAACTGTAAAAATCAATGTGTTGTAAATCATGGGGGTACGTTATATTTTCTGCAAATCAGTACACTTTTAGCAGAAAATGGATGGCGAGACAAAGCTATCAGTATTGGTTGTTAAATTTTCTTTATATGATTTTTCATTTTAGGGGGAGTAATATTGATAGAAAATACAAAAACATTTGAAAATTTGAAAAAGTCAAAAACATGATAAAATTGAAAATTTGAGTTTTTGCGTAAAAAGAGGAAGTGATAGTACATCAGTAGACAGTCACAGTATGCTAAAGAATTGGAATGTTTAAATGTGTTAAACGATCTCACTGTGGATGTGTCGGTAGATTTTTATACATTTAGTAAATTTTTTCGGGATATAAACATAAATTTCACTTGCTTATTTTGTGGGGAACACTACTTGGATATATAGGTAACCCCTGAAATCTCGTTTGAAAGGTCTCATAATCTGATATACTAGGTCTTTATACTCAATGATGTCTGGGGTATTATTCCGGGACTTCTGCTGAACGGTAGTTCTGACCTAGTCCTTGAATAATACTTTCTGAAATGCTTGAAACATAGCATTAAACCCTCAGCATGCCGATGAAACAATAAAATTGATAGTCGCTGCTGTTGTAAGCAAAAAGATCCTCTAAAGGGGACATACCGTAAAGTCGAAGCTGATATCTCTTTGCGTATACGGAAGTATCGACCTGAGATCCCTCGGCCCTCGCATACCTAATTTATATACAGATATCATTGTAGTATACTCACCTGTAAGACTGATTATTGGGATTCTGGATACGAGAGTATATTCAAGAGGTGGGACACATGAATAGGTTTAAGTTCTTAATACACCTAATTCGTATCCTGAATCAGTTGAAGTTTGTATGAAAATTTAAGTGGATCAGTATATTGACAATCTAAGTGAATTGTTTAATGCATAATGTGATTTTAAGCTCAACGGTACTTGTGACTTGTCGAAAACTGATATGATCCTCTGACGCATACTCAAACAAAAATATTGTTTGTAAATATGTTTGTACATATTTCGTTATTGTTTTATGTTTTCAGAAAATACAAAAAGATTTTGATTTCTGCTTTATTTTCGACAACCGATGTCTGAGTGCCGAGTTTCAAAATCTAAGTAAGCTGATTGTGTTTCTGAAAATAAAACAAGTTCATTAATTTGAAACTTGAAACTTTGTATAAAAAATTCAAAAACAGTTTGTGATATCTCCAAGGTCATTAGTTTGGACTTGGATGATTTTCTGTGGGGGATTTGGATTCTTAAATATTGCCAAATTTGTAAAGATTGTTGATAGGAGGAGTAATTTAGAAAATTGAATTGCCAGGTTATTATTACTTGAAGTTTATAATGTTGTTACTTATAAATGTATGAGTGATTGCAGGAAAGAGTTCAGACTACGATTCCGAGAGCTGAGTCTAAGGGGGAGTCTGAAGACAAGCTGAAAGTTAGGAGGAGCTTGTAGCTGGAAAGCTAGGTGTTGATCCCTAAAAGCACGAAAGCTTGACGAAAGAGGGAGCCTGTTGATGATGAAGCTGTTGATGATAGAGCCAGTGATGAGATCCTGGTGTAAGAGTCAAAGTGTAAAGCTGATCAAGAGATTGATGGATGCTTACAATGTTACAATCTGAATGAGTAGTCAAAATGACAAAGACTAAAGATTCAAGGCCAAAGACTTCGTCAACATCCAAGGGGGAGTCTGTTGGTGCACTGAATGTCTGCTGACTACGTCTTATCGAGTCTTTAGGTCTAGATGGTTAGAATTAGGGTTTACATGTAAAAGTGCTTGTTAGCTTGAAAGTGCTTGTTAGCTTGAAAGTGCTTGTTAGCTTGAAAGTGCTTGTTAGCTTGAAACTGATGTGTCATTTCAAGCTACCAGGCTACAACTATAAATAGGAGTTGAGTGTGTCATTTGAAGCTATCAGAGGTCATAGCTTGTGAGACAAGGTGCTGCCAAAATCTTGTTAGAAACGATTGTAAAGTCTCGGAAATCATTAATAGAGAAGAAGTTAAAAGGAATAAGCTGTTGTGACTTGGTTTACTTTGATTCCGCCTCTGTAAACTAAGATGAACTACTTTTACTGACGTTTAGGGTCACGCAAACGGTCCAACAACCATGTCGATTAATCATATCGAGGAATTGACAACAAGGATTATTCTTCGGGATTATCATTTTACGCGAGAAATCATAATTGGTTCTCCACACTTTATATATCGACCCGTAGGTTCCTTTACTTAGCCTTGTAGACTATTCTATTAGGTCTTCACCTTTTTAGGGTGAGACCCCCTCCTAGTATGTTCCTTTGTATTTGCGACCCAATGGTCATTTTGTTCCCGTAGACCTTTACATTGTTTATAATCTGGAGGTTATGGTGATCCCATGGATCACCTTCTATTCGTTTGACCTTGACTGTAGTCTAAGGCTACACTCATTATCTTTCGGATTATCTTTCCGACTCTATGACTTCTTATGTGTCCTTCGCGTCGGTTATTTTATTCATACCGTTATTTGGTTTATGTCCCTATTTCCTTTCAACCCATTACCCGGGTTCTTGATCTTGATATTTTTAACACTCTGGTTTCATTGGTTTGCATTTTCCCTTTCATACTCTTTTATGACCTATCCCATAGATTCAATAATATTTCACGCTTTCATTATCCAAGTTGCGCTTACTTGGGATATCAACTACTATACTTTATTCAACCCGCCCAACATTAAAGTAGTTGAACATGACTATTGAAATTTCTGTTTTTTGCAAAAATTTTATCGTTTTCTCAGTCATAACTCTTAATCCGAGTCTCTTGACTTTTAATTCGCGATCTTGACTGTTGGTTACGCATTTGTCTGAAAACATACCTATTAATTGAGTTTTTTATCGATATTATTTTCATAGCAACCCTTCCGTCATTCCTTAAGACTTTGTTTCTCGATTTATTTGGTCGTATCAGCAAAACCCACCGCTTTTACTCAACCAAGTCTTTTATTCTTTCACTCGTCTGGTTTGACTTGTTCATGTGAGTTCCATCTCCTATGACAGTCAACTTTATCCTTATGCTTTGACATTCTAAATTGTCGATTCATATTTTCGTTTACTTGATTCTTATTCTAACGCTTTCATAATGTTTGTCTTACTAATTCTTTTACATATTCACCCTCATCAAGGTGATTATCGTTCTTCCTCAGGAGGAATTTATTAATAACATGTTACTTGGGTATCTACCCATACCCGAGCTTTTACATCCAAATTTATTGGTATTTCATTATTTACAGCAACAAATAATACATATTGTCCATTTAGTTTCTTTTTCAAGGATATTCCTATCCAAATCTTAATCTCTTGATTTCTGACTTTAACCCATTGTTATAATAACAAAATCAATTCATTTCATGTTATCGTTTCATATCGCTGTATGGAATTTATCCACATCGTTTGTTGACATAAACGATGTTTCTATCTGTTTCATTTAGTTTGGCTTAGTCTATAACCATGTCCTTGTCATCTATTACTATTGTAAACTCCCAGGGTTCGGGTGTTATTACACTCCTCCCTATTATGATGCTTATCTTTCACTACGTTCTCGGGTTCGAGTGTGCGCGCACCCCTTCCCAAGGCAATATTTATCATGATTATTTTTACCTCGATGCTCAACGTACAGTTTCAGCACCTCTTATAAACTATGGAACTTTTATTATTACCTCTTTCTATTTTTCAAAGCCTTGGTAATTTCGTTAACACTAATGTAGAATGTTAAATAAATCGATATAAAACAAACGATTTATTTGCACTCGTAATAATTAAAAATTATGCTGAAATTTAATTTACAAGAGTATACCTGAAACGACATCAGGTTCAGCTTTAGCCTCCGTGGCTGTTATATAAAACAACTTTGTCCTTGATTTCTGGGCATCAGACTTTGTGTCGGTTGTGTCCTTGGTTCCAAGCCTCTCTGGACATTTAGACTTTTTATGTCTTGGCTTACCACATGTGCCCTTGTGAATTTTTCCACAAAATCTACACTGATGTAACACACTTTTTGTAACTCCTTTCTTGGGAGCTTTATTAGACTTGGACTTCTTTACGGATCTTGGATTCATATCCAACACCCTCCTTTCTTCTATTTCTTGTAGTATGTTGTCTTTCAATTCAGCCATCATATCGTTCACCACCGGCACGATTGTGGTTTGTAATCTATCAATATACTGTGATAGACTATTTTCTAGAGCTTTTCCGACCTCCTCGGAAATCTTAGCTTTCATTTGTTCAGTCAATTGAGATGTCGAATCATCTCCGGTTACTCCAGACATTTCTTCAACTGAAACATCCATCACGATTTATCAATAATTATTTAATTCATTTCTGTCTTATTATACGGAAATTTATATCATTCTCACTCAGTCATAAATAATGTGTTATTCTTTTTCGGTCTGGTCAAGTATATATCTTGCCTTACCTTTCTTACTTAGTGTATTTTCCCGGGTTCGAGCGTATTCATACACTCCTCCCATCTTTCCATAATCTTGAAGTTGAAATGTTTACACTAATTGTTAAACATTTCATTTATGACATATGCGTCATTCATTTTGATCTAGCCAAGTTCACCACTTGCTTAAACCATTTATGCTTAGTGCACTTTTCAGGGTTTGAGTGTGTAAACACGCACTTCCCATGCATAACAATTCAAATTTCCTTTGTCTAGTATTCTAGTAAGTCTACTAAAGCAATTAATTCTTACCGGACGATCGATCAAGCTTGAACCGAACATTTTGTTAACAACCTTGAGCTCTGATTACCAACTTGTAACACCCGTCTAATTTTACTTGAATTTAATAATTCATACCATTTTAGACAAAAGATGCCTAATTAACATAGATTTCATAAGTTAAGTTCATAAGTAGCAAAAACCTTAGTCAACTAACGACTAAGTTAAAACATTTAAAAGTTGTTTAACAATTTGTTTACATTCCATAAACATAGTCTATTAAGGATTAAAATATTGCGGAAACTTGTAAATTGTATTCGGTTCTTCAAAATCTAGCTCGATCATCTTCCGGTTAGTTTCCAACATCACCTAAGATCAAAACCACAACAATTGTTAGTTTTGATAAAGTTAAAATGGATATAAACAAGTTCCAAGAGTCAAATGGTCAAATTTAATTTTTTTCCTGGATCGGGGGGGGGGGGGGGGCGTGACGCCAAGGGCCTTGGCGTCACGCCTAGCCCTTGTTTTCACAGAATGTTGTTTGTTGCTGATGCTGTACATACCCAGCTCAATGTTTATTCAAGGTCCAACTTAAAATGGCCATAACTTATGATTTGTAAGTCCGTTTTTAGTGATTCTTTTTCCTATACGTCTGTAATTTCATTACCAACGTGCCTATTTCGATAGTCGTGCCAAAACTTCAACTTACGGACATAAAGACTATATGTCATTATGCATTTATTCGACTCATTTCTACTTGACCCAATTTACTACCATTTAGCTAGTAAACTTATGATACTTTATACCCAACATCCCGGGCTTATCATCACTCACATTTCTTTACCAATCTCATGGCTTAATGCTCTTGTGATTGCCATCTTCATTTGACTCTCTAAAACACTAAAACAACAATTTACACAATTATTCGACCCGTTTGGCTCATCTTATGGAATTCCCCAATATGATGACTATCAAACGATTCTTTGTCACTCTTAGACTAGTAATTTAAGTAACGATCATGGTCGCTACAATCGACACCATAATTATACTAAATTGAGACTTCGCAAAATTTAACAACATTTCGTTTAATGTAACGGGTCAAGTTACATACTTGCATAACTAAACAACATTATCAACCAACAATTCTAATTAACTATTTTGACCCGTTTGTTTGTCGAGTGAACTTCGTCACTTCTATGACATACCAACTCACAATTGACACTACATTCTCATTAACTTTTCTAAGACTATTGTTTATACACAATGTAACGAAACCGAAGTTACGTACCTTTAAAGCACACCTTTCAAGCATGTATCACCTCCGGCTTGTTCGCTTGACGTTCTGGATTCTTTGCCTAAAGAGTTCAATTCACAATAAGTTTAGAACTCTTTCACAAGCTTCAACGCATAATTCTTTACAATGATCAAGTCTGTGTTTTCACTCAACTTTTAACATTTTAACCCCCATTTAGGCGTTTTATCAAACACCTAGCGGGTCAGATTTCTACATGATCTAAACCAAGCTCATGACTTGAGTTTATCACCCTAATTAACTTCAATTAGACTATATACACGTATTTTAACATCATCATTTCAGAAATCACTTTCTATGACCCATATTACACTAGAATAATCATTCTAAACCCTAGTGTTTACTAGTTTCCCACAAAACCCATGAATCACCTTCAATGTGTTCATGAGATTTTCAGGAATTAGCCATGATTTCGCATGTTATTGTCTAGGTTTTACTCCTAGACACTATATCAACCCTATTCTACCCAAATAGCAAACATGCAACATCAATTTTCAGATTTCCCAATTTTATGAGAATTTCAAACAGAGAATTAACAGCAAATTTTACATACCTTGTAATCCCCTTGTGATGAGGATCACTAATCTATGTTCAGATTTTGATTTGGGACAGAAATTAGCCTTCAATTGATCAATTTTGTGGAGTTAGGGTTGGATGAGGAGTCCTGGTCGCCCTTTTTCCTTGTCTGGTTCGACCTCAAACACAGACAAGTGTGTTTGAGTTTCTAATGTACTTGTTTTATTAATATTAGTTTTAGTTTAAACACAATTGGTCCCTCAATTTTCACCCTTTATTTATTTTCACTTCTAAACTACTCACAACTCATTCTCTAACTAGGTTAACATTATTCCTAGTTAGTTTATAATTCTTATTTATTCGCAATGTTATTGTAATATAAGAATTCGTATTTTTCGGGATGTTACATTAGTCCCTTTAAATAGTCACATATACATTAAATCGAGTATAAATTAATAGTAGCGAAATTAACACAATTGCAGGTTTCCCTTACCTTCAAAATAGCAGTAGCGAAATAATCTCAAACGAATTTGACGATGATTAATTGGTCTCGGGTGAAACATCAAACCGGAATGGTGATAAAACATCACGAAATTGTATATAGAATTAGTGGAAACATCGAGCTCGATGAACCCCATCTCCTATCTTCCTCCTTCTTAAATGGCTTGTCAATAAATGGGCATTCTTAAACGAATGGGAAACCCTAAAACATCCTTTCTGTCAATCTCACGCCCATAAAATAAACGAAGAAAACCCCTAACAGTATCACTTAATTTTGGTTATTCTATATCACTTGATGACTTTCAAGACGAAACCAAAAAAACCTTAATCATTAAAAAAAGAAATTTTGTGAAGATTACCAATGAAATCCCAATAAGAGGTGCAGACTTGAAACCCTAGAACGACAAAAGCGAAGAGTTGAAAATATGAAATCCTAAATGACGCAGGTGGCAAATATCGTCGTCATCTTCATCTCCTTCATCATCTGAAGGATACAAAAACACATAAACTTATTCGATTTAAAACTTAGGTTTTTTGAAGCATGAAGAGTAGATCCGATAAAAAAGAAGCAGTTGATGAAACCTTAACTATATCAACTAAAATAAAAATTTACCTGAAATCGACACCGAGGATCAAGAGCAGTAAGATCATGGACCATTTGCAGAGATCAGATCGATCAGATGGAGAGATCACATAGATGCGGCTGAAGGATTTAGGTCAGAAGGAAGCGGAGCTGTATGAAGAGATAGAGAATTAGGTTTTCAATACATTTAAATGTCGGGTTATAGTATGAATCCAGCACTTACCCATATAATGAAAAAAGAGACCCGGATTTTTGGAGCCAAAAAGCAAAATCTAGTGCCCTCATAGCTTCACATATCAGCAAAATTTAACACATTTATTATATATAATAGATTTGTTCTACTTAAACAATTAAATTAAAGAAATAAATAAAAAAAATGTTGTTAGTGTTTTATGCATTTGTTTCTCTCTCTCTCTCTCTCTCACACACACACACACACTACTTCTGGTTATCTTTTATGCACTACGTACAGGTACATTATACGGTTTTCAACATATTATTGAATTTGGTTCGAAAAAAAAGGTGCATGTGTGTGTAATTTTCTTACTTCTGGGGCTAGGTTACCAACATAAACTGTTGTGTACTGTGGATTATTCTCAGGAGCATCACTGATATTAGTTGGCTCTTTACCCTCCTCTGTAAAATCAAGGATAACAATGAATTACTATAAGCCTGACTTTACCATACTCAAGATGATAGCTTTTGATGGGTAGGGTATGCATAAAGTTCTGATATTGCTCACCTGAAGACCCATTTGTTAGCTCCACTACACTTTTTGAATCTGAAGCCTGTTTTTCATCACCAATACCAGCACCTTTTGTGGCCCAATTGCAGCGTATCTGCCTACTTCCAAGCCACTTCCCTGTTAAGTCATTTATAGCACTTTGAGCATCCTGAGCAAGATATACACTAAATTATTTTTTGTACGAAGAGATGATTAATAAATAAAGGCTTCCAAATATTTTCTTCTAACACAGATGTGGAGAGTTGCACACAAGACATAAATGGGTCTATTTGGGTTATGTCATATCTTTGGGAGGATTACGGGTTATCTTGAGAGGAGAGCGGGTCATTTGGGTTATATCATATTTTTGGGAGATCAACTGGTAAAGAATCTTGTTGGTTAAAAGAAATCATGTTAAATGAGGATTAAAAGTCACCCAAAGTGTATATTTACTGCATTAAATTCCTAAATCATTTTCTTCAAATCATATACCTTCTGTAATCATATTTGACACTAATTATTAATTAAAAAATGGATTTTTTTTGCTAAGTGATTTAAGTCAACCTAACCCATTTTGACTCGTAAAAAGGTAGCCAAATAACCCATTACCTAACCCACCAGGCCACCAGTCCTACTCATTTTGCCAGCCCTATCTACAAGGTCAAGTGGTACAGCAAATTATTGTTTGCAACTCTCTCCACCTGTATTCCATTATAAAATGGAAGCCGAGCAAACCATTTCCTTGCATAGTTCCACAAAGAAAATATAACCTGTTGGTCTCGAAAAGAAACAAACCCAAAACCATGTGAACGTCCAGTTTTCTGATCCCACATAACCCTTGCATCCCTATAATGAAGCAAAAGACATCAAACATAGAAAATAGAATAGTGTCCACATGTGTATGTAAGAGAGAGAGAGAGGGAAAGAGGGGGGGGGGGGGGAGTACTCACGATAGATTTTCAAAAACTTTATGAGATTTGAAAAAAGAAAATCATACTTGTCGGTTCCATGGATACCAATTTGTGCCCTCAATATATCATCTGCCTGAAAAACAAACACAAACCCATATCAAACAAAATGATCATAATCTACAACCACAATTAATAAAAAAATCAATCAATTAATTAAAACGAACCTCTTGAGACCAAAGTCATAGGACAACTCAGAAAACCTTAACATCTGATCAAGATTGGGATTTGCCCAACTCAGAAAAAAATGCTTCTTTCCTCCGCTTTTGAATAACGGAAAAGATATAGAAGAAACTTAACCATCTTTCAATTGATGAATTTCTAGAAATAGTTTATTTGTTATCTTATTTCAACTACAAAAATCTAACTTCATGCAAAGCTCATAACAATATACAAGTCCATATCGTGTTGTGTTGGCCCTTTTTATCACTTCATCAACATCTCTGCCATCAATACATATCATGAGATTATAACAGGACTTGAAGTTTGTAAATAATGTTATAACGTGTTATGATTATTATGTGGAATTTACTTGAATTTCAAGATGGTTTTAACAGGACCAAATATCTCATCTTGTGCTATCAGCATATCATCCTGTTTAAAACATAATTTAATAGTAATGATCATTAACTTCCATATTTTGGACACAAAATAGATAAATCCAGAGTTAGTTGGCAAGATATAGTACCTTAACATTTGAGAAAACAGTCGGCTGGATACAATAACCTTGGGAACCGATTCTGTCACCTCCACATTCGAGGGTGGCATTGCTTTCAATCCCAGATCTTATGTACCGTAGAATTTTTTCAAATTGCTCTGAGTCAATTTGAAATTTTCATATTGTTTATAATCATATATAGAGGTAGCAATTTCAACTGGTTTACGTAATATCTTAAACGGGTTAAACTTGATAAGCTAAAAGATTTGAAACTGAAGAAAACATGTCAAATGGGCAGAACGGGTGCTGACCCAAGTCTATAAAAAAAACAGGTACCTGAGGGCCTTGTACAATGTTCTTTTTGAAAGGATCACCAACGGTACGACTTTGAGCCCGTGCTTTTGCTTTCTCCCAAAACTCATCATAAACACGCTCATGAACGAATGTACGAGAACCCGCGGCACAACATTGACCCTAGACTTGCCCAAATACCTTAAATTAGCTTGTGTTTTACAAATGTTTAGAACAAAATAAATCAAATATATGTAATTATATAAATTGCAAACTTGATTGAAGAAAAGAGCCATGTGTGCTTGTTCTACAGCCATATCAATGTTAGCATCTTCAAACACGATAAAAGGCGATTTTCCTCCAAGCTCTAAAGTCACAGGCTTAAGATTGCTTTTTGCAGCCAATTCTTGCACAATTTTACCGGTATCTGTTGATCCTATAAAAGCTAACTACAAATGCAAGTATTAAATCATTAAAACCGTTGCTAGATCTGATTCTACTTACAAATAATATACTAATTTAGACATTAGCTACTTACCTTATCGACATCCATATGGCTAGCAAGAGCTGCACCAGCAGTCGGGCCATAGCCCGGAGCTATATTAAGAACACCAGGAGGAAGACCAGCCTACCCCACAAAAACTTTTTAGTCGGTGTCACACCCCGATTTCCACGTGTCACCGGTGGGCCCGGTGGGGGAGTATCGTGACGTCATGGTTGGCAACGTAATAGTCAAACAACACAATATAATAATGCACAGCGGAAGCAATTTAAAAGATATAATACAACCGAATTTATTATTGTAATATCAATTGTCACAATATTCGGAAGTTTATCCATAGAAGGATCGAACAAAAATGGAAACAATAGTTCAACAGACTTCAGGCATCTTAAGCTTGCGAGACTCTTTATTGATGCTAAGGAGACAATCCAGCCAATTACGTTTAGTACCTGCATTTAGTCTTTTTGGGAAAATACGTCAGTTTACACTGGTAAATACAATCAACTGACTCGTTTTGGAAAATGATTTAAAAATTGGTTTGGATGCACATGGCATAAATGTTTTATAATATGATTAAAATGCACAGAGGCAAGATTAATCTTTTTAACTTGGGAGAATTATTTAATATTATAATCTTGTGAACGAAGGTTTTATAATAACCTATTAGAATCCTAACGGGCCTTTAATTAAGCTTAAGCTTAGACCGGCTAGTTTCAAAGATACGGTTCGTAAGCACGATTAAGCGAAGACCGGATAGAATGTGATTTAGACCCGACAAGTTCAGAGACTTGTTTAATATGGGTTTATTATTCACATTCTGGATTTTGAGATAAAACCGTTAAGGTTTGACCCGTTTCGGCTAATTTATGTAAACTGGTTACATAAACCGAACCGTACGCATAATAAGTGTGACGGGTATTCATGAGAGCTATATACAGGTTTCCTAAGTTAATTATGCCTCAAATATGTTGCGACATCAGTAAGATGTCTTTCATTATGCCCGAAACGAGTTAAACACAAACTAGGCCCCGTAGGGGTAGTTTGGTCATTTAAAAGTTTATAAAAGAGTTTACGTGACAACCTGAGTTACAGGTCTGATGTAATCAGAAATTATACTCAATTTGCTAAGTTATATCAGTAGGTTAAAGCATGTATGTGAAATTTATCATTTTTAACCAACTATGCCCCGTAGGGGTATTTTGGTAATTTCACATAAGCCGGAAAAGCTCAAAACTGAAGTCTGAGTTTATCAACCTTTGCTTACTGTTAAAATATAATAATTTTCCTCTTATATCAGTAGGTATCAACCCGGGTATGTCCAATATGATTTTAAAACATACTATGCGTTAATAACGCTAAATAAGGCGATTAAAGGCCATTACCGGGTTCGGTACTTAAATCTGATAACTTTATATTTCTAGAAGGCTTAAAATAATTTATTTATCATATGTTATCAGTAGCAAAAGGTTTGGAGTCGTTTAGATTTGTAAAACTCATTTTATGGCCCGTAAGGGCAAAACCGACAATTACCGGATTAAGCCTACGACTACTAGTTATGCTCCGCCTAAAATTAATTAAAAATCTTTAAAAATCCCAAAATAATATATTACATCATTGGGTAAGAGATTTGGTATTAAAAAGTAGGCTTAACTAGGCTATACGCTAATTACGCCGTTTTATTAACATAAAGCATTAATTTTGCGATATTGAGCATAACTCTTAATCTACAAGTCAAACTGATGTCAAACTTTGCATACAATTTTATATATCAGTATTTAAGGTTTCTACACTTTTACATTTTCATAAATCACGTTTTAAGGTAATAAGGGCATAACGGTCAACATATGAGCAATTAACGGAAACATGCATATTAATTGGATAACTAATGAACCAAGGTGTATAATCACAGAGGGTTGTTCTAACATGTAACCTAGTCCAATTAAAGCTCTGAGGCATTTCTAAAACATGCCTAAACGGGTCAGAACTGAAAGTCAAAGTGAAAGTCAAACTATGTGACTTTCGGTTCCGAACCGGGTCTAAACAGGAAATTGTCGGGTTGAACATGTTTAGACATGTTCTTACACTTATTACTAAGTTATAACAATGATCCAACAGGTTGTATATGATCTACAATGTTAATTATGCATAAATGGCATTTTAGACTTCCTGTTGACTTTTTAAGTAAAGGTTTGACCCGACTTTTGACTTGGTTAGAGTGATGATCAGGGGAAACCCTTTTGAGGTTTTATTACCCACATAAATACCATCTTATATCTACCTTTGATTCGAGAATTGACTGAGCCGTTATTGACTAATCTTGAAGTCAAACCGTAATTACGACGGTTTGACTTTTAGCCTAAATACTAAGCTAAACTCAATTAAAGAAGGACTAGTAGACTTACAAGAGTCCTATGCACGAGATAAGATCAGTTGAGGCTGCTTGGGAGCTCCAGAATTGATCCAAATGGGCAGATGAAGGTGTGAGGAATGAATTGAAAGTCATGGCCTTTATATAGTGAAATTTTCACCACAAGAACTTGACACACAACTCTATAATCGTCCACAACCATCCAACATGTGTCTCTAGGGTCTAGGAACATTTTAGGGGTCGCCCATGAGTGAAAAATACCAACAAGATCGGTCAAAATCGTGCAAAACGGGCTGTAGCAGGTTTTTCTGCATCTGGGCTCCTGAGGCGGCCCGCCTCAGGTTTGGTTATATGCCACGCGGGCCGCGTGGCCCTTCTGATCGTCCAAAAACGTTTTCAAGCTTCCACAACTTGTCTCTTGGCTCTTCGGAAGGTCAACTAGCATTATTTCTTGCAATTTGACCCCCTTATCTTTACCCACAAGGGCTTTAGGACTTATACCCACTTTGCCAAGTCCCTGAACACTTCCGGTTAACCCGAAAAGTCTTAACTTTCAATGTATGCACTTTAACCCCTCGCATACGAATTTGGTCATAACTTTCTCATACGATAACGAAACTTAATGAAATTTTAATCGTGCATTCAAGTGAGTATAATTAACATTTACAAAGCTTCGGGTTTGTCAAAAGGTCACTCAGAGGTATATCTTTAAACATGTTGACACATTTAACCCCTGTAGTTTGTAATCTCTCACTTTTAGCTTCGTATGATCCATGATTTATTCGTTTGATGTTATAAACATCATGTAGGGTTATTATGAAGTATATTTATTCACAGTTGACACTTAGAATACGTACAATCACGTACTTTCCCTGTTTGTCAACTTTAGTCCTTTTATAACATTCTTTCACACGTTCAAACTTTATGACACGTGTCAACACATTATAGGACGTGAATTTTCGAGGTGTTACATCCTCACCCCCTTAAAATAAATCTCGACCCGAGATTTACTGAAATAAGTAAGGGTACTTTTCTTTCATCGTGGATTCAACCTCTCACGTGAATTCGGGGCCTCTACGGGCATCCCATTTGACCTTTACAATAGGTACGTGCTTCCTTCGAAGCTTCTTCACCTGTCGATCTTCAATTGACAAAGGTTTTTCAACAAATTTTTAAGCTCTCGTCTATATCTGTATAGGGTATTACCAGTGATTCGTCAGCGAAACACTTCTTCAGATTGCAGATGTGGAACACATTGTGAATTCCACTGAGCTCTTCTGGTAAGTTTAACTTATAGGCAAGTGACCCGATACATTCGTTAACCTCGAAAGGTCCTATGTATCTCGGGCTTAGCTTGCCTTTCTTACCAAACCGCATCACTCCCTTTCAGGGTGATACTTTAAGCAATACTTTATCACCTACTTCGAAGTGAAAAGCTTTACGCTTCGGATCTGCGTAGCTCTTCTGCCTATCCCGGGCAGCTTTGAGACGGTCACGAATCTGGACAATCTTGTCCGTCGCTTCGAACACGATCTCTGGTCCTGATAACTGCACATCTCCAACTTCCGCCCAACAAACGGGCGATCTACACTTTCTACCGTATAATGCCTCGAAAGGCGCGGCCTTAATGCTGGTATGGTAGCTATTGTTGTAGGAGAATTCGATTAATGGTAGGTTCTTATCCCGACTACCTCCCAAATCGATCGCACATGCACGCAGCATGTCTTCCAACGTTTGAATAGTACGCTCACTCTGACCGTCCGTCTGAGGATGGTAAGTCGTACTAAAATTCAAACGCGTGCCCAAAGATTGTTGGAAACTCTTCCAAAATGTGACGTGTACCTAGTATCTCTATCAGAGACAATAGCCACAGGTATGCCATGTAAGGCTACAATCTTATCAACGTATAACTGGGCTAACATGTCGGAGCTATAAGTCTCCTTGATGGGTAAGAAATGTGCTGACTTAGTCAGTCTATCAACCATAATCCATATTGTATCATTTACTTTCCTTGTCTTGGGTAACTTGGTAATAAAATCCATAGTTACCATTTCCCACTTCCACGTAGGAAGTTCGAGCTGTTGTAGCAAACCTGACGGTTTCTGATGCTCAGCTTTGACTTGCGCATACGTCAAGCATTTAGCTACATAGGTGGCTACAGACTTCTTCAAGCCTATCCACCAATAATTTTCCCTTAGATCCTGGTAATTGGACTTACCAATCTATTGCCCTTACAATAGATGTTTATCATTCTATCTTTACAGGGTTTCCAGGGGAGCAGCCTTGATGCTTACATACCAACTATCATAGACAAGCTTATCTTAAGGTGAGATAGTTATTCCAACCACTACTTAACAAATTATAAGGATTAGTTGATCCTTGAAGTTAGTTGAACAAATCGACGATTCAGAACAGTTGATGGCGATTTCTTGATTGTTGTCTAATTAGGGTTGCGGTAACTAATGCATAAGCAAAATGAACCGTCTTTCTTATTTAATAATATAAAACCCTCAGAAGATTGAGTCAGGCTATATGAGCCTATGTCTTAAAACCTACTTAATCAAGGTTTCAATTATTCCATAATCAATATGGAGTTTTCACAATACTCCAGCCCACAGCGGGATACAAATCTTAATTCTACCTGCCTTCCATGAGGTAAGCAGGGAAACTTATGAGAAGATAATCAAGATGCAGGGAGGTTATAGAGATTTCCATATCTCAGGCTCCAGTTCACTCATCAACGCTTGTGTCTAATAAGTGACACATTCATGTTATGAGTCCTCATATTCCGTTACCAGGGAATATTTATTTGGACAATTTTATTCTGGATATCTTCTTTGAATACTACTAGTCGACTTTAGTACAATATGACCATTGGGATATCTCAGGGGTTCCATGTATTAAACCTCCATGCTGATCAGACATGGAAATAATCTATGGGACACACTAGGATACGCCAATCCTCATATGACACTTTTATCAAACATAGTTTGGTATTCGCAGGCGATAGAAAACAATGAGAAAAATAATTAAAATAACATATGTTGTCGTACTCTATGCAAAGAAAGAGTGCTCTTAGATTTTCGGAAGGACTCCTTGCCGATCCATAAGATCTACAATGTTAATTATGCATAAATGACATTTTAGACTTTCTGTTGACTTTTTAAGTAAAGGTTTGACCCGACTTTTGACTTGGTTAGAGTGATGATCAGGGGAAACCCTTTTGAGGTTTTATTACCTACATAAATACCATCTTATATCTACCTTTGATTCGAGAATTGACTGAGCCGTTATTGACTAATCTTGAAGTCAAACCGTAATTACGACGGTTTGACTTTTAGCCTAAATACTAAGCTAAACTCAATTAAAGAAGGACTAGTAGACTTACAAGAGTCCTATGCACGAGATAAGATCAGTTGAGGCTGCTTGGGAGCTCCAGAATTGATCCAAATGGGCAGATGAAGGTGTGAGGAATGAATTGAAAGTTATGGCCTTTATATAGTGAAATTTTCACCACAAGAACTTGACACACAACTCTATAATCGTCCACAACCATCCAACATGTGTCTCTAGGGTCTAGGAACATTTTAGGGGTCGCCCATGAGTGAAAAATACCAACAAGATCGGTCAGAATCGTGCAAAACGGGCTGTAGCAGGTTTTTCTGCATCTGGGCTCCTCAGGCGGCCCGCCTCAGGTTTGGTTATATGCCACGCGGGCCGCGTGGCCCTTCTGATCGTCCAAAAACGTTTTCAAGCTTCCACAACTTGTCTCTTGGCTCTTCGGAAGGTCAACTAGCATTATTTCTTGCAATTTGACCCCCTTATCGTTACCCACAAGGGCTTTAGGACTTATACCCACTTTGCCAAGTCCCTGAACACTTCCGGTTAACCCGAAAAGTCTTAACTTTCAATGTATGCACTTTAACCCCTCGCATACGAATTTGGTCATAACTTTCTCATACGATAACGAAACTTAATGAAAATTTAATCGTGCATTCAAGTGAGTATAATTAACATTTACAAAGCTTCGGGTCTGTCAAAAGTTCACTCAGAGGTATATCTTTAAACATGTTGACACATTTAACCCCTGTAGTTTGTAATCTCTCACTTTTAGCTTCGTATGATCCATGATTTATTCTTTTGATGTTATAAACATCATGTAGGGTTATTATGAAGTATATTTATTCACAGTTGACACTTAGAATACGTACAATCACGTACTTTCCCTGTTTGTCAACTTTAGTCCTTTTATAACATTCTTTCACACGTTCAAACTTTATGACACGTGTCAACACATTATAGGACGTGAATTTTCGAGGTGTTACAGTCGGTTATTTTTCAATTACAAGTATATATTTTTATAGTATAATCTTTATACAATCTAAGAGGTTGTATATGTATAAAATTGTGACACCTGTGTCACTTAAACCATCATACAAATACCAAACCAATGAAATATTGTGTTTCATACTTGGGATTTGTATAAATATGTGTATCGTTTGCACATATAAATTCTTGTTCGATTTCGAGCCTTAAATCGCTTTCTGGAAGGTTATACGCGATCTAATATGTAAATATAACCAGTTTAATGCAACAAACACTCCGGAATAGTGAAATAGGCTTAACATACCTTAAATAACCTTTACATAACTTAGAAATAAGTTTTGGAAGGTTTGGTGTGGCGAAATCAAGTTTATTCAATCACTGGGACTATTTGCGTCAACTTGCAAAAGTCTGCCGATTCGTAAGGCAACGTACAGCCCGGAACATGATCATAAGCTAAACATACCATAAATAACCTAAACATAGCTTAGAAATAAGCTTTGAGTGGTTCGGTGTGAGTAAATATGCTTATTTGATCTTACAGGGACTAAAAGTGTCAAAAACGGCGTAAGTTTGCATTTTCGCGCATATCTTACGTTCCGAATATATCCGTACATCCAAAAATTTATGTAATCATTAAAATATTTTATTTTAGTGATTGGCATAATAAAATTTCATTCGTCGTTTAATTTGGATCGTTTTGGCGTTCGTTACGACTTCCGTCGTAATTAACCGAACAACGCAACCGTACGACCAAACGAACCAACATCCGAGATATTTTTGAGCATATTTTAAGTTCCCTATACTTTAACTTCATTTTAGAGCTTTGAAATGGGGTTAACGGGGCTTAAACGTGTAAAAAATGCATCAAAAATCAAGTTTCTCAAGTGCAGGGACTAAATTGTCAATTTCTGAAAGTTGCTGGTCTGCAAGTAGCTTACGGACCATTTTGCCCATATCCTTACGGTCCGTAAGGCATGCCCAGCAACCAGAGATCATATTTTGTAATCTGTTTGATACTTTAGGGGCTGTTCTTGCAAGTTCTTGGTGTGGCAGCCAAGTTAACACCTCTCCAAGCAAATTAGCTGGCCTCTAACACTTGTATGGCTAGGATTTCTCGCTTCTTGGCCACACAAACACATGTCTTGATCTTGTTGATCACCAACAAGTATAAATAGCATGGCCAGCTTCCTCATTCTTTGCTCATTTCCTTCTTTTCTCCTCTCTAATCTGGATTGGGAGCTCTCTCATCTGATTGGAAGCTTATTCTTTGTAGAAAAGATAGCAAGGACCTTTTGTGAGCATTCTTTCATTCTTTTTATTTATGTTAGTGCAGAAAGTCAAACGGTTTGGCCAACAGTTTGACTTTCAGTTTTGACCATCAATTGGTCAAGTCAAAGTTCAATTGAACTTTGCAACGTGATTGTAATCACGATGGTTATAATCCTTAGCGATTATACCTACTGATTACCACGTTAACTAGGCGTAGTGACGAGTCAAAGTTTCGGTCAAAATGCGTTTTTTTGGACGCATTTTGCAACGGAACTATTTTTGGGTATCAAAACCCATTATTTTGATACCAAATCAGTTTTCTAAGTTAGTTAAACATGTTTTGACATGTTTAACTCGTCACTATTAGTTTAGTGCTTGTTTAGGGTCGTAAGTTAAGCGGTCTAAACAACCGCTAATACTTTCGAACCCGGCCCGTTTGGTCGATCATTAAGATCCGACCAAGCATGATTAGTGATCATAGTTGCATAGGGAATAACCACTGAGGTTATACCTTATGATCACATAGGATTGGTTAGTCATTTGCTAGTTAGCTTGTATGCCCATAGAAAATGACCAAAATGCCCTTTTAAAGCATAAATCCGTAATGTGCATATGTGAACATATTTTTGACATCTAATCTGAATTAGTAACACGTTAGGGTATAATTGGGCATGTAAGACTTGACATAGCTCATAGATAACCATCCGAACATAGTTTTGCGCAACCGACACGTTATAGTAGCTTATGCTACCATAATGGGTCGAAACGGGTCAAAAGCACTTAGGTAGACTTTCAAATCAGAATGTTAGCTCTACTAAATCATACCATATGAGTTCAATTACTTATTTGATTTATAGAACATCATTCTATCCTATCTACCGGTTTAGGAGCCGTTTAATAACATAGTTACCTATATTAGGTGCCGTTTGATTCCGTACTCCCTCTAGCTTTGCTTGGTTGTTATTCAAGACTTCTAAGCACCCTCAAGTGAGTACATAGTCCCCTCTTTTACTGTTTTCAAACTATTTTGGGGTGAAGCATGTGTACCTATCTGTTATGTTTATGATTTCAAAGTATAATTGATTATACATATTAGTACTTATCTTTTGACAAACCGAATGATTATTTATGATCTAAACACTGATTTTTCAATGATTATAAAATAAATTGTTGGATAGTACATATTTTGTTCACCAGACCGATTGGTAGTATGATATAGCGCTATAGGATTTGACACCCCATTCCTGTTGTCATGGAATGTCTGAAACCAATTTGTTTCTCCATCCAAATAGGGATTGCCTTTGTGGTATCCCTATAGTCTCAAAGGTGTATTTTGATGCACTAGGTCTGACTGAATTCTTAAATCACATTTTATTTGTATATTTTATTATACTCCCAAAAAGTATAATTTGATATACTCTCATGTGTGATATTGTACAAAACAACATATATTTTATTAAACTACCAAAACATAATTTAAATATGTTATTTATTCAACCAAAACATAGTTTAATATGTTATTTGTAAATCCAAAGTATAATTTTGATATACTACCAAAAACGATTATTTTGACTACTAAAGTATATTTAATATACTATCTGTTTAACGATTTTGGAACCGAAATATATTTTGATATATTACCTAATCGACTTTCTTAAAACCAAAGTATATTCTTATATATACTTCAAACATTTTATCCAAAACATTATTTTATAAACTCATTTTACTTGATTATTTATTTATGCATCATTCTTTTATATCATCAAATTTCTCCTAAATTTTCTCATGATTTTTATAAAGAAAATATTTTTAAAGATTCATGACTATTTTAAAACATTCTTTTAAACTTACAAGTCATGAATCATGCATAAACAAAACCTATGTATCTCACAGGCATTTTTATGCTGACGTACCTATTTTTACACATGTTTCAGGTACTGCTTTGCGATGATTGTTGATACATGCTATACATAGGATGGACTCGTGCCTTAGCGACTTTAAAACTTGAAAGATAATAATTGTATTTGTTTGAATTGTAATAAACAGTGAGTTCAATAATTCAATAAAACAAAATTATTTAATCCATGGTTGTGAAACAATGATTCTGTTACAACACTCCCCGACGTTTCCGCCACGTTTTGTTGTTTTACGTGGTCGGGGTGTGACAAAAATAAACTTTGGACGACTTTAACTAATTTTTTTCATTGACCCGTTTGAGACAAAACACAACGCCTTGCCACCTCTAAATTTCACCATAAACAAAAGTTTACAAGATACCTTATGAAGCAATTTTGCAGCATAAAAAGCGGTTAATGGAGTTTGAAAGCTGGTTTCAAAACAATAGTATTGCCAGTAACAATGGCGGGCACAATTTTCCAAGCAAGCATAGCAAGATGAAAGTTCCATGGAATAATCTGACCCGCAACCCCAATGGGCTCATGCAATGTTTGCACATTATAAGGCCCGTCTGCAGGAACCGTTAGCCCATGGATCTTATCCGCCCAACCTGCAATCTCCAAGTCACATAATATGCAATTTAACACATGCATGACAGTTTAGTATGATTTGTAATTAAGTATTTACCAGCATAATATCGAAATAAACGTGCAACCCCTAGTACATCAATTGTGGCAGCATGTTCATAAGGCTTGCCATTGTTCCATGTCTCAAGCGCTGCCAACTCATCAATGTGTTTATCTACCAAATCAGCAAATTATAAGAGCACTCGTGATATCTCCTGTTGGAAAAGAAAAGATAGTTAGTTACATAGAATCAAAACCATAAACTACAAGCTCCTCTATAGCTTCTAAAAAAATATAATATAAATGTACTGCATGAAATTAGAAAACATGTGCTAGTTATTTTAGCTATGTTATACCAAATATGAGGAAGGCAAATAGGTACAGATGATTTTCGACCCATAAAAATTATGAAGTGCTTTAAACAAAATTCATTTAATTCGAAAAGTAACAAATGTATGGCATTGCAGTTGTATTCAACGATGACATATAATATCAATTGATCTAGTACCAAATTTAGTATGATTGATTTATGCTATAGCAGTTGGTCCTTCACCTAAAAGATCCTTGCCTGTATTTTCTACCTTCTTGATCCAGTTCTTTCGGTCGATATTCTACATCACGAATTCATATTACACCTATTAATTCCAAACCCCCAAAAAAGAAGCAACACTATGCCAAACACATAAACATAAAAAGAAATATGTCGACCTAAAAATCATTGGTAGCAGACCACCTGTAGATATACACGTTATAGCACCGACTAAATGCACATAATTTAGATTAAAATTAACATTAAAGTTATTCAAATGATAGTGACTGATGAACATGATTGAGATCTTTTGCACCTTCTAAGATCTAAATGCCATGCCTTTTTCAAAGCGACTCGTTTTGACTCAAAGCACACTTCACCAACACCAGATAAACAACAAAAATCCTCCTTCCAACAGCTGCAATTTCACATAAAACTGATACGATTGTGTGAATGTATGATCCAACCCTTCGCTGCCGACACAAAGACAAACTACTCTTGTGGTTCTGTCATTTTATGATCACTTATGATCTCCCCGAAAATCTTAATTACACGTTTCTTTTTAAGAAACAAAGACAAATCTATAACAAGGTCTTCCTATCTTCATAGTTAGATTCTTGAAGATATTTAAAGTACCAAATGGAATTCACGGATTGAATTCCTGATATACTTTAAATACTCGTGTGCTCAATTAACAAGAAAAATTAACAAAATGAAGATCAAGATAAACAATTATGCGAGTATGTGTTTATGTGTTTTGCTCTATCTTTCATGTTTTTATGTGATTCATCCAAATCCTCATAGAATCTTCCATATATCTATATGAGGGATTCATAGTAGGATATCAAAAGGTACTATCTTAAATCCATAATGGACTTCTACGTCGTAGTTAAGTCCCTTGGATTATAAAGTACTATTCTATAATTGGACCCCTTGAGTGGTCTGGTTAAACAGATTGATTCAAAATTCTGGTTAGAAATATCATGTGATGATATAGTTGAAAAGATCCCTTAAGTGATCAATTTAAAAAGATCGTACGACGGTCTAGTTAAGAAGATCATGTGTTGATCTAATTAAAAAGATTGTCCGTTGATCTACTTAAAAAAATATCCTTTGGTGGTCTAGTCAAGCCGCTTCATGTTTATTCGATTGATTTTTTCCCTTACACATTATGAAATGAACTGTGCGGACTGTGCAAGGAGTTACATAATTATGGATGCATACATAACTATGGAATTCAGTGCACAGAAACCACAACAAATTTTGTCATGTGTTAAGACCTATAGTGATGAGAATAACGAAACGGGAATAATGTAGAAAGGAGCATGGTGGATACGCCGCTGGTACTTCCTATATATAAGTGTTCCTTATTACATTACGAACGTAGCGTTATTTAAGTTACTAGAAGTCCTGGACCTTGACTAATGTCATTTTATCTTAAACTCTCCAATTCTGATTTCAAGCACACACAAGTTTCCTATGATAGTCTTCATAAGAAACGTTCTTCTGTCTGTAGTTCGAAACTCCATGTTTTGTTACTACAAGGACTCCACTTTGACAGTTGAAAATTTCGCTAAGAATCCTAACATGGCCTAGAGTTTTACTTAGAGTTTAAGGGGTTCATTCGAAAGCGAAACAATCACAGTTGTCTTCACAAGTTTCCTCTAAAATTAAATTTCGGGACGAAATTTCCTAAAGTAGGGGAGACTGTGAGACCTGTGTCACTTCAACCATCATACAAATACCAAACCAATGAAATATTGTGTTTCATACTTGGGATTTGTATAAATATGTGTATCGTTTGCACATATCAATTCTTGTTCGATTTCGAGCCTCAAATTGCTTTCTGGAAGGTTATACGCGATCTAATGCGTAAATATAACCAGTTTAATGCAACAAACACTCCGGAATAGTGAAATAGGCTTAACATACCATAAATAACCTTTACATAACTTAGAAATAAGTTTTGGAAGGTTTGGTGTGGCGAAATCAATTTTATTCAATCACAGGGATTATTTGCGTCAACTTGCAAAAGTCTGCCGATTCGTATGGCAACGTACAGCCCGGAACATGATCATAATCTAAACATACCATAAATAACCTAAACATATCTTATAAATAAGCTTTGAGTGGTTCGGTGTGCGTAAATATGCTTATTTGATCTTACAGGGACTAAAAGTGTCAAAAACAGCGTAAGTTTGCATTTTCGCGCATATCTTACGTTCCGAATATATCCGGACATCCAAAATTTATGTAATCATTATAATATTTTATTTTAGTGATTGGCATAATAAAATTTCATTCGTCGCTTAATTTGGATCGTTTTTGCGTTCGTTACGACTTCCGTCGTAACTAACCGAACAACGCAACTGTACGACCAAACGAACCGACATCCGAGATATTTTTGAGCATATTTTAAGTTCCCTATACTTTAACTTCATTTTAGAGCTTTGAAATGGGGTTAACGGGGCTTAAACGTGTAAAAAATGCATCAAAAATCAAGTTTCTCAAGTGCAGGGACTAAATTGTCAATTTCTGAAAGTTGCTGGTCTGCAAGTAGCTTACGGACCGTATTGACCATATCCTTACGGTCCGTAAGGCATGCCCAGCAACCAGAGATCCTATTTTGCAATATGTTTGATACTTTAGGGGTTGTTCTTGCAAGTTCTTGGTGTGGCAGCCAAGTTAACACCTCTCCAAGCAAATTAGCTGGCCTCTAACACTTGTATGGCTAGGATTTCTCGCTTCTTGGCCACACAAACACATGTTTTGATCTTGTTGATCACCAACAAGTATAAATAGCATGGCCAACTTCCTCATTCTTTGCTCATTTCCTTCTTTTCTCCTCTCTAATCTGGATTGGGAGCTCTCTCATCTGATTGGAAGCTTATTCTTTGTAGAAAAGATAGCAAGGACCTTTTGTGAGCATTCTTTCATTCTTTTTATTTATGTTAGTGCAGAAAGTCAAACGGTTTGGCCAACAGTTTGACTTTCAGTTTTGACCATCAATTGGTCAAGTCAAAGTTCAATTGAACTTTGCAACGTGATTGTAATCACGATGGTTATAATCCTTAGCGATTATACCTACTGATTACCACGTTAACTAGGCGTAGTGACGAGTCAAAGTTTCGGTCAAAATGAGTTTTTTGGCACGCATTTTGCAACGGAACTATTTTCGGGTATCAAAACCCATTATTTTGATACCAAATCAGTTTCCTAAGTTAGTTAAACATGGTTTGACATGTTTAACTCGTCACTATTAGTTTAGTGCTTGTTTAGGGTCGTAAGTTAAGCGGTCTAAACAACCGCTTATACTTTCGAACCCGACCCGTTTGGTCGATCATTAAGATCCGACCAAGCATGATTAGTGATCATAGTTGCATAGGGAATAACCACTGAGGTTATACCTTATGATCACATAGGATTGGTTAGTCATTTGCTAGTTAGCTTGTATGCCCATAGAAAATGACCAAAATGCCCTTTTAAAGCATAAATCCGTAATGTGCATATGTGAACATATTTTTGACATCTAATCTGAATTAGTAACACGTTAGGGTATAATTGGGCATGTAAGACTTGACATAGCTCATAGATAACCATCCGAACATAGTTTTGCGCAACCGACACGTTATAGTAGCTTATGCTACCATAATGGGTCGAAACGGGTCAAAAGCACTTAGGTAGACTTTCAAATCAGAATGTTAGCTCTACTAAATCATACCATATGAGTTCAATTACTTATTTGATTTATAGAACATCATTCTATCCTATCTACCGGTTTAGGAGCCGTTTAATAACATAGTTACCTATATTAGGTGCCGTTTGATTCCGTACTCCCTCTAGCTTTGCTTGGTTGTTATTCAAGACTTCTAAGCACCCTCAAGTGAGTACATAGTCCCCTCTTTTACTGTTTTCAAACTATTTTGGGGTGAAGCATGTGTACCTATCTGTTATGTTTATGATTTCAAAGTATAATTGATTATACATATTAGTACTTATCTTTTGACAAACCGAATGATTATTTATGATCTAAACACTGATTTTTCAATGATTATAAAATAAATTGTTGGATAGTACATATTTTGTTCACCAGACCGATTGGTAGTATGATATAGCGCTATAGGATTTGACACCCCATTCCTGTTGTCATGGAATGTCTGAAACCAATTTGTTTCTCCATCCAAATAGGGATTGCCTTTGTGGTATCCCTATAGTCTCAAAGGTGTATTTTGATGCACTAGGTCTGACTGAATTCTTAAATCACATTTTATTTGTATATTTTATTATACTCCCAAAAAGTATAATTTGATATACTCTCATGTGTGATATTGTACAAAACAACATATATTTTATTAAACTACCAAAACATAATTTAAATATGTTATTTATTCAACCAAAACATAGTTTAATATGTTATTTGTAAATCCAAAGTATAATTTTGATATACTACCAAAAACGATTATTTTGACTACTAAAGTATATTTAATATACTATCTGTTTAACGATTTTGGAACCGAAATATATTTTGATATATTACCTAATCGACTTTCTTAAAACCAAAGTATATTCTTATATATACTTCAAACATTTTATCCAAAACATTATTTTATAAACTCATTTTACTTGATTATTTATTTATGCATCATTCTTTTATATCATCAAATTTCTCCTAAATTTTCTCATGATTTTTATAAAGAAAATATTTTTAAAGATTCATGACTATTTTAAAACATTCTTTTAAACTTACAAGTCATGAATCATGCATAAACAAAACCTATGTATCTCACAGGCATTTTTATGCTGACGTACCTATTTTTACACATGTTTCAGGTACTGCTTTGCGATGATTGTTGATAGATGCTATACATAGGATGGATTCGTGCCTTAGCGACTTTAAAACTTGAAAGATAACAATTGTATTTGTTTGAATTGTAATAAACAGTGAGTTCAATAATTCAATAAAATGAAATTATTTAATCCATGGTTGTGAAACAATGATTCTGTTACAACACTCCCCGACGTTTCCGCCACGTTTTGTTGTTTTACGTGGTCGGGGTGTGACAAAAATAAACTTTGGACGACTTTAAATAATTTTTTTCATTGACCCGTTTGAGACAAAAACAACGCCTTGCCACCTCTAAATTTCACCATAAACAAAAGTTTACAAGATACCTCATGAAGCAATTTTGCAGCATAAAAAGCGGTTAATGGAGTTTGAAAGCTGGTTTCAAAACAATAGTATTGCCAGTAACAATGGCGGGCACAATTTTCCAAGCAAGCATAGCAAGATGAAAGTTCCATGGAATAATCTGACGTGCAACCCCAATGGGCTCATGCAAAGTTTGCACATTATAAGGCCCGTCTGCAGGAACCGTTAGCCCATGGATCTTATCCGCCCAACCTGCAATCTCCAAGTCACATAATATGCAATTTAACACATGCATGACAGTTTAGTATGATTAGTAATTAAGTATTTACCAGCATAATATCGAAATAAACGTGCAACCCCTGGTACATCAATTGTGGCAGCATGTTCATAAGGCTTGCCATTGTTCCATGTCTCAAGCGCTGCCAACTCGTCAATGTGTTTATCTACCAAATCAGCAAATTATAACATCACTCGTGATCTCTCCTGTTGGAAAAGAAAAGATAGTTAGTTACATAGAATCAAAACCATAAACTACAAGCTCCTCTATAGCTTCTAAAAAAATATAATATAAATGTACTGCATGAAATTAGAAAACATGTGCTAGTTATTTTAGCTATGTTATACCAAATATGAGGAAGGCAAATAGGTACAAATGATTTTCGACCCATAAAAATTATGAAGTGCTTTAAACAAAATTCATTTAATTCGAAAAGTAACAAATGTATGGCATTGCAGTTGTATTCAACGATGACATATAATATCAATTGATCTAGTACCAAATTTAGTATGATTGATTTATGCTATAGCAGTTGGTCCTTCACCTAAAAGATCCTTGCCTGTGTTTTCTACCTTCTTGATCCAGTTCTTTCGGTCGATATTCTACATCACGAATTCATATTACACCTATTAATTCCAAACCCCAAAAAAAAGAAGCAACACTATGCCAAACACATAAACATAAAAAGAAATATGTCGACCTAAATATCATTGGTAGCAGACCACCTGTAGATATACACGTTACAGCACCGACTAAACACACATAATTTAGATTAAAATTAACATTAAAGTTATTCAAATGATAGTGACTGATGAACATGATTGAGATCTTTTGCACCTTCTAAGATCTAAATGCCATGCCTTTTTCAAAGCGACTCGTTTTGACTCAAAGCACACTTCACCAACACCAGATAAACAACAAAAATCCTCCTTCCAACAGCTGCAATTTCACGTAAAAAATAAAACTTTTTATGAAATCATCACCAAACAATATACACAAATTCAACGATCAGAAGTTTGCAACTCCAAATTAGATATAACAACTTAAAAAATGAAAATCAACAGATTTGAAAGTAACTTCATTTAAAGAACATATCTAAATCTGAAAACGTCTCTGAAATCTTTATGCCATTCATCGCCTTGAACATCTTCAATCCTTGTAAATAATCAGGGGAAAGAAACAGATTGAGTGAAAACGATTATCAACAGGATTATTAAATTAGGGTTTTTTGAACCATGTAAAAACATGTAATTACTCACCTTCTGCTTGATTCATCCATCACCGGCACAAACAACGATTGAAACGCGGATAGAAAGAAACAGCGAGAGGATTGGGAAAGATGATGAAGTAGAACAATGAAGGGGGAAGGAATTCATACCTGATTATAGTTCACTGATTGGAAGAATAGAATGATGGTGAAGCAGAACAACGATGGAGAAGGGAGGTTTAGGGCACAAAGAAAGAGAAGCGGCGGTGAAAGAGATGCATATTAGGGTATTAGAACGCTTATAAAGTATCCATAATAGTGGGTCGGGTATAATCCAAATGGGTATTCTAGAAAGAATATAGGCGGACGGGATTTTCCCGCCAAAAAGCAAAATTTAGAGGCCTCCTAGCTTGACACATCAGCAAAAATTAACACATTTATTATATATAATAGATGAGGGTTGAGGAGCCCATTGTTTGGGATGGATTTTTACATAGGCGGTCACGTTAGCAGGGTTATCAACCTACTCAAGTGATGGGCCTGGGTGTAGGTAATGAGTCTCTTTTTTTATATATCTTGTTACTTTGTTTGGGTGTAATATTTATATGTGAAAATATTACACCGTTGTTTCTCGTGGTTTCTGTCAAATTTGAATGTCAAGTACTAATAGTTTTTTGTTGCAAAATCAGGTATTAACGTTTTATTTGTCACAATGTTGAGTACTAAGCCAGTCCTTGTTAATTTTTATTGTTAAGTTTTACTAAAATGCTCTTTAATAACCAGAGGTTATATTTTTGTTATTAATTATATTTGATCACAAGGGCTATATGGTAAATATGTTGAAACTACTTTAAGGGCGTGTATTGTAACTTCCTATTTGAAAACCCTAACAATCCTTCACACGTCGTTCTCCGACTCGTATTCGTCGATTGTTACACAAGTTTTCTTGTGACTCCAAAACGGTTTTGGTTGACCAAATTCATATCGAATAATACCCTACAACCATAATTCAAGCTTCTACGATTATAACTGAACCCACTGAACACTCCATCATCGCTTAATAATTCGTTTTAAGTGATTTGGCGTAACCGTCTTGTTCCCGACCTTGTGTAACGGCTTTGACAACAAATTCGTATAAAATAAACTCTCTGAAAGACTATTTGGACATTTCTGAACACACTCATACTCTTAATTCTTTTCTGCAAACTCCTGCCTCGGTCTATGCATCACCGGAGACTCGTAGAACTTCGGCAGTATGATTTCTTGCATCTTTTTGACGTTAGGTAAAAATTGATTCAAGCAATATATTAATTTTCGCATTTTGATCCGAAGCCCTCTATCAATTCAAAGGTGACAGTTATTGAATTTGATCGATAATGGAATTAGGGTTCTTATGATTCACTGTTTGGGAATTATTAGGATTAAAAAACAAATACATGTTAAATATAATTTATATTAGTTTTATTGGCAATTGCGAAATAGCTCTGTTGGTTAAGGGTGTACTTGGACATTGCAGGGACTCGTCACACCGATTCGTTTTGATTTTATATCTAATTAATTTATATATAATATAAGATTCTGAATTTTATAAGTTACAATAATAGGCCCTATGATCAAATATAAATAATTACTAAAATAGACCCTCTAGTTATTTAAAGGCATTTTAGTACGACTTAACAAAAAATTCAACAAGTTTTGGCCTTAGTACTCAACTTTGTGACAATTTAAAAAACGTTAATGCCTGATTTCCAACAGAAAACTATTAGTAGCTGACATTGAAATTTGATAGAAACCATATGGACCAGCAGTGTAATTTTTCCTTTATATGCTGATTTATTAATAAATCAACATATATCTTATTCAAAATAAATCAAGTTATAAACTATAATATGAAAATTCTCAATATTATGAAATTTTAAGAATTTTCCTATTTTCCTTTATAAGTTAGATTTATTTTATGATACATGAAATAACAATCATGCAATTTATTAATGGAAAGTTAACGAGGACAGAGGAACCTACATGTAAACAACTAGTTTTGATGGATCAGAGTTGACTCAACCATTTTGAAGATCCAAGAAGAAGCTAAAATACGAGGTCAATTTTGAAATTGACGGGCTGCAGGATTCTGAACGATGATCAGTTTCTAACACATAGTAAAGACAATTGGTACTGGATGGCTAACAAGGAGAAATTAACGTTTACGGTTACGAATGTAAAGAGATGGCTTGATAGTGGGGTCGCTCGAGATAATTGGTACAAGATGGAGTGGTGTAAGTGGGTGCCGAACAAGTGTAACATTTTTTGGTGGCGTGTTGAGATGGATAGAATTTCAACTAAAAGTACTTTAATGAGAAGAAACATTCATGTGGGTAGTGAGTTTTGTGTTTTCTGTGAAGATATGGAAGAGACAACGGAGCATCTTTTTACGGTTTGCGCTTTAACTTCTGGAGTTTGGCAAGGTATTGCAGAGTGGTGTAATGTTCCTAGTATTTTTTCTTTTGATATTCACGACCTGATCGAGCTTTACAAGAGGATTCCTGGATCGGATTTGAAGAGAAAGGTTTTTCAAGGTATAGTTATTATCACATGTTGGCGGATATGGAAGGCACCGAACGAAAAGGTTTTTTCTAATAGATTGACAACGGTGGTTTCTATTGTGGCGGACGTCAAAGCTTTAGGATTTCTGTGGTTTAGAAACAAATCCAATGATGTGTTGGTAGATTGGAAGAAATGGTGTAATTTCGATTTCATGTAATTTGGCTTTTTGTTTTGCCTTTTCAGCATCCGCCTTGGTGGCTGTGTTGGCGTTTTGGTGGTTTTGTTAATGAAAGTTATTTTTACAAAAAAAGGTCATTTTTGAAATATCATGAGCTTGGGAACGGAATATAAACTAGTCAATTCATTCTGATGATTCACATAAACCTACAAAATAATATGTTAAACAAAATTGTAATTTTCAAATCATGATTCAGACTATTCACAAAGATAAACTAGACAAGGTACAAAATCAATTCAAACTATCACAAATAGATAATTAGTTAATTATAAATTCGTAAGAAATTGACAAAAATATAACATAAATGAATAATCATAATATAAAGTTGACACTTAAAAAAGTGAGAAATAGAAATTTAAAAAAGTGGGTCTGTCATATTTCAGTACAAAGCAGTAACTTACATATCTATACTTTCTATAAAAGGAGAAATCCCAATGACATAAGAAAAGTTGATGTGTCAGCAGGAGAGACTGTCCAACAAGGCTTTTCTTATGTCATTATTACATCATAAAGCCTAATATATACATAACTTTAAAATACATTTAATTTAATTTCAAACCACTGCCTTGTGTATTCAAATGTTAAAGGTCTGGCCCAAATTCCAAAGGGCAAACCACTGCCCATCTACAAGAAAGTAGTAGATGGTTCCTTTGGCAAACGTACGTTAGCAGATGTTTTGAAATTGCAGGTAATTTGAAATTCAAAATGCATGGGGATATGTAATTTTCAATTAATGCATGTCACTCACTCACTTCTGTCAATCATCTTCTTATATAAACTGATTTATATTCTCATTTCACTCTTCGTATTTACATTCTCGTGTTCTCTTCTTTTTTATTTTCAAACCACATTTCTAATGTATCTCTCCCTCAAATCCCTTCTTCTCAATACTCGACATTTGTTCATAAAGGATAAGAGAAAACTGAAGCTCTCTCTGACCCACTTTCAGAACAAATTTTGGGGATATGTGGTTTGCCTTGATCATGGTAATGTGATATATATGATTATGTTTGTTTTTGTTTTTGATTTTTACTAAAGTTTTGTTATCTGAGTTATGACTAATTGATGATTGTGAATGATCTGCTGCAGATGATGATGATGATTGTTCTACGGTTGTTTCCAGCATCATTGTTCCAACATCGTTTAAAGTATGTTTTTTTTTGCTACTCCAATTTTGAAATTTTTAATTTTTAATTATGAAGTGATATACTCTAATTCTCTCTTTATATTTCAGTCTAATCACAGTTGTTTGAAATTCATACAATCTGCTGCGGGTTATTATAGGTTTGTATTAAAAGAAGCATAAAGTTAAATTAAACACAAAGAAAGATTATTAAATGTACATTTAAAATAATTTTTGCTTATGACTAAATGATGATTATATATGACTTTGGGAAAATGATGATGATGTAGAACCCGCAGTAGTTCCTACTAAACGCAAGAAAGGATCTGCTACTGCTGTAAGATAAGATTTTATCTTACTAGAGTAATGGTCTTTCCTACCTTTTTTGTATTAAAAGAAACATAAAGTTTGGTTTAAAGCAGTTCTTTATGAAGCAAGTTAAGGATTAAGTATATGAGGACAGCGCTACTCTTCAACAGCTGAAGAAGTGTTTTTCATGTACTGTATCTTGGTCTGTTCACGAGAGATCAGGTTTCTAGAAACTTGATGTTGATGCATTCAGTACTTCTGTGGAGTTCATGGCGATTGTCGAAGATATATATTGATGGAGTTTAAAGCTAAAAGCACTAAATTTTAAGCTAAAACCACTAAATTTTTCTTGTTAGGTTCGTAAATTTCTTGGAGTTGTTGGATTTTAAAGTTTCGTTGTAATTTTAAGCTGAATAAGTATTATTATGTAATTTTTAATATCATCTGATTATTGCAGATCGATACTTTTGATGTAGAAGTGAAATTGTCTCTGAGTTTAATTAGATTATTTTGATGTTGTATCAATTTCTGTTACTGTATAGATCTGTCAAAGTTAAAGTTTGCCAAAAGAGATCATTTGCTCTAAATCATCATCTGCTGATCTAACGGCTGTTTGACTTGCTACTGTTGCCAACATTTGTTGTTGTCTAATAGAGCTTTTCGAAGAATTTCCTCCTCTCAATTGCCAACATCTGTTGTTGCCAACATATGTTTGACTTACTACTGTTGCGAACATCTCCTACTTTAACAAATGTTCGCAATATCTTTGTATTGCAAATGAATAGATTTTTTTATCTTAGTTATGACTAAATGATGATTGTTGATGTGTCAATTTTTTATCTGAGATTTTTTATCTGAGTTAAAATACATTTAATTTCAAACAACTGCTCTATATTTAAATGTCAAAGGTCTGGCCCACATTCAAGAGTGCAAACTACTGCCCATCACCAAGAAAGTATAACTTAGCAGATGTTTCCTTTGGCAAACATATACTTTAGCAGTGGTTTTAAAATTGCCGGTAATTTCAAATTCAAAATGCCTGGGGATATGTACTTTGCAATTAATGCACGTCACTCAATCAGTTATGTCTTATGGTAAAGGCGTCTTATGGTAAATGAAGAGGTTAATTGTAATTATAATAACGTGTTTAATTTTATATTTTTCCCTTGGAAATGCATTAAAAGCCTAACGAGTGTCGCATCATATTCTTTCGTCTGACGATGTATTTAGTCATAACCGCCTTCATTGGGTATATAAAATACATTGGGTAGAGGTTTTGATCATTACCGTTTTCATCCATCTACTCAATCACTTCAAAAGTTTTTTGTTTATCAATATCATTACAATTTCTTTTACTTTCAAAGACGCATTGGTTCACTGCAAAATGGAAAAATTTGGGTTTCAAGTGATTGTTGATGAGATTTTCACAAGGCTCTCTGCAGAAGATATTGGCCGTTTCAAATGTCTTTCCAAGAATTTTTATAGGGAATTGTCAAGTCATGGATTTCAGATGATGCATGCTCTCCGAAGTGGAGATTCAGTACAAAAGAAACTACTCTCCTTTAAAGACACGTCAATTGTCGTTGACGACATAGTTGCTGGTAATTTGGATGTTGTTAGAAGCAAAACCTTAAGTTTTCCTAACAATGTCCACCCTAGCTTCTTACGTATGTCTTTTAATGGTTTGTTGTTAGTTTGCAATGAAGGGATTTGCTGGGAGCTGATTCTTTGGAATCCAACTACCAGGCGCTATAAGGTTTTGTCTGATGACTACTTCAATTACAATCATGATCGAAACTTTGATGCTTGTGGAATTTATTTTGATCAATTCAATGATTTGAAAGTGCTGAACATCAGATGTTACCGTAATGTAGCTGTTGCTCGTGTTTACTCACGACGTCGTGAGTCATGGAGAACAATAAATTTCGGTAGCGTAAACAATTATGGTTCAAGTGGTTATTCATGGTCTACAGGAGTTTATGCTGATAAAACCATATATTTGATGGTTTCAAATTATTGGTATCCACTAGGTGAGAGGAACATCATTGCTTTTGATGTTCTGAGTGAGACTTTCAGAATGCTTCGTTTTCCAGAGAGTATTGTAGTCAATCCTTGCCAAGGGCATTTTTTGACCATCGCAAAGAGGCTGCATTTGATTGTTATCGGAAAGTCTGCTGAGCTAATTGTTGATTTGCTCAGATATGAAGAAGAAGGCTGGATGAAGGTGTTTATTTTCAATAATCCTCGTGTAGTTGATTATGTAGATTGGCGCCGAAGGACTAATATAATTGAAGACAACAAGTGGCTGATAACAAGCATCTGGGGGATATGGTTGAAGTTTACCTGAGCAAAGAACTTCTGAAATACCTCCAACATGTTGACAACTACAATGGTCCTAAAGGAGCTTTACTTATCGAGACTACTGTTTCACCAATTGATTAGGAATTAGTATGCTGTATTTTATTGAATGTTGTTTGCTGTTTTGACAATTGTAGTTTTTATATAATTAGTTGTGTTAAAATTATTAACCATGTTTGTTATTTAAATTAAGTAAATGAATATTAATGTTTGAGAGTGTAAAAGCTTGTAATATTGGTAAAGATCTGTTTAAATGATCAAAGCTCTGTTATTGGGAACAGATGTTTGAAAATAAAACAGTGGCTGATACATCCGTTGACTTGGGTCAACAGATGAATGAACTTTGTATGCTGTTTCGCCCATTGATTTGTAATTTGTATGCTGTATTCTATTTATTGTTGTTTGCTGTTTTGAACTTTTTTTATTATATAGTTACCTCTGTTTGACACTTGTAGTTTTTATATAATTAGCTGTGTTAAAATTATTAACGATGTTTGTTATTTAAATTAAGTAAATAAATATTTAGGTTTGAGAGTGTAAAAGCTTGTAATATTGGCAAATGTTTAAATAATCAAAGCTCTGTTATTTGGAACAGATGTTTGAAAATAAAACAGTGGTTGATACATCTGTTGACTTTGGTCAACAGATGGATGAAAAGAGATGTTTGGAACTACTGTTGAGATGAAGCAGAGTGTTGTGGAGAAAACTGTGGTTGAAACCGTTGTTTGGTTAAAACGGTGGTTTAAAACCACTATTGGGTTAAAATAGTGTTTTGTGGAGGTTGAAGGGGATTGAAACGAATATTGTTTTTTTGGAGAAGGAACATGCTTGAAAATAAAACAGTAGTTGATACATCTGTTGAATTTGGTCAATAGATGGATGAAAAAGATGTTTGAAACCACAGTTGGGTTAAATGTATTTGTTGTGAGAAAACTATGGTTGAAACTGCTGTTGGGTTAAAACAGTGGTTTAAAACCACTGTTGGGTTAAAATAGTGTTTTGTGGAGGTTGAAGGAAAAGCAAAAAGCAAATTCCTAGGCAATTGCTTAGTGTCTTGGAAAATCAAAAAGCAAGCAACTGTTTCAACATCCACTGCTGATGCAGAGTATATTGCTGCTGCAAGCTGTACAACCCAACTGCTATGGTTTCAAAATCAACTGCTGGATTTTGGTATCACTGCCTTAAAGACACCACTCATGTTGGACAGTCAGGCAGCAGAAAATATCATCAAAAATCCAGTTTCATATTCAACCACCAAGCAGATTGATATCAGACATCACTTTGTGAGGGATTGCTATGAAAAAGGTTTGATTTCTCTGCACCATGTTCCAACTAAAGACCAGCTGGTAGATGTGCTAAGAAAGGCTTTAGACACATCTACCTTTGAAAGCTTGATCTCTGGGATTGGCATGCTGAACATGGAATAACAGGAAAAATCCTGTTTTTCTATGAATAAAAGCTTTAAAATGTTTTCAGAAAATCAAAAATTCATCCTTAAAAATAGCTAAAAATGAAAATTTTCATTAAATCCTTAAAAGTCTGACATAACCACTGTTTGTTTCAAACATCTGTTCTGCTGAATATTATCCATTGCTGAAAGTCAACCTCCGTTCTCTCATTTTCTTTGTTAATGACTGTTGTTAAACCTCAGTGTTTTAATCCACTGATAGGCTATCCACTGATAGTTATAGTCAGCCACTGTTTTCATTTTCAGCACTGTAAACCACTGATATTGATTCATCAGTGGTTTCCTAACAACTGTCATCCATTATTCATCAGAGGTTGTCACGTGGACAGTACTTAGCAGATGATCTTTTGTAACCGCTGCTACATCAGCATTCACTTTTTCCACCTATAAAACCCTGATCAAAATCCTAAACCGGGTTTTCACTGTCGAGTCGAATTCAAAATTCCATTCAAAAGCAGTTTTCACCAAATTCTCTCAAATCACTCATTTTCTTCCTTCGTTCTTAACCACCTTCGATTCATCATGGATCTTCCATTCAAAACCCTTCATAACTACCTGTGTACACTTGCAAAAACAAGTCAAAACACAGATTTTCATTCCGTGATTATGCACTTTCATCTTCAAAGTACAAAACTTTGTTGACCTGCAATGAAACCATCTACCTGGATACCCAACGAGAGTTCTGGAAAAATGCAAAGCTTGAAACTAAGGACAAAAAGACCTTAGCTATTACTTCATCAATAAGGGGAATTCCAGTTACCATCACACCTCAAACTATTTTAGAGGTTTTTGAAATCAATGATCTTATAGGTAAAAGCTCTTTCCCAAAAACGGAGTACCAAACTGATTTCATTGAGAGAGGGTATGAAGAAGAAATGAAAAAGGATACTTTACAAAAGGGCAGTTTTCCATCTACCATGAGATTTTTATTCCATACCCTCCTCATGTGTGTGTCAAATAAAACAATAGTTTTTAATGAAATACCATTGAAAATCCAATACCTGGGCTATGCTATCATGGCTGAAGAAAATTTTAACTACTCTCAGGAGATTTTCAATTATATGGTTAAGAATGTTAATAAAAAATCATTTTTATTGTTTCCAAGGTTTTTAAGTTTTTATCTTCAAAAGAAATTTTCAAAGGATAATGCACATGTGCTTATCTAAGGAAATCCTATTCAAATAAACAGCCTAACTTCTGAAACATTCACAAGGCTGTCAAAACCTTCAAAAACACAAACAGAGGTACCTGAGCAGAATTTAGCAGCAACAACTGCTCCTCAGGCCCCTACTGTTGAGCCCACTGCTCCTGGTAATCACAGCAGCACAACCCCTGCTGTGAAACCCTCACCAAAAAGACCAAAAAGAAAACTATCCAACCCCCCCCCCCCCCCAAACCCACCAAAAAGGTGACTCTGGAAGATAAGATCCCAGAGGTAACACCTGTGACAACACAAAAGTCACTTGAAACCACTGCTGCTACTTCCTCACAGCAGATGGAAGAAAGATCTCAACCTGAGCCTAAACTCCTCATGCATCCTCTCAAAAGGATCAGGTTGTATCAACAGGGGCACCACAATATGAAGCAATGGATTCACTTGAATCTATCTTCGACAGCCCAGCTTTCGGGGAAAATTCTCTTTCTATCCCTATCGTCACTGCACAACTCCTACTATCAATGATACCTCTGTTGGATGCACTTGATATAGCCCAGATACAAATCAGTTCTTCCCAATCACCTGTCAATGAGAATATACCAAAACAAGTGATTGAGTCTGGTGTCTCTATCTCTGCTAACCCACCAACAGTTGAGGAGGCTACACTGCAGGAATTACAAGTAATTCCTGCCAGTTATTCAAGTGGAGCAGCTACTATAGGTATTGAACCCACTGGTTTACACCTGGATAGTAGTTTCATTAGTGAGACTCCCTTGAAGGCAATTTTTTCTTTGGGAACCATAGTGTCCACTGGTGTGTTTCCATTATACACTGGTGTCACACCCCGACCGCGTTAAAACAACAAACCACGGCGGAAACGTCGGGGAGTGTCGTAACAGAATCATTGTTTCACAACACATGGATTTGAAGTTTCATTTTATTGAATTAAGTTTATTACATTGTATTGAAATTAGAAACAAAACATGAACAATGGTATTTCATTGTTATTAGTCACTAAGGCCTCGTCCATCCCTATGTGAGCATGCATCATAATCATCATCAAACATCATCAACTATGGTACCTGAAACATATGTGAAAATACGTCAGCATAAAAATGCCGGCGAGTACATAGGTTTTGTGAGAGTATCGCATTCATGGCTCGTTTACATGTTGCAATACCTCGTTTGACTACAAGAGTCGTTACTTGAAAACCTTGTATTGAAAAGAGTTTGGTATTACAATGTGAATAACCAGCTCAAAATAAGTTGGTTATAGTTTATAAAATCTTGTTGCCATAAATCTTAACCCAAAATATTTGTTTAAGTAAACCAAATTATAAATTGTTCTCATAATAAAACTCGTATGGTTTATATCGTTAGGAAAACCTTGTAGTGTAACTTTGTTTTGAAAACATTCGACCAAGTGATCTAGATAACGCAAAGATATGTAATGTCTTAAAAGCACTTATATATAGGAAGTACCAGCGGCGTATCCACCATGCTTTTAACACATTACACCCGTCCCGTTACCAAATCACTTACCATAACCCAATCGTTTAACAGTTCAAATAGTTCCAATTGTTCAAATAGTTCAAGTAGTTCATATAAATCAAATAGTTCCAATGGTTCAAATAGCTCAGGTAGTTCACATAAATCAAATAGTTCCAATGGTTCAAATAGTTCAAGTAGTTCACATAAATCAAACAGTTCCAATGGTTCGAATAGTTCCAGTGGTTCAAATAGTTCCAGTGGTTCAAATAGTTCCAGTGGTTCAAATAGTACAACTAGTTCCAATGGTTTGTGTTCAAATCGTTGTGTTTAATATAAACCATAGCATTTGTTTAGAAAAATCGAAATCGTTTAGCACATATGAATCGTCCCAAAACAATTGAAAACGGTAAAAGTGGGGACTATGTACTCACATTGAATTGCTAGGTATCCTCGATTAAAGTGAACTAACAAGCTCGGGCAATCAAGGAATCAAGTGGCACCTAGTATCGGATCACTAAGTTAATAAATCGATACCTAAATCGGAAGATCGGGTAGAATGAGGTCTTGTAAACCAAATGAGTATTGGAACTGATGTGATATGGTTTAACAAAGTCTACATTCTAAATCAGAACCTATCCTAAGTGCTTACGACCCGTTACGACCCATTAAGGTGGCTCACGCTACTTTAACGCGTCGTTCGCACAAAAGCGTGTTCGAGACGCCTAACTAGTCCTATGACAAGTATTATATGGCCTAACATGTTGCATAATCAGTTTAAGTGACAATAGTTAAGTTACATATGCTTAAATCCAATTATGCATGAAAAGGGCATTTTGGTCATTTTCCTAAGGCATATAAACTACCTATCATAAAACTAATTAAACTAACTGACCATAAGGTATAACCTCGGAAGGTTATTACATATACAACTATGTTCACTAAATGTGCTTGGTCGGATCCTAACGATTGACCAAACGGGTCGGGTTCGAAAGTCTAAGCGGTTGTCAAGACCGCTTGACTTACGACCCTAAACAAGCACTAGACTAAAAGTGATGAGTTAAACATGTCAAAATACGCGTAAACACGTATTTTGACCGAAACTTTGACTCGTCACTTCGACTAATCGATGTGGTAATCAGTAGGTATAGTCACAAGGGACTATAACCATCGTGATTACGCTCACATTGCAAAGTTCAAACGAACTTTGTGTTGACCAAATCATGGTCAAAGCAGAAAGTCAAATACTGTTTGACTTTTACGCTTGAAAAGCAATAAAAGCATGAAAGAAACTTACAAAAGGTCCAAGCAATGAAGAATTTGATCTAAAACACTCAGGTATGAAGCTAAGGCTTTAACTTAGAGCAGATTTAGAGCAAATGGTGTGAAGAAATGAATGAAATCAAGTGGGTATTTATAGATTTTCAAGAACCGTTAGGATCGTTTCTCGTAATTCGGGCTTTAATCTGGACCTTACAAGTGTTGCCCATGGTTTATAATACTAGGGGAACACTAAAACCATCAAATGGTATTCAAAATCAGGGATCAAAACCATCAAAACAACTTAAATGGACCAAGTTCATAGTTTTTGTATGAAGGTCTGTCGCGCCCGCGAGAGAGACAGCTCTCTCTTACGCGGCCCGCGAGGGATGAGTTTGGCAAAATGGCAGAATTAGTCCCTACATGTTAAAAACTCAGTTTTTGACATGTTTAATCCCCGTTAACCCCATTTCAACTCTACAATGAAGTTAAAGCATAGGGAACATGAAATATGCTCAAAAACATCTCGGATGTTGGTTCGTTTGGTCGTACGGTTGCGTTATTCGGTTAATTACGACAAAACACAAACGGACGCGAAAAACGATCCAAATTACATGACGAATGGTATTTTTGCATTCCAATCACTAAAATAAAATATTTTAATGATTACAATAATTTTTGGATTTCCGGAGATGTTCAGAACGTAAGATATGCACGAAAATGCAAACTTATGCACTTTTTGCCGCTTTTAGTCCCTATTGATCAAATAAGTTTATTTTTGCGCACCAAACACCTCAAAGCCTATTTCTAAGCTATGTCAAGGATATTTAGGGTACGTTTAACTTATGATCATGTTTCAGAATGTTCGTTACCATATGAATTGGCATAGTTTCGCAGTTTAACACAAATAGTCCCTGCGATCGAATAAACTTGTTTTCGACACATCAAACCATCCAAAACTTATTTCTAAGTTAAGTAAAGGTTATTTAAGGTATGTTAAGCCTATGTAACTGTTCCGGAGTGTTTTTCGCGTTAAACTGACTATGTTTACGCATCAGTTTGCGTATAACTTTCCAGAAAGCGATTTAAAGCTCGAAATTGAACAAAAATTAATATGTGCAAATGATACACATATTTATAAAAATACTAAGTATGAAACACAATATTTCATTGGTTTTGTATTTTTATGATGGTCAAAGAGGCGCAGATGTCACAGTCTCCCCTACTTTAGGAAATTTCATCCCGAAATTTATTCGTAGGAGTTTGTCTGTAACGTTGTGCTAAACAATCGTCTTGTAGGGAATCTAGGGCGCCATCTATTTGCATTGAGTAACCCATCAGGGAATTCCATGCAAGGCGTAACTTTTACCGTTCCCTAGTGGGTGCTTCCTTAGATAAAGTAGGAAGTGGGAACGAGTAATTTGATTAATAATAAAGATCAAACTAACCAGTAGCTCTATGGGTATCCCTTAAGAATCTAACTACTAAGACAGAAAGATCCTGTAAGGATTTGTATTTCATATCTCCAGTGGATATTCTTCGGAAGCGAGAATGAATGGATGATTCATTTTCTCCAATGGATTCTTCGTCAGATATGGAGATGAAAGATGATTAGGTCATTCATTTCCAATGGGTATTTCTTTAAAAGCGGAAATGAATGGATAATTCATTTTCTCCAATGGATTCTTTTATTAGAAACGGAAATTAGGGATTATAGAAAAAGATATTCATTTCCTCCGATAGATATTTCTTCAGAAGTGAAAATGAATGGTTGATTCATTTTCCTCAGTGGGTACTTCGTCAGAAGTAGAAATGAAGGATTATAGAAAAAAAAAGATATTCATTTCCTCCGATGGATATTTCTTCAGAAGTGAAAATGAATGGATGATTCATTTTCCTCAGTGGGTACTTCGTCAGAAGTAGAAATGAAGGATTATAGAAAAAGATATTCATTTCCTCTGATGGATATTTCTTCAGAAATGAAAATGAATGGATGATTCATTTTCCTCAGTGGGTACTTCGTCAGAAGTATAAATGAAGGAATTGATACAGGATTATTCATTCCCCAATGGATTTTTCTTCAGAAGTGAAAATGAATGGATAATTCATTTTCCTCAAAGGATACTTCATCAGAAGTGGAATGGATTTTTTTTTTATTTTCCTCAGTGGATAATTCTTCAGAAGTGAAAATGAATGGATGATTCATTCTCCTCAGTGGGTACTTCATTAGAAATGAAAGCGACAAAATTGATGCAGGATTATTCATTCCCTCAGCGGGTATTTCTTTAGAAGTGAAAATGAATGATCAATTCATTTTCCTCAGTGGGTACTTTGTCGGAAATGTAATGAATTTATTCATTTTTCTCAGTGGGTATTTCTTCAAAAGTGAAAATGAACGGATGGTTTATCTTCCTTAGCGGGGTACTTTATCAGAAATGAAAATGAATTTGTTCATTTTCCTCAAGGGATATTTCTCAGAACCGAAAATGAATGGATAATTCATTTTCCTTAGGGGGTACTTCATAAGAAACGAAAATGAACACGGTTCATGAATAGATTATTCATTTCCCTCAGCGGGTATTTCTTTCAGAAGTGAAAAATGAATAGCCAGTTCATTTTTCCTCAGCGGGTACTTCATCAGAAATGGAAATGAATAGAGTTAACTTTCGTTTCTTGATTAGATTGATACATGACAAAACTTGCTGTGGTTTCTTTGCACTGAATTTCCATAATGATGTATGCATCCATAATTACTAATTTCTTGCACAGTCCGCACAGGTTATTTTATAATGTGTAGGGGATAGAATCGGTCGAACAATTTTGTGATAACTTTAATTTGATTAGGCCAACACATAAACACGTAAGCACAAAATAGTTACACAATTGTTCACTTGGTTATTTAATTTGTTATTAGCTTGTTATTAACTTGACGTTGATTTGTACACGGGCATTCAAAGTATACCAGGAATCCAGTCAATGGACTTCAACTAGCACTTCAAACATCCTCAAGAATTCTATATTATAAAGATAGGACAATCTTATAAGGATTCGATTTCGTTCTAAAAAAATCGTAATATTCGTATTAAAGCATACAAAGAATCCAATTAAGGACTTTGATTTTGCGCTTTAAACATTTACAAGGATCTAACTATGAAGAAGATCCTATAAGGATTTGGAATTCGTATAGCGGGAAGAGTTTAGGAACCTTGTACTAGGTATGCTGTGACAACATACGAAGCATAGGGTTTATGAAATCAAGGTGCTAGATGTGCTAAGACAACATATGAAGCAAACTGATCCTTGAAATCATTGTGCTAAGCATGCTAAGTCGGCGTACGAAGCAAGGTGTTCTTGATAATCGGGTACCACGTATGCTAAGGCAACATACGGGCAGATTATTTTTGAAAGCTATGCTTGGAATTGTTTAAAAATATGTTTTTGAAAACCTTTTTGTAATGTTTTTGAAATCATGTACTAAGTATATTAGGTAAACATTTTTATGAAATGTTTTAAAACCATGTGAGAAGATTTTGAAAGTATGTATGAGGTTTTTGAAAACATGCATAATCTTTTGAAATCATATGCTGTGTAAAATATCGTGAAGTCGGGAAGACATGATATGTAAGACCAATCAAGGGCTTACGGAAGTACCCTTGAGTGTCCTATTAAGGATTTAAAGTGGTACTTTGGGTATTCGTCCGGAGTTGTAATCTCGCACCTTGAACTTCGTTTCTTAGAAGGAACGAGTACTCAGGATTTTCGTAAAGATTACGAGTGATCATAGGAATGGAAGAAATACGAGAGTAGTTGGTTTTACAAGGAACACGGTTCCTTGGTATCGGTGTTGTAGGGAATATGTTGTTCATACATGAAATCCCAGTTGTTTTCGTACATCGTAATGCAAATAAATGCTTATTCATAAACCAGAATAACTTGTTTCACAGACTTGATTAACAAAAGAAAATAATACATAAAGTTCGATTGTTTTAAAACAGCATCGTCTTCCAGTCAGTCGAATGCTCATCCACGTGTTGGATTTACATTAGCAAGCTTTGGGAAATTGTTTTTGAAATGGCCCATCTCGCCACAGTTGTAGCAAGAACCTGGTGGAAAACGAGCTTGCGCTGGGTTGTTATCAGCTTGATTTGGTGCAGCTGCAGCTCGGCAAACCCTAGCTGTATGACCAGTAAGTCCACAATTTAGGCATTTGCGGCATTTCACACTAGCATGATGATGAAGCTTACGTTGGTTGCACAAGGGTGCAGTTCCGTTGTATGGCTTCTTAGCAGGGGGTTGAGCTGGTTGGTTAGGGACAGCTTGGTCGTTCTTAGCAACCACAACGAAGTTCTGAGAAGCCTTACGCTTCTTAGACTTCTTAGAGGACTCAGTATGCTTATCCTTTGGTTTCGACTCATCGGTTGGTTTCTTGTCGCCTTTCCGGAAAAGTTTACCCTTTCTGATCTGTGATTCAGTCAGGGTAGTGGATAGCTCAATGGCCTGTCTAATTGTAGTAGGGTTGCTACCAATAACAATGTCTTGTACTGAGTCAGGGAGGCCATCAATGTACTTTTCAATTGCCCTATCCAAAGGCGTAACCATGGTTGGGCATAACAGACTTAGTCCCTCATATCGATCTGTGTAGGCTCGATGCTCACCACTATCTTGTTTAGGATCATCGAATTCCCTTTGCAGTGCCCTGATTTCATGGCGAGGACAGAATTCCTTCATCATTAGAGCTCGAAGCTCTTCCCAAGTTTGAGCCAGAGCCACATCGGCACCCCTATCTCTCATCACACCATTCCACCATGTTAATGCTCGTTTCTCAAAGACACTAGATGCGAATTCAACCTTTCGCTCATTTGGACACTGAACATGTCTGAATGTGCTTTCAAGACTCTCGAACCATTGTAGGAGCGCAGTTGCTCCTTGAGACCCAGAAAATTTCGATGGCTTAGCTGAATTGAATGTTTTGAAGTTACACTGAGCATTGTTATTGTTGTTATTGTTATTCGCTTGGTTTATCTGGGTAATGAGGTTCGGAAGTACAGCAGCCATCTGCTGAACGATTGTGGCTGCGAGGGCAACATCCTGTTCTGGATCACGTCTAGGTGGCATATTCTAAAAAGAACAAGAAATCATGAGAAACGAGTGAGATTGACAATTGGATAATCAAAAGAGATACCGAAGATATCGACGAAACATAAGGAAGGCGATCATTCATTCGTTACCTCGAACAAACAAAGTAAATAGGTCATTATAATGTATCGCGAAGACATGCTTTAGCCTATAAGTGGACACTCATCCCAAGAGTTCCCAGGTAAGAGTGACTGGTCCGATTATGTGGATTTATACGAACACTCTAGCCTTAGACAGAAAACTCAGAATACAGGCACCCACCCTTCCAGATTGCACGTGTTCACATTAATAAGACGCAAACTTTGACGAGATTTTGAAAACTTTGAAGGTTCAAAACCTTATAATAAATCATCTACGAGGAGATGATTAGTTTTCAAGTCGGATTCGTATGTCGTTTTCTTGTTGTGATTGTCACCTAAAGATAGTGATGCGTGCGTGAGTGTTATTATATTTTAATGTATATTTTAAGACCTTTTTACACGTTAGTCAAGTTTTAAATTTATAAAACACGATATTTACTAACACCAAACACACATATGGGCAAGTGCACCCATCGTGAGCGTAGTATAGTGTTGTTAAGATACCGAGGTCGTCCAAGGACACAAGAGCTTTTAATACCGGTTTATCCTCAATGTCTAATCAAATCAAAAGTTAGAAAAAGGTTTTAAATAAGAAAAATAAAAACTAACTAAAATGCTGAAAAATAAAATAAAAGTAAAAACAGATAGACAAGATGAATTACTTGGCTCCGACTCGTGTATAGTGTAACCTTTGATTATTTCCGCACTTTTGCATTTTTTAAGAGATTATCTTAGTTATTGTAGTAGGCCCCTCTTTTGAAGGTGACGTTACCCTCAACCCAGTAGTTTGAGTCAGCAAGGATACAATCCTAAAGGGTCGGATTATTGAAAGATAATTAATTAAGTTATTAATGCATATTATGGTAGGCCCCTCTTTTGAAGGTGACGTTACCCTCGGCTAAGTAGTCCGAGTCAGCATGGATACAGTCCTAAGTAGCCGGGTTAAAGTATTAATAGTAGCTTACATATGAGGGGATCAAAGAGTTTGGACCCCCGCCATCCAATACAGGTGGGTATTGAAGGAGATCCTACTAAATTTGACCCAGGTCCTTGCAGGATCTATACACTGAACAAGGCAAGACTCTTACCAAACCGTTCCCTTAACCCCCGACCAGGTAGCCAACATACCTCCATATAGACCGTGGAGATATGAATGGTGAAAATCTTTTATTTTATATAGACAGTAAAATAATGCCAAGACACCACGGACAAACAATAAGGAAGAATCACCTTCAACATAAGAAACTAGTTATTAAAGTCATTAATACATAACCAAGTAAAAAGTGAGAAAGGATTAAAAATAAAAGTATTACACTAGACACTTGTCTTCACCAAGTGATGTAAGAGACTTAGGCAAACATGGCCTTTGATTGTCAAGAACTCTTATGATCAATCTTGGATCCCGAGACGACTCACACACTCTATGATGGACAATGGATGATGGTGGTGGATGATGGTGTTGTGATGGTGGTGGGTGGTAGGTGAAATGTGAGAGAGGTGTTGTGCCAAGGGATGGTTTGCAAATGAGCCGAGCACCCCTATTTATAGCCTGAACAGTAGCTCGGGCACGGCCCCATGTCCATTGGGCACGGCCCCGTGTCCATCCTCTTCTCTGTCTTCATTAATTGCAGTTTGTCTGCATTAGTTGACCACGCCCCCGTGTTCGCTGGGCACGCCCCCGTGTGCAGAAGCATATCTGTACTATCAAGATTTGCCTGGATTCTGCGAATCTTATAGTTGAGCACGGCCTCGTGGTGGGCGATAGAAGCTTCTATAGCTTTGTTTTTTATGCTGGCACTTGGGCACGCCCCCGTGTTCACTGAGCACGGGGCGTGTTTAGCCTTCTGTTCTCTTATTTTCTTGTATTTATGTTAGATTTAGCTACCTTTTTACTTCTTTTTTTCATTTGAGCTCATTTAATCCTGAAAATACAAAAGGAAGACAAAAGCACACTTTTTCCAACATTAGTACTAAAAAGGGTTAGTTTTATGCCACAATTGATGTAATTTATATGATGCATTTTGTGCACATCAAATACCCCCACACTTGAATCTTTGCTTGTCCTCAAGCAAAACTCTTTATAATGTGGCTTTACACTCCCAAATGGAATTGGTAGAAGAGAAGGTTTTTGGGCTTGTCATAGAGTGTCGGGATTTCCAAGATTCTTTATCAAGTTTTATTTTTATTTATTTACAACCCTATTCGTCATGATTTATTTAAAACATTACATAAGATAAATTACTTATTAGGGTATCACATGCCTTTTTAAAATTCCATTTATATACAAGTTCACATACCTCACGGGGGATCACTCAACACTCGGCCGAAGTTGTATTTAAGTGAATCACTCGAGAGCGGCATGGAACTTACTCCTACCATAGGCTTGCCAAGCAATCAATCCTCCTCCTTTTTAACTATATACCTTTGTAAATATCAAGAGGACTTTTTGGGTGAAGGGTTAGGCTTGGGTTAAAGGTAGGTGGTTGGGTTAGTGGTTAGTAAAAGGGTGAAAGGTGTAAAAAGCGTCGGTTTTCGTAAGACTTTTTATTTCTGCAATTTTTATTTTGATGAAGCCATTATTCAAACAAAGTTATTTTTGATGAACTTGTTTGTTTATTTCTCGTTTGCTTCATCATCGACATTTTTTTTTGGGAAAAGTCATAAGAAAAACCGAGCTTGTTACTAAAACAAAAGGGTTTAAAATGAAAAGGGTTTCGGTGGGTAAAAAGGGTGTTTGTTTTTGGGTTAAGAAATGAAAAGGTTTAGGCTCAAAGGGGTTAACTATGATGATTTTGGGTAGGTGGTAAAAAAAAGAAAAATAATGGTGTAGAAATAAAAAGGGTTAGTCCTAATGCCTCCGTCATTTACTTACTCGGGTTTAAGTTGGTAAGGACCGGGAATGTATCGTCGTGGCAAGTTCTAGAGTCGTAAGAACCAAGTGGCTATTCACACAAGAAACGAAAAATGAGCATTTAGTTTAAAGATATGTGTTTGTATGCTCAATAAAGGCTCAAAACTCACTTTTGTGAGAATGAGTTTTTATGTGATCAGGTATATATAATTAAATTTTAACTAAACTTGTCATGCCGTTTCATAATTTTCTTATGTTGGTTCTTTTTATCACGACGCATTCGGTTGTAAATTTGTAAAAATATAACTTTTTTAGAATTTGAAATTCCCAAGTTAAACCTAGACAAGTAAAAAAATGAAAATTTTTGAAAAAAATTGGGGTGATTAGCGGTTCCAATAGAGTTTTGTGTAAGGCTTGTGATTAGGACTTGCAAGATTCAAAGTTTTAGCATCCCCCCACACTTAAATTACACATTGTCCTCAATGTGTCCCAAAGATAAGTTTTTAGGTTGATTGAATGTGTAAAAAGGTGTGAAAAAGCAAAATTTGTGTTACTGGGCGTCTGGACACGGCCCCGTGGTGTCCGTGCACGGCCCCGTGTTCAGATCGCCAGTAACAAAATATGTAAAAAGAAACAGAAGCCTGGACACGGGGGCGTGTTGGGTGAACACGGCCCGTGTCCAGTTACCTGAACTGGGCATTTTCTGCAGATTGTGCAGCACGGGGCCGTGTTGGGCGGGCACGGCCCGTGCTGAACTTGCTGTAATGAAGAAAATTTCGTCGGATGGCCATGTTTTCATGCATGGGGTTCAGGTTCAAGTTTCCCTTGTCATCATTCACCATCTCGAGTGTGTTTTATCCATTTCAACATCATCCAAACACCAAATTAACTAAAACCATCATTTATTAAGTCATAGAGAGAATTACATATTGATCCTACAAAGTTAAAACCCTAGATAAATAGGTCAAAGAAGCACAAGAAATCTAAATCAAGAAGTTCTAGCCTAAAACTATTCTATTAGCAAAATTTCCAAAGAGATAATTCTCTTGGTTGGTTGTGGCTTCAAAGAACTTCTTTTTCCGGGCATGGGTTCCTCACACGTCGGCGAGCCATTCCTCTATCTCCCGTGGGAGAAGATAGGCGGGCTCATTGGCATTAGTTTGGGGAGGTGCAACCTCCACCGGGACTTCTTGTAGATCTTCAAGAGGAGGCTCCGCTGGAAAGTCATCCCAACCACTAGGATTGTTGATTCCAAGTGCTAGGTTTCAATCCTCTTGAGGGAGGATTGGTTCCATGGGAGGTGTTACAAGAATGTTTAACCTCTGGTGTAAGAGGTTTATTTCTTGAAAACTGTTTTCCAACCCCACCGTAAGATAATTTATACGGTCTATTAGGACCTCCTCCACCGAAGTCATCCCGTCAAGAGCTTCACGTAATGCCATTACGTAACGTACGAGAGTTGCTTCAATTGATGACCTTCTCTCCCTTTGACTGTTTCTGGAGTGCGCAGAAGAGGTTCCACTGTTTTGACTAGACATTCTACGAAAACAAACCAAAAATAGTTCATTTTAATGAAACAGTACATCGGACACGGCCCCGTGCTCAACGAGCACGTCCCTGTGTTCACCTTTCTGCAGATTTTTGGAACAAGGAATCTTGGAGTTTTAAATTATTTTTCCAACTTATGAAGCATTTTTTAACAGAAATAATTTAAAACAATGTTGCACAACTTATTTTTAACTAGATTCCTTGGACAAAAATCTAATAATCATCACAATAAAGCTTGAGAATAAGCTTCAATGGAGGTGTTGGGACAAGAAAGATGAAGAAGAAGGCAATGGATAAAAGAGGAAAGGATAAGATGGTTGTTAGAACCTTCTTTTAGAAAATACCTAGGATGGTAGGTGAGAAGATCCTTTCAAATCTCTGTCCCTGGATGGTCCAAATGTGCAGGATTCTTGGCTGCATTTATAGAAAACGACAGCATGCTGGACACGGCCCCGTGTCGGTTGGACACGGCCCCATGTGCAGGCAAGATCCTAACACATTTTGTCCGTATTCTGATAAAAAGTCAGAAAGGAATCTTTTGGTGAACACGGGGGCGTGTTGACCAGGGCATGGCCCCGTGTCGAAAGGCTGTTTATGAAGTTTGTCTATTTTTAAGGAACTTATCCGGATCGGGCGGTTCCTTACTGGATGGAACAACCCCAAAGTGCCTAAGATACCTTAATTGCTCTAGATTAAGATGTGAACGCAAGAGGTTGTCGGTGAGGGTGATTCCTATGCTATATGTAGGTGGACAAGTCCAACCCTTTCCCGGGCACTCGTTAAAGAAGGTGTATGCCGAATCGCTCAGGTCTATGTATACATCGAACGAAGTCGATGGGGAGTCCTTCACGGCACAATCGGCACAGGGACGACTATCGCTCAAGTCCTCACTAGAGTTAGAGGTAACATCGGGAACAACGAAGTTGTTTTTATTTGAATGCGATCCCAACAATTCTTCTTGGTTATCGTCTTGAGATAAATTATTGAAATCTATCCTAAGTTCTTCTAACCAGTTAAGAATTAGATCTTCCATTTGAAATAGTTCATCAAGAAGCATTTTTCCTAAAAGATCCGGTTGAGAGCATTCGAGGGAGAGATAGGGATTATTTTTACTTTCGCCCCTCTTAAGGCTACGGGAAAATGATGGGTCTATATAGTGGGGCTTATAATTTAGAAAATAACATTCTAATTCTTTATGGGAACCACCACATATTTGACACCACGTACCATTAGAGTGCCGAAAGTAAAAAATATCAGTATCACTCATGTTTGTGTCAGAAATTACCAACCGTCGGGATCTTACGGTTCAATTTTCAGTAACTGAAACTTGGGCACGGGGCGTGTTGAGTGGGCACGGCCCCGTGTTCAGCTTACTGTCTGACTTAAAACATGATTTCCAGTTCCAATGATTGGGCACGGGGCGTGTTCAGCGGGCACGGCCCGTGCTGAGTTCTGCAGAAGCTGAAAAACAACGAAAATCCTAAAAAAACAGAAAAATTAGAAAAAATGATTAGGCCGTTGATTCCTAACTTTCTTAAAATCCTTGTGTCCCCGGCAACGGCGCCAAAAACTTGATGCGTGCGTGCGTGTTATTATATTTTAATGTATATTTTAAGCCCTTTTTACACGTTAGTCAAGTTTTAAATTTATAAAACACGATATTTACTAACACCAAACACACATATGGGCAAGTGCACCCATCGTGAGCGTAGTATAGTGTTGGTAAGATACCGAGGTCGTCCAAGGACACAAGAGCTTTTAGTACCAGTTTATCCTCAACGTCTAATCAAATCAAAAGTTAGAAAAAAGGTTTTAAATAAGAAAAATAAAAACTAACTAAAATGTTGAAAAATAAAATAAAAGTAAAAACAGATAGACAACATGAATCACTTGGCTCTGACTCGTGTATAGTAGGCCCCTCTTTTGAAGGTGACGTTACCCTCAACCCAGTAGTTTGAGACAGCAAGGATACAATCCTAAAGGGTCGGATTATTGAAAGATAATTAATTAAGTTATTAATGCATATTATGGTAGGCCCCTCTTTTGAAGGTGACGTTACCCTCGGCTAAGTAGTCTGAGTCAGCAGGGATACAGTCCTAAGTAGCCGGGTTAAAGTATTAATAGTAGCTTACATATGAGGGGATCAAAGAGTTTGGACCCCCGCCATCCAATACCGGTGGGTATTGAAGGAAATCCTACTAAATTTGACCCAGGTCTTTGCAGGATCTATACACTGAACAAGGCAAGACTCTTACCAAACCGTTCCCTTAACCCCCGACCAGGTAGCCAACATACCTCCATATAGACCGTGGAGATATGAATGGTGAAAATCTTTTATTTTATATAGACAATAAAATAATGCCAAGACACCACGGACAAACAATAAGGAAGAATCACCTTCAACATAAGAAACTAGTTATTAAAGTCATTAATACATAACCAAGTAAAAAGTGCGAAAAGATTAAAAATAAAAAGTATTACACTAGACACTTGTCTTCACCAAGTGATGTAAGAGACTTAGGCAAACATGTCCTTTGATTGTTAAGAACTCTTACGATCAATCTTGGATCCCGAGACGACTCACACACTCTATGATGGACAATGGATGATGGTGGTGGATGATGGTGTTGTGATGGTGGTGGGTGGTGGGTGAAGTGTGAGAGAGGTGGTGTGCCAAGGGATGGTTTGCAAATGAGCCAAGTACCCCTATTTATAGCCTGAACCGTAGCTCGGGCACGGTCCCGTGTCCATTGGGCACGACCTTGTGTTCATCCTCTTATCTGTCTTCATTAATTGCAGTTTGTCTGCATTAGTTGACCACGCCCCCGTGTGCAGAAGCATATCTGTACTATCAAGATTTGCATGGATTCTGCGAATCTTATAGTTGACCACGGCCCCGTGTCCGCTGAGCACGGCCCCGTGATGGGCGATAGAAGCTTGTATAACTTTGTCTTTTATGCTGGCACTTGGGCACGCCCCCGTGTTCACTGAGCACGGGGAGTGTTCAGCCTTCTATTCTCTTGTTTTGCTTGGGAAGATGATGTCGGGGAGGTCGGGCATGCCACGTTTGTTCATTTTCTTGTATTTATGTTAGATTTAGTTGCCTTTTTGCTTCTTTTGTTCATTTGAGCTCATTTAATCCTGAAAATACAAAAGGAAGACAAAAGCACACTTTTTCCAACATTAGTACTAAAAAAGGGTTAGTTTTATGCCACAATTGATGTAATTTATATGTTGCATTTTTTGCACAACAATAGGCAACGGTATTGCTTTAAGATCTAAACACAAGATAACTTGTGTTAGGGTCCTAGGAAGGTTATAGTCTAGGTCAAACATTACTAATAACCTAATTCCCTATTACCATGAGCTCTGATACCAACTTTTCTGTCACACCCCGATCGCGTTAAAACAACAAACCGCAGCGGAAACGTCGTGGAATGTCGTAACAGAATCATTGTTTCACAACACATGGATTTGAAGTTTCGTTTTATTGAATTAAGTTTATTACATTGTATTGAAATTAGAAACAAAACATGAACAATTGTCTTTTATTGTTATTAGTCACTAAGGCCTCGTCCATCCCTATGTGAGCATGCATCATAATCATCATCAAACATCATCAACTATGGTACCTGAAACATATGTGAAAATACGCCAGCATAAAAATGTCGGAGAGTACATAGGTTTTGTGAGAGTATCAGATTCATGGCTCGTTTACATGTTGCAATACCTCATTTGACTACAAGAGTCGTTACTTGAAAACCTTGTATTGAAAAGAGTTTGGTATTACAATATGAATAACCAGCTCAAAATAAGTTAGTTATAGTTTATAAAATCTCGTTGCCATGAATCTTAACAAAAAATATTTGTTCAAGTAAACCAAATTATAAATTGTTCTCGTAATAAAACTCGTATGGTTTATATTGTTAGGAAAACCTTGTAGTGTAACTTTGTTTTGAAAACATTCGACCAAGTGATCTAGATAACGCAACGATATGTAATGTCTTAAAAGCACTTTTATATAGGAAGTACCAGCGGCGTATCCACCATGCTTTTAACACATTACACCCGCCCCGTTACCAAATCACTTACCATAACCCAATCATTTAATAGTTCAAATAGGTCCAATTGTTCAAATAGTTCAAGTAGTTCACATAAATCAAATAGTTCCAATGGTTTAAATAGCTCAGGTAGTTCACATAGATCAAATAGTTCCAATGGTTCAAATAGTTCATGTAGTTCATATAAATCAAATAGTCCCAATGGTTCGAATAGTTCCAGTGGTTCAAATAGTTCCAGTGGTTCAAATAGTTCCAGTGGTTTGTGTTCAAATCGTTGTGTTTAATATAAGCCATAGCATTTGTTTAGAAAACTCGAAATCGTTTAGCACATATGAATCATCCCAAAACAATTGAAAACGGTAAAAGAGGGGACTATGTACTCACATTGAATTGCTAGGTATCCTCGATTAAAGTGAACTAACAAGCTCGGGCAATCAAGGAATCAAGTAGCACCTAGTATCGAATCACTAAGTTAATAAATCGATACCTAAATCAGAAGATCGGGTAGAATGAGGTCTTGTAATCCAAATGAGTATTGGAACTCATGTGATATGGTTTAACAAAGCCTACATTCTAAATCGGAACCTATCCTAAGTGCTTACGACCCGTTACGACCCATTAAGCTAGCTCACGCTACTTTAACGCGTCGTTCGCACAAAAGCGCGTTCGAGACGCCTAACTAGTCATATGACAAGTATTATATGCCCTAACATGTTGCATAATCAGTTTAAGTGACAAAAGTTAAGTTACATATGCTTAAAATCCAATTATGCATGAAAAGGGCATTCTGGTCATTTTCGTAAGGCATATAAACTACCTATTTTACAACTAATTAAACTAAGTGACCATAAGGTATAACCTCGGAAGGTTATTCCCTATACAACTATGGTCACTAAATGGGCTTGGTTGGATCCTAACGATCGACCAAACGGGTCGGGTTCGAAAGTCTAAGCGGTTGTCAAGACCGCTTGACTTACGACCCTAAACAAGCACTAGACTAAAAGTGACGAGTTAAACATGTCAAAACATGTTTAACTAAGTTAGAAAACAGGTTTGATATCAAAACAAAGTGTTTTGATACCCGAAAATAGCTTCGTTGCAAAATACGCATAAACACGTATTTTGACTGAAACTTTGACTCGTCACTTCGACGAATCGACGTGTTAATCCGTAGGTATAGTCACAAGGGACTATAACCATCGTGATTACGCTCACGTTGCAAAGTTCAAACGAACTTTGTGTTGACCAAATCATGGTTAAAGCAGAAAGTAAAATATTGTTTGACTTTTACGCTTGAAAAGCAATAAAAGCATGAAAGAAACTTACAAAAGGTCCAACCAATGAAGAATTTGATCTAAAACACTCAAGTATGAAGCTAAGGCTTCAACTTAGAGCAGATTTAGAGCAAATGGTGTGAAGAAATGAAAGAAATCAAGTGGGTATTTATAGATTTTGAAGAACCGTTAGGATCGTTTCTCGTAATTCGGGCTTTAATCTGGACCTTACAAGTGTTGCCCATGGTTTATAATACTATGGGAACATTAAAACCATCAAATGGTATTCAAAATCAGGGATCAAAACCATCAAAACAGCTGAAATAGACCAAGTTCATAGTTTTTGTCTGAAGGTTTGTCGCGCCCACAAGAGAGACAGCTCTCTCTTATGCGGCCCGCGAGGGATGAGTTTGGCAAAATGGCAGAATTAGTCCCTGCATGTTAAAATCTCAGTTTTTGACACGTTTAAGCCTCGTTAACCCCATTTCAAGGCTCTACAATGAAGTTAAAGCATAGGGAACATGAAATATGCTCACAAACATCTCAGATGTCGGTTCGTTTGGTCGTACGGTTGCGTTATTCGGTTAATTACGATAAAACACGAACGGACGCGAAAAAACATCCAAATTACACGACGAATGGTATTTTTGCATTCCAATCACTAAAATAAAATATTTTAATGATTGCAAAAATTTTTGGATGCCCGGAGATGTTCAGAACGTAAGATATGCGCGAAAATGCAAACTTATGCACTTTTTGACGCTTTTAGTCCCTATTGTTCAAATAAGTTTATTTTTGCGCAACAAACACCTCAAAGCCTATTTCTAAGCTATGTAAAGGATAATTAGGGTACGTTTAACTTATGATCATGTTTTGAAATGTTCGTTACCATGCGAATCAGCATAGTTTTGTAGTTTGACACAAATAGTCCCTGCGATCGAATAAACTTGTTTTCGACACACCAAACCATCCAAAACTTATTTCTAAGTTAAGTAAAGGTTATTTAAGGTATGTTAAGCCTATGTCACTGTTACAGAGTGTTTTTCCTGTTAAACTGATTACGTTTACGCATCAGTTTGCATATAACTTTCCAGAAAGCGATTTAAAGCTCGAAATTGAACAAGAATTGATATGTGCAAATGATACACATATTTATAAAAATCCTAAGTATGAAACACAATATTTCATTGGTTTTGTATTTTTATGATGGTCAAAGAGGCACAGATGTCACAACTGGTGACCTTAAAATGGTAAACTCTACTGAATAAAGAAGTCCCCAGTACCGAGAACAATGGGCATCAGTGGATGATTTTTGGGAAACTTTTCCTAAGTCAACCACTGATACAACCACCATTGGTGGGAAATTAGATGATCTCATTAACTTGGGTGATGGTTTAAAATACAAAGAATTGACGGAGAGGGTTGATAAACTTGACACATCTGTTGCAGAAATCAAAACTATGCTGCAACAGTTGTTACAAGCTCAAAAGGCTACATCCACTACTGCACCATCTGCAACATCTGCTCCATCCCCTGCTGAGCTATGGCATCTGTTTCAACCTCTGCTTCACAAACAAAGACAATATGCAGATCAACAGCATGAAGTTCAACTTCAAATGGTCAGAAATGTCATGGAAGCTAGGTACAAAGATACTCAAGCAGATATCAAAGCCATTAAAGCTTATTTGCTTCAAACCATTGACACTGCTCCTCCTTCAATCATCTATGTTGAAAATCCTGATGATGCCAAAAAGGGGGAGAAAACTAAAGGGAAGAAGGGAAAAGAAGATGGTTTATACATGCCACCAGATTCAATGTCCAAACTTGTGGTAGAAATCCCAAGGCCAGATGGTTCCAAAAAGGTTGATGAGACTCAAAATGCATTTGTTGCATTAAAGGCAAACATGAAAGAGTCAATGGAAATAAAAGGGTCTAAAAGGTTTGAGGAGGAGAAGAAAGTTTTGATGGAAAAAGAAGAGCAGGGTACTTCTAAAGCTAAAAGAAGACAGCCTACCAGAAAAGTAAGCAAACCCAAAACCACACCTTCCAAAGCCACCAAACAAACTCCTCAAATCCCCAAAAGTTCCTCTCATCAAACCTCCAAACCAACAGATGTTATCCCAACAACTGCCATCACTACTACATCAACCCACACTCAATCCACTGCCATACCAAAAACAATATCACCACCACAAAAACCACCTGCCAAAAAGCAAAAAACAACAGTTGACACATCAACTGTTGTAGTGACAACAGTGGTTGAAATACTAGTTGTTTCAACAGCTGTTAGTCAGATACCCACTACTTCAATCACTGCCACTCAACCCACAAATACACCACCAACTTCTCCAAAGCACAAAAGGATAAGGATAACAAACATTGTACTGGAAGATGACACTTCCCCAACTCTAACATCTACACAACCACTGTCCCTTGTCACCATTCCAAACCGTGTTCCATTATCTTCAGTTCAACCCTTCAATCAAAACACGACCATTGTCCCTGCATGAGTACAATATCCTCTAGATCTTCTAGCAGTCAGGGAGGAAATCAAATCCTTCTACTCTGAAGATGGTCCTGAAAAGAGGAAACTCCCATCTGTTCAAGGTTATCCTTTGCCAAGAAATATAGAAGAATATCTAAAAATAAAGGTCCAACAAGCAGAGAATATATCTAAAAGAGACACAGAGAGAAATTCTGACAAAGAGATTCAAAGAAATTTGCAATACCTGCTCACCAAAGTTAGAACTTTAGAGCAGTTCTCAAAAGTCCTTTGTCAGAAATTATCAGAAAAAGATGATGAAAGCATGAGAAATGACTATCTTGAATACATCATGGCATACAAGAAGTAAAGGGCAGAAAAGTATCAATACAAAGAATGGACCATCAGTGAACTGCAAGAGGAGACAACCAGAATTCAAAAGATGATTCAAGACAAGGTAAAGCAAACTCCTCCAGTCTTGGCCAATTACAAGAAAAATGTACCAGAAAGGGTCTTGAAACTGAAAAGAATAAAAGAAGAGCTAATAACTGCTGATTATGGGTCAAGGAACCAGGTTACAAGGTGGACAGAAGAAAAGGTGTTAGCTACCTACAAAATGTTGGAAGAGTAAAGGAAGAGAGATCCAACTGCTCCTAAAAAGCCTGATTATCCGGAAGCAGTGGTTCCAGTCAAACAACAAAAATTGCCAATCAGGAGACCCACTGTTCCACATGCTACCATCCTTTATCAAAGAAAGAAACAAAAGCAGATGGATGAATTAACAAAAGAAGACAAGGCTCAAGAAGAATACATCATCAAAATGGTTCTTTAGACACTTATGGAAGAAAAACAAGACTCAGCACAATCTAAACTTTAAGTTTTTATACTCTAAACTTTAAGTATTTACCGACTGACTTATTTATTTATTTTATTTATAAGTCTATATAAATATAACTATATTCATCATTTATATTTTTTATGCATGGTTTTCTAAGAAATGACCCGTGTTTGCACACGGGTCTTACCACTAGTATAAATAACAGATGGCTTGAATTTGAGACCCTAGTAGGGACCCTATGCAATTGTCTTAATTCTTAAGCCATTATGATCGACCATGTTATGGATGAGCATAAACCAAATCATCAAGCCAAAGTAAGGATGAGCACAGTACCCGTTCGTTACCGAACCGATACTGGTATCAGAAAACAAGGAAAATTGGTACCGGTACCGAATATACCGGTTCGGTACCGGTAACCAAAAACAGGGAAAATGGGTTCCGGTACCGAATATTTCTGGTACAGTTCACTACCGATACCAAATGCTCATCCCTAAACCGAAGTAAAATTCGAAGTGTTGTTTTTAAGGTATTTAATTAGTACACTAATAATTTGCATAAATTATCAAGAATAATTTTATTATAATATAAACTTTTTAAAGTTTCAATTTCACCTATTATCTATATTACATTATAAAGTATTTTAGATAGACAACATGGTAATTATATATTATAATTTTGTAACATAGTTGTGCATTAAGGAGTTGTATTGTGTGCACTCACCATTTTCCCTGCTGGATGTGTTTGTACTTTTGGTTGTGGTTGTTGTTTTCTTCACCAATCTCTTCCACTTATAAGTTTACTTTATCCATTGCTGCCACGTTTTATTTCACTTTACATGCTTCATCGTCTCAGTTAAAGAGCAGATACAGAGTGAACAAAAGAGAGAAGATTCGGCAGACAGAGATTAGGCGACGAGTGTTTTCCAGCTAAGCCTCCATCGAATCCAGATAGCCTTTGCTGCAACGCCACCACCGCCGCATGATGCCTAGGGTTCCAACGAGCTCTGTTTGATGATACGGGAGAAGCAGAGTGTGGCGTAAGAGACAGAAAGAGACGGCGACTTCGGCTTAGGGTTCCGACGAACTCCTTCTGATGATTAATCTGCGCATATGTAAGGTAATCACGATCTCTTACCACATCTATACGTACGTTTTTTGTGAATAATGTTTGACATTTGACTGTCAATCGAGGTTTTTCCCCTAAATTTGACGATAATTGTTTTCTTTTCCCAGAAAAGTTAGGTTTGAATGTCTAGAATAACTATTTACGATTGATTTCTGGGAGAGAGATAGTTGATCTGTGGTATGTATGTACGAATATTACTTGGAAACCCTAAAAGCATTATGACAAAACGCCAAATTAGGTGTATTTTGAAGCCAAAAAACACTATGTTTCGATCAATTATTCAGATTGTTCGGCTTTGTTGGAGTAAAAGTGTAACACCCCGAAAACGGGTTTGGTAATCAAACCACGTTAATACTAAAAGACGGGTAAAATACCGTTAGTGGTAAAATTTAACCCAGTGAATATTAGGACTTAAACAAATAATCCTAATATTAATTAAAAGGGAAAATAAATGCTTTGAGAAAACAAAATATAAAAAGCCCGAGTTGACGGGACTTAAAATAAACTGAGTCGTACCCGAAAATATAAACCCTTATATTATAAATTTAATGTCGCATATAAATGAGATGGAAATAACTAGGAATAAATAACCTAGTTTCATTAAATTTTTTAGATGCATTTTACAACTCTCACAACATAGGGTACAAGTTCTTTATGCAATGATTCTTAATTTGCTCATATTTAATAACCTTCTCCTAATGACCTATGAGATTATTTGATTCACTAAATTAAGATTTCAATTTGCATTTACTATTTATATTTTAATAACTAAATACTATTTAAATTAAGTATTATCTTATTTAAATATTTAAGTATATAAATACTAAATAATAATAATAATAATAATAATAGTAGTAATAGTAATAGTAACAACAACAACAACAGTGTTTAAGACATGTCGGGTCAGATTGCGCCACATCTCTTAGTACTATCTTATTTAAATATGCAAATATATAATTATTAAATATTTACAGAGTAGTAGTAGTAGTAGTACTACTACTAATAATAATAATAATAAAATAAGACCCAAATATAATGAGTATTTAAGGTATGTTAGGTTAGATTGCATTCTCCAAAAGAGTCTCAGTGGCACACCTTGCATCGCGTGGACAAACCCACTAGTACATACTAATACACACCTTTAACTCGTTTAGTTTCTATATATTTTGATTTTTTTTCATAACTCGCGCTCGTTAACTTTTTATAAAAATCTTAATACGCATGTGTGTTTATTTTTTTCTCAGCATTCCGGTATAAATTTTGTTGAAAATAAAGTTGTAAATGATACCGAGTGTCGGTACCGTACCAATACAATAATGCCGAACCAATACCAGCATAAATTGAATTCCCGCCGACGGATGAATCTCACTAGTATGTTTTTAAAATTCAGCATTAGGTTAAGTTTTGAGTGATAAATAAAACATGTGTAGATTGCGACAAACTAACTAAATAACAATGGTGAGAATAAGCTGAATAATTGAAAATTGAAATAACTAAATGTTGTTAAAAAATTGAAATAATTAAAGAATTAAACTATTGTACTAAAAAATATCTAATTTACTCATTGATGGTTTAGTTCTGATTTTAAATTGAGTTTTATAGTCTGGTTATCTAGATCTATATCTATATTATATAATAAAATAAAATATTGGGGGCACACTCGTCACTATTTTAGATCATCTACATTTCGGTTTTTTCGTGTCTCTCTCCTACTTAATTGTGGATAATTATATATTATTTAATTACTGAAAGTTATTTTATATATATATATATATATATATATATATAACAAGTGAATTTAATATGAAACTAGAAATAAAATTTTTACATATATTTATATTTTACTTAAATACTTATATTTAGGTCTCCGAATATTATTAAATTCAACATGATGTTAGTTAAAATTTTATAGAAAAGAAGAATAATGACAATAATTATTTTTTATACACGATTTCTAAAAAAAATAAAATATTTAATTTGATCAGATGATTTGAATGGTAAAAATTTGTCAAATGATAAAATGTACGTGGTATTAAAAAGTCAAAATTTTAGTCCTTAATTTTTTATATGTAACCATATCTCTACATATTTATAATTGTAATTTAAATTGATTTAACTGTATAAAAATGTAGTTAAAGAATCAGCTACACTGAATTAACATTTATAAATTACACAAAAATATTTAGTACACGGTTTTAAAATTTAACTTAACATATTTTATAAATGTCGCGTCAAATTTCATTTTTTAAAGATATGTCTTGACGAGTGAATGTGTTACTAGATGAAATATATTTTACTCAACCCATATAATACATTTTTTTTTCAATCCGTGTAATACCTAAGTTTTTAAAGACATAATATCTTTTTATTATTAAATATATAATATTACATTTATTTAACTCGTGTAATATATGAGATTATAACCGAGTATCAATATATGTACAAATAATCGAAATGAAATGACTGAATTATTTGGAAGCCCTGTAGTTTTGTTATGGTTTGTATAACCAAATCTAATGGTTATATATAACTGAAATTACTTACCTAACTTTCCATTATAACTCAGTATTTATACTTTTTATTTTATTAAAACTCAAAAAAGTTGTTAGTGTTTTTAGAAAAACATACATGCGAGTATCGAGTATACCTGTTGGGACTTCAAAATACATTTTTCTTACCATTCAAATTTTTATATAATTTTATGTTTTTAACAATAACATATTAAAATATGATCAATTACATATATCATTATCACAATAAAAAGTTTGAAATATAAATTTCAAAAGATAAATTAATTTTTTATTTCATTAAGAAATACAAATAACATCATCAACTGCATATTACAAAAAAATCAGTTTTACATGAAACCAAAACTCTAAGGGTTTGTTTGGTATGGAGTAATAGAATGGACAAAGAAATGGATTGAATGGACGAGATAATGGAATGGACAAATGAGTGAAATAGATTATTACCATTCCATGGTCTTGTTTGGTTGCCATGTGAAAATGAAATTCATTACCTTGTGTTGTTTAGCAGGCAGGAAAAGAAAGGGGAACAAAATCGGCGATGGTGGGGTGTCGGTGGTGGGTGGTGGTTGTGGCGTCGGCATTGGGTGGCAGGTGGCGGCGAAGAATGGCGGTGGCAACAGGGGGTGGCGGTGGTCGGTGACGGCAAAGGGAAAGAAATGAAATAAAAACAAGAGAGTGGATTAAATGAATTTGAGAGAATAAAATGGCTTATGTAATGGGTGAGTCTATTACATTGACCAACCAAACACATTTTTTTCGTTCCTCGCAATAGCCCATTTCATTCCGCCACCCATTCATGTATACCAAATACTACCCCTAAGGATTTACACTGTAAAACCAAAACTCTAAGAATTTAGAATCTTCCAACTTGAAAATGTATCCAAGAATCGTCCGACCTAATTATTAGTTGGAAGGGCCTATAGGCCGGATTGATTACTAGAAATCCTAGTTTCCTCTTGTGCAATGGTAAAGGCTTATCTGACCTGGCCTTTTAGGGGCATACCAAGGCCCATGTATTGGGTATGTGGTTCAGGTGTGTATATATATATATATAGAGGGTGGGGTTCGACTACAAAGTCTATTTTTCCTACAAAGTGTACAAAGTCCTAAAATACCGCAATTTCAGTCATAAAACACACTCAAAACTCACAAATAAAAGAGTGAAGATCACTAAAACACAATATCCAAACCCTAACATTCCATAAAAACTTCAAACACGACATCGTAGAACTATGAATATAAAACACAACATGATAATCAACATAAAACACACTAATGTTAGTCATTCGATAATCAAAGCCTTTTCATTCAAAACACAAAACAAAACCCACAAATATGGCGTTTTAGTAATCTTCACTTTGTTATTTGTGTGTTTTGAGTGTGTTTTATGGATGACTTTATGTTGTTTTATGACTTTTTTACACTTTGTAGGAAAAATAGACTTTGTAACCAAGGGGTAAGATCAAATAAAAAGTTAATTTCCCCTAAGTAGGATGAGAAGGAATCTTAACCATTTATTTTTTAAATCAATGGTTAAGATGAAAGTGTAGGAGAAAGAAGGAGTGCAAGGGTATCTTGGGAAAATCATATTTATGGACTTTCTCTCTCCACATGCAAAGCACATGCATATTTCACCTCTATTTTTTAAACGTTCATAACTTTTTTATATGACATTATTTTTTCATAAAAATTTCACCGTAAAATCAAGCGTCTTTTTATCTTTAATTTGAGTACCATATTGCTATATAAAATATGAAGACTAAAAAAACCCACTTAAATGTGTTGTATTTCTATGTTGTATAACATTTTTTTGTGCTGAATTTTTGTACTATATTTTTGTAATAATTTTTTTGTGCTGAATTTTTTTGTTTTAATTTTTTGTGCTGGATTTTTTTGTACTACATTTTTTTGCTAAATTTTTTCGTGCTATAATTTTTTGTACTAGATTTTTTTGTGCTATATTTTTTTGTACTATATTTTTTGTGCTAGATTTTTTTTGTACTAGATTTTTTTTGTTGTATTTTTAAAAAACAAAAGGGGTGCCACATGTTATTTTCACTCCTATTTATAAGGACCAAAATGCCATTCATTCCTACTTATTAGAAGTGCCACATGTCATCATCACAATCCTTCTTAGGCTACTTAGGCAAAATCCATTTTTTAGTGGATCCTTCCCCAACTCCCACCCTATATATATATATATATATATATATATATATATATATATATATATATAGGGAGCCGCTAGAATGAGAACCACCACGAGTTATGAGAACCGCGAGAACCACGTGCCACGGGGGGGCGTTGACCACGATTTTTTTTACAACTAGATGCGTATATTTTAACAACATTCGTAAAAAAAAAATTCAAACGGGGCGCCCGAGGGGGTAGTTTTTTACACCCAAAGTTTGTAAAAAAAAAAAAAACACCAAACTTTGGGTGTAAAAAACTACCCCCTCGGGCGCGCCGTTTGAAATTTTTTTTTACGAATGTTGTTAAAATATACGCATCTAGTTGTAAAAAAAAATCGTGGTCAACGCCCCCCCGTGGCACGTGGTTCTCGCGGTTCTCATAACTCGTGGTGGTTTTCATTCTAGCGATCCCCTATATATATATATATATATATGATAAGGATCATGTGAGAAGTAGTAGGCTAATTGAGAAACTTGAGAAACATTTTGGACCACACATTTTCCCTAAGCAAAAAAATGCAAAAAAAAATGTAAAAAAATGCAAATATTTTTTTTGGAAAAATCGGAGTTTTTTCTTTAAGGTTTTGTTTTTTTTTAATTTTTTTTTTGGGATTTATACACATGTGTATATTGTTAATCTTTTAACTATACATATGTGTATATTGTCAAATATACATATATGTATATACATGTTTAAAATTGAAAAATAAGTGTTATTTAGTGTTTAGCATTAGTATTTAAGGTTTAGCATTAGGGTTTAGGGTTTAGCATTAGTATTTAGGGTTTAGCATTAAGGTTTAGCAACATTATTTAGGGTTTAGTATTAGGGTTTAGCTTTTGGGTTTAGCATTAGGGTTTAGCTTTAGCTTTTGGGTTTAGCTTTAGCTTTAGGGTTTGCATTAGGGTTTAACATTAAGGGTTTAGCCTTAGGGTTGAACTTTAGCTTTAGGGTTTAGAATTAGGGTTTAGCTTTAAGGTTTAGGGTTTAGCATTAAGGTTTAGCTTTAGGGCTTAGTGTTTAAGGTTTAGGGTTTATAACACATATTTTTCAATTTTAAACATGGATATAGATATATGTATAATTGACAATACACATATATGTATAGTTAAAAGATTAACAATATACACATGCGTATAAATCCCAAAAAAAAAAATTAAAAAAAATATAAAATTAAAACCTTAAAAAAAGCTCAAATTTTTCCAAAAAAAAAAACTTCGCATTTTTTTTTTGCATTTTTTGCTTAGGGGAAATGTGTGATCCAGATTGCATTTTTCGGTGCAGAGTGAGGCATTGGTGGACAATGATAGGAGACTCAGAGAAACCTGGGTTGGATCCTTGAGCCAAACGGGTTTTACCGGTAACTTCATCGTCGTGCCTACGGGCGGGTGTGTTATCAGGTTTTCCCCGGAATTGGTGGTGGAACTGGGTACTCTCGGAGTACTCCGTTTGGTCCAGTAGATCCCCCGAGAGTGATCGGGATTTATTCTGTTGGCCGTTTAAAAAAATGTAAGACTTTCCAAAATTTATAAACTATTAAAAATATATACCACTGTTTTACAAATTTTAAGAATTATTACAATATCTTTTAAACTTATTTAGAAATTATCTAAAAAAGATAATGAGGTAAAAAAATAAGAATCACAAATGAGCCTACCTTACTCAATTTTGCTCATCCTTTACTATTCACTAAGGATTATACCATTTAGATTTGTGAATGATGCTCTCTTCTAATGCCAAGGGTGATTACATCACCTTGGAGGGATGGCCACGTGACCACGTAAGAATGATCAATAACAGTAATACCTTGAAGGGGTATGGTTTCAAAAAGCTGCGGAGACCAATCAGGTCGCGCGTCGGACCATACTCCTTACTCAATAATCTGATTAATTTTTAGACACCGCGCATGCTACTTGGGTAAAACCAGAGCTTCGCGCAAGGCCGAAACAAGATGTAACACCAATTACACACTTAGTATCCTGAATGAGAACCCTCAGCTCGTACACCTCGCGCTGACTATTTGTACACACTTCAAGGGTCGCGCGAGAGTTACGGCACAAGGCCATTTTAGGAAACACAAAGGTACAGTTGGCAGAAAAGCGAGCCAATCAGCGTCCAGCAGGCTGTACCATATCGTGCTCCATGATTAACAATTGTGCAGGAGACAAAAAGTACACAAGGACGCCTATGTGGCACCAATCAGGGGGCGGCGACAACTGCCCCATGATCGCCACTTACCTGCTGATGACAGAAGGACAACAGGGCCGACAACTCAGACACGTGGCTCCAATCAAGGTGCGCCAGCACCGGAGGTCCTCTTGAAGCCATTAACGGTCGACGCCAGAAAGGCAGAGAGGATATTCCTTGTTGTCATCTTCCGGCCCAAGGCCCATCTGCCCATCTCCTTCTACACTACTCCGGCTATAAATAGGGACCTCCATACTCAGGTTAAACATTTCGTTCTCTCTACTCTCACTCTTAACACACACTTTATTATCCTCAAAACGGTTACTTATTCTCACGCCGGAGTCTGGTTAAGAGGGAAACCCCCATATTCCCCTTTTAACGAGCTAACGGTGTTACTGTTTTGTAGGAAGGAAGAATCACATTTGAGCTCCGAAAAGATTGAAGAAGATTAATCCTCATGTTTGAAACATAAACCCAACTAATAACCTAAAATTAGTTCCAAGTTTCTTCATTGGCGCCCACCAATTTTTTACAATCACTTCATCTTCTTTTTTCTGAGTTGAGTTAACTGCCATTTTTGTCCCTGTGGTTTGCTCACTTTGGCCATTTCAGTCCATTTTTCAAAAATGCGCCATTTTCGTCCCCCACGTTCTGGAAAGGTGCCATTTCAGTCCAAAAATCATAACCCAGTTAAGTCAGTTTGTAAATAAGGACTGATTGTGTAAATTTGTAACATAAAGGACTGATTGTGTAAATTTAAAAAATGGACTGAAATTGCAGTTAACACCACCACCACTAGCCCTGCCACCACCACCACTCCGCTGCCACCACCACCACCACCGCCACCACCGCCACCACAGCCACCACATCCACCACCGCCACCACAGCCACCACCGCCACCGATGAACTCCGAACTCCGAGAACGGTATACCGAAACGAAAAGCTTGCGGGTTACGGGGACGTCTTCGTCTTCTCCGGTCGTCTTCTCCGATGAACTCCGAACTCCGGCGAGTTGCAGAAATGAGCAGGGGTGGAACTAGTAATTGATTTAGCCCATGTTTCTCTATCATCCTGTAATTGATTTTGCCTCTAGAACTTGAGGAGGTGATTAAAAGTAGAGGCTTTATTGCAACCTGGTGTTCACAAGAAGAAGTCTTGAACCACTCTTCGGTTGGTGGTTTCTTAACTCATGGTGGGTGGGGTTCTGTCATTGAGAGCTTGTCTGCTGGGGTGCCCATGATCTGTTGCCCATTTTCAAGTGACCAACGGACTAATGGCCATTGTCTTGGTATCCTTCTTATTTGCTTTTCTAAGTTTGGTTTAATCTTCATTAGCTTCATCCACTCATGTTTCAACCGAATCCAATAATATATGAGAATTATCTTCTTAAACATGCTCCAAAATTTGTACCCTCCTCTCTTAAACACATGAATAAGAGTTTGTGATCTTGCATGAGCAAGATCAAGGTCTGAACTTCTTGACGCCACAATGTTGCTAAACAATACTACGCACACAAAAATTTGGATCAATTGGATATATTTTATTCATCCCATAATAAGAAGAACAATACATGGCAATAATGGCATTGAATAGAAAACATGATCAACCTACTTAACGTAAAATATGGAATCACTTACACTACTTGACATACAACAGCTTCCTAGAATTCTAGACACACTTAACTGACTAATAGTTTGAATCAAATAACCGGTTGTCATGGCCGAACATGGAAACTAAGAAACCTACTTGTCTTTTGAGATGAAAAATCCCCATTTCTTGACTATTATTACAGTCTCTAACCATATTCAGATGGGAATTTAGTTTCTTGAAATCATACGGATTTCAGCAACAAGTTCCTCAACATTAAAAGATGACGAGCCGTTAGGTTTTGTTGAGATATCCGACATATTCTTCCACTCTATAGCCTTCTTTCTCATTTTCACACACTCAACTCCATCCATTAACTCCCTTACAAGCTTCTCCACTTCATCTCTCTTCACATTCCTCCCAATCTCCATCCCAACTTCCCATTCCTTGCACATTTGTGCACAATTAGTCCGTTGGTCACCTGAAAATGGGCAACAGATCATGGGCACCCCAGTGGACAAGCTCTCAATGACAGAACCCCACCCACCATGAGTTAAGAAACCACCAACCGAAGAGTGGTTCAAGACTTCTTCTTGTGAACACCAGGTTACAATAAAGCCTCTACTTTTAATCACCTCCTCAAGTTCTGGAGGCAAAATCAATTACAGGATGATAGAGAAACATGGGCTAAATCAATTACTAGTTCCACCCCTGCTCATTTCTGCAACTCGCCGGAGTTCGGAGTTCATCGGAGAAGACGACCGGAGAAGACGAAGACAAAGACGTCCCCGTAACCCGCAAGCTTTTCGTTTCGGTATACCGTTCTCGGAGTTCGGAGTTCATCGGTGGCGGTGGTGGCTGTGGTGGCGGTGGTGGCTGTGGTGGCTGTGGTGGCGGTGGTGGCTGTGGTGGCGGTGGTGGCTGTGGTGGCTTTGGTGGCGGTGGTGGCGGTGGTGGTGGTGGTGGCAGCGGAGTGGTGGTGGTGGCAGGGCTAGTGGTGGTGGTGTTAACTGCCATTTCAGTCCATTTTTCAAATTTACACAATAAGTCCTTTATGTTACAAATTTACACAATCAGTCCTTATTTACAAACTGACTTAACTGGGTTATGATTTTTGGACTGAAATGGCACCTTTCCAGAACGTGGGGGACGAAAATGGCGCATTTTTGAAAAATGGACTGAAATGGCCAAAGTGAGCAAACCACAGGGACGAAAATGGCAGTTAACTCTTCTGAGTTTTTTGCATTCTCTCGATCATGGCTGGTCAGGGAGTTCCGGATTTTGGCTTCGGCACTGCCTCTCAAGTAGGAATGGGGGAGGACAACTCGCACGTCCAACTGCATCCTACTGACGAGATAGTCGAAGGCGAAGGAACAAACACCGAAGGACCCCGCGCGAACATCACTCATATCACTCAAACGGGTACACCAGCAAGTAATGTTGCTGGTCCGTCAAACCCAGCTCCAAATCCAAACATTTCAGCGCTATCAGGGCTGCCAGAAGGTGAAACCCTCGCCTCCTGGTACGCCAAGCAGATTGCTACTATAAATGTTGCTTATTAGTCTTTAAGTACGCAACAGGCGATTCTGCAAGCGGAACCATCCTTGGTTACACCACCAGGTCCAACGCATGGGGTGCGCCAGACACCCCTTCAGCAAAACATCCCAGGGCAGTTCATCAGACCTCCTCCCCAAAGAAGACAGAGCGTGCACGACACGCGCGATACACACAGGGAGACAGGCAGTTACTATGACCATTCTTCGAATGCGCAACATAGGCGCCCAGTTCACTGCCGGCTAGGGCCGCGCAACATGAACGAATGGGACGATACGGATCCGGATGATCCTACTTGGCAAGATGATGAAGGCTCTTCAGTCTTCAACCGTTTACAGAAAAATCATTACTCTTACAGGCACAGGCCACGCGTCGCCTAAAACAAAGAAGCAGAGCATGATTTCAGCCTTGTTTACAGACCAGCAGAAGCTGCTGAACACTCGAAGTTTATTCGAAGCATCACGCTAGCCCCGCTAGAAAAAGCAAAGCTACCTCCAACAGTGGGAAAGTTCAACGGTCTAACTGACCCCGATGATCATGTCCAAGTATTTACAATCGTGGGTGTTTTAGGACAATGGACCATGCCAATGTGGTGCCATTTGTTCATCTAAACTTTCACGTGGGCTACTCGTGCATGGTTCGACAACCTTCCACCTAGAAGAATCAAGTCATGGGTTGACTTCAGAGACCAATTTGTAGCCCACTTCAGCCAACGGAGACGGTATCAGCGCGATACATCCGAAGTAACAGACATCTGGCTAAGAGAAAATAAGGGGTTAGAAGATTTCCTCACTCGCTTCAACAAGGAGTGTTTAGAGATTGGAGGTGCAAGTGAACCATTAATGCGTGCCCACTTCAAAAAGGTCATCCGTTGTGATAGTCTAATCAGGACTATCACAGGAAAGGACGGTATGCCCAAAGAATGGGACAAACTCATGGCAGCTGCAAAGATTGTAGTGCAGATTGAAGAATCACTGGTAGGAACCAAACGCTCTTACACCGACGATCATTTTTCAAGAGCAAACTCGCGAGACAATAGCAAGCGAAACAGAAACCCTGGATGGAAGGCAAGCCAATCTAGCGGTTACGAAGAAAGGTCTCGCTTCAAAGAAGACGCACGAGACACAATTGATCCCATTGGCTACCGTAAAGCAGTGAAGAATGAGAACCGAGAGAAACATTGGACTCCGCTCACCAGGACACCGAAGGAAGTGCTTATGACGAAGAACCACGATTTTAAAGCGCCTAAGCCAATGACCAACAAGATGGGGCGAGACCCCAATCTTTACTGCGATTTTCACAAGGATATAGATTATTTGACAGATGACTGTATCAGTCTAAGGAAAGAGATCGAGAAGGCTTTAAAGAGCGGCAAGTTGAGCCACCTGGTGAAGAATGTGCGCAAAGAAACACGCCAAATTCAAAGGAATGACGATGGAAACCAGAAGAAGGTTAGGCGCCTCGAAACTCACATGGTCGATGGACCAAGACACGGCGTGAGAAGTAAGGGCAAGCACCTGTTTGAACCAGCATGGCAAGAACAACAAGTCATTTTTCCAGTGGTGCGCGGGGGACCACGCACCACGCGTCCCGTTGTCATCACTGGCATCATAGGCCACTATGAAACTGAATACATCTTCATCGATCCAGGAAGCACAACTGACATCATTTATGAACAATGTTTCAACCACTTTGATCTAGAAGACAAAGCGCGTCTAGAGCCTGTTGATTATCCTCTATTCGGATTCTGCAATGAGACGGTCTTCCCATTGGGCCAGATCAGCTTCCTCGTCACGCTATCTGACGGGAAGCATTCAAGAACTACGACCGTCAACTTCATGGTGATGCCAGTCAACTCAAGGCATGACGTCCTAATTGGCAGAGAAACCCAGGGAGAAATGAATATGGTGACTTCCACGCCCCATTCAGCCATCGGTTTCCTGACCGAAACGGGGGTGGCAATCATCTACTCAAAGAAAGAGGTGATGTTAGCATAATACATGCGCCCAGTCAAAGCAGCTAAGGTCTCAATAACAGAACCAGAAAAATGGGTCTTGAACCGCAAGTACCCCGAGCAAACGGTGACATTTGGCCACACAATTTCACCAAGTATCAGGACGCACCTCAAGCAGTTACTGTTCCGAAACATGGACATTTTCGCCTGGACCCCGTCTGATATGACAGGCGTCATGCGCGACATCACAGAGCATTGCTTAAACACATATCCATCTGTTGAACCCAACATCCAGAGAAAGCGTAGCTTAGGATCTGACAAGACAAAAGCTATGAATGAGCAAGTGTACGAGTTACTTAAAGCAGGCATATTGGGCTCAAAAATGCTGGCGCAAGCTACCAATGTTCAATGGACAAGATATTTGGTGATGACATTGGGAAACATATCGAAGCATACATTGACGATCTTGTAATCAAAAGTCCTGAAGAGGACCAAATGTTGAAGGACATACAGAGGACGTTCAATTATCTAAGAAGCGTAAACATTAATCTGAATCCAGCAAAATGTTCTTTTAAAGTTAACCCCGAAAAAGTTCAAGCCATCGAACGAATGATGTCACCACGCATGATCAAAGAAATGTAAAGGTTAGTCGGCCGCTTAGCCGCGCTTAATCGTTTTCTGTCAAACCATGCAGCAAAGTCATATCCTTTCATTAGTACATTGCGCAACTGCATCAAGAAACAAAAGTTTAAATGGACACTAGAAGCAGAAGCAGCCTTCCAACAGATGAAAGAATGTTTGATTAAGCTTCCAACCTTAACAGCTCCATTTGAAAAGGAACCACTCATTTTGTACTTGTCCTCTTCGGATAAGGCAATTGGTTCAGTGTTGCTGGTAGAGAGAAATGGAGTTCAAACCCCGATTTACTATGTTAGCAGAGTACTCACCAATCCAGAAATGAGATATTCCACCATGGAAAAGCTAGTGCTCACACTACTCCACGCCTCTAGAAGGCTGCGCAGGTACTTCACTGGCCATGTAATCACGGTACTCACAAACTTCCACATTGGCACGATCTTGCAAAAACCAGAAACATCAGGACGCTTGGCAAAATGGGCAATCGAGCTGGGAGGCCACAACATTCTGTATAGGCCGCGCCCATCTATCAAGGGTCAAGTATTAGCAGACTTCATCACTGAAGTCCCAGAAGACAAGATCAAAGAGTGTGATGCAGTAGATACCCCCATCAAAGACACATCGGATGAATTATGGCAGTTATTCACCGATGGAGCCTCAAATGAGGACGGCGCAGGAGCTGGTTTGCACCTGGTCAGCCCAGAGAAGTATGAGTTGACCTATTCCATCAAGTTGGATTTCAAAAATACCAACAATGAGGCAGAATACGAAGCGTTCTTGGCAGGCTTGCGCCGGGCCATCAAGATGGGAGCACAAAATTTACAAGCGCATGTTGACTCTCTCCTGATCGCGAGTCAAATCATTGGGTTGTATGATGTAAAAGGCGAGGTCATGGCTTTATACTTGGAACAAGCAAAAGAGCTACTCCAAAAGTTCAAATCATACAAGATTGTTCATATCAACCGATCAGAGAACAAGCCAGCTGACGCGCTGAGCAAACTCGCTTCAACAGCTTTCCAACACCTTGCCAAGGATGTAAGAATTGAAGTTTTGAAAAACCCATCAGTATTGCCGCGACAGGTTAATGTGATTGAGATAGGGCCACCATCATGGATAACCCCAATCATCTAGTATCTCCAAGAGGGAATTCTCCCGGAAAACAAAGCAAAAGCAAGAAAGATACAGAACAAAGCGTTGTTTTACGAGATGAACGGCGCATTCTGTACAGGAGATCTTTTTTAGGCCCACTACTACGGTGCGTAGATCCCCAAGACGCAAGTTATTTGATCAGGGAAATACATGAAGGCAACTGCGGCATTCATGCAGGCCCGCGCATGGTTGTAGCAAAGATAATGAGCGCATGTTACTATTGGCCAGGGATGCACGTCGACGCTCTGAAAGAGTTGCGCAAATGTGACTCCTATAAGAAGCACGCGCCAAAGACCTTGCGCCCAAAAATGATCTGATTCCTGTATCAACAGCTTGGCCTTTTCAACAGTGGGGGATTGACATGGTGGGTCCATTTCCTGAAGCCCCAGGCGCTGTAAAGTTCATAATTGTTGCCGTTGATAACTTCACCAAGCGGGTGGAGGCTAAGGCCCTTGCTTCAACCTCCGCAATGATGGTGCGAAAATTCATCTGGGAGCACATCATTTGCAGATTTGGTCTCCCACTTAAGATCGTCACTCATAACGGCACCAATTTCGCCTCAGAAGATCTTCAGAAATGGATGAAAGAGCTTAACATTGAGCACACTTTCTCTTCCGTTGCACACCCTTAGGGCAATGGCCAAGTAGAAAGTGTCAACAAAAGCATCGTTGAAGGGATAAAAGCCCGCTTGGGCGCAAAAAGAAGAGGCTGGGTCGACAAGCTCCCCAGCATACTGTGGGCTCATCACACCATGCCAAAAACAAGTAATGGCGAGACCCCCTTTAGCCTTGTCTATGGCTCAGAGGCAGTTATCCCAGCTGAAATAGGCCTCCCCTCGCCACGCTTATCAGCAGTTAACAAGATTCATAACGAGGCAGAGCGCCGCTTAGTGTAAGACCCATACTAATTTAACGTTAATATATATACAATTAAAGTAAGCATTTAAAAAAATGCCACTTATCAAAAACTTTACATCAAGAGTGTTTAGACATGTTTACGACATCCTAAAACTTAGTTTAAAATGTTTATATATTCCACTTTTTACAACACAAAAACGAGATCTATGCGGAAGCTTCATTTATTTGTGTGTTCGGTTCTTGTTATGTGCTTGATCTTCATCCGGAGACCCGTAACGATCACCTATATTGAAAACCATCATAAACATTAGTATGAGGCTTTGAAAACCATTTAAAACAAGTTACCTTATCAAAACAATCAAAATATGGATTTTTGCCAGCTGATTCAGCCCTCGCGGGCCGCAAGAGCATGGCCCTCTTCCTGTCGCGGGCAGCAACAGAGGTCACGTGACGCAACAGTGATACCGGTTCATGGTCGCGTAGCGCGATAACCTGTTTTGACAGAATGTTTGCTTCTTTGAGCTGCATAATTGCCCAACTATGTTATTTCCAATATCAAATTTCAAATTTACATAACTTTAAATCTACTAATCCGATTTACACGATTCTTGTTTCTACGCGTCCGTAATATAATTACAGATGCGTTTATCACCGCGGTTCACAATTAAATCCGATTTATTAACTATTGGCTAATAAATCCTTTATGTGATTATTTGACCCGTTTCATTTTAGCAACATATTACATGTTTATTAACGAAGGTTATTTCTAGTCATTTTTTACCCATTCCTGGGCTTGTCAATCATTAGCGTTCTTGCTCCAAATACATGGTTTGCATCCGGACTTACACTCGCCGGGTTATTTTGTAACTTTCTCACACTTAACTAACATTTAACCACCTATTTCATTTTGACCCGTTTGGAGGTTTTTAACATATAGGCAAAATTTTCGCTCATCATTACTCGCATCTTATTTCTACATGAAGATATCTATTTGCCTTCCACCACAACTATATTTGTGGTGGATTAACTATTGTTGGGATTGAACCCTATCAGAGGAACAGATAATTAAAGCCAAAACTGGATCAGAGCAGTGGATCCAAGAATAAGCAGACGTTTACAGATAGTTCATGCAAATCTCTCCCCTTGAAAGTGGCTTTGTATCTGCTGACCTCCTATCTACTGATCTTACCAAGTGCTGATCCACAACTGCTGCCTTGCATCTACTGCCAAATGTTAAAGACTGATGGAAGACCAAAGCTCTGCTGACTCAATCTTCTGCCTTGAGTCAAGTAATGCTGATCCGGACAAGCACTGCTGGATTCACAGCAGTGGAAGGATGCAGCAGCTGTTTAAGTGTCTTTCATGTAATAGATTGTAATAGCAGTAGTTACTACATCAGTGTTTGTATAGATCAGAGGTTAGAGTTTGTTAGGAGGTTAGATGTCACTTTCATGGTGACGTCAGCTAAGATGCTCAGTGGTTTGCAAGTGCCTATAAATAGTTCAGTACTTTGTACTGTTCTATTAGCTCTTTCACCACATCGTCTTCTTTGCACGAACAAACTACTGAGCTCTGGCTGAGGGGGAGTTTGCATTCTTACATCAATCATTGTAATCGTTGTTGAAACAAATTCAATCATTCGGTTCATTGTGAAAAGATGTTTGATTAAAAGTATTACTCCTGTTTGATTGTATGCAAAGTTTGTTTTCATCTTAATTCCGCTGTACAACTCTTTCATTTCCATCTTAATTTCAAACTAAAATACAATAAAAAAGAAACTCAGATCCAACAATTGGTATCAGAGCTTGGACAGTCAAATTTGATTTAACAATCATTTTGACGTAAATAGTTCAGCTCATAACAGTTGATACTGATCGTTTGTTCGTCCGTTGAAAAACAGAGCAAGGATTAATCACCATTAAAGTTGATTTCTCAGTGTCTGTAAAACAACAAGAATGACGTCACAATCTCAAGATGATAAAAACAACATCGGCTCACTTTTTAAACCACCTATGCTAAAGAGAAATGAGTACAACATATGGCAGAGGAGGATGGGTCACATCCTCGCTCAACAAAGCACAGGTTGTTGGAGGTCAGTCATTTATGGTCCCCATGTTCCTTCAGTGCCAAGCGCTGAAGATGCTAAAAAGTTCGTTCCAAAACCAATTGAAAATTATACCGAAACCGACTTTCAAAAGATCGAACTAGATGCTAAAGCTTTTAGCATCATAGCATCAGCGCTGCCCAATGAGATATATGCTGGACTGTTACACTGTAACAGTGCCAAAGAATTATGGGACGCACTTAAGGAACAGTTTGGTGGAACTGAAGAAGTCATAGAAAGCAATAGGGAAATCTTGAACCAACAGTATGAAACATTTTGCTACATTAAAGGTGAATCACTAACGCAACAATTTGAGCGTTTTAGTTGTCTCATCAGTGAACTGAGGCTTGTTAACACCACTTTTACAAACTCAACTCAAAATAGCAGGTTCCTCAGGTCACTGCCCGAAAAATGGGACACTATAGCTTTTGTCACCCGAAATTCATCTGAATTCAAGGATCTGACCTTGACCCAACTCCATGGTCGACTCCTGGCCTTCGAAAGGGAGTTGAACCAGAAAAGGAGGTTACAAGAGTCAGGAAAAGTTACCGATGATTACACTTTCGGTAATACTGCTCTTCTGGGTCAAGAAGAATCTGGGAGCAGTGGTAAGGATCAGGGTTATGATCACTTCATTGATATAACTGCTGGTGCAAATTTTAACAACCCTGATCCTCACTCTGCAAGTTATGCATTCACTGCTAACGAAAACCAGATGTCAGACAATTTAAGCTTTGAACTCAATGATTTACAACATTTTGATCCCACTGATTTAGAGGAAATGGACATCCTGCACCAACTGGCTTTGCTAAGTGTTAGAACTAGCAAGTTCTACAAAAGAACAGGGAGAAAATTCCCAGGTTTGCATGGGAATCTAAGGGTTGGGTTGGATAAATCGAAAATCAAGTGTTACAAGTGTAATAGGTTGGGACATTTCGCTAGGGAATGTAGGAGTCAAACCACTGGTCCCATAATTACTCATCCTAGCTCAAATCCTCGACCTCAAAACCAAAACACTGTGCACTATGCCCAATATGCCCCAGCAGCACAAGTGAACACTGCTCACTATGCTGCTGCCCCTATGCCAGTACATTATGTTCAAACTACTGTTCCACAAATCCAATATGTTCAAACCCCTGCTCCACAGGTACAAGTGCAACCTGTTGCACCTCAAACCACTGCTCCAGCAGCAGCACAACCAGATCAACAAAGTTTTTTCACTCAAGGGTTTGTTGACTGGAGCAGTATGCCTGATGATCTTTGTGATGAAAATTTTGCACTCTATGCTTCTAATGATTCTTCACATGATGAGTTTTGTTTGATGGCACTAGAGTCAATACAGGAGGGGGTTGAAGCTGAGGAGGAACAGCAGTGCTTTGAAACAGTGGAAGAGGTGATTGAAGCAGTGGTTACTGCAGTGGCTGATGAAATACTGTTGGGAGAAAGTTCAGGTACCCTGATTGAACCAATGACAGATCCATGGTCCATAGAGGACAAAGAAGAAGAGAAAGAAGAAAAGGCTGGTGAAAAGAAGGTAAAAGCTGATGATCATCAATGTGATTGTGCAATGATGGCAGCTGCCAAGGTATCTCCTCAAGTTCTTGAAAAACTGTGTTCTGACAATTGCATAATTGCTTTTGCTAACATCAAAGAGGTGAATGAAAACCTTCGGGATAAAATCTTGTCTGATGAGGTCAAATTTGAAAGGTCTTTAAAAGAACTTAAAAACAAATTGACTCAAAAGGAAAAAGAAATCAGCTGTCTAAAAGAAGAGCAAAGCATCACCAAAACCCAACTTCAAACTATGGTAGAAAAATACCAAAGTTGCAAAAAGGAGTTGGAATCCACCCAGATTACTTGTGAAAGATGGGTGGAATCCTGCAGAGGATATGAGGTGATGCTTGCTAAACAGATTGAAAGTAATGTGAAGTTTGGGGTTGGGTATAGAAAATATGATGATGAACACATTGCTTGTGAAAAATCTGTTCAAAACACTGATGTAACCGCTGAGTTCATCCCCACAAACAAGAATGGCCAAGAAGTGAAAATCACTGACAAACTTGGTAACAAAATCACACTTGACAGAACAAGGAGTTCCTCAACTTTTGAAGAACTTGAAAAATATCAGTTTAAACCTACCTGGTCTGACGAGTGTGATATTCTTGAAAATTTCAAGCCAATGGACTTTACATCAACTGATGGTGTTAAAGCTCCAAAAGCTAAAGTCATACCTCTCAAGGACATCCCAGCAGTGGTTAAAACCTCTGCTGCAAAGGAGTCTGAAAAGAGAAAGAAGAAAGAAAAAATTGACAACTTGTTTTGTGAATTCTGTGAAAAAAGGAATCATCTAACAAAAGACTGTTTCCACTTGAAAGCTTATGATTTAAACAAAACAAGTATCATTGTTTCAGCAGAAAGCTGCATTGTCTGTGGTAAAACAAACCACAAAACTCAAGCATGTGTGTACCTCAAAAACTTTGATGTGAAAAAGAACGAGTACATGGCTAAAACATCCTTGAGTCCATCATCATCATCCTCATCATCTGTCAAGTTCATCAAGAAACAACCACTGTTTGTGCCAGTTCAAACAGCTGTTACAAAACAGCTGAACCAAACATCTGTCAAAAGAGATGTTCAGGTTACTGATGCACCCCCTGCCAATCAGTTCAGAAAAGGCAGAGAAAAACAGTCTTACCAAAGGATTCCACACGTTTATGAGGCCTACAAAAGGCCCTCTAAACCCAAAGTGAACAGGCATCCTTTTGGTTATCAGCAGATGATTGGTCAGGACCCACAACAGTGGTTAAAGAAGAACTGTCCTAAAATAGTTCAAACCCCTGACCTAACAACTGTCCATCATTCTGCATCCATCCCAGACACTGTTGAGACCCCATCCAAAGCCTTGTTGGCTTTGGAGACCTTAATGAACTAATCCTTTTACTTCATGTGCAGGGAGCTTCTGCATGCTTTGATAGTTTGTGGTATGTAGATAGTGGAGGCTCCAGGCACATGACAGGATGTAAAGCCCTCCTCAAAGACTTTAAAATCCATGGAGGGGGTGATATATCCTTTGGGAATAATAGTAAAGGAAAAGTTCTGGGGTCGGGTACAGTGGAGTCTGGAAAAGTAAAATTTGAAAATGTCAATCTAATAGACAATCTAAAATTCAACCTTCTGAGTGTGTCCCAAATGAGTGACAAGGGTTTTGGGTCATTCTTCACAAAAGATTGTTGTAGGATTGTTGGACCAGAAATGGTCAAAAAGATTGAAGCAATAATCAAAACTGGTCAAACTAAACTTGTTGCTCAAAGAAGTGGCAATGTTTATGTTGTTGACATGTCAAAAGAGTGTCCCAGAGCTGATGCCTGTCTGTTCTCAGCTGCCTCTAACAAAGAGACAGAACTTTGGCACAGAAGGCTGGGACACACAAATCTTAAGATAATCACAGAAATTTCGAAAAATGGTTTGGTGAGAGGCCTACCACAAAAATTGTTTTCATGTCCTGAACATTGCATTTCCTGTTTAAAAGGAAAACAGCATAAAAGTTCTTACAAGTCCATTGAAGAGTCCAAAACAACCCAGTGTTTGCAAATGCTACACATGGATTTGTTTGGCCCAGTTCAAGTCATGAGCCTCAAAAAGAAAAAATATTGTTTGGTTATTGTTGATGACTTTTCTAGGTTCTCATGGACTTTCTTTTTGCACTCAAAAGATGAAACTGCAGGCATTTTGCAAGACTTTGTAACACAGGTTGAAAAGCAATTTGACCTTCCAGTGAAAAGCTTCAGGAGTGACAATGGCACAAAATTCAAAAATAGGGAGTTGGATGCCTTCTGTGTGAAGAAAGGGATTGTAAGGCAGTACAGCATCCCAAGAACACCAGAGCAGAATGGGGTAGTGGAAAGGAAGAACAGAACTCTGATTGAGGCTGCCAGAACCATGCTTGCAGATTCAGGTTTGCCATTAACTTTCTGGGCAGAGGCAGTAAACACTGCTTGCTATGTTCAGAACAGAGTTTTAATAAACCCCAGGCACAAAAAGACTGCCTATGAAATTCTGTATAAAATTAAACCACTGATCTCATATTTCAAAGTGTTTGGCTGCCCATGCTTTATTTTGAACTTAAAAGATTCCATTTCAAAATTTGCAGCCAAAATTGATTGTGGTTATCATCTGGGATACTCATCCACTGCCAAGGCCTACAAAGTGTTCAATACACGGACCAAGGCAGTGGAGGAGACTTTGAATGTTAAGTTCAATGAACTCTCATCAATGAAAATCCCAGCAAACCCTGCAGATCTGTTTGATCTTGAAAAATTCACTTTTGAAAATACTGCTGTCAAGACTAACAGTGCAGGTCCATCAAAGGATACAACACCAGACTATGGGTATGAAATCATCATCCCTCAAAGGTCTGCCACAAAGGGAAAAGCACCAGCTGTTCAAAACAGTTGTCAAAGCTCAACCACTGCTACCTCAACAGTTGTTGACCAAAGTAGCCCATCAACCACTGCTTCCACATCCTCAAACACTGCTGACAAAAGTCCTCAAACAGTGGATAAAAGTCAGCAGTTGTCCACTTCATTACCTCCTATACCACCACCTTTTGAAGCCACTGCTGGATCATCAAAGTCCCCAGCAGTGGTTAGCTCAGATGATACACATTTGCAGCCTTCACCAACCAATGCCATCATACCATACCAAGGAGATTTAATCTTCTTGAGATCTCATCCACCTGATCAAATCATTGGCAACATAAATGAAGGGGTGCTCACAAGAAGCCAAACCCAAAACATTTGTCTTTTTGCTGGTTTTCTATCACTCCATCAGCCAGTCAAGTACCAAGAGGCACTGAAAGACAACAGCTGGGTAGAAGCCATGCAAGAGGAGCTCCAACAGTTTAAAAGACAACAAGTATGGGAGCTTGTACCACTGCCAGAAGAGGTAAGTCCCATTGGCACAAAGTGGGTCTTCAAGAACAAAACTGATGAAAGGGGTATTGTTGTCAAGAATAAAGCCAGGCTTGTGGTTCAAGGTTACAGACAGGAAGAGGGAATTGATTATGATGAAACATTTGCCCCTGTTGCAAGATTGGAAGCCATTAGACTGTTCCTGGCCTTTGCTGTCAACCACAATATGAAGGTGTTTCAAATGGATATCAAAAGTGCTTTCCTCTATGGTACAATTCAAGAAGAGGTGTATGTTTGTCAACCTCCAGGTTTTGAGGATCCATTTTATCCAGATCATGTCTACAGGCTAAACAAAGCCTTGTATGGCTTGAAACAAGCACCAAGGGCCTGGTATGAAACTCTTTCCAACTTCCTACTCTCAAATGGTTTCAAAAGAGGTACCATTGATAAAACACTGTTTTTAAAATGGAGAGGGAAGGATTTAATGATTGTCCAGATTTATGTGGATGACATTATTTTTGGAAGCACATGTAATTCAATGTGTGAAGAGTTTAGAGAACTCATGACAGCTGAGTTTGAAATGAGTGCTATGGGTGAGCTGCAATGCTTTCTTGGTCTCCAAGTACAGCAATTGCAAAATGGAACTTTCATTCATCAAAGCAAATATGCTAAAGAACTTTTAACCAAATTTGATATGAATGATTGTAAACCATGCAGCACACCCATGGCAACAAATAAGCTGGTCATGTCTGATGAAAAGGATGAGCTGATTGACCAAACACTTTATAGAAGCATGATTGGGTCTTTATTGTACCTAACTGCATCTAGACCAGACATCATGTTTGCAACATGTGTCTGTGCAAGAAGTCAATCAGCTCCCAGAAAATCAAATCTCATTGCTGTAAAAAGGATCTTCAGATACATAAAAGGTGCTCCCACACTTGGTATCTGGTATCCAGCTAATGGGAACATCAAGCTTTCAGGTTTCTCAGACAGTAACTTTGCTGGATGTCACACCACAAGGAAGTCCACATCAGGAGGGTGCCAGTTTCTAGGTGATTGCTTAGTTTCATGGCAAAGCAAAAAGCAAGCAGTTGTTTCAACATCCACTGCTGAAGCTGAATACATTGCTGCTGCAAGCTGTACACCCCAACTCCTGTGGCTTCAAAATCAGTTGCTGGATTTTGGTATAACTGCCTTAAAGACACCACTCATGTTGGACAGTCATGCAGCAGAAAATATCATCAAAAATCCAGTTTCCCATTCAACCACCAAACACATCGACATCAGACATCACTTTGTGAGGGATTGCTATGAAAAAGGTTTGATTTCTCTGCATCATGTCCCAACTAAAGATCAGCTAGCTGATGTGCTCACAAAGGCACTTGATACAGCTACTTTTGAAAGCTTGGTCTCTAGAATTGGGATGCTGAACATGGAATAACAAGCAACATCTTGTTTTTCTATGAATAAAAGCAACAAAATGTTTTCAGAAAATCAAAACTCCATCCTTAAAAATAGCTAAAAATGAAAATTTTTCATTAAAGTCCTTAAAAGTCTGCCATTAACCACTGATTGTTCAAAAGTCTGCTCTACTTCAAAAGTATGTCCACTGCTGAAAGTCAACCCCTGCTCTCTCATTATTTTGATAAACTCTGTTGTTCAAAAGCAGTGTCTTATCCACTGATAGTAACAATCATCCACTGCTTTCATACCACTGCCTTCATCAGTCACTTTCACAAAAGTACTGTCCTTCATTTTCAACAGGGGTTGTCACGTGGACAGTACATATTGGTCAGACCTTTTGTAACGGCTGCCACCTCAGCATTCACTTTCTTCCCTATAAAATCCCCCACTCACCATCAAAACAGGGTTTTACTGTCGAATTGAATTCTTAAAAATTCTCTTCTCAAAGCAGTTTTTCATCTCATTTCTTCACAAATTTCTTCAATCAATCATTCTCAAAATGACAAAATCAAAGAAATCTTCAAAACCCTCATCCAAATCATCATCAAAAACAGCCTCTCAAAAGGCAATCTCCACTGAGATTCCACATAAACCATCTCACAATCTCCTGGGTCTTCTCACAAAACCAGGAACCACCAATATTTTCGATTCCACCATTGATCTCATGGCCAAATCAAAGTACAAAACTTTGTTTACTGCCGATGAACCAATCTATTTGGCGACCCAAAGGGAATTCTGGAAAAATGCAACCCTTGAAAAACAAGGAGACATTGCAACCACCATACACTCTTCAATAAAGAGTAAAGCTGTCCAAATCACACCACAATCCATTTCAGAGGTCTTTCAACTCGGTGATCAGGAAGGTAAAATTTCTTTCACTAAAAACAAGTTACAAACTGACTTCATTGAGAGAGGGTATGAAGCCACAATGATGAAGAAAATTACCTTAGAAAAAGGTTATTTTCCTTCTGCAACCAGATTTTTATTTCATACCCTCCTATTATGTGTTTCAAACAAAACTACTTCTTTCAATGAAATTCCTTTAAAGATTCAAAATCTGGGATATGCAATTCTTCAAGGTGAAAATTTTAACTATTCTCGGGAAATTTTTAAAGATTTGGTAAATAATGTTGAAACAAAATCATTCTTACTGTTTCCAAGGTTTTTAAGTTACTATTTTGCAAAGAAATTCAGTAAGGATGATTTAGCTTTAATAAACCAAGGTGATTCTATTCAAATAAACAGTTTAACAACTGAAACTTTTTCAAGAATGTTAGCACCTTGCAAAACACAAGCAAAGGTGCCTGAGTAGATTTTAGCAGTTACAACTGCTCCTCAGGTATCTGCTGCTGAGCCCACTGCTCAAGGTGATCAAAGCAGCAGCACAACTGCTTTGAAACCCATACCTACTATTTCCAAAAAGCCAAAAAGAAAAACTCAAAAACCCACAAAACCCATCAAAACGGCATCTCTGGAGGATGAGATACCAGAGCTTCTGCCAGTGACAACACAAAAGTCACAAGAAACCACTGCTGCTACTTCCTTACAGCAGTTGGTACAAATATCTCAACCCATAACCACAACTCCTCCTGATTCTTCACAAAAAGAACAGGTTGTACAAATAGGGTCTCCACATCATGATGCTCTAGAAACACTCGTTTCTATCATCCACAGCTCTATACCCGGGGCAACTCCACTTTCTACACCATCCTTCACATCCACAATTCCCTCACCAATAAAACCACTGTTGGATGCAATTGATTTGAACCAGGCATTATCCAGTCCTTCTCAATCACCTACTAATGAGAATATACCTCAACAACTGACTGGGTCTGATGTATCAATCTTTGCTAACCCACCAACACAACCTGAGGAGGTTACACCCCTTGAGTTACAAGTAACTCTTGGTGGTATTCCAAGTGAAGCAGCCACTACAAGTGTTACACCCACTGGGTTATACTTGGACAGTGGTTACATTAATAAGACTTCCTTGGAGGCAATTCCTTTTATAGCACCTCTGCCAACCACCAGTGGATTTCTGTATCCTACTGGCAACATCAAAAGGTTGTCAAGTGTTGAAGGAAGAAGACCCCAGTACCAAGAAAAAGGGGCATCAGTGGTTAATGTTTGGAGTATACTCCCTATATCTACCACTGATAAAACCACTGCTAGTGGGAAATCAGATGATCCCATTAACTTGGGTGATGGTTTAAAGTACCAGAAATTGACGGATCGCATTGAAAAACTTGATAACTCTGTTGCAGAACTCAAAGATATGCTACAACAGGTGTTACAAGTTCAGAAGGTACAATCAACTGCTGTTCCATCTCAAGCACCTGCTCCACAAAGGGCATCTGCTCCAAAAGAGCTCTGGATGTTATTTCAATCTTTTCTCCAACGACAAGCACAATTAGCAGATCAGCAACATGAAAAACATGTACAACAGCTGAGAAATGCAATGGAGTCAAGGTTCAAGAACACTAAGGCTGACTTAAAGGCTCTCAAAACTCAGATCTTGCACACCACTGGCACTGCTCCTCCACAAGTACGCTACATTTATCAACTCCCAGAAGATAATGCCAAAAAGGGGGAGAAAATGAAGGAGTGGAAACAGAAGGGTATAGAGGATGGTCTTTATCTTGAACCAGAGAATTCAAACATGACCAAAAAGATCCCTTTGCCAGATGGCAGCAAGAAGATTGATGTGACAACAAATGCACTAGCAGAAGCAGTTGCAAGTGTGAAAAGAGATAGAGAGGCCAAAAGGAAAGCCAGGGTGGACAGAATGGATCATCCAGATCAGGGTACTTCTGGGTCAAGGGATCATGAAAATCCTGTTGAGGAAAAGAAGAGGCCTACTAGAAAAGTAAGGCAACCCAAATCCATTCCTATCAGACGTTCAAAGTCTGCTCAAAAACCACCATACAAAACAACTGATGCAACAGGAGTTACAAAAACTACTTGCCAAACAGTTGTTCCATCAACACACACCACTTCAACACACACAACATCCACTGCTTTACCATCATTACCACCAAAAACAACACCTGCTGACATACAGCAGAAGACAGCAGATGTTATAACATCTGTTGTAATGACAACAGTGGTTGAAACACCAGTTGTTTCAACAGCTGTTAGTCAATCACAATCCACTGCCACTACATCTACAACCACTGTTCCATTCAAAACATCATCAGTCTCTCCTAAACCAAAAAGGAGAAGGCTAATTTTAAAAGATGATGACACACCTCCATCACCAACATCTTCAAAATCCCTATCACTTGTCACTATTCCTAAACCCATACCTTTCTCTTCAGCTCAAATTGTAAAACCACTACCTCCTGCTGGTGTCTCATTTCCTCTGGAACTCATTGCAGTAAGAGAAGAAATCAAATCATTTTATTATGAAGATGACCTAGCCAAAAGGAGTTTGCCATCAATTGCAAATTATCCCAGGCCTAACAACATTGAAGAATACTTGAAGCTCAAAGCCAAACAAGCAGAGGATATTGCAATCAAAAACAGAAAAGGGAAATCTGATAGAGAATTTCAACAAAACTATCAGTTTTTACTCTCACAGGTCAATGCTATGGAGCGTTTTGCTAAAAATGTATGTCAGAAAATTTCAGAAAGGGCAGATGAGTCCTTAAGAAAAGACTACATTGAAAACATCATGACCTACAAGAAATACAAGGGGGAGAAACACATGTACAAGAACTGGACCATTCCTGAGCTTGAAAAAGAAGCAGCCAGGATTCAAGACATGATCAAAAATAAGGTCAAGCAGACTCCTCCTGAAAAATTCAAACAATTTGAAGCTGAAAAGATGTTAGAGCTGAGGAGAATGAAAGAGGAGCTGATTATAGCTGATTATGGGTCAAAGAACTCTGTGACAAAGTGGGGAGAAGATAGAGTCAGGGCAACCTATAAAAGATTAGAGGAACTTAGAAAGAAAGATCCAAGAGTTCCACAAAAGCCTGACTATTCCAAAGCAGCGGTTTCAAAAAGACCACCAAAGCTGCAAGTCAAAAGAACCACTGCTCCAGCTGGTGCTGCCATCTACAAAAGAAGGAGCAGAAACCAGTTTAGCATGGAAACAATTCAAGATCTTTTAGCCGGAGATGCCATTGTAAAAGCTGGCACGGAAGTAATGATAAAAGAAGATCTTGAATTGGAACAATCTGCAACCGCTGCTCAGCCAGCTATGAACAGGCCAGCCTCACCAAATACTTCTGCAAATAAACATCTCCCAAGAAACCCACCAGGCTCAAAAATACAAAAGTGGGAAACTGACAAACAGACCTGCGTATTGACTTTGCTCAGGTCTGGTGGAGTAGTGGAGAAAATATCAAGGGAACAAGCTCTTGGCCTGAGTCTTGAAGATTTGCAGGATCTCCTTGATCTTCCACTTAGCAGGGATGATGAAGATACAGACGCCCTAGACTTTGAATTACAATTTAAAGGTCAGATAAGGGAGCTGTTGATGAGGCAATAAAGATTTCCACAAACAATGAAGAGTTTTGGCATTATCTGTTCCAGGGGGAAATTGTTGGGATTGAACCCTATCAGAGGAACAGATAATTAAAGCCAAAACTGGATCAGAGCAGTGGATCCAAGAATAAGCAGACGTTTACAGATAGTTCATGCAAATCTCTCCCCTTGAAAGTGGCTTTGTATCTGCTGACCTCCTATCTACTGATCTTACCAAGTGCTGATCCACAACTGCTGCCTTGCATCTACTGCCAAATGTTAAAGACTGATGGAAGACCAAAGCTCTGCTGACTCAATCTTCTGCCTTGAGTCAAGTAATGCTGATCCGGACAAGCACTGCTGGATTCACAGCAGTGGAAGGATGCAGCAGCTGTTTAAGTGTCTTTCATGTAATAGATTGTAATAGCAGTAGTTACTACATCAGTGTTTGTATAGATCAGAGGTTAGATTTTGTTAGGAGGTTAGATGTCACTTTCATGGTGACGTCAGCTAAGATGCTCAGTGGTTTGCAAGTGCCTATAAATAGTTCAGTACTTTGTACTGTTCTATTAGCTCTTTCACCACATCGTCTTCTTTGCACGAACAAACTACTGAGCTCTGGCTGAGGGAGAGTTTGCATTCTTACATCAATCATTGTAATCGTTGTTGAAACAAATTCAATCATTCGGTTCATTGTGAAAAGATGTTTGATTAAAAGTATTACTCCTGTTTGATTGTATGCAAAGTTTGTTTTTATCTTAATTCCGCTGCACAACTCTTTCATTTCCATCTTAATTTCAAACTAAAATACAATCAAAAAGAAACTCAGATCCAACAACTATGGTAATCTAACTAATTCGAAGACTACCCTTCGGTTAGTCAATTTTACGGAAAAAGGGCCATTTTTGGGCATTTGACTCAAAAGTATTATGAAATAAATATATGCATTTATCAAGACTTACTTGGTAGTAACACTCATTTCTACACAACCTTTAAAGGTCGTTTGCCCGCTTTACCCATCAAGGGCGTTTTTATCCACTTAGTCCCTCCTTTTTACAACGAGGGTCTTTCTCTAATACATTTGACCAACATTGCACGTTTAACTATAAAACTATATATGCGTACCTGGCTCGAGTCAACATATAGACACGTTTTATACCCCGCTTTTATTAGCCGATATTTTATGGCGACGCAATTGTCCAAATTTCTATTCGCTCCTGTGAACATATAACTTGACAACCCAACATTAGTCGATTTTGCCAAGTGGTGTCATTACTACCATTTGACCCGTTCGGCCTAAATGACCAAACATTAATATTTATAAAAACTTGGTAATAAAATACCTAATTCATGCATCCGACCCATTTCGGATTTTACCCCAAGATTTCTTTTCGTAAATTCTATTTTTTTTCTTACATACTTAACCCATTTTGGCTTACGACATGGGTATCCTTTCAACCTTAATTTACATTAGTCGACACTTGACTAAAATTTCTATTTTACCCCTTTTCTACCATTAACCATGGTTTTTAACATTTAAATTTATTCCGACCCATATTCATATCGTGTCGGAACCCACATTTCGGATATTACCTTTATCATATTTTATAGCTCATAAAATAAATACGTATCCTACAAAAGGTGTAAGCTTTACTTACCTCGCATCCAAATTTTGCTTTTTTTCTCCTTCTTGATTCGTTTGACCCGCTTCCTCTTCTAAGCTTCCACCTAGCTTGTTAAGCATCAAACTATCATCATCGTTTACAAGGTGGTTAGTTTAATCATAATTTAATATGATTATTCCACCTTACGCGTTTTATATCCAAAAATTATCATTCATCGTATTCTAGGTATGTTTGACTTTTTAAAAGTCAAATGCCCATTAGTATATAAAATGCACATTCAAGTTCATTAACTAGTTTAGGCATTCATAATTTACCCGATAGGCGTTCTTTTAAGCCACCGTTTTAACTAATCTTTTAACCCGGTTCATTATATTTCCAACACTTCAACTAGTTCAAGCGATTATCAAAGCTAACTTATTTATTCATTTCACAAGAACTAAGGGTCCTCGTCTATTAGCGAAACCCGTTTCGTCATATCATTAGCATTCATCCGAACACCTAATATAATCGAGTTCTACATGTCAACTAGTAGATATCATGATTTCAATCATCCATATTCATGAAATAAATTACTAACTTCATTACAACATTCAAGACCCATTTCGAATCATGTATGGTCAAGTACTCAAACTTGAAATTTGTTTAAGTACCTTGCCTTTGCTATCAAATATGATGATTCTAATCACTAGTTAGGCACCATCATCATATTGCAAAAACCCACTTAGCTCATACTTGATTAGTTGACTAATCACTAGTTTATGGCACAAATTCAACAAGTTTGCACCTAGGGTTTTGTTCTAGACTTAAACTCACATCAATTTCACTAAAACATTCAACTTTCATACAAGAATTTCGTTCACGCATGATTATGAAAATCTCAAAATATCACCAAAATATAAATTTCGACATAGCTTACGATCCCCTTGACTTGGTGATTGTTTATATATATTCAAATCCGAATTTGGCCTTCGATTAATCCCTCAATTTGAAGATTTTGTTGAGTTAGGGTCTATAACCCCTTTCTCTTGCTCCTGGTCGATCGAACACACCGTGTGTGTGTTTTGATTTTGTTTTTAATAATTAATCTTTTAAGTTATCCCACCTTTGGCCCCCCTCAAGTTTTGTTAATTAGTAAGTAGGCTACAACCTACTTATTTTTAACAATATTTTGTCTTCTTAACTAGGTTAAACATTCCTAGTTAACTTACTGAGTTCAGGGAGGTCATAACCCGTTTTATTTAAGTCCCGTTAACTCGGGCTTCTTATAACCTTTATTTCCTCGAAAGCTTTTACTAATCATTTTTTATATATATTAGGTTTGGTTTATTTATTTAAATCCTAATATTTACCGGGTTTTCCTTTACCACTATCAGTATTTTACCCATTTATTTTTGGTTAATTTAATATAATTAACAAACCCATTTTTGGGGTGTTACAAGTCTACCCCCCTTAAAGAGGTTTCGTCCTCGAAACCTTTATCACGTAGTTCATTGGATTAAACTTAATGAACCTGATTTCGGTGATTTACTTGAGCATTGCCCGCATTTACTAATCTTACTAGGAAAGTATGGTAATGCCCTTTTGGTTTCTGAGCGTATGCGCCTATCACGTGTAAGGCCTCGTGGGCCGTTACCTTTAGCTCGTATCCTTTATCTTTATTGATTTCTTATCTTGGCGGTTGGACTTATTAGTCACCGGTTACCTTATACCCCATCGCTCGGGTATATCCACTTTGCCTTCTCGAGACTTATAAACTTTTATTTTCCGCATTTCATAGTTCACGCTATAACGTGGTTATATTCCATATTGCTTTTCTCGACCGTGATCGCATCACGTCATGTTTAAGTTTATATAAACTTTTCATTATCGAAAATCTTCTTTTCGAATGTATCGTCTTGCACCCGTTCTTTTAGTGTTTTCCCCTTTCCAATTCCTCTCATAATATTTATATTTGTTAAAACGTTATTTCTCACTAAAACTGAATTTTAGTTTAACGTTTTCTCTTTAACTCATGTCAATCTCTCACATCAAGGAATTTACGTCCAAGGATTTATCCCCTTCCGTTGTCATTTCTGTAATGACTTCGCCCTTTTTGTGACGTAACACAAATTTAAAAAAAAAATTGTGAATTTTTTTTGTCATTTTTGCCCGTTTAAATATTTTAGTGAAATCCTTCGCTTTTCTCAACCAGACTTTTCATGATCTTTTCGCTTTAACCCATTCGATTAACTTAGCGAAACCCATCAATTTTAAACTAACTTTACCTTCCGTTATTATTTTACGCGGGGAGTTATAACTAGTTTCCTCACTTTACATTATTGACCCGTAGGTTCTTTCACTTAGCCTCGCAAATTTTTTTTTTTAAATTTCCACCTTTTAAGGTAAAACCTCATCAGTTCGTTTCTTTCTATTTGTGACCCAATGGTCTTTTTGGTCCCGTGGACCTCAACACTACTTATAATCCCGAAGGTTATGATGATCCCGTAGATCATCTTTTACTCATGTCGTTCTAAAAATATACTTTCGGTGTCAACGCACCCTTTTTAAGTTTAGCAATCATTCATTTTCATTCTTGAGTTCTATGGACCTTGACCGTAGTCTAAAGCTACATTTGTTTTCTTTCGGACTAAATTTTTTTCAACTTTATGACTTCTTACGTCATTTACACGTCGGTTTGTTCTACACTTACCGTTTCTCGGTTCATACTTATACTTCTTTACAACCCATTACCCGGGTTTTTTATCTTAATGTTTTAACGCTCCCATTGACCAGTTTGCGTTTTCCTTACATTACCAAGCGTTATTATTGTTATATTTTATTTTATTTATTTTTTTCTAACTCGTTTGACTCGTTCTGTGTGAAAATTCATCACTTATGAATGTCAAACTTCATTCTTTATTTGACTCGTTCAACTTCGAGATAGTTGAATTGCAATTATCAAAATTTATGTTTGCAAAAATCTTGTCGTCTTTTAGTCCTAACTCTTAATCCGAGTCTTTTGACTTTTAATCGGCGTTCCCGTCTCTTGGTTTACGCATACTTCTGAATCCTTACCCTTCAGTGGGGTATTTTACCGAAGTCACTATTATTGCAACCCTTCCGGTATGCATTATGACTTCGTTTTGATTTATTTGGTCGTCTTAGCAAATTTCATTACTTTTATTCGACCAAGTCTTTTATTCTTTATTCTACCCCTTTGACTTGTCTATGTGAATTTCATCACTTATGACAGTCAAACTTTATCCCCTATGCCTTAGCATTCTCATTAGTTGGTTTATATTTTCTTTTACTTTAATCTTTGTCCCTTCTCTCGGGCTCGTTATTCTAACGTAATACACTTCCGTCATCCGACTTGTGTTTACGTTTACTATCAAACATCTTACTTATTTGATTCATTTGGATATCTTTTTGATTCGTCCCATTCACCCCGTCCTTACTACATTGGACGTAAATGTGTCCATCATAAGAAGTTCATGACATCATGTGTTCACTACTTACTTGGCCAGAGTATGCGATCAACACATGACACACATGACCTTTTTATAATTTTCACATTACACCCTATGTAAGTAATGCCTCTAATATTTCTATATCACTGATTTAAATTGGCAAAACTTAATTCAATTACTATTTAACAATTATTAGTTTTACCTGTTTCATTCTTGAACATATAAAATGTTTTCCTTTTTATTGAACTATTATATAATCACATTCATTAATGTGATCGCTACTTTTCTCAATAGTATTATATTGAGAGTTATTCACTTGGATAGTTACTCCCGTCTAAGTTTCCATATGAACTAATCATGTTATTGCTTTGGTTATTCATCATCGTGGATAACACATGTTTCTATTTAATTTCTCTTAGAAACATCGTCCGGAATAGGTATCCTATTCAGGTTTTTCCAAGTTTCATCCTACATATGCAACATTCATTTTCTATGTGTTTGTTGCATATTTCTATTTGTACGATTAAATTTAAAACGTGCACCTGATAATGCTTGCCCTAACGGGCTTTCCTTGCCATTAATCTTGTTCGAGATCATTACGCGATTTAGGTCCTTGGTGAGCATACTCTAATTGTCATACTTCGGACCGTTCCTCTTGTCATATCCGTCACTTGTTACACTCTCGCCATTTTCAGATGCGAGTATCCTTCAATTAAAACATTTATAAAAGTTAGTAACGTCAATATCAATAATCGCCCATATTATAATATGAGGCTTTTCTGCTATACGTGTCAACACGTAATTTCGTTATCTATATTGATTCTTTATTAATTCCATTGGGTTAACGTGTATTACATGATAACCCTATGTGTTGTTTACAACACTTTAACGTGCTAATCCATTAATAAAATATACTTACCGGATTTTGCGATCAAGTCTCGAACCGAACACACTTTACTCTTTAACGTTGAGCTCTGATTACCAACTTATAAGACCCATACAATTTAACGTTAATATATATACAATTAAGGTAAGCATTTAAAAAAATGCCACTTATCAAAAACTTTACATCAAGAGTGTTTAGACATGTTTACGACATCCTAAAACTTAGTTTAAAATGTTTATATATTCCACTTTTTACAACACAAAAACGAGACCTATGCGGAAGCTTCATTTATTTGTGTGTTCGGTTCTTGTTCTGCGCTTGATCTTCATCCAGAGACCCGTAACGATCACCTATATTCAAAACCATCATAAACGTTAGTATGAGGCTTTGAAAACCATTTAAAACAAGTTACCTTATCAAAACAATCAAAATATGGATTTTTGCCAGCTGATTCAGCCTTCGCGGGCCTCGAGAGCATTGTCCTCTTACTGTCGCGGGCCGCGACAGAGGTCGCGTGACGCGACGGTGATACCGGTTCATGGTCGCGTAGCGCGACAACCTGGTTTCGACAGAATGTTTGCTTCTTTGAGCTGCATAATTGCCTAGCTATGTTATTTCCAATATCAAATTTCAAATTTACATAACTTTCAATCTACTAATCCGATTTACACGATTCTTGTTTCTACGCGTCCGTAATATAATTATGGATGTGTTTATCACCTCGGTTCACAATTAAATCTGAATTATTAACTATTGGCTAATAAATCCTTTATGTGATTATTTGACCCGTTTCATTTTAGCAACATATTACATGTTTATTAATGAAGGTTATTTCTAGTCATTTTTTACCCATTCCTGGGCTTATCAATCATTAGCATTCTTGCTCCAAATACATGGTTTGCATCCGGACTTACACTCGCCGGGTTATTTTGTAACTTCCTAACACTTAACTAACATTTAACCACCTATTTCATTTTGACCCGTTTGGAGGTTTTTAACATATAGGCAAAATTTTCACTAATCATTACTCGCGTCTTATTTCAACGTGAAGATATCTATTTGCCTTCCACCACAACTATATTTGTGGTAGATTAACTATGGTAATCTAACTAATTCGAAGACTACCCTTCGATTAGTCAATTTTACGAAAAAGGGGCATTTTTGGGCGTTTGACGCAAAAGTATTATGAAATAAATATATGCATTTATCAAGACTTACTTGGTAGTAACACTCATTTCTACACAACCTTTAAAGGTCGTTTGCCCGCTTTACCCATCAAGGGCGTTTTATCCACTTAGTCCCTCCTTTTTACAACGAGGGTCTTTCTCTAAGACATTTGACCAACATTGCACGTTTAACTATAAATCTATATATGCGTACCTGGCTCGAGTCAACATATAGACCCGTTTTATACCCCGCTTTTATTAGCCGATATTTTAAGGCGACGCAATTATCCAAATTTCTATTCGCTCCTGTGAACATATAACTTGACAACCCAACATTAGTCGATTTTGTCAAATGGTGTCATTACTACCATTTGACCCGTTCTGCCTAAATGACCAAACATTAATATTTATAAAACTTGGTAATAAAATACCTAATTCATGCATCCGACCTATTTTGGATTTTACCCCAAGATTTCTTTTCGTAAATTCTATTTTTTTTCTTACATACTTAAACCATTTTGGCTTACGCCATGGGTATACATTCAACCTCAATTTATATTACTAGACACTTGACTAAAATTTCTATTTTACCCCTTTTCTACCAATAACCATGGTTTTTATCATTTAAATTTATTCCGACCCGTATTCATATCGTGTCGGAACCCACATTTCGGATACTACCTTTATCATATTTTATAGCTCATAAAATAAATACGTATCCTACAAAAGGTGTAAGCTTTACTTACCTCGCATCCAAATTTTGCTTTTCTTCTCCTTCTTGATTCGTTTGACCCGCTTCCTCCTCCAAGCTTCCACCTAGCTTGTTAAGCGTCAAACTATCATCATCGTTTACAAGGTGGTTAGTTTAATCATAAATTAATACGATTATTCCACCTTACGGTTTTATATCAAAAAATTATCATTCATTGTATTCTAGGTCAGTTTGACTTTTTAAAAGTCAAATGCCCATTAGTATATAAAATGTACATTCAAAGTTCATTAACTAGTTTAGGCATTCACAATTTACCCGGTAGGCGTTCTTTTAAGCCACCGTTTTAACTAATCTTTTAACCCGGTTCATTATATTTTCAACATTTCAACTAGTTCAAGCGATTATCAAAGCTAACTTATTTATTCATTTCACAAGAACTAAGGGTCCTCATCTATTAGCGAAACCTGTTTCGTCATATCATTAGCATTCATCCGAACACCTAATATAATCGAGTTCTACATGTCAACTAGTAGATATCATGATTTCAATCATCCATATTCATGAAATAAATTACTAACTTCATTACAACATTCAAGACCCATTTCGAATCATGTATGGTCAAGTACTCAAACTTGAAATTTGTTTATGACACAAATTCAACAAGTTTGCACCTAGGGTTTTGTTCTAGACTTAAACTCACATCAATTTCACTAAAACATTCAACTTTCATACAAGAATTTCGTTCATGCATGATTATCAAAATCTCAAAATATCACCAAAATATAAATTTCGACATACCTTACGATCCCCTTGACTTGGCGATCGTTTATATATATTCAAATCCGAATTTGGCCTTCGATTGATCCCTCAATTTGAAGATTTTGTTGAGTTAGGGTTTATAACCCCTTTCTCTTGCTCCTGGTCGATCGAACACACTGTGTGTGTGTTTTGATTTTTTTTAATAATTAATCTTTTAAGTTATCCCACCTTTGGCCCCTCAAGTTTTGTTAATTAGTAAATAGGCTACAACATACTTATTTTTAACAATATTTTGTCTTGTTAACTAGGTTAAACATTCCTAGTTAACTTACTGAGTTCGGGGAGGTCATAGCCCATTTTATTTAAGTCCCGTTAACTCGGGCTTCTTATAACCTTTATTTCCTCGAAAGCTTTTACTAATCATTTTTTTATATATATTAGGTTTGGTTTATTTATTTAAATTCTAATATTTACCGGGTTTACCTTTACCACTAACGGTATTTTACCCGTTTATTTTTGGTTAATTTAATATAATTAACAAACCCGTTTTTGGGGTGTTACACTTAGACTTGGACCTGCTCGAAGAAAGGCGTGAGATCGCGCGAATCAAAAAGGCCAAGTATAAAACTCAATTGGAGAGGTACTACAGTGCAAGGGTGAGCATTTGTACCTACACTCCAGGAGAATACGTGTTCAGGGACAACGAAGCCTCCAATGCTTAGCGCCCCGGGAAACTAGCACCGAAATGGGAAGGCTCATACTTGATACATGAGGTGCTAGGAAAAGGGGCATACAAGTAGCGCACCTTGGATGGCCACATCATCCCACGCACATGGAATGCGCAATAATTGCGCAAGTGCTACATGTGAATGCCATATTTCTATGGCCATGCGCCTTTTCTATTAATTATGTTGGCCACGCGCCGTTTAATTATCTATGTCGGCCACACGCCTTTTACTTTTTTGATTATGTATGATGGCCTTGCGCCTGTTTCTAGCTACTTAATGCAAAGGTTGGCTATGCCTTATGATTATCATTATATATCTCCTACGTTACAAATGTATGTTAAACTTTTGATTAGCACGAAAACACATCAGTAAATTACGAGCTCTTGAGTTACGCCTCCAAGGTCCTCCGCGAAGATAGCGCGAGACCGGGCAATAACACTCATAAATGAGCCACACTTACATTTATTCGCGCTAACTTAAACAAAGTTTCTAACAACAATGCAATAATTGTAACTTGGAAAAATAATAAGAGTCAAACTTAATGTTTCATTCAAAATGCGCAAACGCGCAACGATTACATAAGCTAAAAACATGGAAAATTACAAGGCATCAGCCTATAAATCCTACCACATATTCATAGCCATCACCATCACCATCACCATCGCCGCCAGCCTCCTCTTCATCTGTCAACTCCACAGTCTCTAGAGGGTCTAGGATGGACTTCAGCCGCGCACTCCAATCATCATGTTTTAATGCATCAATGACCAACTCGATGAGAGGTAACGAAAGATGGTCATAAACATGTTCAGCGCGAGAAATCATGGAGTCAGTCTGGTCTGACACGGAGCAGTGGCGAGTGTCGAATGGCTGGGCAAGTACCTCTTCGACATGCTGGGCACACTCCAAATAACCACCACGATGACCAACGACACGCGCAACATCAGTCAGCACGGCGACAACTTCATCCAGCTTCGTAGCATTCAGTATGGAGTTGGCAATCTATACAAAAGAAGAAAGTCATGAAAACAGGTTAACAATAAATAAAACCTAAGGCAAAAAAGGGGAAACTCACCACAGCTATCCCTCTACCACGCATCCATTCGGCCTCTGAAACGAGCGTGTCAACGATTGATTGGGTCTCAACATAGTTATTATGAGCCACATTCAAGGCAGAAGTGATGATATCGTGCGCCTCCTCGGCTTTTTTCTTCGCTTCCTCGGCGGTCTCAGCCTTTACCCTTTCGGCCTCAAGATCTATCTCTAACGATTCGTTCTTATCATGGGACTCAAACAATCGGCGTTTCAATTCTGCAATTTCCACATCCTTTGCAGCTAACTCCTTATCCTTACTCTCAACCCGCGCATTCAGCTCAGCCTGCAAGCGTTGAAATAATGAGTTAGAAATATTTTTGACAAAGCAATATAATAGGAAAAAAGAGTTAAGTATGATTAAACCTCAACACGCTCCTTGTCTGCTTGAACTTCCTCAACCTTCCCTTTCTGGGTGGCAATCTCAGCCTCAAGGTCGGTAATTTTGGAACGTGCAATATACATGCGTTGGTTGTCTTTTTCACATACCTTCCTCCATTCTGCGTACTCCTTAGACAACAGCTCCTCTGCAGCTTGGAGCTTGCTCTTCAGGCCTTCACGCCCCCACTCTTCTGACTTCTTCTCTTCCTCAAAGGCAGCCTTCTCTTCAACAAAGGTATTTTTCATCTGTTAAAAGGCTTGGACTTCTTTCAACAGGCATTCCCGGTATTTGTCCCAACTGGTTCGCTCTTCACATGGTGCGCCACTCACGCACAATCTGCTGGCTGGCAGAACGGGCGTTAGCCTCCCCGATAATGTAAGCGCGATATAACCCCTCATGGGTACGCGCTCTTTGCCTGTTGACCTCTCCGGGAGGGAAAGAACCCAAGTACCAATCCCGACAGGCTCCAAACTTGACAAATGTGTCCTTATGTTTCAAACTCTAAACAGGCTGGTGCGGAGTATCGCCACGCTGCTCTTTGGTATAGGTCTTGTAATAGATATCCCCCAAGGTATCCTCCGCACCTATGGGGGATTGTGGCATCGATCCTGCGCCCCCTAGACCGTTCTGGCCAACCGCACCAGTACCTGCACCAGTCGTCGCAGCAGATATGCTTTTAGGCGCTGTCTGCTTCGGTACGGTGGCAGCTGACCCCCCCAGCAATAGCTGTCAATTGTACAGTTTGGGTGAGGGTGTCATGCTGCGCAAGTTTCGTTGGCTTAACAACTTCAGGCTCTTTCCGCTTGATAACTTCAACCTCTTTTCTCTTAATGGGCTGGTCAATCCCTGTGATGCGTACAACCTCCGGACCCTGCGCCTCGTCGTGTTGGGTGGCCGCAGTAGTCTCGGTCCCTGCCTTCTCCTTCTCAGGGATTGCACTGCTCGCATGATAAACTTGGTCTTTTTCGTCGCCGGCTCCTTCGGTTTCTCTAGCTCAACACCCTTAACCTTCTCAGAGGTTTTCTTCAAGGCCTCTGCAGAAGTTAAGTGTCAGAAAATCTGCTAAGGAAGAAAAACATAAAACATGAGTGTCATAACACTAACTGGGCGAAAACTTGTAAAGGAAGCACAGGCTACTCTGCTTCCCTATCACTGGGCCCACAACCTTCTGCACCGGTTTGGCCCCAGTGGCAGTCTTCTCTCACGACCTTTTCTTGCTCACCAGCTTAGCAGCAGCTTCTTCTTCATGCTCTTCCTCTTCTTCATCCAAGGCGATTGAAGACGGAGTTGCGCCAGCTTCAGGGATCCTGGATCCCGCGCTTCCAGAGCTTTTAGACCCGGTCGCGCTGCCTTTCTTCTTCTCACCTATATGGGACAAACCCACGCCGCGCAAGGGTCTTGGGTTGGGTAGTAACGAACCTTCAGTCACGGAAGGAGGATGGGCAAAAGCTCTAGCGGGGGGGAAGAGGAAATAGCCCTTGATTTGTTCATACCAGTAAGGCTCTCCAGACCGTAGTGGGCGCACACCCATAGACCCACTAAAAGTGGGAAAGGCTGCTTGATAAAGTTGAACCTCTACGTTATATAAAAAAAGAGGAGAAAAATGAGTCAGGGGCAAGAACATTGGAAGAAAAGGAGGAGGAAATAACATATACCTTCCCCATTAACCTGTAGAACAGGAACATCCTCACTAAGCTCCGGCCATTTATCGCTCATGCCCGCCGCGACCAACACCTGCTCACCAAAAATATGGTTGGGCATTGCAACAAGATTAAGATACCAATCAGACCCTTTGGGGATAGGGAGTTCCTCCTTCTCAATCTTGTCTGATTCACGAAAGATCATCGCGATCGGCATAACCTCCTCCCTGATGAAGAAGAACTTAATCTTCCAGTCGTGAAAGCTTTTTGGAGGGTTTATCAGAATCTTCTTAGCAGAGCCTCAGTTTCCGAAGGAATAGAAGCCTATGTTCCTTATCAATTGGTAGAAGGCTCGGAACTTCTCGACAGTGGGTTCCATCCCCTGAGATCGGCATAAGAACCCAAAGTGTCGAACCCTAACCATGCCCATGGGACTCATCTGAGATATATGAAAACCGTAGAAATGTAGAATAGATGACATGAAGTGAGACACCGGCAGCCGTAAGTTTCCTTGAATAAAGAAATCTTCGAACAGCGTTATATATCCCGGTGGTGCGTCGGCGGCCGTTTGACCTTGCCGGGGATATTGTGCATCCCATTCCGGTGTGAAGGGGTATGGTCCCAGATCCCGCACCAGCATGGCTGCGAGTGATCATTACCCTTGTAAAAAACCCCCCACCAGCAAGAACTTATCTGTGCCCGTGCGGGCACGCGCGAACACACCGGTCGAATCCAATCGGTTAAGAGATGAGAATACTTACCTTGTGTATGAAAATGGGTGTACACATAGCGGTGCGGCCTGGCACCGCATCCTATGAACATTTTCGTTACGACAAGGGATCTGGACAACAATAACAGTCACCACAAGTGGCGATGCGGCCAGGCACCGCATCCCGCAGTCTTCGCCAGAGTGAGAACGCGGAAACAACAGCAGTTACCGCAAGCAGCGATGCGGCGCGGCACCGCATCCTGTCCACGAGGCAAGTAGGACTGACACCACAGAGCAAGTGGCACCAATGACAGTCGCCTGTCAGCCCATACGTAAGCAACAGACTGACGCCGTAGTAGGACGTGGCTTCACCTCCACAGCCAACAAGCCTGACACACCTGCATAAGGACGGCGCGTCGTCAGTCTGTCTACTCAACCACCCTCCTTCACTCCTTGGCTATAAATACCCATCCCAAACCAGGTTTGAGGTATATCTTCACAACTCTCTCACTACTACTACTATCACACACTTTGCTTCACAAGTAAATTACTGATTCTCACGCCGGAGAGTGGTAACAAGGAGCACCCCCACCCCTTCCTCCTTGTTACGAGTCACGGTGTGTTTTCCTTGTGCAGGAGACAGCCCAGCTGACGGTCCAGCCACCGATCCTCGGAAAGAAGGGATTAGCCCTACTTGAGGAGACCAGTGAATTAACCTCCCTTGGTTAACCACTGTTTCATCACGGTGGAAACTGAAACCCTCTTGTGATTTGCTCGAATAACCCCTGATCCCACTTAAGAACAGGGACTGGACCTTCTTCTACTTGAACCGATTCCTCTTCAGCCATGAGTATTTAAGTATGAAAGTTCACTGACTTCTGGGAAAACTTGAAGATCTGCTAATGAACTCCTTGAAGATTTGAATAAAGTTTGATGAAATAGAGAGAGAATGAAGGAGGCAGTTGAAAGATTGTGTAGTTCTCTCTCCTATCGTCGGATATATATACCCATCACATTTAATCTGATGGGTAAACGTGCCAAAATCACCGCGCGCATAACCAATCATTAATCGCCACGTAAGGCGGGATTTTCGGCATCACGGATACCACGCGTGCGTGGGCCTCACTCGCCTGACAAAAGGTGAACCGTCAGTGCCAGCATGATGATCAACGTGTCAGCAGTCAACTCAACCGTCGCCATCAAAGACATTTGCACCAACCTGTCAGATTTCAAATTTCGAGAGCTTTCCCGCCTAAATATACTATAAAACTTCATGCAGAGGTTAGCAAAGACCGCGCCGCACACGTCTTCAGCCAAATATACGTGCGTGCTAACCATAAAAAGCACAAGCAATCTCTAAACAAGTCTGATAGCCGCGCCGTAGTAGTTGACAAATATCTACACGAGCGCCGACTACCAAGGCATAGCAAACGCTTTTAAAAAGTCCAGCACTCTCTTTTTTCAGAGTCCAAAGCTCCAACCATTTACTACGTGCATGGAAGCAGCACTGGATTGGGGGGACTTGAAGGGGTATGGTCCCAAAAAGCCGCGAGACCAATCAGGTCGCGCGCCTAACCATACTCCTTACTCAATAAGCTGATTAATCTTCAGACACCGCGCAGGCTACTTGGGTAAAACCAGAGCCCCGCGCGAGGCCAAAACAAGATGTAACACCAATTACACACTTAGTGTCCTGAATGAGAACCCTCAACTCCTACACCTCGCGCTGATTATTTGTACCCACTTCAAGGGTCGCGCGAGAGTTACGGCGCAAGGCCATTTTAGGAAACACCAAAGATACAGTTGGCAGAAAAGCAAGCCAATCAGCGTCCAGCAGGCTGTACCATATCGTGCTCCACAATTAACAATCGTGTAGGAGACAAAAAGTACACAAGGATGCCTATGTGGCACCAATCAGGGGGCAGCGACAACTTCCCCATGATCTCCACTCACCTGCTGATGACAGAAGGACAACAGGGCCGACAACTCAGACACGTGGCTCCGATCAAGGTGTGCCAGCACCGGAGATCCTCTAGAAGCCACTAACGGTCGACACAAGAGAGGCAGAGAGGATATTCCTTGTTGTCATCTTCCGGCCCAAGGCCCATCAACCCATCTCCTTCTATACCACTCCGGCTATAAATAGGGACCTCCATACTCAGGTTAAACATTCCGTTCTCTCTACTCTCACTCTTAGCACACACTTTATTATCCTCAAAACGGTTACTTATTCTCATCCCAGAGTCTGGTTAAGAGGGAAACCCCCCATATTCCCCTCTTAACGAGCTAACGGTGTTACTGTTTTGCATGAAGGAAGGATGACATTTGAGCTCAGAAAAGATTTAAAAAGATTAACCCTCATGTTTGAAACATAAACCCAACTAATAACCTAAAATTAGTTCCGTGTTTCTTCATACCCATTGAAGATGCTCTTAATGTTTTTTAATTTAGTATGTTTTTGTTATTAAATGAAACGAGTTTAATATGACGCATACACGAAGATTAACCTTTATTTTACTAACTAGTTTTTTTTATATCGCGCGTTGCAGCGAAACCGAGCAAATGATAACGTAAAACAAACGTGATTTGAAAATAAAGCATGTTGTTTATAATGTCAATCCATTAGAAAGATTTAGTTTATCATCGTACCGTTTTATGATATCAAATAAATACTTTATTTTGTGTAGAACTTCGTTTTTAACAAAACTTAAAACGGAATGTCAGAGAAAGAAATCAAGCACAACTACGTACTTAAGTTTTTAGAAAAAAAGTTATAAACATAAATTATTAAAAAAACATCAAATTAATGGAGAAATTAATATATGTTCAAGAAAAAAAAACAATTATTAAAAAAGGTAAAGAAAATATATGTTTTAAAAAAAGAAAAATAAGTTATTAAAAGTGAATATAATAATTAACTATTATAATATATTAAATAATAAAATAATAAAAAAACTATATATTATTATAAAAATAAAGTTACTATTCATCAGCCCTCGTTAACAATATATATATATATATAGGGTAAGGTTATTGTAAAAAAGGTTAAAAGTGTGAGAAATGTGAGAAATATTGTGGAGATGACATGTGTCCTCCATCTAAATTAATTCAAAGGGGTAAACAAGTAATTTTATAATTAATTCAATTAATTAAAAACTTACCATAACCGCCATCTTAATTATAGGAACATGATTTTTTTAAAGATCTCTAAAAAAACACTACGAATAACATTGCAACCACCATTCAGCACATATATAACACCATTCAATAATTATATAACACCATTTAGCAAGTATATAACACAATTCAGAAAGTATATAACACCATTCAGTAAGTATATATCACCATTCAGTAAAGAATATAACACCATTCGGTAAACAATATAACACCATTCAGTAAAGAATATAACACCATTCAGTAAAAGAATATAACACCATTCAGTAAAGGAATATAACACCATTCAGTAAAGGAATATAACACCATTCAGTAAGAAATATAACACCATTCAGTAAAGAATATAACACCATTCAGTAAAGAAAATAACACCATTCGGAAAAGAATATAACACCATTCAGTAAAGAAAATAATACCATTCAGTAAAGAATATAACACCTCTGTATCATCTTTTCCACTTCCGGCACCACCACTGCCGCTCCGCCGCCGCTGTCATGTAGAGAGAGAGATCATCTGGTCGTTCGATGTAGAGAGAGAGATCGCACGACCACCACCACTGCCACTTCCGGCACCACCACTGCCAATCCGCACCACCGCTGCCGCTCCAGTGCGATGTAGAGAGATAGATCGAAATTGTAGAGAGAGAGAGCATATGTTCGAGCGATTGGAGAGAGATCGAAATTGTAGGGATTTTGATTTACAGTTTCCTATTTTGAATGGATATAAAGACTTTATTACCCCTATAATTTTCAATTCAGTCCAAAAAAATAAAACAAATTTTACAATTTGGTCCATATTAATCTAAACCATTAGATCAAAGATCTAATGGTGTAGATTCTTTCTTATCCTTCTCACACTTTTGGTCTTTTTTACAGGAACCTTTACCTATATATATATATATATATATATATAGGTAGAGGATCCTGTAAAAAGTGCTTAAAGTGTGAGAAATGTATTATAACACTATATATAATACTATATAACACCATATAAACACCGTATAACAATATGTAACACCATATAATACCATATAACACTATGTAACACTATATATCATTATATAACAAATATAACACTATAGGTTGTCTGATAGCATGTCTATGATAGATGTATAGCGTTGTATTTGTTATATAATGATATATAGTGTTACATAGTGTTATATGGTATTATATGGTGTTACATATTGTTATACGGTGCTTATATGGTGTTATATAGTATTATATATAGTGTTATAATACACTTCTCACACTTCTCACACTTTAGGCCCCATATATATATATATATATATATATATATATAGGGTAAGGATAGTGTAAAAAGGGCCTAAAGTGTGAGAAGTGTATTATAACACTATATATAATAATATATAACACCATATAAACACCGTATAACAATATGTAACACCATATAATACCATATAACATTATGTAACACTATATATCATTATATAACAAATAGAACACTATACATCTATCATAGACATGCTATCAGACAACCTATAGTGTTATATTTGTTATATAATGATATATAGTGTTACATAGTGTTATATGGTATTATATGGTGTTACATATTGTTATACGGTGTTTATATGGTGTTATACAGTATTATATATAGTGTTATAATACACTTCTCACACTTCGAACACTTTTTACAGGATCCTCTACCTATATATATATATATATATAGGGTAAGGTTCATGCGAGAACCACCCTTATTGCGAGAACCAATATGAACACAAAATAAAATCTAAAAAAAAAATAAAAAAAGAACTAAAAAAAAAATTAATATTTTTTTTTAAAAAATCGCTATATTTCGTTACCATAAAAAAACAAACTTTTTTTTTCGAGTAACTGTTATCCATGCACATGTGCATATGTATCATTACTTCTGACAAATTCGGTAATACGTTATCAGGAATAGATAATTGCACTTTAATTTACAATACCATTAGTAATACACTACTTTTTACATTACCAATATTCAAAATGCACATGTGCATCATTAGGTATAACCATGATATAACGTGTTTTGGTACAAAAAGTTTGTGATTTTGAATGGAGAAGTAGGCTCATATACATGTTTTTTGGTTAGTTATATCTAGTGGTTGATGGTTTGGTTATAGTTGTTAATTTATGATGCAATATGTTGATTGGATGGTATAAATGGTGTTTACATACATGTAATAAAGTGAAAATATTGTTAATGGTATTGTATTATGGATGGTAGCAGGTAATGATATTGTATTATGGATGGTAGGAGGTAATGGTAGTGTATTATGGATGGTATGATAGATGAAAGGGAAAGTGTATTCAAAATAGTGTACCAAAACACCTTATTTAATGTTGATACATATAAATGCACATGTGCATTTCTAATATTGGTAATGTAAAAAGTAGTGTATTACATATGGTAGTGTAAATGAAAGTGCAATTGTCTAATATGTGTAATAAATTACGGAATTTGTCAAAGAAATTACAAAAATGCACATGTGCATGCTTGTGTATTATGGATGGAATGATAGATGAAAGAGAAAGTAGTGTACCAAAACAGCTTATTTCATGTTGATACATATAGATGCACATGTGCATTTCTAATAGTGTTAACGTAAAAAGTAGTGTATTACACTTGGTAGTGTAAATGAAAGTGCAATTGACTATTATTTGTAACGAATTACGGAATTTGACAAATAAATGATACATATGCACATGTGCATGGATAACTGTTACTCGAAATTTTTTATTTTATTTTTTTGAGTTTTTTTTATTAACAAAATATAGCGATTTTTACAAAAAAAAATAGTAAAAAAATAATAAAAAAAAATTTTTTGGGTGTTTTTTAGATTTTTTTTAGGAATTACTGTTTGTGTTCACACTGGTTCTCGTAGTTCTCGCAATAAAGGGTGGTTCCTAACGGATCTTTGTCATATATATATATATATATATATATATATATATATATATATATATATATATATATATATATATATAATGGTTAGTCAAACTATTAATCCTTATAAAATAACAATTCATTTGTAACCAAAATTGACTATTGGCTCATAAGTCATAACCAAACTCATGCTCACCACTACTATTTATATAGCTAAAATAAAATAAAACTCATAATTATGTTTTTTTTTATATAATTCCAAAAATATGAACCCCAAATGAAGAAATGATTAAAGCACATTTTTTCCCAATAATCAAGTTAACTAAATCATAACAAATTGTGAACTTACCTCACACTCGTGTGACCCCCATTCCATGGGTATGCCTAGTGCATTCATTCAATCATTATACATAAGTATTAGTCAACACAATAGCATTTTGCTAGCACATGCATATAACTGTGAACTCATAATTACATTGGTTTAGAATAATTGTCAATTTACCTTACATAATCATTTTCACCATCCATATTCCATCATGTGTCATAATGTGAATCTGTTTTTGATTGTATATTATAATGGGTTTCATCATTTATCAATTACATGAGCTTTGTGCCCCTATCAGCCACGCATTCGATCTCACGTTCTTAAGTAATCTCTTTATCTAATCATTATGACCTACAAGAGAATTTTTACTATTACAACATTTAACTTTATCATCATTCTCATCTGGCCGTTTACCTTACTCTTGTTTATTAGTTATCTCCTAGCATGGTTGCAAAAGTCGCTAGGCGCTCCCTAGTCGGATTCGGGAGTACTCGGCTTAGGCGGAGATTACTCGGGGAGTAACTGGCCTGGGAGAACAGTACTCGTGCTTCGGCAACCTACCTTGTCGCGAGTACTCGGAGCCTAAGCGGGACTTTTACAACCATGTCTCCTATCATGTAACATATTGTGCACCAACTATCTCATTTTCATTTAGCAATCTACTTATTCCCTGGATTCCAGTTGAAGCCATGGTAACTAAGTAATAACACCAAATTTTCTTAAACTCAGGCTCTCATACCAACTTGTCACACTCCATATTCTTAGGTTGCGACTTTGATTGGTTGTACAATTTTTTTTTAGCTTAGATAATTAACTAAATACACCAAAAATAAAGGGATAACTTTACATAGTAATAACCAAAATTTTCAAATGCTTCACTAAAGTTACTTAGTTTTTTTTATTCCTCTAAAGTCACTCAACTTTTATTTGGTGTTCCAATCTTATATAATTTTATTTATAAAAAATATACAAGATTTAGATATATAATGCAAGTAAATTGACTTTAAAAGAAGAAGCAAAAGTATCACAGTTAGAAAACTTGATAGTAAAATTACTAAAAAATAAAAATCAAAACAAAATGCATTGGATGGCTTATCAAAGTTCAAACTCATATACTTCTATAACATGACACCCTCTAAAGAAAATATAAGACGAGGACGGTTCATTTAAGAAGAAAATTAAATTAAGAAAAAAAAGAATAAATGGTATAAATGTAAAACATTAAATAGTTTTTCTCTCAACTCATTTATTATTATCTTTGACTAATTAATTTGTCACAAATACTATTATACTCCACACTTAAATTTTTTGCTTACACACATCAAAATTTATCCTACATGTTTTGAAAATTATCCTACATATATTGAAATTTATCCTACACAGCTCGTAATTCATTCTACACATCTCATAATTTACGCTACACTTAAAATTATATATATATTTTTTTGAAAAATATGTTTTTTTTTAAATAATTTACAAATTTAATGTAGTTAGCTATTAAAAAGGAAGACTACCAATTAATGATCCACCTAAGTTTACCAATATACCCTTATAATAATATTAAATACAAAAATTAAATAAGGTAAAATGAAGATTAGTTGAAATTTTTTTTTATTCTTATAAAAAATTTCTTCTTATTTGAATTCTTCACGATATATGATTATGTAAATGGTTTGATACTCAAAACTATATACCTTTGTTTGGTAAATGTCTTTAAAGTAGTCATCATCATCATCATCATCATCATCATCATCATCATTATTATTATTATTATTATTATTATTATTATTATTATTTATTGTCCTTATATTATATATTAAAAATCGAACAGAATGAATAGTAAACATAATTAATGAATATATAGTAATAAAAATTGAATTTAATGGATAGTAACATCACTAATGAATGAGCTGGTATCGGGTACTTGTATCGGTATCGAATTTACCAAACCGAGTGTATTTTCGGTACCGGTTCGACACCGGTATTCATCTGCTTTTACCTTCAAATGCCGGTGTCGTACCAGTTTCGGTACCGATCCGTACCGTACCAGGTATATTCGTTACCAGTACCCACTTTTGGGGATTTCGGCAACGGTATTTTCCATACCGGTTCGTACCGAGCTCATCAAATCCCGTAGCAATGCAAGTAATTGCACCGTTTATATTACTTTTCATACACACAGTAAGTAATCTGTATTTCATACACAACAACTTATTTTGCTTTATTTTTTGTCTTTTCCGTAATGAATGAATTGTAGAATGTAAAAAAATTACGATTTTCCCCTCAGTTCAAAATTACGCTTTCACCATCAATTCAAAATTACGTTTTTCACCCGGTTCAAAATAAAAATATGGTTTTCCTCTAGCTAAAAATTACGATTTTACCCCCGCTAAAAATTACGATCTTGTCATCATTTTAGTTTTCCTTTCTAACAAAACTATAGTATTGTTTTTTAATTGGTTGAGAATTATTCAGGTATCGCCCCGCAACGCGGGCATGGCATCAACTAGTTTATTTAAAACGAAACTTTAGTAACAGTTAACTTTTAAAATTTTCTAGTTTGACTATAAGGGTGTAAGGTGTGGGATGCGGCAAACCCAAGTCACCGATCGGCAAACCCACGGCAAACCAATGCCAACACTTTGCCGCGTGGGTGTTTGACGAAATGGGGGGGCGAATCGGTGAAGATTAGCCGATTCGGGGAAGGGAGGAAGGAGAGAGAGAGGGGGTATTGTGGGTGGGGTTCATTCTTATCTCAACCAATCACAACTTTTTCCTTTTAAAAAAAATAGTTTACCACTTCACCAAGTGTCTAAAACATTGCCAACACTTTTCACCAAAGTTTAAACACTTTTGACTGATTGACATGGCGCACTCTGATTAGTCGTTTTTTGGTTTGCCACTCCAAAGTGTTTAACCACTCCCTACACCCTAAATGGTTTGCCAAAGTACTATGCGAAACTATTTTGAAACAATTTTTCTTAGGTTTTTGAAGTCACTGCTAACTTTTTTCTTTTTCTACTTTCACCACTAAGTTGGTTTTCAAAAGAAATACACAGTTGCCAAAATTCTATATGTGCTATTTTCTAATAAGATAAACTTTCTAGAGTGTCATTATTTTATTTTACTAATGGTTGGATCAGATGGTGTTTTGTCCAAATTCCTACTTACGAATAAGACGGGGAGAAAAAAAGTATACATAAGTTTAAAACTAAACTTAAATAATAAATTAACGAATTAATTACGTTTTTTGTCTTCGTAATTTGTCAAAAATCACTATTTTAGTTCATCAGTTTAAAAATTGTCAAAACAGTCTCTGTGATTTCAGTTGCGTAACTATTACAGTCCACTCTCAGTAACGCCATCTAGTTATTCTATTAGTTTATTTGAAATGACCATAATGCCCTTGTTATTAAAATTAAATAAATAAAGTGTTAGTTACGTTTTTCGTCTATGTGGTTTGTTATAATAACCATTAGAGTCTATTAGTTCTAAAAATTAGCAAAACAGTACCAATAATTTCACAACTTTCACCTTCAACTCACCAACAATGACGGTTAACAATTTCATCTATCTAATATCCTTTACTCTACTCATCGTTCTCCCTGTTTCTTCAAATCCAGCAGGAAGATCACCTGCTCCGGCTCCACACCCTCTCCACTTCATCCATCTTCAACATCTCCCACCACCATACACACATACCTAAACGATGACCACCTCCACCACCCATTATACCCACCACCCCTTAAGTTTTTCAGGCAAGCCTTAAGTTTTCCTACTGACGTCGATTGTGATGGGGAAAATCAGGTGGCCGGATCTTAAGAAACGGGAGAGCGAAAAGTAAAATGAAGGAGACTGGTACTGTTTTGGCAATTTTTAGAACTAATGGACTGTAATGGTTATTTTTAACAAACCATACGGGCGAAAAACATAACTAACTCTTTATTTATTTTAATTTTAATAACAGGGGCATTATGGTCATTTCAAATAAACTAACAGAATAACTTGATGGCGTTAGTGTGGGTGGACTGTAATAGTTACGCCACAGGGACTGTTTTAGCAATTTTTAAGCTAATAGACTGAAATAGTGCTTTGTTTTTTATTTACTTTTCTATGATTCTTTTGGATTTGTAAATATATTTCTATAAAAAGTACCTATTATTTATCAATAAACCTATATATATATATATACACACACGAACATTTTTTATATTTCTTCTTTTTACGTTTTGTTTTCGTTTTTAGTTATTCTTTTCTACAATAATGTTGTTTCAATATAAATTCGGCGAGTTAATACGTCGCAACATGTCTGCGTGGTTCAATATCTTTATGTTGACTTTTTGTTTGGTTTAACAGTCCATAGCAGTGTCGTGATATGCCAAAAAACTCGTATATATACAAAACACATTTAATGTGAATAGTGTTTAAAAATTTTATTTTATTTTTATTTTATTATTTTAATAATATAATTAATTTTAAGCAATTTTTTTTTCTCTTATAACTTTTAAGATGTGATTTTAATAGAATTCTGAGTATATTGTTGCGAAGTGCCTATTTTTGTCTACATCTCGATCTTTTTTTTAAACCGGGTTGTGCGTAGTAATGTGTCGTTTATTCTTTTTCATTATTCTAATGATATGATTCATGTTTTATAAAAAAAAAAACTGAATACACCGTTGCGATATGCCTATAATTATCTAAGTATACGTTTATTTGGAAACAGAGTTATATTCGTAGTATAGTTTTTTTTGTATCATAAACCATTGTGAGTGTTGGTACGGTACCCGTGCTGCGACAAAGCAATTTGCTTCCGTCCCAACAATATTGGTACCACGACAATTCCTATCTAACAACATCGGTATTGCTATCGCTACTATCGGAACAATTTTTTATATTTGTTTTTCTGGTTTTCGATCGATGTAAGTTAGTGTCGACATCTTTTTGGCATATCATGACATTGTTTTTGAGTTTTCTCTTTCGGTTGCTATACAGAGTGTCGGTGCCGTATCAATATCATAAGAACCAAACTGATACCGACGGATTACATTACTATACTGTAATGTTTTCAAAATACCGAATATGTCGTTGCGACGTGCTTATATTTTTCTATGTATTAGTTTCGTTGAAAATTGAGTTATATTCAAAGTCAAGTTGTTTTATTATCATAAGCTATAATGAGTGTTGGTAAGGTACCAAAACTGTGAAGAACTAAACTCCTACCGTCCCAACAATATTAATACCATGATAATTACGACCAACCAACATCGGTACTACTATCGCTACTATCAGAACTGTTACTGGTATTCCTGTCTATGGTTTTCCAACGATGTAAGTTAAGCACCAATATTTTTTTGGCATAATTTTTGGGTTTTTTCTTTTTGTTGCTATACCAGATGTCGGTACTGTATCGAAACTATAAAAAACTAAACCATTACCAATCAAATCCTTATTCCAACATATATAGGAATTTTACTATCTATTTAAGTCCAAACTTCTACCAATAAAAGTAAAATAAAATGAATTAAACATCTTTAATCAGGAGAAGTGTGAATTGCAAGTTTTGTCCTTTATCTTTATAGCTAATTCCAGGCGGTCACCTTTAACTTTAAAATTGACGAGTTTTGTACTTTATGTTTCAAAATATTGCACGGTTTGTCCTTTTGGCCTAACTAGTTAATTTTTTTTTGTTAAATCAGATAACAAAAGGGCATTTTAGTCTTTTCATCAATTTATTTAAAGATATTATAATAAATAAAAGAAAACTAAATTTAAAAACTTAATTTTCTTTTTTGAAAGACAAATTAAAAACTTAATAAATATATACATTAGACACACACTCTCTCTTTCTTCTCACTCTCTCTCTCTCTAGCCTTTCCCACCAACCACCACCAATCCACCACTACTAGTCCACCACCACCATCCACCCTCTTCTTACACACCAGCCACCACTGCCGCCGCCTTCCTTTTTCCCATATTCTCTCTTATCCCTCTTTTTCTCTACCCGTCTCACTACCCCTATCTCTCCCTAGCTGTCACCACCACATGTGGTATTGGTTCTGTGTACAAATTGCAATGAAAAGGGGCACAAGGATGAAGACATCGGTGGTTTTGCAGGTTGGGTTTAGAGTCTAAGTGGCTTTATACGACGGATCCAACAACGCCGGTTGGGGTTAGGTTTAGATTGGGTAGGTTTTGAGTGTCTTGAAATCAATTGCTATGGTTGTTAACGTAGAAATGAAATCATTAGTTGGATCATTGAATGTTATATTTGCATCACGGGTTATCCAGCTCCATCCCCGAGTCAAAGGCGATTAATTCTTGTTACTATTTTTGATGTTGTCTGATGCGTATGCTACGAGTTATTTGTACGAGTTAGTAATTTTGATGTTGTCTGATGCGTATGGGTTTACAGGTGGTGCCGTTGTCTAGCGACTCTGATAGTTTTTGCTGGTTGGGGTTAGGGTTTTGATGGTAGGTGTACGATGGGGTTGTGCGGTTAGGGAGAATAATTGGTGGTGGGTTTACAGGTGTTGCGTGGTTAGGTTTCAAATGGTTAGGGTGACGGTGGCGGTGGCTGGTGGAATCGACGGTGGTGTGGAGTGGATGGTGGTGGTGATTGAGTGGCAAAGATGGAGAGGTGAGAAAGAAAGAGGATTAGAAACGCGCAACCCAGTCACAAACGGTAAATTAAAGCCGCGGAAGCAAACTTCGTTCGACCAAAAAAATTTCCCAACTCGAATGAACCTGTGAGGATGCAAACAAATAGGCTATAAAATAATAATAAGGAGACACCGAATTTTAGCGTGGAAAACCTCTCAAAAAGAGAGTAAAAACCACGGGACTACTAGAGCCGCTTCAAATCCACTATCACCAATAATAGCAATACAAAGTCTTCCCTAGATAAAACTAGAGGCATACAAAATCATCATATACTTGGTACAAACTAACTTCAAGTATATGGAATCAAATAAAAGAAACAAAGACAAGTAAGAGGTATCACCCAAAACTGGTACTTCTCTTCTTTCTAGTCTGCACTAAAAAAAACCAAGAATGGAGATCTCAGTTTTTCTTCTCTTGTGTCAGTAGGTAAGTCGGCAGAGGAAAAATTATCCAAAAAAAAACCTTACGTGTGCCACACCAAAAACATATTCACCAAGGAAAAATAAATGAAACCCTTTAGGGTCTCGTGGTCAGGCCCTATGTTGGTCAAAGTCAAAACCACAATTACTTTAATTGCTTCCTTGTTGATGTCATGCAAGAGCCCACAAAAAATTATCTTCAACATTTTATCGTTTCCTTTTGTTGACGTCAGTGAGCACCAAAACAAAAAAACAAAACAAAATTTGTTTTCTTTTTATTACTCTAAAATAATAATAGTAATAGAACCCATGTATTAGAGATGAGTTGGGATTTCTCATGGGCAAAAAAATACCCAACAAATCTCCCCCTTTTTGTCTATGAGAAAGAGTTCGCCATCCCGGCGATCGAGCAACATACCTTCAACTTTTCCCTTGCTAAAGCTTTAGTCAACATATCGGAACCATTATCATCAATATGAACTTTGTCAAGTTCAAATAGATTGTCTTCAATAGCATCTCTAATCCAATGATACCTAACATCAATATGTTTTGTTCTTTTGTGAAACATAGAATTTTTCGCAAGGTGAATAGCGCTTTCATTATCACAAAAGACCACGTAGCGTTGTTGCATAAAGCCAAGCTCTTGCGTAAATCTTTTCAACCAAAATAGTTCTTTGCACGCTTCTGTTGCTGCCATATACTCAGCCTCTGTAGTAGACAAAGCAACACATTTTTGCAATCTAGACTGCCAAGACACAGCTCCCCCTGCAAAAGTCATCAAATAACAAGAAGTAGATTTCATATTGTCCTTATTTCCCGCCATATCAGAATCCGTATAACCAACAAGCATCGGTTCTTCATTCCCAAATGTTATACCCAATTTGGAAGTACCACGTAGATATCTAAGGATCCACTTAACCGCTTCCCAATGCTTCTTACCTGCATTTGATAGAAACCGACTAACAACACCTACTGCATGGGCAATATCAGGCCTTGTGCACACCATTGCATACATCAGGCTTCCAATCGCTGACGCGTATGGAACTTTATCCATGTCTTTAATCTCCTCCTTCGAAGAAGGGCAATCTTTTTCGGTTAGTTTAAAATTTGGAGTAAGAAGTGAACTAACCGATTTTGCTTTATCCATGTTGAACCTGCGAAGCACCTTCTCAATGTATTGCTCTTGTGACATGTGCAACTTCTTTGAAGCTCTATCTCTAGTAATCCGAATGCCAAGAATCTGTTTTACTGGCCCCAAGTCTTTCATAGAAAAAGACTTGCTTAATTCTTTCTTCAGCTGAACAATCCTCTCTGCATTCTTGCCTACAATCAACATGTCATCAACATAGAGTAATAAAATGATAAAATCATCATCACCAAACCTCTGAAAGAAAACACAGTGATCTGAAATAGTCTTTCGGTAGACTTGCTTCCCCATAACAGACTCAAATTTCTTGTACCACTGTCTCGGTGCTTGTTTCAACCCATATAGACTTTTCTGAAGCTTACAGACATAATCTTCTTTACCTTTAATCTGAAAACCTTCAGGTTGCTCCATATAGATTTCCTTGTCCAAGTCACCATGAAGGAAAGCTGTCTTGACATCCATTTGCTCAACCTCAAGATCAAGACTAGCAGCCAAACCAAGAATCACTCGAATGGAACTTATCTTCACGACCGGAGAGAAAATCACATCAAAATCAATACCCTTTCTCTGACTGAACCCTTTGACCACCAATCTAGCTTTGTATCTAGGCCGTGAGGTATGATCTTCAGTCTTCACTTTGTAGACCCACTTGTTCTTCAAAGCCCTTTTGCCCTTAGGCAACTTCACCAACTCAAAGGTATTGTTCTCATACAAGGAATTCATCTCATCTTGCATAGCTTCAAACCACTCTCTTTTATGTTCATCTTCCATAGCCTCTGTATAACACTCGGGCTCTCCCTCATCCGAGAGTAAGACATACTCATCAGCAGAAAAACGGGTAGAAGGATGACGGTCGCTTTTAGACCGCCTGAGTGGGACAAATGTTGGCATACCTGGTACTGGTAACTCTGGATGAGAACCCTCATCCAACTCGTGCTGCTCTGGAATATCATGATTATCAGTACCGTGTTGTTCATCATTTTGAATGTCATCTTCATTATGTGGCTCAATGTGCTGAGGAGGGACCGGATCCAAATCAGAAAGATCATCAGTATGTTGAGGAACTATCTTTGTCTTTTCAATATCTTTCAAACTTTGATCTTCAATAAAATCAGCATCGAAACTTCTTATGAGTTTCTTCGAGATTGGATCATAAAACCTGTGTCCAAACTCATCTCCCCCATAACCAAGGAATATACATGGCTTGGTCTTTATATCAAGCTTTGTTCTTTCATCTTTGGGAATATGCACAAAAGCCTTGCATCCAAAGACCTGTAAATCATCGTATGAAACATCTTTGCCACTCCAAACCCTGTCAGGAACATCAAAAGCCAAAGGAACACAAGGAGTACGATTAATAACATTTATTGCGGTGTTCAAAGCTTCACCCCAAAAGGAATTAGGCAACCCTGCATGTGACAACAAACATCTAACCCTTTCAACCAATGTTCTATTCATCCGTTCTGCTAAACCATTCAGCTGTGGTGTCTTTGGAGGAGTCTTTTGATGTCGAATACCTTTCTCTTTACAATAAGCATCAAAAGGACCAATGTATTCACCTCCATTATCCGTCCGAATACACTTGAGCCTCTTCTCAGTTTGTCTCTCAACTAAGGCATGAAATTGCTTTAACACATCTAATACCTGATCTTTAGACTTCAGAGTATAAGCCCAAACTTTTCTCGAATGATCATCAATAAAAGTGACAAAATACAAGCAGCCCCCAAGTGTTCTAGTCTTCATAGGACCACAAACATCCGAATGTATTAAATCAAGTATATTGTCTCTCCTATGAGGAGGATGACTCTTAAAAGAAACTCTTCTTTGCTTACCTGCCAGACAATGAGAACACTTCTTCAAATGAACATCATGCAAATCGGTCAAGGCATTCTTCTTCAATAAAATAAACATCCCATTTTCACTCATGTGAGCAAGTCTCCTATGCCACAAGTCAGTCATATCAGCATTCACTAACAAATTGACCGAGTCTTTAGAGATCTTCGGATGCGTTCTGTATAATTTTGAAGTTCTTTTACCTCTTGCCACGATCAAAGAACCACAAGTGAGTTTCCAAATACCATCACCAAAGGTACTATGGTAACCATCATCATCAAGTAAACCTGCGGAGATCAAATTAAGTCTAATATCTGGAACATGTTTTACATTGTGTAAAACCAACTCCATCCCAGTGTCAAACTTCAAGCAAACATCCCCAACACCTACAATCTTTGATAGCCCGTTATTACCCATCTTAACAACCCCAAAGTCACCATGTGTATAAGATGAAAAAAATTCCCTTTGTGACGTCACATGGCATGTAGCACCACTGTCAACAGCCCAACTCGAATCATCATGTGTAATGTTCACCATGTCAAAATCACAACAAATAAAGAACTCTTCAGTAGCAGAATTAACTTCCGCAGTGTCGTTGCCACCATCATCTTTCTTATGATTGTTCTTTTGATTGTTGTAGTTAGCCTTGTTGTTCTCCTTTTTCAGTTGTCTGCAAAATTTAATTGTGTGTCCTTTCTTACCACAATGATGACACTCATAATCAGCAAACTTACCTCTGGACTTACTACGATGCTTCCCTTTGTTACTCGGACCTCTACTTTGATTTCTCCCCCTGCTTTCTGACACTAAGACATCCGAATGTGAAGAGGAACCCTGTGATTTTCTTTTCATCTCTTCATTTAAAATACCGCCTTTAGCCATTTCCATAGTAATAATACCATTTGCTGCAGAGTTGGACAATGATGTCCTAAAAGTCTCCCAAGAATCCGGTAAAGTACCAAGAAGCCATAAGCCTTGTATCTCGTCTTCAAACTTGATACCCATTCCTGCAAGCTGATTAATAATACCCTGAAAAACATTCAAGTGATCAGTAACAGGAGTTCCATCATTGAACTTCAAGTTAATCAACTGTTTAATCAAGAACAATTTATTGTTCCCGGTCTTTCGAGCATACAACTCCTCAAGCTTATTCCACAAAGTACAAGCATGAGTCTCCCCGCTAATATGGTTCAAAACATTATCCTCAATCCACTGGCGAATGTAGCCACAAACTTTTCTGTGTAAGATATTCCATTCTTCATCTGTTTTACCTTCAGGTTTATCGGTATTAAACACAGGCATATAATAATCTTTCACATAAAGGAGATCTTCCATCTTGCCTATCCAAACATGATAATTAGAACCATTTAAATTCACAATCCGACTTGTATTAGCTTCCATCGTTCAAACAAGTTTCAACCCAATAACAAGAGCCAATGGCTCTGATACCACTCTGATGGGAAAAACGCGCAACCCGGTCACAAACGGTAAATTAAAGCCGCGGAAGCAAACTTCGTTCGACCAAAAAAATTTCCCAACTCGAATGAACCTGTGAGGATGCAAACAAATAGGCTATAAAATAATAATAAGGAGACACCGAATTTTAGTGTGGAAAACCTCTCAAAAAGAGAGTAAAAACCACGGGACTACTAGAGCCGCTTCAAATCCACTATCACCAATAATAGCAATACAAAGTCTTCCCTAGATAAAACTAGAGGCATACAAAATCATCATATACTTGGTACAAACTAACTTCAAGTATATGGAATCAAATAAAAGAAACAAAGACAAGTAAGAGGTATCACCCAAAACTGGAACTTCTCTTCTTTCTAGTCTGCACTAAAAAAACCAAGAATGGAGATCTCAGTTTTTCTTCTCTTGCGTCAGTAGGTAAGTCGGCAGAGGAAAAATTATCCAAAAAAAAACCTTACGTGTGCCACACCAAAAACATATTCACCAAGGAAAAATAAATGAAACCCTTTAGGGTCTCGTGGTCAGGCCCTATGTTGGCCCAAGTCAAAACCACAATTACTTTAATTGCTTCCTTGTTGATGTCATGCAAGAGCCCACAAAAAATTATCTTCAACATTTTATTGTTTCCTTTTGTTGACGTCAGTGAGCACCAAAACAAAAAAACAAAACAAAATTTGTTTTCTTTTTTTTTTCTTTTTATTACTCTAAAATAATAATAGTAATAAAACCCATGTATTAGAGATGAGTTGGGATTTCTCATGGGCAAAAAAATACCCAACAGGGTTGTGCGGTTAGGGAGAATAATTGGTGGTGGGTTTACAGGTGTTGCGTGGTTAGGTTTCAAATGGTTAGGGTGACGGTGGCTGGTGGAATCGACGGTGGTGTGGAGTGGATGGTGGTGGTGATTAAGTGGCAGAGATGGAGAGGTGAGAAAGAAAGAGGATTAGAGAGAGTAAAGGGTTTTAAAGTATCTATTAATAAAATTGTTAGGTGCTTAAGTTATTAACATAATTAGTCCCTGAAAACATGAAATGACAAAATTACTCTCATGTTCAAGGCATATGATCAGATTTAATAAAAAAAAACTAACTGGGTTAGGCCAAAAAGACAAACCGTGCAATAGTCTGAAACATAAAGTACAAAACTCGTCCAATCTAAAGGCAAAGTACACCGTCTGAAATTATGTATAAAGATAAAGGACAAAATTTGCAATTCACTATTTGGAGAACTATTATACCACATTGAATAAATTACTGTTTTGGCCCATGTGGTTTAGTTAGTTTTACCCTTTCAGCTCAAAAAGGAATATTTAACATATCAGACCCCGATTTTGCATTTTATAACGGTCTTGGCCCCTAACACTATCTTTGTTATTTTTTTGCATTTAAGTGTAAGGGTAATTAGGTAATTATATACCTTAATGGTTGTTTTTGATAATTACAAAGTTCTTTTAATATTTAAGAGATTATTAATGCACTTATTTTTTTATTTCGTTATTTTCATGATTATTATTTAACAAAATACCTTTTAAATATACGAATAAATATGTATTTTCATTAACTGTTTGTTTCTATAAATATCGTTTTGAAAAATAATTTGTTTTTTAACATTTTGTTTAAACCATCTATCATTTTTAAAATTGTTTCTTTTTAAACTGTTTGGTTTTCTTACAATCGTTCTTTTTAAAGTCATTTGTCTTTTAAAGTTATTTAAACACTTCATTTCATACCATTATTTTTAAAATTATTTGTTTTTTTAAACATTTTGAAACATCTCACTTTTTTAAGTTGTTTGTTTTTAAAATTTTACAAAACGGCGTGTATAAAAAACAAAAGAAATGTAATATTTGAAAAATATGAAACATTCTAATAAAAAGTTTGCAAAATATCGTTCATTTTTTAAGTTTGCAAAACATTCTAATAAAAAGTTTGCAAAATATCGTTCATTTTAGTAAACAAACGGTTTAAAAAGAAATAATTTTACAACTGATATACGGTTTAAAAAAGGTTAAAAACAAATGATTTTAAAAAGGACGTCTATAAAAGAACAAACACTTATTGAAAAAACATATTTATTCGTATATATAAAACGTATTTTATTAAATAATGATCGTGAAAATAACAAAATAATTAAAAAAACTTGATTAATTGAATTAATAATCTCTTAAATATTAAAAGAATTTTGTAATTATCAAAAAAAGCCTAACGTATATAATGACCTATTTATCCTTACACTTAACTAGAAAAAAAGTGACAAAGTTAGTGTCAGAGGCCAAAACCGTTATAAATAAAAACTCGGAGTCTAATATTTTAAATATTACTAGGTGTAGTACCCGTGTAACCACACGGGTAGGTTTAGTAATGATCGAAATCAAATACTAAAAAACAGATTATAATATATCATTTAAATTTTGGTCTTTAGATCTATATCTTTATAAAATAATGTTAAAGACAGTATGTGTTAGTATTATGATAACTATAATGATAAAAGTTTTTGTCTATGTAAATATGTAAAGTATCATGTGAACAAATATTTGATGAATTCACATTCGCATTTTAGTTAAGTATACATTTAAAAGTCCCAACCACAAACTCGGTACATCTCAATGCTGGTACTTTACCTACCGATCTTGGTAATACACATTTTCAATAAATCATCTATGTCTAATAATATCCGCAAACCGATCAAATCTATAATTTTAATTTTCAATGAAACTTTTGTTTTAGCTCTACTTTATTAGCAAGAAGCTTTAGTATATTTTACTTTTCTATACAACATAACTAAATGATAAAAATTTACAAAAAGCTAAAAAAGAAGAATTGATCAACCTATTCCAGTTATCTTCATGATAACATAATGTACCTGGCCATCAGTGTCATCAACATTGAAAACCAACTAATAATTTTTCGTGAGTTTAACATGTAATTCAACCTCGAAAAGAAAAAAAAAACTATATAATAAAAAAGTAGAATTGGCTAAACAGAATCTGTATCTTCCTCATTCCTGCACAGTTGAAGATCAAGGAGAATCACATCACCATCAGATCTGATATGTGCCTGCAGATTGATTCACTTCAAGCCTTTCTATCACCATTTTCTTGATACCTTCTTTTACAAGTTCATCACCAGCCATAAGTTCCTTCAAGGTTTCCATCTGCTTTTGTCTTTTTCTTTGATAAATAGCAGCACCTGCTGGATCAGTGCATCTCTTGATTTGTAATTTTGGTGGTCTTTTTGAACCTTCAGTTTTAGGATACTCAGGTTTTTGTGGAACATTTGGATCTTTCTTCCTTAGTTCCTCCAACATTTTGTAAGTGGGCCTGACCCTATCTTCTCTCCACTTTGACACTGAATTCTTTGACCCATAGTCAGCTGCTATCAGCTCCTCTTTTATTCTCTTTAACTCTAAAGCCTCGTCAGGTACATTCTTTTTGAATTTTTTCCAGTCAGGAGGAGTGTGTTTAACCTTATTTTTAAGCATCTCTTGGATCCTGGCTGCTTCACTTTCAAGCTCAGGAATGGTCTAATCTTTGTACATATGCTTCTCTCCCTTATACTTCTTGTGAGCCATGATATTCTCAACATAGTCTTTTCTCAGAGATTCATCTGCTCTTTCTGATAATTTTTTACAAACATTCTTTGCAAATTGTTCCAGGGAACTGACTTGAGTAAGCAAAAATTGGTAGTGCCTTTGATATTCTTTGTCAGTCTTCTCTGTTGATTCTCTTTTAGCAATATCCTCTGCTTGTTTGGCCTATAATTTTAAATATTCATCAATATTATTAGGCCTAGGATATCCTTCAACAGATGGTAAACTCCTTTTTGCAGGATCATCCTCATAGTAGAAGGATTTGATCTCTTCTCTGACAGCAATAAGTTCTAGAGGAAATTGAACACCTGCAGGAGCAATATCAGTGATTGGTTTTTGTATCTGTATTGAAGAGAGAGGTACAGGGTTTGGTAAAGTGACAAGTGGTAGAGGTTGTGAAGATGTTGGTGAAGGTGAAGGCTCATCATCAATTAAAATTAACCTTCTCCTTTTTGGTTGATGAGAGACTGATGATGTTTTGGGTGGATCAGTGGTTGTGTTTGAAGTGAGAAGTGTTTGACTAATAGTTGTTGAAACAACAGGTGTTTCAACCACTGTTGTCATTACAACTCCTGATGTGTCAGTAGAATTTTTCTGCACAGTGGCAGGTAGTGATTTGATGGTTGGTGATGTGGTTGTAGTGGTGGTGGATGATTTAGTCAAATCAGGTGTTTGAGTGGTGTGTGTTGAAGTAGCAGTTGTTGTGATTGAGGTGGTGGTTGTTGGTTTAACAACTGCTGAAACCACTGAGGTACCAACAGTTGTTGATACAATAGGAGTTACAACAGCTGTTTGGGTGGAAGATTGAGGTGTCATTACAACTACTGATGTGCAGTAGAAGTCTTCTGCACAGTGGCAGGTGATGATTTAATGGTTGATGATGTGGTTGAAGTGGTGGTGGATGATTTCGTGAGATCAGGTGTTTGAGTGGTGTATGTTGAAGTAGCAGTTGTTGTCATTGAGGTGGTGGTTGTTGGTTTAACAACTGCTGAAACCACTGAGGTATCAACAGTTGTTGATACAACAGCTGTTTGGGTGGAAGATTGATGTTGAGGGCTTTTAGATGGTGGTTTTGGAGTATGCTTTGTGAGTATGGATGGTGTGGATTTGGGTTCCCTCACTTTTCTAGTGGGATTTTTTCTTTTTTGGGTCAGGATTTTTAACATCCTTTGGATCAGAACAACCCTGTGCATCCAGCTCCATGTAAGCTCTCTTCTCCTCATTCCACCTTGATTTATCCTTTGCCTCTCTATCCCTTTTTACACTTGCTTTTGCTTCAGCAAGTGCATTTGTGGTAAAATCAATTTTTTTGCTTCCATCTGGCAAGGGAATGTCTTTAGTCATACAATCTTTTTGTGGCTCAATGTAGAGACCATCTTCAATCCCTTTCTTATTCCACAGGTTGATCTTCTCCCTTTTTTTGGCATTATCTGGTGGTGGATTATCAAGGAAGAGAACAGTGGGAGGTGCTTTGCCAGTGGTGTTCAAGATATGGCCCTTTATGGCCTTGATGTCAGCTTGGGTGTCTTTAAATCTGGAATCCATCATGTTCCTCAGCTTTTAGACATCTATGTCAAGCTGCTGATCAGTCAACTGTCTTTGTTGTTGGAGCAGGGGTTGAAATAAGTTCCATAACTCATTTGCAGCAGGTGCAGGTTGTGCAGGTGCTTGAGCTGGAACAACAGTGGGTGGTACCTTTTGAATTTCCAACAGCTGTTGCATCATATTTTTTAGTTCAGCAACAGATGTGTCAAGTGTGTCAATTCTGTCCATCAGTTCTTGGTATTTTAAACCATCACCCAACTTAGTGGGATCATCTGATTTCCCTCCAACAGTGGTTGTATCAGCAGCAGACTTAGGGAATATGTCACAAAAGTCATCTACTGATGCCCCTTTTTCTTGGTACTGGGGACTTCTTTCTTCATTTGTGGACACCTTGAACAACTCACCAGTTGTTAAAGTAAACACACCAGTGGTTGCCTTGGTTGTCTCTGAAGAAATTGCCTTAAAGGGAGTCTTATTTATGGAACAACTGACCCAATGTAGACCAGTGGGTCCAACATTAGTAGTTGCTGCTCCACTTGAACTACTGATAGGAATTACTGGTAATTCCTGCAGTGTAACCTCCTCAGTTGTTGCTGGGCTAGCAGAGGTATGAACATCAAACCCAGTCACTTGTGGGAGTATACTCTCAGTGATAGGTGATTGAGAGGAACTGGTTTGTGTCTGAGCTATAGCAACTGCATGCAACAAAGGTAACATTGATTGTGGTAATGTGACGGGTGAAGGAATAGGTGTAGAAAGAGACATATCCTTCGGATCAGGACTGAGGAAGATGGAGCCGATTGGATCCAGAACTTCATAATCTTGGGTCCCTGTGTTTACAACCGAATCCTTTTGTGAGGATGTCGGTGGAGTTTGAGGCAATGGTGGAGATCTTTCTTCCATCTGCTGTGAGGAAGTAGCAGCAGTGGTTATTGGTGACTTTTGTTTTGTCACTGGCAATTGCTCTGGGATCTCATCTTCCAGAGTTTCCGTTTTACTGGGTTTGGGTGGCTTTTTGGATGATTTCTTTTTGGTCTTTTTGGTAATGGCAGGTGTGGGTTTCATTGCAGTGGTTGTGCTACTATGATCACCTGGAGCAGTGGGCTCAGCAGCAGATACCTAAGGAGCAGTGGTAGCTGCTAAATTCTGCTCAGGCACCTCTGCTTGTGTTTTGCAAGGTGCTGACATTCTAGTGAAAGTTGCAGCTATTAAACTTTTAATTTGAAAAGATTCACCTTGTTGGTATACATGAACATCATCCTTTGCAAATTTCTTTGTAAAGTAATAACTTAAAAACCTTGGAAATAATCGAAAAGATTTTGTTAAAACATTTTTGGCCAAATCATCAAAGATTTCCTGGGAATAATTAAAATCTTCATTTTGTAAAATAGCAAACCCCAGGGATTGAATCTTTAATGGTATCTCATTAAAGGCAGTTGTTTTATTTGAAACACACAATAACAGGGTATGAAATAAAAATCTTGTTGCAGGAGGGAAATAACCTTTTTCTAACGTATCCCTCTTTATTTGTTCAGCAAACCCCCTTTCAAGGAAATCAGTTTTTAACTCATTTTTGGAAAAAGAAGTTTTACCTTGCTGATCATTGAGTTCAAAGACTTCCGAGATGGAGTGTGGTGTGATTTTAACTGGTTTACCCATTAAGGAGGAATTAATGGCTATGATGTCTTCTCCTTGTTTGTCAAGAGTCGCATTTTCCCAAAATTCTCTCTGGGTTTTCTGGTAAATCGGAGCATCTGCTGTTAACAAAGTTTTGTACTTTGATGCAGTCATGGTATCAATGATGGAATCGAAAACATCGGTGCCGCCTGGTTTTGTAAGAATACCCAGATAATTGTGAGGGGATTTCGATGGGTGTAGTAGCCTTTTGAGAGGCCTTTTTAGATGATTTCGAAGTGGATGTTGCAGATGGCTTTGATTTCGTCATTTTGATGAAGAAAATCGAAGAATGAATTTGAGATAAGAAGATGGAAACAGCTTTGAGAACAATTTTTTTGTGAATTCGAATCGACAGTAAAACCCCTGTTTGGGGTTTTTGATCAGGGTTTATAGGGAAAAAGGTAATTGCTGACGTGGCAACGGTTACAAAGATCTGACGGATAAGAACTGACCATTTGCCAACCTCTGATGAAATGAAGGATAATGGAAGACAGTTGTTGTTAAGGAAACCACTGACGGATGAATATCAGTGGATTACAAATGAAAATGAGGACAGTGGGTAACTTTAACTATCAGTGGATAGCTGTGTCAGTGGTTTAAAGCACTGAAGTTTGGTAACAGTGGAAAACAATGAAAATGATGGAACAGAGGTTGGCTTTGAACAGTGGATAGCTACAAACCAACATATGTTTGAACCAATCAGTGGTTACGACAGACTTTGATTTTCTCAATATGCAGCAGCAACATAGTCTTGTTCAAAACACTAGTTGTGGAAACATCTACTGTTTGTGCTTAGTTTGATGAGTATAAATCTTGACAACTATACTCCAACATATACAATGTTTTTGAGGGTCCACTTTTTGCCCAAAAGATTCTCATCGTTAGGTAAGTGTGCAACTTTCTCATCCTTTTTGCCCACTTGTTTTCCCTGAACTGTTGAAGCTCCTATTATATGACACTACCCAACTTTCTGTCTTTTAGTGGATTTGAAGTTTAATTTGATCAGCAACTGTTGGTATATCAGTGGATGAGCTTTAACATCTGTTTTGTACATCTGCTGCTCAGATGTCGTCATGATTGTGTTTTTTGTAATAGATGAATTGATTGTTAAATTGATTGTGTTTTTTGTAATAGATGAACAATTAATGAATATGATTCAATGATTTATGCAGCGGAAATGAACACAAACTTTATAAACACAATCAAGGAGGAAAATAAACAAAACAAACCACTGAGGCATCTCAGCTGACGTCACCTGTAAACACTGTTCTTATACAAACCCTGCTAATCCTAACCACTGATTCTATATAATACAAGTAAAACACTGAACTACTGCTTTCTTCTTTCAACATGATCCTGTAGAGGTGATAAGTGATTCAGAAGTTTTGATCTGCTGCTTTGGCTTTTTGTAGTCAGGCTTGTTTGGGGTGTCAGAAACTGTAAACCTCCTTTTCTTAAGCCTTTCATAAGCCTCATCTGTTTGCTGCTTAGTCCATTTTGCTATGGCATTGGCAGTATCCACCTTTGCATCCACCAACTCCTTCCTAGTTCTTTCTTTTGTACTCAGATGTAAGCTCAGCTATAAGCTTTTTGTATTTGTTCCAATTTGGAGCCGTCCTCTTCTTGCTTGGATCATTTTTAATTCTTTCAATTCTGTTTGCCTCATGCTTTAATGCAACTATTGGCCATTCTTCGAATTGTTTTTCTTCAGCTGGATAGAATTTTTCTTTCATGATGTATGCAACATATTCTTTTCTCATTTCTTTTCGTAGATCTGCTTCGGGTGGTAAGTTTGACATTTCTTTGCTCAAATCTTGTGCATAGTCTTCCATCTGTTTGACTTTGGTGAGGAAGAATTCCATTCTTTCAGAAATGGCTTCATCACCTTGATCTTTGCATTCAAGTTTGGCTCTTATCTTAGCCTGCCTTGCTTTATTCATCCATATTTTCAGGGACTATGAAGCCTATGAGAGAAGGAAATCTTCTTTTCGAAGGGTCATCCACAATGTAGAATTGTCTCATCTCATTTTTTATAGCTTCCAGTTCCAGTGGATATTTTGCAGCATTAGGATCATATTTGTCATCAGTTGCCTGAGTTATTTTTCTTTTTCTGGTGTAACTTTTCTCTAGTGAAGGAGTGGTTTTGGGTGATTTATTAATTGAAGTAAAGATGGCTTGAAGTGAAGTGAGGGCAGTGGTGGATTGTGGCTGATTGACACTTGTTGAAACAACTGGTGTTTCAACTACTGTTGTCATTACAACAGATGTTGTAACATCTGATGTCTTCTGCTTTTTCGCAGGAGGTGATGGTGGTGATGTGACATTGATGAGAGCAGTGGTGGATGACTGGCAAACAGCTGTTGAAACAACAGGTGTTTCAAGCTCTGTTGTCATTACAACTACTGATGTGTTAGTACATGTCTTCTGCTTTTGAGCAGGGGTTGATTTGATGGCTGGTGATGTAATTGAAGTGATGACTTTTGGTGGTGAGGTGATTTTAGGTGGAGGTAGAGCAGTGGTTGTAGTGTGTGTTATAGTGGTGTGTGTTGAAGAGATGGCAGCTGTTTGGCTAGCAGTTTTTGAAATATGCTTTTCTTTTTCTGGTTCAACATAAAGGCCATCTTCTATTCCCTTCTTCCTCCACTGCTTGATTTTCTCCCCCTGTTTGGCATTATCTGGAAGGGGGTTATCAATGAATAGTACAGTGGGAGGAGCTTTGCCAGTGGTGTTCTGGATGCTGGCCTTTATAGCCTGGATGTCTGCTTGAGTATCTTTGAACCTTGACTCCACCATGTTTGTCAGCATTTGTACATGTATTGCATGCTGAGCATCAGCCATTTGTTTTTGTTTTTCAAGCAGGGGGTGGAAAACACTCCATAGCTCATTTGCACCAGGTGCAGGTTGTGCAGGTGCTTGAGCTGGAACAGCAGTGGATTGTGCTTTTTGAGCTTTTAACAGCTGTTGCACCATATCCTTTATTTCAGCAACTGTTTTTTCAAGATTTTCAACTTTGGCCGTCAATTCCTGATATTTTAAATCATCACCAACTTTAATGGGACCATCTGATTTCCCACCAGCAGTGGTTATATTAATGTGTGACTTTGGAACTGAGTCCCAGAAATCATTCATTGATGCCCCTTGTTCTTGGTTCTGGGGTCTTCTTCCTTCGACACTTGATAGCCCTTCAATGTTGCCAGTAGTTTTAACATACTCACTGGTGGTTATCAGAGGTTCTATAGAAGGAATTGCCTTCAAGGAAGTCTTATAGATGTAACCACTGTCCAAATGTAAACCAGTGGGTTCAACATTTGTAGTGGATGCTTCACTTGAACTACTGACAGGAATTACTTGTAACTCCTGCAGTGTAACCTCCTCAGTTGTTGCTAGGATAGCAGAGGTATAATCCTCAGACCCAGTCACTTGTAGGAGTATGCTCTCAGTGATAGGTGATTGAGAGGAACTGGTTTGTGTCTGAGCTATATCAACTGCATGCAACAAAGGTATTATGGATTGTGGTAATGTGAGAGGTGAGGATAAGGGTGTTGAAAGAGACATGTCCTTGGGATCAGGACTGTGGAAGATGGATCCGAGTGGATCCAGAGCTTCATAATGTGGAGTCCCTGTGTTTACAACCTGATCCTTTTGTGAGGATGCAAGAGGAGTTTGAGGTAAGGGTGGAGATCTTTCTACCATCTGATGTGAGGAAGTAGCAGCAGTGGTTTTTGGTGACATTTGTGTTGTCACTGGCAGTTGCTCTGGGATCTCATCTTCCAGAGTTGCCTTTGCTTTGGGTTGGGTGGGCTTTTTGTATGATTTCTTTTTGGTCTTTTTGGTGATTACAGGTTTGGGTTTCATAGCAGTGGTTGTGCTACTATGATCACCTGGAGCAGTGGGCTCAACAGTAGATGCTTGAGGAGCAGTGTTATTTTGCTGAATTCTGCTGAGGCACCTCTGCTTTTGTTTTTGTAGGTGCCATCATTCTAGAGAATGTTTCAGTGGTTAAACCACTTATTTTAAAATAAGCACCTTGTTTGAGTAAATTTTCATTTTCTTTTCCAATTTTTTCTTTGAAATAGTAGCTTAGAAACCTTGGAAAAAGTATAAATGCTTTGCTATCAACATTTTTCACCAAATCATGAAAGATTTCCTGGGAATAGTTATAATTTTCATTATGTAGAATGGCATAAGCTAGGCATTGGATCTTTAATGGTATTTCATTAAAAGCAGTTGTTTTATTTGAAACACATGTCAAAAGAGTATGAAATAAAAACCTAGTTGCATAGGGGAAGAAACCTTTTTCTAAGGTATTCTTTTTTATTTGATTTGCATACCCCATTTCCAGAAAATCAGTTTTCAACTCGCTTTTAAGAAAAGAAGTTTTACCTTTCTGATCATCGAGTTTAAAGACTTCTGAGATGGATTGTGGAGTAATTTGAATCGCTTTACCCTGTATGGAAGAATTAATGGCAGTGACGGTCTCGCCTTGTTTTTCGAGGGTAGCGTTTTTCCAAAATTCTCTCTGGGTTTGTTGGTAAATTGGAGCATCTGCTGTAAGCAAAGTTTTATACTTTGATGCAGCCATGATGTCGATGATTGAATCGAAGGTGTGATTGTTGGTGGGTTTTGTGAGTAGACCCAAGTAGTTGTGAGGGGATTTGTATGGTATTTCAATGGTTTCAGCGGCCGTTTGAGCGACCTCTTTGGAAGATGATGATGATTTTGATTTTGATTTCGTCATTTTGATGAAGAAAATCGAAGAATGAATTTGAGATAAGAAGATGGAAACTGCTTTGAGAACCGTTTTTTTGGTGAATTCGAATCGACAGTAAAACCCCTGTTTGGGGGTTTTGATCAGGGTTTTATAGGGAAAAAGGTGATTGCTGACGTGGCAACGGTTACAAAGATCTGATAGATAAGACCTGCCCATATGCCAACCTCTGATCAAATAAAGGATAATGGAAGACAGTTGTTAAGAAAACCACTGATGGATGAATATCAGTGGATTACAAATGAAAATGAGGACAGTGGGTGACTTTAACTATCAGTGGATAGCTGTGTCAGTGGTTTAAAGCACTGAAGTTTGGTAACAGTGGAAAACAATGAAAATGATGGAACAGAGGTTGACTTTCAACACTGGATAGCTACAACCCAACAGATGTTTAAACCAATCAGTGGTTACAACAGACTTTTATTTCCTCAATATGCAACAGCAACCTAGTCTTCTTCAAAACAGTGGTTGCGGAAACATCTGTTGTTTGTGCTTAGTTTGATGAGTATAAATCTTGACAACTATACTCCAGCATATACAATATTTTTGAGGGTCCACTTTTTGCCCAAAAGATTCTCATCCTTTGGTAAGTGTGCAAGTTATCAAACTTGTTTTCCCTGAACTGTTGAAGCTCCTATTATATAACACTACCCAACTTTCTGTCTTTTAGTGGATTTGAAGTTTAATTTGATGAGCAACTGTTGGTATATCAGTGGATGAGCTTTAACATCTATTTTGTACATCTGCTGCTCAGATGTCGTCATGATTGTGTTTTTTGTAATAGAGAAACAATGAATGAATATGATTCAATGATTTATGCAGCGGAAATGAACACAAACTTTGTAAACACAATCAAGGAGGAAAATAGTTTTGATTAACACCTGCTTTTCATTAATTGAAAGATTTGTAATCAAATCAAAAGATTACATTGCATGCTTACAAACTAAAACTTCCCCTCAGCCTGATGCTATTTGGTCGATCACACAAGAAGGATTGGATCAGAGGAGATAAACACAGTCAGTCCATCAAGTGAAACAGTAGAGACTACTGGTCCATTTATAGAGCATGTCAAACCACTGAAGCATCTTGGCTGACGTCATCATGAACGTGACATCTAACAATTAACTAACTCTAAGTACTGATCTATACATCCATTGTTATCTAACAACTGATCCTATTACAATAAAACAAAGTAAACAACTGTTTCTTTATTCCACTGCTTTATTCCAAGCAGGGCTTTGGTCTTCTCAACAATGCTTGACTGAAGGCAATAGTTCGAAGAGCAGTACTTAGTATTTGACATTCTTTTAGTCTTCACATCAGCTGTTGTGCTAAGCAGTGGATAAAACAAATCAGAATTATAGATCAGCAGTTGTTTGAACCACTGTCAAGGGGAAAGTCTGAAGCCTAACAACTGATTATTCTGGTTCCACTGCTCTGAACCGGTTTTGGCCTTAATAAACTGTTCCTCTGTTAAGGTTCAATTCCAACAATGTAATTCGGTATACCAAGACAAATAGAAGCTGCAGAAAAATTAAATAAAGTAGAAAATATACACTTGTTTATGGAATTTAGTAGTTATAAATTTAGGTTTTTTGAGCTTGTGCTCGTCCTTAAAACTAAGTCTAAAGCAAACATATGAAGAGAAACCACAAACAGATAATGTAATTATCGAACATATTATAATCAAATTGCAAGAAAATTAGTTCTACGTACCTATGTCAAAGGCATAAATCCACAAATGAAAAGAATAAGTGATAGTGAGTTGTGCACATGGGTTGAACCAAAGAATAAAGAGGACACCTGCAAAAGATATTGAAAATTTAGCCATTAAAATGAGAGTATAGTGCATTGTGATAGTGACTGGCAGCCCAACCAATTACCAACCTGGTCGGTTCGGTTTTGTTAATCTAAAACCATTATTAGAAGTTTAATCCATATTTTTGACAAAAACTTGGCGAACTGGACGGTGAACATCCGGTTATATGATAATTAACATTTGTTACCTTGTCACACCTGTATAAATTGATGCTACTCTACAAAAACCACTGCTTTTCCTACAAATTTAAAGGTTAATTAGACACTATCTATATATAACCTAATGCACTCACAATTGCACTTAATTCACAAAGTGAAACCGATACAACTTATATATACCTTCTAAGTGAAGCAACAAATTCTTGCCTAGTCATGTTGTCCATTTCTTCAAGCTCTTTGTCATAGTTGCAAACCTAAATCATCCAAATTTATATAAAATATGATCAGAGTCGGAGTATAAGCTTTTAGCAAGCCCATCCTTACTTTCAATTAATTCAGGTCATATAAGATAAAGATTACTACCGGATAGTTTGTGGTGGTGGTGGGACCCCAATACTTGAGGGCTGCTAATTCATAAGCTCTATACTGCATTGTGATAGTGACTGGCAGCCCAACCAATTACCAACCTGGTCGGTTCGGTTTTCTTAATCTAAAACCATTATTAGAAGTTTAATCCATATATTTGACAAAAACTTGGCGAACTGGACGGTGAACATCCGGTTATATGATAACTAACATTTGTAACCTTGTCACACCTCTATAAATTGAGGCTACTCTACAAAAACCACTGCTTTTCCTACAAATTTAAAGGTTAATTAGACACTATCTATATATAACCTAATGCACTCACAATTGCACTTAATTCACAAAGTGAAACCGACACAACTTATATATACCTTCTAAGTGAAGCAACAAATTGTTGCCTAGTCATGTTGTTCATTTCTTCAAGCTTTTTCTCATAGTTGCAAACCTAAATCATCCAAATTTATATAAAATATGATCAGAGTCGGTGTATAAGCTTTTAGCAAGCCCATCCTTACTTTCAATTAATTCAGGTCATATAAGATAAATATTACTACCGGATAGTTTGTGGTGGTGGTGGGACCCCAATACTTGAGCGCTGCTAATTCATAAGCTCTAGCTGCTTTGTCTTCCTTATCGTATCCACCTGGTTAATTAAAATCATAAATCAACATCCACTTCACTAAATTTAGTAGTTATAAATTTAGGTGTTTTTGAGCTTGTGCTCGTCCTTAAAACTAAGTCTAAAGCAAACATATGAAGAGAAACCACAAACATATAATGTAATTATCGAACATATTATAATCAAATTGCAAGAAAATTAGTTCTACGTACCTATGTCAAAGGCAGAAATCCACAAATGAAAAGAATAAGTGATAGTGAGTTGTGCACATGGGTTGAACCAAATAATAAAGAAGACACCTGCAAAAGATATTGAAAATTTAGCCATTAAAATGATTGGAAGAATGAAAACCCTAGAGAACGATAATCAATGTTGTTGTTTTTGTTTTGAGTAGTTGAAAATCACGGGGCGTAGATGACATTGTGACCTGAATCGATGATAAGTTTACGGCTATAGATACGGAAATCAGATGCCGGCAGCGGCGGATCACGACGGCATTGAGGGGTTGCGGTAGAGAAGCAGAGAGGGTGGAGTGAACAGGAGAACCAACTCCATCAGAGAGAAATGGATTGATTTCTGAAAGTGAAGCTCTAATTTTGAATTTTAAAGAGAGGTTTTTATGGATCAGTTGTTTAAATTTTGAAATTTAAATTGGCCCGCCTAAAAAAAGCACTAATTAATTCTAATAAAAATAAATATATCTGATTTATAGATTATTTGTGGTTGTAAATTGTAAACAGGAATTATGACATCATCATTGACATGTGGCATACCTTAGAAGTTGACACATAGGCAGATTTACATCAGCTCATAATCTCTTATTATAGATAGTATAGATTCTTAAGCTGTAAGGGTTAAATTTGCTAAACCATAGAGACCAAAAGAGTAATTTACTCTACCTCATTTGTCATTTAAGACTAAAGGGTATGGGGGCCGGCTAGGACCGGCGCCGGTCCCCCACACCGCCCCCCTTAGCCCCGGCTCGGTTCAATCGTCCCACATGCGCCGAAGGCGCCGGACCCACTTTCAAAAAACTATCCGTTTGAACGGCTAGTTTCTTAAAAAAAAAATCATTTTTCAATTTAAATAACCCTCTATCTCACCATTTTTCCCCACTTTCAACCCACAACCCTCTCATTTTTATACCATTTTCTCTCCACTTTTATAAAAAAAATTACGTTTTCATCCACAATGCCATCTAATTCTTGGTGGTCCTCGTCTTCGGATGAGGAAGAGGAGATGTTTATCGCGAACGTTGTGCTACGGGCGGCGGAGATTCTTATCGAGGAGGAAGAGGAAGACGAAGAGGAAGACGTCTCGTCTGAAAGCGTTATTACCACACGAATACAGGTTAACAGAGACCGCCAAGGTTTATCATTAATAAATTTTATTATCCTTATTTCCTCGTATTTATATATTTTTTACGACAGGAGCGCACGAGAAATTGGTGATCGATTATTTTTCGGATGCACCCCTTTACAATGCCGAGATATTCAGACGCAGATTCCGAATGAGTCGTCGATTATTCACACGGATTGCTGATGATTTGGCGGGGCTAGACCCGTTTTTCACGCAACGACCCGATGCTCGCGGTTATGAAGGGTTCACCACGTTACAAAAGTGTACTGCGGCCATTCGCCAACTGGCGTACGGGACAGTGGCCGACGCTTTGGACGAATACTTACAAATGTCGGCAAGAACTACGCGGGAATGTTTGTATCGGTTTTGCCGTAATGTGGTGAAACTGTATAGCAAAAAATATTTGCGTAAACCAAACGTGTATGATGTTCAGCAGTTGCACCAAGCTCATGAAGCATGGCACGGGTTTCCGGGAATGCTCGGTAGTATTGATTGTATGCATTGGGCGTGGCATAGATGCCCGACTGCGTGGCGCGGCCAATATACTCGCGGTGATCACGGCTAGCCAACCGTGATACTTGAAGCCGTGGCATCACAAGATTTGTGGATCTGGCATTCTTTCTTTGGTCTCCCTGGTTCACTGAACGACCTCAATGTGTTATACCAATCGGCGATCTTTACCGATGTCGTTAATGGAACCGGTCCGGACACCCGTTTTACAGTTTCTGGGGTTGAGTATAGACGTGGGTATTATCTTGCTGACGGGATATATCCGTCTTGGTCTACAATTGTGAAGACTATTCGACATCCCGATGACGAAAAAAGAAAAAAATTTGCCAAGCGTCAAGAAGCTGCAAGAAAAGACATCGAACGTGCTTTTGGTGTCTTACGAAAAAAATGGGCCATCCTTGAACAACCGGCACGTGCGTTCACACCGAAGAGGTTGCGCCTTTGTATGTACGCTTGCATTTTGCTCCATAACATGATAATTGAAGACGAAGGTCGGGCAATTTGTGAGTATGATGATAATGCATCATACGGGAATACTGTCCCGGTAGATCCGCCACAACAGGATTTAAACTCGTTCTCGCTAACCAACGACTTCACGCATCCAAACCTTCAACAGGATTTGGTAGAACATATTTGGAACAACTTTAACGTAGCGGACGGTGACGAGGAGGAAGACGAAGACGAGTAGTTATTTTTAGGTTATATAATTTTTTATTTTTATTTTTCGGTAATTTTTTTTTTAGGAAATGTAATTTTTTTTATGTTATGAAATGAAATTATTTATGTTGTTTTATGTTGTATTTTTTAATTTTTATAAAGTTTTTATTAAGTTAATAAATTAAAACTTAGAAAATTATAAAATAATGAGGTGGGGCCCCATCCCCACGAGCCTCCATCCCCCTCAAATATGATGGAGGCTCATCCCCCACGAGCCGCCTACGTGGCGCCTACGTGGAGGCTCATCCCCTCCAAGCCCATCCTAACCATACCCTTTAGACTAATGGGTATGGGGGTCGGCTAGCCCCGGCTCGGTCCGGCGCCGAGCCCCCACACCATCCCCCTCAGCTTCGGCTCGGCCCAAACGGCCCACCACCGCCGAATGAGACGATCCTCTCTCTTCTCTCTATACACACATACATCTATACATACATATATATATATATATATATATATATATATATATATATATATATATATATATATATAAAGGGGTTCATCCCCCACCCCATAGATTCATCCCATCCAAGCCACTCCTACGTGGCGCCTACGTGGCGGCTCAACCCATCCGAGCCCATCCTCTCCATACCCTTTAGTCTTAGTCTAATTCAAAAGGCAAACCAGCCTACCCACCGCTCCACCACATGATCATTGCCTCTTAAGACAGTTACTTGGCCTAAAAATATATCCATGCAAACATTCGGTCTTTCGTAAGAATGAGCTCGGTGTCGAAAATTCTCATATGGTATGTTACGATTGTTACCGGTACAATACAATATTTGAATGTAAAAATAGTAAAATATCGGTACCAAATTGAAAGTGTCAATCCCGAAAATGCTAAGACCATGTGTAGTGGTTTAGCTCAATAATGCCCCCACCATGGGGCGTTTTGTGACACGTGGCAGTCCAGTCAGCACGGGGCATTATTGGGGTTTATTGCAAAAGTGTCGTAGCAGGAATAATGCCCAATAACGCCCGTTCCAATAATTACACAATATTTTTTTTTTAAAATTAAATAATGCAAAAGTTTCCCCATTGGTCAGTCAAGCCTTTCACAAGACCTTTTAGGCGTTTTTTTAAACACACCAATCCACTTTTTTTTTCAAAAAAAAAAAAAATGCCAAACAACGCCCTATGTAATGGGGGGGGGGGGGGCGTTTTTGGGCGTTATTTTTGAAATTTTTTTAAAATAAACGCCCCACTACACATGGTTTAAGAAGACTAAAAATGATTCAATACGGTAAATTCAGTACTAGTCCCAGTATGGTATCAGTTTGGTTTGGAATTTGTTACCATTTACTCATCCCGAGTTTATCGTATCATTAATGTTGTTTAATTTGTTCATAAGGAGTCTACAAATTTGTTTTTAGTTTTCAGGGTGAAGACTTTCTAAGAGATCACCCATTATGGTACCACTCCCACCCTAACACACTTTACTACACTTGAGTGTTGAGTTTTGATGAGATCCACAATCAATACATTCAAAACACATTGGTTATATTTGAGACAAGGCATGTCTTGTGAACATAGCATCTATCCTGTCCACAACTGGTGTTAGTTTTGCCTAGGATGTTAGATTAACAATTGTTTTAAAACAAGCGGGTCAAAATTATACTTACCTTGACATGCCTTTATAATCCAACACTTGTCTACATACCTCTAATTCTTCACATTTGTAGAAAATGTGAGTTTGCAACATTATTATCAATACTTCTCATTCATCGTCTGATAAACTGCCTCAAAATTTAATATAGACAACAACCCAAATATTCTTATTCTTAATAACAAGAAGGTGGATCACGTACCAATAGTAGTGGAAGTCAACATTTCATCCAACAAGTTCAGTATACAACAACAATAACCCAAATATTCTTATTCGAGAATAACAAGGTGGTGGATCACATACCAATAGTAGTGGAAGTCAATATTTCATCGAACAAGTTCAGTATACAACAATATTACTTTTTGCATAGCAAATACTTTTTTTAAAGGTGTACTTCATTAAACAAACGCGGAATATCTCCAAGATAGAGATATCTGCAAACACAAAATTACATCATATCAATCAAGAAATTAGACCACCCTTTCCGATCTAATGTACAATCTTTAAATCGACTCCTATACCAAAGATACCCCAATTCCTTGACGCCCGAGACTATATGAACCACAGTCGCCTCAATGTTAGCAAAGGCCTTCTCGTTTCGAGCTTTCCAAATCCGCCAAGCCGTCAAAATAAGCACTCCATACACGATGTCTTTCTTAATCTTCGAATTCTTCACGGACTTAACATAGCAAATACTAACTAGTAGAATTCTCTGACATGAATTCGGTTGGTATTTTTTCCACTTTTTATCGTATGGATACTTGCTATAGAAAAAAAAAATCCAAGGCTAGAATATTTTAGGATAAAAACAAATATAAATATAAAAAAGAAATGGAAAAAATCCAAAAAAGAAATAGTTTTTTTATTTTTGCTTTTATTTATTATTGAATTCATCTTGAGAAGCTTATGAACGACACACTCAAAACAGAGAACATGTTTAAAAATTAAATAACAGAATTAGTTAGAACATATATATATATATATATATATAGGGGTATGTTAACATACAAAAGGGCTTATCATACTTCACGTACGCTACGCTTCCAACCGTCCGATCAGGGGAATAATCACGCTTTGGACATGTAATCACGCATGGGGGTTAGTTTTTTTGGGAAAATCACGCATGGAACCAAAAATAACGCACGTTATTTTGATCAAAAATGTAATTACGCATGTTATATCCTTTGTCGCGTACGATAATGTAGGATAAGGCCTTTTGTACATTATACTTATTATATATATATATATATATATATATATATATATATATATATATATATATAGGGGAATGCTAAAATGAGAACCACCTCGAGTTGTAAGAACCGTGAGAACTACACCGTAGGGGGCGCGGTGGACCAAATTTTTTTTTCATAAACGTAGATACATGTATAAAAACAACATTTTTAAACAAAAAATTCAAAAAAAAAATGTCGTGTGTGTAGTTTTGAGCGCCACAAGTTTGTGTTTACGGGACCCGTAAATCTGGTCGGAAAATTTACGGGTCCCGTAAACACAAACTTGTGGTGCTCAAAACTACACCCACGACATTTTATTTTACAAATATTGTTTTTATACATGCATCTACGTTTCTGGAAAAAAAATTTGGTCCACCGCGCCCCGGATCAAAAAGTTCTCGCGGTTCTTACAACTCGAGGTGCTTCTCATTTTAGCGTGATCCTATATATATATATATATAGGGGTAAGATCAAATAAAAAGTTTATTTTGCCTAAGTAGGATGAGAAGGAATTTTAACCATTCATTTTTCAAATCAATGGTTAAGATGAAAGTGTAGGAGAAAGGAGGAGTGCAAGGGTATCTTGGGAAAATCCTATTTATAGACTTTCTCTCTCCACATGCAAGTCACATGCATATTTCACCCCCATTTTTTAAACGTTCATAACTTTTTTATACGACATTATTTTTTCATAAAAATTTCACCATAAAATCGAGCGTCTTTTTATCTTTAATTTGAGTACCATATTGCTATATAAAATATGAATACTAAAAAAACCCACTAAAATGTGTTGTATTTCTATGTTGTATAACATTTTTTTGTGCTGGATTTTTGTACTATATTTTTGTACTATATTTTTACTAAATTTTTTGTGCTGAATTTTTTTGTCTTAAATTTTTTTTTCTCAATTTTTTGTACTGGATTTTTTTTGTACTACATTTTTTGCTGAATTTTTTTGTGCTATATTTTTTGTACTAGATTTTTTTGTGCTATATTTTTTTGTACTACATTTTTTGTGCTATATTTTTTGTACTATATTTTTTGTGCTATATTTTTTTATACTAGATTTTTTTTTGTATTTTGAAAAAACAAAAGGGGTGCCACATGTCATTTTCACTCCTATTTATAAGGACCAAAATGCCATTGATTCCTACTTATTAGGAATGCCACATGTCATCATCACAATCCTTCTTAGACTACTTAGGCAAAATCCACTTTTTAGTGGATCCTTCCCCTATATATATATATATACATATATATATACATATATGTATATATATATATATATATGTATATATATATATATGGAGGAGATCATGCGAGAACCACCCTTATTGCGAGAACCACGAGAACCAATGTGAACACAACCTAAAATAGCTAAAAAAACCTAACCCCCCAAGCTAAATGCTAAAAACTAAAACCCCCAAAAAATCTAAAAAAATCTAAAAAAATAAAAAAAAAATCTAAATATTTTTTTTAATATTTTTTATGCTCAAATCGCTACTTTTAGTGGCAAAAAAAAAAAGTTTTTTTTTTTAATTTTTTTTTTGCTTCGAAAAGTAGCGATTTTTATATAAAAAATATTAAAAAAAAATTGTGTGATTTTTAGCTATTTTTAAGCATTTTTTGTTGTGTTCACATTGGTTCTCACGGTTCTCGCAATAAGAGGTGGTTCTCGCATGATCTTCTCCATATATATATATATATATATAGGGTGGGGATCAAGAGTGAACAATGTTGATTTTGTGAATAAAAACGAACAGATCTTGGCCGTTGGATGAGGAGATCATGAATTTAGGAATTAAATGAATTTAATAAATTATTAAAACAAAAAAAACTTATCTAAATAACTGCATAAGGGCAAAATGGTAATCCCATTCCTTCAGTTATTAGGAAATAAAATCACAATTCAAATTAAACCCCATCTTCTTCTCTCTCTAGAAGTTAAAAGCAACGGCCATTTTTTTTTCTGCTGGTGAATTGTTCTACACCTCCATCTTTCCCAGTGATTACATATTCAGGTGATATATCAAGGTACCAATTTCAAGTGTATTTTGGTTTTGGTAATTCTCTGTTTCATCCGATAGTGTATAGTTCAACATTTGTTCCTATTAAAGCTAGGGTTTTAGATGATTGTGCGTATAAGAAGCTTTTTTATTCAACTGGGTTTGGTTCAAGCTGCTTGATTTACATTTGATTTGTGATAGTTTTGTTCTGATTTTGTCAATTTTGTTTTTTATTATAGGGTTCATCCGATTTCTTCTTTGATTTGTGGTTTGTGTTTGATAGGGCTCATAAACAAATTAATACTCTGTTATACACATACGTATATTTGTGTTGAAGATATTGTTCATTAGCTGCTACTTGGTTGTACTGGTTCATAACTGATAAGATATCACTATACATAGGTGTATAAATTACGTTATAAAAATCACGGATACACATGCGTATAAACTGTTATACAATAGTTTGGGTGTTTTGTTTCGTATTGGAGTAATATTTGGTTCTACAAATAAGTATAATCTCATCTGATGTTGCTGATATGTTTGGATTTTGTTGTTGGAATGTTGTTGATTCGACTATACACATGAATACTCTGTTTTTTGGGTTTGTTCAATTATACACATATGTATATTGTTTTGTTGTTCTTATGTGTATAAACACCTTGTGTGTAGAAATTAATTGTTTGTACAGTAGTTGATTTGTTCGGATTTTATGAAGGGTACGTATGTATATTCAGTTGTGTGATGTTTGTACATATATATATTAGTCAATGTGTGTAAATTGGTCTAATTCTTGTGTGTTTGTTTCTTACAGTTGAATAATGGTTGCCTGAACAGCCGAAAGAAAGGACACCAACCATGTCATCCACTGCAGTGCAGTACACTAGCGGTGACATAAAAAAATCTGACGAACTAAGAAAAATGTTTGATGTGGATAACGTTAGTTCCCGACAAAGAAAGTCTGGACCTATAGCTAATGCCCCTTTAAGAACCGGTTCGTTTGGTAATTCGTCTCATTCAAACCAAACGTCATCAAACTCGGGTAATCGAATGGGTTCATCAGGGGCGGGTCCTGGTTCGTCGTCGATGAAGAAAGCCAGTTCTGGTCCGTTGAATAAACACGGTGAGCCCATTAGGAAGTCATCTGGACCGCAAAGTGGAGGGATTCCTAGTTCTCGACACAACTCTGGACCGAAAAGTGGAGTGACTCCAGTTCTCCCAACCACAGGGCTCATCACGTCTAGACCCCTTAACTCAAGCGGTCAACCCCGGAGAGGGTCGAGGTCAACAGACGCTACAGGGCCTGGTAAATCGCAAACTGCCAAGGTTAAAAATCAAGCGGTTACTCACTTACGCCAGGAGGATGGGCGTTCTTTCTCCAGGTTATTATATAAATCATTATTATGGGGATTTGTTGCTACATTTTTTTTTTATTTTTGTTGTTACTGTAACTGTTTTGTTGCTACATTTTTTTTATTTTTGTTGTTACTGTAACTGTTTCACGGGCGCAGTTGATGAGCTCGACCCGTATGGCAGGGGTTGGTACGATATCAACATGTTACCAGAAGTCAACATTAGTCAACGGAGAAAAGGGTCTCAATGGTTCGATACCAACTGAAAGCTTGCAGTCGATATCATTAAAGATACCAAATTTTACCCCAAGTTTAACCAGTTTTGTAGTCCCGCGTGTTATGTTGACGAACACTACTTCCCTACTATGCAAACGATTAAATCTCCAAGTTTATTGTACTTATTAAGAAACTAATAGCTTTGAATGACTGATTAAAAAACCTGGTTTTGGTCGTACTCTATTTTGGGTATTCTGTACAAATGTGTATAGCGTTGAATGTACGATGTAGTAAAATCGCACACGTTCTGGTTCTGTTGGTGTATTTGCGTTAACACACAAGTGTATGGTTGCAATACACAATTGTATTTGCTTGTTTTAATAAAAGTATTTATGAGTTACAAATTTTTAAGGCTGATTATACACAAGTGTATTGCTGTCGATTCCTGAATGTCTAAACTTTTAAACAGTGGTCTATAGAGGGGAAAAACAGTATTTGTATTGATGCGGTTAATCTAATCACTGTTCAAAGGTTATACACAAGTGTATCATTAAAAAGAGACCAGCACACTAGTGTACAGTTATCTATCATACAGACATACAAGTGTCTCATGTACACCTAGTTAACGTTTCTGACACGTTTGAGTTTGCAACTTCATCTTGTTCGTTTTAATCCCGCTGTTTCAAAAGACCAGACTTCCTTTCCTCGCTGTTAACAATCTACCAAGATAATTACGTGTTATACTAAAAATAATAGAACCAACTTTAACAACATAAAAGTTATCCAATACATACCTGCCATCGTTTGTAATATCGTTCTTACCCTTCCTTTTCCTCGGTACAACATTTCTGTACACAAACAAGAATTTATTCAATCATTTAAAGCAAATACCAAACAATAACAATTTACGTCAGATAATACCTTCTTTATCAACTTTTTCGCGTATAGTTTTGGGTTAAGCAACACTTGAACTTTGGCTCTTCTGCACACGTCTCATTTTACATACTGGTTCTCATTTAGAGATTTCAAACAACAAAGCCCTGTATGCGCAAATGTCTTTCTGCAGAAAAATAAAAAATATAAAGTATGTTACATTGTATGGTGCTTGTGTTAGCCTGTGTACGGTACACAATACACATGTGTACAACTTGAACATACACATGTGTACAGTGGTAATTCTAATGTACACATGTGTATACTGAACCAGTTCACATAATTGTAAAATCAACCATATACTTGAAAATAATTATACAAACTTTTGCAAAACATGTTGTAACGTAATCATACACATGTGTACACATTTTATAACTTCGCATTCATAAAATTAACACCTAACAAATATACACTTCTGAAATGTCAAAAAAGCTTCTACAATACAATTGTATACCGAGCACAATCCGCTAATTTGTTAACTATACACTTATGGACGCAATACACATGTGTACATAAACGACTTTACAACAACTCACCCAAATAAACAACCTAAAATCCCTTAAAAACAGAGCACAACCCACTGACTATTCTGTTAACTCAACCTTATTATTTAAAAAAATCAAAAAAGGCACCAAACGATTTTACAAAGTCACACACTAATTAATCACGCTGTACACAGGTGTACATAAACGATTTTAGGTTATCTAAACCTAACAAACATGCCTAAACTCGGAAAAAAAACAGAGCAACATCCCCTAATTTGATAAATCAACTTACCGAACCACTTCCTGAATCCAGATGAATAAAATTATGACTGAGATTTAAGGTTTTAACTCGAACATTGATGAACAAACTAATCCGATTGCAAAAAAATTGTAGCATAAACCAGTAACAAAATTAGAAAAAAATAATACAACTACTTATTCATGAAACAACGTACCTGAATACACATCCATTATCGTATATACTTAGATGTTTAAAAAATATACCTTGCAGATCAATGGATGTTACAAGCACATCATCTTCTCCTACTCATTCAGGGCTTTGAGGAATCGCTAAATTTGCTGAAACACCAGCCTGGTCGTTCGTGTCTTTCATAAATTAAAAAATTATAGCAATATAAAAACAATGATATGATTATGGTTATGATATGCAGTTTGTTGATATGGAATATGATGATGAACGATTACAATGAATATGGACAGGTTTTTTTTTTATATTGTGGTTGATTGAATTTGAAATTAGGAAGTTCTAGCAAGATTTTAGGGGCGGTTAGATATTATGGTTAATAAAAACGAAAATTAAATTAAAATTATATATGTATAATGACAATCCTACCCCTATATTTAGTAAAGAAGATCAATGGCTAGGATTTGTTCTTTTTGTTCACTAATAGGGAAGTGTTCACAAATGAACCTAACCCTATATATATATATAGGGGCTGGTTAATGTACAAATGCGCTTATCGTACATTACGTACGCTACAATCTCAGCCGTCAGATCATCTTCCCGCATTGAAAATCGCATGTTGTTTTTTTGTAACAATTTCGCATGTTGGTTTTTTAACATAAGATTTCATCAAAATTACCACATGCGGAATTTTTACAAAAACCAACATGCTATTTCATCAAAATTATCACATGCGAAATTAAACTATCACATGCGAAATTGTTACAAAAAAACAACCTGCTATATCATCAAAATTATCACATGTGAAATTGAATTACCACATGCAAAATTATTACAAAAAAACAACCTTCTATTTTATCAAAATTATCACATGCGAAATTGAATTACCACATGCGAAATTGTTACAAAAAAACACCTGCTATTTCATCAAAATTATCACATGCGAAATTATTACAAAAAAAAAAAAACAACATGCGATTTTCATTGCGGGAAGATGATCTGACGGCTGAGATTGTAGCGTACGTAATGTACGATAAGGGAATTTGTACAGTACCCTTTACCTATATATATATATAGGGTAGGGATTTGGAGAAAACGGTAGAAAGTGTGAGAACGGTGAGAACGTTGATGGATCGTCCGATTAAAACAATCTATGGACTAGATTGGCGCGATGGCGTACGTTTTCGTAAATAACATCAATTTTATTACGTGGACGCGCCTCATTAAGGGTAAAATCGTCTTTACACCTCTATACCAAAACGCCATACTGATGAATAAAACGCCATTACGGACCAAATCACGTCGCTTTATAAACAAAAAACATCCAAGACATAAAAACACATCCCCCAGAACCTGAAACGCCATATTTTCTACTATATACCATTCAACTTAGAAACGCCAAAATCCCCAAAACATCAAACACAACTACTCAAAAACGCCATATTTTCTCCTATATACCATTCATCTTAGAAAACGCCAAAACACTCAAACATCAAAAGATTCCAAAAGATCGACGGTTCTTTCAGATACACTATTTCATCAGTAAAACGCCAAAAATGCCAAATATCGTTTCTTGTATATTCAAAATATTGTTCTACGCCAAAGTTTCGGATAATGCATTCTTCCCTGAGGTGCTGTGACTCAAATAACATTTTGCTGCATGAGATGGACAAATCATAAACAAAAAGATGCTGGGATCAGACTTATGTCATTTTCTGTGTTTTGTTCTTGATGAATATTTTAATGGCATGAAAAGACGAATGACACTAATGAGTTGTTTGAAGATACATATTAAAAAAAAAAAAAACTCATGTCATTTTGTCTTTCCAACCGACCACAAAAACACAAACATGGCTAAGCCAAACCACCAGCGAACATGATTCAAAGAAGAAAGAGACTGATGACAGTGAAGATTTGGAAGGTGAATAGTTTTTTTTTTTTTTTTTTATTTTGTTTTTCTGTTGTTTGCTATGTATTTTTCAACTTAGAATAAAAAAAATACATTATCTTAATAAAATGCCAAAACAGTCATAATGCATATGAAAACGCCATAAATGGAGTAAAAACGTCAAAAACTCCCAAACTATAATGAAAGTAATTTGCAAAAGTATTAAATAATAAAAACTAAAAATGGAAAAAAAAAGCCAAAAACTACTTAAACCCATTCTAAAACTCCAATCCTGGGAGATGGAAAGTCTATGACCCTAAAAACTCATAAAAAGCTGAACAAAAAAACAGTAAAAATACACAGTAAACTGAAAAGATGACTACTTTATTAATATCATTTATTATAAATAAAATCCCGCCTAAACTACGCGCTAAAAACATCCTATAAAGAGAGAATTCTCTGCACAAACAACTTATCACAAAACCAGAAACAAACGCCATATTCCCTAGAAGCCATTCACTTTAAAAACGCAAAAAAATAATACTTAAAAAAGCCACAGATGCAGAACCTCAATTCTGCTATATTGAGTATTGATCTGAATGAAGTTTCACTGAATGGATTCTTCTCTGATTTTGGTATCTCTATAATCTTTTGCTAAATGAGATGGATAAATATTCAAGATAAAGAGACTGATGACACTGATATAACATCATGTCACTTTGTTCTTGATGGATATATGGATGGCATGAAGGGATCAATACATTAGAGCAGGCGTTGGTCTTCAACATGTCATCAAACAAGTATATATCCACCCACCATAAAGGATGCCACAAAAAATAAGCATCTTCTAAAGACGGTCGTTATGTAGGAATATAAGGATCTACATAAGCCATTCAAAAACATGTTCAAAACGCCAAAAAGTTCAAGTAGAAGAGGCTGATGACAGTGAAGATTTGAATGAGAAATTAGATTATAATTTTTAGTTTTTTTTTTTTCATTTTCTATTGTTTGTTATGTAATTCTTTGTTATTTATCATCTAATTCTCTGTTATTTTAAAAAAATTGAGTATAAGACGCAAAAAACTATAAACACCAAAACATCTGATAGTTTGAAAACTGTGAGAACGAATGCTAGCAAAGTACGAGGTTGCTATATAAAACGAAAAAAAATGCAAACAAAGTATTACTGGAAAAATCAACACTAATTGACAGATGAAAATTGAAAAGAAACAGTAAAATAAAGAGACGGTATCATTTATTGTCAAAATATTATAGTTATATCAATGCCACTAAATGGAAAATTGAAATTTATTTATCTTTTCAAAACGCCATAATTGCCTGTCACATTATAGGCCTGTATCCTAAATGGCAAAACACTTGATATAATAAACTCAAGAAAATTACTGATGTGTTTTACATTAAAAGCCTGCATCCTGATCTAAAAAACAATAAAAACACCAAAACAATACTTAAAACGCCAAAATATTTAATATGATTCTTTTCTAAAAACAATAAAAACGCCGCGTATTTATTAAACGCCAAAAAAATGGAAAGATGTAGGGACACGAGTTAATAAAAAAGAAATATGAAAGGACAAAAAAGCCCCTCCGCCTTTCTCTAAGCGGCGTGACACGTGTTAGGCCAGAAAGTGTTCTCACCGTTCTCACACTTTTAATATATATATATATATATATATAGGGGACAACTAGAATGAGAACCACCTCGAGTTATGAGAACCGCGAGAACTACTTGATCCGGGGCAAGGTGGACCAAATTTTTTTTTTCAAAAACGTAGATGCATGTATTATAATGTCGTGTGTGTAGTTTTTTGCAATTACGGAACTCGTAAACCACAAACTTGTGGTGTAAAAAACTACACACACGGCATTTTTTTTAATTTTTTTTTTACGAATGTGTTTATAATACATGCATCTACGTGTTTGAAAAAAAATTTGGTCCACCTCGCCCCGTACGGTGTGGTTCTCGCGGTTCTCATAACTCGAGGTGGTTCTCATTCTAGCGGCCCCCTATATATATATATAGGGGACCGCTAAAATGAAAACCACCTCTAGTTGTATGAACCATGAGAACTACACCGTACGGGGCGAGTTGAACCAATTTTTTTTTCATAAACGTAGATTCGTATATTATAAACACATTTGTAAAAAAAATAAAAAAAAAATGTCGTGTGTGTAGTTTTGAGCACCACAAGTTTGTGTTTACGGGTACCGTAACGGTACCCGTAAACACAAACTTGTGGTTCTCAAAACTACACACACGACATTTTTTTTTTGAATTTGTTTTACAAATTTGTTTATAATACACGCATCTACGTTTATGAAAAAAAAATTTGGTCCAACTCGCCCAAGATCAAAAAGTTCTCATGGTTCTTACAACTGGAGTTGGTTTTCATTTTAGCGGTCCCATATATATATATATATATATATATAGAAACGGGATCAGGAGAAAACGGCAAGAAGTGCGAGAACGCATCCTGGCCGAACACGTGGCGCGAGGCATGATCAGGGTTCGAGGGTTTTTTTTTTGTCTTTTTAGTATTCTTCTCCTTTCACGATTTTCGCGTTTGACATGCTGCTTTATTTTTTGCGTGCAAGATAATTTTGGCGTTATGTAGAATTATTAATTTTTTTTTGCGTTTTACTGTTTTTTCTCAGATTTCTTTTCGTTGAATTAATTCTTTTTGTGTCACATAGTTAATTTTTTGGCGTTATGGCTTTTTCCATGTCATTTTTGGCGTTTTGTATCTTTTTGTTAATAATTGATTACCATAGATTAATATTTTATAAAACTACAATCATACGAAAATCAAAATAAACTAATAGTCTTCCGTAGGTGGGATTACATCAGAGATGTACCCATCGCTTTGTTCATCACTTTCTTCAGATTCTTCATCATCAAATTTCATTTTTGCGTATAACGCCATTAGCTCGTCTCTTCTTTGCTGCAGCCTATTCTTGAATATCACTGCATCATTGGATTTTGGATCGTTTGAAGGTGTTAAATCACAGAGTTGTTCAATGATAGATAGCAACCCTGTCTTCAACATTTCTTCCATTGGCCTTGAATATTGCACCCCGTTTTTATAAGTCACTTCAAGTGTTCCTTCTTCCTCATGCAATACCCAACTGCTAAGTTTTGGTATAGGAGTATCTTCAATATCATCATCATCTTCTGCCGGAAATTTTCTCTTCAGCCTTTTTATTACATTTCTCGTTCTTTCACAATCGTTGTCTATTGGAACCCCAAGGGCCAGGATATCCTTCTGAACCTTTTCATTCATTCCAAGCATGACTTTGATTGTCCTTACCTTTACCCTTCTCCTATCAAAGAACTTTATGACGTTTCTCTTTCCTTTCAAACCTCCATGCAATAACCTTAGCCATTTTTAAAATTTTTGGCGTTTTGGACAATATGTGGCGTTTTAGTCAAAAATTTTGGCGTGTTTGAGCTTGGGTTTCATGGTCTTCTTTTATATTGACTTTTTTTCCCGCGTATGACAGGTAATTATGTCGTTTTGAAAAATATAAATAAATATAATAAATGTTAGTAATTATGTTTTCCGTCGTTTCATTTTACTGTTTTTTGCAGTTTATCGTGTTTTGTTTTCAGACTCAACTTTTTTCAATTCTGTCCATCTCATGCAGCAAAATCTTACTACACTCACGTAACAAATCATTCAATAAAGCTTCATGCAGAACATTACCGAGGATCAAAGAAAGGATGTTTGCCGTCGTATTTTTTGGCGTATTACATTGGCGTTTTACAAAGAAAGGGTGGTGAGACGTTTCTATTTATAGAATTTTTTTTGGCGCGTAATTTAGGCGGGATGTTATTTTTATTACAAAAGATGTAATTAACATTTATCCGGATGTAAGCTTTGGCGTTATATATAATGGCGTTTCATATTTTTTGGCGTTTTTGTAGCCAGAGAGCTTAAATAAAAACACAGAAAAAAGTACGCAGTAATAAAATTGGCGTTTTGTATTTATTTGGCGTTTTATTTTTCAATGGCGTTTTATGTGAGAAATTGTTTTTTACTTTTTTACCCTTAATGAAGTGCGTCCACGTAATAAAATTGGTGTTATTTACTAAAATGCCACCGCGCCAATCTAGTCCATAGATTGTTTTGATCGGACGATCAATAAGCGTTCTCACTGTTCTCACACTTTCTACCTGATGAAACACTGGTTCGTCTCTTTTGTGGGGTTCAATCTCCTTCGTTGCTCACCAAACAGCAGGTCCTGCAAAACAGCAACACCGTTAGCTCGTTAAGAGGGGAATATGGGGGTTTCCATCTTAACGGGGCTCCGGCGTGAGAATAAGTTCTGTTCTGAGGAGATAAAACAGTGTGTGTTAAGAGTGAGATAATGGAGAGTAGAATGAATCAACCTGGATGATGAAGGGTCCTATTTATAGCCGGAGGGTGAGAGAGGGAGGAGCATCCTCGCCAGCTGGTATAGGGCGCCAGCTGTCCGACTTAGGGGAATATCCTTTTGGTCTCCTCTGCTGTGGTTAGTGTAGTGGTACACGTGGCGCGCCTATATTTGTTCATGCTGGAAACGTCGTACTGGTATTGTCGGTCTGCTCCTTGATTTGCTGCAGGTCTACAAAGTTGCGCCAACTGGGCACGCGGCGCATGGTGTATTGGTGACTTTGTAAAGTTGAGCCAAGTGGACGCATGGCGCATGGCCTATTGGTAACTTTGTAAAGTTGAGCCAACTGGACGCATGGCGCATGGCGTATTGGTAACTTGTAAAGTTGAGCCAACTGGACGCATGGCGCATGACATATTGGTAACTTCGTAAAGTTGAGCCAACTGGACGCATGGCGTATTGGTAACTTGTAAAGTTTCAGCCAACTGGACGCATGGCGGATTGGTAACTTGTAAAGTTGAGCCAACTGGACGCATGACGCATGGCGTACTGGTGTTTCCTTCTGGAGGAAGCTTCTGTACTTGGGACAAAGAGAATTGATGTGACCGTCTAATGTCTCTGTCTTGTCTGAGGTGAACAGTCGCCTTTTCAGTGGTGTCAGTTACTTTCTGTCCCTTTCGTCAGACGTGTGCCGTCCACGCTTCCGGAAAAAGAGGTGGCGGTTTCTCTCTCTGCTGACGTGTCTCTTCCCCAATGGATGACCTTCTGAATTCCTGACGGCTCACTACCCATCGCATTAAATGCGATGGGTATAAATATACGGCGGTTTCCTTCATTTTTTCCACTTTTCAAAATTTGAACTCTTGTTTTCTCTCCTATCTCCTTATCTTTCTTCCCCTTTCCTCTTGGGTTTATCCATACTATTGTTCTCATCGTCTTTCAATATGTCTGGGGCGAATCCGTCGTCAAAGAAGAAGAGGAACAAGGGTAAAAATCCACCGGGCCCTGATCAGGCGACGATAGGGTGGAAGGAAGAGGAATTTCATAACTTGGTGAGGGAGATGGGTTTTCTTCCCGAGTGGGGTGCTCAGTTCCCAACTCCGGGTTCTACTGCCATGGACGCACCCCCAGGTTACATTACGTTGTACGCTGCTTTTTTCCGGGAGGGCAACTTTAGACTCCCGATGACCAGGTTTACTGCTGAGGTGTTAAGGAACTATGGGCTCCATATCTCTCAGATCAATGCGATTGGGTTGCCCCGTGTTACCCACTTTGAGTTTATCTGCAGGGCTAATTGTGTTGAACCGACTTTTGAGATGTTTAATGTGTTTTACACCGTAACTTATACCAGCGGTTTCTATTCTTTTAACGCCCGGACCGGTGGCGTTATCCCCTGTTGCTCTACTCCCTTAAAAAGCCTTCATGACTGGAAGCAAAGGTTTTTCTACATCCTCCGTGGTGTTATCCCAGTGGATATGCATTACCGTGCAGGAAGTGAGGGGATCCCCAAGGTTGATGTGGTTGCGGATTTTTCTGAACAAGCATGGTACAAAAAGTTGACTCATAAAGCCACTCCTATTCTACAGCTTGAGGAGATGGCGTTGGTGGGTGCTGGTATGAGTATGTTGTGGGTCTCGAGGCATCCTTTGGGGGTCCCAGTTTATGGTTATAATGCCAAACGTATGTGTTGTTCCATAACTTTTTGTCTCTTTCTCTTTTTTTTATATTATTCCTCATCTCCTTGTTTTTCGCAGTAGGTTACAGCTTGTTGAATGTTTTGGATACGAAGGCCGGTAGCGCCATGGTTGAGGCGGTTCAGGAGGCTGGGAAACAACCCTGGTTGGATCAGATTCGCCCCCGTTTCTTGCATCCTTCGAATGAGAGTTTTACTGCTTACGCCAACGTCGCTCTAGGTGAAGATGATGAAGCTGATGTTGATGATGCTATTGATCCCACTCGAGAGGAAGTTATTGTTCTCTCGAGTGGGGGGGTCTGACAGATCGTTTGAAGGTCTAACTTCTCATTCCCCGCGTGCAGGTCCGGCACAGGGGGTTGTACATGAGCCTGTTAATGAACCCATTGATGATGATGTGGAAGTGCCAGTTGAGGCTGCTGAACAGTTGGAGACAAGGAAGAAAACGAAAGCTGGTAAGCCGGAGAGAAAGGAGAAGAGGGCTGAGGAAAGAGCCGCTGAGACTCCTCGTAAGCGACCCTCTACTCTTCCTGTCCTAGATTACGTTGTCGTTTCTGATACATTGTCTAGTTTAGGGGCCGGAGAGAAACACCGTGGGCCTGACCTTGAGGACAGTGCTACGTTGATGGAGATGATGAAAAAGAAAGCTCTTGACGATAAGAAGCGAAAGCTTGATGAGCAAGCTGCTGCTATGCTTGCGTCAAAAAAGGTCAAGCTCCAGAAGGAAGCTCCTCCTGCTCCTTCGGAGTCTGAGATTGATCTGGAGATTTTTGCAGCTAAGCCAGGGAATCTTTTGGAGGAAATTTATATTGCTTCTGCTCCTCGAGGTAGAGGCTTTACTTCTGTAAATCTTAGCATTTGACTTTTGGATTCATTTTGACCATCATGGTTGTTTCATGGCAGGTGTCAAGTCAGGCAAAGCACCACACAAGATTGATATTTCCAAGATCACTCCTCCTACTTCTCCGCCATCGAGGGTGTTTGGGTTATCTCCTCCTCGTGATGATCTCGCTGAGAAGAAGAAAACAAATGATGTAAATGTTGAGCATGTTAGAGAAAGTGGTGGTGATGGCGCGGGTGGCGCTGGTGTTCATGTTGCAGGGGGAGATGGTCGAGATACGGGTATTGAGGACGAAGCTCAGTCAAGTGAGGCTACGCCTCTTCAAACCATTTATACTAAGCGTCCACCGGGCGGTGACGGTGGTGCTACGTCAGGTGTGGTTCGGAGTCCACAGTTTGAGAATGTTCGTGCTGACTCCTGGGATACCAATAACCCAGCATGTGATGATTTGCCACATGCTCCTCGCTGGAATCTGACCCAGGGTTCCCGGATGAATCAGCTTGACAACTGTCACGAATTCTTCTCTTTGTCTCTACCCCTGCTGAGCAGATGTTTTAGAAAAAGTGCAATCGGTTTGACTTGCTAGATGATCATGTTCATGCTGGGGTGAACTATTTTGCCACCTCTCAAGAGATTGTTCGTGAGTGGAGGTTGATGGGGGAAGAGACGCTAGAGTTTGAAAATCAGAAGAAGGTGTTTGCAGAGGAAAAAGAGAAGTTTAATGCTGAGCGGAAAGGTTTGTTATGGAGAGTATCTGATGCGGAGCAGAAACTTGCTCAAGAGAAGCAGGCCAATACTGATAAACAGAAAAATTGGGAGGCTGCCTGTGAGCGCACTAATGCAGAAATTCAAACTCAACGTGATACTATTGTCGGGTTATCTGGTGAGAAGAAGAAGATTGCCGACGAAGCTGAGCAAGCGCGTGTTGCGTTTGAGAAGAAAGAGGCAGCGTATGTTGAGCGTATAGCTACATTGGAGGAGTTTGTTGAGAAAAAGATTGCTGAGTGCAAAGCCACCGAACTCCTTACGGAGGAAGTATCTGCCGATTGCAAGTTGTTGCTTTCGCGCGCGGTGCCCTTGGTAACTTAATTTGTTTGTGTTTACTTTCGGTTTGTGTTAATTGCTCTTCTTACGCTGCTGTGTGTTTCTCGCAGATTGCTGACCGGATAGTGAAATCTCATGAGCTTGCCAGCTACATGTTTGAGTTGGGTAAAGCGGGATACAACAGCGGTCGGAAAGATGGTTATAGTGAAGGTAGGGCTGCAACTGTTAACAATGAGAAGGACTATCACTTCGAGCTCTACAAGGAAGATTGTACCAGTGCTTATGCTGCGAAAAGAAAAGAGTTTGCCTCCTTGGAGTTCGGAGTTGTTAAAGCTGCTCAAAAATTGGCTCGGAAGCCTGATGGTGTTGCCTTACTGAAGAAGGCCCTTGGAGATGGAGATGGCGCGACTGGGGGCGCTGGTCCCAGCCACCCGGAGTGAAGGCATCCAGCTTGTATGCCGTGTATGGGCTTTGATGGCCTTGTAACTCACTTGATAATTCCTTGAATAATTTACTTTATGTTTCTGTGAATGATTTTACTTATAACTGTCGTACCCGTGCAGGTTTTTTTATTGTTGGCATGTTAAATGCTTAGTATGCATTTGTGAATTTTGTTTATCGTTATAATATGTGCATGTTTAATTACTTTGATTCAGGTATCACGAATGAATGATGGCGCTGACAGGTTGTGTTGTGTTAGCTACAACGTTTATTCTGTCGTTTATTATGCGCAGGTTTGTTCGTGAATACGAAGTGATCGAGTTACAGGTTATTGTGTGCACCCAGCTGTGTTCAGCCTTGGGGGTTTTTACAATGTTTGTTTACCATGTGTTCGATGCTTTCGTGTTTATGTGGGCACGAAGTACTTATTTGGCGTTTTATTGGCTTTAGTTTTGTTTTTGACCCGGCTGTGCACTTGTTTGTGACAGGCCTTGGAGGTCTACAACGTTTCCTAAGGTCGAGCCATTGATGTTTTCGTGTATGCCCAAAGTAATATATGCAGTTGTGACAAGAAATTCGCATGAAAAGGAATAGCCAAACACTTCTTGTATTAATGTTTACTGTGTTGGCGCGCGACCGTTACAAGTACATAGGAAAACTTCATCCTTTTACATGTAACATCTTCTTAATTGTTGGGCGTTCCAGGTTCTTGGAACTTCTTTGTCATCTAGGGTGCGTAGCTTATATGCCCCTTTTCCAAGTACTGCATCTACAACATAAGGCCCTCCCACTTAGGGGCTAATTTTCCGGGTTTTTCGGCGTTAGACGCCTCATTGTCTCTCAGGACGTAATCTCCCGAGTTGAAGGAGCAGATGCGGACTTTGGAGTTGTAATACTTTTCCAGCTTTGTTTTGTACTTCGCTTCATTGATAGCCGCCATCTCTCTCCTTTCTTCTAGAAGATCAAGGTCTAACCTCCTTTCTTCCTCGTTGTTGATCATGTTCATGGAGAGCATTCTTGGTGATGGCAGCCCGATCTCTGCTGGTATCACCGCCTCGGACCCATAGACTAAGCTGAACGGTGTTTCGCCGTTGCTTGTTTTGGGCGTTGTCCTATGGGCCCACAGGATGCTGGGCAATTCGTCGACCCAACCTCTTCTTTTCTCTCCTAGTCGTGCTTTGATACCATCCCCGATGCTCTTGTTGACGGCCTCTACTTGACCATTCCCCTGCGGATGGGTAACCGAGGAGAAGGTATGCTCCATGTGTAGCTCTTTGAACCAATGTTGAAGATCTTCTGCAGCAAAATTCGTCCCATTGTCGGTGATAATTCTCAGAGGTAGTCCAAATCTGCAGATTATCTGCTCCCAGATAAAACGTCGGACTACGATAGATGTGGTTGACGCCAGTGCCTTCGCCTCCACCCATTTTGTGAAGTAGTCAACTGCGACTATAATAAATTTCACTGCACCCGAGGCTTCGGGGAAGGGGCCAACCATATCTATTCCCCATTGTTGAAACGGCCATGCCGTTGTTACGGGGACTAGCTCGTTCTTGGGACGCATCGTCTTTGGTGCATGTCTCTGACACCCACTGCATTTTCTTAGAACCTCCACTGCGTCTAGGTGCATTCCGGGCCAGTAGTATCCGACATTCATCACTTTTGCTACAACCATTCTCGGTCCGGCATGAATGCCACAGATCCCTTCATGCACTTCTCTGATCAAGTAGTTCGCGTCCTCCGGGTCGACGCATCTCAACAATGGCCCGAGGTATGACTTTCGGTGCAAGATCCCATCTACCATTTGGTAATGCTCGGCTTTGTATTGGACCTTTCTTGCCTCAGCCTTGGTTTCTGGTAGTATCCCAGATTGAAGATACATGATTATGGGGGTCATCCAGGATGTCGTCCCCAACTGAATAACATTCACTTGTCTCAACGGTACCGATGGGTTGCTCAAGACCTCGATGCGCACATCCTTGGCCAAATGCTGGAAGCTTGTGGATGCTAACTTAATCAGTGCGTCGGCTGGTTTGTTCTCACTTCGATTGATGTGATGCACTTTGTAAGAATGAAAGTTCTGTAGTAATGCTTTCGCTTGGTCTAGGTATAACGCCATTACATATCCTTTGGCGTCATATTGGCCATTAATCTGCCCAGCTACTAACATGGAGTCCACGTGCGCCTCTACGTGCTTGACTCCCATCTTTATCGCTATCCTTAGACCGGAAAGGAAGGCCTCGTATTCGGCTTCGTTATTCATGCTCTTGAAGTCTAACCGGATGGCATACGTAAATTCGTGTTTGTCTGGACTCACTAGTCTAAGTCTTGCGCCTGCGCCATCCTTGTTGGACGCGCCGTCTGTGTACAGTAGCCACGGTTCTTCTGAATGCTGCCTTTCGGCTCTTTCCAATGCCTTGCACTCCCGATCCTTGTCATCAGGTACTTCTGTCATGAAATCGGCTAACACCTGGCCCTTGATTGCTGGTATTGGTCTGAAAACCACATTATGGCCTCCCAGTTCTATCGCCCACTTTGCTAATCTTCCAGAAATCTCGGGCCTTGCAAGGATGTTGCCGATGTTGTAATTTGTTAAAACATGAATGACGTGATTGGCAAAATATCTGCGCAGTCGTCTTGATGCATGGATTAGTGCTAGCACTAGTTTTTCCATTATGGCATACCGGGTTTCTGGGCCTGTCAGAGTGCGGGACACGTAGTAAACCGGTGTTTGGACGCCTTGGTGATCGACGAGTAAAACTGTCCCGACTGCTTTGTCAGATGCTGACAGATATAATACCAGAGGCTCTCCTTTTATTGGAGCCGTCAGTGTTGGAAATCTTATCAGGCAATCTTTCATCTCGCGGAATGCGCTCTCGGCTTCCGGAGTCCACTGAAATTGGCTTTTCTTCATGCAGTTGCGGAGTGTTTTGATAAACGGGAAAGATTTAGCTGCGTGATTGGCCAGGAAGCGGTTAAGTGCTGCCAACCGTCCTGCCAATTTTTGCCTCTCCTTGATCGTCGAAGGTGAAGGCATGCGTTCGATTGCTTGTACCTTATCGGGATTTACTTTGAAACCATCCTTTGTGACGATGAAACCCAGGAATTTTCCCTCTTCCATGCCGAAAGAGCATTTCTCTGGGTTCAGCTTGATACTTACTCCGCGCAAGGTGTCGAACGTTTTTTGGATGTTCATCAGCATCGTATTCTCTTCTTTGCTCATGATGACTAGGTCATCCATATACACTTCGATGTATTTGCCGATAGCATCATGGAACGTTTCATTCATCAGTCTCTGATAGGTCGCGCCCGCATTCTTTTGACCGAAAGGCATCTTGGTGTAGCAGTATAGCCCTGTCGGTGTGCGGAATGCGGTTTTGTCTTTATCTTGCACAGCCATCTATACCTGGTGGTACCCCTTGTAACAGTCAAGGAAACATTTCCATCGGAATGTTGCCAGCGAGTCAATCTTTTCATCAATGTCTGGTATGGCGTAACAGTCACGTGGGCATGCCTTGTTTAGATCCTTGTAATCTACGCACATTCTCCAACTACCATTCTGTTTCTGTACCATTACGGGGCTCGCCACCCAAGTTTGGTATCGTACTTCTCTAATGATACCCGCATTCAACAGCTCTGTGACTTGCTCCTTCATGGCATCGTGCTTTATGTCTCCTAAGTGGCGTTTGCCGTGTACCACAGGTTTGGCAGCTTCTGAGACGTTAAGTCTGTGCTCCGCTATATGCCGTGGAACACCGGTCATGTCTGCCGGTGTCCAGGCGAACACATCGATGTTTTCAAATAGCAGCTTTTTTAGTGTCGCGCGCGTAAGGTCAGACATTGCGGGGCCTAATGTGATCGGTTGTTCTGGGTATTTACTATTTAGCACCCATTTTTCAGCCTCTGCGCGTGGTACGGATTTGCTTGCCTTTGCTGGCCTGATTTCGTCTGTTGCCAAGACTTCCTTGCTTGCATAGATCAAGTCTACTCCTGTCTCTGTTGGGAATCCCACGGCTGAATGTGGTCCTGAGCAGATCATACTGAAGTCTCCTTGGGATTCTCTTCCCAACAAGATGTCATGCCTTGAGTGCGTTGGTAGTACCATAAACGTAACCTCCTCCATTCTTGAATTTCTTCCGTCTGAGAGCAGCACTGGGAATGATATCCGGCCTAGAGGAAAAACGACTTCATTGCAGAAACCGGTCAACGGGTAATCTACCGGTTGCAAGCGCGCTTTGTCCTCTTGGTCGAATTGATTAAGACATTGTTTGTAGATGATATCCGCAGTGCTCCCTGGATCTATGAAAATGTAATCGGTTTGGTAGTGACCAATTACACCGGATATAACTATGGGTCTTCTTTCTCTTGGGCCTCCTCTTACAACCGAGAAAACAACTTGTCGTTCGCGCCACGAGTCATCTTGCGTGCGCTTGTTATAATTTTTCCTTGGCTTTTGTGGACCCCCTTGAACCATGTGGGTTTCTAATTTCCGGAGTTTTTTGTTATCTGGCCCTTCTTCTCTTCTTTGAATCTAGCTGTAATCACGCTTTCCACCTTTTATCAGATGAGTGAGCTTTCCGTCTCTTAAGGCCCTTTCGATTTCCTGCTTAAGGCTAAAGCAGTCGTCGGTTAAGTGGCCTGTGTCTTTATGAAAGTCGCAGAAAAGATTTGGGTCTTGGCCCCTCTTGTTTCGCATTTGTAGCGGTGGCTTGAACTGGTGGTTTTCAGTTGTCAAGACTTCTGAAGGGGTTTTTGTTAGGGGTGTCCACTGTTTGTCTCTGTTTTCACGTTTTACTTCTTTTCAGTGGGCTATCTGATTGATTGTATGACGCGCGTCCTCTCTTGCTAGGCTTCTTTCTCTGTGACCGGACGCTTTCCATGGTTGGCCTCTGCCCTTCTTGTTATGCCGGTCATTATGGTTGTATCCGCGCTGACGGTGGTCATCACCGGTCAACTGTTTGTCGGTTTGCGCAATGGTTTTTGCTGCTTCAATGAAGGTTTCCCAACCTTTGGGGCCTCCATATCTTCCTTTCACTCGCTTGATCAAGTCGTCGCATTTTATTTCCCTCATAAAATGCGCGCGCATCATCTTTTCGCCCACGTCGCCGATCTCCAAACATTCTTTGTTGTACCTCGTAATGAAGTCTTCCACACTTTCATGGTCTTTCCTCCATATATTCAGACAGTCTGCCGGGTCTCTATTATGTCTGCGCTGTTGAGAGAAATGTGCAAGGAATTTGTCTCGAAAATCGACCCATGACTTGATTCTTCCTGCTGGTAGGCTGTCAAACCACACGCGCGCTGCGCCGACGAAGGTTTGAGCGAATAGATGGCACCAAGTTGGTAAATTCCATCCGCCTGTTGCTCCAGCACGGTTAAAAACTTGGAGGTGATCGTCTGGGTCTGTCAAGCCGTTGTATTTGCCCACGTTGTGTGGCAGTTTCGTTTTGTCGATAGCGGCTGTGGCAATCTCTTTGATGAATTTTGAGTTTTCAGCCATGTCGTCCGGACGATAGCTCAAGGTATAATCATGCTCTGCCTTTGGGTTATAACCTGCACGCTTGTGAGGTTTGTATGCTTCGTGCTCCGGCGGCAGTCTGCTGAACACTGTGCTTTCTTTGTATGTCTCGTCGTCTTCCTCTTTATAGTTATCAAGCTCGTCGTTTATGTTGCGCGGACCTAAACGACTTTGTATTGGCTTCTTTGGTGGGTAGGAATACTGCACATAGTTGCTTTCCGTTTCACCGTACGTGTCGCGTGTATCATGCGCACTTGGTTTTCTGATGTTTGGCATAGGTCCCTTTTCTGGACGCAGATTCCATGCATTGGTCTGCTGAGTTGTGTGCATACTCAGAGACCTTTGCGGTGGGGTAACGAATGCGGACTGGTTGGCTTGTGCTTGGAGCAAAGCCTGTTGCGCGCTGAGTTGTGTATAAACGAGGTTTATCGACGCCATCTGTTCGGCATACCAAGAAGCCAGATTTTTTCCTTCGGGTAACCCCAAGAGTGCAGAGACGTTCAGTTGTGTTTGTTCCGATGGAGCTGAAGGGCCAGCTCCATGGTTTGGTGTCTGCACTGGTGGGGGTGTTTGCTGGACTATTCCGGGCGGAGGTTGGAAGGTGGCTCCATTTGTAGTTTGGGTGATGATCCTAGGTGGGGGTTGGAAAGTAGCTCCAGTTGTGTTTTGGCTAACAACCCTGGATGCACTCCCAAAGATACTAGGAAAATCGTTGTTCATTTGCCCTTCCTGGATGATTTCGTTCCTTTGGCCCCTTTGGACGTGCGCGGTGTCCGAAATGAGCTCAAAAGAAGAAACTTCTCCATCCACTTGGGGGGAAGGGTTTGTGTCAACCATTTGAAGAGTTTTTTGAACGAAAAGGAGATGAAAAGGTTTGCAAAAACTGCGGTGGGCGCCAATGATGAAACACTGGTTAACACCTAGGGTGAAACTAGCCGCTTCGTCTCTTTTGTGGGGTTCAATCTCCTTCGTTGCTCACCAAACAGCAGGTCCTGCAAAACAGCAACACCGTTAGCTCGTTAAGAGGGTAATATGGGGGTTTCCCTCTTAACCGGGCTCCGGCGTGAGAATAAGTTCTGTTCTGAGGAGATAAAACAGTGTGTGTTAAGAGTGAGAGAGTGGATAGTAGAATGAATCAACCTGGATGATTAAGGGTCCTATTTATAGCCGGAGGGTGAGAGAGGGAAGAGCATCCTCTCCAGCTGGTATAGGGCGCCCGCTGTCCGACCAAGGGGAATGTCCTCTTGGTCTCCTCTGCTGTGGTCAGTGTAGTGGTACACGTGGCGCGCCTATATTTGTTCATGCTGGAAACGTCGTACTGGTATTGTCGGTCTGCTCCTTGATTTGCTGCAGGTCTACATGGCGCACGATGGGTGGTGACACGTATTGTCCTTTATGTCGGAAGGAGCATCTTTGGTGCCACCCTGACGTATTCCAGAAGCTTCTGGATTCTCTTGCTGATGTGGACGCCATGTAGGATAAAAAGGTGGTGTGGCCCTTGCCATGTAGGCAAGGAATTGGGACCATACCTCTTCACTACCGTTTTCTTTAAATCCTGACCATATATATATATATATATAGTGAAAGTGTAAAATACAATATCCCTTAACGTACAATACGTACGAGATGAATAATAACATGCTTGATTAGGTTTTTATCCCATGCGTGATTTTTGATTTTGTACATGCGTGATTATGTTCATGCATGATTATGGTTTTCAACATGCGCGATTATGTTTTTTCAACATGCTTGATTAGGTTTTGAGTTTTATAACGTGCGTAATTTCATCTAGTACGCATCGTACGTTAATGAATATTATACGTTAACCAACCCATATATATATATATATGTATATATGAAGAACAACTCTTTTTTTAGAACTTATATGGTATATCCGGAATGACTTTATTTAGATAAAAGTAAGAAATACAAGCATATAAATAAGTACATGTAACATATACATATAATAAAAGAAATCTTTTTGGGGACACGTGTCAATCAATGAGGCTATCAAAATTTGAGTTTTTTTATAAATATTATTTAAGTGTGATAATATCTTTTGTTCAATATTTGAATAATTCATGATTGTTTGTTGCCTAATGATTTAAAGATAATTTAATCCATTAAAAAATTATATGATATATTATTTTCGTTTAATGTTCCCTCAAAGCTACGTTGGATGTCTATACTTTTTTTAATATACTTACTCCCCATATACCATATAAGAAAGGTCAAGATTTCGTTTAGTGCCATATATCATGCTACATCAATACGATGCATCTAATTTCTTAGTGCACCAACTCATTTTAATGTATTCGCTTTTCTTAAGACTACGAAAACCGGACGGAGCATACTAATCATGTCAAACTTATGTTGGGAAGGCATTATCTATAATATTAAGAATATCCGTAATGGTTAATGCCTTTTAAGGGGCATTTTTCGCCACATCGGCATTGTTATGTTCCTTCAAAAAGCATGTAATGATTAATGCCCCTTAATGCTTTTTCAATCATTACTTTCCAATTTTTCTCTTCTCATTTGGCGTTATACTGAAAACGCCTCAATCTCTGCATGCCCTTATAATGCCCCGAGGGATGGTGTTGGGGGCGTTATCAAGCCCCTCCACGCAGGGTGTTCAAAAGTATCCATATTTGAAAATCCGATACGAAATATCTGATACCCGAATCCGAAAATTCGGATATTCGGATATCCGAATTTTTCATATTCGGATTCGGATTATCTGTAAAAAAATCGGATATTTTAGATATCCGAAAATTTATATATATTTATTTTCGGATATCCGAAATATCCGGTTTAAAATAAATAATAAAATTATAAAACAAAAATAAAATGAACAATCGGATATTTGGATATCTGATTGATTATAAGATCGGATATCCGGAATTTTGGATATGGACTTGGATAGTGAAACTAGGTATCTGAAAATTTAGAATGTCCGAAATTTTTGGATATTCAGTTTTGAACACCCCTATCTATAATGCCCATTACGCATAAACTAAGTAAAATCGATATACGTAGATGAATATGCGTAGTAACATATTATTGATGTTAAGCATCTAAAAACCCAAGTAACATCTATCTACTATAATAAAAGAAACCAATTTTTGAAAACGTGTAGGTATCCTTAAATATATACTTATTTTATATTAACTAAATAAATAATAAATTAATATTAAATCTTATCATACTTAAATAAAATATTATCCTCAAATCAAAATTGTTAATTTAATATATTTTTAAAACAAATACATCTCTTTCCTACTTATCTTATATTAAATATATAAATAATAAATTAATATAAATGTTATCCTAATTTATTAAAAAATAACTTTTTTATTATTTGGTATACAAAATTATATTTATTCAACTCGTGTAAAACGCGGGGTTTTTAAAAATTTAACTTTTTTTTTATTATTTACTATACAAAGTTACATTTATATATCTAGTGTAATACACGAAGTTTTTAAAGATATAATTTTTTTTATCATTTGCTATGTAAAATTCGATTTATTCAACTCGTGTAATATACGAGGTTTTTAAGGATATAATTTTTTTTATTATTTGGAAGATTTTTCAATCCGACTACTATACACGAGTTTTTTTAAAGATACGACGTTTTTAGTATTTAATATACAAAATTACATTTATTTAATATGTGTTCATAAAGATATAATTTTTATTATTTAATATATAAAATTACATTTATTCAACCCGTGTAATACACGGGTTCTAACATAGTTTATTATAATCTAATCCTATTAAAGAAAATTCTCTAGTATATAAAGCAGGAGAACACATGCATAATAATGAAGATAATAATATCAAGCGTTTTGATGATATAAAACCCTAAATCAAATGTTATCATTTTCATAAAAGAAACATTGTGATGATTATAGACATAGAGTTGCTTTGGGCCATTCGTAGTCGGGCGTTATACCACGGTGGAGGGCGCTATAGCTCCCTATAGCGCTTTGCCACACCGTTATAGCCGGCGCAATGAGTTGATTATTTCGTGACCGCGCGAAGGTGATAATGCCATGTATCTTCCTTCTCCACTCACACACATATATACACATACATATGTATGTATAACTGAATGAGTTATATAACCCCCTTACCACTACATTATCTTGTGATATAAAGCTCCATAAAGCCTTCCTTATGCACTTTTTGCCACTTGTCGCATAACGCCCTAAAGAGCTTTATGACTAATTTTTAATAAGCGATTTTAAAATAAATTTTATCTTGTCATCAAATCTAAAATTTTTAAATATAAAGTTTAATAGAAAGTTGGTCATTATCAAGAAATACAAAATATTGACTAAATATCGTAAGTGCATTTTGGTGTGTTTGTCACTGTTTAAACAGGCTAGATTAGTCGTGGTTGAATAGATTAGTCGCTAGGGAATGTTAGCGATTGAGTCATGGGGTGGTGATTGAGTTCAATCGCTAAGCATATGGGCTTTAGTGATTTAACTCATCGCTTATAAATAGCTGCAAACCCTATTCGTTACATAACTTTGGACAAAACAGAGAGAACGGTCGAGCGAGTGAGTGTGTGTAAGTTTTAGAGGAGATCATATATCATATTCTGGTCTTCAACATCGATGTATACTCTTTCGGTATAATAAATTTGTGTCGATTTGTTAAACGTTTATCTACCGATTGTAGTTGTTTATCTCAAACTTATAGTTATATCAAATTCAATCATTATCTATTGACAAATTCGATCCTACAACTGGTATCAGAAGTCAGAACTGGTACACGATCTTATCAATCTAAACAATCAGAATAGATCACCGAGCTCTTGATTATGATTGAAATTTGATGAATTTTCTTACGAAAAACTGATACACATGGGGTTGATGAATGAGCGAACTGATGTATGAATTCAAATGGATCCAAAACGTGTTTAAATGTCAAAATTGATTGTTAGGTTTGTGATTTTGAGTCTATAGATACAATCGACATCAAACTTGACTGAGTATTGAGCGTTTTAGCAATTATCTGGCAAAAAAAAAAGTCACTGGAGTTGATAACCATCATCAGAGTTATTTTGTTGGCTCAATCACTAAGTATCCTTAACGATTAAGTCTCAATTGCTAAATGAGTTAGGAATTAAGACGCAGTCGCTCAAATTAGTTAGTGATTAAATCTCATTCACTCAAAATCTATTAGTGATCGTGTCCATTTGATTGTGTCAAATCTCATTTGTTAACATTGTTACTTAGTCTCTAAGAACAATGTTAATTCGCTTCATGAAGTGTTTAAGCACTAAAGTATCTCAATCACTTAGGGTTTCTCATTCGCTAAGAGATACTTCATTCGCTAACATGTTCATTTGTGACATATGTTTTAGCGAATGAGGAGGATGTCGTTGTTCAAGCTGATTCGTTTTGATGTGTTTACTTGTGCTGTGATCAAGAAGCAATGATCTTCCTAAAAAAGAATTTTGGGGGCAATATTTTTTTTTTTCTGAAAATACGGAATAAGGGGATGATTGTTGTCAAAAATTTGGGGGTAAGTTTTTCGAGACTTTATGCGTTCATTTTTCAGCGTTGTATTTGTTTATTCAGGGATACATTGGATCAGTTCGTGATTAGTTCATGATATTGAATATTGTGGGGTAGTCATGGGAACAAGAGCATAAGAAGGTATTTGTGGATCATTCATTAATGGATGATTTTTTATTGTCAGAGAATAATAGAATGATGTTTGAAGATCAAAGTGCATTACCAATCATTCTTCATGGAGAGGACTACGTAAGTGACTTTAGATCAAATGATTTATTTTAATCGAACTAACCATCAATAATAAATTAATAATGTGACATGGAATCTCATTATGTTACCAGAGGATTGGGTCTTGGATCTTTACTGGTCCAGATTGACTTTCATTGGTTTTGAGTTTTTGAGACAAAACTGATGACTTGTTATAAACACTTGAAAGATCGAACCTTTATCATTTGCCAATCTGTAGAAACGATCGAGTTTGAGTTTTTGACTAATGTGGATATGTTTATTCTGAGGGGGAAGCATCAGTCTATGGGGAATCTGTTGATGAAATAAGATTGTCATAACATATTAATGATTGAAGTTGCAATAGATTCAACACAATTTTTGACACCAACCACCAAGGGAACCTGTTAGTGCATTTTGGTGTGTTCATCGCTGTTCGAATAAACTAGACTCGTCATGTGCTAAATAGGTTAATTTGTATAGTAGATGTTACGTAGTCTTAGGGTTTGTTTGGTATGTGGTAATGAAATGGACGAAGGAATGAAATGGACGAGCTAATGGAATGGACGAGGGAATGCAATGGATCATTACCATTCCATGTCTTGTTTGGTTACCGTGTGAATGGAATGAATTATTATTGTGTATTGTTCGGTAGGTAAGAAAAACGGAGTAATAAAATTAGCGGTGAGTGGTGGTGGTGGTCGGTGGTAGTGATTGTGGGTGGTTATAGGTAGAGGTGTACAAACCGGTTATTTTTAGTAACCGAAACCGGTTATTAACCGGTCCGGTTTTTTTGGCCCAAAAAAAAAACCGGTTTTTCATTAACCGGTTACGGTTTTTAACCGGTTTCAAGGGCGACAATGTGTAACCGGTCCTAACCGGTTGAAAAAAAAACCGGTTTTTGATGTTCAAAATAACCGGTTAAAAAAACCGATTTATAAAAACCGGAAAAAAAACCGGTTGTGCAGAATTGTTTGCAGAATGTATTTTTTGCTGTTTTAGCTGCTGTTTTTGCTGGTTATACCAGTTTTTTTTTTTTTTTTTTTTTTTTTTTTTGTAAAATTCAATTTCTTAGATAAAAGCATAACAATGGAAAGTATAAAAAGTTAAAACATTCATTAAGTCTCTTGCAACAAACGGTTTTACATAATAATGAAAATACAAACGATAAACGTACCAAACGATAAACGGTTTTACATAAACTTAAAATATTAATCCGCAAGAAGGTCCACTAATACATATATATTTCTTTAGTGGAACTACAATATTGAGAAGCCTCGTTTAATCTTCTTCGGCCGAACCCGAACCCGAACTATTGCGTAGGAATTCATCTAATTCGGCTTCTTCGTCGGTCATTGGGGTTGTCAATTCGGCTTCGACCTCGTCCTCGTAAACTTCTCCTTCGTAATCTAATTCTTCCTCGAGTGAACGTTTGTCTTGAACTCTCTCCGCCGCATCCAAGTAATCTTTTAAGCAAATCGACATCTCAACCGCCTTAGGTGTTAGTCGAGTCCTCCTTATCGAACCCCTACCACTAATAGAAAAAGCACTTTCCGAAGCTACCGTGGAAGCTTGGACCGTTAGTAAATCTCGGGCCATTGTGGCTAAGATCGGAAATTGATCTTCCTTACTTTTCCACCAAGCCAACAAATCAAAATTTTTAAAGTCTTGTGAACTCATCATTTGTAGAAAGTTCGACCCACCATACCGACCGAGTTCACTACTACTAGTGTTACCATGATGCATTTGACTCGACTCATCATACAATTGGTTATAAACATACAAATCGGTATCTTCCATTTGACTTGAACCTTCACCGAAAGCGGCGTTTCTCATTGACTCGTGAATGTGTGACGTTGAACCATATTTTGTTACATAAACATCAAACAATTTTGAAAGTTGATCGTTGAAACGAGATTTTGCAACTTCACCAAAGTTTGGTTCTTGAGTGGTGTTTAAATTCAATTGGTGTGCAATTTTTTCAATCAAAGACCCGGTTCCAAAAATATTAAAACAAGGGTTTAGAGCGGCGGCACAAGTGAAAACCGCCGGTAGTTCTTTAAAATATTTTCTTAATTTTTCCTTCATTGTATCCGCCATGTCACAATATGGTCTACCTCTAACCGACAACTCGTTTACTTTCAAACACATTTTAAACAAATTGTGAAGTACCAATGAACTTGTTGGATAATAAACCCCCGATAAAGTCTTTGTTGATGTTTTGAAAACTTGAAGCACTTGTGTAACAGTTTCAATAGCTTCCCAACCCGATGGGTGGTAAGGCGAACACTTTCCACGACTAGCCAAAAGGTTATGAAATTCTTGTAAACTTTCTTTTTGCAAAATAGTTTTTTCAAACATAATGCAAGTTGAGTTCCACCTATGAGCAACGTCCCAATTGGGTCCTAAGCATATTCGACCCGCTTCCTTACAAGTTTTAATATATTTTGAATGTCTTTGCATGTTACTAAATATACTTCGTAACATTCTTTTGAAAGCTTCTTTTTGTGTTTCAATAACCCTTAAACCGTCTTGAACGGCCAAATTTATGATGTGTGCAACGCATCGGCTATGGAAAAAAGTACCCTCACAAATCGGATTGTATTTTAATTTTAAACGCATTACCGTACTCGTGTTGTTTGAGGCGTTATCAAAAGATATTGAAAAAAAATTATTTTCCAATTTGTATGTTGTAATACATTTGTCGATTACTTTATATATAGCTTCACCGGTGTGAGGGTAATCGAACAATTTAAACAAAATCGTGCGTTTCATCATTTGCCACGTCGCCGGTTCAATCCAATGGGCGGTGACACAAATATACGAATCGGGTGAACCGTGCGGTGCGGACCAAACGTCGCTAGTCAAGTTAACACCGGTTTCTAATTTTTCAAAATAAGAAATTAATTCTAGTTTAGCTTTTTTCCACAATTTTAAACAATCCCTCCTAAGAGTAGCACGACTTACATGGGTGTATCGTGGTTGGAGAGTTCGTTGAACCTGTCACACCCCGAAATCATCAGAGCTTGGCGTGACTGGACTGGTATCGTCATTGCACAGCGGAAGCAAAATAAGCTAAGTCTTTCTAGAAATTTGAACGCCCGCTAAGTACTCGAGTCTCCAATGGTTCTCCTATTCCAACCGTGCCTTGTCTTAGAAATGCAACCTGAGAAAGAACATGCGAGAAAAATCAACATAATGTTGAGCGAGTTCATAGTTTGTTTGTAAAAGATTTGAAATAAATCTTTTGAGTTGTGAAAGGTTTGAAATAAATCTTTGGATTAACCGGTTTTTGAAATAGTATTGAGAAAATGAATTTAAAAATCATTTTCTTGCCAAGTTATATGGAAACGTTGTGTTTGTAACACGTTATGTTCATAAAACCATGTATTTGTAAAGCCTTGTATTTGTAATGTTCGCATACCGTCAATGCCCACCCTGACTTTGACTCCTTACCCGTAAAATCATGTGCTTTGAATTTTATATAAAACATGGTAATTTAATTTGTATGGACAAGTAGTTTCGTAAATATATATGTCCCTGGTATGTAGCAAATAAGGGAATTGAGATCACCAATGGTTTGCAAGGCCACTGATATATGTGAAGTGCAAGTAGGGAGACTCAAACCAGCAGATTTCGCCACGGCATTAGTATGTGGACAAAGTCACCCCGAGGTCCGTTTCTAGTTTGGCCTGGGGCTGGGCTCGCTACACCCAGATAGATCTATCGCTCCTGTCCCTCGGTCCTACCATGAGGACTAATGGCCTCATATTGCTCCTACCCACTCACATGATCTAAGTAGTAAACCTCCTTACGCTAACCATACCATGTATAAAATAAACCCCTGGTCACCCTGACCAGATTCCTGGTCACCCTGACCAGATTTCCTGGTTACCCTAACCAAATCCCCGGTCACCCTGGCCGAATATCATTCACATTTCGAAAATAAGTATTTGTTTTTGTAAAAACCGGTATGTTTAGTATAAACCTTTCGTAAATCATTTGTGTTCCTCGAAATCCCTTCGTAATATGATTTAGAAATACGAGTTTTGCGTTAGTTCAAAACTTTGTATGTTTTTTGCAAAATGTGCATGACTTTCCACCCCGAAAACATTTATAAAAATGTAAAATAGTAAAAAGTGGGGGTTATGAACTCGCCTGAATATTCCTGTGCAAAGCTAGCTAATTACGACTCCTTGATGTCGTTTCCAAAGTGAGACTCGCTAGCATGCATTCTACAATATTCCTAACACGGAATATCTTATAAGTTTCTAAATAAACGCAGTATCTAAACTACGTGTCATCGAGCTCTACCGAATCGTAAATCGAACGATTCAACGGTAAATTGTTAACTTAATAAAAATGATTAAGTTAAACTTGTTAAGTTCCGAAAAGTCGTTTGTGTATATAGGAATATTCGTACAATAGTAATATATAATAAACTTGTATTATATATAGCGTCTTGTATATATTTGCCAAAAATATACGTATATGCCGTTTCGGCGCTTGAAATAAATATAAAAAACTTATATTTATTTTATAAGATCACGAATCGTTTCATGTTTGAAATAAATATACGAGCTATATCTATTCTTATAAAAGAATTGTCGTGTTGTTTTATATCTGAAATAAATATATAACACTATATTTATTTTAGTAAAAGAATCCGAATAGTTCGATGTTTGAAAATAACTATAAAAGTTATTATATTTACTTTATAAAATACTTCGCATTATTACCGTTTTCGTAGATTACAAAGTGTCGTTCAATCAAATATACTTTGCATTTGATTTTACAAAAACTATTCGAGTCCGTTAGTTTCGTTTCATAGAAAAATGCTTTTTGGTTTTACGGATTTTTCTCGAAAAAAACGGGCAGAGTTTCCTCTGTTTTTGGACGCCCCCGACAACACGTGTTGTCGTTATTTTACAAAATTCAATCAATGTGCAACAAGATTCAATCATATACTCAATATATATAAAATTTTATGAGACGACAAAGTATAAAGTAGACGTTATCGGTTCGAGCTCGTTTGTCACGTGAGTAATAATATTATAAAAATAACAAAATAAACGTGACGTAAATTTTTACCGAGTTTCTAATGTCGAAACGCCAAAAAGGGTTGGCTGAGTTGACCGAGTCAACTGGGTTGACCCGCCGAGTTGACTCGCTGCGTTGACTCGGTTGACCGAGTTTGACTGAGTTGACCCGATCCGTTTCATAAGCTGCTTCGAACCGTCCGACCCGACCCGTCTGAGTTGACTGAGTTGACTCGGTTGACCGAGTCAACCGAACCCGAAACTGAGGCTGCCCGCACCAACTGTGTTGACTCGCACCGAGGTGAGTTGACTCAAACCGACCGTGTTGTCTGAGTCGACTCGGTTTACAAACCGAGTCGACCGAACCGCACCCAAATTTGAAGTCGACTAAACTTGAACGAGACCCGAAACTGAATCAACAAGACCGAGCCACTTACCGGTGTCGCGAATAACCACCATCATCTTCACATCACCGGTGAACTCACCGGCCCGAAGCACCAACCGGGACCGGAAAAGTCAAGGACCACCGGACAACAGAACCGACCGGCGGTCCGAGCTTTTGACCGCTGCACCACCACCGGTTCGTGGTGGTGGTGGTTCATTACGTCAGTCAGAAAGGAAGAAGGAAGGGGGGTGGTTTTACCGGAGAAAGGAAGGAGGAAAGGGAGTGTTTTGGCCGGACCTGTTCGCCGGACCACCGCCGTCTACGGCGGCTCCGCCGCTGCCCAGTTCGCCGGAGAGAGAGGAAGTCGGGTGTGTGTGTGTGAGTTGTTGTTGTTGTCTGTGTTATGGTTCTTTTGCTGGTGAGGAAACCGATTCCTCTGTGTTTGCCTTGAGTTTGTGTGTGTATGTAGAGAATAGATGGGTCTTATTTATAGATCACAGGGTTCCTTATGTCTATTGTACAAATAAATAACATTCAGGTCATATGTTATATTTTTAGGGTCAAAATATTTTGTAAAGATTTATTGTAGATTTAGTTGATTTTACTAGGATTTTGGGCAAGATTTGAAAAGATTTAGTGTAGATTTAGGCTTGTGGGTTTTGGGCTTGGGCCCAGGGCCCACAAGCCCATCTCGTGTGTAAGTGGCTTGTAATTCCTACGAGACCCGTTGTCAAGGCCCGAACTCCGTTTAACGTCAAAAATAAAAACACACCAAAAAAAAAATATATACGGTCGGTAGTTGTTGTTTGCGCGCCCGTTCGTCGGTCATGGTAATAATCGCGAAAAATTGTATCGTTGCCGTCTTTAATCCGTTTTTCGATCCGGTTTCGACTGTAGTCACTAAAATATAATTTCGAAGCTAAAATATGTCGTAAAAATTTAATATCAATCGGCGTTCTCAGTATTCTGTTTGGTTTCAATCCGTTGCCGTTTAACGTTTCACCGGTTTCTCTGTAAACCACCATTCGCGCACTGTAAAGACGGATAGACGTTCCCAGGCTCTCCAATGGCCTAATTAAGTTAATTCGCGCTGTAAACACTATTTATTATCGCGTTAATCACTTGTTAATCACGTAATTAAGAGCCGTAAATTACGGGTTGTCACATTCTCCCCCTGTTACAGAAATTTCGTCCTCGAAATTTAGACTATGTTATCTCCTCTGAATTGTGTTGTTCGCAGGTAAGTCCGAATAATAATAAAATGAATGACCGCGCAATCGAAACAAGACTTATTCGAATCATGTGAATTTAATGACATTCCTCAACAACAGGAATCACAATGGTTTAAAAGAAACGTGTCTCGGTAATTAATGTCAAAGGGAACGAGACGTAATGATACAGTCACCAGTGCGACTAAGTTAACAAGGATCCAACAATGAACATGAACTTTGACCAATCGAATTCCATATGAACGTTTATAACATGTAAATGAGTTCTAGAAGCAATAACATTCACTGGGTGAACTTAGAATCAACAATCTCAAATGTACTAGTTTGCATGAAACGTTCGATCGTGATCAGCGCAAGCTGCAAGTCATACCGACGCCACAAGGTGTCGCAATGAATGAAACAATTTAATAATAGAGGTGATCGAACAAGTATCACCTGTGTTTTGCATAAAACGCTCAATCATAATTAGCCCAAGCTACAAGTTTGTACTGACACCACAAGGTGTCGTAGTGATTTAAATAATTCACTAATAGTGGTGATCAAACGAATCCACCGTGTTTGAAGTCAAATGAAAGCGTAATAAGGTGAATCCGAAAGTTTGTTTCAAATGACATCATAGAGTTTTCAATTGAAATTTGAACATCAAAGAAATAATGTTTTCGATCGAAGGTGAAGAAGCAATGAATGTCGCAAAGCATTCGATTGATGTTGAAAGAACCGTTATGAGGTACACCGGAATATGAAATGAATTTGTGTACCATTGCCTTAACACACAATTGTATTAAGACTGTTGTAATGTGATAAATCAAAGCGGATTTAATCTGAACCAATAAATAATTAATTAAATCCAGGCATAAGATATGTAAACGGGTTTAGCGCAAGGTTCAAATAAGTGAAGATACCACCACAAGGAGTCAAAATCAACAATTTAATGGAGTCGAATGCCAAACAAGTTTACTTCGACTCGGAACAAATGAAGTGTTCATTAAAAATTGATTAGAATATGATGCTCCCAATACATCATATGGTGTCTCGAATCGAATAAGTGCAATGAGCAAGTTCAAACAATTGAACTTGGTTTTAGCGCAATCTGACAATAAATATATGTATCGACAAGAAAACTTTCGGCATGGTCACAACGAACAACCATGTATGTGACTTGTAAAGAAATGATCATGATACAATGACCATTAAGAGGAGTAGAGATACGAAAATCTACTCAGTAAGTGTGAAATTCGAAATTTCAATAAAAGAAATTTGAGGACTTTACCTGGGGTTTCGTGTGACGACCAATTGTTAGGTGACATTACCATGGAATGTCGAACATAGCGTATTCGTCATTAGTTAGGAAGGGGGGGGGATGCGAAGACAGTCGTCTTCTCCCTGGCGTGATACGTGTCGTTGCAGGATCGCGTGACAAGTTGTCGTTTCCTGATCGTTAGTTCTCCTGCTGACAGGGATCTAGCGTCGTCGTTAAATTTGTGTCATCGTTCCTTCTCAAAGGCCTCGCCTCGACAGTCGTATGTGACGTGCTTCAACCTCCGTTGATGTACATATTGAGTTTCGCGTATACCTGTGCACTAGCGTTGTGTGCCTCGTAGAAGGTGATGTACCTCGACATCCGTTGGCGTAAAATTTGAGTTCTATGTATTCTTTTGCGCTAGCGTTTTGTTATGCGTAGGGTGCCTGCTCGGGAAGTTAAAATATCATAGACAATATGGATAATAGTGTGTACCCGAGTTAATATCCGCGGTTCCTACGTGATGACCTTTAATAAACACACACATGCGCAAATAATCAATCATATAATCAAATAGTCCTCCTAGTCCCACTAGCCTCCCAACCTCCCAGACTGAATCTCCAAGTCCCACTAGACTATCCTCCCAGCCTCTCAGACTGAATCTCCTAGTCCCACTAGCCTCCCAGCCTCCCAGACTGAATCTCCTAGTCCCACTAGCCTCCCAGCCTCCCAGACTGAATCTCCTAGTCCCACTAGACTATCCTCCCAGCCTCTCAGACTGAATCTCCTAGTCCCACTAGCCTCCCAGCCTCCCAGACTGAATCTCCTAGTCCCACTAGCCTCCCAGCCTCCCAGACTGAATCTCCTAGTCCCACTAGCCTCCCAGCCTCCCAGACTGAATCTCCTAGTCCCACTAGACTATCCTCCCAGCCTCTCAGACTGAATCTCCTAGTTCCACTAGCCTCCCAGCCTCCCAGACTGAATCTCCTAGTCCCACTAGCCTCCCAGCCTCCAGACTGAATCTCCTAGTCCCACTAGACTATCCTCCCAGCCTCTCAGACTGAATCTCCTAGTCCCAATAGCCTCCCAGCCTCCCAGACTGAATCTCCTAGTCCCACTAGCCTCCCAGACTGAATCTCCTAGTCCCACTAGCCTCCCAGCCTCCCAGACTGAATCTCCTAGTCCCACTAGACTATCCTCCCAGCCTCTCAGACTGAATCTCCTAGTCCCACTAGCCTATCCTCCCAGCCTCTCAGACTGAATCTCCTAGTCCCACTAGACTATCCTCCCAGCCTCTCAGACTGATCCAGCCACCCGACTGAATTCCCTTTTCCGAAGGTCTTAATTGCATGTTTCCTAAACTCTCAGGGTGTGGTGTACTGCATGTAATTGTTTTGTGTACCGTATCGTGTGTAAAACACCATAATAGCGTATGTTTGAAAACAAAATTTTGACTGTTTGTTTTTCGGCAACGGTTGGAGACCATATTCGAGTACTGGGCGTTCTGTATGTATTCGACGTCTTAATAATCTAAGTCCCAGAGAAAAGTGAGGTTAGAGCCTAGGTATCACAACAGGAACCTAATTCGCTGTAACCTATAGCTCTGATACCAATCTGTCACACCCCGAAATCATCAGAGCTTGGCGTGACTGGACTGGTATCGTCATTGCACAGCGAAAGCAAAATAAGCTAAGTCTTTCTAGAAATTTGAACGCCCGCTAAGTACTCGAGTCTCCAATGGTTCTCCTATTCCAACCGTGCCTTGTCTTAGAAATGCAACCTGAGAAAGAACATGCGAGAAAAATCAACATAATGTTGAGCGAGTTCATAGTTTGTTTGTAAAAGATTTGAAATAAATCTTTTGAGTTGTGAAAGGTTTGAAATAAATCTTTGGATTAACCGGTTTTTGAAATAATATTGAGAAAATGAATTTAAAAATCATTTTCTTGCCAAGTTATATGGAAACGTTGTGTTTGTAACACGTTATGTTCATAAAACCATGTATTTGTAAAGCCTTGTATTTGTAATGTTCGCATACCGTCAATGCCCACCCTGACTTTGACTCCTTACCCGTAAAATCATGTGCTTTGAATTTTATATAAAACATGGTAATTTAATTTGTATGAACAAGTAGTTTCGTAAATATATATGTCCCTGGTATGTAGCAAATAAGGGAATTGAGATCACCAATGGTTTGCAAGGCCACTGATATATGTGAAGTGCAAGTAGGGAGACTCAAACCAGCAGATTTCGCCACGGCATTAGTATGTGGACAAAGTCACCCCGAGGTCCGTTTCTAGTTTGGCCTGGGGCTGGGCTCGCTACACCCAGATAGATCTATCGCTCCTGTCCCTCGGTCCTACCATGAGGACTAATGGCCTCATATTGCTCCTACCCACTCACATGATCTAAGTAGTAAACCTCCTTACGCTAACCATACCATGTATAAAATAAACCCCTGGTCACCCTGACCAGATTCCTGGTCACCCTGACCAGATTTCCTGGTTACCCTAACCAAATCCCCGGTCACCCTGGCCGAATATCATTCACATTTCGAAAATAAGTATTTGTTTTTGTAAAAACCGGTATGTTTAGTATAAACCTTTCGTAAATCATTTGTGTTCCTCGAAATCCCTTCGTAATATGATTTAGAAATACGAGTTTTGCGTTAGTTCAAAACTTTGTATGTTTTTTGCAAAATGTGCATGACTTTCCACCCCGAAAACATTTATAAAAATGTAAAATAGTAAAAAGTGGGGGTTATGAACTCGCCTGAATATTCCTGTGCAAAGCTAGCTAATTACGACTCCTTGATGTCGTTTCCAAAGTGAGACTCGCTAGCATGCATTCTACAATATTCCTAACACGGAATATCTTATAAGTTTCTAAATAAACGCAGTATCTAAACTACGTGTCATCGAGCTCTACCGAATCGTAAATCGAACGATTCAACGGTAAATTGTTAACTTAATAAAAATGATTAAGTTAAACTTGTTAAGTTCCGAAAAGTCGTTTGTGTATATAGGAATATTCGTACAATAGTAATATATAATAAACTTGTATTATATATAGCGTCTTGGATATATTTGCCAAAAATATACGTATATGCCGTTTCGGCGCTTGAAATAAATATAAAAAACTTATATTTATTTTATAAGATCACGAATCGTTTCATGTTTGAAATAAATATACGAGCTATATCTATTCTTATAAAAGAATTGTCGTGTTGTTTTATATCTGAAATAAATATATAACACTATATTTATTTTAGTAAAAGAATCCGAATAGTTCGATGTTTGAAAATAACTATAAAAGTTATTATATTTACTTTATAAAATACTTCGCATTATTACCGTTTTCGTAGATTACAAAGTGTCGTTCAATCAAATATACTTTGCATTTGATTTTACAAAAACTATTCGAGTCCGTTAGTTTCGTTTCATAGAAAAATGCTTTTTGGTTTTACGGATTTTTCTCGAAAAAAACGGGCAGAGTTTCCTCTGTTTTTGGACGCCCCCGACAACACGTGTTGTCGTTATTTTACAAAATTCAATCAATGTGCAACAAGATTCAATCATATACTCAATATATATAAAATTTTATGAGACGACAAAGTATAAAGTAGACGTTATCGGTTCGAGCTCGTTTGTCACGTGAGTAATAATATTATAAAAATAACAAAATAAACGTGACGTAAATTTTTACCGAGTTTCTAATGTCGAAACGCCAAAAAGGGTTGGCTGAGTTGACCGAGTCAACTGGGTTGACCCGCCGAGTTGACTCGCTGCGTTGACTCGGTTGACCGAGTTTGACTGAGTCGACCCGATCCGTTTCATAAGCTGCTTCGAACCGTCCGACCCGACCCGTCTGAGTTGACTGAGTTGACTCGGTTGACCGAGTCAACCGAACCCGAAACTGAGGCTGCCCGCACCAACTGTGTTGACTCGCACCGAGGTGAGTTGACTCAAACCGACCGTGTTGTCTGAGTCGACTCGGTTTACAAACCGAGTCGACCGAACCGCACCCAAATTTGAAGTCGACTAAACTTGAACGAGACCCGAAACTGAATCAACAAGACCGAGCCACTTACCGGTGTCGCGAATAACCACCATCATCTTCACATCACCGGTGAACTCACCGGCCCGAAGCACCAACCGGGACCGGAAAAGTCAAGGACCACCGGACAACAGAACCGACCGGCGGTCCGAGCTTTTGACCGCTGCACCACCACCGGTTCGTGGTGGTGGTGGTTCATTACGTCAGTCAGAAAGGAAGAAGGAAGGGGGGTGGTTTTACCGGAGAAAGGAAGGAGGAAAGGGAGTGTTTTGGCCGGACCTGTTCGCCGGACCACCGCCGTCTACGGCGGCTCCGCCGCTGCCCAGTTCGCCGGAGAGAGAGGAAGTCGGGTGTGTGTGTGTGAGTTGTTGTTGTTGTCTGTGTTATGGTTCTTTTGCTGGTGAGGAAACCGATTCCTCTGTGTTTGCCTTGAGTTTGTGTGTGTATGTAGAGAATAGATGGGTCTTATTTAAAGATCACAGGGTTCCTTATGTCTATTGTACAAATAAATAACATTCAGGTCATATGTTATATTTTTAGGGTCAAAATATTTTGTAAAGATTTATTGTAGATTTAGTTGATTTTACTAGGATTTTGGGCAAGATTTGAAAAGATTTAGTGTAGATTTAGGCTTGTGGGTTTTGGGCTTGGGCCCAGGGCCCACAAGCCCATCTCGTGTGTAAGTGGCTTGTAATTCCTACGAGACCCGTTGTCAAGGCCCGAACTCCGTTTAACGTCAAAAATAAAAACACACCAAAAAAAAAAATATACGGTCGGTAGTTGTTGTTTGCGCGCCCGTTCGTCGGTCATGGTAATAATCGCGAAAAATTGTATCGTTGCCGTCTTTAATCCGTTTTTCGATCCGGTTTCGACTGTAGTCACTAAAATATAATTTCGAAGCTAAAATATGTCGTAAAAATTTAATATCAATCGGCGTTGTCAGTATTCTGTTTGGTTTCAATCCGTTGCCGTTTAACGTTTCACCGGTTTCTCTGTAAACCACCATTCGCGCACTGTAAAGACAGATAGACGTTCCCAGGCTCTCCAATGGCCTAATTAAGTTAATTCGCGCTGTAAACACTATTTATTATCGCGTTAATCACTTGTTAATCACGTAATTAAGAGCCGTAAATTACGGGTTGTCACAGAACCATCTTTGTATAGCGTTGGTTGTCGAAGTGGTTGAACGGCAAACTTTCTTGGATGACAAACTTCGCCATTTCATCCCTAACCATATTGAAATTGTAGTTGAAAATATTAGCGCCATCACTTGCCATGGAAGCTTGACCACCAACTTGTTGTTGTTTCAACGCCTTGCAAAACGCTTTTTCGACGTGTTGCTTCAACGTGGAGTTTGCGGTTTCGGCGTAAAAACCTTGACAATGATGACAACGCGCTTTTCTTTTACCGTTGGCCATCTCGCACAAATCAAAAAGTGACCAAATCTCGGGGTTGCGTTTTGTTGGAACAACACGAATCACCGTTTCGGTTGTAGACTCGCCAACATGGACCGAATCATGGGCACTAGACGTTGCCATAGCGTTTTGAGAGTTATCGAACAAGAATGAGGGACTTTTTTAGAGTTTTTGAAGGTTCTCAAGTGTTGTGAATGAACCTAAACACCCACCACCCTTTTATACTAAGTTTGAGATGAGTTTTGGTAAAAAAAAAAACAAAAAAAAAAACGGCTCTATCAGGCCTCTAACGGTCATATGACCGTTTTTTATAGCTGGGCAAAAAAAACCCGGTTTAACCGGTTATTTTAACCGGTTTTGTTTTATATCGTTATCGGTTAACCGGTTTTTAACCGGTTTTTTTAAATAATCGATTTAATAACCGTTTTTTTTATAAACTGGTTTTAAAACCGAACCGGGCTAGAAAAATTGCAACTGATTAATAACCGGTCAAACCGGTTGTAACCGAACCGGTTATAAAAAAAAACCGGTTTTTAGAAAAACCGGTTCCGGTTTTTTTTCCGGTTTCGGTTGCGTAATCAGTTTTTTTTGTACACCTCTAGTTATAGGTGGCGGTGGTGGGTGTCGGCGGCGGCGGTGGGTGGTGGTGGTGGCGGCGAGTGGCGGTGACGACGAGTGGTGGTGGCGACAAGGTGGCTGTTAGTTGCATTTTTAGGCATGTTTTATAGCACTATAATATTAAAATAACATCACATATCATGCATATATCATAGTCAAACATCATTATTTTGTGAAACACTTGTTTTTGGTGGAATGGAATCTACTTTGGTTGGTTTTATTTTATAGGTGTGGAACGATCACCAAGGATTACAACGGGAGTTGGAAAGAAGTGGAAGGATTCGCGACGACAAAGATCTCAAAACAAGCGAAACGACATGACGAGTGAACTTTCGGATGGATTTTATTATTATTATTTTTATACATCTTTTTAATTGAAGGTGTATAATTTAATAGTATAATGTTTGGAGTTTAAAGTTCATAAAAGAATATAAAGATGTTTGGGCCTGATCGTAACAGCACCCACATCAAGTGTTAGATGCAATCTATTTTTTTAGTGGGCTCACATGGGCTGGACCACACAAGATAAGAATCATCAACAAACAAAAAGATAAGGGGGCAGAAGGATTTTGGGGGACAATCGGTGAACGGCTGCAAGTGAAAAAAAAAAGAATCGGAAAAGTCAAGAAGCACATTCTTGTTGGTGATTTTCTAGAAAAACTACAAAAACTTGTTTTGATTTTATTTTTCGTAAGTTTTAATTTTGTGACTATTTGTTTCTTATTTAACTTGTTATAGCCACCATGTCTGGCTAGAATCGTATAGTTTCAACATTAAGGTTTATTTTCTTTGATTTGGTTCACAACTTTATGTGAAACGGTTATGTTAGATCCGATTATTTTAGTGGTTTGTTTGTGTGATTCTTGTTTTTAATACGGATCCAATCCGGAAAATATTAGATTGTTAATAAACCTGATCAATTTATTAATTTTTCTAATAAAGTTCAATCAATTTTTAGAACTCCAATAAAGTTTTAATTTTTTACACAAGGAACAAATAATATTTTGAGTTTGTCTATGAACCCAAAATTATTATAGAATCATACAATATAATTAGGCACTCCGAACGGCGTGAGTGTTTGATTGTAATTGATACTTCTATCCCGCAACCCGCATGCTAAAATCCGAACGGCGTGAGTTTAGAGTAGCGGGTTGGCTCTAATCAACGAACGGCGTTTGGTTAGACAATAAATAGAGTGGAGGTCCGAATTGCGTGACGTCTAGTGTCGATACAAACTACTATTTAAAAAGGATCATTGCACCGTGACCGTTAATGATCATAAGTCGAACCGAATCAGGAAATTGCCCTGGTGTTGAAATTAGTTTTTAACATCTGAATTTTCACAACCACTTTAATTAGCTTTTCTTTTTAATCTAAAAATTATAAATTGTTTTCTTGCATTTTAGTTAAACTAAAAACCCCCCTTTCAAAACAACCGTATATGTGTCTAAAACGTTTTTGGCATAATCAATTAATTAATCTGTATCCCTGAGGACACGAACCCTACTTCCATTTATACTATTTTTAGTGTGTTTAGTGGGTTTATATTATATTTATTTGCTGGATTCGACACCCAACAGTGGCCGTTGGTGGTAGGTGGCAGCAAAGATGGCGGTTGGTGGCGGCGGCGACGGTTGGTGGTGGCGTCGACGATGGTGGTGGGCGGCGGCGACGAGTGGCGTTGGTGGTTGGTCGTAGCTGTGGGTGATAATGGTGGCGAGTGGGTGGCGGCGGCGGTGGCTGTTGGGGTGAGGTGGTGGCGGGTGGCGGCGATGGCGTCGGTGGTGGTGGGTTGTGGCGAAGGTTGTGGGTTGTGGTGTTGTTGATGAATGGTGCAAGATGGGATGGAATGAAAAAAAAAACATGGGGGGGTGGAATGAATGATTTTGAGGGAATGGAATGCCTTTTGGAATGGGTGATTCCATTCCATTGACCAACCAAACACTCTTTTCTTCATCCCTTCGTAATCACTCATTCCATTCCACCTCTCATTACTGCATACCAAACACTACCTTAGTCTTGGTTTGCGAGTGGGACTCAATCACTATGGGATGTTAGCGATCGAGTCCTGGGGTAGCGATTGAAGTTCAATCACTAAGCATGGTCTTTAGCGATTGAACTCATCACCTATAAATAATCGAAACCCCCATTCGCTGTAGAACTTTGAACATAACAGAAAGAGAGAGAGAGAGAGAGAGAGAGCGATTGAGCGAGTGAGTGTCTGTTTGTGCATGTAGGTTTGATAGGAGATCCGATGTGATCTCTTAATCTTCAACTTTGATGTTAACTCTTTCGGTAATACTAATATGTGTCAGTTCGTTAACGTCTGCGTATTCCGATTAGAGTTCTTATCTCAAACTTATTGTTTATATCAAATTTAATCATTTATCTATGAAAATCTCGATCCTACAACTGGTATTAGAGCGGGTACATGTTCTGATTGACCTGAACAATCTAATTAGATCACCATGCTCTTGATACGTGGTTGAATTTGGTGAAATTGTTGAAAAATTGAATACATCGGGTTTTGTGAACATCAAGAACTGTTTTTGAATTAATTCGGATAAAAATGTGTTTCAAAAAATTGATAAGTTAGGATTGTTGTTCTTGTGATTCTGAGTCCATTGATCGTTTTTGCATCAAATTTGACTGTGTTTTGAGCGATTTCACGTTTTCGGCCGGAGAAAACCACCGAAAGTGTAACTGCCATCGAAGCTTGTTCAGGTCTCATTCGCTAAGGTGATCCTGCGATTGGAGCTCATTCGTATCAAACATTTTAGCGATTATGTCTCATTCGCTCAATATCTATTAGTGATTAATCCTATTTGTTTGTGTCATATCTCTTTTGCTAATGAGGGTCCTCATTCGCTAAAACTGTTGCTCAGTCGCTAAGCACAATGTTCATTCATTATATGAACTGCTTTTAATGGCTAAAGAGTCACATTGATTTAAGAACCTTCATTCGCTAATGTATCTCAATCGCTAACGGTCTTGCATTCGCAGACAATCTTCATTTCCTAAGGAATCTTCATTGTCATATGGTATTAGCGAATTTGATGGGTTTGTTTTATTCAAAAATCAAGCTAAGGATAATGTAACCAAATCTAATTTTGTGAGGTAGTATGCTTGAATGATAGATAATTGAATGATCAATGAATAAAAGGTAAATGATCAATGAATAAAAGGTAAATGACAATGAACACAAGGATTTGTACGAGGAAATAGCCCTTCATTTTTAGAAGATCTCCGGCATAAAAAACCTTGGATAGTGAAAACTATCACTATCAACTATATTGAATAACAAACATTACGACTTCGGATGATATTGAGCTTGTTACAACTGAGTTCTAGTGTTATTGTTTGAGATCAGTTTTTCGAGAGTAGCAAAATGTGCAAGTGTGTGTCTAATCAAGCTCAATATCCCTCGTATACATTCTAGTTTAGCTAGTAAGTAACTAAGCGAAAATGAAGGAAGCTCCCACGTTCACCCCATAACGGCTACATGCCTTCAACTCTTGCGACTTAGAGAGCATATTCCCCGATATTCCAGCATTGACTAGGTTCAAGTCGTTATACACTTACGAATACTAGTTTAAACAAGGATACAATTGTTAGTTAATGTGAACAATAATTATGGATCCGTGATCCTCAGACTGCCTGCACCATCTGTAAAGGATATGTGATCCAGGCCAATATAAGGATATGTGATCCATAGTTATAAAAATTAACCCCTAACAGGTTTTGTGTTCAAGCTGATCCGTTTCGAGGTGTTCACCCGATGTGTTATCCAGACACAAATATCATCTAGAAAAAATATTTTTGGGAAATTTTCTTAGACAACTTTTATGAAAATACAGAATTAGGGGATGATTGTTTTGGAAAAATTTGGAAACATATTTTCCGAGACTTCACGCGTTTGGTTTTTAACGTTGAACTCATTTGTTCCGGAATGTGTTGGATCGGTTTGTGATAATGAAGATATGCGTAATTGAAATTTTTAGGGTAGTTAAGGGAACCGAAGCGTAAAATGGTATTTGTGGATTGTTCATTGGTGGATGATCAGTGTTCCGGATTTGATGTGTGAAGTGGTATGGTCCCAGATCTCGCGTCAGCATGACCGCGAATGACCATGACCCTTATCAAAAACCTCCACCAGCAATAAACTCACCTGTATCCGCGTGGTCACACGCGAACACAGCGGTCCAATCTGTCTAGTGATGAGAAGACTTACCTTACGGACGGAAACCAATGTTACGCATAGCGATGCGGCCCCGCACCGCATCCTATGAACATTTTCGTCACGACAAGGGATCTGGACAACAGAAACAGTCACTAAGCGGCGATGCGGCATGACACCGCATCCCGCATAAAATCATGGATGGAACAACCAACACGGGAACAACATCAATGACCGCAAACAGCGATGCGGCCTGGCACCGCATCCTGCCTACAAAGCAAGTGGGTCTGACACCACATTGCAAATGGCACTGGGAACAGTCGCCTACAGGCCCACGTGTATACAACAGTCTGACACCACAGCAGGACGTGGCATCACCACCGTAACCGACAGGTCTGACACACCTGCAAATAGTTGTGCGATGTCAGGCTAGCTACTCAACTACCCTCCTTCACTCATCGGCTATAAATACTCACCCCAAACCAGGTTTGAGGTATCACTTCTCAACTCTCTCAATACTACTACTACAATGACACTTTGCTTCCCAAGCAAACTACAGATTCTCACGCCGGAGAGTGGTAATAAGGAGCACCCCCCACCCCATCCTCCTTGTTACGAGTCACGGTTTGTTTCCTTGTGCAGGAAACCCACCACCATACGATCCAGCCGGCGATCCTCGGAAAGAAGGGATTAACCCTCTTGACGAGACCAGTGAGTTAACCCACAAGGTTAACCATTGTTTCATCATTGGCGCCCACCGCTACTCTTAGCACTTTTTTCCGACCATCCCTTTCTCTCCAAAGATCATGTCTGATCGTCAAAACAACACTACCGGGGATAACCTAAACCCCGCAAACCAAGGGCCTGCGGTAACCATTCCCCTAGCCCCAAATGCTGAACACATTGGCACATCAACGCAAGGGGACGCATCCCTTACGTTTGGACACGATTTATCACAGTACGCTCCTGTGATACCTGCAGGCATGAACCTTCATGCCTGGTACGACCAACAAGCAGCTATGCTAGCTGCAACATACAACAGAGCTTGCGCAGAAGCGCAAGTATCTGCGGGGCCTACCCCAGTACCGCACACCCCTGCGGGCCGTACTTTACAGTACGACGGCAGGGCCCCAACACATCCGGCCTCCAGAAGCAGGCACGAAGATCGCGGTTCCTCTTACTGCGATGTCCGCACACTTGATGAGGACAACTCCTCGTATGGGTCCCGCCACAGGAGCCATATACAGAGCCGCCTAGGCCCACATGGCGAAACTAGGCGACAATCTACAGCCCACCACGGCCTAGGCATTCATAGCCGACTGGGACCCCAGTCCCACCGTGAAGGGCAAGGCCACACCGATCCGGACGATGGTACATACCGTGTGGAATCCCATGCCACCAGCAGCAGACCGGGAGGACGCAACTACGTTCCTCCCACTCACCCCCGCACTACTTACCTCCGCGCTGCAAAGCATCACCGCGGACAACCCTACAGGCCGAAATCTGCGGCCGAAAACTCTAAGTTCGTCCCAGAAATCTCCCACGCCGATGTCACCACCACAAAATTCCCATTAAACATTGGGAAATACAACGGTTCGACCGACCCAGATGATCATAACAACATCTTCGTCGGCGCCAGGTGCAATGGTAGGTGGGATGAACCCACCTGGTGCCATTTTTTCCCACAGACCCTAACAGGTCTAGCCAGGGCATGGTTCGATTCTCTACCACCAGGGTCACTGACCTCATTCGAGGACTTACAAGAAAAATTCCTCGCACACTTTAGCCAGCAACGACGCCATGAACGTGATTCCATGGACGTCATGAACATCTGGCGCAGGGATAACGAATCGCTTGAAGCGTTCGTTGTCCGTTACAATAAAGAATGCCTAGAGATAGGCGATGTCGCAGACCAAATGGCGCGTAACCATTTCATTGTTGCCGTTAAAGACGAGCAAATGGTTATGAATATCTCTGGCAAAGATGGTTTGCCTAAGAAGTGGGAAGATGTCATGGCTGCAGTCAAGACATACGCCCAGACTCAGCGGTCTCTCAGACCGCACATGGCAAAGGCACAACCCCAAGCGGAAGGCTAGTCTTCCCGCCAAGAGCCCAAGCGCAGCAATAAGCGCAACCGGGACACATGGAATCGTGGCAGCGATTCCAGACCATATGTCCCACGCAACAACCAGCCCGATGCAAGGGCTACAATCAACGCCCAGCGTGAAAACCGGGCATCGAAGAAAGAGTCTCGGGACCGCAGCTGGACCGAGATCAACCAGTCACCAAGCGACGTCCTCCTTACGGACGCACAATTCCTGCGACCGGCCCAACCGATGAAATCCAAAAAGAACCAGGATCTCGCACTCTACTGCGAGTATCACAAGGACAATGGCCACACAACAAACAGCTGCATCAGTCTCCGACTGGAGATTGAGCGTGCCCTAAAAGAGGGGAAACTGCAACACCTGTTGACAGGCGCACAAAAAGCTACCAAGCGCATCACTCCCCATAACGAGGGTACCTCCACGGGAAAGAGGACCATGTACGTAGCCTCTACCCACATGATCAATGGAGGAAAAGGAAGGCCGCGCAAGGCGGCAAGAAGACCGGACAATGACTGGAAAGACGAGCAAGTCGTCTTTCCAAAAGTCTGAGGCGGCCCGCGCGATAGACGCGCCGTGGTTATCACAGGCCACCTGGCTCACTACTGCACCGAGCGATTGTTCATCGACCCGGGCAGTACATCCGATATTATATACGAGCAATGCTTCAACCAGTTCATTCAAGAAGATAAAGATCGACTACAGCCAGCGGACTACCCATTGGCCGGGTTTGCAGGAGAAACCGTATTCCCCCTGGGCCAGATTACCTTTCCTGTGCGCCTCACCAACGGGAGGCACACAAGAACGGAGGAGGTAAACTTCATGGTTTTACCGCACACCTCCAAGTACGACGTACTTCTCGGGAGAGAGTCCCAGGGAGACTTCAACATGATCACATCCGTCCCTCACTCTACCATTGGTTTCCCAACCGAGTCGGGGGTCACGATAATATACGCCCGGAGAGAAGTTATGTCTACGGACGACCTGCGTCCAGCCAAGGTAGCAAGGCCCACCCCCAACACACAACCAGAAAAATGGGTGCTTAACGCAAGACACCCAGAGCAAACGGTCACGTTGGGCCATGCCTTGTCACCCACCATCAGAGCGCGCCTGAAGCAACTCCTCTTCAGGAACCAAGATATTTTTGCATGGACACCCGCAGACATGGCAGGGGTGCCACGCGAAATCGCGCAACATTTCTTGAATACCATGCCAGGTATCAAGCCGGTGATCCAAGGCCAACGCCACCTTGGATCAGCAAAAAACGCGGCGATGGAAGAGCAGGTACAGGAACTGCTCTCCGCAGGTATACTGCGGGAAGTCAAATACCAGACTTGGTTGTCCAACCCAGTCATGGTAGAAAAACCAGGCGGGGGCTGGCGCATATGTGTCGATTACAAAGACCTCAATAAGGCCTGCCCCAAGGATTGTTACGCACTTCCAGAGATCGACGAGAAGGTCGACAACCTCGCACCATTTCGATGGAAGTGCTTCCTCGATTGTTACAAAGGCTACCACCAGGTACAGATGGCAATCGAAGATGAAGACAAAACGGCATTCCGCACTCTTACCGGGAACTACGATGAAAGAAATGCAACGACTAGCCGGCAGGCTAGCCGCACTAAACAGATTCTTAGCCAACCACGCAGCAAAGTCATACCCTTTCATCAAGACCCTGCGGAGCTGCCTAAAAAAGGAACAATTCCAATGGACCGCAGAGGCCGAAAAAGCCTTCCGGGAGATGAAAGAGTGTTTGATCCAACTCCCAACTCTTACCGCACCACGAAAAGAGGAGCCACTTATTTTATACCTTTCTGCCGCGGACAACGCGGTAGGCGCGGTACTCATAGTGGAGCGGGAAGGAGTCCAAACACCGATCTACTACATCAGCAAAATGCTCAACGACCCAGAGACAAGGTACTCCATCATGGAGAAATTGGTACTGGCACTAGTGCACGCATCGAGACGTTTACGACGTTACTTCGCAAACCACGTCATCACAGTGTTAACCAACTACAGGATCGGCCCGATCCTATCCAAACCCGACATCTCTGGGAGGTTAGCAAAATGGACAATCGAGCTGGGCGCACTTTCACTGAACTATAAGCCGCGCCCCGCAATCAAAGGCCAGGTCTTGGCTGATTTCGTTGCTGAAGTACCAGCAAACCGCATTCAAGAATGTGAAGAAGAACAAAACCCTACATCACCACCATCCTCCGCAGAAACCTGGGCACTATATACAGATGGTACATCCAACGAAGATGGTGCTGGCGCAGGTCTGCGACTTGTCAGCCCCGATGGCCAAGAGCTAACCTACGCAATCCGCCTCGATTTCAAGAGCACGAATAACGAAGCGAAGTATAAGGCTCTACTGGCAGGGCTGCGTTTGGCAGTCAAACTCGACGTCAAACATTTGGAAGCACACGTCGACTCACTACTGGTTGCAGGGCAGATACGCGGTGACTATGCCGCAAAAGGGGATATCATGATCCTCTACCTCGAACAAGCCTTGCAACTGAAATCAAGGTTCACCTCCTTCAATATTCGCCATATCAACAGGAGTGATAACAAACCTGCGGATGCACTATCAAAACTTGCATCCACCAGCTTCCAACACCTGGCAAAAGAGGTACGCATCGAGATTCTGCAAAATCCTTCAGTACCCCTGCGCCAAGTCAACGTCATCCAGTATGGTACAACATCCTGGATGACACCGATAATTGCATACTTACAATCAGGTGTTACTCCCGAAAGCAAGGCGGAAGCACGCAAGCTACAATACAAAGCGTGTCATTACCAAATGGGAGACGATATCTTATACGGTAAATGATACCTAGGGCCACTCCTACGATACGTCAACCCCCAAGATGCCACATACCTTATCAAAGAAATTCACGAGGGAATATGTGGCATACACGCAGGCCCACGCATGGTCGTGGCCAAAATCATGAACGCCGGGTACTATTGGCCCGGCATGCACCTGGACGCAGTTAAAGTCTTACGCAAGTGTTTCAATTGTTAGCGACATGATCCCAAGACCTTGCGTCCCAAGAACAACCTGATCCCCGTCACCACCGCATGGCCTTTCCAGATATGGGCAATTGATGTGGTGGGACCATTCCCAGACGCACCAGGTGCAATGAAATTTATCATAGTGGTTGTTGATTACTTTACAAAATGGGTAGAGGCAAAGCCACTTGCATCAACCACCGCTATGATAACAAGGAAATTTGTGTGGGAACATATCATCTGCCGTTTCGGCCTACCAATGTGCATCGTCACCGATAACGGTACCAAGTTCGCCGCCGATGACTTTCAAAAATGGCTAAAGGAGCTAAACATTGAACACATATTCTCCTCAGTGGCGCATCCGCAAGGGAACGGCCAAGTCGAGAGTATCAATAAAAGCTTAGTCGAAGGCATCAAAGCACGGTTAGGAACAGCCAGACGCGACTGGGTTGATGAACCCCCAAGTATTTTATGGGCTCACAGGACAAGCCCAAAAACAAGCAACGGTGAGACACCCTTCAGCCTGGTCTATGGCACTGAAGCGATGATCCCCGCGGAAGTAGGCCTCCCTTCACCTAGAATGTTGGCTATCAACAAGATAGACAACAATGAGGAACGCAGGGTTGACTTGGACCTCTTGGAAGAAAGGCGCGAAAACGCTGCCATCAACGAGGCCAAATACAAAACCAAACTTGAAAAGTACTACAATGCACACGTTCGCATTTGTACTTTCAACCCGGGAGACTACGTCCTTCGTGACAATGAAGCATCTAACGCGGAACGCCCAGGGAAACTTGCCCCCAAGTGGGAAGGACCCTACCTCATCCAAGAGGTCCTGGGCAAAGGCGCGTATAAACTTCAAACATTAGAAGGCGAAACGATCGCACGCACATGGAATGTACAACAGCTTCGACGCTGCTATATGTAAGCCATGTTTTTTACATTCACCATGTAACCTATCGGGCCACAGGCCATTTGCAAATAAATAAATAGACGATTCAATGCAATATTGTTTATTTATTTCTATTACAAATGCGTGTTCCACTCTGCGGTATCTACAAAAACAGATTAGCCAAATCCTCATTTGTGATACCCACACAGAGTGGTAACCACACGCAACTACTATAATAGGCCAGCAATGACAACACTGTTTGTCCGACCAGACACAGTTCTTCATACTTACTTGCATATCACCTAGATATGCAAAAGGCAATTATAGATTTAGTGTTACTCACAGTAACATTAAACTCATACAAATTCAAACATGCAAGTAGTAAAAACACTTGTACAAATTGAACAGAACAATTCCGTATATTCAAAAAATTCCTACACCTACGCGGTGCACAAGGAATTTACATAAAGTTTTTTGACATTTACATAAGGAAACAAAAAAGGCACGCAGGCCAGCCTAGTCTTTCTTTGTGCCGCTGGATCCCTCACCATCCTTGCCCACCACAGTAGGTTTTTCCTCATCTTCTTCATCAGCGTATAACACTCGCAAGCGGTCCACATCGTCCTCCACTTCTAGACACTTTTCAAGATCCTCAAGACCGGAAAGGGTTGTTTCGTTGTACGCGGCAACCACAACATCAAGAAGCGCTTCAGTATCCACACCGTGGAACCCGGATCGCTCATCAGTATATCGGCCCTGGGCCATAACATTCATATGGCCAATGCAACGATTATAGCCAGCTTTAAAACCAGTATCCCGGGCACGCTCCTTAATCTCATTAACACCTGATACATTCTTAGGTGCGTCAAGGATGGCCGTAACAATCTGCGAAACAAGAATACAAAGGTTATCAAAGGCAAACCTACAACAAAAATAACAAAGGCAACAGATACTTACATGCCCAATCCCGCGCATACGCATCCATTCACGGTCTGCCCTGAGCAGCTCAAGTGACGAAGCAAGGCTATCTCTAGCCTCTTCAGCCTCTCTTGCCCGTGCGTCAGCTTCAGCAGCACGAGCCGAGACCTCCTCAATAGCGGCCCCCCGGGTCTGCACTTCATCCTTTTTTCAAGAAGAACACAAGTATACAAATATTATCAACATACTTGTGAGACACACGCAAATTCAAAGGAAAAAAAGATTTATACCTGAAGGCCCAAGATAGTTTTCGATAAATTGGTACGATCAACATTTGCCCCTTCAAGAGCCTTTGCAGCGCGAGCCCCCGCCTCCTTGGCCTCTTCAAGAGCCTTTGCAAGGCGAGCTTCCGCCTCTTTGGCCTCTTGGGCAGCCGCAACTGCTGCTGCCTTCTCTTTAACCAGCGCAGCATTTGCTGCCTTAGCATTAACAAGCTCCTGGCGAACACGAAAGAGAGTTTCATTCTGTTTGGCCCAAGAGTCTTTCCAAGCCTTCCGCTCATTAGAAAGTGTCTCGCGCTCATTAGAAAGAGATTCTTTCCAACTCTTGCGCTCAGTGGAAAGCAGTTTTGCAAGGGTACGAACCTGTTTAAGCTCAGCAGTTGCAGCCCACTCTTCAGTCTGCTTACGCTTTTCAAACGCAGCCCTATCCCTTTCAAGCTGCTCGGAACCCTCACGTGCAGCCTTCACCAACTCCTCAGCCTCGGCACGCAAGCGCACATTCTCCTCCTCCCTACGCCCCAACACCTTATAATTTTCCATAATGGCATTGGCCATTACGGAACTCCCAACAAGCATGGAGGAGAGTTGGTTAATCTGGGCTTCAGTTGGTAAGGCACGGGCCCGGTTGACTTCAAATGGGGTGCCCAGACCACCCAAAATCTCCCTACACGCGGAGGGGTCAGCATAAATATCATCCCCTTGCATCACAGACCATGGAGGGCGGTGATAGGTCATGGCGGTGTCTTCAGTATAAGTGCGGTAATAAAACTCCAATTCAGTCTCTTCAGGCTTAATAGGAGTTTCTTTAACACCCGCATCCCCTGAAGCGGAACCAGAAGCCTTCTCAGTAGCGGGGGATTTCTTGCTTCCGGTATAACCAAACTTCAGGTGAAGCTCCTCAGTATCCTCTGGGGTGATAACATTATCATGGGAATCCACCGTGTCATAGATCTGAGACGCAGGTCCCTTCTCAGTATCCTCCTCCCGCACAGAGGGCTCAGACGTAACAACCTTATGAAACCCCACATCCGCAGCAGTGTCATGCGGGGGATGAGGAGGAGCATCAAAGATGGAGAACCCTTCATCTTGGAGTTCTGTAATCAAAGCAAAACATACGTTAAACTACAAGTACAAACACAAAATACTTGTCCAAGTTACGCATTACGTACCAGGAACAACCACAGGCTTCTTTTGTCCCACAAAAGCCCCGCGTCTGGTCTGAATCTTCGGTTTCTTTTTCTCACCAGCACCAATAGCTTTCCCTGCTTTTCTCTTCTTCTCATCAGCAGGTTTGGAACCCGCAGTGGTTCCACCTGTGGCCGCACCAGCACCTGGAACACCCAAGCCCTCAAGGGTGTCAGATACTACCACGTAATCGGTATATCTGCCAAAATGAGAACGAGAGATACCTGCTGCATGCGGAACCAATGGCGGAACAAAAGGAGCCTCAGGTTTCTTCTTGCCGCGACCCCGCACGGGTTTATCCACTTGCTTCTTCTCTACATGCTTTTTGGGAGCACCCTTTGACTCAAACTTACCAAGGGCCCCAAGAGTACCTGCATGTAGAATATCAGCAACATGAAACTTATAAGGCAAGAAAAGAAGGCTATGAATTATACCTTTGCCCTGCGGCAGGGGTGCATTCATTGCCTCGAGTGTAGGAACGCGGAAGTTATGGAGAAGGGTCAAATTAAAACCTGCACCTTCAGCAGTCTTGACAATATCAACCTTGCCAGTAAAGGTTGGATCAAATATCTTCCACAGCTCAACAACAACTTCTGATCACACACGTTCAAATTAATAACAAACAAGGGAATAATGAAACCGCACAAGAGTAAGAACACTTACCACCAGTTTTCTCCCGCACAACGGGCATGCTTATCGGCCCTAGTCAATAACATCCGCAGCATCCACAACTCAGTGTTCTTCAACAGCCTATGCTCAATAGTCCTCAACCGTGGGAACCACTCCGCATTCTCCGCATTAGGAATGGCAATATCCTCCGCAGGGATAGGCTCATTAACATTCCGCAAAGTCATGTTGAGAACAACCGCGACAGCTTTAACATAGAAGAACTTGCTCTTCCACTTTGTAATACCCTTGGGAGGGGTCATCAACTTGGTACTTCCGTACCGTTCTCGGAAAGAGAAGAACCTAGTGTTCACCGTCAACTGATAAAACCCCCGGAAATTATCAACGGTAACCGGCAAACCAAGGGCACGAAAAGTTGATTCAAAGTGTCTAATACGAATAAACCCAAAAGGACTCATCTGGGAGATATGGACCTTGTAATACTCCAACAACTCAGCAACAAAAACGGTCAATGGTAAACGAAGGTTACCATCGATGAAAGAATCGGCCCACATGGTAACATGACCGGCTGGAGCACAAGCACCGGTGTCACCGTCTTGGGGATAAACAGCCCCAAACTCGGAGGGCATCTGTGTACTGATCATCAGTTGGTCGAACGACGCTTTCGACCACTTCAAGGGTGGCAAGCCACCACCAGGGGCACTACCACCATCATCTTCTTCTTCCCCGGCCACCGGAGAAGAAGTTTCAGGGTTTTCACCCTCCACATTATGTGGGTTAGATGGTTCAGCCATCAAGAAATAAAGATAAAGAAGGAAGAAGTATGGGTTTGCAAGAAACCTCAGAGAAGAACCGGAAATACAGACAGATTGATCGGAGAAGACAAAGATAACACTCTTTTTCACCGGAGAAATTTTTGAAATTTGAACAAAGTGAGGAGAAACCAAACGGTTTCCCCTTATATACTCATCGCAATTAATTCGATGGAGTAACCGACTTACAAAGTTCAAAAAGGGCCACTTACGTTTCGCCACGTGTTCAGCGACTTTTCAGCTGACGGTTATCACGCGCGCGTGGCCGCCCACGCGCCTGACAGAAAAGACCTTTACACTACTTGCTACAGTGCAGTTATGACCTCGGTTAGTGCAAACGTCCTTTCAGACCATCACATGTCAGAATTCTACCAACTCTCAACAACCAACACGTGCCATCAGCCACGTAGACAACACAAAAGCGACAAACATTATCCAAACTTAAGCGGCATGCGGTTTCTCTGGTTTACCGCACCATAACCCATACCGCATGTCGTTTTTTACATACCCCTCAAAAAAGGCAAAAATATATATCTTTAAATTATATAAGGGGGTATAAGCAATAACCGCACATACCCACATGCACACGTGGAATATGCGGAGAGGACACACACCAACCCGCACAGGTGAGTCAGATACTCAGAACCAGCATGGTTCTTTGGACTGCGAAAACCGCTTCTCAGGATGCGGTAAACCGCACCCCATGTAAGCTTCTTCAAGCTTCAAAACCCTCATTTCTGGTTCATAACCACAGAGGCAACGCAAACAGCTTCTCCTTAAGGAAAAGGACAAGTATGCTGAGCAACCACACATCAGCAACCTTGTCTCCTGAACCTTCAAGAGCTACGTCCAGGCTACAAGACTTCTAGAAGCGAGTTCTTTGCTGCAAACCGCAAACCACTCGTGAGTAGTTACTACAAACCCCAACTATGCGAACGGTAGCTACGGAAGAGCCACAACTAAACCACCACGCGGAGGAGCAAAGCTACTTCAAGGAAAACTGCTTTTCAAATAAACATGAAGGAAAGTGGCTACAAAACGAATGCGGAAGAGTTTCAACCAACTTCCCAAATATCTAACATATTCTCCGCCGGCAACACGACTTAAAGGAAAGCTACTTCCCACCAAAGCGTGAAGGAAAGTAGCTCCAGAACAGTGGTAACAAGTCTGCTTATGACTAGTTACCCACCTATGGACCGCATAGAATAAACAATGGTGGGCATAACCCTGCCTATGACCATGTTTATCTGCCCATAGTTCAGATTCACATTGTTCGACCAAACACGGCCAACAATGACGCAACTACCCCACGTTCCTCAAACAAACATGACCAACAAGGTGCGGCAACGAGGTAACCGCAAAGGACGTGCGGTTACTAGAGAGCTAAGCCTCAGAGGACGTGCGGTTACTTGAGAGATAAACCGCAGAGGACGTGCGGTTACTAGAAAGCTTAACTGGAGAACACGAACACCCCACAAAACAGGGATCATCATTGCATGTCCAGTTGCTGAACATAGAGCTTGGGCAAAGTACGTACAACTTTGCACTAGCTGACACAGAGGTTACAAATAGTGTGACGAAGACGTACATCTTACGTCACGATCTATAAGGTTGGTTCGAACCCTGCTAACACCTTCAGTCACCGTCTCAAAGGTTGGTTCGAAACACCAACAGGTGGCTGATGACATCAAGAAAAGGTAGACTAAGAGTCAAGTCCTTGGCTGAGAATTCCGCATCAGACGGAACTTGCTCACCGGATATCCTTCTCAAAGGAAGGAACAATCCACTCGAAAGGCCTACTACTTACTGAAAGAAGGAGCCATCCGCATGGCCCATATTTAACCTTCTAGACAACATAGTCCAGTATCCCTCCCACATCCAACTTGCATAAGGAAGGAACACTAGACTGGGGGGACTTGAAGGGGTATGGTCCCAGATCTCGCGTCAGCATGACCGCGAATGACCATTACCCTTATCAAAAACCTCCACCAGCAATAAACTCACATGTATCCGCGTGGTCACACGCGAACACAGCGGTCCAATCTGTCCACTGATGAGAAGACTTACCTTAAGGACGGAAACCAATGTTACGCATAGCGATGCGGCCCCGCACCGCATCCTATGAACATTTTCGTCACGACAAGGGATCTGGACAACAGAAACAGTCACTAAGCGGCAATGCAGCATGACACCGCATCCCGCATAAAATCATGGATGGAACAACCAACGCGGGAACAACATCAATGACCGCAAGCAGCGATGCGGCCTGGCACCGCATCCTGCCTACAAAGCAAGTGGGTCTGACACCACAGTGCAAGTGGCACTGGGAACAGTCTCCTACAGGCCCACGTGTATACAACGGTCTGACACCACAGCAGGACGTGGCATCACCACCGTAACCGACATGTCTGACACACCTGCAAATAGCTGTGCGATGTCAGGCTAGCTACTCAACTACCCTCCTTCACCCCTCGGCTATAAATACTCACCCCAAACCAGGTTTGAGGTATCACTTCTCAACTCTCTCAATACTACTACTACAATCACACTTTGCTTCCCAAGCAAACTACTGATTCTCACGCCGGAGAGTGGTAACAAGGAGCACCCCCCACCCCATCCTCCTTGTTACGAGTCACGGTTTGTTTCCTTGTGCAGGAAACCCACCACCAGACGATCCAGCCGGCGATCCTCGGAAAGAAGGGATTAACCCTCTTGACGAGACCAATGAGTTAACCCACAAGGTTAACCATTGTTTCATCAATGTGCATATTATGGGCCAAAACGTTAAATTTCCGCATATTCGATGGTGTGAATTAACTAAGAATTAGGGCGAATAAAATTTTTAGAATTTGTTAATTCTTTGGAAATTCCGTAGTTCAGGTTGTTCATCAAACTAAATTCCTAGTCTTTATGAAGTTGGTTTTGCATAGCATACTAGCAGTTCGTTGTTCATCAAGGAGAATTCCTAGTTTTTGTGGGAGCTTTCATCGTCGATCATTGGCAGAACCGTGATTGGGTTTGATCATGATGGATCACATTGGAAAAGACTACATAATTGATATTCAACATATATATTTTTTTCTTTGAACTAACTTTTAGGGGAATTATGACGTTTGAAGAACGTAGTGCATTACCAATCGTTTTTCATGGAGAGGGCTACATAAGTGACCTTAGATTAAATAATATACTACAATCAAACTAACTATTTGGAATAATGATGTGACAGGGGATCTTATTGGATTACTAGAGGATTGACTAATCCGGATATGCTTATTTTGAAGGGGAAGTCTGATAAAGAAAGCTTTGAGAATTTGATTTTGCTGTGAAAATTCGAGTCAAAGTTTCCGTATACCCAGAGCATCAGTCAAGAGGGAATCTGTTGACGCAATAGGGTTGTCATCAACATATTAGTGACTGAAGTTGCATGATATTCAACATAGTATTCGACAATAATGGCCAAGGAGGAGTTTGTTAGTGAATTTTGGTGTGTCCGTCCTTGTTTGTATAGGCTAGGTTTAGTCATTTGTTGAATTAGTGGGTTAAACGAATAAACGAGATTCCAATTGCTAGGAATATTAGCGATAGGAAGGCCATTCACTGAACTAGATCAGCGAAGGAGCTCATTCGCATAGATGTTGTTAGTGAATGTCTACCATTCGCTAGTTAGGTTTTAGCAAATGGGAGATGGAATTATAAATAGGAGTTTATTCGTTAGTTTCATGATAACAGAGGGATGAGTCTAATGATCGAGTGTGTCTGTGTGTAAAGTTTGAGAGGAGATCACATGCGACCTCCCAGTCTTCAACGTCAATATGTAAACACTTTCAGTATAATACATATGTGTCAATTGGTTAAACGTTTACGTACCGATTTTTTAATAAGTTGTATCAAACATGTAGATAGTATTATATATGAGGATTGGTAATGAAATGGTCTTGAAAGTTGTATGCTAAATGTAGCGTTTGACATGAAATACATCTATATATGTTGATATTTTTGGTCAATTTGTTAAACACTTTTGGTATAAACACCTTACCTGATGTTTAGGGCTTTCATTCAGTTTGGTAATGAAATGGTCTTGAAAGTTGTTCATCTCAAACTTATATTTCATCAGGGTCTGCTCTGGGGAGGGCCAGGTGGCCGATAAAAGCTAAATAAAAACACGCTTAACTACTCAAATAATTAAACAATTAATTAAAAAAGCCCAATAATGAAAACCCAATACAAATTTATAACATTTATTTTGTCTTATTATGGTCTTTTATATATGATTATTGAGTTTGTATTACAGGTGCCAACCCTTTTTACTCGTCAAGGGCGCTAAAAGTTTTGAGAATTCTCAGAGACAGCCTTGCTAAACATTCACACACACGTTCTTCAATTGGGGGATTTTATTGTGCATAAGGAATCTAATCATGGAAAAGACATAACTAAACGATAATTACCGTTCATTAAATATACATACAATATTCATTAGATTTAAAGATATATATTATGAATTCTTTAACTCAATCTTTGTCTTCGGCTAGAAGAAGACTATACACACCTTTGAAGGTTGAACAATTTCAATTATTGAGTTTTACTATATTTACCTTCAATTATTTTTAATTCTTGAATTTCCCTCATACCAATGATACAGACACATACTTATAATGATTTTGTTAAAAATGTGACCACCCTCAATTTAGCCAGTTCTTTAATAAATTTTAATGAATTAACACATTTAGTCCTAGAACCAGTGAAACTATTTACTAATATTCTTGAACCAGTGAAACTATTTACTAATATTCCAAATCTTGAATTAGTTCAACATTTCAAGTTTGACTGTTTTAGTCATATGGAATACACTAAAGTCTTTATATTTACTAAATTTATTGAACATCACATTTTAAGTTGCTAGTATATCTGTAAAACTTTTACATCACATTTAGCTTATCCATTGTGTGTCCATTGGCTTATCATGTCTGTGCGTGTATCGTCCACTTGTGTGATCGTTTGATTAGTTGCTACCATAGACGTTAGGAGTCATGCTTATTCCTTGAGACCGTGTTTGGGGACGAGGAGTGCGAGGAAATGGAAAAAGGTGTATAGTTTATGTTTAACTTCATGGAATGTAGGAACCCTAAATGGTAAGTAGTTGGAGTTGGTAGATGTGCTTAAACAACATAGGATACAAATATCATGCATTCAAGAGACTTGGTAGAAGGGACAAAGAGGGACCAAGTGCTATGTGAACAAGTTGTGGTATTTGGGGTTAGATGGACCGGGGTGGGCTTTCTAGTGGCTAAAAACCACATAATAATGTGATGGAGGTAATAGAACACAATGCTGGGATTATGGTGTTAAGGTTAGTACTAGGTGTAGAGGTAATGGCAATGGTTTGCGCTTACTCACCACAACTAGGTCTAGGGGATCATGAGAAGGGAGATTTTTTGGATTGTCTAGATGTAGTAGTGAGAGCCATACCTAGGGAGGATATAGTTTGTATAGAAGGCAATTTAATGGCCATTGAGGGTCATATGGTTCTGTAAGTAACTAAATTCAAGTACTTAGGATATTTTTTTCCAAAGGATGAGGAGATAGATAGTGATTTAGCACACCACATACTGGCTGGATGGTGTAGGTGGAGAGCACCCACTAGGGTTTTGTGCGACAGGAGGTTCCTAACTAAATTAAAGAGAAATTTTTATAAATTTTCAATTAGACTTGATATGTTATATGGGACTGACTGTTGGGCCACCAGAAAGACACAAATTCACCAGATGGAGGTAGCAAAGATGAGATGCTGATGTTGAGGTGGATGTGTGAGCACAAAGATTAGCGTGGATAAGAAATGAGGTTTTTAAGAAAAAAAGGAAAAAAAAGTGGCTAGTATATCGTATAAAGATTGTTTGGGCATGTGAAGAGGAGAAACACGATGATTGTCACACCCCAACCGATGGCGGAATCATCGGGGCGCGACACTGAGCGAAACAGATTGTCCAAGAGAATCCATAACAACTATTAATGTAGGATCGTTTTGAGACCCAAACGAGTCGTTTAGAAGAGTTCTTAGACAGAATCAGAGGTGGAATTCATTGATTCGGTCTTCGTTCAGCTTGTATAACACTAGAATCACTATTAACTGTCTTGTTTATTGATCTGATAACAATTTACAGGCCAGAGACACTTCGACAACACTTCGGCTTCGGAAAGTAATTTCGTACGTAATGACATGATCAAGCACCTATATATAGGAATCTAATTTCGCATGAATCAGTACATACGAAATTATGTTTAACACGAAATACCTATTTCATGCGAAATCACAGACTAATTTCGTGCGAAATTACATTCTGTAATTTCGTGCGAAATTACCTATTATCCTATTTTTGTCAGTTTTCTCGTACTTCGTGCATTCATCTTACAATGCAAAACTAAGACTCGAATGAAGACGAAGTCGACAGACGTATGCACTAACAGACTCCCCCTCGGATGTTGACGAAGTCTTCAGTGCGAGTCTTCAACATGACGACTCTTTGGTCTTGATCGGTCTTGATCACTATTTCAGCATGTTCCAGGATCTATCTCTGGCTCTAACCTCGTCAGACTCCCCCTTTCATCAAGCTGGGATTGCTATCTGGAATTAGCTATCACCTTGAGATCAAATCCTGGTTTTGACTCAGTTTAAGCTCGTCACAGGTTCTGAATCGTAGTCTGGCTTTCTGTAGCAACAGGATCAGAAACCTGACTTTCACCTACACACATCTCAATCACTCGTAAGATAAACAAATTTTAATATTTGAAAATTTTGTCAAATTTGAAACATTCAAAATTCTGATTCAAATTCATGAATCATCAAAACATTTCAAAAATTTTCTTCATCTCAAACAAACTTTCCCAAACCATCCGTTCGTCATGTTTAGCTTTGGAATTTTGAAAATCAGTTCTCCAATATCAGTTGTCGAAAATCTTTTTGTATTTTTGAATTTGAAAGAAAATGCAATAAAGAAATATATACAGACAATATTTTTGTGAGTTTGAGAAACATCACTAGCACCATTAAGCTTTTAATCGTTTTAAGTTCTAAATGATTCACATGGATTGACTATATAATTGTCCTCTTAAGCTCAATCTAAAAACTTTCGAAATGCTTACTGATACGTTAAAGTATATTCATATTGCACTAAATTCTTATCGACCCCACAATCTAAGCATATCCCCTCATCATGCAATACACTAACTCAAGTAATGCCTTTAAACTTTCATCAACTGTGATTTGTGCAAAAACAAAGCAGAATGTTTAAACATTAACAATCAGATCGATCTTTCCATACGCAGAGAAAGTCCAACGTTTAAACAAAATAAGGAAAATAAAAACAAATTGAAATTGTTTAGGCTTTAACCACCATTTCGATACTCCCGTATACGCAGAGGTGATCCAAAGCTTAAACGAAACACCAAAGAAAATAAAGCAGAACGTTTAGGCACTAACATCCAGATCGATACTCACGTATACGCAACGGATGTCCAATGCTTAAACAAAATAAAGAAATAAAACAAGTTTAAATCTTTGCAAAATGAAAACACAGAATCACAGTGATTTTTCAGCAAAGTTGTGAAAGCTCACAAACTTAACCGGTTTTATGTCCTAAGACAATCAGCGATTACCGAGCAGGTACACAATCAAGAAGGACAAAACTAAGTACTATGCTTTCAACCATGTTTCCCACTAGAACTAGGCCTTTTCTTTTAAGTTTGTATCGTTATCACAAATCTACTAATCTAGCTAAGCCTATCGTCACATCTTTAGTGAGACCGTTTATCACATTTTATCTTTTCAATTCTTTAGCGTGCTGTGATAGTCCACTGATTTTCTATCATTTCCTCTTATTCACAACAAAACTCATTTTTGCTTTTCCAATGTTTTTGACATTTTCAAATTTTCTAATTAATCTTTTTAAAATTTTCTTACTCCCCCTAAAATCAAAATATGTTTCAATTTTGATTTTCTGGGAAAATTTGAAAACAATAGACTAAACAAATAAAATGACAACATGTTACGAATTACTTCATTTCGCCATCCTCTTGGCATAAACAATCAGAACTCCCCCTTACAACAAACTAATTTCCCATTATGATTTCAAAACACTTAAGTTTGTTTTAATCAAAATGGTTTTTCCGGAAAAATTAGTTTTGTTGATTTTACCACTTGTAAAGTTGGGGTATCATCACATTGCTCTTTCAATCACATGTAGGAATTTAACATTTCCCAATTTTCACAACACTATCACTTATAGAAAAGATAAATCAAGTACAATTTAATGTCCCTGATTAATCTTGTAGATCGAAATATCACCAATGTGAATTTCTCAAGAAAGAGCCGATACCTACTCCCCAATTACCAACCTGGGAGTTCCGGCAAGTCAGGTTTTTCATTTAAAAAGATCCACCCATGCCTGACGAATCTTGGGTGTTTTTGAGTGATCGTCACTCTGTTTCTTTTCAATCTTTTGTTTTAAATTTCCGTTTGAAAATGATGGAAAACTTGCATGATCGATTGTCTTAACGGGATTATCATCTTTTATCTCAACAAATGGCTCCTCTGGTTTTGACGAACTAGATTCATCACCCGAACATCGCTCCTTTGACTTTGATAAGTCAAATTCATTGCCTGATCGTGGCTTGTCTGACTTTGATAAATCAGATTCATTGCCAAAACATGGCTCCTTTGTTTCCGAATAAACAAACTCATCGCCAGAAAATGAAAATTTCACTTTCTTTGGTTTGTTAATCACTTGATTAACCACTTTCTCTTTCTTTAATATCCCTTTTGTCCTCAGATTTGTATCTGATGAATTCGTTTTGCTTGATTTGTCACTCTTTGGCGAGCAAAACGATTTATCAGAACTGCTATCTGATTTTGCTGTTGTATCCGAGGACAAAATCTTTTCAAGATACTCCCTCGCTTTCTTCCTTTTCTTCCTCAGTCTGTCTTTCTGCCCTTGTGAAAGCTTCACTTTCTGTTCTAGAACTTTCTGTTCTTTGGGCTTTTCTTCGACTTTGATTGGTTTCTTTGTTATTTTCTGAGATTCAGCCCTCGATCTTTCCTTTGATCTCATTGGACAATCTCTTGCAATATGGCCTTTGATTTGACATTCAAAGCAACTTCTCGCCTCAAAACTCCAACTTTGGCAGTTAACAGCAATGTGTCCTCTAAAACCACAGTTGTAGCACATTCTGTTATCATACCATTCACCACTTTCATACCAAACACTTAGATCATTGCATTGTTTGGCCTTGTGGTAATCATTTCTCCTCTTGTAAGCTGGTTTTGGCTTTTGAGCACTGTGTTCAAACCTGCACCACTTATTACCAACTGTTTTTGAGTTTTGATTTTCAAATTTTTGTGATTTTTTATCATGATTGGATGATTGAACTAATGACCTTTTATTTTCTTTTTGAAAACTTTTTGAATTTTTAACACTTTGTTTTTGTTCTGCACTCTTCTTCAAAGGTTTCTGTGTTGAACATTCACCTTTTTCTGTAGATTGCAAAACAGTTTCTTGAAATTTTTCTTTTAATTTCAAAAATATTTTCTTTTTCTCATTTTTCTCATTTTCATCATCAGATTTATCATCACAATCTTCAATTTTGACTCTATCAAAATTTGTGACATCATCACTTATTGGAACTGAATTGATCGGTTTTGGACATATATAATTTGGTACTGATGACGAAGTCACAAAACTTTTCAATTTATTTTCTAACTCCTTGATTTCATTTCGAGCACTTTCAGCTTCATTTTCAAGTCGAATAATTTTCTGAAGATGAGAATTTATTGCAATTTGTTTCTCAATATTATTTAAAAAAAACAGATTTTTCATCTTCTAAAATCTTTATTTGACTTTGAAATTCCTCTTCTTTTTCTTTTAAAACTTTATTTTCCAATTTCACCCAAAAAACATCTTATTTTTCTAAAATGATTATTTTATTTTGAAGCACTTTTTCATTTTCTTTCAAATTTTTGTTTTCCAATGTCAAACTCTTTACTTCTTTCAAGAGTTTGACATTTTCTGCTCTAGATTGATCACATTCTGAGCATTTCCCAGGCATCTTTTCAACCTCAGCTTTCTTCTCAGTCTTGAGAGCTGGAATTTCTTCAACCTGTTCTTTAACCACTCGAACTTTTTCTTCAGGTTTGACTTCATCGTTCTGTGACAACATAATTGTCTCATCTTGTTCAGATGTTTCTTGATGAACACTGTCAACCTGTTTCTAGGGGTGTTCATAAAAAACCGTAACCAAATAAAAACCGTAAACCAAACCGTAATCATAACCAAATAAACCGATCCGAATAACGAATTCGGTTTTTGGTTTGGTTTCTAACCGAAACCGAATTGTGAATATGGTTTTTGGTTCGGTTTTGGATCCACATTTTATTTTTATTTGGTTTATTCGGTTTATTTGGATAACCGAATAAACCATTTAACTTAATTAATTATTAAATAAAAATAATAATATTTATAAATCTTATACAATTTATTAGCCCCAAATAATTATTTTTTTATGCAGCACAACCCAAAATACCCAAAGCCCAACTCAAACCCTCTTGTTCATGAATCTCAAACTCAAACCCTCCAAGTTTATTTTTTTTAGGGCTTAGGTTTTCTTCATTTATCTTCAGCCGATTCATATATTGTGGATGTGTTTGCTTTATTTCACAATGAGACTTTCTTGTATTCATATATTGTTAGGTGTAAAATAGTTGTGATGTTCGGAAGTTGGAACACAAATATAAATATAAATTAGGAAAAAAATTACTTACGTACAATTTGGTTAGATTTGGTTTATTTGGTTTATTTGGTTTCTATCCGAAACCAAACCGAATTGAATTTGGTTTGGTTTGGATCGGTTTGCATATTCCTTATTTGGTTTGGTTTGGTTTTGGTTTGGGTTACAAAATTTTGAAAACCGAATAAACCGAACCGAATAAACCAAATAAACCATAAACCAAACCGATGAACACCCCTACCTGTTTCTTCTCGAATTTTACACTATCTTCCACATTTGTTGCCTTTTGATTCTTCTTTTTCGCAGCTAGTTTATTTTTGAGCTTTCCAATTTGTTCTGCAAAGGATCCATTAAACATTTCAGATGAAAATAACCTCTTATAAAATTCAAGTTTTTCAAGTTCTCTACTATCGTCATCACACTCTTCATCAGATGAGTATGAATGATCAAAAACTAGAGCTCTTTCTGAAACAACTTCTGAATCTTTTTCATTCTTTTCTGAAACATCATCTAAACCCTTTTCAACTTTTTCTAAAATAATTTCTGAATCCTTTTTTATTGAAATTGGTTCTCTTGAAATTGATTTTTCGAAAACTGGTTCTTCTTCAAACTCAATATAACTCTCTTGTTGAGATACATAGTAATACAATGCAATATCTTCTTCAGTTTCCATGTTTTGGTAAGAGGTTTCACAATATCAGTCACTTTCAAACGAAATCTCTTCAAGCGAAAAACCTCCTCAAGAGAAATAACCTGCAAGACAGCTTCACACGAAATTAGCTCAAACGAAATTAGGATTTTCAAACGAAATTAGGAATTTCTATGAACCAACCAAACGAAATTTAATTTTGTACGGAATTACAAACAAATTCAAACGAAATCACAACTTTGAAACGAAATTGTAATTTCGTATGGAATATCTCAAGCGAAATTATAATTCCGTGCGAAATTAGGTGCAATTTCTAACGAAATTAATCTCAAAATGTAATTCCGTGCGAAATTATGATGTAATTTCACACGAAATTATGCTGATGTCATCATTTCGGTCAAACTTTTGTCAAATTGATCAGGTTATAGCTCGATTTTAGATCCAATTCTCTCAAGGCTTTGTTAAAACACAATTTCGCATATAATGTGTGAAATTCAAACCATTTTATCCGTTAAAACTTGTTCAATTTTGAAAAGAAGGTGTATAAGTCAGAATTTTCCAGCGAAAACAAGCTAAAAGGTAAAAACTCTTCCTCCTGAGCTCTGATACCACATGTAGGATCGTTTTGAGACCCAAACGAGTCGTTTAGAAGAGTTCTTAGACAGAATCAGAGGTGGAATTCATTGATTCGGGCTTCGTTCAGCTTGTATAACACTAGAATCACTATTAACTGTCTTGTTTATTGATCTGATAACAATTTACAGGCCCGAGACACTTTGACAGCACTTCGGCGTCGGAAAGTAATTTCGTACGTAATGACATGATCAAGCACCTATATATAGGCATCTAATTTCGCATGAATCAGTTCATACAAAATTATGTTTCACACGAAATACCTATTTCATGCGAAATTACCTATTATCCTATTTTTGTCAGTTTTCTCGTACTTCGTGCATTGATCTTACAATACAATTCTAAGACTCGAATGAAGACGAAGTCGACACACATATGCACTAACAATTAATTACCATATATTTAACATTCATATCCCATACCATAAACTTATAAGGTAAAAATAGTTAATAGAGATATTGTTCTCAAAGACAAATAACAGTTCTGACAACTCAGATTTTATTCGTGGGTTTCTAGACCACCTAACTTGATTCCATAAAAGAGCAGCAATCTTAGCATCCTAAACACCTGTCACATACGTTAAAATAAAGTCAATACACATAGTGTAAAGGTGAGTACACAAGTTTAATAGCTTATAGTATAGCGAAATTGTTTTACGCATAACCAGCATGTAACACGTAGAAATGTGAAGCTAGTAAGCTATCGACAATGAAGTATGCAACCGACATGACTGCGAGTTGTAGAATGCGCAACACATTATCACCACTGTGAAATCCCTTAACAACCCATGTACATGACAGGTGCTGGGTCCAAACTATAGTACTTTCGTTGCTAAAGTGTCAGGCAAAGAAACACTGTGTAAACATAACATACAAGCATTCATCGAGTCACGTATAACATGCGAGAGCAGTTAGCGTTAAAAGTGTTTGTGTTGTGTGTTCGATGTGATTTGATATAAGTAACGTATGTAACACCCAAAAGTGCGTTAAAGGAATATGGGTTCGAGTATACTCACATTATGTGTTTAATAATTAATCACTGCCTTGGATTGAAGGGAGCGCTTGGAGGTTAGCCTGAGTATAGAATGATAGTGTAAGCAATGAACGATGCGTAACAGTGCGTTAGGTGAGATAAGCGATCGGATGGTGAGCGGCCCGGATGACCGTCCGGATGGATGGTCATCCGGACGGATGACCGTCCGGACGGATGGTCATCCGGACGGATGACTATTCGGTCAGCTGGTCATTCGATTGAAGGAGAGTGAGTGTTTGTAAAATGTTTTGAAACTTTGAAGTTTTCGTTGTAGCATTTTGAAAAATGTGAAGTGTCTCTAATTGTCAAGTCATCCGGATGAATGGCCATTCGATCGGATGGCGATTCGAGTGGAAGTCAGATATTCCTTGAAGTTTTATCAAATTGTTTAAGTGTTGAAGTTAAAAGTCACCTGGTTGGAACAAGCGTAGGAAGCAACAGTTCCTGTCGCAGGTGAAGAATTATATTTGGGATGAGCCAGATTTGTTCTGGATTGGTGCTGATCTGATTATTAAAAGTTGTGTGCCCGAGACGGAGTTCTTGGAAGTATTACAGCACGCTCACTCGTCTCCATGTGGCGGTCACTTTAGCGGACAAAAGACAGGCCATAAAGTTCTTGAATCTGGTCTTTATTGGCCAACCATGTTTAAAGATGCATTTGAGTTTGTTAAACATTGTCCCAATTGTCAAAAGATGGGTGGGATTTCAAAAAGGGACGAAATGCCAATGCAACCAATTTTGGTTGTTGATATTTTTGATGTTTGGGGAATTGATTTTATGGGGCCGTTTCCTAATTCGAATGGTAACCTGTACATCTTAGGGGCGGTTGATTATGTTTCAAAGTGGATTGAAGCAATTTCCACTAAGACGAACGACCATACCGTAGTTTGCAAGTTCGTCCATTCAAACATTTTTTCTAGGTTCGGGATTCCTCGGGTGATAATTAGTGATGGAGGATCCCACTTTAAAAACTTAATTTTGGAAAACTATTGAAATGGTATGGCGTTGACCATCGAATTGCTACACCATATCATCCACAAACGAGTGGATATGTTGAAGTATCGAATAGGCAAATTAAAGAAATTTTGCAAAAGACGGTGCGAACTGACCGTAAGGATTGGTCATCTAAATTGGATGACGCTTTATGGGCATATCGCACCGCTTATAAAACTCCCATCGGCACTACACCCTAAATTGGATGACGGTTGGTGTATGGGAAGGGTTGCCATTTACCCCTAGAAATTACACATCGTGCGTTGTGGGCTGTTAAACAGGTGAACACTGACTACTCTGATGCAGGTGCCCACAGGTTATTGAAATTAAGTGAATTGGAGGAATTACGCAACGAGGCGTATGATACCGTAGCCGCATACAAAGATAAGATGAAGGCGGTGCACGACACGAAGCTGAGGCGTTTGGTGTTTGCGGTAGGTCAAAGAGTTTGGTTATTTAACTCCCGTCTTAAGTTATTCCCAGGTAAGCTAAGGAGCAAATGGACCGGTCCGTTCGTTATTACACGAGTAGGACAATATGGGGATGTGGAGATTGAGGATCCGAAGGACCAACGAAGACAAGTAGTTAATGGTCATCGGTTGAAACCGTATCTAGACGATGATGATTTGAACCCGTTACCAGAGGAGGTGAGCTTTCTTGAAAGTCCACCGGAATATACGACCGACTGAGGGTCAAGAGAAGTCCGGCTGAAGACTAAAACTTAGCGCTACCAGGAGGCAACCCGGATGTTCGGTACATATTTCCTTTGTTTTCGTTTATTTGTTTTTCGTTGTTTTTAAATGGTTAAAGAGTTGTTTGTGAGTATACCCACAGTTTCAAGCAAGTGTGGGGACGTTGAAAATTCCCAGGTACGTTTCTGAATTAGGTTGCGTGTTGAGGACGACACAAAATTTTTAAGGGGGTTGGAGCGGGCAAGTATTTGATATATTCGATAAGAGAAATAAGTAAATAAACAAGTTTCATAAGCTCATACTACAAACACAACTCTTTAACTTAAAAAATTTTTTAAAAGGAAACCGTAGCGTACGGTCCAAGAACCGTAGCTTATGGTTTGAGAGTTCTGTCCACCATTCAATTTGAACCGTAGCTTACGGGTATGCAACTGTAGGCTACGATTGAGTTTTTCTGTTCAATATGTGCAGCTACCAGTGAACCGTAAGCTACAGTGTCCAAACCGTAGCCTACGGTCATGTAAAGGAAGACGCGGGTGGACCGGGTTGGGTCTAATCCGACCTAGATTTGCATTAAAAGACCCAAGTTAAACAAATATTACCCACCTCCCTAGCATTAGATGACAGAATACACGTCTTTTTCACCACAAATTCCTTATCTTCTCATCCATCTATCATCTTCTTCCTCATAAATCCCCAAATCCTCCATAGCCACCAAGCTTTCTAAAATCTTCGTTTCTCAACCAAATCAAGTGGTTCAAGAGCCTAACTTGGCTATTTTTTTGAGAGGAACACAACCCTACCCTCGGTTTTTACCAAAAACACCCAGATTCCTTCGAATTAGATCGAGCACGAAGAACCCTAAAATTCAAATTTGGGGGTTTTTGCTTAAACTTCATAAACAAGCTATCTAAGTGTTCTCTAGCCCTCCTAAATGAAAAAGGTATGATTTTTACTACGATTTTGCTATGATTTAATGAAGTCAAGGTAGTTTTGTTATGTTCATGTTTTCTTAGTCATTTAATGGTGAAATAAACATGTAATGAGTTATGAAATTCTGATTTTGTTGTGGTTAATGAATTAAAATGGGGCAAAAGTGTTGCATAAGGGGTTGGATGAATGTTATGGCTTAAGGGAATATCTTTGAATCTGTTTTAAGCTAGTTAATGAATCATATTCTGATTTTGGTATTGAAATTGTGAAGTGGAAATATGTTGGGTAAGGATTTAACTAGTAAGCAAGTTGAGCCATGGCTTAGAACAAGTGTGGGAAGGTTTCACAGGTTACACACTTGTTCTAACATACTACTAACTGAGTGGCACTAACTTGAGTTGTTTGTTTGTTTGTGTGTGATTGTAGATGGTCAAATCACGCCGAGGAAAGGAAAAAGAAACCGCACCACCGGAAGATGTAGCGGTTGGGTCGAAGAGGGCAAGAAGAGGTACCAGAGTAGAGATCTAGGAAACTGCAATGGATGACTTTGTTCAGGCTCCACGGGGACATGGTGATATTCCCTACCGTCCTACGTGGAGAGATGGTCCTCTTTACAAGCAAGAAGCAGCGTATCAGGCTGAACTCTTTTATGAAAAGATGGGGGATACGCATTCTAGCAGATCAAAAGCTTACTTTGAGAAGCGCATTCATAGACCCGATCTTAGAGCGTTGGGACTTTATGAAAAATTTGTTGAACTTGGTTGGGAAATAGTTTTGGATTTCCGGGTTAATGAGAGTGGAGAATTTTACCTTAGAAGTGTTATGGAATGGTTAAGTACGTTGACTAAGAGTGATGGAAGTGACCCGCCGAGAACGGTCACACTAACGGGGAAGGTTAATGGAGAGCCGGCAGCCATGTCTTTGGCTTCATTGAGTCAGGCTGCCAAGTTTGATTCTAAGGCGGATAGTTTTTATAATTTTTTCAAAGAGGATGATTATTATAATGATCAGAAGAAGATAGTGGGGGAAAATGTGATGTATTAGGAGCTGTTTTTGCTGGATAAAGGGGTTGCAATGAAGCGGGACAACCTCAAGCCGTTAGTGAGGGTTTTATTAAGTTTGGTGGTTTCAAATGTGGCTCCACGGTTGGGAGATATAATGGGTGTTCGGAAATGGGAATTGGTGGTTCTTTTTGTCCTCATGATGGGGCAAGTTCATTTGTCATTTCGGCAGTTAGTGATGTTGCAAATTTGGCCGAGCCGAAACAAGAGACAGAAAAAGTTGATTCCTCACGCCAGGTTGATTAGTGCTTTTCTTCGTAAACAGGGGTGGTGCCGATATCTGAAAAACCTTTGAAAAGCCGCATGCCACTTGGTCAATCGCTGAGATGTGCAATGGTGATCGAATAACACATGTGAAGACCAAACTGTGGCACAAGATAAAGTTTGGAGATGGAGCTAAGTTGAAAGTGTTGAAGTGGGGTAAGAAGCCACCAAGTCAAGGAGAAATGGATGACTTGGATTCTAGTGTTGAGGAGGTATTGTGATTGAGGCGAGAAGCGGGGTTTCAAGTGGGTGGAGGTGGAAGTAGGCAGTACGAGGGACCAAGGCAGTCGGACTACTCCTGGGGAGTGTTCGACGATGACATGCAGGCGAGGGTGCATAGTAGCCAGCCGCCAGAATATGCTGGCTGGGAGACATGGCAACAATCTTTCTATGATCAGAATTCGAGATTAGAGATCAGTAGGGATAGGCAGCATGAGGAAATGATGTGATTTTTACGACGTGCTGACCGTGCACGTCATATCAGTGGTGAGATGGAACTCAACTTGAGGGCGTATGATGAAAATCAGACGTGACACTATCACGACTACTACAATGGAGTTCCATATTGTGAGAACCCGCCTCATGTGGATTTTAGTTAGTTGCCACCATACGAGCCAGGTATGCCCCGTCTCCCGATGCCCCAAGTTCATGGATCGATGTGGTTGTCGAGAGAGTATTCGGAGCCGCATTTTTAAAGCTCTCACCCATACCAGCCGCTGCCGTATGAATTCCCAGCTCGGCAGAGTCAGCAGCATGCAGCTCAGTCGTCTTCATCCTAGTCGCAGAAAGGTCCGCAAGGAGGAGGTTTGGCGGACATTTCGACATGAGCTCGTTTTACGAGCATTTAGGTGGATATTATGGTGGACCACCGGGTCCATCATATCAGTGAGGCACTCTCTGACTCGTTCAGGTCCATGTGCTCTCCCCCTTTATGAACAATTTACTGCTTTTTATTTTTTGTTTTGTGTTGTGTTGTGTTGTGTTGTGTTGTGTTGTGTTGTGTTGTGTTGTGTTGTGTTGTGTTGTGTTGTGTTGTGTTGTGTTGTGTTGTGTTGTGTTGTGTTGTGTTGTGTTGTGTTGTGTTGTGTTGTGTTTGGTGGTGTTAAAACTTTGTTTTAGTGTTATGTGATGTGTTTTGTTTGGTTTGTTTTGCTATGAGTTATCCGCTCATTGAGGGTAGTTGGGTTCTTTTCTCGGGCTTATATTTTAAAAGCACCATACATTGGGGACAATGTATCCCAAGTGTGGGGATGTGGAAGCCCGGTAAGGGATTTGTGGATAAAACTTGAAGCGATTGAAAAGTGGTTGAAATCGATGAAAAGTAAAAAAATTGAAAATTTTGAAAATTTTAAAATTTTTTCATCGCCTTAAGCATGCTAATTGGATACGAAAACTTAAAGTTTCAATCACTAATAGGCTTCTTGCTAGTAGTAGACTAGATTAGTCCCTTGTCATGGTTGTCCCTTTAAGTTTCATGAGAGTAGGTTTGACAAGTGTTTTTATAGGAAGTGAGTTGAAAAGAGATGTCTATCTAGGGGTAACATGTTTTAATTGCATATGTTACATGTTGTCAACCTTTTTACCTTTTCTTGGTGAGATCTTGAGCCTGTAGATGGACAGGATACATTATATAATGAATTCATTTGTTGAGTGCAGGCTACGTGTTATTCTGTGTTAGAAGTTGTGTGATTCGATGCATGCTAGGACTGTGGGTTTGACATGTGCACATATATGATAAAGGCATTAGGATTTCCCGTTACACTCTTTGTGTTTGTGTTTCTTTTGTGTTATTCACCAATTTCCCTTAGTAACCCTGTTCAGCCTAGCTACCTTTCGTTTGTTCGCCCATTGTCTATTGTGAAAAATCGACAGTGATAATATTGTTATAATAAAATAATAAAAAAAAAAGAAAAGAGAAGAAAAAGAAAAATAGAAAAAGATATGGAAAATGAAAAAGAAAAGAACAAAAATAGAAGTGTTGTGAATATCGTCTATGTTCTTGGGTAGAAACCAACCCAAAAGTATAAGTTGTGTTTGAATAAAGTTGTTACGGTTTGGTTATTGTTTGTGAGCCAATTAGAAAAGAAAAAGAACATAAAATTTTCCTACCTTCTCCTAAGCCCAAAACCCGAAAATTCTTTTGATATGTGTCATGTTAGATGATACAGTGGAGGTGTGATTGTCATACAAGCCTCTGATTGCAGGATTTCATGATTGCTTATTGAGTGTTTATATACTAGCACATTACACGCTAGTCCAGATATTAACCCGAGAGGAGAGTACATTGTGAGGGGTGTGTAGCATGTGATTAATTGTAAACATGTTAGTTTTAGATAGACAAGTCTTAAGTTTTTAAAGTTGCATCATTTGCTTGTCAGACTGTCAATCTTGATTGTGTCAGTCTATGGGATGGATATGACTTGGGACTTAACAGGTTGAATCGGTTAAGGGGTTAGAGGTGTTGTTGCTATGGTGATTAGTTCTAGTTGGTTTGCTTGGGGACAAGCAAAGGCAAGTGTGGGAATGTGATGGAGAGGGTGAAACCCGAGCTTTAGAGTGTCTAAATATGATGTTTTATGTGTATTTGATGTGTTTACTTTCTTAGAATGAGATAACTACGAGAATTTGGTGATTTACAGGTAAAACACGTAATTCGGTGCATTTACAATGGTTAGAGATGAAGTTGCAAGCATAGGATTGGATATTGCAGCTTGAGAATGAATGTTGAAGCTTGTTCAGGTGATGTAAAGGCTCACGAGTGAAAGGAGTGTGAAGGAGCAAAGTTCGGGGGCTAATGTGGCATTTTATGGAAGTTGTGTGAAGCTCATAGATACAAGAAATAAGAAGATCATAAGTTGAGGGGCCATTCGGTACTAAGTTGAAAGTTATTTTATACTTAAATATGTGAGGAAAATGAAGAAGTAAAGTAGAGGGGCCAAAGTGTCATTTGCTGGAAGTTGATTGTGAAGAGTTGGAAGGGGAAGGAATATCGATCGTAGCCAACGGGTTCACAACCGTAGGTACGGGTGACTTATGTTGGCAAACAAATGGATCAGAAAATTTAAACCGTAGGCTACGGGTTCATAACCGTAGCTTACGAGTGTTGATGTGAAGTGAGATGGAGCCATTGGTTAGCGACCGTAGCCTATGGTCTATGAACTGTAAGCTACGGTTGGGTTTATTTAAATGAACAGACTTTTCAAATCGTAAGCTACGGTCCTCTAACCGTAGCTTACGGCCCGGGGAATTTAAAAAAAACGAATTAAAGCCTTCAAGGGATATATTAGGGTTTTTAATATTGGAGATTATTATTCCATCTTCTAAGATCGAACGAAGGCATCCAAGAGCTCAAGGTTGAAGGGTTTTTCTCTCCAAAAACATCAAGATCTTCCTTCCAATCATCGAATCAACCATGATTTCTGCATCAATTCAAGTTTTTGCTGATTTTATGAGCAAGATAAGCGGCTAAACTCTTATGGTTTCCCCCGGATGGAGGGATTTTGTAAGTTAGATGAGACAATGTGTTTGATATAATCATTTTAACTTGGTGATCTAAGCATTCGATGCTTTTCACTATTGATTTGATTTATTGGTTGTAAACAATTACATTTATTTAAACCTTAATTTCTAAGCATTTAGTTCCTGAGAGTTCTAGTAATTGGGATATATTTGACATGGGGTTAGGGTTTGTAATTGTAATTGATAATCATTCAATAACCTCCCATTATGTATTGACCGGAGTACTTAGTCGTTGGTTATCACAATTAGTTAATCAAAATTAACACTTATGTCTACGTAGGTGTCGCGATTAAACACATAGTTGAAACTAACTGTAAAACCTGAAATCTGGGGGAACCATCTTTTCTCCTATTGATTTAAATCTCAATTTTTATTTGTTAACTTAGGCAATTCTCCTAAACAATCAAACCATCAATTGCATTTTACTTTTTAGCATTAGTTAATTAATCCTTAGCATAATAACACTTTCCACAATCCTCCTCTGGTTCGATATCCGACTTACTCTAGCTACTAGTTTATTTGTGTTTTTGCATGTCACTAACGACAGACATCAACGGCGTGATAACGTTTCAAACAACGGAAGCCCGTCAAGGACCAGTTCATCCGATCGGATGGGAATCACCCCATTCAGTCGTACTCACTGTTCTTTTGATGAAGTTTCATGTTCAACCCGCGAATCGGTCTTCTTCTCCGATGGGAGTCCTTTTTCAGACCGGTTCTCTACCAGAAAATAAGTAGAGAGCCTGAATGAGTCTAGATTCCATTGAGTTTTGAGTAAAAATTGAAAGATGTTTGAAGAAAAGTTGGAATCCAGTCGAAAATGTTTAGATCTTGTCGAAATCAGTGTAAAAATTTGTAGAAATTCTTTAGATCTGGACTGTTCTTTGATGAGATGAGGTCACACTTCAGCGTTCCTAAGAAACCAAGATGACGTCATCCTAAAACAGCCCAAATCAGGTGATTTCCGTGGTGAAATTGTAAGATTTGGTGGAGAAGATGGTGAGAAAGTGTGTAATGAAGATGGAAGTACAAGATTTAAGGTGAAATACTTACGGAATCGTTTGGAATCGAGAGAAAAGTGCTTGAGAGTATGCTGGTCGGATAGGGCTGTCACATCAATGAACAGTTGATGTGACAGGTGGGTATTTATAGGTGAGAGGTAAGGAAAGGCGGTGGATAGTAGTGGGTCAGACGGCCAATCGATCGGATGGCCACCCGATCGGATGGTCATCCAGTCGGATGATCATTTGATCAGTTGGTCGTTCGATCAGTTGGCTTGTGTGAGTTGGTTTTCTGACTTTCGTTTCGTGTGTTGAGCGTTGCGTTGCGTTGCGTTTGAGCGAGTTGCGAGTATGCGTTGTGATGAGATAACCACACGATATTTAACAAGTAGTTACACAAATAACATAACTCCTATCATGCATAAAGTACACCTGCGTTTCGAATTGCGATGTGGTTGCGATGCGATAGAGTTGCGATTGCGTTTGCGAATAACATCCCAAAACTTATATAAGGCACACACAAGTAACACATAATGACATACACACATAGAACAATAACCATAACCGCATTTCGAGTTTGTGATGTGTTGTGATAGCGGTAGTAACAATTAGATGTGATGGTCGTGTTTTGGTTTATTGCATTATTACTTCTCTTATTAGTAATTCATAGTTTGAAATATCGTCTAAAATAGTTAACATCTCAATCTGCGATGGATTAGACTAATAAGCAATAATTAAGCAAGAAATGTCAGATCTGAGTAAAGACCTGACTTTGACATTGTGTTGTACTTTGACTTTGAAAAGTCGGGTTGTTACAGCCTCCCCAACTTTAGGAAATTTCGTCCCGAAATTAAGGCGCAGGCGTAATGAAGAGATGTGGGTATTTAGCCTTCATATCACTCTCGAGTTCCCAGGTGAACTCGGCGCCGCGTTTGCCTTCCCAGCGAACCTTCATTATAGGAATGCGTGAGCGTCTGAGTTTCTTGGTCTCTCGGTCCATGATCTCTACTGGCTTTTCCACGAAGTGAAATGTTTCGTCCACTTTTAAATCCTCGAGAGGAACATGTAAATTCTGGTCGGCTAGACACTTTTTGAGGTTCGAAACATAGAAAGTCGGATGTACGTTGCTGAGTTCCTCCGGTAATTCGAGTCGGTAGGCCACTTTGCCATTTTTTTCTAGAATCTTAAAGGGTCCAATGTATCAAGGCGCTAGCTTTCCTTTCTTGCCGAATCGGACCACCCCCTTCCAAGGCGAAACCTTTAGGAGTACGTGATCACCAACGTCAAATTCAAGGGGCTTGCGGTGTTTATCGGCGTAACTCTTTTGACGACTCCGAGCTCTCAGTAGATTGTCTCGTAACTGGAGGATCTTGTCAGACGTTTCTTGCAATAACTCAGGACCGGTAATTTGCGCGTCTCCGATCTGGTGCCATATAATAGGCGATCGACATTTTCTTCCATATAACGCCTCAAATGGTGCCATTTGAATGCTAGAGTGATAATTGTTGTTGTACGAGAATTCGACTAAAGGTAAATGCGAATCCCAATTACCACCAAAATCTATAACGCACGAGCGAAGCATGTCTTCAAGGGTGCGAATCGTGCGTTCAGTCTGACCATCGGTCTGGGTATGGAAAGCAGTACTAAGATTAAGAGTAGTACCGAGAGCGGATTGAAAAGTTTCCCAGAGGCGCGAAGTGAATCGATCATCGCGGTCAGACATGATGTCACGAGGTGTCCCATGTCGACAAATGACTTCGTCGGTATAGATTCGTGCAAATCGTTTATCCTTGTAGTCTTCCCGTATCGGCAGAAAGTGGGCGGACTTAGTAAGACGATCAACGATAACCCAAATGCTATCGTGAACTGATGGCGTGCGTGGAAGTTTCATAATGAAGTCCATAGCTATGCTCTCCCATTTCCACATAGGGATCTCGGGTTGTTCGAGTAAGCCAGAGGGTCGTTGATGTCCAGCCTTGACTTTGGAACAAGTTAGGCACTTCAAAACATAAGGGGCGATATCCTTCTTCATTCCAGACCACCAATACCTTGCATGCAAGTCCTGGTACATCTTGTCGGCATGTGGATGAATGGAATATCGAGACTTGTGGGCTTCATTTAGCAGAATCTCTCGGAGATTATTGCGATTGGGAATCCAAATTCGGTCGAGATAGTGAAATATGTCATTAGGCTTATTCAGTAATTGGTTTTCGGATCCAAGAATTCTTTCTTCCTTCAGGGTGCGTTTGGCGAAACAGGCATGTTGAGCATCGCGAATAAGAGCTTCGAGGTCGTGTTGGGCTTGAACGTTACGAACACTATGTAAATAACTTCGTCGGCTAAGAGCATCGACAACGACATTTGCTTTGCCTGGGTCGTAGCGAATCTCACAGTCATAGTCGTTGAGAAGTTCAACCCATCTGCGTTGGTGCATATTCAGTTCTTTTTGGTTTAGGATGTGTTGTAGGCTCTTGTGGTCGGTGAAGACCATACACTTGGTACCATATAGGTAGTGTCACCAAATCTTTAACGCAAAAACAACCGCACGTAGTTCGAGATCATGAGTTGTGTAGTTCTTCTCATGAACTTTGAGCTGTCGAGACGCATACGCGATAACCTTGTCTCGTTGCATAAGAACACAACCAAGACCGAGGTTAGAGGCATCGCAATAGACTATGAAGTCATTGTTTCCATCGGGTAGCGCAAGTACAGAAGCGTTGCAAAGCATACGCTTGAGAGTTTGAAAGGCTTCCTCTTGTTCGGTTCCCAAAAAAAAGGCTTGTCTTTATGCGTCAGAGAGGTGAGAGGAACGGCGATTTTAGAGAAATCAGCGATGAATCAGCGGTAATAACCCGCCAATCCGAGAAAAGAACGAACTTCGGACGGGGTTTTCAGCGTAATCCAACTCTTAACTGATTCAATCTTCGCGGGATTAACGTGAATACCTTGACTATTGACAATGTGACCGAGATATTGAACCTCCTCAAGCCAAAATTCATACTTAGAGAGCTTGGCATAGAGGCGATTTCCTTGGAGAAGTTCGAGAGCAAACGGAGATGTTGCGCGTGTTAGACTTTTGACTTAGAATAGATAAGGATATCATTGATAAACACGATGACGAAGCGGTCGAGAAAGGGTTTACACACGCGATTCATCAAATCCATAAAGACTGCGGGGGCGTTAGTAAGACCAAAGGGCATAACAACGAACTCATAGTGGCCATAGCGAGTTCGAAAAGTGGTTTTAGGTATATCTTCCACCTGAATTCGTAAATTGATGATAACCAAAGCGTAGATCGATCTTGGAAAAAAAGCGTAGCGCCTTGCAATTGATCAAACAAATCAACGATTCGAGGTAAGGGATAGCGATTCTTGATAGTCAGCTTATTGAGTTCCCTATAATCGATGCACATTCGGAACGATCCGTCATTCTTTTTGACGAAAAGGACAGGTGCGCCCCAAGGAGATGTGCTATGGCGGATGAAGCCTTTATTAAGTAATTCCTGGAGTTGACTCGAAAGTTTACGCATTTCGGACGAAGCGGGGCGATAAGGCGCTTTAGCGATAGGGTTAGCTCCAGAAATAAGGTCAATACGAAAATCGATATCACGAGATGGCGGTAGACCAGGTAAATCATCAGGAAAGACGTTAGGAAAATCACGAACCACGAGCACCTTTTCCATTGCCTTCTCTTTCTTTTCCTTCCCTGCTTACTTCGATGTGTGCCAAGAAAGCCTTGTATTCCTTGCGGAGATACTTGCTTGCTTGGATGCACGACATGAGTTTCAGCTCCTTCGAAGATACTTCGCCATAGACACAGAGTTGATCACCATTTGAAAGCGAGAAACGGATCATCTTTTCGAAGCAAACAACTTCAGCACGATTTTCACGAAGAAAATCCATGCCTACTATGATATCAAAACTACCAAGCTGCATCGGGATGAGATCGATCGATAAAATGTGATTCTTGAGTTCAAGCGTACAATCACGTATAACAGAACTAACTGTGACGGTTCTTCCGGTGGCAATTTCTACGTCGAACGTCGTTGGGAGGTTTGCGCATTTACGATTTAGGAGCTTTTCGAATTCAAACGACACAAAACAGTTATCGGCTCAAGTATCAAATAAATACGAAGCATAAATACCGTTAACAAGAAACGTACCATTGACAACGTTGTTGTCAGCTTGGGCATGGCGAGCGTTGATGTTGAAAGCTCGTCCATGGGCTGCTTGTTGCTGTGGCTGTTGTTGCTATTGTTGTAGCTGCTGTTGCGGTGGTTGCTGCGGCTCTTGTTTCACCAAACGATTCGGGTAGACATTTGCGAAATGATTAGGGTCACCACATGCATAGCAGGCTCGTGAATGAGCAGAAGGGCACGAGCTGCTTGGTTTCCCTGGATAGCAAGAGGTTGAGCTGGCGGGGCAGGACCTTGAACAACTTCAGCTTATTGATGTGGGCCAGTGCGACAGTTCGTTGTGAAGTGCCCGTAGATGTTGCAGTGGACACAAAAACGGCAAGCTATCCTAACTGGATGGTGGTAGGTACAAGTAGGGCAGAGAGGATGGGGATCAGTGTACGCACGCTTTGCAGGCGGTGCGTTGGTCACGGGAGCAGCGACTTGTCGGTTTTGGTTCTGGTTAGGTTGAGCGGATACAGCGTTGAGGGGAGCGGCAGTGACAACACAGTTCTTGATGTTGTTACCCTTGCGTTTGCGTCCTTGAGGTGTTGACTTTGAAGTTGGAGGTGTGGCGGTTTCAGCAGCGGCAGTAGCAGTGACCTGGTGGAGATTCTTGCTTGAGGTCTTGAACTAACCTACCAAAACTCGCTTGTCATTGATCTCGGTAGCGAGTTGATAGGTTTCCTCAATGGTGGTACCCTTAGCGGCTTGAACAAAATCGGCAACACAATCAGGTAAAGCGCGAATGTATTTCTTGATTGTAATGTCGGGAGTTGAGACTTGGCCATGACAGATGATGTTGAGCTGCATAAAGCGAGAAGTAAGACCAACATTGTCGCCACTTTCTTGCTTACTATTCCAAAACTCATTTTCCAGATTCTGGAGTTCATGTGGGGGACATAATTCTTTCATCATGATTTCCTTCAGTTCCTCCGAAGAGAGTCCATAGGCTGCGCCGTTCCCACGCCTGTTCCGCTCTACAGCCCACCAGTCCAGAGCCCTGGACTGAAAAACTCCAGTTGCGTTAACAATGTGGAGGTTGGCTGGACATCCGCTATGACGAAGAGTGACTTCAATCGAGTCAAACCACTGAAACAAGGCACTGGGCCCATCTTTACCAGTGAAGTCCTTACAGGCCTTGAATTGCTTAAAACTGAAGGTAGCTTTCGCAGAGTCGCTCTTAGATTTGACAGAGGAGTTGCTTTTCACCTCGTTGATCTCACTCACGATCTAAGGTATGACTTTGGCCATTTCCTTGGCGACTAGAGAAGCGATGCACTTGTCATCTTTGCTTCTCTGAGCGTTTCTGCGAGTGTGAGAACCAAGGGAAGACATTGTCTGCAGCAGACATCCTTGTATGATTTAGGAGGGATACAATCGAACCTCTCCATACGGTGTTTAACAAGTATACTTATATTTACTAGATAAAGAATCAGGAACACGTCTAATACATAGGCACATAGTCACGTAGGCACATAATCCATATAAGCACATACGCACGTAAGCACGGAAGCACATAAGCACGTAGTCCACGTATGCGCATATTCAACTATATTTTGCACGTATTTACCTACATATTTTGCACGTATTCAACTATCCTTCAAAGCTGCGTTTTTGCGATCGAGATTTGCGAGTGCGAGTAGTGATAGCGAGTAGCGTGAGCGAATAACATAGCATGCTGCGATTTGTTAGCGTTTTGAGATAATTGTGTAGTGCGAGTTGTGCGCGTTTAACAGTGTGGCGAGCGAAAAGCGAATGAGTCTCCAAAATCGAAACACATAAATATAAAACACATATATGCACATAAAATCGATAAAATCAGCGGTTGCGAGCTTAGAATCGAAATAGAGAGTCCGGGTGTGAGACGTTGACTACCCAAAGTGATTTGACGGTTCACAATCGACTTCAGGTACACGCATTGGCCTTCTAGACTGTGCTCTCGCCTCGTTCCGGGTGAACGACACGCATCCTTTCGGCTATCACGTGACTCAAGTCATTGGAACCCATCGAGACTTTGGTAAGAGTTTTTGTAAAGACCAAAATAGAGAGTGGAACTAGTCATTAAGTTGCGGGTTTCACCCCTAGCTTAACAACTTGTTTCTAGTGGTGTCGTAATCCACAAGATAGAGAGGGAGAATTTCGTCGAGATATGGATTTCACTCCTGACTCAACGCAAATTCTCATGTTTGATAGTAAAAGTGCGCGTTGAGCGAGCGATTTTACCGAGAGTTTACAGTTTTCACACCTAATATCAACCAAATCACTTGATTATATTATGCGAGTGTTTTCGAGAACGTGTGTGTGTGCTAGCCTTAGGAAAGGCTAGGTAGTTTCTGCGAGAGTTCAAGCGGGAGTAATCAAGAATAAGCTTGTGCAAAACCCCAACTGGGTTCGCACAAGGAGGTCTGTTGGGACTTAGACTATAGACTAGGTCAGTTCTAAGACATCGACCCAAACTAAGTCGAGTCTTGCCTAATTCCCTATAGTTATGGCTCTGATACCAATCTGTCACACCCCAATCGATGGCGGAATCATCGGGGCGCGGCACTGAGCGAAACAGATTGTCCAAGAGAATCCATAACAACTATTAATTACCATATATTTAACATTCATGTCCCATACCATAAACTTATAAGGTAAAAATAGTTAATACCGATATTATTCTCAAAGACAAATAACAGTTCCGACAACTCAGATTTTATTCATGGGTTTCTAGACTACCTAACTTGATTCCATAAACGAGCAGCAATCTTAGCATCCTAAACACCTGTCACATACGTTAAAATAAAGTCAATACACATAGTGTAAAGGTGAGTACACAAGTTTAACAGCTTATAGTATAGCGAAATCGTTTTATGCATAACCAGCATGTAACACGTAGAAATGTGAAGCTAGTAAGCTATCGACAATGAAGTATGCAACCGACATGACTGCGAGTTGTAGAATGCGTAACACATTATCGTCACTGTCACCATGTGAAGTAAATCCCTTAACAACCCCTGTCCACAACCGGTGCAGAGTCCAAACTATAGTACTATCGTTTCTAAGGTGTCAGGCAAACAAACACTGTGTAAACATAACATACAAGCATTCGTCGAGTCACGTATAACATGCGAGAGCGGTTAGCGTTAAAAGTGTTTGCGTTGTGTGTTCGATGTGATTTGATATAGGTAACGTATGTAACACCCAAAAGTGCGTTAAAGGAAAATGGGTTCGAGTATACTCACAGTATATGTTTAAAAATTAAACACTGCCTTGGATTGAAGGGAGCGCTTGGAGGTTAGCCTGAGTAAAGAACCATAGTATAAGAATTGAACGATGCGTAACAGTGCGTTAGGTGAGATAAGCGATCGGATGGTGAGTCGGTCCGGATGACCGTCCAGCAGAAGGTCATCCGGACGGATAACCAACACCCGATCTCAGCTCAGGCTCACCTAGTTTATTTTATAATTAATTATAATTATTATTATATATAGAATTAAGTTATTTTTTCATAATTTTATGCATAGTAATTGTTATTATTTGAATATATATTTAATATATTAGTTTAAATATATATATATATATAAATAGTACGCTTGTTTAGGCTTGCGAGCCGGATCGAGCTCGATAAGTATAACAACCCTCGAAAACACCCCTAAATGCTCTAATTAGACCCCGAATACTCGTATACGGACTCGTCTAACCTTAGTTTTTATAAAAATCAAATAAAACAAGAATTAGACATCGCTCGCGGGCCGCGACTAAGTCAGGGGGTGGCTTCGCGGGGCGCGACCATTGATAACTGGCGGAACCTTAGCGTGCCACGTGGCGCGACACACGGCTAACCTACACTGGTGACTAACCAGACCTAGCCGTAGCTAGGTCTGGCTTACGGGGCGTGAAGCCCAAACCCCAGTGGGTCGCGAGGCGCGAGGGAACCAGTTTCCAGCCTATAAAAGGAGGCCTTCAGCCTTAGTATCAGTCGTTCAATTCTTTTCTTTCTCTCTGTCCCTATAATAGCTAAACGTTGCTCGATATTACACCCCTAAAACACGAAGCTCTGCCTGGTTGTAAATATTTTAACCCCTGATCACTAATTCATTACCCTACCCGATTGATTTAGGGCTCCGTAACGCATGTCGAGGCTCTGCCTGACTAAGTTTGTTGGAGTTCTGTCTCGTGTTGAATGGATAATGTGATTTGGGTTATATTACTAACACATGTGCATTGTTTATTTTTAATAGACTATAATTAGGAACACCAACAGGAAGCTGCAGAAATACCTAGGTCTACAATGTGAGTCATTCTCTTTTTCTACCAAACTGTTTTACCAAAACCTCAAATGTTTTCGATTATACTTATAGTGATTGAGTCTATGTATTCTACAATTGCTACCGGTATGTGGGGTTTTGTATACACTACTTGTAATCCGTTACTATTGGACAACGAGTTAGGCAATGAGTAACATGACCATAGTCATGGAACTATGAACATGACAAATACTGAATAAGTATATTGGTAGATATAAACATTGTAATCGCTCTCAATAATACTGTAAAGTTATAAAAGCTTGTTTTGATTAAACTGGGATGCACTCACCAATATTTCTTGCTGATAAAAAATCTTTTTAAAACGCGTTTCAGGCAACTTAATGTGAAGCTAATAGAAACCAGCAGGGGAGCACTGAAGGCTTAAAGAAGTGGCTATAAAAGTTACCTAAATAAAATGGAGTTTATGTTTTCAATAATTAGGGTTTATCCCTAAAAATGTATTATCAATGAAAGTTGGGTTTTATCCCATTTATTTATTATAAAAGTTTGGTGTTTTGAAACTCTGATAAATATGTCCTAACTACGGTCCTGATGTCTCATTTCCACGGCCAAATTAATAAACACCGATACCATCTGGCTGTCCCGCGGCTGCCCGCTCCCGGGGTAGGGGTCGGGGGCTACGACAATAAGTGAAGCTCGGGCTAGGCTCGTTTACTAAATGAGCTTGTTTTTAGGCTTGGACTCAAGCTCGTTAAGGTTAGCTCGTTTTGAGCGTTTTTTTTCAAGCCGAGCTCGAGCTCGTTTGCACTCCTAAGGAGAGGGTACACTGTGTCTTAGCTTTGTTTTTAGGGTTTTATATTTTTCTACACTTTAGGAGGACTTTGTTTGTGATTGTCTTCATGAATTTATATCTATATATTGTTCCATGAGGTTATATATGTCTATAGTCTTCAATTTTACTCTTTCACTACTTCTTTTACTATTTGGTAGCTGTCTACTTATATATTTTTAGTATGTTTGTTGTGGGGATGGGGGTTCCTACATCCCACTATCCATACAAATGGCATCACTATTGGTGGGATTTACTGGGTACGACATTGTTGTTGTTGTTATTGGTAATGATAACAATGGCTTTAAGTCGGTTCATGGGGGCTTTGGTTTTGGTGACAGGAACGACCCTGGTAGGGATTTTTTATAATTTGCGGAGACCCACCAGCTAAGTGTGAAAAACTCATTCTTTTAAAAGATTGAATCATTGTGAATTGCATTTTAGCAGCGGGAGGCGTTACACACATATCGATTATCTTAAGACGAGGCAAGGAGATCGAAGATTTTGCAGAGACTACAGTGTTATACCTAGAGAACCAGTAGTGGCCCAACATCGTTTATAATATGTAGACATAGTCAAGAGAGAAAAGCTGATTGGAGGGAGAGATTAATTAGACCTGGGATCCGGTGGGAAGTTTGAAGTGCGACATGATTGCAGTATTTAGAGATAAGGTCATCTCGATGACATTTGCTTGATTGGGTGGGACACAAACCGAATGTGGAAGGATACGGTGACCAACATTATTTGTGTGGCAAAGGAGACTGTAGGGGTCACCATAGGTAAGGCTAGTGGATGTAAGGAGACATGGTGGTGGACTAAGAATGTTCAAACCAAAATAAGGGATGAGCAAGGGAGTGTTATGGATCTTTTGAAGCAAACGGACGAGAAGGTGCAAGTGAGACTGAGGGATGGATACAAAAAGGCTAATAGAGAGGCGAAGTAGGCAGTGATGAGGCAAATAACAAATCCTATAAGAGGATGTATGAACGCTTCGAAACAAAGGAATGGGAGCATGATACATTCAAGATTGCAAAGGCTAAGGAGCCCATGAGGCAAGATCTAAGATTAGTGAGGTTTAGAAAAGGAGAGGATGGATAAGTTTTAGTCAAGGAACATGAGATTAACTTGAGATAGCAAACCAATTTTCATGATCTTTTTCAATGGAAAGAGGGTTACAAGCAAGAAAGAAAACGGGAACCATACAATTCAAAGGCAACAATGGAGTAATTACTACTATCGGCATATTACATAGGGAGATGTGAGCACATCACTTATGAAGATGGGAAATGTTTTGGTCAAAAATCTGATTAAGGATTGTGTAACTAAACTTTGAATGTGAGGGAGAGTGCTTGTTGTGTTGATCAAATGAATGAACAAATATCAAACAAAAATGGCAATGAACACAAGGATTTATACGAGGAAAAAGCCCTTGATCAATGAATGATCTCCAGCATAAAAAACCTCGGGTGATGGAAACTATCGATCACCAAGTATATTGAACAAAAAAGTTTACAACTTTGGATGGTATTAAGCTTGTTACAATGAGATTGCTAGTGTGTTCGAGAGCTTGAGTTCGAGAGAGAATGTGCGAGTATATGTGTGTGTCAAAAACTGATCTATCAAGCTTAATACCCCCACTAAAATATTCAACTAATCTATCCTAACTAACTATCAGAAATTCAAGCCATGAACCCACATTCACCATCAACAGTCATTGACCCATGCACGTGCTTGAAGTGAGAGCATATTCCCCTTGATTCTAGGTTAGAATAGGCCTTCTTCGAAATGCACCTTCAAAACAAGGCCAAAAAATATTGGAAACAATTGTTAGTTTGTCAGAATAACAATGAGGATCCGTGATCCTTAGTCTTCCTGCACCATTTCCTGAGGATCCGTGATCCAGGCCAAACAAAGGATACATGATCCACAAGTGTTAAAATTCTATGCCCAATAAGAAAGGTTAAGGCAACTGGCCTGAACAATGTACTAATAGAAGTGTGGAAGTGTTAGGAGATGAGTGCGTTCAATAGCTAACTAATTTTTTGAATCCTACTTTTAAATCTAGAAAAATGCGAGATCAGTGGAAGCCATACACATTCTAAGGAGATTAATGCAAAACTATAGGGAGATGAAGCAGAACCTGCATAAAATGTTCATTGACCTCGAAAAGACATACATCACCATGCCATGTAAACTGAGTTGTGATAGTTTGAAGGGTGGGGGTTATAGATACAACCATGCATATCTATGATAGGACTGAAACTAGTGTTACGATGTTTATAGGGGATATTGATTACTTCCTGTGGACATATGACTCCACCAATGGTCTGTGTTATACCCGTTTCTTTATGCAGTTATTCTGGATGAGTTGTCTAAGGCGATTTAGAAGACAGACACATGATGCATGTTTTTTTGCAGATGATATTGTGTTAGTTACGGAGACTAAACACAACCTGAATGCAAGGGTAGAAAAGTGTTGTGCAACTATAGAGGACATGGGTTTAAATATTAGTCGTTCTGAGACTAAGAACCTTTACTGTGATTTTAGTGGTGTAGGCAACGACGACACTGAGATAACTATTGAAGGTCAAGTGATTCCGCAGGAACTAGGTTCAAGTATTTAGGATTGTTTGTGCAAGGAAAAAGGAAGATAGATAGTGGCATAGCTCACTGCATACAGGCTGGCTGGTGTAGGTGGAGAGTAGCCACTAAGGTATTATGCGACAAGAGGTTCCCAACTAAACTAAAGGAGAAATTATATAGGGTTGAAGTTAGACCTATTATTTTATATATGACTAGATGTTGAGCCATCAAAAATACACAAACACGCAAGATGGGAATGGCAAAGATTATTACGTTGAGATGGATGTGTGGGTACATAAGGTAGACCAGATATGAAATGAGATTTTTAGAGAAAATTTAGGAATAACTAGTATTTCAGATAAGATAAAGGAAAGAGATTTAGATGGTTTAGACATGTGAGGAAGAGACAGACAACAACTGTCACGGCCCCAGCCCCGGTTTGACCCGGTCAGGAGCCGCAGAACAGGAACCCGTGGTATTTATTAATTGATGCGACAGTGGAAGATTTAACAGGATCTTTTAAAACTTGAAAATGCCCGATTATTTTATTTCATAATTCGGGGTAATCCCGTGATTTACAATAGAGGAATCTTACTAGGAAATTCCCTGATTTATAAAACATGTTTATTTATATTAACTGAGCCACTTCTTCAAGCTTGTTTGTGCTCCGTAGCACGTTTTCCTTGATTTACAGTAGGTCGCCTGAAACATGTTTTAAAAATATTTTATTAGCGGGGAAATACTGGCGAGTCACTCAATTTGATAAAATGACACACAGTTATAAATTACAGCATAAGAGCGATTACAATGGCTTCTATCTTATTTTTATCTGGCGCCGTGTCACCTGGTGACGATGGTCATACCACTATTGGGTCTTTCCCCAAGTAGTGATGATTATCACTGTTAGAATTTATTAGCCTAACCGTGAGAAATTAGTAATGTGCACAATACCCCAATTAGCCAGTGATTCAAGATAACCATGACTTAATCCCTGTAATTATAACATTTGAAAATGGAGTATTGTAAAATACTTTTGATAAAAGACAATGACTCACATTGCAGATTTAAACGGGCAGAGTTTAGCCTACTGATTAGCCTTGTAACCTAATTTAAATAACAATGCACACGAACTAGGTTAGTAACTAATACAACATTTACGATAACTCACGAGATTAAAACCCTCACAACGAATGACAAAGTGCTATACTTAAACATCCGTCGAATTCACGACTAATGACAAAGTATGGCCCTAATGTGGGCAGCACTTAAACATCCATCGGATAGTTTCAATCGATCGGACATTGAATCGTAGCAGCGATCGAGTTAATACCATGTATCGTAGCAGCGCCTTGCTATATTAATTGTAATTTTGACTTTTGAGCAGCCAAACTTCGTTTTTGAATTTTGGTTTCGACATTAGTGAACTGCTCATGGCCATTCCTATTTATAGGTGAAATATGGGTCTCACGCGGCCCTCTTGAACCTTCGCTTGACTCTTACGCGGCCCCCGTGGAGGTCTAGTACGTAGATTAGGGCTATGGTGTCATCAGTAGACTTGCCACGCGTGCAACACGTGGATCTGGACGCTTATCCAGACAAACTTAGAGTTGACGCGGCCCGCGTAAGCCTAAGCTTACCTTTACGCGGCCCGCCTGAAGACCAGAAAATCTTATTTTCTTAATTTTTTGATATGGATTAAGGTTTCAGGGGTCCGGGTTCGTACTTACGGGTCAATTTGAGACATTTTTGAAAGTCATTACATCCTCCCCACCTTATTTAAAATCTCGTCCTCGAGATTTACTGAAATAAGTGAGGATATTTTCGCTTCATCTCCGATTCCAGCTCCCAAGTGTACTCGGGTCCTCTTTTTGAATCCCATTTGACTTTGACCAATACTAGTCTTTTGTGCTGAGAAACTTGATCTTTCTGTCTTCTATCTGAAGTGGTTTCTCCACAAATTTTAACTTTTCATTTACCGCTACATCTTGAAGAGGTACTACCAAGGATTCGTCAAATAAACATTTCTTGAGGTTGGATACATGAAATACATCATGTACACCAGCTAGTTCTTCCGGTAGTTGTAAGCGATAGGCAACTGGTCCTATACGTTGGATTACTGGAAATGGTCCTACGTATCTTGGACTTAGCTTTCCTTTCTTACCAAAGCGAACTACTCCTTTCCAAGGAGAAACTTTCAACAGTACTCTGTCTCCTACTTGGAATTCTAATGGCTTGCGTCGATTATCGGCATAACTTTTCTGGCGATCTCGAGCCGTCTTTAATCTTTCCTTGATTTAAGTGATCTTGTCAGTAGTTTCTTGTACAATTTCGGGACCTGATAATTGACTTTCTCCTATTTCTGCCCAACAAACTGGAGTTCTACACTTTCGTCCATACATTGCTTCGAATGGGGCAGCTTCAATGCTTGAATGATAACTATTATTATAGGAGAATTCAATTAAGGGTAGGTGGTCATCCCAGTTTCCACCAAAATCGATGACACATTCTCTAAGCATGTCTTCCAAGGTTTGAATCATCCTTTCACTTTGTCCGTCTGTCTGAGGATGATATGCAGTACTTAGATTTAGTCGAGTTCCCATAGCTTCTTGGAAACTGATCCAGAAATGGGAAGTGAAACGACTATCCCTATCCGATACAATGGAGAGTGGAACTCCATGTAAGGATACAACTTCATCTACATACAACTTGGCTAACCTTTCCATGCTAAAGGTTTCTTTCATGGGTAGGAAATGAGCTGATTTGGTTAATTGATCCACAATTACCCAAATCGCATCATTACCTTTTCTGGTTTTGGGCAACTTAGTAACAAAGTCCATTGTTATGAGTTCCTATTTCCATACAGGCATTTCTAATTGTTGTAGTAGACCTGATGGTTTCTGGTGTTCTGCCTTGACTTGTGAACTAGTAAGACACTTAGAAACATATCTGACTATGTCCTTTTTCATTCCTATCCACCAAAAATTATTCCTTAAATCTTGGTACATCTTATTGTTACCAGGATGCATGGTATACCTAGATTTATGGGCTTCCTCTAAAATCTTATTTCTTAATTCTCCTCGCTTAGGTACCCAAATTCGTTTCTTATGGAATCTCCAAATTCCATCACTTCCTTGTTCTAGTTCCTTTATTCTTCCTTTCATTCCTTCAGCATCATCCTTGATTGCTGTTTCTTGAATGTTTTTCAGTTGTTCCATTAAGTCTAATTGTAAACTTAATCTAAGAGCACGAATTCGTCGTTGTTTCTCATGATACTTACGACTTAAGGCATCAGCAACTACGTTTGCTTTTCCTGGTGATATTGAATATCACAGTCGTAATCACTTAGGATTTCCATCCATCTCCTTTGCCTCATGTTCAATTCTTTTTGCCCAAATATATATCTTAAGCTTTTATGATCTGTATAAATAGTAAACTTACTTCCATACAAATAATGTCTCCAAATCTTAAGGGCAAAAATTATGGCTCCTAATTCTAAATCATGATTAGTATAGTTTTCCTCGTGCTTTTTCAATTGCCTTGAGGCATACGTAATTACCTTCTTGCGTTGCATTAGCACACATCCTAATCCTAGTTTTGAAGCATTACAATAAACTTCAAAATCTTCTGTTCCTTCTGGTAAGGCAAGAATTGGAGCATTTGTTAATTCCTGTTTTAAAATCTTAAAAGCTTCCTCTTGCCTAGGTCCCCATTCAAACTTAAATGTTTTACATGTTAGCTTAGTTAATGGTACAACTATCTTGGAAAAATCCTTAATAAAACGTCTATAGTATCCAACTAACCCTATAAAACTTCTAATTTCCATAGCTGACTGCGGGACCTTCCATTTAGTGATCGCTTCTATCTTAGCAGGATCTACGTGAATACCTTCGTGATTCACCATGTGTCCTAAAAATTGCACTTCTTGTAGCCAAAATTCACACTTCGAGAATTTGGCATAAAGTTGTTCCTTTCTTAACAATGTTAAAAGTGCATGTAGGTGCTCACAATGCTCCTCCTGGCTTTTGGAATAAATAAGTATATCGTCGATAAAGACAATTACGAATTTATCCAAGTACGGTTTACAGATCCTATTCATCATGTCCATAAATGTTGCTGGAGCATTTGTTAACCCAAAGGGCATGACTGTAAACTCGTAATGACCATACCTAGTTCTGAAAGCAGTTTTAGGTATGTCTTCTTCTTGTACCTTCAACTGATGGTATCCGGAGTGTAAGTCTATCTTAGAAAAATATCTAGCTCCCTGAAGTTGATCGAAAAGATCATCAATCCTAGGTAATGGGTATCGATTCTTAATTGTAACTTTATTCAATTCTCTATAATCAATACACATTCGCATCGAACCATCTTTCTTCTTCACAAACAACATTGGCGCTCCCCACGGGGATGAACTAGGTTGTATAAATCCTTTGCTCTGTAATTCATCTAATTGCTTTTTCAATTCTAGCATTTCTGTGGGTGCTAACCGATAAGGTGCCTTGGCTATCGGTGTAGTTCCAGGAATTAGATGAATTCTAAATTCTACTTCCCTATCAGGTGGTAATCCAGATAGTTCTTCTGGGAATACATCTAGGTATTTGGATACTACTGGAATTTCCTTAAGCTCCTTACTCTTAGTGTTAATGATTACTGAAATCATATATACCATTTCTTGTTTTCTTGAATAACTGGCCAATTTCATTACTGAAATGAATTTCATTGGCTTTCGTGGCTTATCTCCTGTAATCACCACTAATTCTCCTGAGGTTGTATGAATTTCTATGGAATTCTTATCACAAAGAATTCGAGCATGATTGGCTACTGGCCAATCCATTCCTAACACAACATCAAATCTGGCTAAATCCATAGGTAACAGGTTTGCCAAAAATTTATGACCTAAAAGTTCTATCTTTCCTTCTCACACAACCTTATTTATTTTAACAGAATTCCCATCTGCCGTTTCGACTGTAAAAATCTGCCTGAGGTTGGTTAGGGGTAGGTTAAGAGCTTGGCAGAATGAAGTATTTATAAAATTTTGGTTTGCACCAGAGTCAAATAATACTTTTGCATAAACATTGTGAACTAGGAACGTACCAGCTATCACATCAGGAATTAGTTCTGCTTCCTGAGTAGTCAACTGGAAGGCTCTTGCGTTCTTCTTGGTAGTTCCTTCTGTAGGTTTAGCTTTGTTATCGGCTGGTTTGACTAGTTTTGGGCAGTCTGGCCTAAAGTGTCCAGCTTTTCCACAGTTGTAGCAGACTGTTGCTTTCTTCTTTCTGCAGTCTTCTTCTTGGTGCCCCGGGATTTTGCAGAAATTGCAATACCCTTTGTATCTTCCAAAATGCTTTCTTTTGAAGGCATTGCAAAATGGAGCAGTGGAAGATTGCCTAATTTCCTTTCTCTTGAAATTATTACGGTTACCCATACGAAATCCTTGGGTAATATTTTGGGCTACTTCCTTCTTCCGGTTTTCTTCTCTTGTACGTATCAGTCCGTCAGTTAGGGTGTTAGCTAATTCCACAGCATCGTCAATAGTGCGGGGTCTCGCAGCTTTAACGATATCACGGATTTTGCCTATTAATCCCCAAATATAGCGGGAAATAAGCACCGGTTCTGGCGAAGCCAGGGTTGGTACTACTCTCGCATACTCGAAGAATGTCGAAGTATACCCTCGACAGTCTACATCCACCATCCGGTGGTTCAGAAATTTATTTGCCATTTGTTCTTTCTCATATTCGAGACATAATTTTCTTTCCACTAGCCGTTTAAATTCTTCCCAACTCATGGCATAGGCCATATTTCTTCCTTTGGCTTGAAGTACCGTATTCCACCATTCTAGCGCCCCTTCTTTAAAAAGATGCGACACGTTCATGACCTTGTCGCCCTCAGCACATTTACTTATTGTAATGATTGCTTTAGTTTTCTCTAACCAACACAGTGCAGCAGTTGCCCCTTCATTACCTACAAACTCAACCGGTTTACAGGCAAGAAACTCCTTATAAGTGCAACCAGGCGTTGCAGTTTTCATTTTCTTAAAGAGTGGAGCTTGCATTCCGTCATTGTTGTTATTAGTATAGTTACCGCCTCCGTTTATACTATTACTGGAGTTATCTTCCTGAGTACGTTTACTAGGAATAATTTGTTGAGGTTTAACTGGATTCCGAGCAGCAGCCAGAATTGCTGGAATAGCGTTGGCTATTCCCTGAGCAACGATATTTTCGATATCTTGCCAATTCAGAAATTGATCTTCATTGTTATGCTCAGATTGATTAACATCATTATCGGGTTCATTACCAACGTTTGCCATCTAGTAATAAGTTATTAGCAGAAAATAATTAACCACTAATCATAACAAAATAATTGCACATAAACACATTAACATGTATAGCCAAAATTGTTAATTTTCCAACATTCGATATTTTATTATATATTATAATATGCATTCATACACTCCTACTACTACCACACAACCACAGTCACACCATTTTGAGTTATATTATAGCCAAAAAGGTACTACCAAGGATTCGTCGTATTTCCAGGAGATCCTCTCATCGTATTTCCAGGAGATCCTCTCCCCTACCTCTCGGATTCTATTCCCAGCATCCACCAGCTCTTCGCCATAGTGGCGGAGTTCAACTAGATTTTCCATGCTCATAGGTGGGTGTAGTGGAGGTTCTGGGTCGAACTGAGGGAAAAAGGTATTAGGGTTGTTTAGGAGATTCTGAAACTGCCAGTCGGTGGTCCACCATTCTTCTAATTCTGCAGGTAGAGGTTGGGTGTGGATAATAGGATCTGTGATTTCAGGCTCTAGGTCAACTGGAAGTTGTGCTTCTACTGGGTAATTAAAAAGATTTTCACTGGCAGGTCCGATGAGGTCACTAAGTGCCAGTTTATGATCCAACTCTTCCCAGGGTGACATTTCCTGTTCTTGCCTAGAACTTTCTCCAATCTCCTTTTCCTTGCCTTTTCCTTTGGGATCCTCTGTTTTTATAGCTTTCCGTGTTGTTGGTTTCCTCCTACGTACTCGCCTCCAGCCCACTATTCTTCTCCTCTTCTTTGGCTTAGGTTTCTCCGGAGGTTGGGCTTGAAATTCCATAGGTTCCTCCACATCGGCACAATAACCGGTAAAGTCTTGGGACACTTCTATGTTAACAGGGTAGAGGTTGAGATTCTGAAGGGTTTCAGATAATTCATTCATGCTGTTTAGCAGATATGATGAAACAAAATCTAACAGTTTTGAATTTTCACATAATTACATAATGGTAATTAGAAAAATTAAATATTAATTATAATTTTCTAATTTATACAAACCATTTATTGAAACAACACATATTTATTACAACTAAAATTCAAATATACTAGTGGTTATTTATTATATTAAAGTTTCTGGTTTGTAGGTGACATAGGTGTTGACACTGGTTTGGTGATTTAATTATAAGTTAGTATTTACTGTAGTAGTGGCTAACATATAGAGATTTGCCCATTTTTCGTCTAATTCATCTTCCCATGGTGCGTTGATGCCTACTCCTTTTTGTTGTGATTTCTTTATTTTCCCTTGACTTTTCCTAAGAATCAAATTTCGTTTCTTAGGGGTAAGTGGTTCCTCAAACTGTGCCTTACGGACACATATTCCTTCCTTAGTATCTGCTGAGTATCTTGAGGAATTTGATTGGGATGAAGTTGTCACGGCCCCCGACCCGGTTTGACCCGTTTCAGGAGCCGCGGGACAGAAATCCCGTGGTATTTAATTAACAGCGGAAGTTTCTTCAGGATCTTTTTAAAACTGAAATATTTCTCGATTATTTTATTTCACAATTCGGGATAAAACCCGGTAATTTACAATATTGAGATTTCATGAAGAAATCTTTTATTTTTACAAAACATGTTTCTTTATTTTATACTGAGCCACTTCCTTAAGCTGATAGTGCTTCGCGGCACTTTTCCTGGATCACAACAGATCACCTGAAACATGTTTTAAAAAGGTTTTGTCAGCGGGAAATACTGAGTGAATCATTCATTTTGCTAAAATGACTCTTTTGTTATAATTCACAGTATTAAGAGAGATTACAATGTTTATTTCAACCAAATACCCACAGTACTTGTCATCGACTTGTTTCGGTGACTGTGGTCATATTACTTTTGAGTCCGTTCACCCAATAGTAACGAGTATCATTATTTAGGTTCGCCCACCTAACTTGATAAAAACAGTAATGTGCACAATACCCCACATACCGGTTGTAATTTGGTGACTACATATACTTAATCACTGTAATTATAATCTTTGAAAATAAACATACTTTTTGTAAACAGATTTGATAAAAAGAGAATGACTCACATTGCAGATTTAACAGAGCTTATTCTACTGATTAGCCTTGATAACCTAGTTTAAATAATCCGGCACACAAACTAGGTTAGTAACTTAATACAGCATTTACGATAACTCACGAGATTACAACCTTCACAACGAATGACAAAGTGCGATACTTAAACATCCATCGATTTAACGACGAATGACAAAGCATAAACCCTAATGTGGGCAGCACTTAAACATCCATTGGATAGTTTAATCGATCGGACATTGAATCGTAGCAGCGATCGAGTTATTACCCTGAATTGTGGCAGCACTTCGTGATCAGTGTGTGTTTTGGTACTGTTTTGATTATAACTCAGCGTACAATTTGAAATTGAACGTCGAACGAACACTCAATTGCATGAAACATATTGTCCTATTTATACGTGAAATTGACATCTCCCGCGTGTCGCGGAAGATGTCATGGATGCTGTCGCGACTCGCCTGGGGTAACAACCTACCCTAGGGTAGCCTTGTCACTAGTATAGGCCTGCTGAGTTGATTTCGTGTTATTTCGAATTTTTGACAGCGTTTTCAGTAGATAACTCTAACTAGGGTTTACCCCCCCTAGTTTTAGGGGCCCTAATCCTGATTCCAAATGTTCTGAAAAATTTAGGGTTTGTGCAGAATCACTTGGGTTTCTTAATTAGGGTTTCCTATTGGACAATTTAAGTAAATAAATATGACTTTTGATGAGAGTTGTTACATTCTCCCTACCTTAATAAAAATCTCGTCCTCGAGATTTTCTGGAATAAGTGAGGATACTTTCGCTTCATTTCTGATTCCAGCTCCCAAGTGTATTCAGCTCCTCTCTTTGAATCCCATCTGACTTTGACTAAAACTAGTCGTTTATGTTTGAGAAACTTGATCTTTCGATCCTCAATTTGAAGAGGTTTCTCAACAAATTTCAGCTTTTTGTTTACCTCTATATCTCGAAGAGGTACTACCAGTGATTCATCTGATAAGCATTTCTTGAGATTGGATACATGAAATACATCATGTACTCCTGCTAATTCTTCTGGTAGTTGTAAACGATAAGAAACTGGTCCTATACGTTGGATTACTGAAAATGGTCCTACGTACCTTGGACTTAGCTTTCCTTTCTTACCGAATCGAACAACTCCTTTCCAAGGAGAAACTTTCAATAATACTTTGTCTCCAACTTGGAATTCTAAAGGTTTGCATCTATTGTCTGCATAACTCTTTTGACGGTCACGAGCCATCTTCAGTATTTCCTTGATTTGAGTAATCTTATCAGTCGTCTCTTGCACTATTTCAGGACCTGATAATTGACTTTCTCCTATTTCTGCCCAACAAACTGGAGTTCTGCACTTTCTTCCATACAATGCTTCAAATGGGGCGGTTTCAATACTTGAATGATAGCTATTGTTATAGGAGAATTCAATTAATGGTAAATGATCATCCCAATTTCCACCAAAATCTATTACACATGCTCGGAGCATGTCTTCTAGAGTTTGTATTGTCCTTTCACTTTGTCCGTCTGTTTGGGGATGATATGCAGTGCTCAGATTTAATCGAGTTCCCATAGCTTGCTGGAAACTTTTCCAGAAATGAGAAGTAAAACGACTATCCCTATCCGAAACAATGGAGAGTGGAACTCCATGTAAAGATACACTTCATCTACATACAATTTTGCCAACCTTTCCATATTAAAGGTTTCTTTTATTGGTAAAAAGTGAGCTGATTTGGTTAATCGATCCACAATTACCCAAATCGCATCATTACCTTTTCTGGTTTTGGGTAACTTAATAACAAAATCCATGGTTATAAGTTCCCATTTCCATATAGGCATTTCTAATTGTTTTAGTAACCCCGAAGGTTTCTGATGTTCTGCCTTAACTTGCGAACAAGTGAGACATTTAGAAACATATCGTGCTATATCCTTTTTCATTCCTATCCACCAAAAGTTCTTTCTTAAATCTTGGTACATTTTATTGTTTCCTGGGTGCATAGTATACCTAGATTTATGAGCTTCTTCTAAAATCTTAGGTCTTAAGTCTCCCTGCTTAGGTACCCAAATTCTACTTTTGTGAAATCTCCAAATTTCATCTGCTCCTTGTTCTAATTCATTTATTCGTCCTTTCATTCCTTCAGCATCATCCTTGATTGCTGTAGTTTGAACATTCTTCAATTGTTCCATTAAATCTATTTGTAGATTTAATCTGAGAGCACGAACTCGTCGTTGTTTCTCATAATATTTACGACTTAAGGCATCTGCAACTACATTTGCCTTTCCTTCATGATACTGAATATCACAGTCGTAGTCACTTAAGATTTCCATCCATCTCCTTTGCCTCATGTTTAACTCTTTTTGCCCAAATATATATCTTAAACTTTTGTGGTCTGTGTAGACAGTAAATTTACTTCCGTAAAGATAATGTCTCCAAATCTTAAGGGCAAAAATTACGGCTCCTAATTCTAAATCGTGAGTCGTATAGTTTTCTTCGTGATTTTTCAATTGCCTTGAAGCATATGCAATCACCTTTTTGCGTTGCATAAGCACACATCCATATCCTAGTTTTGAAGCATCACAATATACTTCAAAATCTTCAGTTCCTTCTGGTAAGGCTAAGATTGGTGCATTTGTTAATTTATGCTTCAATATTCTAAAGGCTTCTTCTTGCTTTGGTCCCCATTCAAACTTAACCGCTTTACAGGTTAGCTTAGTTAATGGTATGGCTATCTTGGAAAAATCCTTAATAAACCGTCTATAATACCCAGCTAAACCTATAAAACTTCTAATTTCCATTGCTGTTTGTGGAACCTTCCAATTGGTAATTGCCTCTATCTTAGCAGGATCTACGTGAATACCTTCGTGATTCACCATGTGTCCTAAGAATTGCACTTCTTTTAACCAAAATTCACACTTCGAGAATTTGGCATAAAGCTTTTCTTTTCTTAACAAAGTTAAGAGTGCATGAAGGTGTTCACAATGCTCTGTCTGAATTTTGGAATAAATAAGTATATCGTCTATGAAAACAATTACAAATTTATCCAAATATGGTTTACAGATCCTATTCATCATGTCCATGAATGCAGCAGGTGCATTCGTTAACCCAAAGGGCATAACTGTAAACTCATAATGACCATACCTAGTTCTGAAAGCAGTTTTAGGTATGTCTTCTTCTTGTACCTTTAATTGATGATATCCAGAGCGTAAGTCTATCTTAGAAAAATATCTAGCTCCCTGAAGTTGATCAAACAGATCATCAATTTTAGGTAATGGGTATCGATTCTTAATTGTAACCTTATTCAATTCTCTATAATCGATACACATTCTCATTGAACCATCCTTTTTCTTAACAAATAATACTGGCGCTCCCCAAGGGGATGAGCTAGGTTGTATGAATCCTTTACTTAGTAATTCATCTAATTGCATTTTTAGTTCTAACATTTCTGTGGGTGCTAACCGATAAGGTGCCTTGGCTATCGGTGTAGTTTCTGGAATTAGATGAATCCTAAATTCTACTTCCCTATCCGGAGGTAATCCTGGTAAATCTTCTGGGAATATATCTGGATATTCTGAGACTACAGGAATTTCCTTAATTTCTTTACCCTTAGTACTAATGATTACTGAAATCATATATACTATTCCTTGTTTTCGTTCATAATTAGCAACTTTCATTACTGATATGAACTTCATGGGCTTACGTGGTTTATCTCCTGTAATCCTAATTACTCCTCCGGTGGGTGATTGAATTTCTATGGAATTCTGATCACACAATATTCGAGCATGGTTGGCTACTAACCAATCCATTCCTAATACAACATCAAATTCAGCTAACTTCATTGGCAATAGTTTTGCAGAGAATTTATGTCCTAAAAGTTCTATGTTTTCTTCTTGCAAAACTTTATCTATTTTAACTGAATTTCCGTCTGCCGTTTCAACCATAAAAATCTGCCTAATATTGGTTAAAGTTAAATTAAGAGCTTGGCAGAATGAAGTATTTATAAAACTTTGGTTTGCACCAGAGTCAAATAATACTTTGGCGTAAATGTTGTGAACTAAGAACGTACCCGCTATCACATCTGGGATGAGTTCTGCTTCTTGAGTGGTTAGCTGAAATGCCCTAGCATTCTTCTTAATAGTTCCGTCTGTCGCCTTGGTTTTGTTGTCTGCTGGTTTGATTAATTTAGGACATTCTGGATTAAAATGTCCCTTTTCTCCACAGTTATAGCAGATGGTTGTTTTCTTCCTGCAATTTTCTTCACGATGTCCTACCATTTTACAAAAATTACAGGTTACACTACATCTTCCAAAATGTTTCTTTTTGCAATTCCTGCAGAATGGTGGAGTTGAGGGTTGCCCTGTTCCTCGTCTTTTGAAATTGCTATTATTACCCGTATGAAATCCTTGGGTAATTTTCTGAGCTAATTCCTTCTTCCTGTTTTCATCCTGGGTGCGTACTAATTCATCTGTTAGGGTATTAGCTAATTCTATAGCATCGTCAATAGTGCGAGGTCTCGCAGCTTTAACGATGTTGCGGATTTCACTAATTAATCCCCAAATGTAGCGAGAAATGAGTACCGGTTCTGGCGAAGCCAACGTTGGTACCACTCTAGCATATTCAAAGAATGTCGAAGTATAACCGCGACAATCTACACCCATCATCCGATGATTTAGAAACTTATTCGTCATCTGTTCCTTTTCATACTCGGGACAGAATTTTCTTTCTACAAAACCCTTAAATTCTTCCCAAGTCATAGCATAAGCTATTATTCTTCCCTTTGATTGTAACACAATGTTCCACCATTCAAGTGCTCCTTCTTTGAAGAGATTTGATGCGTACATGACTTGATCATCTTTAGCACATTTACTTATTGCAATTACTACTTCGGTTTTCTCTAACCAACGCAGTGATGCAGTTGCTCCTTCATTGCCTGCAAATTCAGTGGGTTTACAAGCAAGAAATTCTTTGAAAGTGCAACCAGGCGTTGCAGTTTTCATTTTCTTAGAAAATGGAGCTTGATGTGGTTCCCCATTATGATTAACATTATCATTGCCTCCGTTTACACTATTACTGAAGTTATCTTCAGAAATACGTTTACTAGGGACAATTTGTTGCGGTTCGATTGGATTCTTTATAGCAGCAACGAATGTTGGAATAGCATTGGCTATCCCTTGAGCAACAATATTTTCAATATCTTGTTTAGTCATATATTAATCTCCTGGATGTTGCTCAGACTGATTAACCTCATTTACTGGTTCATTACCAATATTTGCCATCTGATAATAAATTTTATATAAATAATTAGTATAATTATAAATATAATAAAACAGTTTGCACATAATCACATTAGCATGTATAACCAAAAATTATCGATTTCACAGGTTTCATTTCTATATATTATATTATGCCTCGTACACACGATTATCATACAACGTTTTATTGTTAAGTTATTACACATACTGGTTATTATGATTATTTATTAACAGATATTCCTGCAAACTCCCATTATCTGGCCAGCTAATTTCTTAGAAACGACGCTCCCTTTCGTCATACTTCCAAGTAACTCTTTCTCCAACATCCCTAATCCTATTTCCAGCATCAATTAACTCTTCGCCCCAAAGACGAAGTTCAGTCAGATTCTCTGGGCTCATAGTTGGGTATAGTGGAGGTTCTGGGTCAACTTGTGGGAAAAATGTATCAGGGTTGTTTAAAAGATTTTGGTATTGCCAATCAGTTGTCCACCATTCATCTAATTCTACTGGTAATGGTTGAGGTTGGACAATAGGATCTGGGATAGTAGGTTCCAGATTGATTGGGATTGGAGCTTCTAGTGGGTAGCTGAAAAGATCTTCTTCAGTAAATATAAGGTTTGGATTGGCTGGTTCAAAGTTTCCATCGGCAGGTCCGATGAGGTCACTCATTACTAATTTATGATCTAAAACTTCCCAGGGAGTCATTTTCTGTTTCTGTCTAGAACTTTCTCCGACCTCTATTTCTGTTTGCTTAAAACTCTTCTCAGCTTCTATCTCTACTTGATTAACATTTTCCTCAATTTCTACCCCTTTTCCTTTGTCTTTTGGTTCTTCAGTTTTGGTAACCTTTCTTGTTGCTGGCTTTTTCCTACGTACACGCCACCAGCCCACAAATCTGCTTCTTTTCTTGGGTTTAGGTTTTGCCATTGGTTTGGATTGAAATTCCATGGGTTCTTCTTTATCAGCGAAGTAACCGGTGAATTCCTTGGACACTTCTATCTTAATGGGATAGAGATTAAGATTTTCTAAACCTTCTGATATCTCATTCATGCTGTTTAGCATATATGCAAAATACATACCAAATGTTAAAATAACAAAATTTTATAGATAACCCATAAATATTATTGCATACATAAAACAACTGACAAGTAATTTATACTACGATTTACTGTAACTTATTTATTTACTAAATAAGGGTTCTGGAAAATAAAAGTGCTAAAACTTTTAAGTATTTAGAGATTTGCATTTTCTGCTACTGTGGCTAGCATATAAAGATTTGCCCATTTCTCATCTAATTTGTCCTCCCAGGGTGATTTATTGATTAAGTCCTGGGTTCCTTGTTTAACTTTCTTCTCTCGGTTTTTCCTTATTTCCTCCTGACTTTTCCTAATAATCAAACTTCTTTTATTAGGAGAAAGTGGTTCCTCGTAATGTGCCTTACGGACAAATATTCCTTCTTCAGGAATTACATAAGGTTTTGTTTGGGATGAACTTCTCTTCTCGTTGGATGACCTATCTAGTTTAAGATAGATATTTGACAGCTTTTGTTTACCCATACTGTAATTAACAAATAATTAGTTAATACAACACATAATCACATACTTGGCAATCAGTAAAATTAAGTATTTCTAAATACTTAATAGGCTTAAATCAGTGGCTCTGATACCACCTTATTTCTGTCACGGCCCCCGACCCGGTTTGACCCGTTTCAGGAGCCGCGGGACAGAAATCCCGTGGTATTTAATTAACAGCGGAAGTTTCTTCAGGATCTTTTTAAAACTGAAATATTTCCCGATTATTTTATTTCACAATTCGGGATAAAACCCGGTAATTTACAATATTGAGATTTCATGAAGAAATCTTTTATTTTTACAAAACATGTTTCTTTATTTTATACTGAGCCACTTCCTTAAGCTGATAGTGCTTCGCGGCACTTTTCTTGGATCACAACAGATCACCTGAAACATGTTTGAAAAAGGTTTTGTCAGCGGGAAATACTGAGTGAATCATTCATTTTGCTAAAATGACTCTTTTGTTATAATTCACAGTATTAAGAGAGATTACAATGTTTATTTCAACCAAATACCCACAGTACTTGTCATCGACTTGTTTCGGTGACTGTGGTCATATTACTATTGAGTCCGTTCACCCAATAGTAACGAGTATCATTATTTAGGTTCGCCCACCTAACTTGATAAAAACAGTAATGTGCACAATACCCCACATACCGGCTGTAATTTGGTGACTACATATACTTAATCACTGTAATTATAATCTTTGAAAATAAACATACTTTTTGTAAACAAATTTGATAAAAAGAGAATGACTCACATTGCAGATTTAACAGAGCTTATTCTACTGATTAGCCTTGATAACCTAGTTTAAATAATCAGGGACACAAACTAGGTTAGTAACTTAATACAGCATTTACGATAACTCACGAGATTACAACCTTCACAACGAATGACAAAGTGCGATACTTAAACATCCATCGATTTAACGACGAATGACAAAGCATAAACCCTAATGTGGGCAGCACTTAAATATCCATTGGATAGTTTAATCGATCGGACATTGAATCGTAGCAGCGATCGAGTTATTACCCTGAATTGTGGCAGCACTTCGTGATCAGTGTGTGTTTTGGTACTGTTTTGATTATAACTCAGCGTACAATTTGAAATTGAACGTCGAACGAACACTCAATTGCATGAAACAGACTGTCCTATTTATACATGAAATTGACATCTCCCGCGTGTCGCGGAAGATGTCATGGATGCTGTCGCGACTCGCCTGGGGTAACAACCTACCCTAGGGTAGCCTTGTCACTAGTATAGGCCTGCTGAGTCGATTTCGTGTTATTTCGAATTTTTGACAGCGTTTTCAGTAGATAACGCTAACTAGGGTTTAACCCCCCTAGTTTTAGGGGCCCTAATCCTGATTCCAAATGTTCTGAAAAATTTAGGGTTTGTGCAGAATCACTTGGGTTTCTTAATTAGGGTTTCCTATTGGACAATTTAAGTAAATAAATATGACTTTTGATGAGAGTTGTTACAGAAGTTCCCTTATCTTTCGGTGAACTATCTAATTTAAGATAGATATCCGAAATTCTTTGCTTACCCATACTGTAACTAACAAGTAGTCAGTTAAAACATATAATCACAAGACGATAATCAGGAAAATTAAGTATTTCTAGATACTTAATTGGCTTAAATCAGTGGCTCTGATACCAACTCTTACTGTCACGGCCCCAGCCCCGGTTTGACCGGGTCAGGAGCCGCGGAACAGGAACCCGTGGTATTTATTAATTGATGCGACAGCGGAAGATTTAACAGGATCTTTTAAAACTTGAAAATGCCCGATTATTTTATTTCATAATTCGGGATAATCCCGTGATTTACAATAGAGGAATTTTACTAGGAAATTCCCTGATTTATAAAACATGTTTATTTATATTAACTGAGCCACCTCTTCAAGCTTGTTAGTGCTCCGTAGCATGTTTTCCTTGATTTACAGCAGGTCGCCTGAAACATGTTTTAAAAATAATTTATCAGCGGGGAAATACTGGCGAGTCACACAATTTGATAAAATGACACATAGTTATAAATTACAGCATAAGAGCGATTACAATGGCTTCTATCTTATTTTTATCTGGCGCCGTGTCACCTGGTGACGATGGTCATACCACTATTGGGTCTTTCCCCAAGTAGTGATGATTATCACTGTTAGGATTTATTAGCCTAACCGTGAGAAATTAGTAATGTGCACAATACCCCAATTAGCCAGTGATTCAAGATAACCATGACTAAATCCCTGTAATTATAACATTTGAAAATGGAGTATTGTAAAATACTTTTGATAAAAGAGAATGACTCACATTGCAGATTTAAACGGGCAGAGTTTAGCATACTGATTAGCCTTGTAACCTAATTTAAATAACAATGCACACGAACTAGGTTAGTAACTAATACAACATTTACGATAACTCACGAGATTAAAACCCTCACAACGAATGACAAAGTGCTATACTTAAACATCCGTCGAATTCACGACTAATGACAAAGTATGGCCCTAATGTGGGCAGCACTTAAACATCCATTAGATTGTTTCAATCGATCGGACATTGAATCGTAGCAGCGATCGAGTTAATACCCTGTATCGTAGCAGCGCCTTGCTATATTAATTGTAATTTCGGCTTTTGAGCAGCCAAACTTCGTTTTTGAATTTTGGTTTCGACATCAATGAACTGCTCATGGCCATTCCTATTTATAGGTGAAATATAGGTCTCACGCAGCCCGCGTGAACCTTCGCTTGACTCTTACGCAACCCGAGTGGAGGTCTAGTACGTAGATTAGGGCTATGGTGTCATCAGTAGACTTGCCACGCATGCAACACGTGGATCTGGACGCTTATCCGGTCAAACTTAGAGTTGACGCGGCCCGCGTAAGCCTAAGCTTACCTTTACGCGGCCCGCCTGAAGACCAGAAAATCTTATTTTCTTGATTTTTTGATATGGATTAAGGTTTCATGGGTCCGGGTTCGTACTTATGGGTCAATTTGAGACATTTTTAAAAGTCCTTACAACAACGCCAATTAGAGCAGTGGAGACCCTCACTATGGAGGGGAGAAGGAATGGAGCCAAGCCCAAATTGATTCGGTATGATCGAATTAAGCAAGATTAGCTAGAGTTGTACATCTCTAAGAACATGGTCAAGGATAGGAATTCGTGGAGACATAGGATTAATGTTAAGGGCTTCTAGGGGAGGGTATAGATGTGTCTAAGCTTTGTCTTGGCGGTTGAGATTTTCATACACTTTAGGTGGGCTTGCATGTGACTTTCTTTTGTATTTATGCCTAGATGTTCTTTTTTTTTTTTTTTGAACGGCCAACAGAATCAACCCGTTTGACTCAAGGATCTAAACCAGGTTTCCATGGTTCTCCTATCATTGCCCACCAGTGTCTCACTCTACACCAAGTGGGAGTTGAACCTGCATCTCTCAAGAGAAATGCAAGACTTCCACCACTTGATCTAGAGATCATTGGCTTATGCCTAGATGTTCCTTTCTCAAGTTTTATCTGTTTCTATTTTTAGTAGGTTACTTTTTCATCACTCTTTTTATTATTGATAGTTTTTCCAAACTATAAATTTTTGTTTATCTTTAGTGTGTCTTGGAGCTGGTTTCTATCTGGAAACAACTTACCTATCTCTCAAGATGGAGATAAAGTCTGTCAATATTCCATCCTCCTTAACCCTACTAATAGCCTTGTTTGAGGCACCCTTACGGGTACCACGTCTGGGTATGAACCCGTGCTAGAACACCACTGCCACCCATAAGGATAGGCTTGAAAGGTTTGAGGGTGGAGTCTATCTCTTGAATGATGTATGTTTGTCTGATTGGTAAGTGGGGTAAAAGAGTGGGGTTCATGGCTCAAAGTTACTTTGTAGTTCAAAGGTAGGGCGCCGTCAGTGTTTTGTGGCGTAAAAATACTCTCTAATAAATTTGACATGGTGTCGATTGATTGGTCGGGGCAATGGCAAAACCCTTGGGTGCCTCTTTCTTAACGAATATGGTTGCTCTTGTATTAAACATAAACTAATCATTAATTTAAGAGTAAACTGCCATTTTGGTCCCTATGGTTTAGACATTTTTGTCATTTTAGTCCAAATCTCAAACTTTTTAAATCTGGGTCCCTGTGGTTTCATCTTTATTGCCATTTTAGTCCAAAATTCAAAATCCCCCCTTTTTTTTACTGTTCCAAAAAGTTTGAGATTTGGACTAAAATGACAATAAAAGTGAAACCACATGGACCAAAATGGCAGTTTACTCTTAATTTTGGACCAAAATGGCAATAAAAGTGAAACTACAGAGATCCAGTTTTAAAAAGTTTGAGATTTGGACTAAAATGGCAAAAGTGCCTAAACCACAGGGACCAAAATGGCAGTTTACTCTTAATTTAATCTATGTAATTTGAACCTTCCAATATTATCAATAACTAGTGTTTGTAAATGACGCGCGTTGCGCGAAAGGCATTGGTGTTTTCGACCGTGGGGTATGGTGGGGCGGGGGTTTGGGGCATGAGTTGACACGTGGACTTCGAGCCCCCCGCTGGTAAGTGACGTGTTGGGTCGGTATGGCGGGGCGGGGCTAGCCCGCGTGGGTTGGCCAGTTTTATAAAAATTAAAAAAAAAACATAAAATTAAAAAATACACACAGAATTAAAAAAAAGCCGAAAATTATTATTAAAAGTTCCTAAAAATTACAAAATTCTACAAAAAAAAAAGGATTACAAAATTAAAAAAAAACCTAAAGCGTTAGGTAGATTTCGAACAGGGCGAGCTTGTCAAACGGCTTCCGCTCCTTGCCCCGGAACTGGATGTTGGCCACCGCCACCCGGTCTTCGTGACTTGTATCACTGCCCGGGACGCTATCGTAGTAGGCTTTAAAACGGTCGAGATTCGGTCGTACACCGGAGGTTGTTTTGAATTTTATTTTTTTACTAGGTTTATCACTGTCGCCGTGTTGCGGCGAACTTCTTTTATTATTTAGTCTGTGTTTACATGTGTTTTGAAATCACTACGAGCGCGTTGCGCACGTAACCGTTAACAAGATAAAAAGAAAATGTAGAAAAAATACTAAAAGATAACCGAAAGAAAATCAATAAATAAGTTGTATGGTAATGATGTTGTTCGTATGAAATCCGTGGTCAAAGATAAGCAAATGGTACCGAATTTCCCGAACCGAAAGATGTTAAGTACCAATTCGGTACCGACTTTTGGTGTTCCTGGTACCGATTTTTACTTTCATATAGTATCAATTTGGTATCAGTTAGCACCGAGCTCATCCCTACCGAGGATGAGCCAATAGTACCGAGTAGCAGTACCGAAATTCCCGAACTAAAAGATTTTCAATATCAATTCGGTACCGACTATTGGCGTTTTCTATACCCGAACTAAAAGATTTTCAATATCAATTCGGTACCGACTATTGGCGTTTTCTATACCATGCTGATACCGGTTTTTACCTTCTTGTACCAATACCGAACATATTAAAAGTAGTATTAATTAATAATAATAATAATAATAATAATAATAATAATATAATGTATAACAACTATTCATTCAGTTGTTATTTTATCATATATGAATTCACATAACAATATTAATATAATAAATGAATCAAAATTTTGGGATCTTACACTTAGGTGGGCCGTTTTCGAACTCATGTACTTCAATAACATGACACCTCCACAAAATTAAAAGTTTTTGAGATTTTTAAATGGTTTGATACTCTAAACCATATACCTCTATATGATAATGCGCGCAAGTCTTTTTTACCATAAATAAAAGTAAAACCAAAATGAATGAGAGAAGTAACATATCATTTTTATTAAGGCCCACATGAAGGCATGTCATGATTATATACGTATACGTGCGTATATTTCATCACGTTATGTTATTCAGAAACAGAATTTCATAAAATTGGTTATATCTGTATGTACATGTCACATGTGCTACTTTGTTTGACCTAGAAATAACACATATTTTATGTGACATGCAAACATATGGGTAGGGCATGCATACCGTGAGGTGACAAGAGAATACTCCAATGGAAATGAAACTAAAGGTTCTAATGCACGTGACGGGACTTGTGTTATTGAGTTAAAGATTCCGATAAGTCGGTCATCATCTCTCGTATATTCTTTACCCATTGAATGTTTCTTCTCTAGTATATTCTTTACCCAATGAATGTTTCTTTTGGAATCTGTGTAGTGAAATTATAAAATAGTGTCTTTTAAGTTATTAATTTATAAAAAGTGATAACAGAGCACATTTGCTGAAAATGCTGTTCCCTATTTTAATAAATAGAATAGAATTTCTTAACTTGGTTACTTTGTATTAGGCTATATATAATTTTGGTTTCAGATTATTTATATGTTATTTGGAATTTCGGATTTATTTTAGACGATAACCAAATTATATAGGTCTAAGTTCCAATTTTTATATGTTATTTGGAATTTCGGATTTATTTTAGACGATAACCAAATTATATAGGTCTAAGTTCCAATTAATTTATCAACTTAAAATTAATATACACATGTTAATAACTAGTTATATCATCGTAGCTTAACTGTCGGTATGTTTTAAAATTAGAATGGTAAACCTATAAACAGATTTTTCTTTCTAAAGGCAAGTTTTATACCTATAACAAAGGTTCCATGATATTCCTTATGTGCGTGTTTGCATTGGCTATGACACTTCTTTGTGACGGTTTTTGCGACCATAATTATGGTAGTCGCCACTTTGTGGCCTATTATACTACTGTAGGTTATTGCAACGAAGTAAACCTAGCGGTCACTGATTTCATTGCTAATTTTACATCGAAAATATGCAAAAAAAACTGTTGCTAACTGTTCCACAAAGGTCACTAATTCCGTGGTAATTTGATCCAAATTACCGTTGTATAAACGTCTCTATTTGTTCCGATAATCCATTGCTAATTGACCAAAATCGTCGCAAATTTCGTCGCTGTCATCACCAATTAGCAATTCCTAATTCTGTCGCAAAATGTTGTCCGTCACGAAAGTGATTAAAGGGGTCGTTTCTTGTTTTACCATCAAAAGCGTCACAAATGGGCTTTCAAGACAGTTTTGGCTAGGAGTCTAATCAAGCGGAGGCCAAGGTCACCTAAACTCGAACTTGACTCATTCAACTTACTGGAATGTCTAACACTAGGCTCAATCTCGTTTCGGGTACCACTTATTTGTTGATAAATATATAATTACTTTACTTATACTAATCTTTTCTTACTTCCATTTAGATTGGTAATCTTTTTTTCGATGCACCATTCCATCTTTATCATTTTGTTATTTGTATCATAACTAGTGGAATTCCCCTAAGCTTTGCGGCAAGATTTCAATCTGTATAGATTCGGTTTATTACCGTACTGACACTTGGTATCACATTCAAAAGGTAAAACCCAAAAAATAGAGTCGTTACATATTCAAAAGGATATCGACATGTGTTTTACATCGATCGAAAACCATAAAAACAAATTTCAGACGATTCTGATAGTAACAATACCGATACCAATGTTCAGTATGATATTGGTATCGATAATGTAAGGTCCGAATCGATGTGATAATAGCACCGATATTGTTAGCTGGATATTGGTTTGGTTCGTCACGGTATAACAAAATAAACTCTATTGCAAATAAAAACGTATACAGGTACCGCTATCAAAGTTGTTCAGATGTGTCGGTCCAATTGTCAAGTTAAAGAACAAAAAAAAAATCAGTTATATTGTTAGTACAATATAAAGGATAAACAACATATATTTATTATAAATAAATAAAAACTAAATTTGATTTAGTTTTGATAACATGTATGTTTATGTTTTGGTTACTTGTAGATTACTACTCACAACTCATTTTCAAGAAAAAAAAACTTATTTTGACACATAGATAGAAACATGCACGTTGTAACGGCATGCTCAAAATATTATAAAACATCGTATGATAAAAGTTATAAGAGAAAAACAAAATATGCTAAATAATAATTATAATAATAAAATAAAAAAATTTAACTTCAAAATGAATTAAACTAGTTGATTTTCCGTCCGCGCGTTGCGGCGGGGACCTAATGTCTGCAAAACGCGTGTCGGCAACGGCAAGAAGATACCGAAAATCAAAACATAAATAACAATGACGTGGTAACGATAGTCACTCCGTCCAAAAAAAAACGATTTTAAATAAACTAATATATAATAATAGGACCCCACACGTCCTACACGTTGGAAATTCAGTTGTTTTCAGTTTAGTTATTACGGTGCTCACACGTTAAAATATGGATGAGCTCGGTACCGGTAACGGCTCCTAGAGTACCGATCCGGAAAATCATCGAAATTAGGTACCTGCACCGAAAATGCTCGGTACGATACGGTATGGTATTTGAAGTTAAAAATCAGTAAATACATGTATGGTGCTAGACCGGTGTCGAACCGAAAGTAACGATTCTGAAAACGCCAAAAGGTGGGTGCCAAATTGGTACCGAAAATGATTGGTATAGTAAATTTGGTACCGATACGATACCGTTTTAATTACAGGATTTGATACGATTTGCTCATCAATAATCTAAATATCCAAGTTAATTTTACATGCTACAATTCATTCATTATAGGAAAAGATAAAAAAGAAAACAAAATAAGTTGTTGTGTATATAAAACCTTAATCAAACGAAATACAGTTTACTTACAGTGTGTATGAAAAGTAATCTACACGGTGCAATTACTTGCATTGCTACTGGATTTGATGAGCTCGGTACCAACCGGTACCGAAAATACCGTTACCAAAAATCCCCAAAAGTGAGTACCGGTACCGATTATACCTGGTACGGTACCGGTCGGTACTTGTACGGTAGCGGTATTTGAGGGTAAAAACCGGTGAATACAGGTGCCGAACCGATACCGAAAATGTCAAAAGTCCGTACCGATTCAGTATCGAAAATATACCCGGTTGGGTAAATTTGATACCAGTACCGGTACCCGATACCATTTGCTCATCCCCTTGATGATGTTACTATTCATTGGATTGTGTATGACAAATAATCTAAACCGGTGCAATTACTTGCGTTGCTACAGTATTTGATGAGCTCGGTACCAACCGGTACCGAAAATCTCCAAAAGTGGGTACTGGTACCGAATATACCTGGTACGGTACGGTTTGGTATCGGTCGGTAACGGTACGGCACCGATATTTGAGGGTAAAAACCGCTGAATACCGGTGCCGAACCGATACCGAAAATGTCAAAAGTCGATACCGATTCGGTACCGAAAATATACCCGATTCGATAAATTTGATACCTTGCCCTGATTTACTGTTTGATTTAATAAATTTGATTTACTGTTCAAACAAAAAATATACCCGGTTCGATAAATTTGATACCTTGCCCTGATTTATTGTTTGATTTAATAAATTTGATTTACTGTTCATTGCGTTTCAATGTTAATATAAGGATAATTATAAAGATACTGCTTACGGTTGTTTTATATGCATATCTATATTATTTTATAATACATATAAGAGGGATAAATATGTCATTTTACATAATTTTAAATTAATTACGATACAATTTTTAACACATATTGTTGACTTTTAAATTAATTACTCCTCACGATTTAAACGGTCATAACTTTTCATACGTAGGGCCGTCCCCAGAGGTGGGCGAGTCGCACCCGACCCATTTTTCCTGGGGGCCCTAAATTTTATATATATATATATATAGTGGAGAGTTCAAATGAGAAGAATTTTTTTGTAAGAAGAAAAAAGAATGAGTTTCAACCAATAAGAAAGCTTCATTTTACTTCATTTAATATTTGTATTTAATTTTAATATAAGGGTATATTGGTAAACGTACATAAATCATTAATTTGTATTCTTCCCCTTTAATAACTAGCTAAATTAAATTTGTAACTCCTTTTCAAAATATATATACCTTTTCCAAATTAAAAAAAAAACAACTTAACTTAAAGTGTAGAATAAATTACTAGTTATGTAGGATAAATTACGAGTTGTGTAGGATATATTTCGAGGTGTGTAGGATAAATTTCGACTGTGTAGGATAAAATTCTATAATGTGTAGGGTATATGTAGGAAAATTTTGATATGTGTAGGTTTTGTAGATTATATGTAGGATAATTAATGATTAGTTGACTAATTAATTAAAGAGAGAAAAATTAATGGTATGAGTTATAAATGAAATAACATCTTACTAATATGTCATTTCTTCTTTTTCTTCTCACATTAAATTTCTTCTCAAATGAACCTTCCCCGATGTGTGTGTATATATATATATATATATATATATGATACCAACAAACTTATCGGACCCTCTATATAAAACATTAAAAGCTCAAAACTTCTTGGGCCCTCTATCTAAAAAGTTAAAACTTTATAATGTTTTAGGCTTGAATAAAAATAATGGATACGTGATCCACTAACCTAAATAATAATAACAATTAACCTCATAAAAAAAGAAAAGAAAAGAAACAAGCATAACAATGACGTAGAACAATCATCTGTCACCACACGACGTCATGACCCTAACCCAGCCCCAGCCCACTGAGCGACCACCATTGACCAACAACCACCATCCCCCACCATTTACCTCCATTGACCACCACAACCATTCACAATATGTTTTTTTTTCTACTTTCTTGATTCATACAATGTAGCCCTAATTGATTATTGTAAATTGTTAGAATAGGGTGTTTTGTTAAGCCCTAAATTGGATATTTTGATGAATGTTGATCCCTAACTTATTAATTGTTATTGTTAATCCTTAGAATTGGACGTTTTATTGACTCCTAAATGTTTTTTTTTTTTTTTGAATGTTGAGCCCTAATTCATTAATTGTTAGAATTGCGCGTTTGGTTGAGCCCTACTGTGGGGGTTTTGTTGAATGTAATTGTTAGATTTGAGTAACTGTTAATGGTTTTGACTTGGATTTAATTTTAAGAAATTATGCCTCCTAAACAACCATTCGGTGCTCAAAAACATAAAAGGGGAAAATTAGATGAAGAATTAAGAAAGTCTCAAGTCGGTGCTATATATAAATTTATACATAAACAACTTATTAAAGGGCAAGAGCATGTAGAAGTAGAAGAGGCAGAAGAGCAAAAGCATGTGGAAGTAGAATTATAAAAGGTGAAAGATGTGACACTTCAGGTTTTCCTGCACATTTTGTTTTATGTTATAATTATGTGAATTTAATAAACGAGACTTATTTGATAACTGTTGATTCGATTATATGAATTATGTGTGATTTTGAGTATTAAGTTACATATAAAATCATTCATAAAAACACGGTCGCACACTCCTCATGCCGCACACACCACAAGCCTCATACACTCCCTTTGGCCAAATTGTTGGGTTGCACCCTTGAAATAAACATGGACCGCACTCTCTTGATTTGGCCCAACACAAGCCCACGAGAAAACCCTAATGACACCACACACTTAATGATGTGTGTGGTATTCTTGGAGCTGTATAAAACCCCACATCAGGCGACATAAAGGAATGTTGGCAGCAAATCATTCTTGGCAGCAATCCTTAGAACATTCCTCCTCCTCTCTCTCTAACCTTATCTCTCTAAAAACCCTAAAAACACACCAAACCTTCTCCTTCTCCCTTGGATTTTCGACGGCAGCCTTACCTTGAAGAAGATAGCAGCCAATTGTTGCTTTAGGAGCCTAGTTTCATCATCCATCTTACACACTCTTGCGTCTTACACTACCCGGTTAGTAAATCACTATTATTTGATGAATATACATGATAAAGGTGCATACTTGATTGATGATTTGTATGTTGAACAATTCTACATGATGAGTGTTGAATGAGTTTGAGTTAGTTAATGCTAGTGTATTCATGTTTCTGTACAATGATCATAAGTGTAATGCTCTACTTCACAATAATATGTTTGATATTTGGAGTATGGATGTTGCTTAATAAAGATTAGGGATTTGTTATACTATGAAAGTTTAGACCTTTATGAGTAACAATGATGGTCCTTGTTTAAAGTCGTTCATGATGCTGATTTGATGTTGATTTAGTTTGTGTGTATGAATTGATGATGATCTTCGAGTATGATCGAACTAGGTAAATAATGGGTATTTGATGTTGTGTGAAAGATGGAAGAAATCTGATAATGATAAGTATTTTGGTATGAGCATTTGAAATTGTTTGCAAATGATTGAATGATGATGTGCGAGAATATATGTTTTTGTCTTATTTGATTTAATCTTGATACGGTGACATAATGTGTTTGGATTAAGTGTTAGCCGCACACTCACAAAAGGGTACAACCTGTCAAGCACAACGTACACCAGGGTTTAAGCTAAACCGCACACCCTTGAGACCGTACACTCTAGTGTACAAGCTGTAACAACAAAGGGTACAAGGTTGTTAAGCGGATCGCACACTGGGTTGTCCGCACACTCTAAGGGACAACCTCAAAAGCATCATGTACATAACAACATTGCATGACAGGCCGCACACTAGAGTGTGGACTGCACACTCTATGTGGGTTGTCCAAAGGTGGGCCGCACATTCACATGTTTGGGTCGCACACTCCGCTGATGGACTGACCTTTTATTGGGACTCACACGCACATACACTAACTAAGTAATAGGTGGACCGCACACTATAATCAGGCCACACACTCCTTTATTGGGCCATAAAGAGTTATTGGACCGCACACTTCCAAAACAGGTCACACACTCTTGTGTTTGGGGCCATCTATGTTACTGTTTATCTATGTGACCCACATGAGTATTTATGTGAAACATGTACTTATGTGCTACTTGTATAAATACGTGAAATAATTACCTACGAATCTAATTTAAACTCGGTAACCATAATAGGACGTGGTTGACCAACTGTTAAAACAAGTAAACTATCTGCCGAGCAAACCAAGCTGAGTTCACAACTTTTTCTAAAAAGCATGCGTTCCCAGTGGTTGGGAAATGGAACGAAAAACACTATCTCTTTGTGTGGGATACAAACTACATTATCTCCTTGTGTGGGATACGGGTAATGCTATCTCCTTGTGTAAGATACGGATACATTCTCCCCTTGTGTGGGACGTTCAGTTAATTACTATTTATATTAGATGCAACAAGTGTACTAAACGAAACTCTATCACGAAGTCCCTACTTTCTATACCGATTAGTCGTCGGGGCCTGGCGAACAGGTTATTAGTTGATAGCGCTATTTAGGTTTCACCAACCTCACACCGTGCTTGTAGAGGATCGGTCGTGAACTAATAGACTGTGACAACCCGTAACTTTGAGGTAACCCATTTGTTTCACTTTTATAAATAAAATCATATATTTATTTGATTTGATGAATTAATTATATTTTATCCATATCGCGTTGATCCGACCCGAACCGTTTGAACCATGGCATACTCGCGTAACTCGAAACTTACGAGGCCCGAACAATAACTTGATTATTATACATTATATTAGTTGATTGATTAATTATAATTTTATAATTAGTTAACAAAAAAATAATAAAAATAAATAATGTATATATACTATTAATGTTGACAACAATTTAGTGTCATTCTTCTCATTTTCTTGTTTGCGTGTGTATACACAGCCAATCGGCCTAAACCCTCTTTAATTGATATTTTTTTAGCCATCATCATAATCATGGGCTCAAACCCATATTGGACTCAAGTCCAAACCGCCCCACAAGTGTTATATTACGTAAATTAGGTGCATGACTCTCATTAGCATTCTAATTCCTCAAACTTCCCAAACCCTAAGCAACATCCACAAACATACGATCCACAAACATGACTCTCATTAGCATTCTAATTCCTCAAACTTCCCAAACCCTAAGAAACATCCACAAACATACGATTGCCACGGCTGACGTGAAACGGGAACAAGGAGTCTCACGAGTTCGTTCTTTTCAAGTTTCTAGTAACTCTCGTCACTCCATAACTCGGTAAACATCGTTTTATGACTTTTGATTCTTGATGTATATGGGTTTCTTGGCTGTGTTACTTGATGTTCTTGACAAACTGATGATATTTGTAGTAATAATTGTTAAGGATCTCGTGTATAGAGTGTTTAGGTCGACTACGGGTTCGGTTAGTCATAAGGTTTACGTTTCTTTGCATGATCTTGACAAAAACATTGGTGAGTTTTGATATATATTGGCTGCGTTTTATGTATAGATGATGCTTATATGGTTCTCTTAATTCTCGATTGTATAGGAGGGTCAGGTAGACGGAGTTCGGTTAAGGTTGTGGATATGTGATCATTATTTCATGCTAGTGGGTTATAATTTCATGTGATGTATAATTGTTGAGTGTGCCAGTGTATATGCATTAAATACGTAAAACCAAATGATGAATTTAAGATGGATTAGCTTTAGAGATGTTTTAACATGTTGATAACACGCTCTTTATTCGTGAAAACAACTTTAATTCACATAAAAAGTGTTGAGAGTGAAAGCTGAAACCAAACAGCTTTCACTGCAGAAAATACGCCAACTTCCGCAGTATTTTTCGGGACTTAAACTTATTGAAACTCTACGTTTTCGGAGCCTAAAACCAAGTATCAGGAAGCAGCTTTCAAACCGCAGTGATTTCATATTTTTTGGATAGGCCTAAGTATTTTTAACGGATTAAATCGTAAAACTGCTCTAAGCTGTCATTTTCTGCAGAAAATGCATCTCACGTTTTGTACCATAACTTGATATGTATTTACAGTTTAGACTTGAAACTTTTACTGTAGATGCTCTTAAGTGTCCGTACAAACCTCCAACTGGAATTTTGTCAATCGGACTTACGATGAATTTTGAATGAATTTTTCCGTGAAATGTAGTCAGAAAGTGACAAATCTGACTGTAGCCCGGTAAATGATTTTTATAAAATAATTGGTAATGAATTGAGTCCCGAGATTTTTACACCATGTGACGTGGACCGTTTAGAATATTCTGTAAAATTTTGGGAATTTTTCTGTACATGAACTATTCCGGATAACACTCCGAAAACTGTCCGAAAATGCACTATATTACTGAATTTTATTGAAGAGTATTTTAAACCTTTTGTGACACTTCTGTTGTCGCTAAGTTGTGTCGTGATAATTAGTGTTGTATGATAAAAGGTGCTACGTGCTAGATACGTGTAGGATTCGTGTTTCCGTGTGAGTACACCCACTAACTCTTAAACGGTAATCATGTTAGAACGTGATTGACCAACCCTGACAGTTAGCTATTTTTTTTAAGAGTCCAACCGAGCAACCAAAGGTGAGTTCACCCTTTCTATAAGGCATGGGATTCCCGGTGGTTTGGGAATGGGTTAAGAAACTAAAACGAAACCTACATATTCACCTTTAACAGAATATGTACCTCCGTCCTAGGTTGGGAAGGACGACAACATTTAACCTACGTATTCTCGGTTGGGTAGATTACGTACCTCCGTCCTCGGTTGGGAAGGACGAAAACAAATAACTTACTAGACAAAACTCTATCATGAAGTCCCTCATTTTTATATCGACTTAATCGCCGGGCCAATGGCAAGTGGGTCATTAGTTAATAGCGCTATTAGGGTTGACAAGCCTCACACCGTGCCGGTAGGACGGGCGTGTACTAATGGATCTGGGCACTTAGTCAATGATGATAGACATTGACATAGGGCACAACTTCCTCACTCAGTTGTCAATATGGTAATGGTCTAGTGGTTTACAACATGGGGTAGCCCCCACTGGTTATGGTTTGGGAAACAAAGAATTGGATAACTCATGGTTTTCGAATGAACTTATGATTTTTGGAACAACTTTAAAACGGACAACCAACTGTGAACTCGCTCAACTTTGTTGTTGATTCGCTGTTACATGCCTTCCGGGCCTTTAGATGCATATTGTTGGAACTTGCTGTCTGGGAAGCTGGAGTGGTCATGGGTCGAGATACATGGAATCACAACACATGACTAATGGCTTTTACATGTGGTTTATAAACACTTAATGAATGAATTATGCTTCCGCTGTATACCGTGGATTATTTGTAACGTTGTAACACTTTATGTTAATAAATGAAAGCTTTATTTAAATATAACTATGAGTTCAATGTGATTGGTGGCTAGATCCTGGTCAGTCACGCCTCCTGCGGTGATACTCCGCTTGTGGATTTTGGGGGAGTGACATAGACCTTGGCAAACCGTCAATGATGATAGACATACAAAACGGGGCAACAACGAAACATGAGGTCGCAAAGTATTCGGTATTACGCAGTTTAGTAACTTACATATGGGGTAGCTCCCCATGGCATGATATAAATGAGTAAATTAACTACTTAAAAAAGTTTTATGGAATTAAAACTGGACAACTCGTGAACTCGCCAACTATATGTTGATACCCTACTGCATGCTTTGCAAGTACATAGTGACTCAGGAGCTTGCAGCTTGGGAAGTGTAGTGGTCGCCTTAACTCGTGTGTTGGGGTTCTTTTAATAACTATGAACTGTAAACTTATGTTTGAATCACTTTGGTTATGCTTCCGCTTTTCTCTTAAAATGTTGTTTTGAACTTAAAAACTTTTGACTTAAACTTTAATTGTCACTAATCGTATTGGTTTGGTGAAATTATTTTACTGTTAATATGATTATTCAATATGTTTGGTGGTTTGATCCTGGTCGGTCACACGCCTTGCGGTGGTACTTCGCATGTGGAATTTGAGAGTGTGACAAAAGAGCATGTCGAGACTAATATAAATAAAGAGCATGTTAAGCATAATCTTGTTGATATATTTGATCCAAGAATATGGGAAGGACTTAAATCTGACGAGACTAAACTTTTGGTTGAGAATAGTCTTAAAAAAATAATGATATTATATTTGCTCCCTACGTTATCGATACTAGATGATTTTCCGCAGCTTTATACACGAGAAATTTATCAAATTTGGAGAAGTGTGATCACTCATAGCTAGTATATTCGAAAGAGGTAGATAAGGTATTTTGTTTATGTTGCAGAGTGTTTAGAAAAGGGCTTTCGAAAGGTAAACCGGATGGGGAAGGCTATGCAAATTGGCACCATGCTACGGTAACGTCATCAGTTAGCTATTACGGTATGTCATTCTAATACCATGATTTTCTTATCTTTATTGCTATAACGTTAATTGTCATTTAAAAAAATTAGTTTATATAACTCGTTAGGGCCTAAGGGCCTTTTTTCAACTCGTACAAGACACTTGAATTCTCGGGATTGGCTATATTCATACGTTAATATTAAAAAAAAACACAACATAGAAACAAGCATTTTATCTTCTTAAATTTGAGTACAGTATTCATGTAGTTTCTTTTTCAATTTTTTTTTAAACAAAATATAAATCTCATTCATACTTGTCAAGTTACATCAAAACAGAAGGTAGACGGGCAACAAGCTACGCCGCCACCCCTTTCTGAATTACAAACCCTAATCTACCAAAGACAAAACCCCGTCCCCTTGAAGCTGAGAAATTGTTGTGGATGACCCGTTGGATCTTGGTCAGGAATTAGATAGCTTCTAGCGCTAGGGAGCTAAATGTGTCAAAGGCAAATGGGACAAAAATATGCTGGTTCTCTACACAAGCTTTAGCGTGCTTATCAACTTTCTTAGATTCTGCCTTTCTTGTTGCTTGTCCAGCTACAAAGCCGTTTTCCCTTAAACCAACCAGAGGGGAAACCCCCCGTGAGGTCCACACAAGCATGTTTCCCCCTAACCCAACCAAAGACAAGCAAATCTGCTGGTCGCAGAGTAGATCTCCCTTCCATAGGGTGCGTAAGGAAGTTCACAGGAGCCTCTTTCTTAGCCGAAATCCCAGCTCTTCTCAGGATGTCCCACAAAACATCTCGCACCCAGTCATGCCGATATTTGAACCCAGGGAGCTCTTTACAATGCACTGCGTGCTCTCCGTATTTATTCATATAAGCTTTACGACATATCGGGCAAGTTTCGTCTTCTGGGTACATAGGGATCATCAGCCGGTATTTTTTTTATTTTTCAATTTAAAAAAAATTAACATGTTATATAATTACCAATTTTCATGTTCATCATCGCGTCGAGCAAGGGCTCTTCTCTTGTTCAAGAATATTTTAATGAACCAGTCTTAATTAGTCCCGAGCGACTTGATTCATTAGGGGAGGCGGGGTGGAGTAACTTTACTCCGTGATAGCCGTTTTCAACGCGTGGAAAACAAACAATTCCCACTGCCACCTAAATTTATAACGCGTGACATATATGTTCCGTGATAATATTAACGCGTTATGGGGGTGTGAGTGATAAATGGATGTGAGGGGGTGTGAGAGTTTATTGTTGGGTGTTGTGAGTGATGACCATTGCCACTAAAAATGGTTGTGAGTGATGGAAAAATGGTTGATGATATGACGGAACTTGATTGGATGTTTGTGAGTGATAGAATTTTTGCAAGTGATACCACCCCCACTCCTCTTATACCCTGTTTGACCCGCACTCCGTGGTTGACCATTGTTTAACTAGCGCCTTGCAGTTACAATCCATGTGTCAAAAATAAAAAATAAATAAATAAACAAAACAAAAAAGAAGGAAAGAAAAAGAAAAACCGAATATTTACTAACCAAAACCACTTGGTTCTTAAAATCTAGGGTAAATTATATTTTTCGTCCTTTATGTTTGTAGCGATTTGCAATGGATGACCTTTAACTTCAATAATTACAGTCACAGTCCTTTAATTGAAAGACTCATTACACGTTACGTCCTTTAACACTAACCTGGTTAAAATTATCAGTTAAGTTTCATCATGTGCAAGGGGGGTATCTGAGTCATTTTACCATATTCTTTTATTTTAAAGTATATTTATAATTTATAAATTATAAATAAATCAAAAACTAACTTAATTATCAATACATACAATCACAAGATTGATGACGTAAGGGAATAGGGAAATCACATGGTTGGCCAAAAGTGGCGGCCATGTTTAATATTTTTTTTTATTTTTTTTTTTTGCATAAAATAGTTATTTATAAGTCCCGTCAAATTACGATTTTATCCCCTGTTTAAAATTACGATATTGCACCAGCTCCAAATTAAATTTATACTTTGCCTCCCGGCTTAAATCTACGATTTTGCCCTCTGTTAAAAAATACGCTTTTGCTCGCCCTCGGTAAAAAAATTACGCTTTTACCCTCAGCGAAAATATCGTTTTCACCCCAGTTCAAAAAAAAATTGTTTTTCCCCCCGGTTCAAAATTACGATTTTACACCAGTTTATTATTTTATACCTACTTTAAAATTACGGCTTTGTCCACTGTTTAAAATTACGTATTTGCCCTCAGTTCAAAATAAATTTATGCTTTTGCCCACATCTAAAACTTATGAACTTCCACTCGGTGCAAAATTACGATATCACCCTCAATTCAAAATTACGTTTTTGCCCCCATTGCAAAATAAAAAAAATGGTTTTCCCCAAGCTAAAAATTAGGATTTTACCCTCGGGAAAAAAAAAATTGATTTTTTCGCCAAGTAAAAATAAAAATATGACTTTGCACCCATCTAAAAATCGTGTTAAAAAGCTGCCTAACACTCTTTTTACTATTTCTTTCTAGCAAAACTATAGTACTGTTTTTTTAATTGGGGCATGTTTGGCTTAGCTTATTTTCAACTTTTGCAAAAGGACTTTTGCCCAAAATAAGTCAGGAAATCCTGACTTTTGGCAAATCCAAAGGACTTTTGTCCTTCAAAAGGAAAGCCAAACACTTTTCAAAAGTCCTTTTGCCCTTCAAAAGTCCTTTTACCCTCAAAATAAGGAACCCCAAACACCCTCTTGGTTGAGAATTATTCGGCCATCGCCCCGCAATGCGGGCGGGGCATCACCTAGTAAAAAAACAAAAACAAAAACTAAAAAGCATAGATAAATTATCAATTTGTTTCTTTTTTGCACATCATTATCAAAGTCACGAAACCACTACCATATTCTGCACATCATAATCCAAGTGCAGACCACCACCAAATATTCATCTATGCTAGCCTCCAGCAACCATCAGTGCCACCCACTGCCAGAAACCACCACCAAATTCTCAACCACCACACCGGACTTGCTGCCACCGCCGCCGTAAAGTGAAGTCGGAGAATCGACACAAACCGGAATCGCTGGAAGTTCGTCCTCGTCGCTCTCACTCGCAGGTATGAGATTTATATATCATCCAATTCGGGTTTCAAAGGGGATCAAAACCCCCAAGGGTTTGGATGGAATTGAATTTGATGTTCGTGTAACTTGAATTTGATGTTAAAAACATCAAGGGTTTGGATTGGGATCTGATTGAAGAAGATGACACCTTTATTTAAAATTTAAACTGTTACAGATCTGATTGGATCTGTTTTGTGAGGCCAAAAAAAAATCTAGATTTGTTTTGTTTTCTTGATTTAGGGTTTTTGATTTGCTGGGATGTGGATTTTGAAGAGTCAAAATTCATAATATTTTCTTTATGACCAGGTTTCAAAATAGTGAAAGATGAAAAGTGGGTTGGTGTAACACCCTTATTATTATTTAAAGGTTTTCGTATAATTTACGAAAACAAACGAGTAATTATGATTTCAATTACATTGAAAATACGGGTTCATTAAACTTTATTTACAGAATTAAAAACTATACAACATATTATGGGTGAGTTCGTCATTTTACATAACAACGATACAAAGTGCGGAAGCTTATTTCTTGATCGTGTTCGGTTCTTCGTTGTGCTTGATCGTCCTCCGGTGCTAAAATTATACCTGAAACTCATAAAACATGAGTTGGATTAGTCATACGTAACTTAAAACGTATTAAACGAGTCCGGGAAGCGAAACTGATTAAAATAATTTTTTTTCGCCAAAACAGGGTTTTTCGCGCCACGCGAAGGAACCCAGTTGCTCCCTCGCGCCACGCGAGGGAGACCGTTTTCCAGCAGGTCTGCAGCTCAGTTCAGCTATGCCAGTTTTTACGGAAACGGCCATAACTTCTTCGTTATTGATCCGTTTTACCCGATTCTTTTTCCTACACGTCCGTAATTTAATCCTCCATCTTATGGAGTTAAAATCCTACATCCAACATAAGAAATTTTGAGACTTCTAAGCCTTCGACTCGTTACCTTTTTACCGAATTTTAACCCGTTTATGCATTTTATCAAACAAACGTATTTGTTTGATTCCTATATCACATACACTTCTTCAAATTAATGTTACCTACCATATTAGGTTCTAATCATAGGTTTATTACACAATTTAAACCCATTCTCGCTCGTATGCTTATTTTGACCCGTTAAGGGTATTTAAGCACCTTAAAGCTTGAAATCGCTTTCATTCATTTCTAGCATCTTATTTCTACATTTCTTATCAAGTAATCTTCCACTACAACTATAAGTGTGTTGGATCTAATGTGGATATCTATATGTTCCGAGTTTTACCCCTCGGATTATTATTTTACGGCAAGACTCAAATAGAGCCATTTGACTAACGTATTACATCTTTCAACTTCTACACTTATTCTAAGTATTTATCTAATCATGAAACTCGTTTCCAAACAACCTTTAAGGGTTGTTTGTTCAATTTAGCCTACAAGGGCGTTTTGGCCAATTTTGATCCTTCTTTTACGACAAAGGACTTTCAGATACTTGTTTGACCCAAAATTTCCGGTCTTTTAACTATGACCTTGTTTAGAAACCATTATGTTTCTAAAACACTACATTTATGACTTGAATTATTCGGTTTATCTTTAAGATAACCAAATATCTACATGATGAGTTGAATCATTACACAAACCTGGGTCGGATCAATGTATTGACCCGTTACGATACCTTGCCTTAGTGGCGCTAAGTAATAGCAATGTCACCATTCAATCGATATTTATTCCTGTAATCAAGCAACTCGACAATACATTAGCCGATATTGTCAAAGGGTGATATTTTCACCTTTTGACCCGTTTGGTCTTATATGACCGTTTACTTTTACGAGATGGATTTATTATCATCTCGTCTACATGACTTGTACCGGTTTACAACGTACGGTCAATTTACTTATAAATCTATTTCTTGATTATTTTGACCCCTTTATATGTTACGCCGTAAAGTGTCCTACAAAACTAACGGTTATAGTCAACGAATGGCTACATTGCCGTTTTACCCTTATTAATTGTATTGATTTACCTTATAAGGTAAATCATTCAAAACTCGTTATTTATTAGTCATCACATGACTAAATGACCTTATTAGCTCTTTTTAACCATTCAACATGGTTTATCATTATTGTCTTTTGTTCCGAACCTCGCATGTCGGGTCGAAACATCATAAGTCAAATGTGACTTTTGATTATTCAAAATTTATAAAACGCATAGATATCAAATAAAAGGTGTAAGTTTTAACTTACCTCACATCCAAATTACGCTTTTCTTTTCTCACTTGCTTCGATCGACCCGCTTGCTCCCCAAGCTTCACCTAGCTTGTTAAGCGCCAACTATCATTCATTATTCACAAGGTTGTTAGATTAGTCATTCTAAATCATGACTTTCACACCTTATGAATCTTTAACTACTTTTCTTATTGAACTAAATCATAAATCATGAGTTTAAATTCTTGTGTCAAGACCCACTTCAAATCAAGTATGAACTCTTAACAAATCCCCATTTTGTTCAAGTAGTTCTTTCATACAAGTTAGTATGGTGTTTATAAATACCAATACAACATCAATTTCATCAAATCATCCAAAACCCATTTTTCACGTAATTAGTCAAATAAGGCAATTACGCGTTTCATTCGTAATTTCAACATTAAAACATTCACTTAGGCATTTTAGCAAACACCTTGTGGGCATATTCTATAAAATCAACAATCTATTTTCATAACTAGTTATTTACCCCAAGTTTTAACATCATTCATAAGTTCTTATGTCTAGCATGCATCACAACACCTAGACTTACTTTATGGAAATCAAATAACACCAAATTGATGATCATAAATCTAGTGTTCATCATCTTCCTACAAGACCCACTTAACACCTAAATGGGTGATTCTCAATTTCACATGCATGAACATTAATGCATCAAATTATTGATTAGGGTTAATTCCTAACCCTGAATTTATCATAATTTCATTCAAACATCAATCAACCAAGTTCAGATTTCGATTTCACAAGTTTATCAAGAATTTGAGATGAAACCAAATTGTGAATTTTGACATACCTTGTGATCCCTTCACTGAGGTGATCACTAATTTGTGCTTGAATTTCGATTTGGGTTTGATTTGCCCTTTCAATTTCTTGATTTTGTGCTTGTTAGGGTTTTTGAGCTCAAGAGTTCTTGGCTCCTGTGAATATCTCGACCAGAACACACACTTAAAGTGTGTGTTTTGGTGTTTAACTTTTGTTTTAATAAAACAAGTTTCCCACTTGGCAATATTAGTCCATCATGTTTTATTTTGATAAAATGAAGCTATAACTCACCATTAGTTACTTAATCACATGCTACTAACTAGGTTAATTATTCCTAGTTACTTTAACGGGTTCGGGAAATTATAACCCGTTATGTTTTATGTCCCGTTAATTTGGGCTTTTTATATACTTTGTTTTCTTAAAGTATTTATTTTCCTTTTTAATTAATATTAGGTTTATTTATTTAAGTCCTAATATTTACCGGGTTAAATTTTACCACTAACGGTATTTTACCCGTTCATCACTATTAACGAGGTTTGATTACTAAACCCGTTTTCGGGGTGTTACAGTTGGTGGTGTCGTATGGGTTGGTGGTGGCGGGAGGTGGTGGTGGGTGGCGTAGATGATAGTGATGGTGGAAAAGAGAGATGGGAAAGAGAAAGTTCTGTTTTATATAAATAGACTAGGTTAGAGCCCGCGAGCTTCGCGGGTAGAAAAATTTACTTTTAATTAATAGATTTATGTCCTAAAACACTTAAATATGTTTCTACAAATGTTTTATTGAATTATGTATTATGAAAGACATAACATAAGACGCAAAACCAACAACAAATTTAAATTTTATGAATGTTTGTATAAATGGTTCAAACACACTTCCTTTGGATTTTCTCCTTGGCAATCAGCTCTAAGAAGCCTACTTTTTCCATTATTTGGATGCTGACATACCTACCAAAGACCAAAAAAACAATTGTTAGGTGATATAATCAACTACTACACATGTCGCAAAACGACCTAGATTGCCAAATTTAACAGTAAATAACGGGTTACATACCTCAGAAAAGACGGTTCCTAGTTGTCTAGTCCAATCACCAAGAGTCCGGATATGTACACTCAGGTAATCATCATCCGGGGCAGACGTCATGGAAAATGGGTGCCTGTTGACATGTATCATGGTTACGTATTGAAATGCGTCGGGTTGATCGGACATTATGGACATATTTTGAAAGTACAACTCACCTTTCAAATGGGGAGACAGCGGCACAGTTGACAAACATGTATATTGACCACTCTTGTATTTGAACCCTTGTGGCTTTGACATATGAAATGCCAACATATTTCCAGGATAAACAGCCACCTTTTAAGTAACACACCAATATTATTAGAAAATCTCATCTTATTTCCTATGTCTGCCATTATCACATGTTTACCACAAAAAAATATGTTTATTGAATTTTTCCTCTCTTTAACTGTACACGCTCATCACACATAATTTTTTTTACTTTTATTTTTCAAATCATATTGCTAGAGCTTCACTCAACCCTATCTTGGGAAGTTGGACTGCAAGTTCTCAAGATAGGGTGAGTGAAGCTCTAGCCATATGATTTGAAAAGTAAAAGTAAAAAAAACTATGTGTGATGAGCGTGTACGGTTAAAGAGAGGAAAAATTCAGTAAACATATTTTTTTTTGTGGTGGACATGTGATAATGGCAGACATAGGAAATAAGATGAGATTTTCTAATAATATTGGTGTCTTACTTAAAAGGTGGGTGTTTATCCTAGAAATCTGTTGGCTGTTTATCCTGCAATAAATCAATTACCAACAGTAAGCTAGCGTCCATAGGTGTGAAAACATAATGAACTGTTCTTAAATAAGACATCATCATTGTCACTATTAATGAACAACTTAGTTGCATTGTATGAAGTATAAACAATCAGTTTCCCGAAAGAAAAAAATGACAATAACAAAGGTCAAAACATCAAATGTAAAAAAAACTTCAAATCTAGTAAGATATATAAAAGTAAATTTATATTAAGAACCTTTAGAAAGCTTCAACACCCAAATTAAATAACTAAAACCACGTGCACTTCTTTAATTTTTTGATGGCATGTATGTGTTCATCTCCTCTGCATACTTGTATAAAGTGACACTCACCTCTTTCTCCCTGAGATATATCAAAGTTAGTAAAATATTTAAAAAGTTTAACTGAAATGTTAAACTTGATTAAAAAAACCCACTCTAAATCTTTTAGTTTTAAGTTCATTCTTTTCCCATTCTCTATGTTGTAACTGGTCACAACAAAACAACATTGGCCAATGGGGTTAAAAGACAGAAACGGGTCAAATACATATCAGTGTGTCATTTCCCCATCAAAGTAACTATGAAATCATACATAATGCATTATACCAACCTGACCCATTTTGACTTTCGAGTGATACTAAATATAACCCAACCTGGTAATAAAAACATATAATCTTTCTCTGCTTTTCCATGACATCTATGAAACTAATTACTTTCACACAAATTACATATATATTACTTTTTTCAATCATCAAGCTTTCCAACTTTAATACCGACAGAAGATAATGGCTGTTACCGTTATGATCGGATCCCATCTTTTATTGAGACGAAGTTGAACAGCAACGCTGATGATGTCATCCCATGTAGTGTGAGTAGGAGGAAGACTACTAAGAGCATCCCATACCCTGTTCAAATCCATCTCCTTTTTCATGAAATTCAAAATCTGCTGAGCATCAGGGCTCAGCACTGGGAATATTCCATCCACAAACCCTGATCCATATTTCCATCCCTGCCCCCTTAAAGAACCACCTATACAGAGACAACATAACACACGTTAAATGCTATCATGAACACAATATACATGTTATACTATAATGAAAAATAACACCCCCTATGTTCCAAATTAAGAATCAAAGGATCTTTTATACGAGTAGTACTTGTAGACGGTGCCCTCATTATGGGTCCGGACCAATGAGCCTCAGCGACTCAGCTTGGTCCGGACCCACCTTAGACCGCCTGACCGCCCATTAGGATTTGGCCCGTACTCAGCTAAACCTGGAACAATGGTACATAACTAACTACATACATACCCCTTTTCCTTGAAACTTTTTTATGATTGAAGTGTTTAAATTTCCCTTGGTCGTTTATGTAGAGACTATTGCGCTTAAATTTCTCTTTCGAATGGGCATCAGAACTTCCGGGTGCCTTTTCATACTTGCACTTGCAACTTCTTGGGTAAATTAGGAAGCAATTTACTCCAAATTTGAATGTCAACCTACAAACAGCAATCCACATATTAATAATAGTAAGAAAAAAATACATGAAGATATTACAAGAAAGCATCCTATTTAAAATGCTGGTAACACGTTTATTAATTGTAGAACACATTAACTTCATCAGCATTGCATTTCAATAATTTGTTGGTTCAAATGAATTGGCCAATCAAAACAACATTTCTAATGCCAGTCTTTCATAGTGGAATCATTTAGATGGTATTTAATAGGATTATGACCCATCAGATGAACGGAATAATATTCTATCCTCCTTTGTGTCCATCGAACAAAAAATTGATTAACAGAACCATCACTTTTTGTTTCAATGCAGTTGAATCGGCGAGGATGTGGTTGAAAAGAGAAACCAGTTACCGCCTCTTTGTTAATCCAATACAATTGAAAAAATTATTATGCGACTTCAATAGAACTTTAGTAAGGTGTTATGTATTTATGGTCAACAATGAGTATACAACGATAAGAAAGCCTAATCAAATCATATCTCTTAATTGTACCATATATAATTACAATAAACCTAACCAAATGAATATCTCTTATTTTCCATAGGTTTATCCACTTTTCAGCCTTCAATGTAAATTAAGCCTATGTTCAGTCACCACTCTTTGGCATCAAATAAGATAGACACATTTACAATAATAAGTAATTGAGATCAAAGAAAACCTTAAGGAAAGTGAAAGGTGTAGGTAGTTGCTATTGTAAATCAAAGCCAATGCAACCACCACTTGGTTAGTTGATGCTCCTATAAATCAATACAAATATGAAAATCAATAACCTATTTCACTCTAAAACCCTAAATCAAAGTCGATAAATAACCATTTAGTGATAATACAACACTGAAATAGGGGGGAAATTAAATCTCCCAGGCCCAAAAGAACCCCAACCTTTAGTACTGGTAAAATTTGCAAGTTACAAAATTGAATAACGTAAAACGGAAGGATACCTGGTGACGGTGTGATGCTCTTCCTCGTTCAGTAGATTATTAAAGTCGAATCATACAAACTTTCTTTTGGAATGGCGAATCATACGTGGATATCAAGGTCCTTTCACCAGCGCTCCTGGAACATCTTCACCGATCGCCACCGCTGCTGGTTCATCTTCATCGACCGACATCGCTGGTTCATCTTCATCGGCCGGCGTCACTGGTTTATGTTTAATTCTTCATCGATCCTTTGCCCCATCTTTCTCCAACGAATGGCGTTGCCCTAAAATCCAGACCGCCGGAGACGGTGGCTCTATAGCCATGAACCAACAGACCACCGGCGGCAGCAGTTTTCTGCTCTCTCTCTCGCGTTTCACTTCCATAAAAAATGCCTGAACCCTAGCCAACTTTGAGCGGTTATCTTTCTGTTAAAAAACAGTGGTATTATGACCGATTCAACACACAGCAAAACAAAATCACAACGAACACAAATATAGCGACAAAACGGTGACAAATCTCTTATTAAACCAACCCAAAATGATTACCCCCCAAATACCCAACAGATCTTACAAAATAGCAAGATCAGAGAACGATACAGAAATACAATGAAACGTCCAGATGATCATCCAAAGATAATCATCAACTCCAGAAGATCAATCTCTCTCACAATACACTAGAGAGATTATACACAATGATCTTCACCAACAACTTGTACAATCAGTTGCTAACAAACCCTAATAAACAGAATACTGAACTAGAGAGAATGTGCGAGTAAAAATATTTGGGAGTGAATAATTCGAAGTCTCCAGATACTGAGCTTTTATATCAAGTCATAGAGATGTTTCACTTTAGTCCCTGGAATATTACAATTGAGCCCAAAACTCTGCACCAAGATGATCGCACCCCCTGCAACTTTATATACAGCCCCTTTCACAATAACCTGAGTACAAAACTCAACCAAACATTATAAGACCAATCTGATATATAAACCGGGCCAACACAATAAGCCCAAACACATGATATAAGCCCAATGAATGACAAGAAACTAGTATACTTTCAACATCCCCCCTTCATTCAATGGGCTTTAAATAAATTCACGAGACCAAGTTTTTCACAAAAAACTTCATGCTGGTTTGGACTTAATCCCTTAGTGAAAACATCTGCCAGTTGACTCTCCGAGTCAACGTTAATAGTTTGAATAAAACCTGAAGCAACTTTTTCTCTAAGAAAATACAAATCCACTTCAAAGTGTTTCGTTCGTTCATGAAAAACTGGGTTTGCTGCTATAGAAATTGCAGCACTGCTATCACAATGCAGACTTATAGGTAGTTTACAAACAACATTCAATTCACATAGCACATTAACAATCCAAACAAGTTCACATGTGGCTGAGCACATCGCTCTGTACTCAGCCTCTCCTGTAGACCTAGAAACAGTATTCTGTTTCTTGCTTTTCCAGGAGATCAAATTGTCTCCTAAGAATATGCAATAACCAGTTACAGATCTTCTAGTATTTAGGCACTTCGCCCAGTCAGAATTAGCAAAACAAATTAAACCAAGACTATCACTCCTTTTAAACATGAGACCTTTACCAGGACAAGACTTAAGATATCTTAACAGCCTTAAGGCCACTTTAAGATGTGAAACAAACGGTTTATGCATATATTGACTCAAAAACTGAACAACATAGCAGATATCAGGTCGAGTTAAAGACAAGTAAATCAGTTTTCCAATCAACTTTTGGTAATTTGTTATATCTACAATCTCTTCCTTGTCATTACCCATTTTATTATTAACAACATGGCTTAATTCAATAGGCGTATTGACAGGTTTACACCCTAGATAACCAAATTCAGACAAGAGTTCCAAACAATATTTCCTTTGATTTAAACACAACCCAGACTTATCATAAACAACTTCCAAACCTAGAAAGTATTTTAAAACACCCAAATCCTTGATTTGAAAACTGTTACTAAGAAGACCTTTGATTTTATTAATTTCAATATCATTGTTTCCAGTAATAACAATATCATCGACATACACAAGCAATGCAACAAACACGGATTCTTTTTTCATAATATACAAAGAATGATCACATTGACTTTGAACAAATCCTACATCAAGTAGCACATTCGTTAATTTTTCATTCCATTTCCTAGGAGCCTGTTTTAATCCGTACAAGGACTTAACAAGTTTACACACTTTGGTATTACTTTTAGAGTAATAACCTTCAGGAAGTGTCATATACACATTTTCAGTTATGGACCCATATAGAAACGCATTATATACATCAAGTTGATACAAAGTCCACCCATTTTGAACAGCAAGACTTATGATACACCTAACAGTTACCATTTTTACAACCGGTGAAAAAGTTTCCCCAAAATCTAAACCTTCCCGTTGATTATACCCTTTAGCTACCAACCTAGCTTTGTAACGTTCTATTTCACCATTAGCTCTATATTTGATTTTATAGATCCATTTACAACCTATAGGTTTTCTATTATTAGGCAAATCAACAAGTTCCCATGTTTTGTTACGTAATAAAGCCTCCATTTCCAAGTTCATAGCTTCGACCCACTTGGGGTCTTTCGAAGCTTCACTATAGTTACTAGGTTCAGCAGATTTACTCAAACAGCTAATAAAATCAGTATTATCAGCAGACAGACAAGTATAACTAACCACTTTATTAATATCATACTTCACATTACTGTTGAGAACATAATCCTGAAATTTTTTAGGAACAGAACTACTCCTAGAAGACCTTCTTAGACCTACTGAGGTCCCCTCAGATGGGTTAATCTCATCTTCTAACACAGCAGCGTCCTCTGCCTCGCCAGACTCCTCTCTATCACTACTTTCTTCACTAGACTCTAAATTATGACCTAATTCAGTTTGTCCAGGAGTGGCAGATGCAGAGGGAGCTGGCTGCTGATCATCACCGACTGTGTCATGAGATTCAGTAGCACCCTCTTCATCATTGGGAATAGGAGGAACTTCAGGTGTATTTGTTTCATACAAATCAAAAAAGTTTAACAGATTTAAACTCTTATCATGCACAATATTATTATTAATTTGTTTTGACTTAAACGGGTATACATGTTCATAAAATTTAACATCCCTTGAATAAAAAACCTTATTTTCATCCAAACTCCAAAGTTTATACCCTTTTTTTCACATTTGAGTATCCTATCAAAACGCACTTATCAGCATGATAAGCAAATTTATCTAGTTCATTAACTATGGTACTAAAACAAAGACACCCAAAATTCCTAAGATGAAACAAAGAGGGTTTAAAGTCAAACATAAGCTCATACGGACTTTTCCCATTTAACACAGATGACGGCAGCCTGTTAATAATATAAACAGCAGTTAGCACACAATCACTCCAAAACCTCAGTGGAAGGCCACTCTGAAACATCAAAGTTCTGGCTGTATTTAAGAGATGTCTATGCTTACGCTCAACAACCCCATTTTGTTGTGGGGTATATACACAAGAAGTTTGATGTATGATGCCTTTTTGCTTACAAAACATAGACATTTGATTGTTTATAAACTCAGTCCCGTTATCACTCCTAAACACTTTAACTTTCTTTTTAAATTGAGTTAAGACAAGTTCATAAAAGGCTTTTAGATTTTCAAACACTTCCATTTTATTTTTAAGCATATAACACCACACAGACCTTGAAAAATCATCAACAACAGTTAAGAAATATCTATATCCTTCATAACTAGACACTTTGTAAGGACCCCATAAGTCTAAGTGAATTAGATCACCTAAGTCCTTAGACTTATGATCACTTAAAGGAAAAGGGACTCTAACTTGTTTAGACCTATGACAAACCTCACATAGACCATGTTCAATTGATTTAACCCCCAAACTATCCTTTAAAACAGCCAAAACTTGATCAGCAGGGTGACCTAACCTACTGTGCCACAAATTAGATCTAACAACACTATTAAAACACATATTCTCAGTAACACCATTTTACCTACAAAATACAATCCATTTTCTTGTTTACCAATCACCAGGATTTTCTTTGACCTCAAATCCTGTAACATACAATTATTTTCATTAAACAACACAGCTATTTTATTATCTTTGGCTAACTTATGCACAGACAAAAGATTGACACTATAACCAGGAACATAAAATACATCTTTGATAATTACATTATTAATCAGCCTAAGTTCACCAATTTTCAATACACTAACACTAGTTCCATTAGGGTGACCAACTTTCAACCCACATTCAGAAACATCAACACAATTAAACATATCTTTATCACTTTTAATCATGTGTTGGTTAGCACCAGAATCAGCAACCCAATTATAATCATGATTGAAATTCACACTGCTAGAACAACTAACAAACTCAGACACATAAGCAGACATACCTCCCATATTGGACTTCTCCTGTTCTCCCTCAGACTTATCACCAACTAGACTCATTAACTTTGCAATCTGCTCAGGAGTAAAAGGCAAAGCAGACATAGCAGAACTAGAAGGACCAAATGACATACTAGATTTATTTGCATTGTTACCACTATTGTTCCTCACAAAAGACCCACTAGTCCTTTTTTTCATACCAGGTGGATAACCAATTATCTCAAAACATCTATCAACTGTGCGACCTAACATATTACAATGAGTGCATTTTAAGGTTGAGTTAGGACCTCTAAAGTTTCTTCTAGATGTGTTTTGATTTGATTGATTAGACCTAGCCACATATGAAACAGTTTGATTTTTAGACCCACTACTTGAGAGTCTATGTGACTCTTCTCTAGAAATTAAGGCATAAGCAGCCTTAACAGAAGGAAATGGTTCTCTTGTCAACAAATTTGTCCTCACAGGTTGATACACATCATCAAGACCCATGAGGAATTGCATTAGTTTGATTAAAGTAGAAAAATCATTATAATCTTTGGCTGCTTGACAAGAACATGAAGGCAGATGCACCATTGCATCAAACTGCTTCCACATTGTTGTCAACTTATTATAATACTCAGCCACAGAACTACCATTTTGAGAAATACAATTGATTCTTTTATATAAATCATAGACAACAGAACCATCAACCTTATCATAAGTCTCTTGCAGGTCTGTCCAAACTTCAGAAGCAAGTTTGGAAAAAACCTGCCCAAAAAACAACTCTTCAGAAACAGAATTTAATAACCAGGTTAAGACAACCGAATTGCATCTATCCCATTGAGCAGCTAAAACATCATCATCATTAGGTTTAACACACTTACCATTTATAAAACCAAACTTATTTTTAGCTTCTAGAGCAAGTTTCATTGCACTAGACCAAACAGAATAATTCTCTGTGCCTTTTAGTTTTATACTAACTATGGTCAGGGCACTTGAGTCACTAGGATGTAAATACAGGGGGTTTCCTATGTCCAACTTACTGATAAGGGTAACAGAAGTTCCCACACCATCACCCATGATGACCACACTCAAGAAACAACAAACAATTAACAACAGATATCAACAGATAACACACAGAAAACAGACAAACTAGGGCGAAACTGAGTCAGGGACCAGATTCCAGGATCGTCACTCACAGGTGCCTGGACAAGCCTTTACTCAGGAGCCACTCCTAAAGACAAGCAAAATATGATAACAAACAACAACAACAACTAGAACTAGCAATACACAACAGATGCAGACTCACCAAATAGCAAATAGACAGACTCGATCAAAGGCCGGCCCGACTAGTCCGGTAAACAAGATGCCTAGACACAGACAAGAATGATGCAGAAAACAAAAAAAAAACAAGATAAAGACAAGAACGATCTTACAGAGGGTGCAAAGTCTCCAAGAGATATCAGATTTGTAGTTTTCAAGAACTACACAACCTGATACAGGAAAAATACCCAGAAAATCCTTCCGGTCAGTTTGCTCTGAACCTTCTAGGGTTACAGAGACCAACACGGAGCACAGATTGAAGAGACGATCAAACAACAGCAAACCCTAAGATAGGGTTTGGTTCAACACCAGCAAGAAGACACCAACAATAAACAGATCTGAACAGATCTGTTATCAACAACCGTTTCCGAGAACAGAAACCTTGTATACAAACAGCAGCAACAACCGCAGAGAAACCCTAGATCCAAGAACAACAAACAAAATCAGTCACCAGCTAACAATAATACACAGCGGAAGACATAATCGATCACTAACAGGAGCTCATTGGCTCTGATACCATGTTAAAAAACAGTGGTATTATGACCGATTCAACACACAGCAAAACAAAATCACAACGAACACAAATATAGCGACAAAACGGTGACAAATCTCTTATTAAACCAACCCAAAATGATTACCCCCCAAATACCCAACATATCTTACAAAATAGCAAGATCAGAGAACGATACAGAAATACATTGAAACATCCAGATGATCATCCAAAGATAATCATCAACTCCAGAAGATCAATCTCTCGCACAATACACTAGAGAGATTATACACAATGATCTTCACCAACAACTTGTACAATCAGTTGCTAACAAACCCTAACAAACAGAATACTGAACTAGAGAGAATGTGCGAGTAAAAATATTTGGGAGTGAATAATTCGAAGTCTCCAGATACTGAGCTTTTATATCAAGTCATAGAGATGTTTCACTTTAGTCCCTGGAATATTACAATTGAGCCCAAAACTCTGCACCAAGATGATCGCACCCCCTGCAACTTTATATACAGCCCCTTTCACAATAACCTGAGTACAAAACTCAACCAAACATTATAAGACCAATCTGATATATAAACCGGGCCAACACAATAAGCCCAAACACATGATATAAGCCCAATGAATGACAAGAAACTAGTATACTTTCAACACTTTCCAATCTGATTTATAAGAGAAAAAGATTAGGGCATCCACTAAAGAAAAAGAAAACGCACAAAAGAGACTATCAGTGACCAGATTTCTTATAATCAAAGCATGAAACCCACCTGAAAATGCCATAAACCCACCTTGAAGATGCCAGGTTAGGGTTTTTGGACATATCTTTTGACTTGCAGGTAGAGAGAGAATGGAGAAGGAAACGTTTGTCTGTCATTCATTAATTGTTCCTTGGCCTCTTCTCACCAGCTTTCAAACAAAAAAAAATGCAGCAAAATGACATGTGGCATAGAAGTAACCTGGGATTGACATGTAGGAGAGAGAGCATATGGGTGCCTTGTGGTGTTGACACATGGGATTTTGAGTGTTTGATTTATTATAATAGAGAGATTGGTGTATGTATATTGATCTTTAAAAGATATTTTTGTTTTATTTACTATAATAATTTTAAATAAACTGATAAAAAGACTATATTACCCTTATGTGATCAAAGTTAACTAAAAAACTTAATTGGGTTAGGGCCAAAGGACCTAAGGTGCAATGTGTTTATTGTATAAAGGATTATAATTGTAATTATTGAAGTTAAAGGGTATCTATTGTAATTCAATACAAACATAAAGGATGAAAAGTGTAATTTACCCTAAAATCTAAAATAAGCAACATAGTTTATATAAGTTTTGACTCGGACGTAACTTAGTCATATCACCACAACCATTTAGACTTATAGATCTAAAACAAAGCTTGGAATCATGTTTCTTGGATTAAGCCCAAAATACGTACGACACAAAACGAAGAATTGACTAAATCCCTTTTTTTGGTCAATAACTAAATAAACCAAACCAAACTCAGTTGTGAGTCATGCATCGCGAGCCAAAGGTTCATTCTTCGTCCCCACCTAGACATGTGTTGAATCTGTTTTTGGTCACTTGTGTTTATCCTATTGGACTGCCATTACGATTAAGGGTGTACTACTTGTGTATACTCATCTGAACACCATACAGGTAGGGAGTTCAGACACTCTTTAATCAGTCAATGAATAAAACTGATGTACCTCGACATATGCGAGATGAAAGCTTGGACCTTACTCCTTAGACCACCGGCCCGTAGTGGGGCGTGGTTTTTAAAAAAAATCCAAAAAAAACGCCCCAAAACGCCGGACCCCCATTACATGGGGCGTTATTGGGCTTGTTTTTTGAAAAAAAGGGGTTTGGCGTTTTAATTTAAAACGCTATGCACATATTTGCTTAACCAATCACTTTTGAGCATTGCCTGACAACTTTTGAGAACCCCACTTTTGTTTTAAATGGTCTGACAACTTTTGAGCATGTGGCCAATAGGAGTGGGTCCAAGGTTTGACTAGCCAATGAGCTTAGTTTGTTTGTTTTTTTTTTTTTTTGTTTAATGATTGGAAGGGCATTATTAGGCATTATTCCCACTACGTCACTTTTGCAATAACGCCCCATGCTGACTGGGATGACACGTGTCGGATAATGCCCCATGGTGGAGGCATTATTTTTCTCTACCACTACACATGGTCTTAGAACTATATGATTGCTTGTAAGAGCAACAATTATGAGAAAAGAGATAACACCACTCTCCCTGATACGACCCAACCCGTAACCGACTGGATCCTTAAATTTGAACCACTCCATCTCCACGTTTGCACTTCCTTGCTCCAAGTTCCCATGATCTGCATTGTTTATATATTTGTGTTTTTAAAGTTATGTTTCTCATTTTATGATGGCTCTAACTATTTGCACACCTTGGCAGACTATCTACACACTTAGGGTTTACATACGCTGCGTAGAGACCTATACACAGCGTATAGGGTTACCTCTACACAGCGTATAGGGTTACCTCTATATGCTGCGTATATGTCTCTACGCAGCGTATTTAGGGGTAGGTACACGACCAGACAGTCAAACCTAGTACCATGTCAAATCAGTCTGACATACGTTGCGTATGGATCTATACGCAGCGTATAGAGGTAACCCTATACGCATACGCAGCGTATAGAGGTAACCCTATACGCTGCGTATAGGCCATACGCAACGTATGTCAGACTGATTTGACACTGATACGATGTTGTCTAGGCACGTGAATAAAGCAATACGGGGAGTAGAGAGCTATACGCTGCGTATTTCAGTGAATTTGAAAGTCTATTTATACATGCATCTCTGCTTCCCTTCGAATCCATCTCATATTCTGTTTTTCATCTACTTCTTCAATAGCAAACCAAAATCATTTGTTCTGTTTTTTGTTCAATATTGTTAAAATGTCATCATTTTGGAACGAGAATTATTTCGGTAATCGTTATTCTAACGACACATGGGGAGCAAAGGATGCCAATGAGGAGGAGGTTGTGTCTGGAGTCCCTGTTGATCAAAAAACACAGTCGCCAGACTTGAACGAGACTCCCACTCCACCTGTTGATGAACCAAATTACCCGGCGCATAAAGTGTATCCGGATTACGGATACGGGTATGAATCTCCGTACGTGCAACAAAGTGGATACGGTGCTGAGAATGCACCTGTTGATGAACCATATTACCCGATGCAGCAATCGTATCCGGGTTACGGATACGGGGGTGAATGTGGATACGGGGGTTATGGTGAATACGGGGGTGAAGGTGGATACAGTGGATACGATAAATATGGGGGTGAAGGTGGATACGGAGGCTACGGTGGATACGAAGAATACGGTGGATACGGTTATGAGCCCCGGTTATGGATACGCAGCAATCGTTTTTTATTTTAACGAGGAACTTAGTCTCGACGCTCGTTAGGGACCTACGCGCATTATGGTTCGACTTCGACTAAATAATAAAAAAAATATTTTAACAACGAACTTAGTTTCGACGCTCGTTAGGCCCGTACGCGCCTTACGGACGACATAGACTAAATAATAAAAAAAATAATTTAACGACGATCTTAGTTTCGACGCTCGTAAGGCGCGTAGGTCCGTTACGCGCGTCGAAATCCGTAATGGGTAAAAAATATATTGTTTTTTTTATCCTCATTTAGTCGATGTCGTCTGATTATTATTTACTGACTGGTTTCCTTTTGTGCAGGTATTTGCACAAAATGATTTCCACTTCGATCACTGCTCGAAACAAAAGCCGGGAGTAGTGTACTAGTGGTGACTTGTTTTTCTTTTATTGCCTCTTATACAAGAGGCCGTGCGCTCTTGCCTACGGATTGGTGCAGTACTTCGCCTCCGCGCATCATCGACAGGAGCGCGGACTGCTATACGGCGGCGCCTACGTGAATAGGATAGCCCTTTCGTTGGGCTATCATCCGGAGAATGACCGCGACCGTGTAGACCCGGCGAAACAGCCGAAGCGGATGGGGATGAACACATTATCCGGAATGAAGGTTACCAAAGATTTCCCATGCGGGAAGCGGTTAAAGAAACTGGACGGTTCACAATACACGCTTACACAGCTGCCGGCATAGTTCGAACCGGTATTTCCCCCGTGCGACCCGGAGGTGCTGGAGCCGCATGAGCCAGCTGTCGTCATTCCGCAGCCACCACCGCCGCGTGGACCACCCGGGGTGCCTCAGTTCCCACGCCATGTTTGGCCCGGTCCTGACTCATCACATCAGCGGCTGCTTCGGTACGTTGAAAGGAACAACTATCTGTTGGAGTGGGTGGCTGCGGAGCTGCAGCTGCGCCGACAGCATGACAGGTTACCTCCACGACCCTTCATTACGGATGCGGAATGGGATCAGCAGCAGCAGGAGCAGCAGCCGTAGTATTTTATCATTTTATCTTTTTGCTGTATGTATCAAACTTTTGGTGTATATATAAAACTTTTGCTGTAAACGGTTTAACATATTCGAACAGTACCCGGGTATTTCCACTTATTTAAGCTATAATATTTTAAAGTTATAGTATTCGAACCGTATATACGTTTTTCAAAATTTTAACATTACACGCTTTTCGACGACATCGACTAAATACATTAACGACGACGTCGACTAGATAATAAAAAACATTATATATTTTTAACTCATTATATATTTTAAGCGAGTTAAAGCTGTAACCGGGTAAGAATTTATACCACAAATAGGCCGAATGTTGAAACAAAATTCACAGAGGTTATATACGCTGCGTATAGGTCTCTACGTAGCGTATATGAACCTTGTAAAAATCTGATGCTTCAAACCTACCAAAATGACCCCAAATTTTCAGATGGTTTATATACGCTGCGTAGAGACCTATACGCAGCGTATATAAGACTTGTTTTCTGTGCAATGATTGGTTATAGGCACTGAGATCCATGGTTTATATACGCAGCGTATAGGTCAATACGCAGCGTATAGGGTTAACCCTATACGCTGCATATTGACCTATACGCTGTGTATATAAACCCTGGTTTTGCTAGGGTTTGGTGTGCCAATAGGAACATTGGTGTGCCAATAGGCACACCCTTTTATGATAGGTTTGTGGTTTAGTGGTTTGTTTCCCTGATGTTAGTTTGTTTGTAACCTATAAAATAGTATTTTGATTATGAATGAAAGGGTAGAAAAATTAGTCCAAAAGTTGTTCTCGATCTCTTATTGTATTCTTGGAGTCTAACCCACTCTACGGGTCTCTTGGGAGATTGACCATCTCGAATCGGTAATAACATTTGGCGCTAGGAAATTGTTGCAAAACTAGACTTGTTCTTTATCTTTATTCTTGGAGCCTAACCCATTCTAAGGGTATCTATTGGGAGATTGACCATCTTGAATCGGTCTCCAACACTCCCCCATTCACATAAATCAATTGACCTAGTAACAAATATTTGTAAAAACATTTATGTTGTATTGGCATCTTGTATACATTATGTTACACACCACAACCATAATGTTCCTATAGAATGAACCATTATCATCTAAAACCAAGAGAAAACTTGTTTACAAAAATATGGTCAAAAACCTTAACATCAGCATTCATCATCAAAGTCTCCATTAGTTATTAACTTATATAGAAAACAAAAGCAAACCTACTGGTAGCTCTTCATAGGATCCGCCGTCTTACCAGATCGAGCATCAGTCCATGCTTTTGCAATCGTCTTCTTCATTTCATCATCACCTTCCTAGATAGTGCATATTCTGCATAACCATTCACTCATTTTAATCAACAAACCAAATGTGGCAAAATGGACATAAGGATTTTGGGGTTGGATTAACCCGAAACACTATATTCTTTAATAAAATACTAGCGTTACTAGTTTCCTTTCACACTACCTTTTTGACCGGTTAAAGATAAATTCTAACTCCAGTTTCAACAAGTATAAAGGTGCTACTAAACCTGCATTATAATACACTACACTTGGATCTTTCAGTTGGGATCAAGATACTCACAAAGTCAAGGTGTCTTTCAGTCTTTGTAAGTCGTTTTTTCAAGAAGTTGGAATACTATTGTAGTAATTAGTTTCTGTAAGCACATACCACTAGTTATGTTGGGAATATTTTTAAAATGACAAACACTTGTATATGTTTTGGGTTGAGTTTTAGGTGAAACTGAAAAAGAGAAACATAGAATTGGTTCATAAGAGTTTGATTGGTTTCATGAAATGCACCAGTTTAGATTAGTCGCAGATATAGGAGTCAAGCTTGTGACTATTCGTCTGGCGGTTACCAACGAACCATTGTAACTCTTCACTATGGTGCCTAATTAAAGGGCCTTTGGAGTAGAAACAGGTGCAACTGAAGCAGCACTACTTGCTTGCTGCAACAAACAATTAAAAAATATAAATTTGATTGACTATGACTTCAAATAATTAGAACATAAAATAGAGGTTCTTTCTTATGCCTGAAGTAACATGTAATTCAACTTCATCAGCTTGATGAAATCATATTAAAAGTTACCTAACCATAATATAGTTCTAAACACTGTTTTCAGACTATTATTCCCTTATTATATTATATTATACTATATAACGTAGCTAATAGTTCAACCCTAGCTTCAAAGCATGTGTACAAGCAAGCATGTTAACTTATTAAGCAAGCTTTAGTTTGAAGTTGGGGGACTTCGAGCACAATAACCAAAGTTTAGGTACTTAGGGCATTAGAGCACCTGTAGTGGTCATTTGTTTAGGCGTGGATGGGCAAAGAAAGCCCCATTCACATGGCAAAACTGCCCCCTAGGGCTTTGTTTTGCAAAATTTTGGTTGGGCGTTTCCATGAAAACACCGAAAGAAATTATTTGTTTTAATGAATTGCCAATAAGAATCCTCCAACTCATCCATCATAATATTAGTTGTTTTATTTTTTATAACATGATAATTAGGTAACCATTGTTGGGGCATTATACCACTACATCCTTTTTAACTTCAATCTCCATAATGTCTCTTTGCTGACTAGGACGCCACATGTCGGTTAACACCCGGGAGGCTTGAAGTTCAAGCCCCACATGATCTTAGGGGCACATTATGATATTTTGTATAATTCAATTACAAGTGTCCAACTCATATATATATTTTATTTATAACTTTTAAATATAATATTTCATAAAAATACGAATATATGGTTGCAATGTGCTTATTTTAGAGAGCACATTTATATCCATCATAACATGCGAGTAATTTTCAATTAGCACAATATCCTCTCATTCTAAAACATTAAACTATGAAAATGTCAAACAACCGATTAGATCTTCTATTGCATGCCAAAACTAACTAAAACTCCTCACATTGCATGCTTCTGAGTTTCTTATTTGACAAACATCAATCATAAAACTTATTAATACTATAAGAACAACCTAGTTTGACAAACATCAATCATAAACCTTATTAATACTATAAGAACAACCTAGAGATGCAATATCATGATTATGAATCAGAAAAACATATTAGCGAAACACAGAATCATGGAAGTGCGTGTGAGGGGATGCTGCTAAGTAGGGCTGTAAACGAACCGTTCGTGAACCGTTCAGCGGGAAATTCGTTTATTTTCGTTCGATTAGCTTAACAAACGAACACGAACAAAAAATTTCGTTCGGTTAGCTTAGCGACCGAACACGAACACAGGTCTCGTTCGTTCGACTGCGTTCGTGAACGTTCGGTAATATGTTCATTTGATTATATTAAAAAATAATAAATAATAAACCTTTTATCTAAACATATTGAGAACTTGAAACCCTATTTTTTCTAAGTTAGCTAAAATTTGGACATTCTAAGACACTTTTGGGGATAATTATATCTAAGTTAGTTAAACTTTATTAATCGTTTGGTGGTGTGGTAGACTTCTTGTGTTTTGATTTATCATTTGGTAGTTGTATTTAACTACTTATATCCAATGTTTAAGAATAACAATGTTTTCATTTTTTTTATTTTCAAGTTAAATGTTCGTTTGCGTTCATTTTTATTTGCTTGCGTTCGTTTGTGTTCGAGACCGGTGTTCACGAACTGTTCGTAAACAATTGAATTTCCTTAACGAACGAACACGGACATAAACTTATGTTCGATATGCGTTCGTGAACAGTTCGCAAACATGTTAATTTCCTTAACGAACGAACACGAACATGGCCTTGTTCGTGTTCGTTAGGTTCGTTCACAGCCCTACTTCTAAGTTTAGAAATGACCAGAATCTTAGTGGAGAAGTCCGGAACGCTTTCGTGGGCATGATATTAATTTGGCCCATGGGCTTCGAAACCTTAATCCACAACGATTTTGATTATGATTTGTGCTTGTATGTAGAGGTGTACAAAACCCGATTTGGACCTAAACCGATTTGGTTATAGACTGGACCGTTCTTTTTTGTGTTGGCTCCAAACCGAGTTGGGCGAAACCGGTTCGGTTTAAGAACCGATTTCAGGCTTGAAAACCCCAACCAACTCAAACTGATTTGAATCAGGTTCAAAACCGATTTGGCCCAAAAAACCGGTTTGATGGGGTTCAAAACATGTTGGCCCAAACTGGTTCGAATTGAAACCCGTTCGACACATAGAAAAAACGAACCTGTATCAAACCGTCGGGTCAGGGCTGGGCGCAAACCGGTTTGTGTGTGATAGCGAGTTAGGCCAGGAGCCGGTCCTTTGGTTCTAGAACGGTTTTTTTTGTACACCTCTACGGGTGTGATCTTGTAGAAATAGAGCTTAACGTGTATGGTATAACAAATATAGTGATTATATCTAAACTAGGGTGATTATTATCACGCTACAATTTTAAAATAGCGTAATAATAACTACTCTACTGCAAACATATATTCTAGTTATTTGTATCGTTCGCAAGTTAAAGTTGTTGTATTTATTTTTTTCATTAACTTGATTAATTGTATATAGCTTGTTTAACCTATTAGTAACTTAACTAGATGTAAGGCCCGCCGTAATGGGGCGGGGTTTGTTAGCGAGCATTGTAATTTGTCGACCCATTTAGTAAAGTATAATTGAATACAATAAATACAATAACATTAATTATTAATAAAAATATTGCAAAACTTACAATCAATGCTTAAAACTACTAAAATATATAATCCTATCAATTTTTATCAACATTCTTAGGCTGAACATGATGCGAATCTATTGCAATTTGGAGCTCAACTTGTTTTTCACGTATCTTCCTAACTCGTTCGGTTTGCTCGTTTAGTTTCTCGTTAATCCTACAGTCCGAATGAACAATTCCCTCGAGAAGACGCCTAAGTTGTTCGAAAACGTTTATCTCTTTGTTGGAATTCGTCATTATAAACCTATAAATTTACGAATAAATTAGTATCCATTTTTAATTAAAAACAACTTAGAAAAAATAATCCGATTATCTAGTTGTAAGATAAAGGCTCGTGTACGCTTTTCTAATGTAATTAGGAAATAGAAACCGTATTAACTGATTTGTCATCACATTTTGTAAAACTGGTTATAGGGAAAAAAATAAAGCGGGAGAACATATATAAAAAGGCTCAGAAATTTAGACGATTGCATTAGTGCGTATTACATGTTTGTAATTTTCTTTTGGCGGCTCAGAAATTTGGTTATAACCGGTTGCTTTTAGTAAGTCGTCTCAGTTTTATAAAAAAAAATTGTAAACGTCATAGCCAATTCAAACGTTATGCGACAATCGCCTAAATCAAACATTAAATATACGTTTATATAGATTATTAATTAACTAGTTAATGCTTGGAAAGAAGACACGACTGCATGAAACAATTGCGAAATATTAACCACCATCACAGCTATTATAACCATAAATTACAGTCACTCTTCGATGATAAAAAAGTCATCTTCATTTATTATCAATTTCAGAGTAACATGGCTTCAAAATGAAGCTAACAACCAAAGACAAGACATTTAAATACTTAAACCCAAATCAAGCTGCTAAGCACAATGTACAAACCAGCCAACCATAAAACTCCAAATAAGCATATGGTACAACTCAATATAGCACAAATATATTGCTAATTGATAATATAAAGAATATCCCAACACCTCAACTGTTCAAAATCGGATTGGCTAACAAACATGCACAAAAGTTAAGCTCAAATAAATGTTGCCAGGTGATAATATATATGATGATAATGCTTGCCCTAACAACCATAACCAACAATAAAACAATGAGAAAACCTAGCTAAGAAACTACAGACGACTGCAATACATAATGCTAAGTACCATCACAACTATTGCTCTCCGATAAGCAGTAAGCCCTTTTCATTGAGACAAAACAGTAAGCATTTAGCTGGAAAACAAGCATACCATACAAATGTTCCTAACACCTCAACCGCTCAAAATTGGGTTGGCTAAAGAACATGCACAACAATTAAACTCAACAAAATGTTGCCAACAATTAATATATAAATCACAGTGCATACCGAAACAGCCTTAACCAGCACTCAAATAGTGAAAAAAAAAACCAAGCTCTGAAGATACAAACAACTGCAATACACAATGCCAAGCCAAGTCTAAAGCACTATCACAGCTATTGCTCTCAAATAAGCAATAAGCCATCTTCATCGAGACATACACTAACCATTAAAAATGTCACACAAACACTATTAGAAAACTGCTACTATTCCTACGTCAATTTCCGTGGGAAATTCGTGGGTAACTGCGTTTACCCACGGATATCCCACTAAAATGGGCTGTGGGAATTCTCCTCGTGGGTAATTTTATTCTTACGCAGTTCCTACGGATTTTCCTACTCCTTTCCCACAAAAATGTTTCGTTAGAATTCTCCTACTTATTTCTCACGGAATTAATTTTCTTAACTTTCCGACGCATTTCCCACGGAATGTTTATTTTTTAAAATTTTGTATTTAAAACAATTATATTTATATTTATTATATAATATTTATTAAATTTTAATTTTCTTACAGAATTCCTACGAATTTGTTTTTTCTCCCTATACAATTCCAACGTAATGTATTCGTTTTCCCTACACAGTTCCTACGGAAATATTTTTTTTCCTACACAATTCCAACTGAATGTATTCATTTTTCCTACGCATTTCCTACAAAACTAGTTTTGTTTCCTACATAATTCTAACGGAATGTATTCCTTTTTCCTACGTAATTCTGACAAAATTGGTTTTTTTTTCCTACACACTTCTATTCTTTTTTCTTACGCATTTCCTACGAAACTATCTTTTTTTCCTACAGAATTCCAACGGAATTTGACAAAAACTGTTGAGTCTTTTTCCTACACATTTCTTACGGATACATTTAAAAAATAATAGAAAAACAAAAAATACCTGATTTTTTCCTGCTAAAAAATGCATATTGATAAATATGATTCGGAATATAAATTTAACAAAAACAAATAACATAAATTCAAAGCACGTTTAAATTACAAAATCATCCATTGTTAACATAAAGATTCGGAATAAATAGCAAAAATTCCGAGCCCGTTTCAATCACAAAATCACCGTTGTTAAACATAAAGATACGGAATAATTAAAAAACTACTACTAATGACTAACGGGAGGCTGGAATTTTTTCATAAACTCTTCAAATTGTTTTTGCCTCTTTTCTTCATTTTCTTTGATTTCTTTTTCCATCTGTTGCACTTTTTGCTCCAACTCTTGTCTCGCTTCCCTTTCATTTGCAAGTTCCTTTTCCATTTCAACTCGGACTTTTTCAACCTAATTGTTAAAACGGGTCAATAATCTAAGTTATTGTTTTCTACTAATTAATTGTTAAAAACTATTTAATTTATAGAATTGCGATACTTTGTAAGAAGTAAACAATACCTCCTCTTGCGACCTTATGGCATCAACATATAATTTAGATTCGGTAGATGTAGACAATTTCCCAGTTATCGCGAAATTAGGATCCGAAGATCCTACCCCGAACATCCGGCCCTTTTTATCTCCTGCCACTCTCGCCCACACATCAAGATCATCCGGATGTTGGTTGAGATCCGACCCATGCAACTTGATCATATCACTTTTGTACCGTAACTACAATTTATGGAAACACATTGTTAGTTGTTGTACTAAAACTTAATACGCTAATGTTCTAATTATTCAAAAACGATAAAGATAACTTACATAGATTTCTCTTGATTTTTCAGAAATAAACTCAAATCCCTCAAGACTATTAATGTCCAGCTCTCCGGCCCAATACTTCTTTTTGCTTTCCTTTTTGAGATGGGTATCAAAATAAACTTCAATCCACTTTACTTTTCGGCCATATTTTCTTTCCTAAAAAGCATTTTCGTAATACATTTGAGTACAAACAATTATATTTTTCAACCCAACTTTTTTACTAATTTATATAAAAATGATTAGCTTACCAAACGAATACGATGCTCTTCAAACCCTATGGATCCACCGGTATGTCGAGATATACCTTCACCACTACCCTTGCTATTGCGGTTTGTTCTCCCGCTCTCTGACTTTCTTAGCCATTTTTCGGTGTTCCAACCCTGAAAACGAAATATATATATATATATATATATATATATATATATATGTATGTATATATGTGTGTAAGGCTAGACTATGTGCCAAGTACAATATAAACCACACATATATAGAGCAATAGTATATATAAAAAAGTAGTAATAATAATAATAATGCAACTCCCATACCTTACACAATTGCTTCCATACTTCCTTAGACACCGAAGGTGGTGGATATTTATAAATTATGTCGAATCTGTGCTTGTCTCCTATAACATGTCCAGCGTCTCTGGCTTTGTCTTTAGATTTTTCTCTCAAGTCTCTCATGGTGTCTCTATACCGATTCTCAACAACGTTACGAAATGCGTCATATATGTTTTTTTCACTCTCCGGGTCCCAACAGTATTTGGTCTGTTCAAAAATAAAGTAAAGCGCTTAATTAGTATATTTTTGATGACAAGATCCGTTTACTAAACGGGTCATGTCCACAGGTTTGCGGGTCCCGGGGTTGTTTCTGTTCATTACGGATGTGTTGGAGGTTTGTAAACATGCTAGTGGGTCAAAAAGATGGAAGAAGGTTATAAATGCGATTGTACAAGTCGCTTTATGGAGTATATGGAGGCACCGGAATGATGTTGATTTAACCGGAAAATGGGCACACTAGAAGGCGTCAAAGAAGATATAAAACAACTGGGCTACCTCTGGATTTACATAGTATGCATGTGTAATGTTTTTGTTTAGTTTTGGTGAACACTTGTACCGGATGATGGACTAAGTTATCTGTTGGTACTAGATGAAATAAGGTATAATGTTGGCCTTTCAAAAAAAAAAAAAAAACAAGGTTGTGGTCCTAAACAGCGGCTTTAATGAACATTGTAATCGGCTTTACCTAGTTTCACTTACAAAGTCCATGCCCACCTTGTTTCACTCTTTGGGTGCTCAAAGCACCTACTTTTGCAAAAAAAAATCAATATGTGTAAATGATTTTGTTAATACCTGATCAGAATAAAAATCACTCTTTGGGTGCTCAAAGCACCTACTTTTCCTGATGTTTTTTTTAATTTCCGTATATATTTTATTTTCATGATGTTTGTTTGTATTTGGTTAACAGTAGGTTTGATCCAAGGCTCAAATTCATTGATCAAGGTTTATGAAATATGTTATCACAGTAGGTTTGTTTATATTTGAGCTGAAGATTGAAAATTTTTATGGTTTAATAATTAAAGGGTAAAATAGTCATTCTCTAATATAGTTATTCTCTAATATATTTTTATGGTTTGACCCGACCCATTTTGACCAACCCATTTTTTGCCCCCCGTAGCGAAAATTCCTGAATTCGCCACTGGGTCAGAATGGAGCTACTTGCGGCGGAAGAAGGTAGGTTCCGACCCAAGTCGGTTTTTCGACGACTACGCCATAATAAGTGGCTACAGTCTCGATCATGGAAGTGATTGTCTTGGCTCGATAAATCAGCGGCTATACTCAGAGTTCAGGCGTCTTATATCGAGTTGTATCGAGTCATATATCTTAAACGATGTATGGGCCTTGATATATTTAATGGCCAATTAAGGCCTTTATACATGCCCTAATAGATTGTGTTGGGCCTTGATATATCTTAAAGGCCTATTAACACCTTATCATGTAACATTCGATGTTGAATGGTTATATCCCGTTGTATCGAGTGCCTTTATATCGTAACCAAGAATACAAGTCGTACATGCCCTGATAGACTGTATTAAGGCGTGTATCATGGATTCCTACGCTTTTTATACGGAACTTAAAGTCAATATTTTCCTACACATTTCCTACGGATATTAATTAAAAACCATTCCGTCGGAAACCTGTAGGCATTTATGACAAATTTCCTAGGATATTAATAAATTTGTTTTTAAAATAACACAATATATAATTCAAAAAAAAAATTTACCCATTTCGTGAGCAATTTGTCGATAACTTCTGACACACTTCCTACGGATAGGAAATGAAAATATTTCGTAGGAATTGTGTTGGTATTTTCCTACACATTTTCTACGGATATAAATAAATTTATTTTAAAAATAACATATATTGTTATAAATAATAAAACTTTATGTTTTAATATCAGTAATTTCATTTTTATTATGAATTTTTTTAATGATAAATTGGATTCCTACGCATTTCCTACCGATAATTAAAATGAAAACGGATTCCGTAGGAGATCGGTCGGAATTTTCCTACACTTTTCCTACGCATAACAATTCCTACGAATTTCTGACTAATGGTTAAAATGAAAACGGATTTCGTCGGAGATCGGTCTGAATTTTCCTACACTTTTCCTACGCAAACCAATTTGTCGTTCTTTTGTCACTTTTTTTGTCACAAAACTAAGACCCTTTTTAATACGTCAGAATTTCGTAGGAAATGTGTCGCCATTTTTGTTCGTAGGAAATGCGTAGGAAATTTTGGTAGAAATAATAGCAGTTTTCTAGTAGTGAAACAATAATAGATAAAACAAAGCCGCTTAACCATAAGGATCTCGGATGAACAGTAAAGTGTCATCTTCATTGACCTCGACAACCAAAAGTTTAAAAAAATAAAAATTTGGAATCAAAGGGACCTAGAAACCAAACATGAACAACAATGTCAATACAAAATTGGAAAACCCAAACAACAACAATCGAAATAAAAAATAACATTGGAAGGGGCTTAATCATAGCCGATTAACATCAAAAAAAGGACATGCAAGAATATATCATTCAAAGTACCACATCAAACTACCAAACAGAACCACCGGCCGGAAAACCCACCTGAAAAAAGGGTTAAACCCTAGAAATTTCAGGGTAAATGTAGTAGAAGACTAGAAGGTAAGGATATACCTAAACGGAACACAAAGTTAAACGATCGGACAACAGTGGTCCGTCATAGACGAAGGGTCGCAAGTTAGGCAGTGGTGGTGGAGAGACCGTAGGGCGATAGTCGAGAGAGAAAGGCGTGACTTAAAAATGAAGCCAACAACCAAAGACAAGTCATTTAATACCCAAGCCAAAAACAACCCACAAAGCACAATGTATAAGCCAATAGCCATAAAACATCAATTAAACATTTGGTACAACTCAACATAGCATAAGTATATTGCTAATTGATAACACATAAATTGTAACTCACAATATGTTAACTTGTTTGACTTGTTTAAATATATAGGTTACATAATTTTTAGTGTGTGCGATGGATGTCTTTAACACATAAAAAGTAAATAAGTCATACCCAAATTCATCAATGTAATGTGACTCGGCAACCCTAAATGTGTCAACCTAGCTCTAACCCGACAAGATTACCACACCTACTTCGTATCCATCATTCATCAAGTTTTCAAGATCATACAACTATTTGTTAACATATTAGTAAAACTGTTTGTTTTTATCAAACTTGGACCGGTTAACTTCAGATTCATACTACTGCTACATCAACAAAAAAAATTGTACTTTGTTAACCTTTTTATTTAAAACTTGTATAAATAAATGTTATCATGATTAAAACTAATTATGACATTATTTAGACTATGGGGTATGGGGCATGGGTTGGGGGAAAACGCCCAAGCCACCACCCCGGGTGGGCTTGGGTTGGGGCGTGGCCCTTGGGGCTTGGGTTTCAAGCCGGACGTGGGGCGGTCTTGACATTCTAGCTGGCTGCCTCCTATTCGCTGACCCCGCCATGTCATAGCGGGCCATTTGAAAGTTTGAATTTTAAATTCAAACCGTTTGGCTACCCCAAACCGCCACCCGGGTCCCAACATCCCCAATAAATAACCCCCAACCCCACCGGCTACCCCATCCCAAACCGTCGCTATCCACCGGCTACCCACTTCATTCCACGAACCCGCTACCCCAACCCGAAGAACATGGCATCTTGGACTCACGAGGAAGAATTGGCTCTCGTCACAAGCGTCATTGACGCTATGAAGGGGCGGCAACCAGGCCAAACAAAATATTGGTCGGAAGCATTCGCAACCTACCGACATAACGTCGGAAACGACCGCCACAACCTCAACGCGTGCCAACATAAATGGCGCGAGCTACGGCCCAAGCTCGATCGTTTCAAGGCTTACTACGAAGCCGTTCCGAGCGGTGAGTTAAGCCACGAGGACCGGGTGGCGGTGGCGAACATAGAGTTTCGAGGCAAGGAGCGAAAGGCGTTCGACAAGATCGCCCTTTTTGAAATTTACCTAACGCTCTAGGTTTTTTATTTTGTAATTTTTAGGAATTATGTAATTTTAAGGATTATGTAATTTTTAAGATTTTAATGAAATTGTAGGTTTTTTATATAAATGTTGTGTGAATTTTATAAATTTTTTGTAATTTTTTTTAATAATCTCCCACGCGGTGCACCCAATCCAAGCCCAACCCACGCCCCGCCATACCTCACGGACAGGTCACTAGGCGGTGGGGGATCCAATTCCCGGTGTTAACTCATGCCCCAACCCAAGCCCCACCATACCCCACCGTCTTAAGCAGGTAGGGGGGATCAGACCTTACTTTTTCAGAAAGGCATGAGCATTTAATGCAATATGATGATGTGAACAAATTTGGAAACACGGTTTATCCGAGAGTCATCTCTTGTGAACAATTATGGTTGATAATCTGATATACAGTCCAGTCCAACTTGAATGGTATGGGCCATGGTCATTCATATAGAGAGAGAAATATATATAGACAAAGACTTATTTTTAATTATTATTTTATTAAAAAACATAACCATTGTGAATAAAAAAAAAAAAAAAACAACTTTTTTTTTAAATTATTTTATTAAAAATCATGATCATTGTGAATCACAAAAATGTATTAAGACTAGTGGGTATGGAGAGCCTCTTTCCCAAGGGGATGGGCCGTCACGTCAGCGCCATGTAGGCTCGGCTTGGAGGGGATGAACCTAGGGGGTGGGGGATGAACCCCTATATAATATATATATATATATATAGGGTTGAGTTCATTTCAGAACTCTAAATAACTACAGAACTTTCAGAACTCCTAATAAACAATCATTTTATATATAATTTTTTGTATTTAGGATCTTTTTATCATCTATTATATGTATTTCTTTGATTACATACATGTTAAAAGTAGTTTACATATGTTTAATTACCAAAATTATATATGTGTGTCATAACTAATTACATATATGTAAAAAAACTAGTTTACATATGTGTAATTATAAAATTACATATAAAAAATGATAAAATTACTCTTAACATCTATGTAATAGTAAAAATACACATAATAAATGATAAAATTATCATAAACATAAAAATATATAAATAAAAAGATTGTTTATTAGGAGTTCTGCGAGTTCTGTAAATATTTATGGTTCTGAAATGATCCTGGCCCTATATATATATATAGGGAGGAGCTCATGCGAGAACCACCATTATTGTGAGAACCGCGAGAACCAATGTGAACACAACCTAAAATAGCTAAAAAACCTAAAAAAACCTAACCCTCACCCCCCAACCCCCCCCCCCCCCCAAAGCTAAATGCTAAAAACTAAAACCTAAAAAAAACCTAACCCCCCACCCCCCAAAAAAAACCTAAACCCCCCTCCCCCACCGCCCAAAAACCTAACCCCCCACCCCCAAGCTAAAATGCTAAAAACTAAACCTCCAAAAAACCTAAAAAAAATCTAAATTTTTTTTTAATATTTTTTATGTTAAAATCGCTACTTTTAGAAGCCAAAAATTTTTTTTTTTTTTAATTTTTTTTTTTTTGCTTCGAAAAGTAGAGATTTTTTTATAAAAAAATAATAAAAAAAATTTTGTGTGATTTTTAGCTATTTTTAGGCATTTTTTGTTGTGTTCACATTGGTTCTCGCGGTTTTCGCAATAAGAGGTGGTTCTCGCATGATCTTCTCCCTATATATATATATAAGGAGGAGTTCATGCGAGAACCGCGAGAACCAATGTGAACACAACCTAAAATACCTAAAAAAACCTAACCCATACCCCCCCTCCCCCACCCCCCAAAAACCTAACCCCCCCCCCCCCCCCCAAAAGCTAAAATGCTAAAAACTAAACCCTCAAAAAACCTAAAAAAATCTAAAAAAAATCTATAAAGAATTTTTTTTAATATTTTTATGCTTAAATCGCTACTTTTAGTGGCAAAAAAAAAAATTTTAATTTTTTTTTTGGTTCGAAAAGTAGCGATTTTTATATAAAAAATATTAAAAAAAAATTGTGTGATTTTTAGCTATTTTTAGACATTTTTGTTGTGTTCACATTGGTTCTCGCAATAAGAGGTGGTTCTCGCATGATCTTCTCCCTATATATATATATATATATATATATATGGGAAGGTTCAAATGAAAACCACTAGTTATTGTGAAAACTCGAAAACTAATTAAAAAAAGCCAAAAAAACATACAAATTATTTTTTATTTTTTGCAAACCAATTTTCGCAGGTTTTATTATATAAAAAAAAAATTCAAAAAAAAAAAAAATTTTGTGTAGTGCACATGTGTAATACTACACATGTGTATGTGTACTACACATGTGCACTACAAAAAATTTTTTTTTTTTTTTTTTGAAAAAAAGTTTTTTTTTTATACATAAAAAGCATCGATTTTTATAAAAAAAATTTGGAAAAAAAAAAATTTTTTTGGTGTTTTTTAGGCTTTTTTTAGTTAGTTTGCGAGTTTTCACAATAAAAGTGGTTTTCATTTGAATCATCCCTATATATATATATATATATATATGTGTATGATGTGTGTGTGTTAGGAGAGAGGAGAGAGGGGCGTCGAGATCGGCTGGTGGAGGATGAAGTTGACGGGCCGACCCTATGGGGGGCGGTGTGGGGGACACAGAATCACACAGAATCATCAAAAACGTATAGTTAAGAACGAGTAAGTTCACCTTCTCTAGGATTCGAATCTATACAAATCATCCATGTCAACAGGAACAGCAACAGTAAAACCACAGAGACCAAATAAGTAGTTTACTCAACAGGTTTAATTTGTTAAATTAAATTGGTGAACTATAGTAAAATATATTTTAGAAGGTGAAATAGTAAACTGTGTTAGAACTATTTACAGCTTTAGCATAACTCACTTAATAAGGTGAAATATATTTTAAAATTATGTTACATGTATCTGACACAAAGAAAGAAAAAGAGTCGTAGTCATATTCAGATTTATTAGTTCAACTAGGCAACTTTAAGTGTCAACCCTCTTACTCGATAAGTTACCACCCATGCTTTGTATCTATGGTATCTAAGACTACATGGTGTGTGAGGGCATGAAAAGAGGGCGTGAAGCAACATGTGACAGTTACGTCACCACCCGTCAGAAAAGTGTGTAGTGCAAAAAAGAACGGGGTGGGATGGGACGTGATTTAACACGTGAAATACACTTTTTATATTTAAAAAACTATAACAAATCTATTAAATTGAAAAAAACACTAAAGTAACATTAATAAAAAAAATTAAATAAACTTAAAAAAAAGATTACATAATCTAAAACAACGAAACAAATAAAAATATAAAAACCAAACTTGTAAAAATAAAAGAAAAACGAAACTAAACACGATATTTTGCCAGGATTTATTGTTTCGTTTTCTCGTATATTTCTCTTTTTTGTTACCAATGTGATCGGTTTTCATAGCGAGTAATATCATATCCGCTCGCCCATGCCTTTCTAGCCTAGTGGCATCTTGGTAGTGGGATAAGTCTTTGGGACCAATAGGTCATGGGTTCGATTCCCACAAGGGGGTTTTCCCATATTTATTGAGTTTACTCCTGAATTGGTGTATAGGCATTATGCCTAGTGGGGATGGATATGATCGGGTGGCTCCGCTGGTGGCACGATTATACTCTAGTGGTCCGTCAGTGATACAAATTTATCGTTCGAAAAAATATCATATATGCTCGTCTTTCTTTAAAAACATTTTCTAGCTAGATTGAGTTATTTTATTTTTTTAAATTTAATTTTTTAAATAAGTGTTGGGCCAAACGGCTATATGCCGCCCCAATCAAAGCTCGTCACGTCGTCTCTATATTGCCCTCCACGCCGGTGAAAAATGGAGCGCCCCCTCCCCATGCCAACCTAAATGGCAACATCGGGTTTCGGGTTTTTCGGGTCGGGTTGTTCGGATTTCTCTTTGAGAAAAATTGACCAAATAACCGACTCATTTGTAAAGTTTGGGTTAGTCGGGTTTCGGTTATTCTTTGGGTTGGTTTGGGTCGGGTCATGTCGTGTTATTCGGTTTTTAGATTTAGATGCATTATGAAAATAAATGTTTTTTTTTTTTTACAAAATATCATCAAAATTCATATTGGTACTTCATAAAAGTTCAAAGATTAGTTGACAATATGCTATTATAATATTTAAAAGTCTCAAAACTTAATATTTCATCTGTTAAAGACTCCAAATGTAAATACTTCTATAAGAGAAAACAATAAATGTTCGGGTTTTTTTCGAGTTTCGGGTTTTTGGCCGGGAAAAATGACCCGATAACTAAACCATTTAAAGTTCGGGTTGGTCGGGTTCAGGTTTTTAGGGCATTCGCTAATTCTGGTTTGGGTGGCTTTAAATTGGGGTCAGGTTTCGGGTTTTGGATAAAAATGAACACCCCTAACAGCGTGATTGATACCTCTACGCCACCCACACTCTATAGTCTAAGATTACAATAATTATTTAACAAATTAGTAAAACTATTTCTTTTTTGGTTATCAAAAAATAAATCTATCTATACTTTCTATAAAAAGAGAAAACACAGTGACATAAGAAAAGCTGAGGTGACAACCATATAGGTTGTCCAACAATGCATTTCTTATGTCATTATTGCATCATAAGTCTTAATATATAAAATCACTTTAAAATCTATTTAAAACACTGCTATCAAACCTCTGCCCATATAGATGTATTCATGCATACGAAATTGAAACATCTGTCATCAAAATCTCTGCCTAGATTCAAAATTCAAAATTCTAGCTCCAAATTCAAAATTCAAACCATACACATATACATATACATATATAACACAACTGATTCTGGCTCCACATTCAAATTTTAATTTATCTCTCTCCCTCATATCCATGAGCAATCTCCCACTCTCTTAAATGCAGAATTTCCATATTCAGTCGGTTAATCTCCGATTACAGATCTTTGTACTTCACATAATTGTTCCAACATCGTTGAAAGTATGTTTTTTTTTAATTTTGAATTTTAAATTTTGAACTGATCTGCTCTAATTCTCGCTTTATATTTCAGCCTAATCAGAGTTGTTTGAACTTCATATAATCGTCTGCGGGTGATTTTAGGTTTGTGGATTTTTTTAAACTATTGATAATGTTGATAATTTTTATTTTAAAGTGTTAATATATTTCAGCTATGTTTTCTTCGATCGACCAGTGGTAGAAATATCTGTGGAGCCAGAATGGTTTTAGAATATGTTAATATGGATATTGATAGTATTAAATTAAATACAAGGAAAGATTAAACACTTAAAAATACATAAAAATATTACATACTACAATTAACAGTTGCTAGGATTTCGTAGACTCTCGCCTTCTTCCTAGCAATTTCATTCTTTCTTTTGTTTTGCAGAACTGCTAGCATGTTGCAGATCTTCTGATCCTGTTTCAGCATCTGTGTGATAAACTCTTATGCATTGTTCTTGAAGTCTGATGTAGGAGAGTGGAGGACTTCATCAAGAAATCCGATGCTGCTCCAGGTTTTCTGGTAATTATTATCACTGATGATGTCGATTTTTCTGTTTAGTTTTTCATCAGCTATGTTTTCTTCCAGCGACCATCTAGAGAATTGTTTGTGTCCGACCAGTGGTAGAAGCATGTGTTTGCCATGTAGAGTATTGTTGGTGTTGCAGATTTTGATTTGTTTTTTGAGCGGACGGGTTTTTAAAAGACAATTGTTGATGTTTTGAATCAAACTAATCATTAGTCTTTTATAGTGTTTAAAATGCATCTTTATGGTAAACGAAGAGGTTAATCGTAATTACTATAACCTGTTTTTTTATGCCAGAGGTTTAAAATTTGTCCTTTCAGTTTCTTGATATTTAATTTTATAGTTTTCCCATGAAAACTTATTTTTGAAAGGTTTTGCATTAAATGACTGTTGTTTTTAAATATGAATTTATATGTTTATATTAAATTTACAAGTTTTTCCCTCCTAGATTATTAAATGTACAGTGAAATTAAATCTGACCTTTAGGCTGTTAGCTATTTCACTATATAATATCATTGCCAGTTCACCTATTTTTCATCACGTTTTACTACCAACATATCCTTCTTTCACATCACTTGAGTAATATATAACTTAAAATGTCATCATACACTTATGTAGACTCTGATGATTTAAAGTTGCGCTTTATCAAGCAAGTAGAAGATCAAGTATATGAGGATATGGCTACTCTTCAAGAGCTGAAGAGGTGTTTTGATGGATTGCATCTTGGTCTGCTCACGAAAGACCAGGCTTCCAGAAACCTGATGGTGATGCCTTCAACTTTCGTTCGTGACCTTTGTGTTGTCAGTAATATAGAGTGCGGTGATAGAGACGTGGAGTTTATGGTGATGCTCAAAGATATACTTCAAGAGGTTCAGTACTTGATGGAGTTGAAGCTAAAATTTCTTAATTCTTGATGTTAGATTCTTAAATTTCTTGGTGTTATTGTTAGATTTTAAAGTTTCGTTGTTCAGTACCCGACGTAATTGTTGATCTTTTAATGTCATAAATAAATTTTAATTCTATTAATCTTTGTGGACCATTTTATTTTTACTAATTTTAGCATGTATAAGTATTATTATATAGTTTTTAATATCATCTGAGGATTGCAGATCGATATTGATGTAGATATGAAATTGTCTCTGAGTTTGATTTAGATTATGTTGATGTTGAATTGTGTTTGAACAGTTTTTTGAAGAATCATCTCCAAATTACAAAGAATCAATATCTGCTACTGTAAAGGTCTGTCAAAGCTAAAGTTTACCAAAAGAGAACATGTGCTTGAAATCATCGTCTGCTGATGATGAAAGCATTATAATGTCTTCTGAACATCAAAAGTCCATTCTTAAAAAATAGCTTTTTTTTTTATTTTTTTTTCAAAAATCCTTAAAAGTCTGTTGAAAACAACTGTTTTTAAAACCTCTGTTTGGCTAAAAATTCATCCACTGCTAAAAGGTATTGTCTGTTCTCATAAGTTCTGTTTATCCTAACGACTGTTGACTTGCCACTATTGCCAACATCTGTTGTTGCCCAACAGAGGTTTCCAAACAACTGTCATCCATTATCACAACAGAGGTTCTGACGTGGATAGATGTTAGCCATCAGACCTTTGTAAAATGTCTTCAGAACATCAAAAGTCCATTCTTAAAAAATAGCTATTTTTTAATTTTTTTCAAAATCCTTAAAAGTCTGTTGAAAACACCTGTTATTGAAACCTATGTTTGGTTAAAAATTCATCCACTACTGAAAGGTATCGTCTGTTCTCATAAGTTCTGTTTATCCTAGCGACTGTTGACTTACCACTGTTCCCAACATCTGTTGTTACCCAACAGGGGTTTCCAAACAACTGTCATCCATTATCACAACAGAGGTTCTGACGTGGACAGATGTTAGCCATCAGATCTTTGTAACTTCTGCCACGCCAGCATTCACTTTTTCACTTTATAAAACCCTATTTCATCCCAAACAGAGCTTTTACTGCCGTCTCGAATTTAAAATTCATCAAAGCGGTTTCCACCTTCTTCTTCAACACTTCTTCGTCAACCTCTCGCAAGTTTCAATTCCGACCATGGCTCTGACAATGAAAAACCCCCATAACTACCTGCCTATTTTTTAGAAAATCGAGAAAAATACTCTCTATCATTCAATGATTAATGTTCTTACATCATCAAAATATAAGGCCATTCTTACTGTTGATGCACCCATTTACCAAGAAACACTCCTCAATTTTTGGGCAAATGTGAATATTGAAGAATAAAACAATGAGCCATTCAGTATAACTTCAAAAGTCAGAGGTGAATTGGTTACTATTACCCCCACTACCATATCAACAACATTTGGAGTAAATGACTTGGCAGGTAAGACATATTTCCCAAAAATGAGTTTCAAACAGAACTGATTGAGAGGGGATATGATGGACACTTGAATAAGGTAACTATGTATAAGCCAAATTTTCCACCACCAATGAAATTCATGTTCCATACTCTCTTAACCTGTCTCTCAAACAAAACCACTGCTTTTAATGAAATACCTTTAAACATTTAGTACTTGGGGTATGCAATTTTGACAAATATTGATTTTAACTACTCCCAAGCACTGTTTACTGACTTGGTTACAAATTTGAAAAAACATTAAAAATGGGAAAAATGTTGCTTTTCTTATGTTTCCTAGACTATTAAGCTACTACCAGCAAAAACATGTTTCTCAAAAAGCTTTTGAACAAGGTATAGCTTGTAAAATGAATAGTCTAACATCTAAAACTTTTACTCGCCTTATAGCCAAAGACTCAAATGTTTTTAAAACACAAGCAAAGAGGAATGAGCAAATTTTAGATGAGTCCACATCTGCTCCTCAAAGCTCTGTTGCTGAGCCCACTGCTCTTGGTGATCATAGCACTACAACCACTACTGTGAAACCCGCACCAACAAAACCCAAAAAGACCAAAACAAAATCCAAAAAGCCCACCAAACCCACAAAAATGGATCCTCTGGAAGATGAGATCCCAGAGGTTAACCCTATGACAACACAAATGTCATTAGAAACCACTGTTGCTACTTCCTCACAACATGTGGAAAGATCTCAACCCTTAAACCAAACTCCTCATGATTCCTCACAAAAGGAACATGTTTTATTCACAGGGACACCACAATATGATGCCATTCCCTCATTTGAGAGTATGCTTAAAATCCCTTCTCCCGGGGCAATGTATCTTTCCACAGCAATCCCTTCATCTTCTATTCCACCAACCTTTGTAACAATGTTTGAAGCTATTGACATTCAGACTCATAGCAGCCCCTCCCACCAACACATTACTGAGAGTTTAACTTCAACAATAGTTGTGTCTGAACCTGTTCAATTAACTAACCCATAAACAGTTGAGGAAGCTACAACTCTTGAATTTCACGAAATTCTTGATGGTATTTTAAGTGGAGCAGCTACTACAAATGTCAAATCCGCTGATTTACATTTGGACAGTAGTTTCATTTCTAAGGCTCCATTGAAGGCAACCACTGTTGTGGCTACTACAGTAACCACTGATGTAGAGGGAAGTCCCTAGAACCAAGAAAAAGGGGCATCTGCTAATGATGATTTGGAGTCTACTCCTATATAACAAAAGCAGATACAACCACCTCTGGTGGGAATTCAGATGATCCTATTAAATTAGGTGATGAATTAAAATACAAGGATTTGACATAGAGAATGTCATCCATTGAAACCACTGTTGGTGAAATGAAAGATCCGATGAAGCAATTGGTGGATGCTTCCAAAAGTCAGCCTACTAATCAGCAACTATCTCAGGAGCTTTGGAATTCTGTGCAACCAATCTTAGCAGCTCAAAGGGAATTGGCTGAACTTCAACATAACTCACACATGGAATTAATCAGAGTTATGGTTGAAGCAAGGTACAAGGATACCCGGGCAGATATCAAGGGCATCAAAGAATCCCTTGTAAAGTTAACTGGCACCTCCCCTGCTCCTGTATTTGGAAAAGATGATCAAGATGATGATGCCAAAAGGGGGGAGAAGAATTCCATAAAAAACTTTGGCAAACCAACACTAAAGGGTCAGCCACAACAGAAACCAGAGCCTGCCAAAGACTCTTCTCCACAATCTACTGAAAAATCTAACACTGGTAAGAAAAAGGGAGTTGATGAAACCCTTAACAAACAGACAGATAAGGAGATTGGAGCAAAGCATAATAGAACAGAAAGGATACAAAAGAAAGTAAAGCAGATGTTTTGAGGCAGGAATTGGAGAAAAAATATGAAAAGAGAAAACAAAGTACAAAACATTGGAACTTCAAACAGAAGAAAATCATTCAGAAACAACAAACCTCCCATTACCACATTTCCTAAAACCACTGCTACCAAAAAGCCAACCACTGCTACACCCAAACCAAAACCAAAACCATCACCACAAAAACCACATCACAAGAAGCAGAAAACAGCTTCCTCACCATCACCATCCTAAAAAGCAACAGATGTTGATGCACCAAAAGCATCAACAGATGTTAAGGCAACAAATGTTGAGACACCAGTGGTTTCAACAGCTGTTAGCCAATCCACTGCTCCCATTCAATTTGATCCTCCACCATCAACAAAACCACCAACACCACAAAGATTCCCCTCACAATCAACCTTTTCACCCAAAGCACATTCTCCATCTAAAACTCCTCCTCCTCGAAAATCTGTCTATACAAGAAAAGAAAGTTCATTGTGCATGAAGAAGAAAAAGAAATACCAGCACCAATTCCTTTATCATCTGCTCCAGCCTCATCATTCATTCCACCATCATCACCAAAAACCAACCCTATCAAACAACCACCCACTGGCTACATCCCATGAAACATCCCCTTGGAAATTCAATTTCCTCTTGAACTGATTGCAGTCCAGACTGAAATGGAACAGTTCTACAAAATAGATGATTCATCCCAAAGAACCTTCCCATCTATGTATGGCTTTAGAACTCCTCAAAATATGGATGAATACCTAAAGTTGAAAGCTAACCAAGCTCATAGCATTGCAAAAGAAGAGAGTAAAGGGCAAGGTGCCAGGAGATACCAAAGTCTCTATCAACATGGGCTAAGTAAAGTCAGGAATCGGGAAGACTTTGCTAGAGACTTAAGTAAATCCATGTCTGAGTTACCACCAACCGCTGAACTTCAAAAGGAATTGAGGGTTGATTTCTTAAACATCATCATGGATACCAAGCCCAACAAAGCCAACAGGTCTCAGTTCAATGGCTGGTCTCTAGAAGCTCTCAAAGAAGAAGTAAACAAAATAGAAATGATGAATAAAGATCCTCAAATGAAGAAATCTGCATCCAACTGGAACAAATACAAGAAAGTTGATGTGGATGAAGCATTGAGGTACAAAAGGAAGAGAGCAGAGCTTATTGCAGCTAACTATGGGACTGCTAGATCCATTGCAAGATGGTCTAAGCAAAATGTTGATCTGACTTATAAAAAGTTAGAAGAACATAGAAAGACAGACCCAACAATTCCTCAGAAGCCAGCATATGATGATAAAACTACTGATAGACCTCAGCAGACCCTTCCCCTTAAAAAGTTGCTTTCATCATCTGCTTCATCCATCAGTGCCTTGAATCAACAAAAAAGATAGAAGCAGATTGATAAGGAAAATGAAAAGAGGGATGCTGAATTCAGAAAAGAGGCTATCAGAAATCAACTACAATTTGGATTGGATGAAGCTTCTCTACAACTTCAAGCTTAATTTGCTGAAACACTTAAAAATTTGGCAAGCAGACCTCAATCCCCAAGCTCATCTCAAATAAAACTTCTCCCTAGAAACCCATCAGACCCAAAAATACTAAAGTGGAAGTCTGACAAAGATACCCACGTATTAACTCTGCTCAGGTCTGATGGTAGAGTTGAAAAGCTATCAAGGGAGGATGCATTTGGTCTGAATACAGATAACCTTCAAGATTTAATGAACCTTCAACTTCAAAGGGTTGAAGATGACACAGATTCCTTGGATTTTGAGCTCCAGTTCAAAGGGCAGATCCGGGAACGGTTGATGAGAGAATAAAGATCAGAATAATGAAGAGTTTTGGCATCATCTGTTCTAGGGGGATATTGTTGGCTCATGTAATCCTTCCTTGAAGAACAGATGGTACAAAGTCAAAACTGGTTCTGCAACAACCGATCCTAATAACAGTGCTTTGAACTCTTTTTCCCTCCAATGGTAGTGGCAACCAACATCTGATGATTTCTAAAGTCTGTTGATATATAAAGACTGTTATACACAAAGATCTGCTGAAGTCTAAAGTCTGTTGAAGACTTATCATCTGTTGAAGTCAAAGAACTGTTGGAAGTCAAAGGCCTGATCAACCTCGATTGAGTTTTAGTGAATGTTGTGAGGCAGGTGATCGTGTGTTCGTAGTTAATGTTTGTTGAAACTTAAGTTGTATTCAAATTCTATTAAGTTTGTTAGACATCTTTTATATGTACTTATGTCTATAAGTAGTTTACATTGTCAATAGGTGGGTACTCCCTTTTTTGGATACGAGAATGAAAATAGTCGTATGTAACTGATATATTAACCGATGATCTATCTTTATAGTTATCTATTAGCTATAATAGATAACACGTTTTGGTACAATATCTATATACTTATCTATACTTCCTATTAAAATGTGTTATGCATGGTTTTCTAAAAACCACCGGTGTTTGCACACGGGTCTTACTACTAGTACTATATAATAAAAGAAATTATTTGGGGGACACTTGTCATCATATCAGGACATGTATCTTTTGATTTTCCTACCAAACTCTTGTAGATAATTATTATTTAATTTAATCTCTTAAAATTAATTATAGATAACTCTCCTACTAAATATTATTTAGTTTAATCTCTACTACTTAATTATAGACAATTATTATTTAGTTTAATCTCTTCTAATTAATTATAGATAACTCTCCTACTAAATATTATTTAGTTTAATCTCTACTACTTAGTTATAGATAATTATTATCCAGTTTAAATTAGAATATTATTTATTTGATTTTCTGTATCATATTATGTTCATTGTTTATATTACCTAACATTAGGTATAATTTTGAGTTTCCTTTTACTCAAATTATTACTTCTTTTAGACAGACACCTACTTTTTATTTGTAACATACAAATTTACTCTTATTCTTTTTGATGATGTAATTATCTCTAATAAATTTTAAACTTTTACCATAGTATATATAATGCTAGAAAAAAAATCGAATAACATTTTGGATGACATCAATAACTTAAGACATAATATAATTATATGTATAATATGCACTTTTTAATAGAATAATATCAAACAAAATTACAAATATAAAATCATTGATTTTATTAACAGTAACAAAGTCTTATTTTTTTTTTCAAAAATAATTCAAAAAATATATAAGTAAAAACATATGACACTATAATACAGTTAACTGATTTATCATCATACAACCTCCCAAATATTTAATCATATTATTTTTTATCTTATATTACCCAAATAAATAAAAATTATTATTAAATCTTATCCTTCTTAAAATGTCGAATAGAATACTTCTATTTTTCTAATAAAATATTATCCTTAAATTTAAGTTGTTAATTTAAGATATTTTTAAATAACCAAATTATTTATCACCAAAACCAAACTTTGTATGAATATATTATTTATTTTTTTATTATTAAAAAAAATTTGTATCGATTTTATTACATAATATTTAAACAAATTGTATATAACTTTCAATATTACTTTATATATAAAATTAGATTTATTACACGATTTCTTTAAATCTAATTTATATTTTATCACTTAAATGACTGCTTATTTGCTTCTTGAATAACATGTTTGACCGCTGTATATTTCCTTTTTAATAATCATCTCCGGAATCACCATATTTATCGTGTAACGAGTATATCCGTTAGTGTTTTTAATATGATTTTTTGTTATTTGGTATATAAAATAAAATTTATTCAACCCGTGTAATACACAGGGATTTTTAAAGATATATATTTTTTTATTATTTGGAAAACAATATTACGTTTATTTAACCCGTATAATACACAATGGCTGCTTAATTGCTTCTTGAATAACATGTTTGACCACTGTATCTTCTTTTCAATAACCATCTCCGCAATCATTATATCTATCGCGTACGTATATCAGCTAGTTTTTTTTTCAATATAATTTTTTTATTTTGTATATAAAAACATATTTATTTAACCCGTGTAATACATGGAGGTTTTTAAAGATATAAATTTTGTTATTATTTGGTAAACAATATTACATTTATTCAACCCGTGTAATATACATGGTTTTAAAGATATAATTATTTGGTATACAAAATTACATTTATTCAACCTGTACAATACATATGTTTCTTATAGATATAACTTTTATTATTTAATATACAAAATTACATTTATTCAACCCGTGCAATAAATGAGGTTTTTAAAACATATTTTTTTTTTATTATTTAGCATATAAAATTCATTTATTCAACCCGTGTAATACACGGGGTTATAACCTAGTAAATTAATAGCTAAAACAAATAAAATGCTTTCTACAGTGTACTTAAACGAATAAAACTCATATACCATTTTATCTAAAAAAACATATCAATCACATTTGCATTTACAATATTAATTACCATATGATGATGTAAATCAATAGTGAGGATTTGTTCACTCAGCTCACAAATACACTATTGTTCACTTTAGAACCGAGTGAACAAATCTCAGCCATTGATTTACATCATCAAATCTTAAAATACACTAGTGTATGTTCATCATCAAATCATTGCCATTGATTTATACTTGTGTATTGATAATTAAGGGCTAGGATTAGTTCACTATCAAGGAGGCTGTTCACAAATGAACTTAACCATATATATATATATATATATATATATATATATATATATATATATATATAGTGGAAGGTTTTAATGAGAACGCTAAATATTATGAGAACCGTGAGAACAAATTAAAAAACCGCGAGAACTTGGTCAAAAACAATTCAAATTCAAAAATTTTTTCTACACTTATCATTGTCATTCGAATACAATGTTAGAAATTTAATTTACACGCTTAAATTTACATGAATTCGTAAATAAAATTTGTTTACACATGTGTAAGTTTGCCATTTATACATGAGTAAATCTGTTATATTTACACATGTGTAAAAAAAATCTAAAAGAGTGATTTTTAAAGAAGAAATGAATTATTTGATGTTGTAAATTCTTTTTTTGATGTTGTATCTTAATTATAGTGAGGTTTGTATTAAAAAAATTGGTTTTGATTGGTTTTTTCATTCGTTCTCACGGTTCTCGCAATATTTAGTGTTCTCAAGATAACCCTACCCTATATATATATATATATATATATATATATAGGGGAAGGTTCATTTGAGAATAAATTTAATGTGAGAACAAAAAGAAGAAAGGGCATATTAGTAAAATGCTATTTCATTTATAACTCATATCATTAATTTTTCTCTCTTTAATTAATAAGTCAACCAAAGATTAATTATACTACATATAATCTACAAAACCAACACATATCAAAATTTCCTACATGTACCCTACACATTATAGAATTTTATCCTACACAGTCGAAATTTATCCTACACACCTCGAAATATATCCTACACAACTCGTAATTTATCTTACACAACTAGTAATTTATTCTACACTTTAAATTAAGTTGTTTTTTTTAATTTGAAAAAAGTATATATTTTGAAAAGGAGTTACAAATTTAATTTAGCTAGTTATTAAAGGGGAAGAATACAAATTAATGATTTATGTAAGTTTACCAATATACCATTATATTAAAATTAAATACAAATATTAAATGAAGTAAAATAAAACATTCTTATTGGTTGAAACTTCTTCTTTTTTCTTCTTACAAAAAAATTCTTCTCATTTGAACCCTCCACTATATATATATATATATATATATATATATATATATATATATATATATATATAGGGTTGGGCTCTATAGGAAACCCCATCTTTTTTAAAAAACCTTGGAAACCCAACCTCATCAATTGATTGTCTTTCATCCAATTTGATCAATGGCTCTCATCATTTTGGTAAGAATTACAATTAAAAGAAAAATAGTATAATACACATTTGAAAGTCTGGGAGGGCATTTTCGGTATAACAAAACCCACTTTTTGGCATTGGAAATGACAAAACCCACTTGTGCCATCATCTCTCTCCTCTTTCTTCTAGTCAAATATTTCAATAAACTATTATCTCTCTCCTCTTTCTTCATCATGTGAAAAGAAGAAAGCTTCATGGTCTTCAATGGTGATCTTCATTTGAAGATAATTTCAGCATCGTGTGGTCTGAAAAAATCACAAAGACACACGCACGAGTGTGTGTGTGAGAAGAGCGATGACAAGATGAATGTTTTTAGAGAGAGAAAGTTGATGTTTTAGATAGAGAAACAACAATCTTTATCACAAAGACACACGCACGAGTGTGTGTGTGAGAAGAAGGTTTGAAGATCTTCTTCGTGTTCATCGGACGGGTATTGATCCGGTAAGTGTTCTTGAAATATCATTTCACACTTGATATTTTGTTGAAATGGTTGTTAATATGTTTTTGTGTGTTGAAAGTGGTTTAGTAATGGTTAATGGGGTATCCATGGTTAATGTTAATGTATTTTAAATAAATCAAAAACTTTAGGATGAGATTTTGAACGGTTTTTTTTGTTGGTTTGGTTGCTTGTTAGGGGCTTTTGATCTTAACAGTAGCTGTTTTTTTGTTGGTTTGGGTTGCTTGTTTGGGTTTTTGATCTGAACAGTAAGTGTTTTTTTGTTTGGTTGCTTGATTCACAGACTCAGGCCCATAACATGTGTTAAGCCCCCTGTTATAATGTTATATTACGTGTGTTGATTTACAGAAACAAACCCATAAAGATATTCAATTGAGAAGCTGGATGGATGTACGCGATGTTAATGCGTGTTCTAGTAATGGTTAATGTTCATGTATTTTAAATAAATCCAAAACTTTAGGATGAGATTTTGAACGGGTTTTTTTGTTGGTTTGATTGCTTGTTTGGGGCTTTTGATCTTAACAATAATTGTTTTTTTTGTTGGGTTGCTTGATTTACAGAGACAGACCCATAACATGTGTTAAGCACCTGTTAGAATGATATATAACGTGTGTTGATTTACAGAAACAGATCCATAAAAGATATTGAATTGACAAGCTGGATGGATGAAGGCGACGTTAATGCGGGGACATTGAATAAGTCACATCCTTTGGGAAAGAAGTCTTCGTTCATTTATAACATGTGTGGCTGGTTCATGCTGTAACAGAACACCATGATGTAACCTGACATGTGTTCATGTATAACATGTGTTAAGCCCCTGTTAGAATGATATATAACGTGTGTTAACCTTTTGTTAATTAAAAAAAACAAGTAATATCTATTTTATTTTTGTTGATGTTTAAAATATCCGATAATGTGGATACTAAGCGTAAAACTTGTACAAGTAATAAATGTAGAAGTTAGTATGTAACGTGTAATATGAAACGAGCCATTTATGGTAACACATGTACCGGTAATTTTGGAATATATAATATGAAACGGGTCATTTGTTTTGCACATTTTGGAATGTATAACATGTGTTAAGCCACTATTATAATCTTTTTGTAACCTGACATGTATTCATGTATAAGCTAGTGGTTTACAAAACACCATGATGTGTATATACTGATCTAACATGTGTTACAATTTGTCTGTTCGGAACATGTAATTGCTTAACATGTAATTGCTTAATGACAAAGGGTGAAAACATTCGACGGGGGCGATGAGTTTAATGGTGAGCTTAGTTAATATCGTAATCTTGTTGTAACCCCACTTGTACACATATGATAACATGTAAAGCATCCATTATAACCCGACTTATATTCATGTATATGAAAGTGGTTTGCAAAACACCATGATGTGCATATACTGATCGTAACACGTGTACAAGTTAAGATGGAACATACAAGTTAATGTTGTAACATCGTATAACTGGGATAACATGTGTTAAGCCTCTGTTATAATCTTGGTTTAACCCAACATGGTGTCACGTATAAGCTAGTGGTTTCCAAAACACCATGATTTGTATATACATACTGTAACATGTGTTACGCACCTGACATGTATAACGTGTGTTAAGCCTCTATTATAACGTGTGTTAAGACTTCCAGAATGGATGCATAAACTCCAATAGTAACTTAATAACATAGTATACCTGATATAACGTGTGTTAAGCCTCTTTTATAACGTGTGTTAAGACTTCCAGAATGTGTTAAGTCCATACCGTTTTAACATCATGTACTAGACAAAAAAAAATAAGATTCTCACATTACATATTACTAGTAAACGAAAATACATAGCACTAAGAAAATGGTGGAGCTTCCTTTGAAAGTCTGCCTTAGCTTTTCAGCGGCTACCTTTGCTGCCTTAGCTTTTCAGCGGCTACCCTTGCTTTATTGTTTGGGTCGGTCTTGTAAACATGTGGGTGTGCGTATGCCAGGGAAGTTATAAAAATGTGTTTTCATGTCACACGTTACACGTGTTACGTTTTACATGGGTTTCATGTCACATGTAACACATGCATGTCCGAGTAGTTCAACCTATAACACGTGTTAGTTGTGTTGTGCTGCAACATAAACATGGTCATGATCCTTGAGCATCTGATCCACGTTTGACGAAACCAACTGACCCGAGAATTGGATCTTATTTCCCTTGAATCCATCACTGTCCTAATAAACGAAAAGATAAGATAACCGTTAAGTCGTTAACCAGACATAAATATTAACACATTCATAGCCAGAAAATCTTTTTCCTCAAATAACATCACAAAAACAGTTACTATTCAGATCAAAAACCCCAAACAAAACAACCAAACCAACAAAAAAAAGTTACTATTCAGATCAAAAGCCCAAACAAGCAACCAAACCAAGCACAACTTTTTAACACAAAAATAAAAACCTGCAAATTAATCTTACACAACTGAAACAACAACTAACAAAGTACACAGAACTAAAAACCTGCAATTAATTTGTCATACCCTAATACATGTCTCTAATACATCGTCATACCCTAATACATGTCTCTATAACATGTTACTATGGTTTAGCTGTGAAACAGGAGTTCAGACTATAACACGTGTTACGTTGGTTGTGCTGTAAGACAAACTTGGCTTAGCTGTGGAACAAGAGTTCAGACTATAACACGTGTTATGTTGGTTGTGCTGTAAGGCAAACTTGGCTTTTCGTTTCTAAAAACAGATGTGCCGATTATTAGACGTCTAAAAATAAAAAAATCGGGCATGTGTTAAACACGTCATAACTATAATAATTTAAACTGTTTGGCTATGTCTAATAGGATAAAGTGTAACATGTATTAGGGTATGACGATGTAAAATTAATCAGTAAAACTAATCACATGTTTAATAAAATTAATCAATAACACCTGTTTAATAAAATTAATCTTACACAACTGAAACAACAACTAACAAAGTACACAGAACTAAAAACTCTTCAACATATAATCAATAACACCTTACAATTTCAGCAATTAATTCAGCAACACCTAATCAGCAAATTAGTAAAATTAATCACATGTTTAGTAAAATTAATCATACACAACGTTAACAAAAAAAAAAACCCCTCACAGATTTAACAACTCTTAACACCTTACAATTTCAACAAATTATTTCAAACAAATCACATACAAAACAATAACCAAAATCCTGATAATCAAACGAATTAATCATATATGACAACAACAACAACAACCTGTCGACGAAGATCTGCATCACGAAGCTTAGCTTCAATTTCTTCAACACTTGATGGAGACGCCTTCATTTCCGTGAGTCTCCGGCGGAGCCTCAGCGGCAAGACAATGAGTATTTAATTCCTCGTCAGTAGGGAAGTCACTAATAATGAACCTGTTGAGGAGCAGATGACCCGTCGACATTAACTCCTTCGTTGGTGGATTTGTCTCCATGGACATTAATGGAGAAAGGAAGAAATGAAGGAATATATGGTAAAGGAAGAGATGCAGGTCTTTAATGGAGGACTTTATTGTAAATGGCTAACTACATTAAATAATTTGTAACTTAACTTCAAAATATATATTTTTTTTCAAAAAAATAAAATAAAATAATTTAAAGTAGAGGATAAATTACGAGTTGTGTAGGATAAATTACGAGTTGTGTAGGATAATTTTCAACGTGTAGGATGAATTTCGAAATATGTAGGATAACTTTTGATGTGTGTAGGCAAAAAAAGTTAATGTGGAGGATAATAGTATTTATGACTAATTAATTAGTCAAAAATGATAATAAATGAGATAAGTGGAAAAACTATTTAATGTTTTACAAAATTACCCTTTGTTCTTTTTCTTCTTAATTAAATTTTCTTCTCAAATGAACCTTCCCCTATATATATATATATATATATATATATATATATATATATATATATGGTGGGGTTCTTGAGTGAACACTAGTGTATTTACGAACTGAGTGGACAAGTCCTGGCCATTGATCTACACACGTGTATGGTCAGGATCTCATCATCAAATCGTAAAATACACTAGTGTATTTCAACATCAAATCCTGGTCATTGATCTACACACGTGTATGGCCTGGATTAGTTCACTCAGTTCGCACGCTACATTAGTGTTCACTCTTGAACCTAATCCTATATATATATATATAGGGGACCGCTAAAAGGAGAACCACCTCGAGTTGTAAGAAACGTGAGAACTACACCGTATGGGGCGAGGTGGACCATTTTTTTTTTCATAAACATAGTTGCGTGTATTATGAACACATTTGTAAAAAAATTCAAAAAAAAAAAAAATGTCGTGTGTGTAGTTTTGAGCACCACAAGTTTGTGTTTACGGGTACCGTAAATCTTACCGGAAAATTTACGGTACCCGTAAACACAAACTTGTGGTGCTCAAAACTACAAACACGACATTTTTTTTTGATTTTTTTTTTACAAATGTGTTTATAATACACGCATCTACGTTTATGAAAAAAAAAATTTGGTCCACCTCGCCCCGAATCGAAAAGTTCTCACGGTTCTTACAACTCGAGGTGGTTCTTATTTTAGCGCAATTCTATATATATATATATATTGGGCAATGATATATAGGAAACCATTTTTTTAGTGAGAAAACTAAGGAAACCCAATTGTGACCATTGATCTTGATCATCTAAGGGTTAGGGAAATTTGATGGTTATTGATTTAAATTTAATATATTACTTATGTTGATGAGTGGGCCAGGAGGGTATTTGTGTAAAAGCAAAGAGAACCCAAGTACATAAAATATTTTAAAATATTGTTGATTTGATATGATCAGTCTATCACCATCAAGGGCCATCATCATTTATATCTCATTCTCTCTCTTCTTCTTTGAGAATTCAAAATATCTAGAACATCATTCATCCACATCCAGATCTCTAATTCTCTCTCTTCAACATCCAGATCTCTAATTCTATCTCTCTCTTCACATTCGCCGGAAAGAGTAAACCATCATCACCCCCATTCGATCTCTCCAACACAGTACGGCGGTACAAATCTTCATCATGTTCATCTAGAACACACGCACAAGTGTGTGAGAGAGAATCATTTTTGAAGATCTTCATCGTGTTCATCGGACGGTTCTAGATCCGGTAAGTGTTCAACTAACAGCAAGAACACACTTGATTTTTTTGTTAAAATGGTTGTCAATAACTTTGTGTGTGCTCAAAGTGTTCTAGTAATAGGTTAATGTTCATGTATTTTGCAGGTTTTTGTTTTTATGTTAAAATCATTTTTAGTTTTTTGATATTTTCAGTTTGTTGGCCAATAATTTATGGGTTGGGTTTGTGTTAGGTTTTATGAATTGGATTTGCTTTATTTTGTTTTCTGTTTTTTGTTTAAATTGGGCATCCCAATTATTGGTAGATAATTAGTTTGAAAATCCATAATTGTTACAGTAAATGTTTCAAAATTTTGTTGGTTAAGTTGTTCTTTTTTTATAATTAGTGTTAAATGTTTCAATTTTTGCAGGCATAACTAGTTACGTATGTTACATTTCTGCCAGCTACATTTCTGCTAGTTAGATTCTAAACTGTTTGTCCTGTATGTTGTAACATATGTTACACTTTCGGACAATATATGGTGCACACATGGTGTTACACATTTTGTTTTGATATGAGTGGATATTGAAATGGTGAATGGTAATTGTTGTATCCTCATCTTAGCAAGTACTCTTTTGCTGACTACTAATATTTGTGTTTTTCATTTCTTGGGCAGGACTGGGACTGGGAAGAAACCTAACAAAACATTATGTGTGAAATGATGCAGATAAAAACTCAAAATTTAGGGAGTCTTCAAGTTCAGGGCATAATTGGGTAGAAGGTAACTAGTGTTAGTTATGTTACTACTATTTTTTTAATTAGTAGATTAAAAATACTGGAGTGTAACTTGTGTTATTATGACTTGACCATAGCAGTTGCAACCAAACGAGAAGGGATCTTGGCAGAAAAAAAAAGAACTACAATATCGGATACGACAAAAGGTGGACATAAAGCGAAAGAATGTAGATGGAGAAACCAATGAAGAATGGGAACAAGAAGTCGATGAAGGGCAGGTGGTGGGTACCTTTGACGTTGCACAGAAGTTACCCTCTAGTGTAACACATGTTACAAACTTGTGTTACGCATGTTCAACCCCTTTGTTACCAAAAATCGGGGTTGCACATATGAAAGACATGTTTGTAACTTATGTTACACTAGAGGGTAACACATGTATGATCATTTTTGGATCATTTGTATATATTTAAGTCTGTATAAACCTACAACATCGAAACCCCCAAAAAGGTTACACATGTTATGACAGAATGGAAAATGTGTAGCAGCGTTCAATACTGTTGTTTCACTCTATAGTGTGTAACATGTGTGACATGACGTTTGTCAGCAAAACATATAACTTGTAAGGTGATACGGTTGTATCTTTAAAACATGTTTACCTATAAATACTTACATGTTACAGGTTGTATCTTTAAAACATGTTTAAACTGGAAACACTTACAAAATATAAAGCAGAGTTACACAAGATGTAACATGTGTAAACTGGAAACACTTGTGTAACATTTCGGTGTAACACATGTTACATGTTGTATCTTAAAAAACATGTTTACCTATAAGTACTTAAAAAATATAAAGCATAGTAGGAACACAACTTTTAAGGATGTTACACACGTTGTAGAGAAGATGTTACATATGCACACACAATTAACATGTGTAACATGGTGACAAGTGTCATGTGTGATCTTTTTTTGTTACCCTAGGGTGCTAAACGTATTACAACGTTCATAACGCACGTAAACTTATACTAACATCCATCCCTATGTCCACAGATGATCTAGAACATACTCCACATTACCATCTTTACGAGTCTTCTAATGGCACTAAATTGTGGACACCGAATGTCAACGAGCAATATCATCCTATTAATGTTAAATCATATGTCACACTGGGAGAACTTCTTGCCATGTATAAGACTTATGACCAATAAGCTGGGTTCAATGTAAAAAAATACGTTAATGCAGTTTTTTTATCTACTAATAACATTGTTAATAACAACTCTAGGTACATATGTAACATGAAGTGTATCGTTTGTCCCTTTAATTCGTTACGCTAGTCTCATATACTTATAGTTACATATATTACTTGTTTGTTCATTGATATGACATTTTGGATGATGTAATGTTGTTACATATGTAATTTTACTAAGTTTAAATTGACACCAAAGGGACTGACATATGTAACACATGTATAACCATCTTACACATGTTACATATAGGTGTTACATGTGTTACAACGTCAAGGTTACACATGTTACATATAGTTGTTGCATCCAAAAAAAATTGCCTTCACAACAACATCCGTATTTATCCAAAATTGGGCATACTAACAATGAAAATGAAAATAAAAATGAATTTTATATCAATAGTTGTAATGCTTTTAAAAATGGTCTTCACAACAACATCCATCTTCACAACACATAGCAGCCAACCAAAAAACACACCATCGTCACCATGAAAACCTTATGATGCGTTTTAATCCTTCGGCGGGCTTCGCTTCTTGATAACCATCTTCATCTTGAATACAAAACATCTTTTCACCTGTGAACAAAACAAGTACATCAATATTAATCTTCTATAGTTAAAACTTATTAATCTCCTATGTAACATGTGTAACGTGGCTATACATGTGTTACCTCTCTAGTGTTTGTCCTGTATGATAGTTTTTGGATATTTTTATATATTTAAGTTCATATAAAACACTTATGTTAAGTTTAAGTTTGATGGTAATGTTTTTTTATAATATATACAATCTATTTATCCCTTTATTTTGTTACATATGTTACACTTCTGCCAGCTACATTCCTGCCAGCTACATTCTAAAATGTTTGTCCTGTATGTTGTAACATGTGTTACACTTCGGGGCAATAAATGTTGAAAACATGCAGAAATGAAAAAAAGGTAAACCTTTAAACTTATGAAAATGTATACATGCATACTCATGTGTAACACATGTAACAACTATATGAAATACGTATAACGTGTATACTCATGCGTACTCATGTGTAACACATGTAACAACTATATGAAAATGTAACCCTAATGTTGTAACACATGTAACAACTATATGAAATACGTATAACATGTATACTCATGTGTAACCTTAACGTTGTAACACATGTAACAACTATACTCATGTGTAACCTTAACGTTGTAACACATGTAACAACTAAAAGCAATCATTAACTCAAAATCACTGGACAAACAATTTAGAAATTTAACATTAATCTTCATAAAAAATATCGATACAATTATGAATTTTCAAACTAATTATCTACCATCAAAAACCTGCAAAATACATGAACATTTAACCATTACTAGAACACTTCGAACACACAAAAACTTATTAACAACCATCTGAACAAAAAAATCATGCGTGAAATGATTTTCAAAATAAAACACTACAAAAAGTTAAAAAAACATTCTGAAAAGAAACTCAAGAGATGATCACGATGAACATGTTAAAACACTTGCTTCTCTCTCACACACAAAAACTTATTAACAACCATCTGAACAAAAAAAATCATGCATGAAATGATTTTCAAAATAAAACACTACAAAAAGTTCAAAAAACCATTCAGACAAGAAACTCAAGAGATGAACACGATGAACATGTTAAAACACTTGCTTCTCTCTCACACACACTTGTATATGTGTTCTGGGTGTTCTTGATGAAGATGATGGAGATTGTTGTTTCTCACTCTAGAAATCAACTTTCTCTCTCTAAACACATCAGCTTCTCCCACCATAAACAACAACTTTCTCTCTCTCTTTCTCACACACACACTTGTATGTGTGTTCTTGGTGTTCTTGATGAACATGATGAAGATTGTTGTTTCTCACTCTAGAAAACAGCTTTCTCTCTCTAAACACATCAGTTTCACCCCTCATAAACAACAACTTTCTCTTTCTCTCTCACACACTTGTATGTGTGTTCTTGGCGTTCTTAATGAACATGACGAAGATTCATCAAGGATAAAGCGGTTCGGGATAACATTGTTGGGAGAGTATGCCGGAAGATCTTCCATGAATTTGTGTGGATCGCCCATTTAACAAAGAGAAATTTGAACAAGAACAATGGAACTTAGAAAAGGGAATGGATTAGATGTAGAAGATGTGAAGTACAAAAAGGTGATGGGGTGGGTTGGTGTGTAATCGATGGAGCTTGGGGAAGTGTGAGGGTTAGTCAAAGTACACATGCTTATCTTACACACATGCACATGCTTCATACAAAATGACCAAAAAACCCTTCAAGCATTGGTTTCAATGAGGTGATGTGGAGGAATGTAGTCCACAAATTCTAGTTTCCTAAGTTTTCTCAATAAAATAGGTTTTCTCCATATACTTACACTATATATATATATATATATATGAATGATTGATTTTTGAAGTTTGTTTTTTTTTTCATAGTTTCGTGTATTACATTGTTTGAAAAAATACAATGTTATATATTTAGTAATAAAAAATGTTTTTTTAAAAAATAATATCATCTCTTAACTCATGCATTTGTCAAGATATGTCTTTAAATAACCTCTAACCTAAAATTTATAAACTATGTTAAACTAATTTTTAAAACATTTTTTGCCACTGTGATATTAACTTTTTCTTTATGTAATTGATAACTTTTAATTCAACTTAAGTGAACTTACTTATTTAAATATCATTGAAATAACTACAAGAAATTAGGGTGTTTACCCATACATAATTTACCTACACATGTAAATGTGTGGGTATTTACCTACACATGTTTGTATATGTGTGGGTAATGGTTGATAATATATTTTCATAATGATTAACACTTAATATGTGTTGGTAATGGATTTTAGCCACACTTGATGTTGGTGGGAAAATTTCCCCCCAAAATTGGCAATCGATTAGATATTAAACTACCTACACATGTGGCAAATTTTCGTCATGTGTAGGTAAATTATCTACACATATGTAAAAAACTAATATGTGTGTAGGTAAATGATTATGTTAACCAACATATAATTAAAAAAAAATATGTAGATAAACTAAGTTAATATGTATTTTTTTTAAATGACGTGGCAAATTAAATGCTTACACATGTTTAAATGTACAATATGTGTAGATATTAGATATATATAAAATAAGTAAATATGTATTTTTTTAAATGACGTGGCAAATTCAACTTAAGTGAACTTACTTATTTAAATATCATTGAAATACTATAAGTCTTTGTTTTGTATCTATTATTTTATTTTATCAAATAATAATTAATTTTGTTTTTGTCTTTATTTGTGTCAGATCAATTGCAAGGGGCGTGCCTTAGTACCAGAGAACGAGGTCGTAAATCAGTTTGTGTATGAGGCAAGTACTTGCATGAAGTTTTAATTGGCAGGTACTTGCATGAAGTTTGCCTACCTTCTGTGATACATAGAAACTTAAAGTCAGCGAACATTTTACTCGATGAAGAGCTGAATCCTCATTTATCAGACTGTGGTTTAGCCGCCGCCCTTACACCCAACACAGAGCGAGAGGTAAATTTAATAAATCTGGCATATGTATCTTCAATAGGTATTTGAACAAGTTTGCTCAAATTTGTACAGGTGGCAACACAGTTAGTTGGTTCGTTTGGTTATATCGCCCATGAATTCGCATTGTCCGGCATATACACCGTAAAAAGTGACGTTTATAGCTTTGGAGTGGTGATGTTGGAGTTGTTGACCGGTTGGAAACCACTGGAAAGGTAAATCCTCAATTAACGATATAAAGATCTACCTTTTTCAATTTTTTTATTTTTTATTTTGACATCAGTTTCTTGCATCTCCTGTTCGTGATATGTATACAGTTCAAGACCGCGGTCAGAACAATAACTTGTAAGATGGGCCACCCCTCAACTCCACGACATCGACTCCTTGGCCAAAATGGTTGATTATATATTAATTAATGATAGTTTAAATGAGCATCTTATGTTTCAAGATTGTTCTTTTTTTGTTAAGTTGACAAGCCTTTTGATTATTTATGATTTTACTGCCTTGTAGTTTACATTTGTTTCATGTATTAATCAAATTGGCACTTTGTTTCATGTATTAATCAATGGTGACGTTTGTGACATTATGTATGATTTTACTGCCTTTTAGTTTACATTTGTTTCAACACATATTAAGATCAATACCAACACATCTTCAACATTTACCTACACATAATATTACTTTTACCTACATATAAGATTACTTTTACCTACACATATATTCATGCCACGTCAGATGCCATGTCACCTGCCACGTCAAATGCCTTCTAAACAAATTGTTGTACTTTTAACCACACATATAAATGCCTTTTAGCCACACATATATGTGTAGGTATAGCTTGCTATATACCTACACATAACTTATGTGTGAGTAATGGCCTATATCCACAGTCACGAGTCTACACATCATTACACTTAATTTATGTGTAGGTAAAGACAACTACCAACACACTATATGCTTTTTCCCACACATACTTTGTGTTGGTAAAGCACCAAATTTCTTGTAGTGATAGAATTAAGATAACTTCATTTACAATTATAAATACATATATATATATATATAGATATCTAAAAAACTATAGTCTAACATTTGGATTTTTTTAATACCATTTTTTTATTATTTAACAAATTTTTACGATTCAAACCATCTCACCACGTTAAATATTACAAAATTGAGAAAAATCACTCAAAAATATAACTATTATCATTTCTTTTTTATATAATTTTTAACAAACGTAATTTTGAATTTGGTGATATTTGGAGACATAAATATAAAAATAAGTTTATTAAAAAAATCATAATTAATTTCATATCAAATTCACTTCTTAATTAATATACTGACAGTTACTAATCATCCATAATTAAATACCAGAGAAATGTGGGAAATCAAATAGTATATGGCCTAAAATTCTAACAAGTGTCCTTTAAACATTTTTTTTATCATATAGTACTAGTGGTAAGACTCGTGTGAAAACACGAGTGGTTTATTAGAAAACCATGCATAACACATATTTTTTTTGAACGGAAAATTTGGATCACTGACGGAACACTGGAGTATCATCGTGCCACCAGCGGAACCACCCGATGCATAACACATATTAATAGAACATATAGATACATGTATAGATATTGTACCAAAACGTGTTATCTATTATAGCTAAAAGACAACTATAAACATAGATCATCGGTTAATATATCAGTTACATATGATTATTTCCATTCTCTTATTCAAAAAAGAGAGTATCCACCCATTGATAATGTAAACTGTTATAAACATAAGTACATATAAAAGATGTCTAACAAACTTAATAAAATTCGAATACAATTTAAGTTTTAACAAACATTAACTAAGAACATACGATCACCTGCCTAAACAACTTTCATCAAACCTCAATCAAGAATTTGTTACGCAGCAACATGTCCTTTGCTACATGGTGTGATCTGGTTAAATATGCTACTGGAGATAATGTAACAGCTGCTGATCCAACAATCTCCCTACACAACAGATGATACCAAAACCCTTCTTTATTACTGATTTTTATTTCTCATCAACATCTCCCTGATTTGTCCTTTGAATTGTAGTTCAAAATCCAGGGAGAACATGTCTTCTTTATCACCCCTTTCAAGTTGAAGGTCCAACAAATCTTGGAGATCGTATGCATTCAAATTATATGCACTATCCATTTTAAGCTCTTCAACACTACCATCTGATCTGATCAAAGTCAATACTTAGGTTTTTAAGCATGACTTCCACTTTATTATTTTTGGATCAGTTGGTTTTCTTGGGAAAAGAATTATTGAAGATGAGTTTGGTGATTGTGGTCTACTAACTAAATTTGCAATGGATTCAGACAAAGCAGATGATGAGAGAAGGTTTTTCGGAGTATGGATTTTTAGAGACAGAGCAGCAGTTGTAGGATAGATTGGGTTTTGAAGAACATTTGAATCTTCAGCTCTAAATAATTCCAGCTTTTTGTAGGTCTCAACTATCTTCAGTTTAGACCATCTGGCAATGGATCTAGCTGGACCATAACCAGCAGCCACAAGCTCTGCTCTCATTATTTTAAACTTCAATGCCTCATCTGAATCCACTGTTTTGACTTTCTTCCAATTAGGTGGAGTTGGCTTTACCAGAGGATCATTGCACATTTTTGTGATTCTATCGATCTCTTCTCTAGGAGCATCTGCTGACCAGTTTTTGAATTGATCTTCGGTTGCCTTATATGGTTTGTAATTCATAATGTGTCCAACATAATCATCCCTCAGTTTCATCTGAAGTTCAGGAATTACTGGCCTCTCAAACATGGATTTACTCAGGTCCCTAGCATAGTCTTTAAGTTTTACAACTTTGCTAAGCTGAAATGATTAGAACCTCTGGAATTCCCTGTCATCCGTCCCTATACTATTCTCTCTTGCTATAACCTTAGCCTGTGATACTTTTAATTTCATATACTCATCTAAGTTTTGAGGCTTCTTATAGCCATAAAGAGATGGTAAGGATCTTTTAGATGGATCCTCTATTGTGAAGAATGATTCAATTTCACCTTTAACAATGACTAACTCCCGAGGATATTGAGCTTCCATAGGAATGACTGATGGTAGCGTAGCAATTGGAAGAGATGAACTAGGTTCTCTGGGTGAAAATGATGAGCATGGACTGTTTTGAATGGAGGCAGATGATACAGGGATTGCTGATTTAATATCCTCATCATCTTCTAACACAATATGAGTTTTTCTCTTACGTGTGGACATGATTTCTGGTGAAGGAGAATGTTTTGGTAGTGAAGATGAATGTATGGGAAATCTTTGTGACGTTGCAGGTGGTTGGATTGTGGTTGGTGTAGTGAAAATGATCATGGCAGATGTTTGACAAACTTCTGCTGAAACAATTGGTGTCTCAGCAGCTGTTTGGCTAACATCTGCTGATACTTTTGTTATATCAGCATCTATTGACAGAATGGGTGATGATGGTGTTGAAGCTATTTTCTCCTTCTTTTGTGGTGTTTTTTTTTTTGGAAAAGGTTTGGATTTAGGTTCAGCAGAGGATACAATTTCTGTAGGATTAGCTTTTGAATCTGGTGGCAACTTTCTCAGTGAATCGTTCTCCCCCTTTTTGGCATCATTATCATCATCATCATCTTTCTCAAAGATTTATCTAGGGGTGGAGCCAGTAAGTTTCAACAGATGTTCCTTAATGTTGATAATGTCTGCTTGTGTGTCTTTATACCTGGCATCAACCAAATTTCTGATAAATTCCAAACTGAAATTGTGGTTACTTTCAGCCAAATTCCTCTGAGCTTGAAGTATGGGTTGCATAGAATTCAAAAGCTCATTGGCAATTTCCTGTGTGGTAGGTTGACTTTTAAAAAGCTCTATCATCTGCTTAATCAATTCTTTCATTTCAGCAACATCTGTTTCAATGGTAGACACTCTAACCGTCAAATCCTTATAACTTAATTCATCACCTACTTTAATAGGATCATCTGAATTCCCACCTATAGTGTTTGTATTTGTTTTGATAATAGGAGAAGACTCCATATCATCAGAAACATATGCCTCTTTTTCTTGGTTCTAGGGACTTCCCACTGAAGCAGAGATTACAGTTGTAACCTCATCAGTGGTTGCCTTCAAGGGAGTCTTAATGATGTAACCACTGTCCAACTGATCACCAATGGGTTCAATAGTTGTAGTGGCTGCTCCACTTGAACTACCACCAAGAGTTTCGTAATACTCAACGGGGATAACCTCCTCAACTGTTTGTAGGATAGCAGATTGAAGGTTCAGACACAGTCATTTGTTGCGCTCTACTCTCAGTAATGTGTGGATTAGAGGAACTGTTTTGTTTCTGAAACTCAATTGCTTCAAACAGAGGTAATATTGTTGATGGAACTTGAGAAGAGGGTTGTGGTGTAGAAAACGAGATTGCCCTGGGAGAGGGACTTTTAAACATACTTTCATATGTAAGGTCTACTTCATGTTGTGGTGTCCCTATGCTTACAACATGATCCTTTTGTGAGGATACATGAGGAGTTTGGATGGGTTGAGATCTTTCCAACAACTGTGAGGAAGTAGCAGCAGTGGTTTCAAGTGACATTTGTGTTGTCACTAGATTAACCTCTGGGATCTCATCTTCCAGAGGAACCTTTTTATTTTGTTTGGTTTTGGTGGGCTTTTTGGATGTGTCAGGTTTCTTTTTGCATTTTCCTGGTGTGTGTTTCACAACACCGGTTGTGGTGTCATGATCACCAGGAGCAGTTGGCTCAACAACAGAGGTTTGAGCAACAGATGTGGACGCATCTAAAACAGGCTCATCCCCCTTTGTTTCTGTTTTTGAAACTTTTGACTCTTTATCCATAAGTCTGGTAAAAGTTTTACTTGTAAGACTATTTATTTGAAAAGCTACACCTTGTTCAAAATCTGTTTGTGACACTTGTTTTCGTAGGTAGTAGCTTAGAAGTCTTGGATACAACAGAAAAGCATTATCACGAACACCTTTTTTCAATTTTTTCACATTTTTCACATTAGTCAACAAATCAGAAAACAATGCTTGTGATAAATTGTAATCAGATTTTATTAAAATAGCATAACCCAAATACTGAATGTTTAAAGGTATCTCATTAAATGTGATGGTCTTGGCTGAGAGACAAGTTAAAAGAGTATGAAACAAAAATTTCATTGGCGGAGGGAAGTTTGGTTTGTACATAGTAACTTCCTTTAATTGTGCATCACACCCTCTTACAATGAACTCTGTATGAAGTTCAGGTTTTCTAAAGTTGGTCTTACCTCCCAAGTCATCCAATGCAAATGTAGTGGAAATTGTAAACGGAGAAATTCGTACCACACTTTTCCCGACCTTAGATGTGATGGCAATTGGATTATTATCTTCAAACTCTATTTCAGCATTAAACCAAAATTGTCGGAGTGTTTCCGTATGAACCGGAGAATCAGCAGTAAGGATTGATTTGAATTTTGATGACGTTAAAATGTCAATTATTGAGTGAAAGCTGGTTGATGCGTGTGAAGTGTTATATATATTAGGTGTATATTTTAAGCCTCTTTAACACTTTAGCCAAGTTTTAAATTTATAAAACACGATATTTCACTAACACTAAACACACATATGGGCAAGTGCACCCATCGTGAGCGTAGTATAGTGTTGGTAAGATACCGAGGTCGTCCAAGGACACAAGAGCTTTTAGTACCGGTTTATCCTCAACGTCTAATCAAAATAAAAGTTTAGAAAAAATGTTTTAAACTAAGAAAAATAAAAACTAACTAAAAATGCTGAAAAATAAAATAAAAAGAAAAACAGATAGACAAGATGAATCACTTGGTTCCGACTCGTATCTAGTGTAACCTTTGATTATTTCCGCACTTTTGCACTATTTTAAGAGATTATCTTAGTTATTGTAGTAGGCCCCTCTTTTGAAGGTGACGTTACCCTCACCCCAGTAGTTTGAGTCAGCAAGGATACAATCCTAAAAGGGTGGATTATTAGAAGATAATTAATTAAGTTATTAATGCAAATTATGGTAGGCCCCTCTTTTGGAGGTGACGTTACCCTCGACTAAGTAGTCTGAGTCAGCAGGGATACAGTCCTAAATAGCCGGGTTATAGTATTAATAGTAGTTAACTTATGAGGGGATCAAAGAGTTTGGACCCCCGCCATCCAATACCGTTAAGTATTGAAGGAGGTCCTACTAAATTTGACCCAGGTCCATTGCAGGACCTCTAAACACTGAACAATGGCAAGACCTTTACCAAACCGTTCCCTTAACCCCCGACCAGGTAGCCAACATACCTCCATATAGACCGTGTAGATATGAATGGTGAAAATCTTTTATTTTATATAGACAGCAAAATAATGCCAAGACACCACGGACAAATGATAAGGAAAGATCACCTTCAACATAAGCAACTAGTTATTAAAGTCATTAATACAAAACCAAGTAAAAAGTGCAAAAGATTAGAAATAAAAAGTATTACACTAGACACTTTGTCTTCACCAAGTGATGTAAGAGACTTAGGCAAACATGGCCTTGATTGTCAAGAACTCTTACGATCAATCTTGGATCCCGAGACGACTCACACACTCTACGATGGACAATGGATGATGGTGGTGGATGATGGTGTTATGGTGGTGGTGGGTGGTGGGTGAAGTGTGAGAGAGGTGGTGTGCCAAGGGATGGTTTGAGCTTGAGCCAAGCACTCCTATTTATAGGCTGAACAGAAGCTCGGGCACGGCCCCGTGTCCAGTGGGCATGACCCCATGTCCACATCCTTCTCTTTCTTCATTTAATGCAGTTTTGTCTTTTTAGTTGACCACGCCCCCTATCCGCTGAGCACGACCCCGTGGTGCAGAAGAATCTTTGTACTATGCAGATTTGCTGGATTGTGCGAATCTTATAGTTGACCACGGCCCCGTGTCCGCTGAGCACGGCCCCGTGGTGGGCAATAGAAGCTTCTACCACTTTGTCTTTTCTGCTGACACTTGGACACGCCCTCGTGCTGGCTGAGCACGGGGCGTGTTCATGCTTCTGATGTCTTGTTTTGCTTGGGAAGATGCTGTCGTGGGGTCGGGCTTGTCACGTCTTGTTCCTTTTCTTGTATTTATGTTAGATTTTGATGTCTTTTTGCTTCTATTGTTAATTTGAGCTCATTTAATCCTGAAAATACAAAAGGAAGACAAAAGCACACTTTTTCCAACATTAGTACTAAAAAGGGTTAGTTTTATGCTACGATTGATGAAATTTATATGTTTCATTTTGAACACATCAAATACCCCCACACTTGAATCTTTGCTTGTCCTCAAGCAAAACTCTTTAATATGTGGCTATTACACTCCCAAATGGAATGGGTAGAGAAGAAGGTTTTTGGGCTTGTCGTAGAGTGTCGGGATTTCCAAGATTCTTTATTTAATTTTATTTTTATTTATTTACAATCCTATTCGTCATGATTTATTTAAAACTTTTCATAAGATAAATTACTTATTAGGGCATAACATGCCTTTGTAAAATTCTATTTATATACAAGTTCACATACCTCACGGGGATCACTCAACACTCGGCCGAAAATGTATTTTTGTGGATCACTCGAGAGCGGCATGGAACTTGTTACTAAAACAAAGGGGTAAAAATGAAAAAGGTTTTGGTGGGTAAAAAGGGTGTTTAGTTTGGGTTATGAAATGAAAAGGTTTAGGCTCAAAGGGGCTAACTAGGGGGATTTTGGGTAGGTGGTAAAAAAAGAAAAATATTGGTGTAGAAATAAAAGGGGTTAGTCCTAATGCCTCCGTCATTTACTTACTCGGGTTTAAGTTGGTAAGGACCGGGAATGTATCGTCATGGCAAGTTCTAGAGTCGTAAGAACCAAGCGGCTATTCACACAAGAAACGAAAAATGAGCATTTAGTTCTAATGATATGTAATTGTATGCTCAATAAAGGCTCAAAACTCACTTTTGTGGGAATGGGTTTTTTATGTGATCAAGTATATATAATCAAATTTTAACTAAGCTTGTCATGCCTTTTCATAATTTTCTTATGTTGGTTCTTTTTATCACGACGCTATCGGTTGTAAATTCGTAAAAATATAACCTTTTTAGAACTTGAAATTCCCGAGTTAAACCTAGACAAGAAGAAAAAAATGAAAATTTTTGAAAAAATTTGGGGTGATTAGCGATTCCAATAGAGTTTTGTGTAAGGCTTGTATTTAGGACTTGCAAGATTCAAGGTTTTAGCATCCCCCCCCCCCACACTTAAATTACACATTGTCCTCAATGTGTCCCAAAAATAAGTTTTTAGGTTGATTGAATGTGTAAAAGGTGTGAAAAAACAAAAATTTTTGTGTTACTGGGCGCTGAACACGGCCCCATGTTATCCGGGCACGGCCCCGTGTTCAAGTGCCAGTAACAAAATTAAATCAAGAGAAACAGAAGCCTGGACACGGGGGCGTGTTGGGTGAACACGGCCCGTGTCCAGTTACCTGAACTGGGTCTTTTTCTGCAGACTGTGCAGCACGGGGCCGTGTTGAGTGGACACGGCCCGTGCCGAACTTACTGTAAACGAAGAAATTTGTCGGACGGTTCTGTTTTCCTGCATGGAGTGCTGGTTCAAGTTTCCCTTGCATCCTTTTCCATCTCAAGTGTGTTTTATTCCTGAAAATTAAAACTTAACTAGAAAACAAGAAAATTAATCTAAACTAAACTAAGGATAGTTTCGCGGAATGCCTCCGTGGTGCGCCACGTTTATAAGGGTCCTTGGCTAGACCCAAAGCCTGGTCACATGTTACCCAAGTGGGATGTATTGCATCCCTTGTTACACCGTCGGAGAGCGTCATCCAAGCTTGAGTCTATGACCTTTATGTAGTTGACCGGGTCTTCTTCCTCTACTTTCTTTCCACATTCAAACTTCACTTCCTCATCCCCAAACTTCAATGTTAAAGTTCCGTCATTCATATCCACCACTGCTTGGGCGGTGGCTAGAAATGGCCTCCCGAGGATGAGAGGGACATCGGTGTCTTCTTCCATGTCTAGGATGACAAAGTCGGTTGGAAAAACGAATTTGTCAACCTTGACCAGCAGATTTTCGGCGACACCTTGTGGAAATTTGACGGACCTGTCGGCGAGTTGTATGCTCATCTTTGTAGGGCTTGTTGTTCCTAGGCCGTGTCGTTTGAACATTGACGTGGGCATGAGGTTAATGCTAGCCCCAAGATCGGCTAATGCATTACGAACGGGGGACTTCCCAATCGAGCAAGGAATTGTGAAGCTTCCGGGGTCGATTTTCTTTTGTGGAAGTTTGTTGAGTACTAAAGCGGAGCATTCTTCGCCTAAGTTAACTAATTGCAATGATTCAATTTTCCTTTTGTGAGTGAGGAAGTCCCTCATGAATTTTGCATATTTAGGCATTTGGGTTAGGACCTCAATAAAAGGAATATTAACATGCAATTGTTTTAGTAAACTTTCGAACTTTGCGAATTGCTCATCGGTCTTTTGACGATTTAACCTACCGGGGTACGGAATTGGAGGAGTCTTGGTGGGCTCTTGATTTGGTGAAGAAGCCTTTTCTGGTTGAGGTGTAGGTGAAGTCGTGCTTTGGCGTTGACTTCCTTCAACTGGTGGTAATGGGGCATCCTCGGGACCCACGGTTCGGTTTCTCAATGTGATGAGGTGTACTTGCGCCTTTGGGTTGGTTTCTGTATTACTTGGTAACGCGCCTTGTGGTCTCTCGGAGAAATTTTGAGCTAGTTGATTTAATTGTTTTTCAACGTTTTGAATGCTAGCTTGTTGATTTCTAAAATTCGATTCCAATTGTTGAAATCGATCCGAGTTTTTCTTTTCGGTGTCGGAGATGAGGCGAGATATGGTATCTTCAAGCCTTTCTCTTCCACCTTGTTGTTGAGAGAAATTTTGTGGTTGTTGAAAATTAGTTCCTTGGTTTTGTTGGTTACTACTATTGCCGGGATCTCTCCAACCAAGATTTGGGTGGTTACGCCATCCTTGGTTGTAGGTACCCGTTGGAGGACCCGACGGCCTAGGTCTATTATCAATGTAGTTTACCGTTTCTGCTTGTTCATCTAATTCTTTCATACAACTCCAATTTTCATGTGACCCACCACACCCTTCACAAGCCATAACCGAGGCCGTTTTTGTCATTTCTAGCCTTTTGATTTTCGAAGAGAGGGCCTCGATTTGGGCTTGTAAAGAGGTGCTTTCATCAACCTTATGGGCGCCCGGGGCAATAGATTTATTACCTCGGGGAGTGTGCCATTGAAAATTGGTTTGAGCAATTTCCTCAATTTGATTATATATTTCATTTGGGCGACGATTACCTAAAAGTCCCCCGGAGCTTGAATCAAGTGTTTGTCTTGTGTGTGGCAACAACCCATTGTAGAAAGTGGATACTTGTTGCCACACCGCTAGACCGTGATGAGGACACTTTCTTAGAAGCTCCTTGAACCTTTCCCAAGTTTCATATAAGGATTCCCCATCCTCTTGTGAGTATGTATTAATTTCAGTCATTAATTTAGCCGTTTTAGCAGGAGGGAAATACTTATATAGAAACTTTTGGGCTAGTTCATCCCAGGTGTTTACCGAGCCAACTGGGAGGGTGTTAAGCCAAGCCTTAGCTCGGTCTTTTAGTGAAAATGGAAACATCCTAAGGCGAATGGCGTCGTTTGATGCTCCATTGATCCGAAAAGTATCACATATTTCCAAGAAATTAGTAATATGTAGATGGGGATCCTCGTCCGCAAGCCCATGAAAGGTTGCGGAGTTTTGGAGCATTTGTATCAAATGTGGCCGAAGTTCGAAGTTGTTGGCTTCGACATTCGGTGCATTGATAGCGACGCCGAGATTGCCTACGGTGGGCCGTAGGTAATCCATGAGGGTACGTTGGTCCGCCATTGGAAGTGGGTCCCCCGAAACTTTCTCTTGATTTTTAGCTTTAAGTCTTTTTCTGAGAAAGCGTTCGGGTTCTTCTAGAGGTTCTTTTATGTCTCTACTAGAACTGGAGCTCATGCACTACGTAGGAGGTTCAAATGTGGCGCCTGGGTTCCAAGTCCTGCAATAAAAACAGAAAAGAACGTTGGTCAGAATGTTCACCACGGCCCCGTGCTCGGTGAACACGGCCCGTGGTCAGAGATACAGTGATTGTTTTCTGGATCCCTGTTACTGGGAGTTGGACACGGCCCCGTGTTGCACCGACACGGCCCCGTGTTCAGCTCTCTGTAACTCAGAAAATAAAAACTGCCAGTGATGATGCTGGGCACGGCCCGTGTCCGACCAGGCACGGCTCGTGCTGAGCTCTGCAGAAACAGAAAAACTAAAAAAAAAATCCTAAAAATATGAAAAATAAGAAAAATGATTAGGCCGTTGATTCCTAACTTTCTTAAAATCCTTGTGTCCCCGGCAACGGCGCCAAAAACTTGATGCGTGTGAAGTGTTATATATATTAGGTGTATATTTTAAGCCCCTTTAACACTTTAGCCAAGTTTTAAATTTATAAAACACGATATTTCACTAACACTAAACACACATATGGGCAAGTGCACCTATCGTGAGCGTAGTATAGTGTTGGTAAGATACCGAGGTCGTCCAAGGACACAAGAGCTTTTAGTACCGGTTTATCCTCAACGTCTAATCAAAATAAAAGTTTAGAAAAAATGTTTTAAACTAAGAAAAATAAAAACTAACTAAAAATGCTGAAAAATAAAATAAAAAGAAAAACAGATAGACAAGATGAATCACTTGGTTCCGACTCGTATCTAGTGTAACCTTTGATTATTTCCGCACTTTTGCACTATTTTAAGAGATTATCTTAGTTATTGTAGTAGGCCCCTCTTTTGAAGGTGACGTTACCCTCACCCCAGTAGTTTGAGTCAGCAAGGATACAATCCTAAAAGGGTGGATTATTGGAAGATAATTAATTAAGTTATTAATGCAAATTATGGTAGGCCCCTCTTTTGGAGGTGACGTTACCCTCGACTAAGTAGTCTGAGTCAGCAGGGATACAGTCCTAAATAGCCGGGTTATAGTATTAATAGTAGTTAACTTATGAGGGGATCAAAGAGTTTGGACCCCCGCCATCCAATACCGTTAAGTATTGAAGGAGGTCCTACTAAATTTGACCCAGGTCCATTGCAGGACCTCTAAACGCTGAACAATGGCAAGACCTTTACCAAACCGTTCCCTTAACCCCCGACCAGGTAGCCAACATACCTCCATATAGACCGTGTAGATATGAATGGTGAAAATCTTTTATTTTATATAGACAGTAAAATAATGCAAAGACACCAGGGACAAACGATAAGGAAAGATCACCTTCAACATAAGCAACTAGTTATTAAAGTCATTAATACAAAACCAAGTAAAAAGTGCAAAAGATTAGAAATAAAAAGTATTACACTAGACACTTTGTCTTCACCAAGTGATGTAAGAGACTTAGGCAAACATGGCCTTGATTGTCAAGAACTCTTACGATCAATCTTGGATCCCGAGACGACTCACACACTCCACGATGGACAATGGATGATGGTGGTGGATGATGGTGTTATGGTGGTGGTGGGTGAAGTGTGAGAGAGGTGGTGTGCCAAGGGATGGTTTGAGCTTGAGCCAAGCACTCCTATTTATAGGCTGAACAGAAGCTCGGGCACGGCCCCGTGTCCACATCCTTCTGTTTCTTCATTTAATGCAGTTTTGTCTTTTTAGTTGACCACGCCCCCGTGTCCGCTGAGCACGACCCCGTGGTGCAGAAGAATCTTTGTACTATGCAGATTTGCTGGATTGTGCGAATCTTATAGTTGACCACGGCCCCGTGTCCGCTGAGCACGGCCCCGTGGTGGGCAATAAAAGCTTCTACCACTTTGTCTTTTCTGCTGACACTTGGGCACGCCCCCGTGCTGGCTGAGCACGGGGCGTGTTCAGGCTTCTGATGTCTTGTTTTGCTTGGGAAGATGCTGTCGTGGGGTCGGGCATGTCACGTCTTGTTCCTTTTCTTGTATTTATGTTAGATTTTGATGTCTTTTTGCTTCTTTTGTTAATTTGAGCTCATTTAATCCTGAAAATACAAAAGGAAGACAAAAGCACACTTTTTCCAACATTAGTACTAAAAAAGGGTTAGTTTTATGCCACGATTGATGAAATTTATATGTTGCATTTTGAACACATCACTGGTGTTTTTGCTGGTTTTCTCGAAGATGGGGAGGTAGTTGTGAGGGTTTTTGATGTTCAGAGTCATGATCGGAGAAGAAGGTTATTTGGGGATGAAACAGGGTTTAAGTTGGAGGGTTTTTAATATGTTGGAAACTGCTTTTGAGAATTTTGAATTCGAGACGGCAGTGGTAGAAGCTCGATTTAGGGATGAAACGGCTTTTATATAGAGAGAAAAAGTGAAGGCTGACATGGCAGTAGTTACAAATATATGATGGTTAAGATCTGTCCACGTTAGAACCTCTCTTGCGACAACCGATGACAATTGTTTGGAAACCTCTGCTGGCCGACTACAGAAGTTGGGAACAATGTGAGTCAAAGTGTCGTTAGATAAACAGAAATTATGAGAACAAATGATAACTTTCAGTAGTTTTTTTATTTTTAGCTAACATCTGTCCACGTCAGAACCTCTCTTGTGATAATGGATGACAGTCAGCAGTGTAGTAAATCAACAGTCATTAGGATAAACAGAAGTTATGACAACAGACGGTACCTTTTAGCACTGGATGTATTTTTAGGCAAGCAGAAGTTTCAAAAACAGTTGTTTTCAACAGCTGTAACTCAACAGTCGTTAGTCTAACATCTGCTATTAGCCCAACCACTGTTAGTATCAAAACCTCTGTTGAGCATTTTAAGATTGAATATCATATGTTGTTTATTAACATCTGTTGGCCCATAGCAGACCTTTGCATCTTCAGACATTTATTCATCACTAGATGCTCTCTTTTGTCAGGCTTTAGCTACAACACACCTTTTACAACAGCAAATATTGACTCTTTGTAATTAGGTCTTACCGCAAATTCTTCCAAAAAACTGTTATTGATGAACAAATATTCTAGTTTATTTTGTCTTTACAATCATCTGTTCAGCCTTAAACCAATCTTTAATCCTTTTAAACCTCTGTTGACTAACAAACATCTGTTCAGACACAATTCAACATCAACATAATCTAAATCAAACCCAGATACAATTACACATCAACATCAATATCAGTCTGCAATCCTTAGATGTTATTCAAAATTATATAATAATACTTAGGAATGACTGAAATAATTAAAATGAAGATGCGACAACAAAGATTAATAGTATTAAAATTTATTCATTTATTCAACAGTGGTAAATCAACAGTCGTTAGCATACACAGTTGTTTCATAAGAAGGTTCAAATATATGACAACAGCAGCATGCTTATACAAAGGTCTATAATTACAATTTCACATACTGTGCAACATCTAATCTAATGGACTAACAAACTCCCAACATCTGCTATTAACCTAACCACTGTTACTATAAAAACCTTTTGTTGGCTCAACATATTTTGAATATCATCTGGTGTTTTTTAACATCTGGTCTCCCATACAGACCTTTCCTTCTTCAATCTTTCATCATTAGCAGATGTTCTCTTTTACCAGACTTTAACTACAACAGACCTTTTACAACTCAAAATATTGACTCTCTGTAATTTGCGGGAGCACAAATTCTTCAAAAAAACTAAACATTCAAATATAACAATAATAGTAAGAATTAAGAAATTTTAGCTTCAACTCCATCGATTGATGAACCTCTCGATGTATGTCCTTCAGCATCGCCATGAACTCCACGTCTCTATCACCGCACTCTATATTACTAACAACATAAAGCTCACGAACAGAAGTTGAAGGCATCCGCATCAGATTTCTGGAAACCTGCTCTCTCGTGAATAGGCCAACTTGCAATCCATCAAAACATCTCTTCAGCTCTCGAAGAGTTGCCCTATCCTCATACACCTGTTCCTCAATTTGCCTGATAAAATGCTGCTTTAAATCATCTGATTTTGCAGAAGTGTATGACGCCATTTCAATAAACGATATTACTCGACTTTCCTAAAAGTATGATATCTTCGTAGGAAAACGTGATTAAAAACAGGTGAACTGGCAATGAGTTTATATACTGAAATATCTAACAGTGAAAGAAATCTCACTTAAACTCATTGTACATTTAATAATCTAATCAATCAAAACGTGTAGATTTAATATAAACATATTAATGTATATTTCAAAACAACAGTCTTTTAATGCAAAAACCTTTTCAAACCCCAACTTTTATGGGAAAACTGTAAAATTAAATATCAAGAAACCCAAGGGACAAATTTTAGAACTTCAAAGAAAAAAAGCAGATTATCATAATTACAATTAACCTCTTCATTTACCATGTAGACGCGTTTTTAAAGTCTATAAAAGACCGATGATTACTTTTGATTCAAAACATCAACAAATTGTCCTACAAATCACTGTCTGTCAAAAATTGTTCCAAATCAGAAAATCCAACAAGAATCTACATGACAAACTTCAGATTCTACCACTGGTCAGACACCAGCGATGTTAAAACACAATTCTCAATGTGGTCACTCAAAGAAAAAAGAACAGGCGAAGAACTAAATAGGAAATTCAACATAATCAATGACACTAATTACAACAAAACCTGGAATAGCATAGCATTGCTCAACGAAGTCCTCCACTCTCCTCCATCAGATTTCCAGAAGAATGTAAAAGAGTTTCTGACACAACTACTAAAACAGGATTAGAAAATCTACAACATGCTAACTGATCTGAAAAACAAAAGAGAGCATGAAATCACATGGAGAAAGACCAGAGTCTACGAAATCCTAGCAAGTGTTGACTCTAGCGTGTAATAGTTTATGAATATTTCAGTAAATTTTTATTTTTCTATGTATGTTTATTTAATTTAATAATCTCAATATGCATCTTAACATATTCTAAAATGTCAGTGTCAATAAAAACTCTCAACATCATCAACACTTGTTTGTTAATAATCAAATTAAACTACAGGTAAGCAAAATAAGAAACACACCTAAAATGCAAAGGTCTCCTCTCAACGAAGGTAGCACATATAACTTTTCACGATATTGCACCAATCTATACTTTGTATAAAAGAAGAAAATCTCGCTGACATAAGAAAAATTGACTTTTGATTTAATGAAAATCGAACAATGCAACTCTCCCATCAAAGAATGTAGCACATGCAACTTTTCACGATGCTGCAACAATGATACTGCAACATCGATGTCGAAAGGTTGATGTGTGAAGCGAAGCTTCATTGAAACGACGATGTTGGAACAATGATACTGGAACGATAATATGTAAACAGAAGTTCAAACACATGATATTGGAATGATGATGTGTAAATAGAATCAATAAACGTTCGAACAAAGAAGTATAATCGGAGATTAGCCGGCTGAATCACGAGACCTATGCATTTGAGAGAGAGATACGCTCGCAGATATGAGCGAGAGAGAGAGAGTTGAAATTTGAATGTGGAGCCAGATTCATATATCTTATTTATAGTATTCGAATATATGGTTTGAATTTTGAATTTTGAATCTGGAGCCAGAATTTTGAATCTGGAGCCAGAATTTTGAATCTGGACAGAGGTTTACTTTGGCTAAGATGTGCAGACGTTTGAATGTAAAGTTAATAGCAGATGTTTTAATTGTGAATGAAGTGTAGATGTCATTGGCAGAGGTTTGAAGAGAATTTAAAATGATTTTATATATTAGGCTTTATGATACAGTAATGACATAAGGAAAGCATTGTTAGACAGTCTTTCTGGCTGCCACATCAGCTTTTCTTATGTCATTAGGATTTCTCATTTTATAGAAAGTATAGATACAAGTATAGATACAAATAAAGATTGTTCTGATTATAACTCTTGATAAATGCTTTTAAAGTCTTACTTTTAACTTGCTTTATTAAGGGCACATGTGAGGCCTTAGAGTTCCACCACGACACCACAAAAGAAGACTTTAAAGATATTTTTTCAAGTTGGATGATAGATTAAACTTCACAATGCTCTTCAATCTGATAAACAACATTTGAAGCCTAAAGTATGCTTCAAGTTCTCAAATTAAATATGGAGGGATGATTTGTTGTTAAAACAATCCAAGATATCGTTCTGAATAGACCAGGGTGAGCGGCCGCACCCCTTGAATAAAAAAATTAGTCTATATTTTAGGCAAAAAACCCGACCGCACCCCTTGAAAATATAGTTGAACACCTCATCCGCACCCCCAGTAAATAATTTTGGGTCCGCCACTGGAATAGACCCATGCATGGTCAATTTTGTTGGCATGGATTGAACCAGCATTGGGTGGACTAACCATTTAATTTTTTACGAGTAACGATTGAACCGGTGATCTAGTTCACTGGTTAACAAAAATTATGTAAAAGAATTATTCTTTTGTGCGAAAATATTAGTTATTTTAGATTATAAGTTTTGGACATTGATACATGACATGTATAAATTAAACTGTTTGATAGTTAATGTTGTATCTTTTTCGCATCCTCAAATGAGATTCGACGGGTGGCCTCAACTAGTGGCGTAACCAAAACTTGTTAGTCAGGGGTTATCGCAAGGTTTTTTTCTCTATCGTTTACAATTAAGGGGTTCAAGTTATTTTTTTTTTCAAAAACCTCGGATTTTATATTTAAAAATCCAACAAATGCTGGTGATCGGAGAGTCCATAGACCCTCTTGACGCCTCTCTGGTTTCGCCCCTGATTGGAGCACTGTAGATGCTCTAAATAATCTTTAAAACTAATTATGACGTTATTTGAGCAGGTAGCTAGGGGGATAGGCCATTTTCTTTTCAGAAAGGCATGAGCATTGAATGAAAGATGTATGATGAGAACAAATTGGAAACGCGGTTTATCAGGGAGTCATCTCTTGTGAACAATTATATTATAGTTAATATAAAGTCTAACTTGAATGGCACGGGCCATGGTAGTTCAATATATGTATGTATCAGTAACATTTAAAACTATATGATTATCCACGTCAATGTGGGGCCAGCTCAATTGATAGAGATTTTAGTCTCTTAGTAGAAGGTTTTGGATTCAATCTTAATTAAGGTGATAATTTATTGTAATTTAGTTGTGATTAGGAGTTCTGTACGAATAGCAGTTCAAAAAAGTATAATTATCTACTATTAAACCAACATTTATTGGGCTACGTTGTATGACGGTATGAGCATTCGCAATGACCACACAAGAAAGTACCATGCACTTCATATATACTAGTAGGAAACTCGCGCGATGTTGTGGCAACGATAATTTGCAACACAATACTCGTTTTTATTAATTTATCAATCATCTCGTGAGATATTGTATAATATTTCTGTTAGTTTTCTTATTCGTATGATATTTTATAAAAATTTATTACAGTGACTCATCCAAAAATTTTGGTGAATGAGTGCAAAAACATGTCCGACCAATAATATATATGGATTAAACTAGGCTTGGCAAAACAAGCGGGTCAAATTAAGTTCGGTCATGTGAACCGATGGAATTTTGTTTATCAAGCATAGCATAGTACATAATATTTGCTTTAAAGCCATCACAAAAGGTGTTGAGTTCATCATATTTAATACTATTTTTCTATCTCCGTATTTTTTTTTTTTTAAATTTTGTTATAAACTAAAATGAAACATGTATTTGAAACAATAAAAATAAACATGTATATATCTCTAGACCAAAATATATATTAGACAAGATAGTAGATACGGCTTTCATAATAGCTAATAGCTGATAAAAAAGTAAGAAAAAAAATAGAATAAAATTTCAATCCAGTATAGTAAGAAAAAAATAGATCTTGAATTTATGTAATGTAAGATTAAATATATTATGTATTAATATTTAATCTATAGCCATTATAATCATTTACATAATAAAGATCAAAATATATAATAACCTATTATTTAAATTAGTTGGTAATTGTTGATGGACCATATTACCCTTAGTAACTAATTAGGTTTCCTCCTGGGTGCTTATATAAGGAGAATTATGTGGAGGTTAAAGGGTTACTCAGTTACACATCCCATAAGCATAACATCAAATTCGTCCTCCATCTCCTAGCCGATACCCTTTTCGGTTCTCTAAGCCCCATCATCAGTCAGCACCCTAAGGAGGAACCAGATCAAGATGACAAGCATGTCGAACTCCATTACTGGATTCTCCACTGGACTTTCTGCTGTGACAGGTATGTTTTACTGTTTTCCCTCATGCTCAAACAGAACTGAACCAACATGTGGTATCAGAGCATATGTTGATTAGTCAGTTCTGTTTTCGTATCCATAATTCTGGGATTGAAACTTGGAAAACAGAATTTTTTTGAAATCTTATGAATTGACAGCCGGTTTCGAGTGGGTATATGTTCGAAATCCCTGTTTTCGGAAAATATTAATCATATGTTTGCTCGAAATCTAATGGGTTATGTTTTTATGACCGAAATCTGTTTTAGAAAAACCTTAAAATTCAGGTTTCGGGTTCCATAATTCATGTTTTAATTTTAGGGTTCATCATGTTCTTAGTTAAAATTCGAAATATCCTTTATGTTTTGGAGTATGATTTGGATTGGTATATGTTTTTCCTGTTTTTGATCTAATTTTCTAATAAGGATTTTTCGAAATCTGTTAAAAGGATAAGCAGATCATTATTTCGAAATTTTATGATAAAAATAGATCAACATTATAATAGGAAAGTATATCACAATTCATAAGTTTCGAATTTTCAGTTGTTATAATCATAAACAACAACTGGATCGCACAAGATCACATAAGGGATGATCTGATCGCATAAGATAATCGCACAAGATCAGATCACATAAGAGATGATCTGATCGCATAAGATAATCGCACAAAACTTATGGATCGCACAAGGCATAACGGATCGCACAAGGCATAACGGATCGCACAAGGCCTTAATGATCGCACAAGTTTACTTTGGGCCTTATGGATCGCACAAGTCTTGGGCCTTATGGATCGCACAAGTTTTGGGCCTTATGGATCGCACAAGTTTTGGGCATAATGGATCGCACAAGTTCGATCCGCGCTAACGGGTGGTTTGCTATTAAATAAATGGTTTTGTAATTTACTTAGTTAATTAATCAGAATCAGATAATGTTTTGCAAAACCAGAATAGCTTAACTTGAATGAGATTTTGATATATCATTTCTGGCCAAAGCTGACTTGATACATCTACTTATCGTTCAAGTATTACGAAAGCTATGTTGTGTGTGCATCATAAGCATGAATGTCTTAATTTCTGGCCAAAGCTGATTTAATTCAGTCATAGATGGCATACTCAATAAGTGCATAACTAAAGTGGTTGTTTCAATTTCTGGCCAAAGCTGATTTGTTACAAACACTTTGCACATATGCTTAAATGATTACACTTCTGGCCAAAGCTGTTTTGTCTTCGTTTAAGTGGAATTTTTTAGCTAAGTCTATTATTTTGATGTTAGTAATAGACAATATCACAGCTTCATAATGTAAAATGGTCATTATTTATGCCTGCCTTAGTTTAACGTGCCCTTAGATCACATTAGGATTTCTTCATTAGTATCATAACTTGCTCATCTTATTTCCACTATCAGCACCCAACTGCGGGATTCCACCTTTGACTGGTGATAACTTTGCTGCATGGAAGGATGCTCTCATGCTTACTCTTGGGCTGCTGGACTTTGATTATGCTCTAAGAGAGAATAAGCCAGCGGACCTTACCACTAATAGTACTGCTGCTGAGCAGTTAACTCATGACAAGTGGACTAGGTGTAACCGCATGTCTCTCATGTTTATGAAGCAGTCCATAAGCAATGCAATCAGTGGAGTCATTCCTGATTCTGAAGATGCTAAAACCTACTTGGAACATGTGGAGGCTCAGTTCAAAGGGACGTCTAAAGCACACGCTAGTACTCTTATTCTCAAGCTGGTGACAACTAAGTATGATGGGAGGAGCGGCATTCGCGAGCACATCATGATGATGAATGACATGGCCAATAAGCTGAAGGGGCTGGAAATGGAAATCAGTGATGGTTTCCTTGTTCATTTCATCATTACTTCGCTTCCTTCGTCCTTTGAAGCATTCAAGATCAATTACAACACTCAGAAGGACAAATGGACGATGAGTGAGCTGGTCGCCATGTGCGTACAGGAGGAAGAGCGTATGAGGATGGATCGCCATACTGATGTTGCAAACTTCACTACCTCCAACTCTAAGAAGAGGAAGAACAATTATCAGAGGAAGGATGCTTCAAAAGTCCAAAGGCCTAATCCTAATCCTAATACAAGTGCACCTTCCAGTTCTAAGAACTCCTTAGGCAGTATCCGCTGCAAGTTCTGTAAGAAGACAGGACACATGCAGAAGGAATGCCCTGACTTTAAGGAGTGGCTGGCTAAGAAAGGTAACGATTATTTTATGATACTTGAGTCCTATAATTTAAGTGTTCCTGCTAATTCTTGGTGGTTTGATTCTGGTTCTATGGTTCATGTTACCAATTCTACTCAGGGATTCCTTTCAATCCGGAAGCTGGAAAGAAACCAAAGAACGCTTAAGGTTGGGGATGATCGAGAATTAGAAGTGAAGGCCATTGGAACATTACAATTAGTTATGAAAACTGGTTTATGTATTAAACTTTATGATACCTTATATGTTCCTGAGGTAACTCGGAACCTTGTATCAGGACCAAAGTTAGACATGGACGGTTTTATTGTTTCCCATGGTCATCGCAAACTCTCTATCCTTTATGATTCTGTTCTTTATGGTACTGGTATTCTGGATGGTGGTCTCTATAGATTAGAACTAGAAGATAACTTTTCCAAATCTTTGTTGTCATATAACATTAATGAATCACTCACAAAGATGGAAGAGAAACGAGACTTAGAAACTTCATCCATGTTGTGGCATCAGCGTTTAGGCCACATTTCAAAAGAACGATTAAATCGTCTTGTGAAGGATGAAGTCTTACCTCCTCTCGATTTCTCTGATTTTGGAACATGTGTCAAATGTCTTAAGGGTAAAATGACATTAGCGAATAAGAAAGGTGCCACTAGGAGTTCTAATTTATTAGAACTCATTCACACTGACATTAGTGGTCCCTACCAAATCGCTGGCATAACAGGACATACTTCATTTATCACTTTTATTGATGATTATTCTCGTTACATGTACTTGTATCTAATTAAGGAAAAGTCTGAATCTCTAACAACTTTTAAAGATTATAAGGCTGAAGTTGAAAAGCAATTAGATCGTCAGATTAAAGTTGTGAGATCAGATAGAGGCGGTGAATATTATGGAAGACATACTGATGTGGGTCAAGCTCCTGGTCCATTTTATGAGTTTTGTAAGGGCCAGGGGATTGTGAACCAATACACCATGCCTGGTACACCTCAGCAGAACGGTGTCGCTGAAAGAAGAAACCGTACCCTTATGAACATGGTGCGCAGTATGTTAGCCAACACTAATTTACCATTATTCCTCTGGACTGAAGCGTTAAAAGCAGCTGTTCATATACTCAATAGAGTTCCTTCTAAGTCTGTCCCTAAAACTCCTTATGAACTTTGGACAGGAAGGAAACTGAGTCTTAAATATATGAAAGTATGGGGCTGCATTGCTGAAGCAAAACTTTATAATCCTTTCCTAAGGAAACTTGACCCTAAAACAGTTACCTGTTTCTTTATCGGGTATCCTGAGAACTCTAAGGGTTATCGTTTCTATTGTCCTTCCCATGTCACCCGTATTGTTGAAACCAAGCGTGCCGCGTTCCTGGAGGATTTCAAGGTCAGTGGGAGCAGTACCAACCCTTACGAAGAATTGCAAGAAGTACAAGACACGGGGGGGAGAGACTCGTCGCTTACCATTACTCCGATTACTCCTCTTGTACCCAATGCAACTACTGTACCTGAAGCTACTGCACCAACTCCAAATTCACCTCTACAATCAGAACCCATTATACCTCATGACGAAGGCACATCAAACGCTCAAAACCAAGACAACGCTGAACCCGATAATCCACTCAGGAGGTCATCTAGGCAAAGAAGGCCTACTAATTGGGATGATTATGTTACCTACCTGACTGAAATGGATGCTGGAAAGCTCAATGATCCTATCTCTTACAATGAAGCCATTAGCAGTGATCAGTCTTCTGAATGGAATAAAGCGATGATTGATGAGCTTGAATTCATGAAGAAAAATGACGTTTGGGATTTGGTAGAATTACCCAACGGAGCCAAACCCGTAGGATGCAAATGGGTATTCAAAACAAAACTGGATCCGAATGGGAACATTGAACGCTACAAAGCGAGATTGGTTGCAAAGGGCTACACTCAGAAAGAGGGAATTGATTATCAAGAGACGTTTTCACCTGTCTCTCGTAAAGATTCATTAAGGATCGTCATGGCCCTAGTAGCTCATTTCGATTTAGAGCTGCATCAGATGGACGTTAAAACCGCTTTCCTTAACGGAGATTTGGACGAAGATGTTTACATGAAACAACCTGAAGGCTTTAAACCTGAAGGTGAGGAGCATCTAGTCTGTAAGTTGAAGAAATCCATTTACGGGTTAAAACAAGCATCACGTCAGTGGTACCTCAAGTTTGATGAAGTCATGAAGAAGCAAGGTTTTATGAAGAATCAAGTGGATCAATGCACCTACCTCAAGATGAGTGGGAGCAACTTTACTATTCTTGTCCTTTACGTAGATGACATTCTATTGGCAAGTAATAGTTTAGACATGTTGCATGAGTCGAAGCGGTTACTTTCGCATAATTTCGACATGAAGGATCTCGGAGAGGCTTCTTACGTCATTGGCATCGAAATTCACCGAGATAGACACAAAGGGATCTTAGAATTGTCCTAAAGGGCCTACATAGATCGTGTCCTTACACGATATAACATGCAACAGTGCAAACCCTCCGTCGCTCCAGTAGTTAAGGGAGATGTTTTCGGTTCATTCCAGTGTCCGACAACAGAGGTTGAGAAGGAGCAAATGAGCCAGATACCTTATGCGTCAGTAGTCGGGAGCTTGATGTATGCTCAAGTCTGTACTCGCCCAGATATCGCTTATATTGCTGGAATGTTAGGCCGTTATCAGACTAATCCTGGCCTAGATCACTGGAAAGCAGCTAAGAAGGTACTTCGATATCTGCAAGGGACGAAAGACTATAAATTGACATATAGAAGAAGTGATCATTTAGAAGTGGTGGGCTATTCTGATTCTGACTTTGCAAAGTGCAAAGATGACAAGAAATCCACTTCGGGCTATATCTTTATGTTAGCAGGCGGCCCTATCTCATGGAAGAGTCATAAACAACAGTTGACCACAACTTCCACAATGATGGCAGAGTACATTGCTGTTTATAACGTAACCTGTCATGGAATGTTGCTTAGAAATCTGATCACTGGACTCAAAATCGTTAATTCCATTTCTAGACCATCGAAGCTTTACTGTGATAATTCAGCTGCCGTTAGTTTCTCGAACAGTAACAGTTCGACTGGAGCTGGTTTATATCTCGATACAAAATATCTGTTCGTACGAGAACGAGTTGAGGAAAATAATCTTTGTATCGAGTATATTAGTACTAAGGATATGCTTGCGGATCCGATGACTAAAGGTCTCCCTCCTAAGGTTTATGAAGAACATGTTCGTAATATGGGATTTTGTAAAGACCTTATTTGAGCATATTGTACTAGCTTATGTTTTATGTTAATGAAATTTCCTCAGTTTGATTTTGTATGTCTCTTAGAATATGTTCAACCGGTATAATGGCATATTGACAAATAAAGTTACAAATCAAACAAAGGGCTTATGCGTATTTTGATCATGACGATTAGGTTTTAAATTAAGACTATAGTATGATTAATGGGGGTCCTGAGTCGCATAATGATTCAACGGCTGTATTTCTCTGCTATAGTACTTGTTTAAAGCTAAAATGAGTGTTAACTCCTGATCAGGCTTATCTAATACTCATAGTAAATGATTACTCGGCTAAGTGGGAGAATGTAAGATTAAATATATTATGTATTAATATTTAATCTATAGCCATTATAATCATTTACATAATAAAGATCAAAATATATAATAACCTATTATTTAAATTAGTTGGTAATTGTTGATGGACCATATTACCCTTAGTAACTAATTAGGTTTCCTCCTGGGTGCTTATATAAGGAGAATTATGTGGAGGTTAAAGGGTTACTCAGTTACACATCCCATAAGCATAACATCAAATTCGTCCTCCATCTCCTAGCCGATACCCTTTTCGGTTCTCTAAGCCCCATCATCAGTCAGCACCCTAAGGAGGAACCAGATCAAGATGACAAGCATGTCGAACTCCATTACTGGATTCTCCACTGGACTTTCTGCTGTGACAGGTATGTTTTACTGTTTTCCCTCATGCTCAAACAGAACTGAACCAACATGTAAATTATTATTAAAATTATAAAACGAAATCAATATATTTTAAATCTTTACTTAACAAAGACAAAAGTTACCTCCTCTCTTTCGGTTGATCCACGTCACAAATAATAGGGGTAAAAATGTAAATTTAATACAATACAAGCATTTCATCTTCTTCAAACTTCTATTTTTAACATGATTGTGGAAATCACTACTCGCTAATCGGCCAGTGGCGTGGGGACTAGTGATTAATCGGGATTAATCGGATATAATCGGGATTAATTGTAATTAATCGAAAAATAATCGAGATTAATCGGTGATTAATCAGTGCCTAGTCGGGATTTTCACAACAATAGTTTTAACCATACCTTTTCTCAAACAGCTAAAAATAGAGCAACTCCAACTTGTAATTTTCTAACATATTTCGGTTTTTAAATTCTTATTTTGTTACAGTATAACAAGAATTAACACAATATTAGTGCTAAAACTTTAAGAACTTTAGCAAGATTGTAAGAGTAAGAAGTAGAGAAATGTATAACTTATGAAAGTGTATACATGAGATGCGTTTTCTCTTCTTCTGAGCTAATATTTATATTACAAAAAGATTAACTATTTGGTAGACAAGTTTAACTATTTAATGGACAAGTAGTATGGTACATTATCTATAAGTATGACAAAGGGTTCATCCACTTGCTTGGTAGATCTAGAGGTAAATCTTGATCTTCATGATAAGTTTAATATAATATTCATAACAGTCCCTCTTGGATGACACTTTGCAAACTTTGGGATCTTGAAGTACTGCCTCATTAAAAACCTTATTAAAGAAAAACCCGATAGGAAAAAAAACCTTAGCTAAGGGGAAAAAAAGTGCAATCTATAGCTCCCTCTCAAGTTGCTATTTGTAAGGCATCACATTTTCCGTACGTGATGCATGCTAATGTCATGAACGTGTTTCCTGAAAGTTGCTGTAGGCAGTGGTTTTGTGAAAAGATCGGCTGAATTGTTGTTGGATTGGACATGTCTCATCTCGACCTAATTGTCTTTAATAAGGTACCAAGTATATGCAAAGAATCTTGGTGGTAAATGTTTTGTTCTGTCACTTTTGATATGCCATTCTTTCATTCGAGAGACACAAGCTACATTATCTTCGTGGATAGGAGTTGGGACTTCGATCTTTCTATAGCCAACAAGAAGTTAATATGTGTTGTGACATAGATCTTAGCCATACACATTCTTTTGAAGCTTCATGTAATGAAACTTGAGCATGGTTTGAGGATGTTGCGACAAGTGTTTGTTTCTGAGAAGGCCATGTAATCGCAGTTCCTCCGTTCATAAATACATATCAAGTTTGAGATTTTGCTTTATGGGGATCAAATAAATAACCTCGAAGATATCAAAAAATATGTTTAATCCCATTCCAGTGCCTTTTAGTAGGAGTTGAACTAAATCTTGCTAACAAGTTCAGTGCAAAAGAAATGTCAGGTCTCGTATAATTCTTAAGATACATAAGTGCCCCAATTGCACTAAGGTATGGTAAATCTGGACCAAGAACTTCCTTGTTGTCCTCACAAGGACGAAATATATCATTTTTGACATTAAATGATCTAACGACCATTGGATTGCTCAAAGGATTTGCCTTGTCCATATTGAAACGTTTCAACGACTTTTCAGTATAATTTGTTTGATGCACAAGTGTTCCATTACTCATATGTTCAATCTGTAAACCAAGACAATGTTTGGTTTTTCCAAGGTCTTTCATTTCAAAATTTTTCTTTAAAAAAATAATTGCTTCATGAATTTATTTTTACATCCCAATTATATTTAGGTCATCAACATATACAGCTATGATTACAGGACATTATCTTCTTAATAAAGACACATGGACAGATAAGATTATTTGTATAGCCTTTACTTCTCAAACGATTGTACCACATCCGCCAGATTGTTTCAACCCATATAAAGATCTTTGTAATTTGATCGAATACATTTCTTTGGGTTTTGAACTTAATGCTTCTAGGAGTTTAAATCTTTCAGGGATTTGCATATAGATATCGCTTCAAGTGATCCATACAAGTAAACAGTAATGACATCCATAAGACGCATTTCTAATTTTTAAGAACTGCTAAGCTGATTAAATATCTAAACGGGAGAATATGTTTCTTCATAGTCAATCCCTGGCCTTTGTGAAAAACCTTGAGCTACAAGTCTAGCTTTATATCTTGTAACTTCATTTTTCTCATTTCGTTTTCGTACAAAACCCATTTATATCCTACAGGCTTTACAGCCTTAGGTGTAACAACAATAGATCCAAAAGCCATTTGTTTGTAAAGTGAATCTAATTTTGCTTGCATAACACATTTTCATTTATCCTAGTCATGTCTATTTTGACACTCATTGAATGATTTTGGTTCAGGATCATCATCTCCACCCATGATGTCACTTACTATAGAATAAGAAAATATGTCATCAATATTATCAATTTCACATCGGTTCCATATGATATGTGTATGACCATAGTTGATTGATGTTAGTATCGTCTACATCTTCCTCATGAGAGGTTTTGGTATTCACTATTTTATCAAGATCATTCTCTTTATTGCTAATTTCCTTTACAAGTGCTTTTCTTTTTCGAGGATTCTTATCCTTCGAACCGATTGGCCTTCCACGTTTCAAACGTTTCTAAGATTCATCAGTCATCTTATTATCTATTTCCTTACTTGGTATCTCAACTCGAGCTGGAGCGTTAGCAGCTGGTATATGAGATTTTGTAACTCTGTTTGTATTAGTAAAAACATCAGGCAATTGATTTGCAATTTCTTGCAAGTGTATTATATTTTGAACGTCTGTCTCACATTGTTTTGTTCTTGGATCAATACGGGACAATGAAAGCACACACCATGAGACATCATTTTCTTGTTTTTTTATTTCCTCCCCGTAATGCCAGGAACATTGCCTTGTTAAAACGACAGTCATCAAAACATGCTGTAAATACATCACCTGTTAAAAGTTCAAGATATCGTATGATGGAGGTTGTGTCATATCCAACATATATTCCCAACCTTCTTTGAGGTCCCATTTTTGTGTATTGTGGTGGTGCAATAGGAACACACACTGCACACCCAAAAATTTTAAGGTGGGAAATGTTTGGCTCATGGCCAGAAACAAGCTGTAGTGGGGAGTACTTATGATTTGCACTTGGTCTCACACGAATCAGTGATCCAACATGTGAAATTGCATGACCCAAAACCGACATAGGAAGTTTTGTTCTCATTATTAATGGTCTAGCTATTAGTTATAAACATCAATGATTCAGCTAAGTCATTTTTTGTGTGTACATGAGCAACAGGGTGTTCGACAACAATTCCCACAGGCATGCAATAATCATTATAAGCATGTGATGTAAATTCACCAACATTATCAAGTCTCACCTTTTTAACGGTATAATCAGGAAAATGTGCTCGTAGTTTGATAATTTGAGCAAGAAATTTTGCAAAGGTAACATTACGAGTTGATAATAAAGAGACATGAGACCATCTGCCGGATGCGTTTATCAAGACCATGAAATATCTAAACGGTCCACATGGTGAATGAATTGGTCAACATATATCACCTTGAATTCAGTCAAGAAACATTAGTGATTCCTTTTCAACTTTTAAGGACGACGGCCTTGTAATCAGTTTTCCAAGTGAACAAGATGTACATAGAGGCATTTTATCTGATTTGGGGATCTTTTGATATTTCAGTGGATGCCCATGTTTGTTTTCAATAATTCTTTTCATCATTGTAGATATTGGATGACCTAATCTGTCATGCCATAAGTTAAATGTCTAAGGATCACAAAAAATTTCTTTTACTGCCATATGTGCTTGAGGCACATTAATGTGTGTATAATGCAAACCAGAGTGGAGCATTGGCAGTTTTTCCAATATATGATCTTTTCTCATGATGTGCACATATTTTTTATTATTAACTGTCCTTGAATGAGTATCATATCCGTTATGATATATGTTTTTCAAACTCAATAAGTTTCTTGTTGATTTTGGGGAAAATAAAGCATTCTTTATTAAGAGCTTTGTACCATTTGGTAATATTAAATTAGTTTTTCCCACTCCTTCTATCAAGTTTGTAGGACCAGATATTGTATCATCGGTTCCTTTTGTTGGTTTCAACTCATAAAAACATTTCTTAGATTTAAGTATAGTATGTGTGGCTTCACTATCCGCTATACATATATCTGCATCATTTGTTTGCTCTTATGCTCCGGTGGTATTCATTTTATTCTTGAAAATATAAAGAAAAAATAATAATAGTAAGTGTATAATGAAGACATCATGAATTTTTTTAATAAGAAGTTTATTTATTAGTTGAAAACGTTACATGAAAAGAAAGACTAATTAAACATAACGAAGATAGTTATAATAAGGGAAATTACATAATTGTTGCATATAATTGTTATGGATTAGCAACATTTGTTTCAGAGTTCTCGATGTTATTGGTATAGTCGGCAACATTCAGCACGACATTGATATCATCAAAATTATCCACATGGTTCACCTCATTTCCTTTCCTTTAAGAGATGCTTGGTAAAGTTCACATAAATGTGAAGGTGTATGGCAAGCCTTTGACCAATGGTTTACACTTTCACATCTCAAACAAGAAGTGCCATTGTTTTCAGACCTACCAGCTTCATTCTTTTTGTTATAATGGTTGGAATTGGTAATTTGTGGAGTGTGGTAATTGGTCGTTCTTTGATTTCGACCACGTCCACGACCATGGGAATTATCTCGGTAATTATTATTCCCTTTGAAAATGGTTGCGACCATTAAACTGACTTTTATTAGAATGGCCACGACCACAGCCTCGTCCCCATTTTTTTCTTGTATCATCATTAATAACAACATTTGCGTCTGGAATGGCTAATGATCCAATGGGATGAGCTTGATGATTTTTCATTAGTAGCTCATTGTTTTTCTCTGCTACAAGGAGAAATGAATTTAGATCAGAATATCTTTGAAACTTTTGCAACCAATTTTGTTGTTGCGAGTTTATATTTGATGTATGAAATGTGAAGAAAGTTTTCTCCAACGTATCTTCCTCTGTAACAGTTTGCCCACATAATCTGAGCGTTGAGCATATTTTGAACAAAGGAGAGGTGTACTCATTCACCTTTTGAAATCTTGGAACCAGAGATTGTTCCATTCATTTCTAACAGTAGGAAGTAAAACTTTCCTTTGATGATCAAATCTGCTTTTTAAATCTTTCCATAAAACGTATGGATCCTCACAATTTGAATATTCAAATTGTAACATCTCATCAATGTGTTTGTGGAGGAAGACATTGGCTTTTGCCTTGTCTTGATTGCTACAATCATTCCCCTCCATTATCATATCCAAAACACCCATTAATTTGAGATGCGCCTAACATGTGCCGCCCACGACATATAATTTTCGCCGGTGATATCAAGAGCCAGGAATTCAATTTTTGCGATGTTTTCCATTTTATTGCTAAACATGAATAAGATAAATATTAAAAACTTAATTACTCTTTAAAAGTGAAGTAACATACATAGGTTGTGTGACAACTGGCACAAACCGGTAATCTCCGTACACTTTAATCATTATTTAATGATTGCAATTATGTGCTTAATTGTCAGCAATGTCTGAACACATGATTAAACAAGTGAATTCATGCACGTTGTATACTACAAAATATTGCTTTATGCATAAACGAGAGCGTTGCGTCAAAAATAATAGTAAACTCACCGGTAAGACACAATGTGTCAACAGAACTGCAGAAAGCAGTCAGACAATAAAATTGGAGCCTAGGTGTAGGTCCGACAACAAGAATGCATTAAAAACCCAAGAGTACATACAAGGGTTAATATATATACAATGCGAAAGCAAAATTAAGCACTAAAAAGCACCCGAAACGCACTTTAAGTGCAGAATTTATATAATTCAGCAAAAATTCAGCATTTAGACACATGAATATTTTGCAGAAATGTCGTTTTATTATACAGAATATTTCCCTAGGTGTTGGGAATCGATAGTATTACAAAAAGATACTTATTAAACACTAAAAGGTGCAATTTAGCACTTTAACGAATCGGTATGCAACCGAACAACCGGACTATACCCGGAACATGAAAATATTGCCATTAACATTATTTCCCTTTTTCTGAGCCAGTTAGGGTCCCTGAATACCCTAACACCCGCCATAAAACACAATACATTAGTAACTGGGTTAATCACCTAACTAACCTAGATTAACCAAACTATAACTAACTAATGGTTGGATTTGAACTAGATTACCCCCCCCCCCCTTGACCGAACTCGGTCACATTGTGACCCCCATGGTACATCATTTGAATATTTTATTTCCTTTTGTCTCATATCTAGAGAACATGAAATCCTTTGGGTATTAAGCTTGTAATTGTCTATAAAATCTAGAGATTACACATCATAATCATTCATCACTTTTCTCAACTCAAACACACCCTCCCCTCTCTCTCAAGGCTTCGGCCGAACATCCCCTTGTACATCCACCATATTTTCGGCTTCCATCATCACATTCCAAGATCATTCTAGTATCAAGGATCGCATATAAGGAGCCTTGGAGCAAACGGAAGGCGAAGGACCTCTTTATCTTGCTTTTATCCACCCTATTTGCGTCTAGATTCTTCCCTAGCCTCGAGCTAGTGGTATGTTACTTAAATCACCTTCTCGAACTATTTTAAAGTGGTTAATACGATTTGTAACGGTTAAAACTCGTAATCTTACAAGATGAAGCATAAAAGTCTACTAAAAACACTAAAAATGTTGGTTAAAAGCTCATATGTTGTGTAAATCATGTAGTAATTGATTTGTGAGATTATTTGGACCCGATCTATGTTGTGGTAGCTCGGATCGTCATTTAACCCGAGTTGGTCATGATCATGGATCATGACATAAGGTTGTTTTGGAAGTAACAAGGGTTAAAGGATGAAACTCTACCACACACGAATCATGAACTTGTGTAAAAGCGATTTTGTTTGTGAAATGGTGTTCAAAACTAGTAGATCTACGGATCTACAAGCGGTACTTTCAAAGGACCAAGTGTCCAAGAAATCATATTTTCTAAAGCCGAGTCTTACATGAAAAAGAATGATTTTAGCAAACACACGAGTATGTAAACACTTGTGTAACACAAAGCTTCGACAAAATAACTATTTTTGTAAATGTTGACCGGAAGTTGTAAAGATGTAACTTCTTTAAAAGCGAGACTTTCAAGAAACAAAGTTGATCTATACAAAGATCCACTAAAAATAATGGAAGGATACTACCTATTTTGGAAAAACCACAAGTTCATGTATTTCTGCGATTATATCTATTTTAACTAGTTGCATATTGTTTATTGTTGAATGAGGAGATTGTTGACGATTTAAAAGAAAACAAACACATGTTTTGAAAACATGGGAAACCTCCATTTTTAGGGGAAACTCTGTCAAAATTTTTATAAATTTTGACACTTAGAAAAAATATAAGTTTTTGAGAAACTTATTCCCTAAAAATGTGTTTAAAAGTATTACCAAGGTTTCCCTAATTTTTGGTGATAAGAAATGAGGACTTCTTCAAAAATAAATATGGATATTAAGTATGTATATATTTTTGAGAAAAATATATATATTATTTTATCACCAACCTTTGTGCTAAGTGTATATAGTATGTGTTATACGTGCTAGCGTATTAAGACTTAAAAATACACTAAATACTCGTGAGGAGTATAAACATAAAAATACACATACAAAATACAAGATACATAATTCGGGTGCGAAGTGCAAAACACAAAAGACTTATATTTATTTTAGAGGAAATAATATAAGTAAGATACGTAGTTAAAAATATGAAATATTTTTAACACAACAATACAAATACAAAAGAGAGTGACTGTACTTGTGCGATACAAGTTTAGTGACTAACATTAAGAAAACGCGTATAGGTTACGACGTTAATTAAGCAAATCCGGTGAAGTTTACGACGCACAGGAACGCAAAGTTGTGAGTTCATGCTCCCCCTTTTCTTTTAACTGTTTTCAGTTTTATACCTTCGGGGGTGAAATACATGTTACAAATATTACAATGTTTACAAATGGTATGATGGATACAAGAATGATACGAGAAATCGTGTCACGAATAGGGTACCATAAGCACCATTAATCGTGTACATACTTAGACCGCAGAACAAAAGGTTAGATCTAATGGGTTTCAGGGCAGCCCCACTCTTGGCCACTCTTTTACCAAGCAGTGTTTTTGTGTCTCAGTCGTGAATCGACTACAGAAAAATGCCTATGGTTTGGTGACTTCCTATGTCGTGTCACATGTTAATGGCTTTGCAACCCATTAACACTTGATACATACAGAAATATTTGATTTATACATGAGTACGTGGTGTACACAAAAGACTTGATTTATACAAAATACAAATTATGTTTTCATACAAAGTATACAAACGTGAAATACAAAAATTGCATGAATTCACACCAACTTTATGTTGACGTTTTTCCAAAACTCACATGTATTTCAGGTAACTAGGATGGATGTGCGCGTGGTCTTACTCATGCTCGTGGATGTCGCTTTGTTTATCTTAAAATAAAGTTGTGACTTTTAAGACAATATGTTATCTCGTGTTGTAAACACTTGACATATGTTTTCAGTAATGTAATATTTGAAGGTATTTTTGAGCATGTAGTATGTTTACTCTTCGTATGCAATGAGAACCTTTCATGATCACACCTCGTGCTTCCGCCGCAGAAAGGGGTGTGACAGATTGGTATCAGAGCTGCGATTGTAGTGAACCAGGATTCCTTCTCGAGTCTAGTCTACAATCTCTAGGATCCATTCACGAAAACAATTTTTTCAAAGAGTTTTCATTGCATAAAACGTCCCGCGACATCCACTACCTGAAACTGACTACATGAGTCTAGAAAAGACACTACGAGACTTAGAGTGCACTTGAGTAGCACTTGTCGTTGACTAGAAATTACTTGCAATTATTTGTGATAATTAGCATGTACTAGAAATAGAATGTCACAAGTATATGTGACTTTACCTGAAAGCAATGGCCTACCTGAAGGAAGAAATACGAGGATGAAACGAACTGTGCGGACTGTGCAAGGAGTTACGTAATTATGGATGCATACATAATTATGGAATTCAGTGCACAAAAATCACAGCAAGTCTTGTCACGTATAGATTCCCTCAGTGCAAGCCTACTAAGTACTCTGCTAGAGTAATAATTGTTTGATGTCACTTATGTGGTATATATATCTGTGAATATATATGATACCACTGCCTAGTGTGACGATATCAAACAAATGTGTAACCCTGTCGTGTTATGTTCTTCAGAACATGGCACCCAGAAGAGCTGTGAACGCTCATGACCAACCTCCTCCTCCCCCACTGCCAAGAATTGCCGAAGAGCTGGAAGCTCTACTGGAAGAAAGGATCTCCGCTGCTATCACCCAGTACGAGGCAAACCGAACTCAAGACAGTGGCGGCCCAAGCAACGCTAGACGTAATGGGAACGGAGATTCATCTGGAGGCAATGCAGCTCCATGCTGCACTTTCAAGCAATTCCTCGATTGCAAGCCGATGAACTATGACGGCACAGGAGGTGCAGTAGCATTTGTACGCTGGGTGGAGAAGACTGAAGCTGCTATCCGCATGAGCAAGTGTACCGCGGATTAGCAAGTCACCTTTGCTACTGGATTGTTGGTCGATGAAGCTCTGACTTGGTGGAACTTGCAAGCCCAAACCTTGCTCGATGATGCCGCGTATGGCCTAACTTGGGATGAACTTAAGGAAAGAATGAGAGAGAAGTATTGCTCTCGTGCTGAACTCCAAAATCTGGAAACGGAGTTCTGGCACTTGACCATGGAAGGTGCGGATATTAATGGTTATACTCGAAGATTCCACGATCTGTCTAGAGTGTTTCCCTACGTGGTGACTTCCGAATTCAAGCGCGTTGAACGCTACATTAGGGGACTGGCCCCAGAGTTTCGCGGCATGGTAACTTCGGCCAAACCTCAAACAATCACTGAGGCGGTAACTCTTGCTGCCAACCTTACCAAAGATTGCGTTCGTAGGAAGAGGTTATCACTAAACCCAACTGAAAGGACTGAGACGCATGATAAGTCGTCTAGTGACAAGAAGAGGAAGTATTCGAATCTGAATCAAGCCACTCACATCGACAACAAGGGCTTCAACAACAAGGAGCGCAACCCTAAACCGCCTCAGGAAGCGGAAACTCTCTCAACCATGAATGACGCTCATACCAAAAGGTACCTGGGCACCATGCCTTTCTGCAACCAGTGCAAGTGTCATCACGGAGGAGTTTGTCGCATTCCAAAATGCGACAAGTGTGGAAAACTGGGTCACCATACCGAGGACTGTTGGGGAAAAAGAAAGAACAGGAATGGAAATCGCAACGGTGCTGGAACTGGAGGTAATGGTAGAAATGGAAATGGCAATGGTAACCGGAATGGCCATGGAGCTGGGCAAAACCAAGGATGCTTTGGTTGTGGAAGCATGGATCATCTCAAGAAGAATTGCCCAAGGGGAAACAACGTTCAGACTCAAGCGTTTGTGATTGGAGCAAAGAATGCACGCGAGGACCCTAATGTGGTCAACGGTACGTTCCTCATTAACAATCACTTTGCATTCATATTATTCGACACTGGCGCCGATTATAGTTTCATGTCTGTGGAATTTAAACGCATACTTGGAATAGAACCTAGTAGATTAGAAATTCCTTATTCCATAGAACTAGCCAATGGTAAACTTGTTGAATCGGGCGAAGTTGTTAGAGGCTGCACGCTAGAACTTGGTGAACGAAATTTTAGCATCGACCTCTTACCTATTCAATTGGGTAGCTTCGATGTAGTAGTCGGGATGGACTGGTTGTCCAAGAACAAAGCTGAAGTTATTTGCCATGAGAAAATCATTCGCATCCCTTTAGCGAATGGTGAAACTCTCATCGTGCATGGAGAAAAAACGAGACGCGCCTCTTCGAATCATCAGTTGTATGAAGGCACAGAAGTGCTTGAGGAAAGGATGCGTTGCCTTCCTAGCACACGTTGTAGATAAGAAGGGTGTGGAGCCAAAACTCGAAGACATTCCTGTGGTGAAGGAATTTCCTGATGTATTCCCTGAAGATCTGCCAGGACTACCTCCGCAACGACAAGTCGAATTCCATATAGACTTGGTTCCAGGAGCCGCCCCTGTAGCCAAGGCTCCATATCGACTTGCACCATCCGAAATGCAAGAATTATCCACACAACTCCAGGAGATGTTGGATAAAGGATTCATAAGGCCAAGCTTCTCGCCTTGGGGAGCTCCAGTATTATTCGTGAAGAAGAAGGATGGATCTCTACGGATGTGTATCGATTACAGGGAACTGAACAAGCTCACGATCAAGAATCGGTATCCGCTACCGAGGATTGATGACTTGTTTGATCAACTGCAAGGATCAAGCTACTATTCCAAGATCGACCTTCGATCTGGATACCATCAGCTGAGAATCCAAGATGAAAGTGTGCCAAAGACTGCATTCAGAACGCGCTATGGGCACTACGAATTCCTTGTGATGCCGTTTGGATTGACGAACGCGCCAGCGGTCTTTATGGACCTGATGAACCGCGTATGCAAACCATATCTCGATAAATTCGTGATTGTATTTATCGATGATATCCTGATTTACTCGCGAACTAAAGAAGAACATGAGCAACATCTCAGAACTATTCTGGAACTACTGAAGAAAGAGAAACTTTATGCAAAGTTCTCGAAATGCGAATTCCGGATTTGCGAAGTACAATTTCTTGGTCACGTGGTGAATGAGAAGGGCATTCATGTAGACCCATCCAAGATTGAAGCAATAAAGAATTGGGAAGCTCCCAAGACCCCAACCGAAGTTCGTCAATTTTTGGGCTTAGCGGGCTATTACCGACGATTCATCGAGAATTTCTCAAAAATAGCTCAACCGCTAACGACCCTTACGCAGAAGGACAGGAAATACGACTGGGGTCACAAACAAGAAGAAGCCTTTCAGCTACTTAAGAACAAGCTCTGCGATGCACCGATACTATCGTTACCCGAAGGCACTGAAGACTTCGTGGTATACTGCGACGCCTCACGACAAGGCTTGGGTTGCGTGCTCATGCAACGCCAAAAAGTCATCGCTTATGCTTCAAGACAACTGAAGGTTCACGAGAGAAATTATACCACTCACGACCTGGAGCTGGGTGCAGTGGTATTCGCCTTGAAGATTTGGCGACATTATTTATATGGTACTCGATGTACAATCTTCACAGATCACAAAAGCTTACAACACATATTTGATCAGAAGGAATTGAATATGCGCCAGCGACGTTGGGTTGAGCTGCTAAATGATTATGACTGTGAGATTAAGTACCATCCTGGAAAGGCGAACGTTGTAGCGGACGCGTTGAGCCGAAAAGAAAGGGTTAAGACCCTAAGGGTTCGAGCATTGGAAATGACGATTCGAACGAACCTCACTGCACGCATTCGAGATGCACAACAAGAAGCTCTTAAAGGAGAGAACCGTAAAGCTGAATACCTACGGGGTATGCTTAAATACATGGCGCCAAATGAAGAGGGAGCCTTATACTTTAAAAAGCGCATTTGGGTTCCGCTCTATGGTGGCCTACGAGAAGTCATCCTTGATGAAGCGCACAAGTCAAGATACTCGATCCACCCAGGGTCGGACAAGATGTATCAAGACTTGAAGGAATATTATTGGTGGCCGAGACTCAAGAGCGACGTCGCTGTCTATGTTGGAAAATGCCTAACCTGTGCTAAGGTTAAGGCAGAATATCAGAAACCGTCCGGCCTACTACAACAACCAGAGATTCCCGTGTGGAAGTGGGAACAAATCTCGATGGACTTCATAACGAAATTACCCAGGACCCCGAGAGGGCACGATATGATATGGGTAATAGTTGATCGATTGACGAAGTCTGCGCATTTCCTACCAATCCGAGAGAAGGATAGCACTGGAAAGCTTGCAGAGATATACTTAAGAGAAATTGTGGCACGTCATGGAGTGCCAATCTCAATCATTTCAGACAGAGATGGGCGCTTTGTCTCAAGAATCTGGCAATCATTTCAGGAAGCCTTCGGATCTCAGTTAGATCTGAGCACGGCATTCCATCCGCAAACAGACGGCCAGAGCGAACGGACTATACAAACGTTAGAAGATATGCTTCGCGCATGTGTCATGGATCTAGGCGGCAGCTGGGATACTCATCTACCTTTAGTTGAGTTTTCCTACAATAACAGCTATCATACGAGCATAAAAGCCGCACCGTTCGAAGCTCTGTATGGCCGCAAATGCCGATCGCCCTTATGTTGGGCATATGCCGGAGATAAACGTATGGTTGGTCCTGAACTTGTACAAGAGACAACCGACAAGATTGCGCAGATCCGAGAGCGCATTAAGGCGGCTTGAGAGCGACAAAAGAGCTACGCTGATCCGAATAGAAAATCGGTAGAATTCAAGGTGGGAGACAAAGTGTTGTTAAAAGTCTCACCATGGAAGGGCGTAGTCAGGTTTGGAAAGCGTGGAAAGCTGAATCCACGATACATCGGACCATTCAGAATTTTGAAGAGAATTGGTACCGTGGCATACAAGTTGGAGTTACCGGAAGAACTTAATGGAGTACATGATACGTTTCATGTATCCAACCTGAAGAAGAGTCCAACGCAAGAAAACGTGATCATCCCGATGGATGAAGTGCATATTGATGAAGCCCTCCGATTTACAGAGCAACCCGTTGAGGTTACCGACTGGAAAGTCAACAAGACCAGGAGGAGCAGTGTGAAGCTTGTCAAAGTACGTTGGAGCTCTAAGCACGGACCCGAGTACACATGGGGACGTGAAGACCAGTTCAAGAAAAAGTATCCCCACCTATTCAAGAAGACTCCTGCGAGAGTGAGTTCAGCCTGAATTTCGGGACGAAATTCTTTTAACGGGGGGAGACTGTGACAACTGGCACAAACCGGTAATCTCCGTACACTTTAATCATTATTTAATGATTGCAATTATGTGCTTAATTGTCAGCAATGTCTGAACACATGATTAAACAAGTGAATTCATGCACGTTGTATACTACAAAATATTGCTTTATGCATAAACGAGAGCGTTGCGTCAAAAATAATAGTAAACTCACCGGTAAGACACAATGTGTCAACAGAACTGCAGAAAGCAGTCAGACAATAAAATTGGAGCCTAGGTGTAGGTCCGACAACAAGAATGCATTAAAAACCCAAGAGTACATACAAGGGTTAATATATATACAATGCGAAAGCAAAATTAAGCACTAAAAAGCACCCGAAACGCACTTTAAGTTCAGAATTTATATAATTCAGCAAAAATTCAGCATTTAGACACATGAATATTTTGCAGAAATGTCGTTTTATTATCCAGAATATTTCCCTAGGTGTTGGGAATCGATAGTATTACAAAAAGATACTTATTAAACACTAAAAGGTGCAATTTAGCACTTTAACGAATCGGTATGCAACCGAACAACCGGACTATACCCGGAACATGAAAATATTGCCATTAACATTATTTCCCTTTTTCTGAGCCAGTTAGGGTCCCTGAATACCCTAACACCCGCCATAAAACACAATACATTAGTAACCGGGTTAATCACCTAACTAACCTAGATTAACCTAACTATAACTAACTAATGGTTGGATTTGAACTAGATTACCCCCCCCCCCTTGACCGAACTCGGTCACGTTGTGACCCCCATGGTACATCATTTGAATATTTTATTTCCTTTTGTCTCATATCTAGAGAACATGAAATCCTTTGGGTATTAAGCTTGTAATTGTCTATAAAATCTAGAGATTACACATCATAATCATTCATCACTTTTCTCAACTCAAACACACCCTCCCCTCTCTCTCAAGGCTTCGGCCGAACATCCCCTTGTACATCCACCATATTTTCGGCTTCCATCATCACATTCTAAGATCATTCTAGTATCAAGGATCGCATATAAGGAGCCTTTGAGCAAACGGAAGGCGAAGGACCTCTTTATCTTGCTTTTATCCACCCTATTTGCGTCTAGATTCTTCCCTAGCCTCGAGCTAGTGGTATGTTACTTAAATCACCTTCTCGAACTATTTTAAAGTGGTTAATACGATTTGTAACGGTTAAAACTCGTAATCTTACAAGATGAAGCATAAAAGTCTACTAAAAACACTAAAAATGTTGGTTAAAAGCTCATATGTTGTGTAAATCATGTAGTAATTGATTTGTGTGATTATTTGGACCCGATCTATGTTGTGGTAGCTCGGATCGTCATTTAACCCGAGTTGGTCATGATCATGGATCATGACATAAGGTTGTTTTGGAAGTAACAAGGGTTAAAGGATGAAACTCTACCACACACGAATCATGAACTTGTGTAAAAGCGATTTTGTTTGTGAAATGGTGTTCAAAACTAGTAGATCTACGGATCTACAAGCGGTACTTTCAAAGGACCAAGTGTCCAAGAAATCATATTTTCTAAAGCCGAGTCTTACATGAAAAAGAATGATTTTAGCAAACACACGAGTATGTAAACACTTGTGTAACACAAAGCTTCGACAAAATAACTATTTTTGTAAATGTTGACCGGAAGTTGTAAAGATGTAACTTCTTTAAAAGCGAGACTTTCAAGAAACAAAGTTGATCTATACAAAGATCCACTAAAAATAATGGAAGGATACTACCTATTTTGGAAAAACCACAAGTTCATGTATTTCTGCGATTATATCTATTTTAACTAGTTGCATATTGTTTATTGTTGAATGAGGAGATTGTTGACGATTTAAAAGAAAACAAACACATGTTTTGAAAACATGGGAAACCTCCATTTTTAGGGGAAACTCTGTCAAAATTTTTATAAATTTTGACACTTAGAAAAAATATAAGTTTTTGAGAAACTTATTCCCTAAAAATGTGTTTAAAAGTATTACCAAGGTTTCCCTAATTTTTGGTGATAAGAAATGAGGACTTCTTCAAAAATAAATATGGATATTAAGTATGTATATATTTTTGAGAAAAATATATATATTATTTTATCACCAACCTTTGTGCTAAGTGTATATAGTATGTGTTATACGTGCTAGCGTATTAAGACTTAAAAATACACTAAATACTCGTGAGGAGTATAAACATAAAAATACACATACAAAATACAAGATACATAATTCGGGTGCGAAGTGCAAAACACAAAAGACTTATATTTATTTTAGAGGAAATAATATAAGTAAGATACGTAGTTAAAATATGAAATATTTTTAACACAACAATACAAATACAAAAGAGAGTGACTGTACTTGTGCGATACAAGTTTAGTGACTAACATTAAGAAAACGCGTATAGGTTACGACGTTAATTAAGCAAATCCGGTGAAGTTTACGACGCACAGGAACGCAAAGTTGTGAGTTCATGCTCCCCCTTTTCTTTTAACTGTTTTCAGTTTTATACCTTCGGGGGTGAAATACATGTTACAAATATTACAATGTTTACAAATGGTATGATGGATACAAGAATGATACGAGAAATCGTGTCACGAATAGGGTACCATAAGCACCATTAATCGTGTACATACTTAGACCGCAGAACAAAAGGTTAGATCTAATGGGTTTCAGGGCAGCCCCACTCTTGGCCACTCTTTTACCAAGCAGTGTTTTTGTGTCTCAGTCGTGAATCGACTACAGAAAAATGCCTATGGTTTGGTGACTTCCTATGTCGTGTCACATGTTAATGGCTTTGCAACCCATTAACACTTGATACATACAGAAATATTTGATTTATACATGAGTACGTGGTGTACACAAAAGACTTGATTTATACAAAATACAAATTATGTTTTCATACAAAGTATACAAACGTGAAATACAAAAATTGCATGAATTCACACCAACTTTATGTTGACGTTTTTCCAAAACTCACATGTATTTCAGGTAACTAGGATGGATGTGCGCGTGGTCTTACTCATGCTCGTGGATGTCGCTTTGTTTATCTTTAAATAAAGTTGTGACTTTTAAGACAATATGTTATCTCGTGTTGTAAACACTTGACATATGTTTTCAGTAATGTAATATTTGAAGGTATTTTTGAGCATGTAGTATGTTTACTCTTCGTATGCAATGAGAACCTTTCATAATCACACCTCGTGCTTCCGCCGCAGAAAGGGGTGTGACAGGTTGAGCTACAAACAAATATACGAATAAGTAAGTATTAAAAAGATGAGGTGGAAGCTCATACATTAAGCATGACAACAATATCATGCCGGCCAATATTAAAACTGGGTGAATCGTGTTCGAAAATTTTTCTTGGAAAAAACCTTAAGAAGAAACGTGTTTGTTGTAGAAAAATAAGATTGATAATTGGTAATTTATAATGGTAAATTATATATGTTTTGTAATAGTTATATTACAGTTTTTATAGTAGTTATACAACGTTACACACACACACACACACACACACACATATATATATATATATATATATATATATATATATATATATATATATATATATATATATATATATATATATATATATATATATATATATATAGTGGAGGGTTCAAATGAGAAGAATTTTTTTGTAAGAAGAAAAAAGAAGAAGTTTCAACCAATAAGAATGTTTCATTTTACTTCATTTAATATTTGCATTTAATTTTAATATAAGGGTATATTGGTAAACTTACATAAATCATTAATTTGTATTCTTCCCATTCAATAACTAACTAAATTAAATTTGTAACTCCTTTTCAAAATATATATACTTTTTCCAAATTAAAAAAAAAACTTAATTTAAAGTGTAGAATAAATTACTAGTTGTGTAGGATAAATTACGAGTTGTGTATGATATATTTCGAGGTGTGTAGGATAAAATTCTATAATGTGTCGGGTATATGTAGGAAAATTTTGATATGTGTAGGTTTTGTAGATTATATGTAGGATAATTAATAATTAGTTGACTAATTAATTAAAGAGAGAAAAAGTAATGATATGAGTTATAAATGAAATAGTATTTTACTAATATACCATTTCTTCTTTTTCTTCTCACATTAAATTTCTTCTCAAATGAACCTTCCCCTATATATATATATATATATATATATATATATATATATTTTTGTAAATAAGATAATAAGTCTTAGTGAAATGTGAGCGTGTGTGTATAAATAAAGAAATGTTATTTTATAAGATATAAAATTATGATGCATAATGATAAGAATAAAAACGTTAGTATGCATAAATAAACGTAAACTCTTAGTGAAATGTGAGCGTGTGTGTATAAATAAAAGTTAGTTGCAGTAATAGTGAAAGTTACATGCATAATTAAATGTTAGATGCGTAAATAAGAGTTAAATAGTTAGTAGTCCCGTAGTTATGAAATATGTATAATAAAATGTTATTTTATATTTAATTTTTTTAAGTAAATTATAAAGTTAATGAAGTACTTACATTGCTTATGATGGATATCTTTATGCTTAAAGCCTTTCTTGATTCGTATATAAGAGACTCGTGCTGGTAACATGTTATAATATAACAAGAATTAACACAAGATTAGTGCTAAAACTTTAAGAACTTTAGAAAGATTGTAAGTGTAAAAAGTAGAGAAATTTATAATTTACGAAAGTGTATACATAAGGTGCATTTTCTCTTCTACCTTGAGCTAGTATTTATACTACAAAAGATTACCTATTTGGTAGACAAGTTTAACTATTTAATGGACAAGTAGTATGGTACATTATCTATAAGTTTGATAAAGGGTTCATCTACTAGCTTGGTAGATCTAGAGGTAAATCTTGATCTTTATCTTAAAATTCATTGTTGGAGACCTTTAAAGTTTTTCGAAAGGTGCCTTTTTTTTCTTGAAGGACCTCTTATATATGTTTTCCCCTCAAAATTTTTAGATTTTTGAGTAGTAAAAACCTAAGTTCAGGGGGTGATTGTGCACCCCCTCACCAAAGCATGCATCCGCCTTTGATTTATTATGATATATTGTAACATCATTAATGATGGTTGGCTTAATATTATATTTATTATTAATTTAAAATGCAAGGATGTATGATCTATTGGGGAGTGCCTGTATAAGAGTATAAAATGCAAGACATCAACGATAAACTACACATCTTAGTGTACAACGTTATATAAAAATGTTACAAACAAGATATCTGATGGAAGTTAACATGAAGAATGAACAATTTCACTTGATTGCTTCTAATTTTATAGATGGGTTGCAAACACATACAATTATCCTATGTAATTTTGTATTATTTTTTATACGTTTAGTGTCTTTTTTGGTAGTTTTTAGTTTGTGTTCTCGCAGGTCCCAGTGCGTAAAAGGTGCGAAAATGAGGAAAAACAATGAAGGAGTGAGCAAAGGGGAGCAAACAATGAAGTCGTAGGGGCTGAAATGAAAAAAATATTAAAGAACACTTGGCGCATCGTGAGCTGAGAAGCCTATGCCTCTTGCGATGCGCCAATGACGAAAAATGTCCCAGAAAATTATGCCTCTATGCCACCGACTTTTTTTGTCTTTATTTACATTATTGATGTGTCACGATGCAATTAATGTGACATTCGTCAACTATCCATACTTGTAACCCGATCAATTTTCATATTCGATGTAATCCAATCTATTAATCATTTAATAAAACTTTGAATTCTATGTTATTTTATATGTCTTTACGATACATACTAGTATACATAATCTTATAATACACGGGGTTTTCTAATACTTGAAACATTCATTTAGTTGGTTAAACATATCATTTTTATGGTTAAAAAAGTCTAGGTACTGAAACTGTCAAAGAAACAAACTTGCTGACATTGTCGTCGTCCACGCCACGCAAAGGGGACTCCCCCAGTCGCGCGACACGCACGGAACCTGGTTTAACCGGTCTGGTTTGTCCGGCGCGCCACGTGACAGAGCGAACCAAACGGCCCGTGTCACGCGGGGGACCTTCGTTTCGAGCTGGTTTGGGTCAGCAACCCGTCGAACTCGTAATGTCGCAACCCCCGACCCCTATCCCCGGAGCGGGCGGCCGCGAGGACAGTATCAGTGGTATCGGTGTTTATTAGTTTGGCAGCAGAAATTTACATCAGGACCGTAGTTAGGAAATAGTTTATCAGAGTAAAACACCACACTTTTATAAATAATAAATACATGGGAAAATCCCAAGTTTCCATTACAAATATGTTTATATGGATAAACCCTAATTTATTGAAATAAAACTTTTTTCTTGTTTAGGTAACTTTTATAGCCACTTTTCCAAGCCTTCAGTGCTCTGCAACTAGCTTCTATTTGGCTTTCACATTTTGTTACCTGAAACACGTTTTAAAAAGTTTAATCAAAACAAAATTTTATACTTTTACAGTATTGAGAGCGATTACAATGTTTTTATCTACCCAATTACCACTCACGGTACTGTCAATCCTGACTTGTGGTCATGCTACTACTCACAGTGTAGTAGCAAGTAATGTATACAAAACCCCAACATACCGACAGTAATTATAGAATACATAGACTCAATCACTGCTAAATATACTTGAAAACAATTGAGGTTTTGTAAAAATAGTTTACAAAAAGTGAATGTACTCACATTGCTATTTTAGATAATACTATTGCTTGCTGGTGAATTCCTAGTTATAATCTATTAAAATAAACAATGTACACGTGTTAGTAAGATAACCCAATTTACATTAGCTATACCCCCCCCGACAGAACTCCATACAAAACCCCAACATACCGACAGTAATTGTAGAATACATAGACTCAATCACTGCTAAATATACTTGAAAACAATTGAGGTTTTGTAAAAATAGTTTACAAAAAGTGAATGTACTCACATTGCTATTTTAGATAATACTATTGCTTGCTGGTGAATTCCTAGTTATAATCTATTAAAATAAACAATGTACACGTGTTAGTAAGATAACCCAATTTACATTAGCTATACCCCCCCCCCCCGAGACAGAACTCCAACGGCTGCGTCAGGCAGAGCCTTGACATGCGTTACGGAGCTCTAGATCAATCGGACAGAGTAACTAATACGTAACCGGGGGTTATAATACTAACAACGAGGCAGAGCTTCGCTTTTTAGGGGTATAATACCCGAATATTTTAGCTTTAGAGATTTAGAGAGAATAGAAGATTTTTGAACGATTTGAAACTGAGCTCGAACTCTCAATTTATAGGCTGGAACAATGGCGGCTCGCGGCCCGCGAGCGCCTGTTCTAATGTTTACGTGGCCCGCAAGAGACCTAGACTAGGCTCTAGCCGTGTCTGTCACGAGCTAGCTTCACCACGCACAAGGACACGTGGCATCACGAGGGTTGGCCTGGTGTCAAGCTGTCGCGGCCCGCGACAGACTTGACTTGTCTGTGTCGCGCCCCACGAGGAACCAAAAATATTTATTTTATTTGATTTTTATTAATATAAAGGCAATTTAAGCTCGTTCCTCGTATACGGGGTGTATTTTAGGACTTATAGGGGTGTTTTAAGGATTTTGGGAGAGTTGTTATATCCTCCCCACCTTGTATTAGATCTCGTCCTCGAGGTCTGCTGGAACAGGTGTGGATATTTCCTCTGCATCTCTGATTCGAGCTCCCAAGTGTACTCTGGTCCTCTCTTGGAATCCCATTTCACTTTGACTAAAACTAATCTCTTATGTTTGAGATTCTTGATTTTCCTGTCTTCGATCTGCAGGGGTTTCTCCACAAACTTAAGTTTCTCATTTACCTTTATGTCCTTAAGAGGTACCACTAATGATTTATCTGCTAAGCACTTCTTGAGATTACACACATGAAATACATCATGTATTCCTGCTATTTCCCCTGGCAGTTGTAGCTGGTAAGCTACTGGTCCTATTCTTCTAATAATCTCAAAAGGTCCAACGTACCTGGGGCTTAGCTTTCCTCTTTTTATGAATCTGACCACTCCTTTCTATGGAGAAACTTTTAATAATACCTTATCTCCTACTTGAAATTCCAATGGTTTTTGTCACACCCCCAAAATCCACTTGCGGAGTACCACTGCTTGGAGGCGTGACTGACCAGGATCCAGCCACTAATTATACTGAGCATTGATTAATAATAATAAATGTTCACCAACCACAATAGTTAGTAAGCATCATAGTATTAAGGTTTTAAAAGTTTAAGTTCAAATAACAGATTAAGTAAGTAGCGGAAGCATAAACCAAACAGTTTCAAAACAAAGTTCATAGTTCAAGATTATTTAGAGCCCAACACATGGGTTAGACGACCATTACACATCCCCAAGTAGCAAGTTCCTGAGTCACTGGGTACCTGCAAAGCATGCAGTTAGGGTATCAACAAAAATGTTGGCGAGTTCACGAGTTGTCTAGTTTTTAATTACCAAAAACTTGTTTCACCAGTTAATTTATCCGTTTATACATGCCATGGGGAGCTACCCCATAAGTAAGCGACTAAACTGTTTTTACAATACCGAATACTATTCATCCGTACGTTTCCGTAGAGTGCCCCGTTCGTCAATGTTCTATCATCATTGACGGTTTTGCCAGAGTACATTAGTTCACGCCCGATCCCATACGCGGGCACGGTGTGAGGTTGGTGAGACCTAAATAGCACTATCAACTAATAACCCGTTCGCCCGACCCCGGCGACTAATCGGTATTAAGAAGTGAGGACTTGAGTGATAGAGTTTCGTTTAGTGTTGCTTGTTACATCCAGTATAAACAGTAATTAACTAAAAGTCCCATTTAAGGGGAGAGAAGTAGGTTGGTATCCCTTACAAGGGGGATAGCGTTGTTTAAGTTTCCGTTTCCCAAACCACCGGGAACGCATGCTTTAATAGTTGTGAACTCACATTGGGTTGCTCGGCAGACCGTTTACTTGGTCAAGTACGTTGGTCACCACGTCCTAACATGGTTACCAGTATAGGTCAGGTTTGGGTACAGGAAGATCACGTATATTCTACACATAGCTAACACATTGCATGCATAACTTATAAATATCCAGCAAGTTATCGAGCCTGTCCTAATACGTAAGCAGTTAAACAGTAACCGTCAACACCTAACATACAAATCATAAGTGTTATTGGGCCTATCCAATCATACTAACAGTTAATCGGTAACACTTAGTCCAGATAAACAGTAACAGGAAATCATGCAGCCCAAACATTCAATGCGGCCCAATAACTTAGTCGATCATCCTAATCGAGACTAAGCGGTCTCGACTCTAGACTATGCGGTCTCGAGTCGCAACCTAGTGGTCTCGGGTTGTGGATGGGTGGTCTCGAGTTGTCAAGCATAAGTCGCAACCCCTGAAGTCTCGAGTCGAGACCTTGCTGGTCTCGAGTCCTTGAAGCTTGTCTCAAGTTGTCATGGGATGGTCTCGAGTCGCAAACACTACGGTCTCGAGTTATGGCTTAACGGTCTCGAGTCGAGACTGGGGGTCTCGAGTTGTAACTCGATGGTCTCGAGTCGAAACCAGGGGTCTCGACTCGCATTCCTGCTGATTCTAGAACATGTGCCAGCTTTTTGTACTAGCCAATAACATTGCATAATCGTGATCTGGTGTACTATCCTATGAGAAATTACCAACATGTTTTCTTGTCTAACAATTAACCAAAATGGATCAAACAACCAGTTTTTCAAATATTCAAGGCACATTCATATCATATTCATGTTGTTCATCATTAAGGTTTTTATCATATTCAACAAACATATTCAAAACAAATCTATACTAGCATATGATATCTAATCAACACCCCATTAATGCATCAACTTTGGTTCTTAACAACTAGCATACATTCCTCGGTTCTAAAGCACACATACACATTCTTGAAGTTCATAACGATCTCGCATATTATTCACAACACACATGCATTTCTATATCACCTAACACACCATCTAGTCATCAAGCTAAATCATACAAGACACATTGTTCAAGTTGTACATCATCATGGCAAGGAATTATAGGAACATCACGGTTAACACTTCATTTTTAAACATTCATATCCAATCAACCATCCATTAAGCAACATACTCATTCATAACTCATCATTTTTAAGCAAACGACTACAAGGTTCTAACCGGCTAGATGATGAGGGTATGAAGAATCAATGAACCAACTTCCGGGTGACGATTTCAAGCTTGATCCGAGAGTCTTAGTGCTTCCGGTTGAATCCGAGAGAGATGAGAGGGGTTTGTGGTGGTGTTCTAGGGTTTTAGTGAGAGAGAGTGTGTGTGTGGAAATGTTGCAAATGGTGAAAAGTGGCAAGGTTGGCCACTCTTGTGGGTTTTATACCCGGACCGAGTTGGTGCACCCTAGTGGGTTTCCGAGCGGCATGGCCCAACCGGCCCAATTGTTTCACTGTTTACTCGAGACCAAGTGGTCTCGAGTCGGGTTCATGGTTTCGGTTTTGGTTCACTTATATTCATATATAACATACGTACAAACAACACATAGCACATTAAGATAATTCACAAATTTCCATTTAATAAAATATGTACACATAATTTCAATACTAGATAGTTGCTCGGGAAAACCCAGAGTGTCACATTATCCCCAAGTTTTAAGAACTTTCGTCCCGAAAGTTAAGGCAGCCACTGTCAAGCTGGTGAGAGCGTTTCAACGGGGTGTCACATCATCCCCCCGTTAGTTTGGAATTTCGTCCCGAAATTCGATTGTAGCTTCAGTGGTGGGAGTTTCATTAGGGAATAACTGGGGATACTTGCACTTCATCTGGTCCTCCCGCTCCCAGGTAAACTCTGGTCCACGGCGCGAGTTCCAACGAACTCGTACGAGAGGTATCTGGCTACGTTTGAGGGTCTTGATCTCACGATCCGTGATCTCAATCGGTTCCTCAGTAAAGTGTAGCTGTTCGTCAATAGTGAGTTCCTTGAAAGGAATGATGAGTGTTTCATCTGACAGACACTTCTTCAGATTAGACACGTGGAAAACGTTCTGCACAGCACTCAGTTCTTCAGGCAGATTCAATCTGTAAGCGACCTTACCGATCTTTTCGTTAATTTCGAATGGTTCGACATATCGCGGATTAAGCTTACCCCGTTTTCCAAAACGAACCACACCCTTCCAGGGTGAGACTTTAAGTAGAGCCCGGTCACCAACCTGGAACTCTAGCGGTTTCCTATCCTTATCAGCGTAGCTCTTCTGACGGTCACGAGCTGCCGCCATGCGTTGCCTAATCTGGGCAATCTTTTCCGTAGTGTCTACCACAAGTTCTGGACCTGTGATCTGGCTGTCACCAACCTCCGCCCAGCAGAGAGGCGATCGGCATTTATGACCGTACAATGCCTCAAAGGGTGCTGCCTGAATACTGGTGTGGTAGCTGTTGTTGTAGGAGAATTCTACTAGCGGTAGGTGCTTTTCCCATCCCTTGCCAAAATCGATCACACATGCCCTAAGCATGTCTTCAAGGGTTTGGATGGTGCGTTCAGATTGCCCATCCGTTTGTGGATGATAAGCGGTGCTCATGTCTAAACGTGAGCCAAAAGATTTGTGCATAGCTTGCCACAACTCAGAAGTAAAACGCGCGTCTCGATCGGAAATAATAGAGGTTGGCACTCCGTGCTTCGAAACCACTTCCTTTAAGTATACCTCTGCTAAGGTAGAGAACTTGTCTGTTTCTTTAATAGCCAAAAAGTGGGCAGATTTAGTTAATCGGTCCACTATTACCCAAATGGTGTCATTTCCGCGTTGAGACCTAGGCAGGCCAGTAACAAAATCCATTGAAATTTGCTCCCATTTCCATTGCGGGATCTCTGGTTTTTGGAGTAGGCCCGATGGTTTCTGATACTCCGCCTTGACTCTCGCACAAGTCAAACATTTTCTGACATAGGTTGCTATGTGGGCTTTCATGCTAGGCCACCAGTATGTAGTCTTTAAGTCGTGGTACATCTTATCCGAACCAGGATGTACTGAGTAACGGGACTTATGGGCTTCATCCATTACAAGCTCGCGCAAATTCCCATAAAGTGGGACCCATATACGCCCGTTTACGTAGTAAGCACCATCTTCTTTTTGTTCTAGCCGTTTCCTTGATCCTCGCAGGGACTCAGCCCTGATGCGCTCGGCTTTCAATGCTTCGACCTGTGAGTTTCGGATTTGCTTAGGGAGGTTCAAGTGGATGGTGAGCTGTAAGGCACGAACACGCTTAGGTTTGGTCTCCTTTCTGCTGAGGGCATCGGCTACCACATTAGCCTTGCCTGGATGATATTTAATCGCACACTCGTAGTCATTTAGGAGTTCGACCCATCGGCGTTGCCGCATATTCAACTCCTTTTGTTCCATTATGTGCTGGAGACTCTTGTGATCGGTGTAAATCGTGCACTTGGTACCATATAAGTAATGTCTCCAAATCTTGAGCGCGAAAACCACAGCTCCGAATTCTAAGTCGTGTGTCGTGTAGTTTCGTTCGTGGATCTTGAGTTGTCGCGAAGCGTAAGCAATAACCTTCTCGCGTTGCATCAACACGCAGCCAAGTCCTTGAATAGAAGCGTCGCAGTAAACAACAAAGTCGTCAGTACCTTCAGGTAAGGAAATAATAGGAGCACTACAAAGGTTCTTCTTTAGTTCCTGAAAGGCAGATTCTTGAGCATCACTCCATTTGTAAGTAACACCCTTCTGAGTGAGGGTCGTAAGTGGTTGAGCAATCTTAGAAAATCCCTTGATAAATCTTCGATAGTATCCTGCCAATCCCAAGAATTGGCGAACTTTGGTCGGAGTCTTAGGTATAGGCCAATTCTTAATGGATTCGATCTTAGCGGGGTCGACATGAATCCCATCCTAATTGACTATGTGCCCAAGGAAATGGACTTCTCTAAGCCAGAAATCACATTTCGAGAATTTGGCGTATAGTTGCTCATTGCGAAGGAGTTCGAGAATAAGACGCAGGTGTTGTTCATGCTCTTCTTGACTTTTCGAGTAAATTAGGATGTCGTCAATAAACACAATCACGAACTTGTCAAGGTAGGGTTTGCACACTCGGTTCATGAGATCCATGAAGATCGCAGGTGCGTTGGTCATTCCGAAAGGCATAACAAGGAATTCGTAGTGACCATAGCGGGTTCTGAAAGCAGTCTTAGAGATGTCCTCATCGCGGACTCTCAGCTGGTGATAGCCCGACCGCAGATCAATCTTGGAATAATAGCTCGACCCTTGCAGTTGGTCGAACAGATCATCGATACGGGGAAGTGGATAACGATTCTTGATGGTAACCTTGTTCAGTTCGCGGTAATCAATGCACATTCGGAATGCGCCATCCTTCTTTTTGACAAAGAGCACTGGGGCTCCCCAGGGTGATGAGCTAGGACGGATAAAACCTTTGTCCAAAAGTTCTTGTAGTTGAGTAGAAAGTTCCTTGAGTTCTGCGGGAGCTAGACGATAAGGTGCACGAGCTATAGGTGCTGCCCCGGGAGCTAGCTCGATTTGAAATTCGACCTGACGGTGTGGAGGAAGTCCAGGTAGTTCTTCAAGAAATGCCTCGGGATAGTCGCGTACCACTGGAAAATCTTCAATCCTGTTTTCCTTTTCTGCGTGTCGGCAACAAGTGCTAAGATAGCAGCGTGCCCCTTTCGTAAACACTTCTGGGCTTTTAAGAATGAAATGATGCCTGTGACTTCTCCGCTTTTGTCGCCTTGGATGATAAGGGGTTTGCCGGGAGGACGGGGAATACGGACAGCTTTCTCTTGGCAGAGGATTTCCGCTCGATGCTTGGATAACCAATCCATACCAATGACGACGTCGAAGCTTCCGAGAATGATGGGGAAGAGATCGATACAGAAGGTCTGACCAGACAATTCTAGTTTGCAGTTACGAATAACATGTGAGGCTTCGAGGTTTCTACCGTTAGCTATTTCAACGATGTGCTTAGAGCTTAATGGCGTAAGAGTGGACTTAAGCTTCTTACTAATACGTAGGGATACATAACTAGCATCTGCTCCAGAATCAAATAATATGGAAACATAACGATCATTAAGTAGGAACTTACCCGCCACCACGTTAGGGTCGTTCCTTGCTTCCCCAGCTCCAATCACAAAAGCCCTTCCTCTGGCACCATTTCCAGCATTGTTGTTATTGTTCCCAGCACCCTGATTGTTGTTGTTCTGATTCAGTTCAGGGCAATCCTTTCGCATGTGCCCCGTTTCTCCACACTTGAAACATCCACGGTTGTTTCCTTGTTGCTGTTGTAGTTGTTGTTGATTCTGCCTGGCTGGAAGCTGGCTCCTGCAGTCTTTGGCTTCATGCCCCATCTTGTTGCATCGCTGACACTGACTTTTGCCACAAGGCCCACTGTGGTGTCGGTTACATTTGTTACACTTGGGGTGGTTTCCTCGATAGCCACCCTGTTGCTGAGGGCCCTTGTTGCTTTCAGTCTTCCTTTGTTGAAGTGAGGCCTGAGTGGGGTTAGCATCCTTACCCTGATTTCCATCCCACTTTCGTTTATTATCGCTAGAAGTTCCGGCAGTGGCATTGATCCTTTTGGGCAGCTTGCCCTCTTCCATAGCCTGATCGGTGAGTTTGTGAGCAAGACGGACCACTGGTTGAATGGTATTGAGGTTGGATGAGGTCATATGGCTCCTGATTTCTGGGGCCAAACCTTTGATGTACAATTCGATCCTTCGATACATAGGTCGAGACATGTTTGGGCAAAGTGCAGCATAGTCATTGGACTGTTTGGTGTAGGTCTCAATCTCTGACCCAATCATCTTGAGCTCAAAGTACTCGTTTTCGAGCTTGTGGATGTTATCCCTGTGACAGTATTCTTCCTTGATCATGTCCTTGAAATCTTCCCACGCAGTGGCATTAGCAGTTTCCAAACCGAGCATCTGAATTTGTGCCTTCCACCATGAAAGCGCGTTTCCTTCAAGCGTACCAGTCGCAAACTTCACCCAGTTAGCAGGGGGACACTCGCAGACAGCAAAGACATCTTCGGCCTTTTCAATCCAGTGCAGAAGGCCTATGGCACCCTCAGTGCCGTTGAAAGCGAGAGGCTTGCAATCCATGAAGGTTTTGAAAGTACAAACACGTGGTTGCGCGGGCGCTTGCTGACCTGTTGTGAGAAGCGAAGCGAATAGGCTTAGTGGTGAAAAGACGATGCGGGGGTAGGATCTAAACATCCTAAAGTAACGAGTTTACCTCCAGGGTGAGCTGCGAAAGCTGTAGCCACCGTGTTGAGCAAGTTAGTGAACTGAGCCTGAGTCATGTTAACGTTTCCTCTTCCGCGTCCACTCATTGTCTTCATAACCAGAAAACACAGCGTGAGTGTAACGTCGTAATGTGGCGAGAATGAGATAGAGGAGAGGTGTATCTATCTGGCTAGGTATACCAGTACGTATAGTGGAATATAAGTCATAAAGTAACCAAGTAAGTAAACACAAGTCTAAGCTATGAGGTCTAGTGCGTTGAGTCTTGCCCTTGGAGTGTAGTGTCGTCACGAGTCACGGGTTATAGTCTGGTTTTTCTCAAAAAGACTTTCTTTTTAAAACCGAGTTCACTATAACCAATGGCTCTGATACCAATCTGTCACACCCCCAAAATCCACTTGCGGAGTACCACTGCTTGGAGGCGTGACTGACCAGGATCCGCCACTAATTATACTGAGCATTGATTAATAATAATAAATGTTCACCAACCACAATAGTTAGTAAGCATCATAGTATTAAGGTTTTAAAAGTTTAAGTTCAAATAACAGATTAAGTAAGCAGCGGAAGCATAAACCAAACAGTTTCAAAACAAAGTTCATAGTTCAAGATTATTTAGAGCCCAACACATGGGTTAGACGACCACTACACATCCCCAAGTAGCAAGCTCCTGAGTCACTGGGTACCTGCAAAGCATGCAGTAGGGTATCAACAAAAATGTTGGCGAGTTCACGAGTTGTCCAGTTTTTAATTACCAAAAACTTGTTTCACCAGTTAATTTATCCGTTTATACATGCCATGGGGAGCTACCCCATAAGTAAGCGACTAAACTGTTTTTACAATACCGAATACTATTCATCCGTACGTTTCCCTAGAGTGCCCCGTTCGTCAATGTTCTATCATCATTGACGGTTTTGCCAGAGTACATTAGTTCATGCCCGATCCCATACGCGGGCACGGTGTGAGGTTGGTGAGACCTAAATAGCGCTATCAACTAATAACCCGTTCGCCCGACCCCGGCGACTAATCGGTATTAAGAAGTGAGGACTTGAGTGATAGAGTTTCGTTTAGTGTTGCTTGTTGCATCCAGTATAAACAGTAATTAACTAAAAGTCCCATTTAAGGGGAGAGAAGTAGGTTGGTATCCCTTACAAGGGGGATAGCGTTGTTTAAGTTTCCGTTTCCCAAACCACCGGGAACGCATGCTTTAATAGTTGTGAACTCACCTTGGGTTGCTCGGCAGACCGTTTACTTGGTCAAGTACGTTGGTCACCACGTCCTAACATGGTTACCAGTATAGGTCAGGTTTGGGTACAGGAAGATCACGTATATTCTACACATAGCTAACACATTGCATGCATAACTTATAAATATCCAGCAAGTTATCGAGCCTGTCCTAATACGTAAGCAGTTAAACAGTAACCGTCAACACCTAACATACAAATCATAAGTGTTATTGGGCATATCCAATCATACTAACAGTTAATCGGTAACACTTAGTCCAGATAAACAGTAACAGGAAATCATGCAGCCCAAACATTCAATGCGGCCCAATAACTTAGTCGATCATCCTGATCGAGACTATGCGGTCTCGACTCGCAACCTAATGGTCTCGGGTTGTGGATGGGTGGTCTCGAGTTGTCAAGCATAAGTCGCAACACCTGAAGTCTCGAGTCGAGACCTTGCTGGTCTCGAGTCCTTGAAGCTTGTCTCGAGTTGTCATGGGATGGTCTCGAGTCGCAAACACTGCGGTCTCGAGTTATGGCTTAACGGTCTCGAATCGAGACTGGGGGTCTCGAGTTGTAACTCGATGGTCTCGAGTCGAAACCAGGGTCTCGAGTCGAAACCAGGGTCTCGACTCGCATTCCTGCTGATTCTAGAACATGTGCCAGCTTTTTGTACTAGCCAATAACATTGCATAATCGTGATCTGGTGTACTATCCTATGAGAAATTACCAAAATGTTTTCTTGTCTAACAATTAACCAAAATGGATCAAACAACCAGTTTTTCAAATATTCAAGGCACATTCATATCATATTCATGTTGTTCATCATTAAGGTTTTTATCATATTCAACAAACATATTCAAAACAAATCCATACTAGCATATGATATCTAATCAGCACCCCATTAATGCATCAACTTTGGTTCTTAACAACTAGCATACATTCCTCGGTTCTAAAGCACACATACACATTCTTGAAGTTCGTAACGATCTCGCATATTATTCACAACACACATGCATTTCTATATCACCTAACACACCATCTAGTCATCAAGCTAAATCATACGAGACACATTGTTCAAGTTGTACATCATCATGGCAAGGAATTATAGGAACATCACAGTTAACACTTCATTTTTAAACATTCATAACCAATCAACCATCCATTAAGCAACATACTCATTCATAACTCATCATTTTTAACCAAACGACTACAAGGTACTAACCGGCTAGATGATGAGGGTATGAAGAATCAATGAACCAACTTCCGGGTGACGATTTCAAGCTTGATCCGAGAGTCTTAGTGCTTCCGGTTGAATCCGAGAGAGATGAGAGGGGTTTGTGGTGGTGTTCTAGGGTTTTAGTGAGAGAGCGAGTGTGTGTGGAAATGTTGCAAATGGTGAAAGGTGGCAAGGTTGGCCACTCTTGTGGGTTTTATACCCGGACCGAGTTGGTGCACCCTAGTGGGTTTCCGAGCAGCATGGCCCAACCGGCCCAATTGTTTCACTGTTTACTCGAGACCAAGTGGTCTCGAGTCGGGTTCATGGTCTCGGTTTTGGTTCACTTATATTCATATATAACATACGTACAAACAACACATAGCACATTAAGATAATTCACAAATTTCCATTTAATAAAATATGTACACATAATTTCAATACTAGATAGTTGCTCGGGAAAACCCAGAGTGTCACAGTTTTCGCCTATTATCAGCATAACTCTTGTCGATCCCGTGCTGCTTTTAGTCTTTCCTTGACTTGAATAATTTTTTCTGTTGTTTCCTGTACTACTTCTGGTCCAGACAGTTGTTTTTCTCCAATTTCTGCCGAACAGACTAGAGTTCGGCACTTTCGTCCATAAAGTGCTTCAACTAGTGCAGCATTGATACTGGTATGATAGCTGTTATTGTAGGAAAATTCTATTAATGGTAAATGATAGTCCCAATTTACTCCGAAATCAATTACACAAGCTCTAAGCATATCTTCCATTGTTTGAATTGTTCTTTCGCTTTGTCCGTCCGCTTGAGGATGATAAGGAGTGCTAAGATTTAGTTTGGTTCCCATGGCTTTTTGGAAACTAGTCCAAAAATGAGAAGTAAAACGGCTATCTCTATCAGAAACAACAGATAAAGGAATTCCATGTAATGAAACTATTTCATTTATATATAACTTGGCTAACTGTTCCATACAGTAAGTTTCATTCATTGGTAAGAAATGAGCAGACTTGGTTAATCTGTCTACAATCACCCAAATTGTATCATTTCCTTTTCTTGTCTTGGGTAGTTTAGTAACAAAATCCATTGTTATCAAGTCCCATTTCCATATAGGCATTTCTAGTTGCTGCAATAAACCTGAGGGTTTCTGATGTTCAACTTTAACTTGGGAATAAATTAGACACTTAGCAACATAGGTTGCTATATCCTTTTTCATTCCTATCCACCAGAAATTCTTTCTTAAGTCTGGATAAATTTTATCACTTCCGGGATGTATCGTATACTTAGACTTATGGGCTTCTTCTAAAATTCGGTGGCGTAGGTTTCCTTGTTTGGGTATCCAGATTCTTTTCTTATGGAATCTCCAAATTTCATCTGTTCCTTGTTCTAATTCCTTAATCATTCCGTTTAATTTTTCATTATCGTCCTTGATTACTGATTCCTGTATTTTTCTAATTTGCTCATTTAAATCTATCTGCAGATTTAATTTGAGAGAACTTACTCTTCTGGGCTTTTCATGATACTTTCGACTTAAAGCATCAACTACTACATTGGCCTTTCCTGTATGGTACTGGATATTACAATCATAAACACTAAGAATTTCCATCCAGCGTCTCTGTCTCATATTTAACTCCTTCTGCCCGAAAACATATCTTAAACTCTTATGGTCGGTGAAAATAGTAAATTTGCTACCGTAAAGATAGTGTCTCCAAATTTTAAGGGCAAAAATTATGGCTCCTAACTCTAGATCATGGGTTGTATGTAACACCTTGTAAAATCACGACCAATATAATGAAGACACGTGTCATGAGCTTTAAACGTGTAATGGATTAAATATGAGGGACTAAAGTTGACAAACAAAGAAAGTATATGCGTAAAAGGATTCAAAGTGTCAACATATGATAATTATACCTTTCAACGACCCTATACGATGTTATACCCTTAAACGAATGAATTATGAATCATATGAAGCCGTTGGTGGAAGAAAGTGAAAGTTTACAAACCACAAGGGTTAAATGTGTCAACATGTTTAATTTATACCTCTGACTGACCTTTTAATGAACCCGAAGCTTTGTAGTGATTAATTATGTCCACGAGAATAAGTGATAAAAATTTCACAAGGTTTCGATATCATATAAGGAAGATACGTTAACATTCGTAAGTAAAGGGTTAAAAGCGTCAACGTTGAAATTCAGGACTTTTCGGTGATCGTATAACTAACCGGGGACTTAACAAAGTTTTTTTTATAACTTGGAGTCCTTAAAAGTCAAGTTGGAAGGTTAAAAGTGCAATAAAACAAGTTAAAATCAAGTTTAGGAGGACCAGGGACCAAATGTGCAATTGCTGAAACTTTGTAACTGGAACCCAGCATCCATACCGGCCGCGTAAGACCTTCCAGGTCTCTTACGCGGGCCGCCTGAGAACCACCAGCGTCCAAAAAATATGGACAGGTGCCTGTTCAGCAGGTTAAACCGACTTATGAGCATGGTATTCGAATTCAGGAGCTTTGCCAACAGATTTTCATGCATAGGGGGCACCAGTGATGATCAGGAATCACCCATAGACCTTGTTGGCATGATCTTGTTCAATCAAAGTCCCTATATAAGAGCACTTGTTTGCAACATTTTTGACATTCACTTGAAAATCATTCTAACTGAATTTCTAGAGCTCCCTGGACCTCAAGCAAGATTCCATTAGCTTCTAAATCGTGCTAGGTACTTCAGTAAGCTTCCTTAACCTCTCTAATTCGTGTTCTATTAGTTTAATGGCCTAAAGTCAAAGACGTCGTAATTAAGCTTTGACTTAGTGATTAATCACTAATGGTCCAGTCATTTTTCGAATTGAAAGTGGCTACGAGTTGGTAATTATGTGGGTAATAAACCCTTAAAAGGGCACCCTCTGAATCCCACTCTAACTAGGTCAATTGTCGGGTCAAACTTAATTATAAAAAGTCAACAGAAATCTAATTTCCAAATAAACACATAATTAACAATGTAGAAGCCATGAAACCTATTTTATCACATGTATAAATTGGTAATTAATGTAAGAACATGTCTAAGCATGTTCAACCCGACAATTTTGAGTTTAGGCTCGGTTCGGAACCGAAAGTCGCAAAAGTAGATTTTTGCTTTGACTTTCACTTCTGACCCGATTTAGATTGTTTTAGAAATGCCTTCAGCTTCCATTAGGTCCATGATTCATATTAGTATAACTCTCTGAGATTATACAACTTGGATCCTAATTTATCCGATTCATTTGCATGTTTCCGTTATATGCCTAAATGTTGACCATTATGCCCTTTTGACCTTAAAACGAGATTTTTGAAAATGTGAGAGGACAATAATCTTTGTTACTGATTTATAAACTTGTCCTAAAAATTTGACATCAGTTTTAGGTCTAGATTAGGAGTTATGCTCAATATCGTAATTTAGAAGATTTTTATTAATTAAAAGGCATAATTAGCATAAGGCCTATCTAAACCCGAATTTTGACACCAAACCTTTTACCCACTGATGTAATATAATATTTTGGGATTTTTGAAGATTTTTATTTATTTTTAAGCTGAGCATAACATAGGGTTTTTGCTTTAATTCGGTAATTGTCGGTTATACCCTTTTTATCAATAAAATGAGTTTTACATAACCTTTTGATACCAAAATTTTTGCTACTGATTTTATATGATAAATAAAATATTTTAAGCCTTCTGGAATGATAAAAATACCAGCTTTACTTATAAAACCCGAAAATCGCTTAAAACCGCCTTTTTACGCGTTTTAAACGCATAGTATAAGTTAAAACTATTTTTAACATATAAGACTTAATACCTACTGATGTTTTAAGTAAATTTTTATACTTTAACAGTAAGCAAAAGTTTTAAACTCAGATTCCCAAATTTGACCTTTAAAGCTTATGTGAAATTACCAAAATGCCCCTTCGGTGCATAGTTTGATTATAAATGATAAATTTCACATATAGGAAATACCCTACTGATATAACTTATTGAATTAAATATTTTTACTGATCTTTTCAGACCTGAACCTCAGATTAATAATTAATCTCTTTTATAACCTTTAAAATGACCAAAATACCCCTACGGGGCTTAATTTGAGTTTAAATTTGTTTTGGGAATAATTGAAGGTATCTTACTGATATCACAACATATTTAAGGCATATTAACTTAGGAAACCTGTTCATGAGTCATTTGTTTACACGTTATGCATTTTTCGCGTTCGGTTCGGTATATGTAACTAATTTGCATAAATTAATCGAAACGGGTCAAACCTTATCATTATTATCTCAAAATCCAGAATGTGTTTGGTTCACCCATATTATACAAGTCTTCAAACTTGTTGGGTCTAAATCACATTCTATTCCGGTCTTCGCTTAATCTTGCATTTTGAACCGTATACCTTCCTTTAAAACTAACCGGTCTAAGTTTAAACTTAAGTAAGACCCGTTAGGAATCTAATAGGTTATTTAAACCTTCGTTCCAGATTTAGGAGCCCAGTAAAAGATAACTGCATTTGCTGATTTGTACATCTGAGATAAATTTGTACAATTTGCTCAGGTAAATACTTTTAACTTATTTTCCCTTATACGGGCTTAGGGTACGGTATATAAAATACCGCTTGATCGGGCATTGAATTTTTAATCATATGAAGGTTAATTTATTGAGATGACCCGTTTAATCTGTTTTGTTTGTTTTAAGCCTTTGGGGGGTTAATGACCATGTCCTGGATATCCTCGGCTCATTCATTGAAATGGCCAGGACTTAAGCACGGGGTGTAGGCATACACCTGCCGGTGCGTATGTAAAAATAATATAACCGCCTGTTAGAGAATAACTCGCCGCGGGATATATTATGTGGTGTGTCTATTAATCTTTAACCCGGTATTCAGCCCGGGCTACTGAACGTATAATAAACATGTAATTCTTTACCAAGTTTATTTTGAAATAATTATCCCAAGTTATAAAAATATTTTGTGCCTTGTGCATTCAAATCAATTTTCTTAAACATTTTCAAAATGAGTCGGTTAATTGTATTTACCAGTGTAAACTGACGTATTTTCCAAAAAGGCTAAGTGCATGTACTAAATGGAATAGGCTGGCTACTCCTAGCATCAATAAAGAGTCTTGCAAGCTTAGATGTTTATAAATCTGTTGAACAATGCTCCTTTTAACTTTGATCCGCCTGTGGATCCTTTATAATCGTTTTTGTAATAAATGATATTACTTTCGTTCGGTTTTTAATGTTTTTATCTTTCGACTTCCGCTGTGTATTAAACTGTGATAAATTGTTTATGATGATATCAACTACGTCACAATACTCCCCACCGGGCCCACCGGTAATACGTGGAAATATCGGGGTGTGACAGGTTGGTATCAGAGCCAACATTGAGTGAATTAAACACTAGCCTTTTGTGTTTAATCTCAATGACACAGTTTGCACATTCCTCGACTTCCGAGTCTAGACAAGGAACTTAGGACTAATCCTAATTTATTTTAATTTTGTCCTTTATTTTTCCTTTGTTATCCTTTTGTTTGTTTTGATAGGTTCAACAAAATGCCACCAAGGTTTCGTAGAGGAGGAAGAGGCAAGGGGCCATTCAACCCCCCCAACGATCACGAGGCCGGACCTTCCCACCGGCGAACACAGTCCGTGACAATTAGCACAAGTCCCCAGGAGGATTGGAGGACATATTTGGAGCCAGCGAGGCGATCTGTCTCACTAAGTTCGTCACCCTCGTACCTTCATTCTTTCGGGCCGCAATCGGAGAACGAGCCCGAAGATTCACACCACTCCTTCTTGTCGTTGCGACGGTCAACCTCTCATCGGGCCTTTCAGGACCCGACACCTTATTTTCAGAGTCGGTTCAACCCTGCAAACCAGGTTGAAGAACCAATGGGTCACAACCCATTGGGCCCTGAAGACCATTTCCCTGAAGCTCATGGAATGGATATGGATGATGACCCAGATCCCGCCGAGCCACCATCTGGGCACCTACTCACCCCATCGAGATTTCGGATGGGTCGTCATATCATGGATCACCTTATCGTGGTCCAGACAGTTATGAGGCAAGATTTTCCCAATACGACTGGGTGTTTACTCCCAGTTACCACTCATCGCAGCAGCAGCAGCAACAGGATCCCTCGGAGGATTTGCGTTTTGTAGCGGTTACTCCGCCGCCACCACCACCAGTGCAACAACCGCCTCCGGAGCCACCGAGGCGTAGGAGATCTGGAGCACGGATGTCCATGCGAGGGGGAATCCGTATCAGCACCCCTCAGCATTCAAGTGGCAGTCATTACCCGCCACTATATGAAGACCCACAGATGGGAGGGCCTTCGAACCCTGTTTCTGAGGTAGAGTCTGCGCCAGTAGCACCGCCCCCAGTGGGTTATGATAACCCAATTCCTACATACGCCGGAGTAGCGGCGTATAACCCTTTCGAGCAGCCAGCCCATACTAACTACAACTACGCCGAGGCTGACCCATACCTGGTAGCAGCAAACTACAATGCTCTCCATCCTAAAGAACCCTATGGAGGTCCCTGGCAGGCTGGATACCCGACCTATGGGTACCAATACCCGCCACCTCCTCAACCTCTACAGCCGCAGCCACCGCAAATCCAGCCACCATAGCAACAGGAGATTTTACAAATGTTGAGCCAGGTGGAACGGGAGGTTTGAGAGGAGCGTAGAAGCCACCGGGGATTTCTTAAAGGTTTGGCGAGCTTAATCAAGGGAAAGAGCAAAAGGGATCATTAAATTCCTTATTTGTTTGTTTTGTATTTCTTTAATTTTCAATCAAGTCCCTTCGTGGACATCTATTTCTGTATCCAGCCCCTGTGAGGACTTGTAGTTTCAGTTTAGCCCCTGCGTGGGCAAGTTATTTCTGTTAAAGTCCCGTTTAGGGCAATATGTACTCTTTTAAATTTTAGTGGCATGTTAAAAATTTAAATTTCATTTTGTCATAATGTGCATAAATGTAATATATATATGAAATAAATAAATCTAAAATATGTCACTCCTTTTATAAGCTCTGCCTTTAAATATTAAATAAGAATCCTAAAGGGTATAACCTAGTCTGCATGTCATTATAAGACCTGACCATGATGGTAAAACCTGTTTAAAAAGATTCAAATCCTTGTTAACATCTGAAAATATGTTAACACTCCTGGCAGACGTGATTCGTAAAATCACGCAAGTCGTCCTTATATTGGATTATTCCAATTCCTTTTTTTTATTTAAACATCCATTTGTGATGTAATGCCTACGGGCCATAATCATTGTCATATAAGACAAAAGACAGTTGTAGCCTATAACTCCCTGTCAAGAAAGGTAATGAACTATGATTCAATGCCTTAATGCCTCGATCATGTAAGATCATGGCTTATAGCTTAAATTGTCCCTGTGACCTGGCCGTATGTACCATTATAATATGTTAATAAATTATGACTGACGATAATTACAATCCTGAATGAATATGCCTAATTAAATTAACCAATATGGCTTATGATTACCATGGTTAATGAATTGCCATAAAAGACAATTCTATAATGGACTTTTGAATAAATCTTGTCAATCTTTTATGTAGCAAACAAGCTACATGGCCAGGTCAGACGAAGTCAACAGTCACCCGAGGGAGAATCATGACACTTCTAGAGTTAACGTAGCGGGCGCGGAATTGAAGGCATTAATAGATAATGCCGTGACTCGAGCTCTTAACAGACAATTTAATGAATCGAGTGAAACTCGTGTTAGGACTCAGTCAGTACCTCATTCAAAACCAACCTCCAAGACTCATACAGCTCGCAAGAGTGATTCTCATCACTCATCAAATCATAGGAGTGTTCCATCTAGGAAAGTTGTGCTCAATCAAGAGCCGCGTGTTAAGGGCTGTTCTTATAAGTATTTCATCTCCTGTAAGCCTAGAGACTTTACAGGCGAAAAGGGAGCCGTCGATTGTATGACCTGGCTCGATGAGATGGATACGGTAGTTGACATTAGTGGTTGTGCGGAGCTGGACGTTGTGAAGTTTGTGTCACAATCGTTTAAGGGAGAAGCTCTAGCTTGGTGGAGGTCACTGATTCAAGCTACAGGAAAGATCCACTTATACAGCATGTCTTGGGAGCAGTTTGTTGCTCTAATCAAGGAAAATTTCTGCCATCAACACGAAGTTGAGAAGATCGAGACCGACTTTCTGACATTGGTTATGAAGAATTTAGATTGTCAGGCCTATCTCACGAGCTTTAACACTATGTCACGTTTGGTTCCATACTTGGTTACACCAGAACCAAAACGTATAGCTCGATTAATTGGGGTTTAGCCCCGGAGATCAAAGCCAGTGTGAAGGCATCCCGACCTACTACCTTTAGGTCTGTAGCTGATCTGTGACTATCTCTTACCCTTGATGCGGTCAGGCAGAAATCTCTTAGGAATTCTGATGCTGGAAAGAGAAAACGTGAGGATAATAACTCACACCGTTCAGACAAGAAGCACAAAGGGAACTCTGATCACAAGAAGAGTTCCGGGTTTAGAAAAGATGATCAACAGTCGGGTGAAACAAGTGTAAAGTTTGCAAGAAACGTCATCTGGGAAGATGCAGATACGAATCGAAGTCCCAATCACAGCCCAGGGCTTGTGGGATTTGTAAGTCGAATGAGCACAAGACGTTAGACTGCAAAAAGATAAAGGATGCAACGTGCTATAACTGTAACGAAAAAGGGCACATCAAGTCCAACTGCCCAAAGTATGCCAAGAAACCTGAAGAAGGCAAAAAGACCAATGCTAGGGTCTTTCAAATGAATGCACGGGAAGCAGTTCAGGATGACAACGTGATAACAGGTACCTTTCTTATCAATGATGTCTATGCAAGGGTATTGTTTGATTCAGGTGCAGATAAGTCGTTTATAGATAATAAGTTTTGTAAGTTGTTAAATCTGCCTGTTAAAACCCTAAGCATAAAGTATGAAGTAGAATTGGCTGATGGTACCATAGAAACTGCTTCAACCGTGTTAGATGGATGTTCATATCCATTAGGAACCACTCTTTTCCATTGTCTTTGCTTCCTATGAAACTAGCTGGATTCGACATCGTAATAGGCATGGATTGGTTATCTCATAACCAAGCTCATATTGTTTGTGATAAGAAGCAAGTGGTTATCAAGACTCTGTATGGTGAGCCACTTACCATACAAGGAGACACTCAGCATGGGTTGCCTAAGCAAGTGTCTATGCTTAAGGCATCAAGGTGTATGAAGAAAGGTTGTGTCATTTATATGGCACAAGTGACTATTAATGAACCAAAGCCCAAGATCGAAGACATTCCCATCATTTCTTAATACCCTGATATATTTCCTGAAGAACTACTTGGTTTACCCCCAGATAGGCAAGTGGAGTTTAGAATTGATATTATACCTGGAGCAGCACCTGTTGCAAGAGCACCTTACCGGTTGGCCCCAACTGAGATGAAAGAGTTGAGAACTCAGCTGGATGATTTGTTGGCAAAAGGATTTATTAGGCCTAGCTCATCTCCTTGGGGAGCACCGATTCTGTTTGTGAAGAAAAAGGATGTATCAATGCGTTTATGCATTGATTATCGAGAGCTGAACAAGGTGACAATCAAGAATAGGTATCCATTGCCCAGGATCGACGATCTGTTCGATCAGCTTCAAGGAGCAAGCTACTTCTCCAAGATTGATTTGAGGTCAGGCTACCATCAACTGAAGGTGAGAGACGAAGATGTGTACAAGACTGCATTTAGAACTCGCTATGGCCATTACGAGTTCTTAGTGATGCCGTTCGGGCTCACTAATGCACCAGCAGCGTTCATGGATCTCATGAATCGCGTTTGCAAACCCTACTTGGACAAGTTTGTCATCGTCTTCATTGATGACATCCTTATTTACTCAAAGAATCAGGCTGACCATGAGAAGCACCTTCGTTGTGTTCTTAAACTTCTTCAGCATGAGAAGCTCTACGCCAAGTTTTCAAAGTGTGACTTTTGGTTTCGTGAAGTCCAATTCCTTGGACATATGGTTAGTGAGCGTGGTATCCAGGTGGATCCCGCTAAGATTGAGGCTATCATGAATTGGCAAGAGCTGAATACGCCCACAGAGATTCGCAGCTTCTTAGGTCTGGCAGGATACTACAGGCGTTTTATTGAAAATTTCTCAAGGATTGCTGCACCCCTAACTTCGTTGACTAGAAAGAATATAAAGTTTGATTGGGGTCCTAAGCAACAAGAATCATTTGATATACTTAAGCAAAAACTGAGCAATGCTCCTGTGTTGACATTGCCTGAAAGGATTGAAGAATTTGTGGTTTACTGCGACGCATCAAACACTGGCATGGGATGTGTACTGATGCAGAAAGGCAAGGTGATTGCCTATGCTTCCTGACAATTAAAGGTGCACGAAAAGAATTACACCACCCACGACTTGGAATTGGGTGTCGTTGTATTTGCACTAAAACTTTGGAGGCATTATTTATATGGTACCAAATGTGTGATCTATTCTGATCATAAGAGCCTTCAGCATCTGTTCAATCAGAAGGATCTGAACACGTGGCAGCGTCGATGGACGGAGACTTTAAATGATTATGATTGTGAAATCCGATACCATCCAGGCAAGGCGAATGTGGTTGCTGATGCGTTGAGCAGAAAGGAAAGGGTTAAGCCCATTAGGATCAATGCCAAGAGCATTGAATTGAAGAACAGCTTGAATGAAAGATTGTTGGCCGCTCAGAAAGAAGTTGTATTAGAAGCCAACTATTCGAATGAAAAGTTGGGAGTAACTGCTGAACAATTATCATATAGCAAGGATGGAATCCTAAGATTGAATGGACGAATATGGGTTCCAATTTATGGAGGACTTAGGGATGTAATTCTTCAAGAAGCCCATACCTCCAAGTATTCTGTTCATCCTGACTGTGATAAGATGTACCAGGATTTGAAGGCAAATTATTGGTGGATAGGTTTGAAGAAATCTATAGCCACTTATGTAGCTAAATGTCTGACATGTGCTCAAGTTAAAGCAGAACATCAGCAGCCGTCAGGTTTGCTGCAACAGCCTGAACTTCCCACCTGGAAGTGGGAAATGGTGACCATGGATTTTATCACCAAGTTACCAAAGACAAAGCGAGGAAATGATACTATTTGGGTTATAGTGGATAGACTGACCAAGTCAGCCCACTTCTTACCTATTAAGTAAACACACAGCTCAGATAAGTTAGCTCAACTATACGTGGACGAGATTGTATCTCTCCACGGAGTGCCAGTGTCTATCATCTCTGATAGGGATACGAGGTATACATCGCATTTCTGGAAAAGTTTTTAGCAATCCCTAGGCACTCGATTAAATTTCAGCACTGCATATCATCCTCAGACGGATGGTCAAAGTGAACGTACTATACAGACACTCGAGGATATGCTACGAGCATGTGTTATCGACTTAGGAGGAAGTTGGGATGATCATCTTCCACTAATTGAATTTTCTTATAATAATAACTATCATTCAAGCATCCAAGTTGCACCTTTTGAAGCGTTGTATGGAAGAAAGTACAGGACGCCCGTTTGTTGGGCAGAAGTTGGAGATGACCAACTAACAGGACCTGATATAGTCCTGGAGATGACAGATAAGATTGTACAGATACGAGATCGTCTCAAAGCTTCCAGGGATAGGCAGAAAAGCAACGCAGATAAAAGGCGTAAACCTCTAAAATTCGAGGTAGGTGACAAAGTATTACTTAAGGTATCACCCTGGAAAGGGGTAATGCGATTTGGCAAGAAAGGAAAGTTAAGCCAAAGATACATAGGACCATTCAAGATCATCGAATGTGTCGGAACAGTGGCTTACAAGTTAAACCTGCCTGAAGAGCTCAGTGGAATTCATAATGCGTTTCACATCTGCAATCTGAAGAAATGTCTAGCTGATGAATCACTAGGCATGCCACATATGGATGTGCATATTGATGAGAGCTTAAAGTTTGTCGAGAAACCTTTGTCGATCGAGGATCGACAGGTTAAGAAGCTTCCAAAGAAGCACGTGCCAATTGTAAAAGTTAAATGGGATGCCCGTAGAGGTCCTGAGTACAAGTGGGAGGTAGAGTCCACAATGAAAGAAAAATACCCTCATTTATTTCAGTAAATCTTGAGGTCGAGATTTCTTTTAAGGGGTGAGGATGTAACACCTCGTAAAATCATGACCAATATAATGAAGACACGTGTCATGAGCTTTAAACGTGTAATGGATTAAATATGAGGGACTAAAGTTGACAAACAAAGAAAGTATATGCGTAAAAGGATTCAAAGTGTCAACATTTGATAATTATACCTTTCAACGACCCTATACGATGTTATACCCTTAAACGAATGAATTATGAATCATATAAAGCCATTGGTGGAAGAAAGTGAAAGTTTACAAACCGCAAGGGTTAAATGTGTCAACATGTTTAATTTATACCTCTAAGTGACCTTTTAACGAACCCGAAGCTTTGCAATGATTAATTATGTTTACGAGAATAAGTGATAAAAATTTCACAAGGTTTCGATATCATATGAGGAAGATACGTTAACATTCGTAAGTAAGGGGTTAAAAGCATCAACGTTGAAATTCAGGACTTTTCGGTGATCGTATAACTAACCGGGGACTTAACAAAGTTGGTTTATAACTTGAGTCCTTAAAAGTCAAGTTGGAGGGTTAAAAGTGCAATAAAACAAGTTAAAATCAAGTTTAGCAGGACCAGGGACCAAATGTGCAATTGCTGAAACTTTGTAACTGGAACCCAGCATCCATACCGGCCGCGTAAGACCTTCCAGGTCTCTTACGCGGGCCGCCTGAGAACCACCAGCGTCCAAAAATCATGCACATGTGCCTGTTCAGCAGGTTTAACCGACTTATGAGCATGGTATTCGAATTCAGGAGCTTTGCCAACATATTTTCATGCATAGGGGGCACCTGTGATGATCAGGAGTCACCCATAGACCTTGTTGGCATGATCTTGTTCAATCAAAGTCCCTATATAAGAGCACTTGTTTGCAACATTTTTGAAATTCACTTGAAAATCATTCTAACTGAATTTCTGGAGCTCCCTGGACCTCAAGCAAGATTCCATTAGCTTCTAAATCGTGCTAAGTACTTCAGTAATCTTCCTTAACCTCTCTAATTCGTGTTTTATTAGTTTAATGGCCTAAAGTCAAAGACGTCGTAATTAAGCTTTGACTTAGTGATTAATCACTAATGGTCCAGTCATTTTTCGAATTGAAAGTGGCTACGAGTTGGTAATTATGTGGGTAATAAACCCTTAAAAGGGCACCCTCTGAATCCCACTCTAACTAGGTCAATTGTCGGGTCAAACTTAATTATAAAAAGTCAACAGAAATCTAATTTCCAAATAAACACATAATTACCAATGTAGAAGCCATGAAACCTATTTTATCACATGTATAAATTGGTAATTAATGTAAGAACATGTCTAAGCATGTTCAACCCGACAATTTTGAGTTTAGGCTCGGTTCGGAACCGAAAGTCGCAAAAGTAGACTTTTGCTTTGACTTTCAGTTCTGACCCGATTTAGATTGTTTTAGAAATGCCTTAAGCTTCCATTAGATCCATGATTCATATTAGTATAACTCTCTGAGATTATACAACTTGGATCCTAATTTATCCGATTCATTTGCATGTTTCCGTTATATGCCTAAATGTTGACCATTATGCCCTTTTGACCTTAAAACGAGATTTTTGAAAATGTGAGAGGACAATAATCTTTGTTACTGATTTATTAACTTTTCCTAAAAATTTGACATCAGTTTGAGGTCTAGATTAGAAGTTATGCTCAATATCGTAATTTAGAAGCTTTTTATTAATTAAACGGCATAATTAGCATAAGGCCTATCTAAACCCAAATTTTGACACCAAACCTTTTACCCACTGATGTAATATAATATTTTGGGATTTTAAAGACTTTTATTTATTTTTAAGCTGAGCATAACATAGGGTTCTTGCTTTAATTCGGTAATTGTCGGTTATACCCTTTTTATCAATAAAATGAGTTTTACATAACCTTTTGATACCAAAAATTTTGCTACTTCTTTTATATGATAAATAAAATATTTTAAGCCTTCTGGAATGATAAAAATACCATCTTTACTCATAAAACCCGAAAATCGCTTAAAACCGCCTTTTTACGCGTTTTAAACGCATAGTATGAGTTAAAACTATTTTTAACATATAAGACTTAATACATACTGATGTTTTAAGTAAATTTTTATACTTTAACAGTAAGCAAGAGTTTTAAACTCAGATTCTCAAATTTGACCTTTAAAGCTTATGTGAAATTACCAAAATGCCCATTCGGTGCATAGTTTGATTATAAATGATAAATTTTACATATAGGCAATACCCTACTGATATAACTTATTAAATTAAATATTTTTACTGTTCTTTCAGATCTGAACCTCAGATTAATAATTAATCTCTTTTATAACCTTTAAAATGACCAAAATACCCCTACGGGCTTAATTTGAGTTTAAATTTGTTTTGGGCATAATGGAAGGTATCTTACTGATATCACAACATATTTAAGGCATATTAACTTAGGAAACATGTTCATGAGTCATTTGTTTACTCGTTATGCATTTTTCGCGTTCGGTGCGGTTTATGTAACTAGTTTGCATAAATTAATCGAAACGGGTCAAACCTTATCATTATTATCTCAAAATCCAGAATGTGTTTGGTTCACCCATATTATACAAGTCTTCAAACTTGTCGGGTCTAAATCACATTCTTTTCCGGTCTTCGCTTAATCTTGCGTTTTGATCCGTATACCTTCCTTTAAAACTAACCGGTCTAAGTTTAAACTTAAGTAAGATCCGTTAGAAATCTAATAGTTTATTAAAACCTTCGTTCCAGATTTAGGAGCCCAGTAAAAGATAACTGCATTTGCTGATTTGTACGTCTGAGATAAATTTGTACAATTTGCTCAGGTAATATTTTTAACTTATTTTCCCTTATACGGGCTTGGGGTACGGCATATAAAATACCGCTTGGTCGGGCATTGAATTTTTAATCATATGAAGGTTAATTAATGAGATGACCAGTTTAATCTGTTTTGTTTGTTTTAAGCCTTTGGGGGGTTAATGACCTTGTGCTGGATATCCTCGGCTCATTCATTGAAATGGCCAGGACTTAAGCACGGGGTGTAGGCATACACATGCCGGTGCGTATGTAAAAATAATATAACCGCCTGTTAGAGAATAACTCGCCGCGGATATATTATGTGGTGTGTCTATTAATCTTTAACTCGGTATTCAGCCCGGGCTACTGAACGTATAATAAACATGTAATTCTTTAACAAGTTTATTTTTAAATAATTATCCCAAGTTATAAAAATATTTTGTGCCTTGTGCATTCAAATCAATTTTCATAAACATTTTCAAAATGAGTCGGTTAATTGTATTTACCCGTGTAAACTGACGTATTTTCCAAAAAGGCTAAGTGCAGGTACTAAACGGAATAGGCTGGCTACTCCTAGCATCAATATAGAGTCTTGCAAGCTTAGATGTTTATAAATCTGTTGAACAATGCTCCTTTTAACTTTGATCCGCCTGTGGATCCTTTATAACTGTTTTTTTAATAAATGATATTACTTTCGTTCGGTTTGTAATGTTTTTATCTTTCGACTTCCGCTGTGTATTAAACTGTGATAAATTGTCTATGATGATATCAACTACGTCACGATACTCCCCACCGGGCCCACCGGTAATACTTGGAAATATCGGGGTCTGACATTGTATAATTCTCTTCATGATTCTTAAGTTGTCTAGAGGCATAGGCTATAACCTTTTGGTATTACATAAACACACATCCATATCCTAACTTAGACGCATCACAATAGACTACAAAGTCTTCAGTTCCTTGTGGTAATGCGAGTATGGGTTCGTTGGTTAACCTTTGCTTAAGAATTCTAAAAGCTTCTTCCTGTTTTGGTCCCCATTCAAACTTAACTTATTTACAGGTTAGTTTTGTTAATGGAATAGCTATTCTCGAGAAATCTCGGATAAACTGTCTATAATATCCTGCCAGTCCAAGAAAACTTCTCACCTCCGTTGGTGATTAAAGGACTTTCCATTTAGTAATTGCCTCGATTTTTGTGGGATCCACATGAATTCCTTCATGATTGATCAGGTGTCCAAGAAATTGCACTTCTTGTAACCAAAATTCACATTTTGAGAATTTAGCATAAAGCTTTTCCTTTCCCAACAATGTCAGAAGTGTATGCAGATGCGCTACATGTCCCTCTTTACTATTAGAGTAAATAAGAATATCATCTAAAAAGACAATTATGAATTTATCCAGATATGGTTTACATATTCTGTTCAGCATGTCCATAAATGCGACTGGGGAATTGGTTAAACCAAATGGCATGACTGTAAATTCATAATGACCATACCTTGTTCTGAAAGCAGTTATAGGAATGTCCTCTTCCTGTACTTGCAATTGATGCTATCCTGAGCGTAAATCGATCTTAGAAAAGAATCGAGCTCCTTGCAGTTGATCAAACAGATCATCGATTCTCAATAGTGGGTACCGATTTTTAATCGTAACCTTGTTCAATTCTCGGTAATCAATGCACATACGCATTGACCCGTCCTTCTTCTTGACAAACAAGATTGGTGCTCCCCATGGCGATGAACTAGGCTGTATGAATCATTTTTCCAGAAGTTCGTCCAATTGTTTCTTCAGTTCTTGCATTTCTGCTGGTGCTAAACGGTAAGGTGTCTTGGCAATCGGTGTTGTTCCTGGTAGTAGATGAATTCTGAATTCAACTTCTCTATCTGGTGGTAATCCAAGCAACTCTTCTGGGAAAACATCTGAGAATTGAGATACTACAGAAATATCTTGCAATTCTTTTCCTTTAGTGTTAATGATTACGGAAATCATATACACTAGTGATCCTTTCCTTGCATAACTTGCTGTTTTCATCACAGAGATGAATTTTGTAGACCTAGTTGGCTTGTCTCCTTTAATTGTGATCTTTTCACCCTTTGGTGAAATTAATTGTATAGGCTTTTGATCACATAGAATACTGGAATGGTTGGCTACTAACCAATCCATTCCTAATACAATATCAAATCCAGCCAGATTCATTGGATAAAGGTTAGCAACAAAATTATGGTTTAAAATTTCTATTCTTGCTCCCTGCAAGATTTCAGTAATCTTAATGGATTCTCCATTTGCCATTTCTACCAGACATTCTTGTGCAAGTTTAGTTAATGGTTGATTGAGAAGTTTGTAGAACAAAGTATTAATAAAACTTTGGTTCGCACCAGAGTCAAATAATACTTTAGCAAAAACATCATTAACTAAAAACGTACCGGCAATCACGTCCGGAATCATCTTGGCTTCTTCAGCTGTTAGAACAAACGCTATAGCGTTCTTGGTAGTTTTGCTATTTATGGGTGGAGCTAATTTCAGACAGTTTGGTTTGATATGCCCTGTCTCTCCACAGTTGACGCATAGCTTATTGCTGGGTTTCTTCCTATAGTCTTCTTCCTTGTGTCCCGATATTTTGCAGAAGTTGCAGTATATAGAACATCTCTCTGAATACTTCTTCTTGTAGTACTTACAGTAAGGTGCAGACGTAGAACCTGTACCCTTCCCACGGTTGGAATTACTGTAGCGAAATTCCTGGGTAAGTTTTTGGGCTAGGTTCTTTCTCTGGTTTTCTTCTTGCGTACGTACTAATTCATCAGTCAAGGTATTAGCTAGTTCTACAGCTTCTTCTATAGTTTGTGGTCTAGCTGCCTTGACTACATGTCAGATCTCACTAATTAATCATCAAATGTAACGGGAGATTAACACTGGTTCTAGTGAGGCTAGGGTTGGTACTATTCTAGCATATTCGAAGAATATGGTAGTGTAACCCTTGCAATCTACTTCAGTCATTCTAAGGTTTAAAAACTTATTAGCAATTTGTTACTTTTCATTGGGAGGACAGAATTTTCTTTCAACTAAGTTCTTAAAATCAGTCCATTCCATATTATAAACTTTGTCACTTCCTCTAGACTGGAGAATAGTATTCCACCATTCTAAGGTTGCGTTCTTAAAAATATTAGAAGCAAACATAATCTTATCTTCCTCTGCACACTTGCTTATTTTTAAGACTGATTCTGTCTTTTCTATCCAACGTAGAGCTGCAATGGCTCCTTCATTGCCTGAGAATTCTACTGGTTTGCAAGACCAGAATTCTTTGTAAGAACAACCATATGACATGGTTCTTCTTCTTTTTGGAATAGGCAATTGGAGTAGCGGTCCATTATTCACGCTATAACTGGGTTCAGTAGGTGGTCGTTTACTTCCACTATTATTTTTATTATTTTCTGCTTCCTTAACAGTCTTGATAATATATGGCATAGCGTCTATAATCCCTTGTGCTACTATGTGTTGGATGGCACTATTATCTATTTGGTTCCCATTATTATCGTTATTATGGTTTTCCTGATTTACTTCGTTGTCCATCTGAATTATAAACATTTATCAGGTATTAATGTCACAGAATAAGATTTAATGTAAACAATCACGCAAACAATTGATCAAAATCGTCAAGCATTATACATTTACTCTTTTTCATATATATATATATATTACCATCTACAACTGAAATTGAAACACACTACTAGTTATGCATCAATAGGTATCAGGTTATCTATTTTAGTTGATTTGATTTTTTTAAACTACACATATTCATATATATATATATATATATATCTATATTATTATTATTACTACTAGGGGTTGTTCATCCAATATTGCATTTCCCGCTCGTTGTATTTCCACACGAGCTTTTCTCCTATTTGTTTTATCCTCTCTCCTCCTTCAACTAATTCCTCACCGAATGTATGGAGTTCCTACACATTCTCCTCACTCATGGTTGACAGTGGTGCGGGTATTGGGTTAGGGTACTGAGGTATAGGTTCTCCGTATGGGTATGGGTCGCCTAACACACTCTGAAAATATGGGTCGTTATTCCAAAATGGATCTGCGGGATTAAGGTTGGTATATTGTGCTATGGGATCTGGCATCTGTTCTTCCTGTGGATAAAGTTCCTGATATACCCTATAGTCATCTTCCCATGGATCATAGGCTAAAGGATTAGGTGTTGGGATAGGTATCTCGTTTGGGTCAAATGCTGGTATGGGAATTTGGTTTCCTGGGGTAAGTTCTATCTCCATTGGTTGGGTTGGGAATAGTGGCAGTGGTTGTGGTGCAATTATCTGATCTAGGTTTGGAACGGCTGCAGTGGTGGCTAATATATCAAAGTTTGCCAATCGTCTATTCACTATTTCTTGAGTCTGGGCGTTCATTTCCCTATTGGTTGCTGCTAATGCCCTTTGTTGTTGTAACTTTCTCATTCGCTTTCTCCTCTCATATGCTCCCCGACTAAACCATCCTCTCTTTTTCGAAGGGAATGGTTCCTCGGATTGCGCCTTAAAAATGAAGATTCCCTCTTCAGTGTCAGCAGAATACCCCGAAGGAGTAGGCTGTGATGAAGTTCCTTCACTTTTGGGAGAACTAGCTAGATGACGATAGGCGTCAGACGTACCTTGATCACTCATACTGTAAACTAACAGATTGTCAAATAACACAAAACGATAATATACAAATATACACATAATCACATAGATTATTTCCTAACATAAATGATAAACTTTTGGTGTCAGCAGAACACTTCTGTACCTTAAATCAGTGGATGTAGCTCTGATACCACTCTCTGTCGCAACCCCCGACCCCTATCCCGGGAGCGGGCGACCGCAAGGACAGTATCAGTGGTATCAGTGTTTATTAGTTTGGCAGCGGAAATTTACATCAGGACCGTAGTTAGGAAATAGTTTATCAGAGTAAAACACCACACTTTTATAAATAAAAAATACATCGGGAAAACCCAAGTTTCCATTACAAATATTTTTATAGGGATAAACCCTAATTTATTGAAATAAAACTTCTTTCTTGTTTATGTAACTTTTATAGCCACTTTTCCAAGCCTTCAGTGCTCTCCAACTGGCTTCTATTTAGCTTTCACATTTTGTTACCTGGAACGCGTTTTAAAAAGTTTTATCAGGAAGAAATACTGGCGAGTGCATCCCAGTTTAATCAAAACAGAATTTTATATTTTTACAATATTGAGAGCGATTACAATGTTTTTATCTACCCAATTACCACCCACGGTACTGTCAATCCTGACTAGTGGTCACGCTACTACTCACAGTGTAGTAACAAGTAATGTATACAAAACCCCAACATACCGACAGTAACTGTAGAATACATAGACTCAATCACTGCTAAATATACTTGAAAACAATTGAGGTTTTGTATAAATAGTTTACAAAAAGTGAATGTACTCACATTGCTATCTTAGATAATACTATTGCTTGCTGGTGACTTCCTGGTTATAATCTATTAAATTAAACAATGCACACGTGTTAGTAAGATAACCCAATTTACATTAGATATACCCCCCCCCCCCGAGACAGAACTCCAACGGTTAAGTCAGGCAGAGCCTTTGTAGGATCGGGATTCGATCAAATGAATCGATCAGAAGAGTTCTCGATCAATACGAAAGGCGGAATCAGACGTATTGATGTTATAACAGCTAGATTTACACGTAGAATCACTTTAAATGTCGATTGTATTGATTTGACAAATATACACGAGCTGGCGACACTTCGGCAGAGCTTCGCTACCAGAATCAAAAAGTTCTCCAAAAGTTCTAAATGAATACCCAAGACCACATATATATAGGAGATGCCAGACCCCACGAACCAGTCCTCACGAGCTGGTCTAGGTCGCACGACCTGGCCAGAAAGCATGAACTTGCCAGAAAGCATGAACTTTCCAGAAAGCATGAACTTTCCAGAAAGCATGAACTTGGTCACCTCGTTAGAGGTGGCCTTGCCACTTCGTGAGGGGTGGCTGGTTCAGGTCTGTTTCCCGTTTCTCTCGTACAACGTGTCCTGGTCTATCTATTCTAGTTACATGACTCGATACAAGACGAAGTCAATAGACATATGCACTAACAAACGCCCCCTTGGATGATGACGAGTCTTCAGTGTGTCGAGTCTTCAGTCTTGATCGGTCTTCACGCTCTTTCCAAAGAATCTTTCTCTGTAAGCATCCTTATCAATCTCTCTCTTACTCTTCCAGAATCTCAACCTTACTCTTCGAACTTTCTAATTCTCTTGATCAGATCTCTTGATTCATTAAGCACTTCAGCATTAGCAGCTTCTATCTCGAACGCTATTCCAAGATCTGAATCTGGCTCTAACGTCTTGAGACTCCCCCTTTCGATAAGCTGGGATCGCAGTCTGGAATTCACTATCTGCAGGCTTTGGATTGGAAACCTGGCTCTAATCTTCAAACGCTTATGCGGAAAGTCCCCAGGAGTCGAAACCTAGTTCTTTCAAAGCTTTTTACCTGCACATACTCTACCCAAAACATAAGATTTTTTATTTATAACAATTTTAGAAACTACTTGAAACATTCTCAAATCAACATGATCTCTCATTTATGATCTCTGCTTAATCACTTGTATTCGTAACCCTCAAATTTTGATTTCAAATTAATGAACCATTTAATCATTTCAAAATCATTTGTCATTTCAAACAAACTCTCCCAACCCTTGTTGTTCATCATGTTCAGCACTTGAAATTTTGAAAATCAGCTTTCCAACATCAGTTGTCGAAAATAAGATGAAATAAAATCTTTTTGAATTTTCAAAATTTTATGCTAAAACATACTGAAAATATCTTTGAATTTTGGGAAATAAACTATATACAGACATCTTTTTGTGAGTTTGTGTAAGAGGATCATATCAGTTTATGACAAATCACTAGTATCGTTGAGCTTTAAACACTTTAAGATCTAAACGATTCACTTAGATTGTCAGTATACTGATCCACTTAAATTTTCACACAAACTTCAATTGATTCGAGATACGGATTAGTGTTTTAATGGACTTAACTTATTCGAGTGTCCCACCTCAGAATATACTCCCGTATCCAGACTCCTATATTCAGTCTTATAGGTGAATGTACACTAATGATATCTGTAAAAGGGTAATGCGAGGCCATGAGAGCTCAGGTTAGAACTTCCGTTCAGACAAAGAGATGATGGCTCGACTTTAGGTGTGTCCCGTTTGGGGATCTTTTCTTCAACAACACATGATTAGCATTTTTCAATGTTTCATCGTTTTTTATGCTGACGGTGAGCTTTATGATAAAAGCAGTGCAGAGTATTATATGAGGACTAGGCTATTGCTCCCGCAAAATCAGAAGTCCCGGTATAATACCCCAGATGTCATCACGCACAAAGACCTAGTATGTCAGAAATAGAAAGCCCTTCAAACAAGATTTCAGGGGTTACCTATATATCCAAGAGATGTTCCCCACGAGATAAGTAAGTATTTGATATTTAGGTTTATATCTCGAAAACAATCTACTAAGCGTGTAAAAACCTACTGGCATATCATCAGTGAGACCGTTTATCACATTTTAACTTTCCAATTCTTTAGCGTACTGTGATTGCCTACTGATGTACTATCATTTCCTCTTTTTCACAACAAAACTCATTTTGATTTTTCAATGTTTTTGGTTTTTAGATTTTATCATGTTTTTTGGATTTTTCAAATTTTCAAAATTTATAAATTTTTACTCCCCCTAAAATCAAAAATATGTTTCAATTTTTGATTTTCCGGGAAAATTTGAAAGTAAAAGCAATTAACTGTACAAATAAAATGACAAACTTATGTGAATTGCTTCAATTCTCCATTGACTTGGCGTAAACAATCAGAACTCCCCCTGACAACAAACTATTTTCCCATTATGATTTCAAAACACTTAAGTTTGTTTTAATCAAAATGGTTTTTCCGAAAAATTAGTTTGTTCGTCATTTCACAAACATGGGGTTTCATCACATTATTTTCAAATTACCACTTGTAAGTTCACTTTTCCTTTTCTTTAACCACTTGTATGAAAGTTAAATCAAGTTCAACTTAATGACCTTGATTAACCACTTGTAGGTTCTTATCAACAATACTACTTGTAAGTCGAAATATCACAGTTGTGAATTTCTCAAGAAAGATGCCGATTCCTACTCCCCAATTACCAACCTGGGAGTTCCGGCAAGTCAGGATTTCAAACAAAGATTGCTGACACCTAAGCCTGACCAGCCCTGGGTGCATCCGAGTTATTTTCACTCGGTGTGTAAGTTCTCCTCTTTGATTCATAGAATTCTTTTACCCCTTTGGCCCTTCCATCAACCATCTTACCAAAGATATGTTTCGCTTTGCCATTAAATGCTTTTTCGACATCAAATTCTTTCTTTTCAGAATAGAATTGATTCGAAATTTCTACTTTTCCAACTTTTTGTTTTAAATTTTCAGTCCGCAATGGTGGAAAGTTGACATCATCCATTGGCGGTACTGACTTTTCTCTTTTTAGCTCAACTTGTGGCTCCTCTGACTTTAACGAGTCAGATTCATCGCCAGAAAGTGGCTCCTTTACTTCCAAAGAAACAAATTCATCGCCAGATTTAACCTCTGATTTCTTAGCAACCCACGTTTGGTTGTTAAGATTCACTCTTCTTTTGTAAAACCTTTTAGAACACTCACCAACTTCATATGTTGAATTTTTAAACATTTTAAATTTTTTAGTTGGTGGTTCAGTTTTATCAACAACTTTTTCTTTGAGTTTAGAAGACATTCCTTGTTGTGTGTTGGTTGCCTTTGGACAGTTCCAGGCGATGTGACCAACTTCTTTGCATAGGTAACAGGTTCTTGTCTCCTTTTTCTGATTAGCTTCATTCTTCTCATGTTTTTGTTTTTCTGCAAGAAACGCTTTGTTCGATTGCTTCTAGAATGAGCTCATTTTCTCTTCTGAATGAACTTGCCCCTAAAACAAATATAGTTTTTGAAATTGCTTTTATGATTCGGTTTCTTTTGATGACCTGGACCGAAACCTTTCTTCTTGTTTAAACGTTGTTGAACTCTAGAAGTATATTTAGGTTTTGAAAATCCCATTTTATCTTTTATTTCTGAAAACTTTATTTTTATCAATTTAAAAACTATTTTAATATTTTTCAATTTTCACATTTTTAATTGGAAATTTCTCATCAGAATATAATTTATCTGAATCATTCAAAGTATATGCCACTTTGATTGGTTCATCATTCAAACTATTTTGTTTTTTCGGAATCTCTTTATTATGACTACTCTTGACCGATGAACTCGAACTGTTGACTGATGAACTCGAACTCTCAGATTCAGACTTTGACTCTGACTCCTCATCCTTATCCAACACCTGATCAACCACTTTCTTAATCAACTCGGACTCATGATCAGTGTCAGACGATGTGAATGTGATGTCATTGTTGTCTGGTAACTCATCAGTTGTTTCAGACTTTAACTTTATATTGACTGCCTTTTTGACTTGTTCCGCATTTGGTTTTCTGGGAGAATAACCTTCCCAGATCGGAGGCAGACACTTGTTATAATTTGCACTTTGTTTCTTACCAGTATCCGTATCTTCCGACTTCTTGTCTTGAAACGCTTCAAAACCTGCTACTTTCGGATAGATTCTATCAATCAAGTAATCAGAACTTGAGTAACTCATTAGCAATTGTCTGATTCTTTCATTCTCAATCTTTTCAGTCTCTAATTCTTGCTTCAACTTTGCACACTCATCAATATAGTGATTGATAGCCTTCTGCTTAGACATCATCACTGCATTCATCATTGTCAAAGCATCTTCCCTTTCTGAGTTTGTCTTTTCTAACTGGTTGACTGTTCTGTTCAACACATCATACGATTCTTTTACGTACTTAACATCGAACAACAATTTTTCTTTCATCTTGTCTAGCTCACTAAACTTCTTATCTTTCTCTTCACAATGTTTACATGGTTCCAAACATTTCAGACAAGGTTTTGTGACCTCTACAATCTTTTAAATCTCAACAATCTTCTTAACAACTTTAACTTCTTCACTCTGTTCATACTTCTCTTCCACCTGAACAACATTCTCACATTTTACCTCTTTCTTTTCTTTTGCTGCTCGTTTCTCCTTTAGTTTCTCCAATTTATCTGCAAAATAAAATTTGAAACTTTCAAGAGATAAATGAGTTTTACCAATGTTTATTTGTTTAATTTCTTCATCATCATCACTGCTATCAATTGGTGATTGATCAAAGACTGGTGTCTTTTCTGAACTATCTTCTGAAGAGACAGACTCTCCATCTTGACTTTTCTCATCATTTGCAAACACATCCATCCATTCTTTCATCAACTCTGGCTCTTGAATGATCTATGCAAATAATGCTCTAAACTTTGAGTTACTTTCAGCAGGAATATATTTGTCCCAGCTAAACCCCTCTAGCAATCTTTCATCTTCTTGATCTGGAGGCATAGTAATACAAGCTTTCTTCTTTCCATCTTCAATCGGAATAGTACGGGATGATGACGGTTGTTGAGCTACCTGATGATATATCGCTTTCCGATAATATTCATTGTTCCCGAAAGGATTCTGAGCTCCACCTGCTTCTCGGTTGGTACATTCCCTCTTGAAATGTCCTTTTTCCCTGCATCGAAAACAAGTAACTTTAGACTTATCAAAACCTAAAGTAGAAACATTAGCATCACGTAACCCATCTCTTCCGGTAATCTGCTTAAATTTCTCAGCTCTCCTCAACACGCTCGCTAAACACCACTTAATATCCATTAGCTCCATTTCCTCAGCATCAATCTGATCGTAATCCTCTTTTGTTAACATAGGATTTCCGATCCTTCCCGCAACCAAACTCTCATATGATTCTAACACGGTAACTAGTAATGCCATATGACCTTTAGCGACTTCTTCAGAGAAATTCTGACCGTTCTGAAAATGCAACGCGATGTTGCATTGTAGCACATGACCATTACCATTGTTTGAGCTTTGAAACTGATAATTTGAAGTTGAAACATTAGGATTAACACTCGGATATGAAGAAAATCCACTGTTGTTGATTGAACTTTGATTGAGTGATCCGGATGAGTTTTCTTCGCTGAAAGCGGTCTGGATCTTTGGACTAGCTTCAATATTTTGAACATTACCTTTGAAATACATCTTGATATCTTGTTGACCACTTGAATTGTTCATTCTAGCGATCTTTTGTTGTTCAAGATCTTGTCCTTCAAGTTTTTCAATGAATTGAGCAATTGACAATCTATCATACTCTCCGGTATTCTTCAAAATCATAAGATATGTACCCCATTCATTTTGAGGTAAAGCATCGGCTAATTTTTCAACCTATTCCTCTCGATCTTTATTGATATCCAACCGAGTCATTGAACGCACTAAATGACAATATCTCTCAATAAGAGTCTTTGTAGTTTCACCCGGCAAACTTGAAAACAATTCAAATTCTTTCTTTAATAATGTTTTTTTATTCTTGATCATCTCCGTACTTCCTTCGAATTTTGTGCGAAGTGCTTCCCAAATCGAACGTGCACTACCATCATGTTGAAGTAATACGAAAATGTCTTCCTTCACAGCTTGTTGTAGTAAACTAATCATCATTTTTTCTGTCTTGTACATGTCTCTCTCTTTATCCAAAAATTCAGAAATAATCTTTATAACTCCCATATCAGAACGAGGTCGAACGTACTTAGTTTCAATACAAACCCAAGACATTAGATGATTTGCTTGAACCCGATTCTCGAACCGTTCTTGCCAACTGTAATATTCTTCAATGCTCATCAACTTAGGAGGTTTCTGTAACGTTCCCGTTTCATTTTCCATGTTTACGTTCTGAGCAACTGAACTTGCAGTAGCTGAGGTAGTACTGAACGCGTTATAGAATTCGTTTTCCATGTTTCGGTATCGAAAGTTTACAATAACAGAATTTTCAAACGATCTGAGGGTTTGGAACGAGCTGGAAGCCTCACACCACATGACCTGGAAGAATTAATTCAAACGATATGGTAAACAATTCACCTCGTGCGGTCTGGTTCAAAACCAGACGACCTGGAATTCAAACCGTGCGAGCTGGGTACACTTTCAAACGACCTGGTTTAGTTCGTACGACCTGGGATTTAAACTTAAACGACCTGGTTCAGTTCGTACGACCTGGGATATAAACTCAAACAACCTGGTCCATTTATCATGCAATTTGACACTTTTCACCTCGTTTTAGCAAGATTTCAACTCGTTTGGGATATCTAAGTCCAGAACTCCATGATTTTATCAAATTTTAATCAATTTTAGGTGTAATTTGGTCCAAAATTTGTTCAAAAATGGTGTTTTACGTGTTATATGTGAAATTCAGACCATTTTAACCACAAATTCACAGTTAATTTTAAGAAAAACGTGTAGAAAGTGAGTAGAAATCAGATTTATCGGTGAAAACAAGCTGAAATGGTAAAAACTCTTCCTCCTGAGCTCTGATACCACTTGTAGGATCGGGATTTGATCAAATGAGTCGATCAGAAGAGTTCTCGATCAATACGAAAGGCGGAATCAGACGTATTGATGTTATAACAGCTAGATTTGCACGTAGAATCACTTTAAATGTCGATTGTATTGATTTGACAAAGATACACGAGCTGGCGACACTTCGGCAGAGCTTCGCTACCGGAATCCAAAAGTTCTCCAAAAGTTCTAAATGAATACCCAAGACCACATATATATAGGAGATGCCAGACCCCACGAACCAATCCTCACGAGCTGGTCCAGGTCGCACGACCTGGCCAGAAAGCATGAACTTGCCAGAAAGCATGAACTTGCTAGAAAGCATGAACTTGGTCACCTCGTGAGAGGTGGCCTAGCCACTTCGTGAGGGGTGGCTGGTTCAGGTCTGTTTTCCGTTTCTCTCGTACAACGTGTCCTGTCCTGGTCTATCTATTCTAGTTACATGACTCGATACAAGACGAAGTCAACAGACATATGCACTAACAGCCTTGACATGCGTTACGAAGCTCTAGATCAATCGGGCAGAGTAACTAATATGTAACTGGGGGTTATAATACTTACAACGAGGCAGAGCTTCGCTTTTTAGGGGTATAATACCCGAATATTTTAGCTTTAGAGATTTAGAGAGAATAGAAGACTTTTGAAAGCTTTGAAACTGAGCTCGAACTCTCAATTTATAGGCTGGAAAAATGGCGGCTCGCTACCCATGAGTGCCTGTTCTAATGTTTATGCGGGCCACGAGAGACCTAGACTAGGCTCTAGCCTTGTCTGGTCACGAGCTAGCTTCACCACGCACAGGGGACAAGTGGCATCACGAGGGTTCACCTGGTGTCAAGCTGTCGCGACCTACGACAGACTTGACTTGTCTGTGTCGAGCCCCGCGAGGAACCAAAAATATTTATTTTATTTGATTTTTACTAATATAAAGGCAATTTAAGCTCGTTCCTCGTATACGGGGTGTATTTTAGGACGTATAGGGGTGTTTTAAGGATTTTGGGAGAGTTGTTATACGTAAGACACCATAACTCTCCTTTACTCGAAACTTGAATCTCATTTCAGTTATTTTTCCATTCCTAATGTATCTAGGCATAATCTCAACCCATTTCCAACCATCAAGTCAATGTAAAACTCCGACATTCAAAATATTATTCATGGCCATATAAACACCCATTCAAGCCAAAATCAACTAGAAAGGTTATACTTGAAATTGAATCCTAAACACAATTCCATAACCAAATTCTAGATTCTCTGCATCCAATCATACCATAAATTTCACAAAAACAATCAGCAATTCAAGAATTCTAATTCTAGAGTTTGGAACTTCCTTCAACTGATTCAACCTCGATTCTAATTCGATTTGGGTAATTCTTGAGTCTAATCTAATCATTTTTCCATCATCTACAAAAGCCCTCTATCAATTATGTTGATAAAAGGCAATTGAGTATGAACTTGAAAAATCATATTCTAGGATTCATACTAATTTAGGGTTCACAATCTAGGGTTCTTAGTTCTAAACAAATTAACCAACGTGTTGACACTATAATTCATACTATTTGATGTTTTATTCTTGTTTTAATGTTAGTCATACTTGTGATAATTCATAGAATTTATTTATTGTTCTTGATAATTTAATCTTTATATATTATTTATAATATATATAGGGAGGGGCTCATGCGAGAACCACCCTTATTGTGAGAATCTTGATAACCAATGTGAACACAACCTAAAATAGCTAAAAAAACATAAAAAAAACCTAACCCCCACCCCCCCCCCCCCAAAAAAACCTAAACCCCCCACCCCCCCCCCCCCCCCAAAAAAAACCTAACCCCCCAAGCTAAATGCTAAAAAAAACCTAACCCCACCCCCCCCCCCCCCAAAACCTAAACCCCCCTCCCCCACCGCCCAAAAACCTAACCCCCCCCCCCCCAAGCTAAAATGCTAAAAACTAAACCCCAAAAAAACCTAAAAAAATCTAAAAAAATAAAAAAAAAAAAGTCTAAAATTTTTTTTTGAATTTTTTAATATTTTTTATGTTAAAATCGTTATTTTTAGAAGCAAAAAAAAAAAATTTTTTTTTTAAATTTTTTTTTTTAAATTTTGTTTTTTTTTGCTTCGAAAAGTAGCGATTTTTTTATAAAAAATTCAAAAAAAAAAATTTTGTGTGATTTTTAGCTATTTTTAGGCATTTTTTGTGTGTTCACATTGGTTCTCGCGGTTCTCACAATAAGAGGTGGTTCTCGCATGATCTTCTCCCTATATATATATATATACAAATGATGAAGGCCCTTAAGAACATTGTAGGTTTCCAGGTTACATATGACTGCCATCTGCCCGTCGTCTTCCTATCTCTACAAAACTTGTCATCCACCCTACCACACCACTTCACCCTTCTAGTTTCTACCTTCTCATCCACCCTGCCATACCACCTAATGCTTTGAATTGCTACCACCGCTACAGTCAGCATCACCTAATGCATCCGTCCCTCACCAGCACTCTTATACGAGATAACGCCATTAACGCCGGCAACACAACCACGACCAAATTCAAGGCTTTTGTCAGACAATTAGGGATCCACGGCCAGGTACGATTTGCGCAATTTAGGTTACTTTTTTCAACTTTCATTCTCGGTTACAAAGATAGTTGGGAAATTGTTTAACAAATCGTATGTTTGTTTTTTTTAACTTTGGAGTCTCAGAAGGGCATCTAGCAACAACGCTCAACACTACTCCGCTCTCAAACTTGACGCCCTCGACACAACCTAATGCGTTTAAAGACAACTTTTAATGGCTATATGACCCGTTTATTCAAACCTCTTTACTTAGAAAAGAAATTTACTTTACTTTTCTTTATTGCAAGGACATTGAATATTTTTTTATGTTGAAATGTAGAAGAGATATATTTTGTATGTTGTGCGATAATCAACATCCCACCACAACGCACGGGGAGGCGTCAACTTGGGTAACACAGTTACTAAGGTTTGTATGTGTTTGTTCGTTTACTGTTATATTTTTTATAATAAAAAAATGTGACCCACTTTCCAACCAATATCTAATCTGTTAGTGCATATGTTTGTTGACTTCGTCTTGCATCGAGTCATGTAACTAGAATAGATAGACCAGGACACGTTGTACGAGAGAAACGGGAAACAGACCTGAACCAGCCGCCACCGCTCACGAAGTGGCTAGGCCACCTCGCACGAGGTGACAAGTTCATGATTTCTGGCCAGTTCGTGCGACCTTGGCCAGCTCATGAGGTCTGGTTCATGGGGTCTGGCATTCCTATAAATAGGTGAGTCTAGGTCTTCATTTGGAACTTTGTGATTCCGGAGACGAAGTGCTGCCGAAGTGTCGAACGATCTGTAATCAGTTTCAAATCAATACAATCGACAGTTAAAGTGATTCTACGTGCAAATCTAGCTGTTATAACATCAATACGTCTGATTCCGCCTTTCGTATTGATCGAGAACTCTTCTGAACGACTCGTTTGATCGAATCCTGATCCTTCAAGTGGTATCAGAGCTCAGGAGGAAGAGTTCTTACCATTTCAGCTTGTTTTCACGGATAAAACTGATTTCTACTCATTTCTACCCACTTTTCTATACTTTTTCATCAAATTTACCGAGTTTTTACGGTTAAAATGATCCGATTTCATGATATAACACGTAAAAATGAGTTTTAATCAATCTGTGAACAGATTAAACCGTAAATCAGACTGAAAATTTGATAAAATTTGATAAAATGATGAATTTTTGGACTTAGAAGTTTCAAACAGAGTGAATTTCTGTCAAAATCGCGTGAAAAACCCTTCAGATCGTTCGAATTCTGCTCAGATCGTGTGAAATATCTCCAGATAGTGTGAGATTTTATCAGAACGTTTGAGTTTGTTGTATCAGACCGCACGAGGTTGGTCAGACCGTTTGAAATATACTCTTCAATTTTCGTACGGTGTGGTTTAAAGGTATCCAGGTCGTTTGAGTCTTCCTCTCAGCTCGCACGAACTGAATCCAGACCGCACGAGGACTCTTAACTGAACCAGGCCGTTTGGTTTTGTGAATCCAGACCGCACGAGGACAATTAAGTTTACAAGGTCGTTTGAACTTCAGACCGCACGAACTGATATCAGATCGTGTGAATTACCAGATCGTTTGAACTCAGCTCGTTTGTAAATCCAGCTCGCTTGAACATTGTGTTTTTGTATACCTTTTACATCGAAACATGGACAATGAATTTTACAATGCGTTTGCTACTGCTCCGGTCGCTCCAGTTATAGTTGCTGAAACTGTCGGTATCGAGAATGAAACGGGAACTTTCCAAAAGCCTCCAAAGCTTATGTACATTGAGGACTTTAAAGGATGGCAAGATCGTTTTGAAAACTGTGTACAAGCAAACAAGTTTGATGCATGGGTTTCTTTAGAGAAAGATTATACTTTACCGAAAGATGAACTTGGAAATGAAAAACAATTAAGTCAATTTTTACCGTATGAAGAATTAAGATACACCAGTGAAAAAATGATGATTAGCATTCTTCAACAAGCAGTAAAAGAAGATATTTTTGTTTTGCTTCAACATGAGGGAACTGCTAGATCAATCTAGAGAGCGTTGATTAAAAAGTTTAAGGGTAGTGCTGATATGATAAAAAATAAACGAGCATTACTAAAGAAATCGTTTGATATGTTTACAGCTTTTGAAGGTGAGACGACTAGGAAGATTATCGAGAGATATTGTCATCTAGTCATGGAGATGAAAAGATTGGACATCAAGAAAGAAGATGAAGAATGGGTTGATAAGCTAGCTGATGCGCTACCACAGAATGAATAGGGAACATATCTGTTGATTTTAAAGCATAACCGACAATTTGAAGATATGAATTTGAGTAGGTTTATCCAGAAGTTGAAAGAACATGAGCTATCAATTCGAAAAACTGCTACAATGAGAAGTCCAGGTGCTCAACAGGATGTTAGTCTGTACTACAGAGAAAACAAGATTGAGACTACTCCTAGTCCGAAGATTCAAAATGCGTTCACTGCTGAAAATTCTTCCGGAACAAATGCAAGCAATACAAATCAGAGCAGTGGATATTCTTCATCTTATTCAAGTTTTGAACCAAATTTCTCGACATCGAGTTCTCAACAACAAAGTTCAACAAATTTTACCAGTCAAGTATTGCAATGCAATGTTGCATTACATATTCAAAATGGTCAAAAATTTTCTCCAGATATTGCGAAGCAACACACGGCATCTCTTGTCACTGTGTTAGAGTCGTACGAAAGCTTAGTTGCTGGATGAATCGGAAATCTGATGCTTACTAAAGAGGATTATGATCAGATTAATTCTGAAGAACTTGAGTTGATGGACATCAAGTGGCGTTTAGCTAACGTTTTGAGAAGAGCAGAAAAGTTCAAACAGATCACCGGAAGGGATGATCTTCGTAAAGTTGCAACATCTCAGCTAGGCTTTGACAAATCTAAGGTTATTTGTTTTCGTTGCCGAGAAAAAGGACATTTTAAACGAGAGTGTACAAACAGAGAAACAACCGGAAGACAAGATCCTTTCGGAAACAACGATTATCATAGAAAAGCAATTTATCATCAGGTTGCTCAACAACCATATCAACAACAATCTTCACACTCACGTACTATTCCGATTGAAAAATCAATGGGTAAAGCTTGTTTTGGTCTGGTAGACCAAGAAGATGAAAGGATTCCAAGAGATTTCAATTGGGATGATTATGATCCTTCTAGACCTTCAGTTTCTAAAGCATTTGTTGCTCTAATCTTTGAAGATTCAACCTCGGAAAAAGAATCAATCAAATCTAAGAACAGTCCTAGAAGACAACCGATTTTTAAGTCTTCAGGAAGTGATGAAGACACTGTTGATGAGGAAGCGTATATTAATAAAGCTAGAAAACAATTGGATCCTTATAGTTTTGATTTGTTTTTTGCAGATAAAATAGAGATATTGAAAGAGAAAAGGGCTGCTAGACTGAAGAGAGAAATGGAAGCAAGAAGGGTTGCTGAAGAAAAGACTGAAGTTAAGATAGAAGCTGATAAGGAAAAAGTTGAAGAAACACCGATAGAGAAGGTCGAGGTTGAAGAGAATGAAGTGAAGATAGAAGTTGAGAAAGAACCGAGTGTGATTGAAAAGGTGGTGGAGAAAATAGTTGAAGTTGAAAAAATTGTTGAAGTTGAAAAGATTGTAGAGGTTGAAAAATCTTGTGCTAAGTGTTTAGAACCTTGTAAAAATTGTGCTGAAAAAAAGACAAAATATGCTGAATTAGAGAAGCTCAAAGAAAATCTGCTACACAATGTGAGAAGCATAAAGGAATCATATGATCTCCTAAGCAGCAAAGTGAACTTGTACAAAGGAGCTAGTGATGAGGATATCCAGATGAAGAATCTTCTGAAAGCAACAGTTCTTCAAAAGCAAACTGCAATCAACAAATACATTGAGATTATTGCAGAGCTGAAACAAGAATTGGCAGCAATGATGATCGAAACAGAAAGAGTGAATACTTTACTTCGAAGTTATCAAAGTTTAGAGTATGTTATTGATCGCATCTATCCTACCGTTGCAGCTCATAAGTATGCAGAAGATGAAGAAAATTCTGGTAAGAAAACTGGTTTGAATTATAACAATGTACCAAATCCAATGTGGGATGGCTATACCCCCAACACTTTGAAAAAGTGGCTGAAGCACTCAATCTGAATCTAAAATCCGAGTCTATCGATGGATTACCAAATGATATTGATGTCACCTTCACAGCGTCTGACACTGATCATGAGTCCGATTTAATTAAGAAAGTGATCGATCAGGTGTTGGAGAAAGATGAATAGTCAAAGTCAGAGTCTAAATCTGAAAATTCGATTTCATCAGACAAAAGTTCGAGTTCACCGGTCAAAAGGGTTTACAATAAAGATTTTCTGATGTCACAAAATAATTTGAATGACGAAACATTCAAAGTAGCATATACTTTGAATAATTCTGACAAATTATATTCAGATGAAGAATTTCCAATAAGAGGTGTTAAAACTGAAATGATTAACAAGGTTTTCAAATTAATAGAAATTAATATTTCTGAAATAAAAGATGTAAATCTTACTGAAAAACCAAAAAATACACTTCAAGAGTTCAACAAAGATTGAACAAGAAAAAGGGTTACAGTTCTGGTTCGGGTTATCGAAAGAAACAAAACCATAACAGTAATTTCAAAAAGAAAGGATTAGGTTTTATTCCACCCGAAAATCATAAAAATGAGAAAATTTATAAACCAAAAACTAAATTTGTTTCAGGAGCAAGTTCTGAAGAGGAGAAGGAGAAACCTTTCTGGAAACAGACAAACAAGGAGTTTCTCGCCGAAAAGCAAAAGAATATGTTGAAAAAATCTGAACCGAGAGTTGAAAGAAGAACCTGTTTCAGATGTCGAGAGGTTGGACATATTGCTTGGAATTGCTCAAAGCCCACCAACACAAAACAGGGAGTTTCTTCTAACTCTAAATTGAAAGAGAAATGTGTTGATAAAAAGGAACAAACAATAGAAAAATTTAAGGAGTTCAAAAATTTGACTTTCGAAGTTGGTGAAAGTTCGAAACATTTTTACAAAAGAAGAGCAAATCTTAACAAACATAAATGGGTGGTTAAGAAATCAGAAGTTAGTTCTGGGAATGAATCTGATTCGTCAAAGTCAGAGGAATCATCTGTTGTGCTAAATGATTAGAATTCCGTTCCAACAGTAGATGATGAAAATTTTCCACCATTGTCAAACGGAAACTTGAAATCAAAAGTTGGTAAGATTGAGATTTCAGATCAATTCTTCTCTGATAAGAAAGAATTTAATGCTGAAAAACATTTAATGGTAAAGTGCTAAATATTTTTGGTAAGATGGCTAATGGGAAGGTGAAGGGAGTAAAAGAATTTTATGAATCGAAAATTGTTAAACCAAATGATGATGGTTCACCCATGATTGATCAGGCATGGGTGAGATTCTTTAAAAAATAAAATCCTGACTTGCCGGAGCTCCCAAGTTGGTAATCGTGGAGCATGAATCGGCATCATTCTTGAAAAATGTTTTTGTGAAAAACCTACAAGTGATAGTTTTTACAATTGGATGAAAGAACAAAGTGATGAATGAATCCCCATGATGTGTGAAATCAACAAAACTAATTTTCCGGAAAAACCATTTTGATTAAAACAAACTTACGTGTTTTGAAATCATAATGGGAAAATAGTTTGTAGACAGGGGGAGTTCTGATTGTTTAAGCCAAGAGAATGGAGAATTGAAGCAATTCACATCAGTTTGTCATTTTATTTGTACAATTTATTGCTATTACTTTCAAATTTTACCGGAAAATCAAAAACTGAAACATATTTTTGATTTTAGGGGGAGTAAAAAAATTAAAATTTTGAAAATTTGAAAAATTCAAAAACATGATAAAATCTAAAAACCAAAAGCATCGAAAAATCAAAATGAGTTTTGTTGTGAAAAAGAGGAAATGAAAGTACATCAGTAGACAATCACAGTACGCTAAAGAATTGGAAAGTTAAAATGTGATAAATGGTCTCATTGATGATATGCCAGTAGGTTTTTACACGCTTAGTAGATTGTTTTTCGAGATATAAACATAAATATCAAATACTTACTTATCACGTGGGGAACATCTCTCGGATATATAGGTAACCCCTGAAATCTTGTTTGAAGGGCTTTCTATTTCTGACATACTAGGTCTTTGTGCGTGATGATATCTGGGGTATTATACCGGGACTTCTGATTTTGCGGGAGCAATAGCCTAGTCCTCGTATAATACTCTGCACTGCTTTAATCATAAAGCCCACCCTCAGCATAAAAAAATGATGAAACATTGAAAAATGTTAATCATGTGCTGTTGAAGAAAAGATCCCCAAACGGGACACACCTAAAAGTCAAGCCATCATCTCTTTGTCTGAACGGAAGTTCTAACCTGAGCTCTCATGGCCTCGCATTACCCATTTACAGATATCATTAGTGTACATTCACCTGTAAGACTGAATATAGGAGTCTGGATACGGGAGTATATTCTGAGGTGGGACACTCGAATAAGTTTAGTTTTTTTAAAAACACTAATCCATATCTCGAAACAATTGAACTTTGTGTAAAAATTTAAGTGGATCAGTATACTGACAATCTAAGTGAATCGTCTAGATCTTAAAGTGTTTAAAGCTCAACGGTACTAGTGATTTGTCATAAACTGATATGATCCTCTTACACAAACTCACAAAAAGATGTTTGTATATAGTTTATTTCCCAAAATCCAAAAAGATTTTAAGTGTGTTTTAGCATAAAATTTTGAAAATTCAAAAAGATTTTATTTCATCTTATTTTCGAAAACTGATGTTGGAAAGCTGATTTTCAAAATTCCAAGTGCTAAACATGATGAACAACAATGGGTTGGGAGAGTGTATTTGAAATGAAAAATGAAATTAAAGTTTGAGATAATATGAGAAATGTTTTAAGATAATCTTACAAGTGATGTTTTGAGGATGGTTTTACTGTTAGTTAATCAAGGTCATTAATTTGAACTTGATATAACTATTGTTGATGTTGAATGATATCTACAAGTGGTTTCTAAATTTGTTAAATTTTAAACAATTGTGAAATTATTTTTGGGTAGAGAATTGTGCAGGTTACCAGGTTCCTGATCCTGTTGCTATGGAGAGCCAGGAGATGTTCCTGAACCTGTGAAAGCTGTAGAGCCAGATCTCCGTGTCTAAGCCTGAGCAGAGTTTGAGCCAGGACACGATCTTAGAACGAGTGCTATGTCAGATTGCGATCCCGGAACAACTTAAGAGGGAGTCTGTTAGCAAAGGGGAGTTTGTTAATTGGAAGATTTCAGATTGCTGATGAGTTTAAAGAATCAAGAGATCTGATCAAGAGAGATTGAAAGATAAAGATTTAAGGATGCTTACAGAGAAAGATATTTTGGAAAAAGCGAGAAGACCGATCAAGACTGAAGACTCAATACACTGAAGACTCGTCAACATCCAAGGGGGAGTTTGCTAGTGCATATGTCTGTTGACTTCGTCTTGTATCGAGTCATGTAACTAGAATAGATAGACCAGGACACGTTGTACGAGAGAAACGGGAAACAGACCTGAACCAGCCACCCCTCATGAAGTGGCTAGGCCACCTCGCACGAGGTAACAAGTTCATGCTTTCTGGCCAGTTCGTGCGACCTGGGCCAGCTCATGAGGTCTGGCATTCCTATAAATAGGTGAGTCCAGGTCTTCATTTGGAACTTTGTGATTCCGGAGACGAAATGCTGCCGAAGTGTCGAATGATCTGTAATCCGTTTCAAATCAATACAATCAACAGTTAAAGTGATTCTACGTGCAAATCTAGCTGTTATAACATCAATACGTCTGATTCCGCCTTTCGTATTGATCGAGAACTCTTCTGAACGACTCGTTTGATCGAATCCTGATCCGTCATAATCAATGTAACAGCATCCACAAACCTTTTTAAAAAAATCCAGCAAGCACCATCAATTAAAGTAGCAACTCATGCTGCTTCGTTAAACAAACCTTAGTGAGTTCAACTGAAATGCTATAAAACTCTTACTACTACTATGTTAAAACAAGATACTGAAAGGTACATAATCCGACAGTAGAATGTGAGGGATCTGTCACGGTAATATTATATCTGGCTGGTCACAATTTTCTTTCAAAAAATAAAAAAAGAAGATGTTTCTTATTATGATTAATCGTATAGCCTCGGCGCTTACAGATCAACACACTGGCAGCCACCCGAGTGTAATGAACTTTGTTGCCATATGAAAACCGTCATTGCAACAGCCATGGCCAGGGGCATACCCACCTATATCTCAAGGTGGGCGGGCGCACCCCTTGAAAAAAATAAAATTTAGTGCTAAATTCCCGGCAAAATCCCGACCCCCCCCCCTTAAGGAAAAATCTTATGAAGTTGTAAGAAATTTACGTAAACACTGTTTTTTTAAATACAACCTAATTAACTTTTTATTTAACTAATTAACTTTCGCTTAACCCAATTAATTTTCTCTTAACCTTTAACCCAATAAACACACCAAAACTCAAGGCCAACCCAATCTAATAATCTAATTTGAACTAAAATATAATAACCCAACCCATCGCTATTTCGGCCACCAAACTCATGAAAACAGCATCTCATCACTATTTTCGGGTATGGTTCGATAATTTTTTGTTTTCTTACTAGTCCACTACATTTAAGATCAATCATAAAACACATCAAATACCTTTTTATTTTGTTTTCTATATATATCATATTTGTAACGAAACCAAAATTATGCGTGTGTATATATATAAATAGTATCTTTGTTGTAATATAAGTATACACTCACCAATATTACACACCTTCTTAATGACATGTATTAAACAATTCATTCTTCTTTGCCGTAAAGAGCTTATTAGTTTTGTGTCCATTTTTGTTGCAGGTTCTTACCAACTCATTGTGTTGGCAGCTTTACCTTCAATCTGGTAAAATTTGTATTTTTAGTATACTATTTTTTTTTTACATTCTTACTTTTTATATGCTTTTGTGTATGCACATTTTGTTTGCTTAAAAATATGTTGTCCTCGGACACGTCTGGTAAAAGGCGGAGAATAGCTACCTCTTGTGAAACAGGTGAAACTTCTAGCACACCTCCTCGCCACAGGATTTCACAACGGTTACGCTCAATCATTTCTCAAACTTCAGGGTCAATAGAGAGGCCGCTGCCAATGTATTCAGATTGTGGAGATTGCACTTATATTTGTGAACACTACAGTGCTCTTTTTTGGTTTGCTGAGAGGGTTTTACATGCTCCACATGTTCATCATCCTTGTTACAACCAGTTCTGTAAATCGGGCTCTATGAGGTTGCCTTATCCTCTTGAACCACCACCTGGGATTAAGCAACTTTTTCAAGATCCTCGATTCCTGTACAATATTAGATCATATAAAAATATATTTTATATGACCTCGTTTGGGGCAGAGGTTGACGACACTATTAATGATGGTCGTGGTCCTTACGTTTTTAAAATCTCAGGCCAAGTTTCACATTGGAACGGATCTTTGTGCCCTCCACCTAATGAGAAACCACGTTTTTTTACAAATGTACATATACGACACAGAGAATGAGATTTCACACAGACTCCGATTCTTCAATAACTCAGATCAACACAACCTTTCAGATGGTATTGTTGGCACGCTCAGCCAGATGTTAAATACCTACAAAGGGTATGCTCGCCTCTTTAAAAACGTTGGCGACATCTGCAGAACGACAGAAGGCAGCTGTTGTTCCATTCGTCTTTATAGTAACATACCCGTTAGAAGATATATTGCTCCATCTACAGATGCATTAGGTGGAATAGTATGCGGTGACGATTTCAGTGCTAGCAACTATGACATCATCATTCACTCAAAAGACGGAATGCCTCAGAGAGTTAGTAAACTTCATCAATCTTATATGCCATTACAATATCCACTTATATTTCCTTTTGGTGAGGAAGGTTGGTCTCCAAAGCTTCAATTGCGTAAGGTCGATGGTTCTAAAGATAAGAGATTGACCGTTAACATGTACAACAGTTACCAGATTCATGAGCGTGCAGGTGTTTATTCCCTCCTCTTGAATGGTGGGAGACTTTCTCAACAGTATTTAGTAGACACTTATTCGTGTATAGAACAGAATAGACTCGATTACTATGAAGCAAATCAAGATCTATTTTGTTCAGAATATATCGCTGGCATGTGTGATGCCCTTTCACGAGGTGATACGGAATCTCGTGATATAGGAAAGCGGATCTTTTTACCATCTTCGTTTACCGGTGGGCCACGTTACATGTATAAGCATTACCAAGACGCCTTAGCAATTTGCAGGGTCCATGGCAATCCACAATACTTCATTACTTTCACATGCAATGTCAGGTAGCCTGAAATTATGAGATATATGCAATGTGTTGGCTGCGTTAATTCACAAAATCTTCCTGACATCATAGCTCGGGTTTTCTAAATGAAAGTCGAAGAATTTATAAAAGAAGATAAAACATTTGGAGAAGTGGTAGCATATAAGTTCTTATTTCTCACATTCCAATTTAGTTTCTTTTCTCATCATCACCAAATGTCCCTATATTTGTTTCCTTTGCAGATTTATACACTATTGAGTTCAAAAAAGGGGATTACCGCACTGTCACACTTTAATCTGGGTCACGGCAGCCGATAGAATACGAGACGCTTCAAATGTAGATAGTTACATTGCTGCTGAATTCCCGGATCAAAATTCTGAGCCTCTTTTGTATCAGACAATTACTGAATGCATGATTCATGTCCCGTGCGGGTTGCTCAATCCTAACGCTCCTTGTATGCGTGAAGGTAAATTTTCATAGCATTTTCCAAAGTCGTTTGAGGCCACTACGCTGTTTGACAAGGATGGCTATGTTCATTACAAAAGACATGCTACCAACTATCATGTGTCGAGGAATGGCCTCCAAAGTGATTGCGGTTATGTTGTTCCATACAATAAACGTATATGTAGCCGCTTCAACGCGCACATTAATGTTGAATATTGTGGTTGGAACATGATGATTAAGTACCTCTTTAAATACATCTCTAAGGGAGCTGAGTGTATTAAGTTTGCAATTCGTAAGCATGAAACTCATTCACCATCTACATCGTCTGATGCGCCTCCTGTGGTTGATGAAATTCAAAACTTTCTAGACGGCTGGTTTATTTGCCCACATGAAGCTTCGTGGAGAATTTTGAATTTCTCAATTCATGAACGCAGTCCTTCGGTCCAAGTCTTTGTTGTTCACTTGGAGAATATGCAAAATGTTACTTTTAAGGAGAGAAACAAATTGCAATCTGTCATCAACAACCCGTCTTTTGGAAAAACGACTTTAACTGAATGGTTCTCTAATAACAACAAGGACTCTAATGGATTGGAACTTACCTATAGCGATTATCCATCTAGATACCGTTGGGACTTATCCGCTAAAGTATGGATTCATAGAGTCTAAGCAAGACTTGAAGCAATTGGACACCTTGTGTACGTACATCACACAGCTGCTGAACTTTTCTATTTGTGCCTGTTACTTTGTCATCAAAAAGGTTGCAAGTCCTACTCTGATGTACGTACCGTGTCTTCTATTACATACACAACTTTTCGAGAGGCATGTGAGGCGTTGGGTCTATTAGGAGACCACAGAGAGTGGGCTGGAGCATTCACTGAAGCATCAACGTGGGCCACATCTTCAGAGTTAAGGTCTCTTTTCTGTCATTTGCTTTTATTTTGTGAGGTCGGCAACCCTTTAGTTTTATGGCAATCAGAGTGGAAAAAGATGGCTGATGATCTACTCTTGACTCTTAACTCTACTTTGTCAAATCTGACTTCACTTGTGAACGATTTTGATTTGCAACAGCAAGTCCTATTAGAGCTTGAAAAATACTGAATTTCACCACTCCTTCTAAATCGCTTTAGGATTTCGGCCTTCCTTTACCCTCTGAGAGTGTCCTTGCAACTTTGAGAAATCGCCTTTTGTTAGAGGAAGTCAGTTATGATAGATCAGCATTGAGTCTACAACATTTGCAAATGCATTCACAGCTAAATATGGCCCAACTTCAAGTTTACAATGCATTTAGAGATCCATATGTTAATAAAACTCAGTTGTTACTGTTTGTTTACGGGCACGGTGGCACCGAGAAAACTTTTTTGTGGAATATGATCATTTCTTTTTTTAGATCCATTGGGAAGGTTGTGTTAGCAATGGCTGCATCAGGAATTGCCTCCCTTCTTTTACCATCGGGAAGAAAGGCTCATTCTCGATTCAAAATACCTATAGATCTTACAGAACAATCAACGTGTTATATCAAGAAAAAACGCAGTTGGCCGAACTTTTAAAACAGACATCATTAGTAATTTGGGATGAAGCCCCCATGAGTGATCGGCGTTGTTTTGAGTGTCTTGATAGATCATTGAAAGATGGTTTGGGAAACGTTACGGACCTCTTTGGTGGTATGTCTATACTTCTAGGAGGTGATTTTAGGCAAACTCTCCTGGTCAAACCGAAAAGTACCCGGTCTTAGATTATCAATTCAACGTTACCAAGGTCTTATCTATGGTCGTCTTTCAAAGTATACACACTAACCCAGAACATGCGTCTCAATAGGGATACTCAAAGCTCCTCTACTACTCAAACATCTGCTATGTTTGCGTCATGGTTGTTAGATATTGGAAATGGTTTGATCGGCGAACCCGATGCAGATGATCCCCTTTATACAAAAATCGTTGAAATCCTACCAGACTTTCTTATTCAACAAGAAGCAAACAGTCTTCAATCTTTAATCAACTTTGTTGATGATGATTCAATACTCAAAAATCGTGTGTCCAAAAAATGATACAACTGACGAGATCAATAACATGATTTTAAATATGACTCCTGGAGAAATCAAATCTTATACAAGTCACGACTCTATGATACCTCATATGCAAAACTCGGTAGATTCTGAAACTTTTTATCCATAGGAATATTTAAATCAGCTAAGTTTTTCTGGCATCCCTCCTCATAAATTAGACTTAAGAGTTAATACTCCTGTAATATTGCTCAGAAACATAAACCAAACACTCGGTCTATGCAATGGCACATGTTTGTTAGTATCCCAATTGTTACCAAAAGTTATAGAGGCATATATAATAACAGGCATATCAACAGGAAAACATGTGTATATACCTAGAATTAAATTTGTGCATAATAATAAAGACTTACCATTTGTTTTCACAAGACGCCAATTCCCAATAAAAGTGTGCTATGCTATGACTATAAATAAAAGCCAAGGCCAATCTCTTAAAAAAATAGGTGTTTATCTTCCACAACCCGTGTTTACTCACGGACAATTTTACGTTGCCTTCTCGCGAGCAACATCTCCAAATTCACTTAAAATTCTTATTACGTGTAATGAAGATAATACTTTGAACACTACAAAAAATGTGGTGTTTTCTGAGTTCTTGAAACAAGTAAACCACAATGAGGTCATTCTTACAAAATATTTGTTCTACATATTTTTCCTACATTTTCAAATTCTATGATAACACAATATTATATGTAACAATGCTTTTAAACAGGTGCACACAAATGCAGCATGAGAACATTCCCTCTTCAAATCTCTGATCCAGGAAGACAGGAATACCTGAACAAAAGTCAGAGTTTTAAGAATCTGCATTCCACACTCTAGATCGTACGAACCTTACTCTTCATTTCAGACCAGTGTTGTAAGTTAACTATCAATAACCACTACTACTGCTGCAAATATAAAAGTTTTAACTTATTTTTACAGGGATTTTCTATTCAGCATTTGGTTCATAAAGCTCACCAACATTTTTCAAGTCAAAAACCGCTACAAAATAGGAGACTTTTACAACAACATAGGGTATACCAACAACAACGCAACAGATTTACATCTCATCCAACCAAACACTTTATAACTAGGTATGACACATAACAACATATTAGTACATTACTATTGTGCTAGGCTGGCATGTGGTCATTGGTCCATCACAATGTTCATACTACAGCCACACGCGTAATCCATTGCTACATGTTGATGTTTTCTTAATGCTATGTGATGCTTCCTTCCTCAGTTTTCTGTACAGTCTCACTCATTTGAATATCCAGGAACGACGTGATCACTATGATGATGATAAGCATTGTAAGATCCATAATATTCTTCTACGTCTACATTGCACTCTAAAATATTCTAACATCTTTTTTTTTTTTTTTTTTGCAGATCTTATAAAATTTATTAAACTGGACCAATCAAATTGGTACGTCAAATTAAAAATCAGACTTGACATTCAAACGTAAGTGATTCAAATTAGTTTCAATACATTTCATGTGGATACAATTGTCATTTACTGTCCTCTTTTAAGATACGCTTAAGACAACTCTTCGTGCGTAGGGTACACGTGCCACGATTTGTCAGTTTCAATTAGTCGGAAAAAAAACTTTGGTCGAATCAACAGATGCAAGCAAAAAGCTTATTGTCAAAGTGGGAAGCCAACTTTTCAATAGATTATGGTAATTTTTCCTTCACTTCTTTACTTTGGAAGGTTGAGTTTTGGTACTTCGGCAGAATTGGTGTTTACTATTACTAATGCAGCAATCCTTATGCAGGGTACTTCTTTTTGGCCACATTCGTACTTACTTTACACGTGAATAATGTGGTAATTTTCACTTATCATGCTCATTTTTTTGTTAATTAGTGATTGCCTCTATAAGTTATGATGGGTACTGTCATTTGTTTTGAATAAATCAACTCAGTATGTTCGTCCAAAGAAACACAAAGTGGAATTCATGAGCGGCAATCAGGTTGAGTTTCGCCCCAGTTCGATAGGATCACACCAGAATTCCTACCACACTGCCATGGTACTTCAGTCTCTTATATTGTTCAAGCAACATAAAAAGCACATGCGCTACTTACCTCTGCTTCTATTGAAACCCTTGAAGGTGTGTGGATTAGGCCCCACATTCTTAGTTCGCTTTGTGCCCCCAATAAAGTTGCTGTAACTTTAAATGTGGCATGTATTTTATTTCTTTATTTTTTGAGTTTGAAATTATCTGATGCTTGTAGAAACTTCACCGTGAAACAAAATTGTGATAACCTTTTGTGAAGACAAGGCCATGTTGGTTTGGATATCACATTCAGTCCAAAGACATACTTGCAGTCACTTCAACATCCGTCTCCGAATACAAAGGTATGCCTAAATGAATGCAATTGTGAAACCATTTACCCTACTAGTGAATCTGCTTTCTCACATAACTAGATTAAAGCTATAACCAACATATAACCTTATTTTTTATTGTCAGGAATGCCACACCTAGAAATGACACCGACAACTACAGTGGCAATCAATCAAAGCATGGAAAGCACACTCTAATTTTGGTTGTCATTGTATAACAAAAAAATCCCAATCAGTTGCTTACATCTGAACGCTGTGTTTTTACGCCGCCGCAACGCACGGTGTGTAAAAATTCTAGTTCTATATAAATTTTGAAACACATTCTAAATCATATGGATTGTCGTTAGTATTCAGAAATCACAACGAAATCATACAAATATTATTAGGACATTTTGTCCAAAACTAGATTATACTTAATTATATATGTATCCTAAATCAGAATGAAATCATACAAGCATTATAGGGACATTTTGTCATAAACTAGATTATACATAATTATATATTTATCCTAAATATATATTCCATATACACTATATACAAAACTCTAAAATTCACATTTTATTAATTTATGTAATCCCTTTTGAGACTTTTAGACAAATTATATCCATGATATATATTTTAGGTGTATACAAATTGTTATGGCCTTAGAATATTTTTAGTTATTTTTAAAAGGCAAAATCATTTAAACATATATATTGCTTAACTAAAATTATATATTTAAGTCCATATATTTCTATTAGATAATTATGGACTAGTAGAACTTCACTTTAGTACAAAAACCAATATACACTTTATGCACATTTAAATAATCATTTTTCTATACTTATTATTTAGACTAATAGAAATATTTATTACAAAATATATATTTCATCACATCACATAAGTTTTAGTATTCATTTGATATAAATAGCTTGTTATTTTATATTTATACCAATTGTTGAAATCATACACTAAAGTTATTTTCACATACTTATAAACATTGCATTTTATGTTATTTTTAGACTTGTTTTATATATATATATATATATATATATATATATATATATATATTCTAACACGACATTATTAAACGACTTGTTTTGGTTAAACTACTATAAACGTTTTACATGCAATTTTATTCAAACTATAATATACAATATATATTTATTTTATGGTATATATATTATATTATATTATATTTAGTCGAAACCAAACAAACTATATTTATTTCACTATCTTATATAAATACAAAAATGACCTTGGGACTTGTCCCAATGGTCATGGCAATGAAGGTTAGGACTTGGTACCTTAAGGTCTCAAGTTCGAATCCGAGCCACCCCGAGTTTTCTATTACAGTGCATTTACTCCAGAGAACCTTGGTTCTTGTGGAGGGTGCAACTCCTGTCATATGGGCAGGGGCTGAAATTTTTCTCGGGGAACGCCTTAGCCAAACTCTGATGCACCAAGCGTGGGCCCGGTTAAGACAACATAGTCTTGGCTGCCGGAGTGGGGCGGAGGGGCCTGCCCGAGTTATAGGGTTAGGTGCGATCTCTATCGCCTGTTGTAGAAATATCGCCGTTCAAAAAAAATATAAATACAAATACGAGTTATTTTAATAAATTGTATTTATATACTTTTTATACTATTTAATTGTTTGACACTTATAGAATACTAGATTTAATCACTAAAACCGTGGGGTATGGTGGGGCAGGGGTTTAGAGCATGGGTTGGTTAAAATTAAAAAAAAACAAAACCTAAGATTAAAAAATACACCTATAGCCTAGCCAACAAGCCAATAAGAGACAGACACATAGGATCGCTAGCATGCCCCACGTCTTGCCTTAAAGCCCAAGGGGCCATGCCCAAACCCAAGCCCACCCGGGGTGATGACTTGGGGGTTTCTCTCCAACCCACGCCCCAACCCCCGCCCCATACCCCATATTCTAAACTCATGGACTTAGAAATCTCCAAGTCAATCAAATTCGTTTTATTCCTTTATTCATATTCGTATCATACATGCTAGGGTGATTTTTGGGAATAATCCAAACTGATACGACTTGTGCTAAGTTGTAATTGATAAGTGTTAACAATCCATTTTTTCATTTTTTATGCTTTGGGATGTATCATATATACTTATTCAAATTCTAAGTCTTTTTATACAAACTATGTGATTCCATGTATACCACCTAAAAAACACATAAAATTTTCCAAATTTTTTTCTTAAAATTCGTTATTTTTAATTTATAAAAAAATTAAATAAAAATTAAATACTAAACATGTGCATTAATACGAAAAAGCCTAAACCCTCTAACCCACCCCACACCACCACCCCCAAAAAACCTAACTCCCCCCCCCCCCTCCAAAAACCTAAAAACCTAACCCTAAAAGCTAAACTAAACCTAAACCCTAAGGCTAAATTGCATGCGCAACATATAAATATAATGCACTTGTGCAATACTATTTTTTTTTTTGAAAAAAAGTTTTTTTAATACATTAAAAATAACGATATATAAAAAAATTGTAAAAAACTGGAGTGTTTTTAGGCTTTTTGGTAGTTTTTTAGTTTTCTTATTTATATCTAGTTTTCTCATGATTCTCTCCATATATAGGGTAAGATTCGGCTACAAAGTCCAAATTTCATAAAAAGTGTAAAAAGTCATAAAACACACCTAAAACCCACTAATAATATAGTGAAGATTACTACAACACTATATTCAAACCTTGATAGTTCATAAAAACTTCAAACACATCATCGTAGAACTATTAATATAAAACGCAACATGATAATCAACATAAAGCACAACAATGATCGTCATTTCATAATCAGAGCCTTATCATCCAACACAACAGAAAACACACAGATATAATTTTTTGTAATCTTCATTATGTTATTTGTAGGTTTTTAATGTGTTTTATGGTTAACATTATGATGTTTTATGATTTTTTACATTTTTTTAGGAAATTTGGAGTTTGTAACCAACTCCAATCTTATATGTACATATAGGATTGAGATTAGGATTAAGAGAAAACTCCTACGAGTTGTGAGAACTTAGAGAACTATGTCTTCCTGTGAGAATTTTGTCCCCATTTTTTGCACACACCTATATTAAAATGTTACAAAAATAATTGTAAAAGAAAATTGAAGTGGTGTTTTCAGTTTGTTACAGTTGTTGTAAGACTGGAGGGTGTGGGGGCGCCACCCGGCCACCTCATCACCGATAGCTCCCCACTGGCGCCATCACCCACACCTTGGTTGTTAAACCGGGGCGCCATGGAGTTGCCCGCCACCATGGTAGCGCCAAGATGGAGATATTCAGGTGGGGCCCACTTGCTAAAAACCAATGAATTTTTTTTTAATTTTGTTTAATATGTGCTCCATCCACATCATGCAAATTAAAGGGGGCTCCATGGCTTAGGTGGATCCAAGGTGGCGCTGACGTGGCCTGATAAAGCCCCTAGGGGACTCCAACCACACCCTCCAGCCTAAAAAGATGTTTAGAAGCTATTCTTAAAAAAAAATCATTTTTGTTTGAATTTATTTTACCTTTTTATTGTTTTTTAAGAAGTTTTTTTTGATATTTTTATAGTTTTTGAATTTCTTTATTAAAAAGGCTTTTACATGTATTTATATGCAAAAGTTTCGAATTTAAAAAAAAATTGATTATAGCGTATTAAATGAATGGTTCCATGATTCCTTACTTTTTTGGCGTTCACAAATGTACCCTCCTCTCCGTCTTTACATATAGTCAATAATTGCTCAAACCTGTTTTTGAAGAGTGATATCTGTGATAATATTTTCTTATTTTCATACTAATAAAATTATCTTGATATGAAGTTTTTGGAAGAATGTACGATGACAATTTTAGTGGAATGAGATGTTTAGCCGACAACTATTTTTAAGTTGATAAACATCATATACCCAACCTACAACTGCCCATGGAAAGGAACTAACGCAAACGCGTCATCCTTTAGTCCATAATATTAGTTATCAATAAGAGGTGCAATAAATGGTCAATAAGATTAGTTATCAATCAGAGGTGCGATAACGAGTTGTAAACGACACGTGAAGTGACACATGAGGTGGATGATATATAGGAAAGAAGGGCACTTTAGGGTTAGTATCTATTAACTAACTAGTCTAAGATCCCGCGAGTTTCGCGGGTGGCTTAACACAAACATATAAATTAGTAAACTACAATGAGTTGAAAAAAGGAAGTAACGCAAAAATCACAAGTCATTAAAGACTTCTTTATACACCACATTTGACATTATTATTTTGCTACTACGTTTCATGAAGAAACTGCTCAAGTCAAAATCCATTACAATGGATGATAATTATAAAAAAAAAAAAAAAAAAAAAAAAACAGATGCAGGAACTCATGTTCCATTTCATTCCTTCTTTAATCAGCACGAAGTTAACAAATATATATCTAAAACCAATTTTTTTCCAGCAACCGAAATGATTAAATGCAATGAAGGGTAAAAAAAACCTTATCGAACCAATTTCATGAACAAATGAGTGCCCGGACCCCAACTTGTTGCATATCTCTAAGCTTCCAAACTGGCATATGAGAACCTTCTTCTGCCTCCGTAAGCTGCATCGCCCACAAATAATGAACTGTGTGGATAGTATCCTGCAAAACCAAATCATTGACCAACAGGGTCAAAGTCAAAGACAGTCAACCAACGAAAGCATGACCTTCTTGATACTGAAACTTGAAGCAAATTACCTTGCCTCCTTCTGTTATTTCACCAAGTCTATCTCATACATAATACACCTGTTTTGTATGAAACTGTACAGCCAAAGTTACCCCAACTCAGTACAAACTTAAGTACCTTTTTTTCCTTTTTTAATCGAATTGAAAAAATTGCGTACCCCGACAATAATTAAAGGACTGTCGCCCATCATTTTGGTCTCTCTTATGTCGACTTCAGATATATGTAATATCTGCATCATTAGAGACATTAGCAAATTCAGCCACAGTTCTTAACTTAAAATCTACTGTATTTGTTCTTTGCTTTGTGGAATATATAAGTAATTAACGACTAACCTTGTTGTCATAAAAAGTGCCCTGCATCTCACAAACTTGATATTCGGCTTTACATCTCTCAATTATTTCAGGGGAACAATATTTCTCCAGTACCTCGGTTTCTCCTCTGATGTAGGCCTTGAGGACGGATTTCACAATTTCTTGGACATCAGATACAAAGTCAGTACTAATGAAATCATTACTATGGTCTTGCCTCCTAAACACCAGCATGAAACTAAAAAACTGAGCATACGCAAACACTCTTGTAGGTTAATAATCAATCTTGAAGCTAAATAAACATCTATATTAAAGGTTTATCACATGAAAATCACATGGTCAAAGAAAGTTTAACGACTAATAGTCGAATGAAAATATTACTCTTGAATAATGACAAAACTAAGGGAACTGTATAGAAAAATCAATGATTCAATTGTACCATAATTTGTAATTGTGGCATTGTTTGTTTCACGCTTAACTGGCTTTTAAGTAGAATTGAGAAAACAATCACTCGGATAAACGACTTACACATTCCAATATAATGAACGAACTTTAGTTGAGACTAATAACATCAATAACAACTCAATATAATCTTGAATTTCTAACTCAAACACTACCAATCCTTAACTTCCTGTCAATCACATACATAATTAGATTCATTAACAACAGAAACCGAAATTAAAAAAAATACAAAGAACCAATAAATACGTAGCTGAAAACTGAAAAAAAAAAGGATATAAACTTACTATATTTGCATCATAGAACTCATAGGACTTATCCAGCACAAACAACAGTTTTTTGCAAAAGCTTCAGATAATCGATCACATCAGTTTGAAAGCCAGGTACCTGTATAGTTGAGATGATTTTCAGTTTCTATATCCTCTTCAACGAATGGTTGTCTTTGAACTCCTAAAAACACCTTCTATAGGGTCTAAAACCAATAATTATTAAAATGAATTTTTTTTTAATGCCAAAAATTATCTATTGATACCTTCAATAAAAACTTGAATATTATATAAAACTACTGCCTTTCTCTTCCCTTTTTAACATGCTTTTCTACACCAATTACATTACATAAACATAAAAGTAAGCTCTGCAGCTCAAGTGTACATTTCCAAGAATCACACCTTACTAAGCACTCCAACTCATGTTTATCTTGTCCCTAAATATCAAAAGATATCAATAATCAAATCCATTTATATGCAACAGATCAATCAAAAAAGTTGTACACAATGCATGAACATTTGTACCCCGCAACATATCCTAAATCTTTAACCTTCATGTGATTCAAGATTTTCAAGAAATACAAATTGTATAAGTTAAAAACAAACTTTTACCATTCACCTAGCTTGCATATTATTATAATATTAGAAGCTTCAAAGCGAGGCCTAGATGAGAATTAGGGTTTGGATACGGCTGAATAAGGATGAATGGTGATATTGAAACACGAACTGCGATTTCATAATCATAATCGGAAAAGCATGAAAACATTTTCTTTGTTTATTAATTCAAGATTATCCAGGTATGGAAGACAAAACATCAAAAGAAAAAAACTTCCCTTGTTGCTTGCAATCAAAAGCGAAGAGTTCTAGTGGTAGGTCCGCCTGAACTTCATCGGTACCCTCCACTTTTAGCAATTTTCTGCAAAACTGAACCATTCAAATCAATTAACTGCTCTATTTCTCGACTTCTTTCTAATCCAAGTCACCAACACCATCTACAACAAAATCAACATCATCATTTTGTTTTAAATCATTAGAGAACTTAAGTACTTTTTTTTCTTTTTTTAATCGAATTGAAAAAATTGCGTACCCCGACAATAATTAAAGGACTGTCGCCCATCATTTTGGTCTCTCTTATGTCGACTTCAGATATATGTAATATCTGCATCATTAGAGACATTAGCAAATTCAGCCACAGTTCTTAACTTAAAATCTACTGTATTTGTTCTTTGCTTTGTGGAATATATAAGTAATTAACGACTAACCTTGTTGTCATAAAAAGTGCCCTGCATCTCACAAACTTGATATTCGGCTTTACATATCTCAATTATTTCACGGGAACAATATTTCTCCAGTACCTCGGTTTCTCCTCTGATGTAGGCCTTGAGGACGGATTTCACAATTTCTTGGACATCAGATACAAAGTCAGTACTAATGAAATCATTACTATGGTCATGCCTCCTAAACACCAGCATGAAACTAAAAAACTGAGCATACGCAAACACTCTCGTAGGTTAATAATCAATCTTGAAGCTAAATAAACATCTATATTAATGGTTTATCACATGAAAATCACATGGTCAAAGAAAGTTTAACGACTAATAGTCGAATGAAAATATTACTCTTGAATAATGACAAATCTAAGGGAACTATATAGAAAAATCAATGATTCAATTGTTCCATAATTTGTAATTGTGGCATTGTTTGTTTCAAGCCTAACTGGCTTTTAAGTAGAATTGAGAAAACAATCACTCGGATAAACGACTTACACATTCCAATATAATGAATGAACTTTAGTTGAGACTAATAACATCAATAACAACTCAATATAATCTTGAATTTCTAACTCAAACCCTACCAATCCTTAACTTCCTGTCAATCACATACATAATTAGATTCATTAACAACATAAACCGAAATAAAAAAAAATACAAAGAAGCAATAAATACGTAGCCGAAAACTGAAAAAAAAAAGATATAAACTTACTATATTTGCATCATAGAACTCAAAGGACTTATCCAGCACAAACAACAGTTTTTTGCAAAAGCTTCAGATAATCGATCACATCAGTTTGAAAGCCAGGTACCTGTATAGTTGAGATGATTTTTAGTTTCTATATCCTCTTCAACAAATGGTTGTCTTTAAACACTTAAAAACACCTTCTAAAGGGTCTAAAACCAATAATTATTAAAATGAATTTTTTTTTAAAAAAGGCCAAAAATTATCTATTGATACATTCAATAAAAAGTTGAATATTATATAAAACCACTGCCTTTCTCTTCCCTTTTTAACATGCTTTTCTATACCAATTACATTACATAAACATTAAAGTAAGCTCTGCAGGTCATGTGTACATTTCCAAGAATCATACCTTACTAAGCTCTCTAACTCATGTTTATCTTGTCCCTAAATATCAAAAGATATCAATAATCAAATCCATTTATATGCAACAGATCAATCAAAAAAGTTGTACACAATGCATGAACATTTGTACCCCGCAACATATCCTAAATCTTTAACCTTCATGTGATTCAAGATTTTCAAGAAATACAAATTGTATAAGTTAAAAACAAACTTTTACCATTCACCTAGCTTGCATATTATTATAATATTAGAAGCTTCAAAGCTTCAATAAATAGATTCCTTAATGTACAAAAAAGAAATCAATACCTTAGCAGCTACTTGCTTCTTAGTTAGCCAACAACCTTAAACCTTGAGAAAATGGCCATTATCAAACTTCTGCATAGGTCATCAAAAAATAATATAACTTAAAAGACACATTTCTAATTACTTATCATGCTCATTTTGGTTGAAATCGTGAAAGAAAATTAGTGGGAATACAATATAATGTGAGTGATGATTAAATGATGCCCAACAAAAAAAATGATGCTGATTTAGTCAAGTTCTAGTCAAGATAACAAAAAAAAAAAGACAGACCTTGACAACCGGGGGTACAATCGGAGCTGATTTCAAGATCAGCATTAGCAAACACCCTAAGCGCAGCAACGACATCATCATAACAGTAGCTAGGGCATCCACATGTGACCTCCGCATACCCATCACTGCAAATCTTAAACCCATACATCTTCCTCACTTCTTCCTCGCTATACATCTCCTTCAACGCCACCACCTCTTCCGCCATCTCTCTCTTTCTCTATTCACCATAACCATACATATAACATATAATGAGAATTATTATTTCAATTTCATACAACAATTGATTGTGAAAAAGAAACTTACTCTTCAAGAAATCGAGGGCTCCGGTAACTGCAGCGTTCAACAACCGTTGGATCTTTTTCTTTCACTGAAATCAAAATTGGATAACTAAGTAGGCACAATTACAAAACACCATAAGCATATCCAAGTTTAAGTTATCCGGAGCACCTGCTATTGCCAAAAAAACATGAAAACCGCACATGCTAGAAAAAAAACATGAAAACAACTGTTGGTGTTGTAACTTTTGCCTATATATTTAAGCAAACTAATTACAAGAAAATATGAGCATAAGATACCTGTTGCGCCTCCTGTTTGACCTGCATCCCTGCATAACAGAAACGGCCATTTCATATCAGTTATTAACCAATAAACATTACTGACCGACCAATTGGAGAAGGCTTGACATATATTAAATAATGGAACTTTATAAACTCGTTGTCAATACACTTCAAAACTGATTATTAAATATATATATTTGGGAGTATTGTAGTTAGAGAAATTGCTCTTCATCAATCCAATCCAATCCAATCCAATCCAATCGTACCAAAACGTATCAACTGCGAGTCAAAGTTATTATTATGACATCAATTGCTCTCCATCAATCCAATCCAGATTACATGTATCTGCAAATTAACTCAATCCATAAATTTCACCATTAATTTTTTTTTTTCAATTTGACTCTTTATATCTTTAAATTGTTTGATTTTTTTTTCTTTTTTTAATTCCAAATCTTCTACCAATGGTGTCAATAAAGACTCTGTAATTTAACTGCAAAATAGATTATTGGTTATAATTCTTGCTATATTATCAATTCAATCAGTTTTTATCAATCATACTCGTTTAAATCTTCAACAAAACGACATAGATGTATCATCTATGCTAACTAATCTAAAATTAATAGGATCACTCAAACAGGGTAAGGGAAATAATACAAAAAAAATGCGAACTTGAATGAGGCGAGTAACAATTTGAATCAAAAGAAAAACACTAAAAAAGTCTGAAACATATCTGTTGCGATTCAGAAACCGGCGACTGATTAAGGGTTCCAACAGAAAGAGATGCAAACCCTAATGGAAGAACAAAGGAATGGTGAATATAGATCTAACAAAAAGAACTTCATAAACGAAATAAGAACACTTAAATTACCTTGAAAGAATCACGCATACAGGTGGTGGTGGCGGCGTTGATTAAGCTCGTATGAAGATTTAGGGTTTTTTTCATCGGAAGATGCTGTGATTCTCTCATGTTTAGGGCTCAATCAATTTTGAAAGATGAAGCAGATACAGAGGTTGTAGCCCGTGGAAAAACAAAACATGGGAAAGATTGAGGGTTTATAATTTGAATATAGAACTTGCAAGAGAAGGATTTCATAACTATGGAAAGATTGAAACTGATGGAGAGAATTTATGGGAGGCGGTATATGATTTGAAGGAGAATTGAGAGATGGCGCCTAAATTCCCAATTCTCTGGCCAAAGAGAATAGCCACATCAAAGTCAAATAGTCAAACATTATTTTGCTTTAGTATAAGAGATTGATAAGTAATGGCGATGTTTACCTTATCCACAAACTTTGTTTTTTATTTTTTTTTAATTTAAATAATGTCAAATGGTAATATCAAAAATACATTCATTAAAAAATAAATGAAAATAAAAATAAATAATTGAACGTCATGACGTAGTGGTAGCACTCGTTCTTCATTTTCTTCTACAAAATGACATGGGTTTCTATACGACTCAAACGGTTTAAAATTTTGCATCGCTTCCGGTGAGAAATCGGGCCGAACCGATGGAACCATATGTTGTGAAAAAAAATAGTTAGGTTGTTGCCCAAACATATAGGCCAGTGGAATAGGTTGAGTAGGAGGAGGTTGTGGCATATACCCTTCACCACCAAAAACAACACCTCGGCTTGATCTGACGCCTCTTTTACTTGAATCGGCGCCTCTTTTGCTCGAACTTGGTTCCTCGTTTGTTGAACCGACACCTTTAGATTTATTTTTAAGAATCCATTTTAGAGATTTAATATAGGGTTTTGGTAAAAGAGGATTTTTAAAGTGTGTGTTTAAATTATTTGGTTGAAAGATATATATATAGTTTAAAAAAAAAGTTTTTTTTAATGAATTTGACCGTTGAACAACAATCGAATTACTTGAAATCAACACAACTGACACGGGTTTCTCTCCTGGTTTCATCAACCCGTCCAGCCAACCCGCTAGGATGGCGACAGTGTGCTAGCACGGGTTAGACCCCGCTGGTGGCTATCCGGGCAGTGCCCGTCCCCACTAACTAGGTAAGTGTAATACTACAATATTGAGGTGCAATTTAGGAATAAAATAGAATCAGGAATAGAATAGTTAGCAGGTTAAAAATGCAAGGACAAGTATCCTTTTATATATTTTGAAACAAAATTAAATTTCTTTTATATAAATAAAGATAAAAAATTAATTTAATTTATATATTTGGGAACCTATATCTATCTATCCGGAAATGCTAGGGAGAAAACCTTTTATTTTGAGAAAACCTTGGAAGCCCATCACAAGGCCTACAATTGGCCACGTGTCCCAGCCATCTTATCTTTTTTTTTTTTTTTGCTTTTAAGGGCACATTGGTAAATTTAACTCAAAAGTTCTCTTGACCTTTTGTCTGCTATCATTTGACAACATTTATTACACACTTATCTTCCCAATGTACCTTTCCTATCTTCATTTCTCTATCTTCCTTTACCATCTTCCTTTATAATAAAGATCTCCATTAGTGTCCTGCATATCTTCCTTTACCATCTTCTCCTGCATATCATCCTTTCTCCATTAATGTCCATGGAGACAAATCCACCAACGAACGAGTTAATGTAGTCAGTTCATCTGCTCCCTAACAGGTTCATTACCAGTGACTTCCCTACTGACGAGGAATTAAATGCTCAAGGTTTGTCTCTCTATCTAACTTAACGCACTCGTATATATGTTTTTTTTTATTTGACATTTTTTAATGGAATAATCCAAATATACTGGTCAATGTTCACCCGTATCATTCGAAGCTTCTGGATACACTAACATGCCGGTTGATGGTGCTGGATCATCTCAAGTCCCTGTTAGATCACCGGATTTTCTGATCTCCAACAAGTTCATTAGCATCGATTTCCCTACTGACGAGGTTATGGATAATAATCAAGGTTTGTTTTTCTATATACATGTTACACTCGTTTTATTTTTTTTCTTTCCCAGATATGGCATAATGCAAACATATGGCATAATGTTCACATGTAGCATCCGAAGATTCTGGCTACGCTAACATGCCGAGTGCTGGTTCTGGATCATCTCAGGGCCCTTCTGTGTTTGCTGAATCATCTCGCGGGCCGTTAGATGGTTGTTTATTTTCCATGGGAGCACACTTTATACTCATATACGAGATTTCTAACCTTTCGTTTTCTCATATACCAGATTTCTAACCTTTTGTTTTCTGATGCAGGGCCAACGCATCCATGCTTCGTTTTTTATACGCCTCAGGGAATTCGATACTGGATTCCTACCGTCGCTGATAAGTTCATACCAGTGTGTGGGAAATCTTATCCGACATTTGAGGCTGTTCTATCCATGTATGAACTTTATGCGTTTGAAGCTGGTTTTTCAGTTAAAAAAGGCCAAACTAAAGTCTGGAATGGAATTCCCACACACAAGTATCTTCGCTGCTCAAAATACGGGAAACCACAACCAAATAGGACTTTTGACACACTAGATGAATCTTCTGTAAGGCCAAGGAGAACCAACTTCACATTGTGTGACTGTAAGGCAAGCATTCTAGTCTCAATCTATAATGATACATACACAGTACTGAGTTTTAATGATATTCATAATCATGAACTTGTTGAGAATTACAACCGTGATCTTAGCAAGATATCACGGAAGCTGTCATTCACCACCAAACAATTCATTCACAATATGAGTCTAAACCGTATCAGACCCATGAGAGCTTATAGATGTCTTGTAGCTTTAAAAGGGGGGCATCACAATGTCAACGGGACTCCGGTGGATTTTAAAAATTTTAGCCACCAGTTGCGAATTTTTATTGGTGAACGCGGCGCACAAGTTTTCCTTGAACGCTTGCGTGAGCGCTTTGACAACCTACCCGACTTCTATTTTGATTACACGGTTTCAAATGGAAAGCTGTCTTCTGTATTCTGGGCTGATGAAATTTCAAAGCTAAACTACAAAGCTTTTGGTGATGTCCTCGCCTTCGACGCGACTTACAGCACTAACAAGTGAGTTTCCCCTTAACATGTGTTAGGCCTGATATCAAAGTATACAAACCTAACCAAAAAAGTGTTACATTTTGTTAACTTCAAATCCATTTTTATTCATAGGTACAAGATGGTTTTTGTGCCATTCATGGGTGTGGATCATCATTTCCAATGTGTTACATTTGGTGCGGGTTTGATATCAACCGAGTCCATTGAATCTTATGTGTGGTTGATTAAGGCTTTCTTGAAGGCACACGGTACTCAACCAACTCTCGTGTTGAGTAATCAAGACCTATCTATGCTTCAAGTTGTTCCTCTGGTCTTTACCAAATCACGCCACCGGCTATGCATGTGGCATATAATGAAAAAACTACCCTCCAAGGTTAGGTTAAATCGTTAGCCTTTAACATGTGTTATTCAAAATCGTAGACTTATATGTCTTTTTCAACTGTTTAATCTAACATGTGTTAGTAACTCTTAAAATTTACCAGATCTCTTCGGACCTTCTTGATAACACTAATGTTCGGGCATGCCTTCACCGGTTGGTTTAGAATGTTTATATCAAACCAGAAACGTTTGAGTCCCGCTGGTATGACCTCCTAGAAACATTTGGCCTACAAGACCACACTTGGTTGAACGACATGTACAACATCAAACATCTTTGGGTACCAGCCTACTTCAGGGAACTGCCAATGTGTTGCTTGATGAAGACCACTTCACGCTGCAAAAGCTCGAACGCTGCCTTCAAGGTCAACTCAACAAGTGCAAACACCCTTGTACAATTTATGATGTGCTTTGAAAATAGGGTAGACAGCCAACGCTATCGGCAACGCGTATCGGAGTACAAAACCTCATCCACGGTTTTCAAGGGCACTACTGATTTAGCGATAGAACAGCACGCGTTCGCCATATACACAAACGTTGTTTTCATGCAAGTTCAAAAGGAGATAATTAAAGGGAAGTTTTTATGCTACATCACAAACCAAACCGAGTCCAGCAATACCACTCTTTTGCTAGACGTCACTCATTTGGAAAAAAGGAACAACATCACAAACGTCTACCAGGTAACACATGTTAGGCAAGTTCATTATTACCACTCCACTAACATACGTTAGATATAAATGCCTTTTTGCTCCTTCTGTCCCCAACAGGTTACATATAACACTGTAGTACACTCTGCCAGTTGCTCATGCAGGAATTTCACACGTATCGGATATCTGTGTCGCCATGTCTTTTGCGTATATCGATTGAAAATGTTGCAAAGATACCACCCCAATACATAAACGATAGGTGGCGCCGAGATGCCCTCCCAAAAGAGGTTTTTTCACTTTCCAGCCGATACAGCGTCAACACACACGCACCGTCCGTTATGCGGAATGAAATCCTCGACCTCGTTACTGAATGCATTGATGTGGCCAGAACCGATGAGGATTCATTGTCAAAATTGGTTGCCCAACTCCGGGATCTCAAGATCAATGTGCTTTCCAAGCAACCATTGGGTACAACTCAAAATGAAACAAGCGAGTGTGAAATGGAAGAAATAGTTGGTCAACCAATCAACATTCCAGTCGAAGTTGCTAATCCAGATGTTGTACGCAATAAGAGATGTGGTACACATACTCGCATTTCCGGACCTGGTGAGAAGGCAAAGACAAAACCACCAAAACGTCCAAAGCAGCTTCGTCTATGCAAGCGATGTGGCCTGTATGTCGACGACCAGGACTCACGCAACTGCGTTAAGGTGGCCGCAATGAAAGCAGCAAAGGCAGCTGCTGAACAACAAAGGCAGACCGCCACCGGTGCCTCCCCCTCTAATTAAAATCTTTCTTTTCGTTTACTACTCCTATGTAATGGGAGACTCTCTTCATTTTGGCCTTCTTACACACATGTAACTGTCTTTTAACATCCTCCTGCTTTTTCTGTTACGTGTGTAAGAAGGTGGAACTATTTTTATCCCATTTATCATTTCTAGACTTGTAAAAACTTTATGGCCTTCGGCACTTTGTGTTTGTAGGCCACCTTTTGTGGACCTCTGTTTGCTATTAACTTGTTTTTCTTATTATCTTATGCATGGATAATTGTGGTTTTGGTTTATATTTTACAACAACATTACAACAGATGCTTAACACACGTTAGCCCCCGTACTTGGGGTTTTTTTAACTGTAAATAACCAGTACACAACAAAAGGGGTTAACCAAACCTATAGCTTATATATAAAATCACATCAGGTTAGAGAATTAAACTTCACAACTAGCCAACTTAACCACACATACTACTACTAGGTTACAACCGCAGATAAAACAACGGATCGGCTATCGAGCCGTCACATCAACACATCCCCACCAAAAAAAGAACAAAAAAACGACGTTAATATGTCGTCTACAAACATAGCGTCAACAGGTTAACACAACTATAACCACTTACGACATCCTAACTACCCCGTCTTATCCTCCATCTCTACGAAGCTTTTCATCATGGTGTTTCAACATCTTCATCATGAAAGTACAGAGGAGACGGGCTACGCTCACTCTCCCATGGGTCATGGTAACACCAGACTCTGATTGTTTCGGGTGAGTATGGACACAACGGGCAACCACATAATTCATGGTCTGGATCCGTCAGCAACCTAACCAGCTCCTCTGGTAGCCCCTTCAAAAATTCAGCTTCTGGTAAAACGTGTTCCGTACGGCGACTGCTAACATCAGCTACATTGTTTGTTCCGCTTTCTGAAGCATCGACACCACCTGGGCCTCCAGTTTTCACGTCCTAGCGCTTCTTGTGAAACACTTTTCTTTCGTAGCGCACCCCGTACCGACCTTCACATGCTTCCTTCCCCTTTTGCTTCAGCTTCTCCATGCCTGGTGGTGTAGCCGTGACCTTATTTTTATAAGTGTCCATCACATTAGCACACTTTGGAACCACTAAAAGTTTTTGGTTTATTGAAGTATTACAGAATATGACTTGGTTCTTCATTACACTACTTATAGAGATATATCATGGATACATTTAATATAGTTGTTGTGACTTGACTTTGATGTGACCATAAGGAGCAAAAAAGCAAAGTTTCCTTTCCAATAAAGTTGTTTTCTAGCCACCAACCCCTATGTTACTAGACTTCTGCCACCTACTTTCCCCAACTTCCAAGAATCCTACTACATTTATAATAGTGGGCCCCTTGACAACAGGAAGGAGCATTTTCATTTTCTTAAATATTACACCTGCCAATATATAATTTAAAACATTATCAACTACATCAATAACATTCAAACACATGCAAGATTTGTATGTTGTCAATATTCTTCAGAGTATAAAATTACCAAGTTAATAAACATCAGTTTTACACAGACGGCTTTTACACAGAGAGTCTATCCCCAAAAGAGCTGGTACACTTAACGCAACACCTATCCCACAATAAGTTTAAAGCAACATCAACAAAACAAAATACATGCTACACCCAAAACAAAGTCTACATATACATATAATAGGTGTCCCCAAAAGAGCTGGCACACTTAACGCAACACCTATCCCACAGTAAATACCATTCACCCCCTAACACACGTTACTCTAACCGGCAACCCTGCTGGATTTTAGGAAGCAACACATTCACCTCCGAACATAACATGTGCGCAGCATACCTTTTTCTCAACTTCCGCACCTCGGCCATCTTCTTCGGCCCACTCATGCTGAACCCACAATTAAAACTTTTGTTTTTCCCCATGTAGCACTCCATGTGCCGCATTAAGAAGACACCACAATCAGTTGTGTTTCCTGTCGTCGCCCAACTAACCGGCATACGCTGTATGTTGCAGTCGTCAATGTCATCGGCTCGCGGATTCCCAACCTCACGAAGGTATTGCACAAACATATCTTTCTGCATATACAGATACAAGCCATGCTCAAGTAAATAACACATCTTGAATACAATCACACTTACGGTACAACATGGGTCATTTTAATAACTTACAAACTTATACGGGGTGTCCTTGTGGAGGTAGTATACACTGTCTTTTATCGGCTGAGCTTGTCTGACTTTGTCATTATCAACAACATAAATTCTGGGGTCCCGTAACTCAAACACTAGCAAGTAAAAATGTTTTTGCTCCAAGATCGGGAACAAAATAATGTCGTGGTTTCTCAAATCAGGAACCTTTTCAGCGCTGTTAACCGCACCTTTTATACCAACCCAAAACTTGTGCATCTGCGCCTCGACTCCACCTTCCTCAGTTGTTAACATCCACGGAAACTTTCACAAAAGAGAAATTAATAAGGATAACCACTCACCACACCCTAACTACTTTTCCACAAAAAAATCAATCTACACAAATCATGTCTATATACAAAAGACTCACCACAACTTTAGTACCAAAGAATAGCCTACTGTAAGCCCCCCTTGATTTGCGTTTCTCTTGGAAGTTTAGCACCTCCGCCCAACAGTCGATAATACCATCCGACACCTCCTTGCCAATGTTTAAACTCTTGAACATAGCCCGAGACGCATCTACATGGGCAGGGCTTCGAAACAGCAACTCCATGGTTTCATATGTACAGATAAAAACTTAACTTCCACATCTTAACACACGTTACTATAATTTAACTCATTTTTTAACAATATCCCCCGCACTTACACAGCCATGTGTATCGGGCTATCTACATCATCAACTGACGACGCACCCTGTTCATTCCTGCGGAAAAAATAAAAAAATAACCAATTAACTAGATCCATTGGGTTCATGGTTTACACGCTATTATACAACAATAAACCCCGTAGTAGTTCTACTTACTTGTTTGCCTCCATTTCCCGCTTCCTACGACAATGCCCATTTAGCAAGTGCATCGAGGATTCATTAGCGTATATGTAATCCCACAGATTCGCATCCTTCTTAGTGATTGGTTGTCCCATGTCAACAGACCTTATATAGTAAGGTGATCTATTTGGTTCCGCTGCCACTTTCTCTCTAAAAGGGAGCTTCCTTTTTTGGGCCCCCAATTCAGCTAACATACGTACACGGTGTGCTAGCGACAAATTGTCCTCCACCTCATTCGCATCACCACCAAATAAGTCCAGCCCAGCTTGCCTGTCACGGTCCTCGACCCGGTTTGACCCGTTTCAGGAGCCGCGGGACAGAAATACTGCGGTATTTAATTAATTGAGTTTGACAGCGGAAGTTTTTCATCAGGATCTTTTAAAATATAAATATTTCCCGATTATTTTATTTCACAACGCGGGATAAAACCCGGTAATTTACAATAGTTTGATTTCACGAAGAAATCTTTTATTTTTACAAAACATGTTTCTTTATTTTTATACTGAGCCACTTCCTTGAGCTTCTAGTGCTATATGGCACTTTTCCTGATTCATAACAGGTTACCTGAAACATGTTTGAAAAAGGTTTTGTCAGCGGGAAATACTGAGTGAATCATTCTATTTTGCATAATGATGCATAGTTATTAATTACAGCATAAGAGCGATTACAATGGCTTCTATCTTATTTTTATCTGGCATCCTGTCACAATGGTGACATGTCACAATGGTGACGATGGTCATACCACTATTTAGATCAATGAACCTAAATAGTGACGATTATCCCTGTAGGTCAATGAACCTAACAGTGATTATCCCAAGTAGGTCAATGAACCTAACTGGGAGAAAATTAGTAATGTGCACAATACCCCACTAACCAGTAATTCAAGATATCCACGACTTAGTCCCTGTAATTATAACCTTGAAAATAATTTGGAGTATTGTAAAATAGTTGATAAAAAGAGAATGACTCACAAACTGTGAGAAAAGAAGAATGACTCACAAACTGTGAGAAAAGGAGAATGACTCACATTGCAGATTTATACGGGCAGAGTTTGGCCTACTGATTTAGCCTTTTATCCTAAATTTAATAACAAGCACACAATTTGGGGTCAGTAATCAATCCAGCATTTACGATAACTCACGAGATCAAATTCTCACAACGAACGACAAAGTGCAATACTTCATCCATCGAATTAACGATGATCCGTCGAATTAACAACGAACGACAAAGTATAATACTTTATCCATCGAATTAACGATGATCCGTCAAATTAATGACGAACGATAAAGTATAACCCTAATGTGGGCGGCACTTAAACATTCATTGGATATATTGATCAATCGGACAATGAATCGTAATAGCGATTGTGCTAATACCCTAATTGCAGCATCAATTAGGGACCTGTGTGTGTTAATTGGAGTATTTCTACGATATCTCAGCGTAGAATTGGAATTTTAACGTCGTTTCAACTCCCAGAATCAAGTCCCAAGCTCCTGTATTTATAGGTGAATTTTGTCCCTTAGGCGGCCCGCGTGAGTTTTAAGCTAACTTGAGGCAGCCCGCGTAAGAACTATTTTTTTAGCATAGGGTTGCCACGTGTGGGACTAGCTCAGCTGAGTCGACGGTTTCTGAAAATTCCTTTCTGCCTACGTTTTATATGGATAATCGTTAATAGGGTTTAACCCCCCCCCCCCTGAGTTTTAGGGGCCCTAATCCTGATTCTGAAAATTATGAAAATTTTAGGGTTTGTTCAGAATCACTTGGGTGTCTCAATTAGGGTTTCCTATTGGTCAAATTAATTTAATAATTATGACTTTTGATGAGAGTTGTTACATTCTCCCCAACTTAATAAAAATCTCGTCCTCGAGATTTACTGGAATAATTGATACATTCTCTTCCTTTTGGATTCCAGTTCCCAAGTATATTAGGATCCTGTCTTTGAATCCTACTTTACTTAAACTAACATTATTTGTTTACCTTTATATCTTGGAAAGGTACTACCAAAGATTCATCTTATAGACATTTCTTGAGATTAGATATATGAAATATATCATGTATTCCAACTAACCTTCCTGGTAGTTGTAAACTATAAGTAACTGTTCCAATACGTTGAATTACTGGAAATGATCCTAAGTACTTTAGTCTTAGCTTTCCTTTCTTACCGAATCTAACAATTCCTTTCCAAGGAGATACTTCCAATTATATTTTGTCTCCAACTCGAACTCCAACGGCTTTTATCTATTATCTGCATAATCCTTATGACTATCTCTTGCCGTTTTTAGCTTTTCCTTTGTGATACTAAATATCACAGTCGTAGTCACTTAGGATTTTCATTTGCCTCAAATTCTTTTTGTCCAACTATATATCTCAAATTCTTGTAACCCGTCTAGATAGTATACTTACTTCTATACAGATAATTTATCCAAATCTTAAGGGCAAAAATTATGGCTCTAAATTCATACTTTTCCAATTGCCTTGAGGCATACGCAATTACCTTTTTGCGTTGCATATATCCAAATCATAACTTTGAAGCATTACCTTATACTTCAAAATCTTTAATTCCTTCTGGTAAGGCTAGGATTTATGTTTTAATATCCTAAAAGCTTCTTCTTGTTTAGATCTCTAATCAAACTTAACTGTTTTACAGGTTAACTTAGTTAATGGTATAGCTATCTTGGAAAAATCCTTAATAAACTGTCTATAATACTAAACCTACAAAATTCCTAATTTCCATTGCTGATTGCAAAATCTTCCATTTGGTAATTACTGCTATCTTAGCAAGATCTAAGTGAATACCTTCATGATTCACCATATGACCTAAAATTGCACTTCTAGCAGCCAAAATTCATTCTTCGAAAATTTGGCGTAAAGCTTTTCTTTTCTTAACAAAATTAAGAGTACCTGCCAGTACTGTCAATGTTCTTTCCTACTTTTGTAATAAATAAGTATATTATCTATGAAGACAATTATCAATTTATCCAAATAGAGTTTACAGACCCTATTTATCATGTCCATGAATGCTGCAGGTGCATTCTTTAATTCGAATGGCATGATTGTAAACTCGTAATGACCATACCTAGTTCTGAAAATAGTCTTAGGTACCTCTTCCTCTGATACTTTTAATTGATAATATCCGTAACATATGTCGATCTTAGAAAAATATCTATTTCCCTGGAATTGATCGAATAGATCATTAATTCTAAGTAATGAGTATTGATTCTTAATTATAACCTTATTCAATTTCCTATAATCAATACACATCCTTATCGAACCATACTTTTTCTTAACAACCAATATTGTGCTAACCGATAAGGTTCCCTGGCTTATCGGTAAAATTCCTGGAATTGATAAATCCTAAATTCTATCTTCATATCTGGTGGTAATCCAGGTAAATCTTCTGGAAATACATCTGGTTATTCTGAAACTACAGAAATTTCCTTAAATTATGTATCTTTAGTATTAATGATTACTAAAATCATATATACTATTCCTTGCTTTCGTTCATAATTAGCAATTTCCATTACTGATATGAACTTCATAGGCTTACATGGTTTATCTCCTGTAATCATAATTACTTCTCCGATGGTTGATTGAATTTCTAAGAAATTCTGATCACAGATAATGATCACAACATCGAATTCAACTAAATTCATAGATAATAGGATTGCAGAAAACTTATAACTTATTTCTATGTTCTGCATAACCTTATTAATTTTAACTAATTTCACATCTGCCGTTTCTATGTAGAAACTTATCTAATGCTGGTTAACGGTAAGTTAAGAGTTTGGCAGAGTAAAGTATTTATAAAACTTTGGTTTGCACCAGAGTCAAATAATACTTTTATGTAAACGTTGTAAGCTAAGAACATACCGGCTATCACATCTGGAATCATTTCGGCTTCATGAGTAGTCAGCTGAAAGGCTCTCGCATTCCTTTTTGCTCCTTCTGCTGGTTTGGCTTGATTGTCAAATGGTTTATTCAGTTTTGGACAATCTGGCCTAAGATGTCCAGTTTCTCCACAGTTGTAGCAAACTGAAAATTTCTTCCTCCTACAATCTTCTCCTTGATGCCCTGGAATCTTGCAAAAATTGCAATATCCTTTGCATCTTCCAAAATGCTTCCTTTTGCAGAAATTGCAAAATGGACTAGTAGAAGATTGCCCATTCCCTCCTTTCTTGAAATGGTTATGGTTACCCGAACTGAATTCTTGGGTAATCTTTTGGGCTACTTCCTTCCTTCTATTTTCTTCTCTTGTCCGTACTAGCTCGTCAGTCATAGTATTGGCTAATTCTACTGCATCATCAATCGTGCGAGGTTTCGCAGCTTTGACAATATTACGGATCTCGGAAATTAATCCCCAAATATAACGAGAAATAAGTACCGGTTCTGGCGAAGCCAGGGTTGGTACCACTCGAGCATATTCGAAGAATGTCGTAGTATACCCTCGACAATCTACATCCACCATCCGATGAGTTAAAAACTTATTTGTCATTTGTTCTTTTTCATACTCGGGACAGAATTTTCTTTCTACAAGACTCTTAAATTCTTCCCAGTTCATAGCATACGCCATCCTTCTTCCTTTTGCCTGTAACATCGTATTCCACCATTCTAGCGCTACTTCTTTGAAAAGATTTGATGCATACATGACCTGATCATCCTGAGCACATTTACTTATGGCAATTACTGCCTCGGTTTTCTCTAACCAACGCAGTGCCGCAGTCGCTCCTTCATTGCCAGCAAACTCAGTGGGTTTACAAGCAAGAAATTCTTTGTAAGTGCAACCAGGCGTTGCAACTTTCCTTTTCTTAGGGAGCGGAGCTTGCCGTGGTTCATTATCATGATTAACATAATTACTACCTCCATTTACGCTATTACTGAAATTATTTTCAGAAATGCGTTTGCTAGGAACAATTTGTTGAGGTTCAATTGGATTTTTAACAGCAGCAATGATTGCTGGAATAGCATTAGCTATCCCTTGAGCAACTATTCCTGGAATAGCGTTGGCTATCCCTTGAGCAACGATATTTTCTATATCTTGCCTAGTCACATATTGATCCCCTGGTTGTTGCTTAGATTGATTAACCTCATTAACTGGTTCATTATTAGCGTTTTCCATCTGATATCTAATTTATAGATAAATAATTAGTATAAAGGAAATAATTCAATGTCACAATTTAGTTGCACATAATCACATAAACGAATATACCAACAAAATTGTAACTTTTCTAATATTTCATTATATCATGCTTCTATATACACCGGTTTTATTATTTAATTTACACATACCGATTTTACTATTATAATTACACAACCATATTTCATAATTCCCTATCCTTTATCAGATGATGTTCTTGTAACGGCGTTTCTTCTCATCGTATTTCCAGGAGATCTGTCCCAAAATCTCTTGGATCCTATTCCCAGCATCCATTTTGTCAAAATGATAGAGTTCAGTCCTATTCTCGTTACTTATTTTTAAATTTGGTAAAGGTTCTGGATTGAACTTAGGAAAAAGCCTATAGGGATGGTTTTGTAACAGTATTTCATTAGTCACCCATTCGTCTATATTCCAGTGGATTGAAGGGTTTGGAATAGCTGGTTCTAAGTTCATAAAATTATTTTTATTAACAGACTCAATAGTATCATCGGTTGCCATTATAAAATCTAGTTATTCTTGAGATGGTAATCCCTCCATTTGCCTAGAACTTTCCCCAATTTCCATTTTCTTAGGCTTAGGTTTCTCGAGAGGTAAAGCATTGAATTCTATAGGTTCTTCTATATCTGGTATATACCTATTGAAATCTCTGGAAACTTCTATTCTTACTGGATAGAGATTTAAATTCTGAAGGGCTTCCGACAATTCACTCATGCTATTTAACAAAATACACATAATTACTAAGTCATAATAAAATTTTTTATAGAACAACTTTTTAAATAGTATTTCATACTACCAAACCAATTGAAAATTAAAACATACTAGATTTCATTTGTAATTTATTTATAAATTTTCTAGACTGTAGATAATAAAAATACTAAACTTTAAATCAGAATATTTAAAGATTTATATTTACTATTACAGTAGTTAACATATAAAAATCTATATACTAAATAAGTATGATGACTTAATTTATATATATTAACTAGTCATTATCATGGTGGATATTGGTTAGTGTTGTCTTGTTTAAGCATAGGTGATCAGTCCATGCCTAATTAAGGCTAGGCTATCCAATATCTGCCTTTGATAATAACCCTAGTATTTAAAAATAATCTTAATACTACTACTATTAATATATTTATTATTAATAATAAAATTATTAATAATAAATAACTAAACAATAATTTTAAATAAGAGTATACCTCAAACATAAAAATATAATTTCTTTACCGCAATATAGTAATACTATATTTATAAATTAGGTAATTCCATATATAATCAAGTAAATTTATATATAAAGTTTTTCGATTAACGCTGATAGAGCAATAATTATTACAATATTGTTAACATATAAAAATCTGCCCATACTATTCAAAATTAGTCAAATAATTAAAACATATAATCACAAAATAGCAATTAATAAAAATTATTAAGTATTTTCCAAATACTTAATTGGCTTAAATCAGTGGCTCGATAAGTCGCTCTGATACCACCTTTTTCTGTCACGGCCCCCGACCCGGTTTGACCCGTTTCAGGAGCCGCGGGACAGAAATACTGCGGTATTTAATTAATTGAGTTTGACAGCGGAAGTTTTTCATCAGGATCTTTTAAAATATAAATATTTCCCGATTATTTTATTTCACAACGCGGGATAAAACCCGGTAATTTACAATAGTTTGATTTCACGAAGAAATCTTTTATTTTTACAAAACATGTTTCTTTATTTTTATACTGAGCCACTTCCTTGAGCTTCTAGTGCTATATGGCACTTTTCCTGATTCATAACAGGTTACCTGAAACATGTTTGAAAAAGGTTTTGTCAGCGGGAAATACTGAGTGAATCATTCTATTTTGCATAATGATGCATAGTTATTAATTACAGCATAAGAGCGATTACAATGGCTTCTATCTTATTTTTATCTGGCATCCTGTCACAATGGTGACATGTCACAATGGTGACGATGGTCATACCACTATTTAGATCAATGAACCTAAATAGTGACGATTATCCCTGTAGGTCAATGAACCTAACAGTGATTATCCCAAGTAGGTCAATGAACCTAACTGGGAGAAAATTAGTAATGTGCACAATACCCCACTAACCAGTAATTCAAGATATCCACGACTTAGTCCCTGTAATTATAACCTTGAAAATAATTTGGAGTATTGTAAAATAGTTGATAAAAAGAGAATGACTCACAAACTGTGAGAAAAGAAGAATGACTCACAAACTGTGAGAAAAGGAGAATGACTCACAAACTGTGAGAAAAGGAGAATGACTCACATTGCAGATTTATACGGGCAGAGTTTGGCCTACTGATTTAGCCTTTTATCCTAAATTTAATAACAAGCACACAATTTGGGGTCAGTAATCAATCCAGCATTTACGATAACTCACGAGATCAAATTCTCACAACGAACGACAAAGTGCAATACTTCATCCATCGAATTAACGATGATCCGTCGAATTAACAACGAACGACAAAGTATAATACTTTATCCATCGAATTAACGATGATCCGTCAAATTAATGACGAACGATAAAGTATAACCCTAATGTGGGCGGCACTTAAACATTCATTGGATATATTGATCAATCGGACAATGAATCGTAATAGCGATTGTGCTAATACCCTAATTGCAGCATCAATTAGGGACCTGTGTGTGTTAATTGGAGTATTTCTACGATATCTCAGCGTAGAATTGGAATTTTAACGTCGTTTCAACTCCCAGAATCAAGTCCCAAGCTCCTGTATTTATAGGTGAATTTTGTCCCTTAGGCGGCCCGCGTGAGTTTTAAGCTAACTTGAGGCGGCCCGCGTAAGAACTATTTTTTTAGCATAGGGTTGCCACGTGTGGGACTAGCTCAGCTGAGTCGACGGTTTCTGAAAATTCCTTTCTGCCTACGTTTTATATGGATAATCGTTAATAGGGTTTAACCCCCCCCCCCCCCTGAGTTTTAGGGGCCCTAATCCTGATTCTGAAAATTATGAAAATTTTAGGGTTTGTTCAGAATCACTTGGGTGTCTCAATTAGGGTTTCCTATTGGTCAAATTAATTTAATAATTATGACTTTTGATGAGAGTTGTTACATTGCCCCTTGTGAATTGCAATTGCGGGGTCATATGAGCTAACCGGTTCTGCCAGTATAACCATACTCAAGTTTGGGGTAGTCTCCACATCGCCTAAACACATATAAAAAAATAATTCACGTTACTCTGTAACCAATATAACACTTTCACAGTAAAGGAAAATAGTAAAGCTTAGCGGAACATTCGGGCGCTGTTTCTGTCCCAGCCATCTCATCCACCTTTGCACTTGTGCAACCTACATGTTCGATGCAAATAAGTATATTTAAATGACTCCCACTAAACCAGCAATCCTAATCATTTTAATGCTCCTACGTACCGGTTTGCTGTGACTCATCAAATTCACCACCAATTTGTGTCATTCCAAGACTCCAATTAGGCTCATCGAAACTACGTTCATCAATAAACGTATCGCCTCCGTCCACTGTTTGTATGATTAACACATGTTAACCCACTAAATGTTCCTAATAGGGAACTATTTAACACATGTTAGCGAATGAAAAGCTTTACCGTTACAATCCGGCTGCCACTCCTCTTCCGCCGCTTTGCCTTTACCATCCATAACCACCACCCCAGCTTTATCGAAAGCATCTCCTTCCACAGAGCCAACCATCACGCCACCACACTCTTCCTTATTTACGACAGTTGAATCTACAACGTCATGTTCAGTCTTACTATTTGAAGCTGCATAAAACATTCTTATCACATCTCATGCATAGGTTACTATTTGAAGCTACATAAAAAGTTTACCGTTACAATCACGGTGACACTTCTCTACAGCCGCCTTGCCTTTGCCATCCAAAACCACATGTTCATCCTTATCGATAACATCACCTTCCACAGACGCAAACACGACGCCACCACATTCTTCCTTACTTGCAACACTTGCATCCGCAACGTCATGCCCAGTCTTACTATTTGAAGCTGCATAAACATTCTCGAATAAATTAGACATGGCTAAACATGGTGCGTTTAGAGTTTTTACGACCCTACAAATAAAATGGTTTCTGAAGATTACCTTCATTGTCATTCCCTTCAACCTGGTTAGTAAGCTTAACATCCATCTCAGCAATTTTGGCTACCTCTTCAGCACAGCTGATGTATTGTAAAATACATCTTTATTCGCGTCTAGGTTTGTTCGGTTTTAGTTTGTTTTAGTGTCGGTTTTAGATAGAATGTACATACTTTTGATTGTCTTGTGTTTTCCAGGTTTTTTTGCAGCAAAAGGAACAGATACGAGATAAAATCTGGACAGGAGAAAGTTTGGCACGGAAATCGAGGAGCTCGGGAGTAAAACGAAGCGAAAAAATGCGGTTCTGGAGGTTCCAGGCGGCCCGCATTAACTTACAACACATTTGCAAGCGGGCCGCATCTACTAAACATATGTCTCCGGATAATAGTTAGCGGGCGGGCCGCGTATACTTACACCAAACTTCAAGCGGGCCGCGAGAAGACCTTATGTCGGCGCAGAATCGTGATCAGCAAGCAGATTAGGGTTTTATTGTTATATAATGATCATTATCGATAACAGCCGGGGGGAACATCACAATTACGAATTTTAGACATCTTTGGACGATCATAGAGGCTGATTAGAGGCGTTTTGAAGGTTTAGTACTGCTGGGAATCATCAGAGAGCGTTAAGGAGCATACGGGATTGAAGTTAACGGGTTACACAATCTTGTTTCTTCGCTTCTTGTTTGTTTTACTTGTTTAATGATGAATTCTATTATTACTTGGATTATGAACCTGTTTTGGATTATGTATAGCGGCTAAATCTTTATTACTACCTAGACATGGATGATTGATTGCGTATGTGTTTTGATTATTATTGGATTTTGGAAGCTATGGATTGTTTATAAATTGTAAACGGTTTGTTCTATCGGTTAGATGTGTTTGCGTGCTTGATGATATTTAATTGTTGATTATTGCTTCGCATGAATCTTGGTGACGGTCTTTATCACATAATAGAGTCGTGCTAGGTTTTAGATTTTGGTGACTGTCTATATCACGTAATAAATCTTGAATCTTTAGGGTTAAATCGGCCGATAAACCTTAGAAGTAATAGTTGATAATTTTATAAAATCAAGTGTTCTACTAATCATCAATAGCTGTAAGGTGCGAGATTATTGCTAGGTCTAAGTGATTAAACCGCAAGGTGGGTCCTTCTTAGGAAGTTAACCTTTTGGCTACTGTCTAGCAAGTCTAGCTGAAAAAACAAACCTATCCTAGGTTTAGGTCTCGTAAGGGAGTGAGCCTTGTAGGATACTTTTATAAACCCCATTAGATGTCTTGTAAGGGAGTCTAAAATCGGTAGTTTAACAACCTTTAGGGGATCTTAGCGTGCTCTTGAGAGGGGTCCTTAGATTTCCCGATAGGTGAGAATTTCAAGATCCCGGTTCCATAGCAGACAACTTCCAATTATAATCATAACTAAAAGCAATCAGGATTCCTGTCTAGGTAGTCCCTTCATCATCCTTGAGTTCAGCTTTCGTGTGAGTTCGTGTCTAGTTCGTCTGGTCTAGTTAGTATTCATTATTTGCATTCTTAGGATTTTTAGAACCCCCCCCCCCCCCATTAATAAACATTTAGTTAAGTCGTGTCAGTCTAAGTCTAGATAGAGTCGTTATCGTGATCAGTAGAGTCTCTTGGGTTCGATACTCGGACTTCCTTAGGCTATACTTCATCGATCGGTACACTTGCCGGTCGTGTGGTTTAGGGTTTAGAGAGTCTTAGTTTTATAAATTTAAAACTTAGAGAGTCTAGATTTAGAGTTAATTTAGTTGTTTTAGTTGACCCATTTTCAGCACATCAAGTTTTTGGCGCCGTTGCCGGGGATCGTACCCGGGTCACCCGCGTGACAGGCGGGAATACTTACCACTATACTACAACGACTAAGATTTTCGACTAACATGGTGGCGTCTGATATTCGGGATCCTTTGTATAGGTTTATACATAAGATTTTAGCGGCTACACTGATTGGCCGACACGAGGGAGATAACAAGGTAAACCGCCACAGTTTGTTCTGTTTGATGTGTATGGTGGAGCATAGGCCAGCGAATTTGGCAAGCGTGTTAGCGTGGTCGTTTGTGAGACCAAAGAAAGGAGGAAAGGATTCTAGGTTGTTTGGGGGACCGTATGTTACGAAATTAGCTGAGAGGTTAGAGGTATTTGCGGATTTCCCTGCTGAGAGTATGCGATTAGGGCCAGCTCCCACATTCATGGAGCTGGGTAGTTTACAGCAGGCGGGTATTGTGACATATGATGACCCGCCAGTATGGTCTGAGGTTTTGCCAGCGCCACCCTCACCAGATCCGGCCGCCGAAGAGGCAACACATACTACGATTCCTCAGCGATACCAGGTGCCACGACAGAGGCGTCAGTTGCCGGCACGACAGTATCCCATTATTGAGCCAAGGCCTGATCCGTTGACTCTGGAGAGTGTGTATGATAGAGTTGAGCAGGTTAGGCAGGAGGTGAGGGAGGTTAGACAGGAGGTTAGACAGGATGTTGAGCAGGTTAGGAAAGAGATGAGGGCTGGTATTCAGGCTATTCTTGCTCACTTACAGTTACCACTGCCATCATCGTGGCAGCCATTGGAGTTGGATGTGGATGAGGAGTAGATGCGAGTGTGAGGATACGCAGCAGTGCTTATGGAGTTTATATCTTTTGTTTTTATTTTATGCTGTTTTTATCCTCATATTTTGGTCTGTATTAATATGATATATTGGTTGGTAGGGTTTGGGGTTGGTTGATGGATGTTACGCTGATTCTATGATGTATATATTATTTTGCGTTATGTTTGATTTTTAGGTCGGCTGTTTGTGCCGCTTCCGTTCGCATGTCCGAGTTAGTACAGTTTGCTGAGCGCGTTTTGGATTGGAGGGCATATGTGGTATCGACTGGCATACTGACAGTCTCACATATTTATTCAGCTAAGTCGTTCCACTTGTATACTTTGTATTTCTTTTATTTCTTTTCTTATTTTTGATTTTTAGGTTTTAGGAGTCGTGTTTTCATCCTTGCATTAGGGACAATGCAATGTTTAAGTGTGGGGATGGGATCATTTAGTGTCTAGTTAGTAGGGTCTTGAGTCATAAAATTTTGAAAAAAAAAATTGAAAAAAAAATCGAAAAAATTGAAAAAAAAAAAAGTTTGATGCGAGTCCCGGTCCTTTAGCACATAGAAAACAAGAGCCTTTTCAAAACGTCGGTTAAAAAAACGGTTTAATTGTCGAATTTACGAGTTGGAAAGCACATGTTTCTTTAAGTTGCGGGATAGTAGGTTGATTGAATCGGTTTTTGGGAGTAAAAGGTTTTGGGATGCCTAGGATAGTGGATGGAGCCGAAAGTAAATTGATTGTGCATTGTCGATATCGGTAGCCTTTATTTACCACATGATAGTGAGATTTGAGCCTTTATATGTGTCATATTTATTTGTTCACTACTTTCGTTTCATGTGTGTTTACCGACTTGTTGCATTACTTTAGAACTTGTGCGTTTTGATACAGTTTGAGACCTTCGGTTAGGATTTGGCATGGATATGATAGAGGCATTAGGATCACCTTGTTTATGTAGCCTTTGTGTTTGACCCGTTTCATCACTACCCTTAGATACCACTTTGAGCCTAGCCATTCATTTGTTACCCGTTTGTGATTTGATAACCGGATCGTGTTACGTGATTATAATATTTGTGAAGAAAGAAAAAAAAAAATTGAAATAAAAATTTCGAAAAAGAAAAAAAAAAGCAAAAGATGAGAAAAAGAAAAAAAAAGGAAATAAAGTTGTAGGTCAAAATGACCAATATGGTAGTATTTTGTTTCGTGCATATTCGGTCCGGTTTTTCGTATGTTTACGTGTTTAGCCATATATTCCCAAAATGAAAAAAAAAAAAAAAAAAACCCTACCTTTAGCCCTTACCTACCCATTGAAGTCCTTTTGATCCATGTCGAGTTTTAACAATTAGGTGGAAATCTGATTGACGTACAAGCTTATAATAGTATGCTTCATAGTTCGGTTTTGAGAGTTCACCCAAAATTACATAATATTAGCCGAGGGATGAGTGACATTGTGAGGGGTGTTGACAGTGCATAGTTGATTGCTTGAAGGTAAGAAAGACTTGATTAGGTAGGCCCGTTTTCATTTAAATATTATGATTCGTCAACCTTTTGAACGATGTAAGTCTTGCGAAACCGCTGTGCTTGATGATTTCGTAGTTCGCGTTATAACTTGTTCGAGACTTACGTTATTGTTAAGTGTTTAAGTGGACATGTTGCTTAGGATTTTGCTTAGGGACAAGCAAAAGATTAATTGTGGGGATATTTGATGTATTGAAATACATCTTTATTCGCGTCTAGGTTTGTTCGGTTTTAGTTTGTTTTAGTGTCGGTTTTAGATAGAATGTACATACTTTTGATTGTCTTGTGTTTTCCAGTTTTTTTTGCAGCAAAAGGAACAGATACGAGATAAAATCTGGACAGGAGAAAGTTTGGCACGGAAATCGAGGAGCTCGGGAGTAAAACGAAGCGAAAAAATGCGGTTTTGGAGGTTCCAGGCGGCCCGCATTAACTTACAACACATTTGCAAGCGGGCCGCATCTACTAAACATATGTCTCCGGATAATAGTTGGCGGGCGGGCCGCGTATACTTACACCAAACTTCAAGCGGGCCGCGAGAAGAACTTATGTCGGCGCAGAATCATGATCAGCAAGCAGATTAGGGTTTTATTGTTATATAATGATCATTATCGATAACAGCCGGGGGGAACATCACAATTATGAATTTTAGACATCTTTGGACGATCATAGAGGCTGATTAGAGGCGTTTTGAAGGTTTAGTACTGCTGGGAATCATCAGAGAGCGTTAAGGAGCATACGGGATTGAAGTTAACGGGTTACACAATCTTGTTTCTTCGCTTCTTGTTTGTTTTACTTGTTTAATGATGAATTCTATTATTACTTGGATTATGAACCTGTTTTGGATTATGTATAGCGGCTAAATCTTTATTACTACCTAGACATGGATGATTGATTGCGTATGTGTTTTGATTATTATTGGATTTTGGAAGCTATGGATTGTTTATAAATTGTAAACGGTTTGTTCTATCGGTTAGATGTGTTTGCGTGCTTGATGATATTTAATTGTTGATTATTGCTTCGCATGAATCTTGGTGACGGTCTTTATCACATAATAGAGTCGTGCTAGGTTTTAGATTTTGGTGACTGTCTATATCACGTAATAAATCTTGAATCTTTAGGGTTAAATCGGCCGATAAACCTTAGAAGTAATAGTTGATAATTTTATAAAATCAAGTGTTCTACTAATCATCAATAGCTGTAAGGTGCGAGATTATTGCTAGGTCTAAGTGATTAAACCGCAAGGTGGGTCCTTCTTAGGAAGTTAACCTTTTGGCTGCTGTCTAGCAAGTCTAGCTGAAAAAACAAACCTATCCTAGGTTTAGGTCTCGTAAGGGAGTGAGCCTTGTAGGATACTTTTATAAACCCCATTAGATGTCTTGTAAGGGAGTCTAAAACCGGTAGTTTAACAACCTTTAGGGGATCTTAGTGTGCTCTTGAGAGGGGTCCTTAGATTTCCCGATAGGTGAGAATTTCAAGATCCCGGTTCCATAGCAGACAACTTCCAATTATAATCATAACTAAAAGCAATCAGGATTCCTGTCTAGGTAGTCCCTTCATCATCCTTGAGTTCAGCTTTCGTGTGAGTTCGTGTCTAGTTCGTCTGGTCTAGTTAGTATTCGTTATTTGCATTCTTAGGATTTTTAGAAACCCCCCCCCCCCCAATTAATAAACATTTAGTTAAGTCGTGTCAGTCTAAGTCTAGATAGAGTCGTTATCGTGATCAGTAGAGTCTCTTGGGTTCGATACTCGGACTTCCTTAGGCTATACTTCATCGATCGGTACACTTGCCGGTCGTGTGGTTTAGGGTTTAGAGAGTCTTAGTTTTATAAATTTAAAACTTAGAGAGTCTAGATTTAGGGTTAATTTAGTTGTTTTAGTTGACCCATTTTCAGCACATCAACAGCTAAACCCCGGTTCAGAAATCTTATCCTTCTTTGCGTCAGTCGCTTCTAAATTGGTGATCTACTGATCATCGTCCTTCTCATCCACATTATTGACAGGTGGAGGTACATGTTGGGCTGCCTCCACACTATATGCATCTTGACCAACCAACTGCATGCCAGAGCCACCGGCAACTATCAAAGCAACATGACACATGTTAAAACAGAATAAACTATTAAAGCACACTATAAAAAACAAATAATCTGAAATGGTACGGAGCACTACCAGGTACACCCTGGACCGCTGCTGCTTTAAAACGCAGTATCGCACGCATTAAACCCAACGGCTTATGGACTTGTTCAACATCACTTTTATCCCCGCTCCATTGTCCTTCAATATGTTCCGCCCCACCTATACTACAGTCACCTCCAGTTGAATTACCAGGCTCATGAACAATCTTATCACCGTTGACGCCTTCAATTGCTTCGTCCCCAACTTCACTACACCCCCTTTACTTTCGTCGTGTTGCTTCTCAGTCTCGTTGCACCCTATAACATCACATTAATATTAAATGTGTTCAGACACGTACGCATATTACAGGGACATAAACTTTTTCGAGCAATAAACAACGCGTCACCATCAATGTGTACTTATGTTTTCTTCCTAGGATGCCATCTATACACTTAACTGTAAACGTACAATGAAACTGGTAACACATGTAACACTTTACCTGTTTCGTTACCACCATCCGTGTTTGGCCCATCAAATTTTATATTTGTCTTACGCCTTTTTGGGGTCACACAGCTTACTTCTTTTTCAGGAACATCCTTTAAGTTCTTCAGTCGAGGAGATCTCCTCACCTGCAACGACTTCCCACCATCTTGCAGCGTTTTAGCATACTCTTTTCCATCATCAGGTACGCTTGATTGCCCCGCAACATCAGCTGCAACCACAACAGATGTTAAACAATACGATCGGTAACACATTAACATGTGTTACAGTATACATTTCAGACCCGTACGCATATTACAGGGACATAAACTTTCTCGAGCAATAAACAACGCGTCACCATCAATGTGTACTTATGTTTTCTTCCTAGGCTGCCATCTATACATTTAACTGTAAACGTACACTGAAACTGGTAACACATGTAACACTTTACCTGTTTCGTTACCACCATCCGTGTTTGGCCCATCAAACTTTAAATTTGTCTTACGCCTTTTTGGGGTCACACAGCCTTCTTCTTTCTCAGGAACATCCTTTAAGTTCTCCATTCGAGCAGATATCCTCACCTGTAACGACTTCCCACCATCTTGCATCGTTTCAACATACTCTTTTCCATCATCAGGTACGCTTGATTGCCCCGCAACATCAGCTGCAACCACAACAGATGTTAATCAATACGATCGGTAACACATTAACATGTGTTACAGTATACATTTCAGAAAGATACTTAATCTTCGCACCTTCCAGGGCATCAAAGTCTATGGATGAAGATCATACTTCTTTTAATCTCTTTTTACTGATCCTTTAGTTAAGACGATTAAGTGACTTCCTGTACAAACTAGCTATTGGCGAACCATCCGAGCATTCGTCATCCACGCCATTCCCTACGAAAACGTTGCACATTAGTAAATGCCGGCCACATTAATAAACTCAATATTACAAAGAATAACAGTGACTAACCAGCGTTCTCTCCCTCGTTAATGTGACTACTTTCATCATTTTTCAAATCTTCCAACATCTCATTGATACGGTGCGACGATAAATCTACCGCTTTATCGTGATCTGTACTTGCATAGGCTTTCTGTTCAAACAAACTTTCATACATTGCCTTCAACGTTTGTACTTCCTCGTCATCAGGGCTCTCCACACACATAGATTCTAACATACCCTCTATTTTGATTTTGTTCTTGTTTGTCACATTAATTAGCTGTCGTACCATCAACAGCCTCTCCTGTTTCAAAAAAATTTTCAACAGTTACATACCAAAATTATATACTAATTGTAAAAAAACACATGTTAGTGCATATAACTATACCTCCTTACTTGCCAAGTGTTCCACGTTATAGTTACTTGGAAGTGTTAACCCTTTAAACCGTCCCAGACCAAACCCACCAGCAAGTATCCCCAGCCTCTCTCTCTCTCGCAATCTCTTCAAGTTCCAGAAAGCTAAAGGACACACCGCCTTGTCAACCTTCATCCCTGTGCACTCAATGCAATCAACGTACAACAGCTACAAGAAACAACGATTAGTTCAGTCCGAAAACAAGCCAATATATTAACACATGTTACTTCTCCCAAATAAATAAATATCACTTACTATTAGAATCGTGAGAGGCCCAACGAAGATGCTGTGTGGGTCAAGCCGATCCCAGGTATCTTTGCAAGTTTTCAACTTATCTACCACCAGGTCATACCAGTCTACCTTTGCAAAATCCATTTCGTCATCCAGATACTCTAAGATTTCTTCCCGTAAACAACTTTGTTTATGACAGTCAACCAGCACTGCCACAAAACACATTACAAAATCCATACGGAAATCAAAACTGTCTTCGCCATCTGACTCATCAATCATTTTCACCATCTTTGTTGGAGGTACATGTACACCCGGGTATCTAGCCCTCCAATCCGCAATGGCATCAACAAAGATGGGCAGCTTATCAATCAAACTAAACTTTTTCCCACCGGTCGGAATCCCTAATAACTGATGTATCACTTTCCTGTTTACCTTGATATTACCAGCAGGCGTACATATCACCATCTTATTGGGATTAAAATTGTCGACAACAAAATAAGCTAACTTAGCTGGTAACCCATCAACGCTGAAAGTAAGTAAACGACCAAAGCCCATTTCCCTGACCGCCTCACGTTGTTGGTCTGTCAATGCTCGTACATACTTATAAAATTGTAGTGGTGCGGATCTCATCCTTATTCCCGGAAATTCATCCTTCTTGGCTCGCTTACGGGCTTTGGGAACTTTTGCCTGTTCGCTACCAGTTTCCTTTTGCTTCCGTGCTTCACCTTTCACACTCTCCTCTGAAACTTTCTTCTTCCCTGTCCGTAACGTTCTCCCGCTTGATGTAGCTGTTACATCTGCCCTACGTACTGGTATAATGTAACAACTCTCATCAAAAGTCATAATTATTAAATTAATTTGACCAATAGGAAACCTTAATTGAGACACCCAAGTGATTCTGTGCAAACCCTAAAATTTTCAGAACAATCAGAATCAGGATCAGGGCCCCTAAAACTCAGGGGGGGTATTTCCTAGTTACGATTATCCACTTAAAACGTAGGCAGAAAGGAATTTACGAAAACCGTCGACTCAGCTGAGCTAGTCCCACACGTGGCAAACCTATACATAAAAATAGTTCTTACGCGGGCCGCCTCAAGTTAGCTTAGATCTCACGCGGGCCGCCTAAGGGACAAAATTCGGCTATAAATACAGGAGTTTGGGACTTGATTCTGGGAGTTGAAACGACGAAGAAATTCCAATTCTACGCTGAGTTATGCTCTGTATACTCCAATTAACACACACAGGTCCCTAATTGATGCCGCAATCAGGGTATTAGCACAATCGCTGCTACGATTCATTGTCCGATCGATCAATATATCCAATGAATGTTTAAGTGCCGCCCACATTAGGGTTATACTTTATCGTTCGTCATTAATTTGACGGATCATCGTTAATTCGATGGATAAAGTATTATATTTTGTCGTTCGTTGTTAATTCGACGTATCATCGTTAATTCGATGGATGAAGTATTGCACTTTGTCGTTCGTTGTGAGAATTTGATCTCGTGAGTTATCGTAAATGCTGGATTGATTACTAACCCCAAATTGTGTGCTTGTTATTGAAATTAGGATAAAAGGCTAATCAGTAGGCTAGGCTCTGCCCGTATAAATCTGCAATGTGAGTCATTCTTCCTTTCTCACAGTTTGTGAGTCATTCTTCTTTTCTCACAGTTTGTGAGTCATTCTTCTTTTCTCACAGTTTGTGAGTCATTCTCATTTTCTCACAGTTTGTGAGTCATTCTCTTTTTATCAAATATTTTACAATACCTCAAATTATTTTCAAGGTTATAATTACAGGGACTAAGTCGTGGATATCTTGAATTACTAGTTAGTGGGGTATTGTGCACATTACTAATTGTCTCCCAGTTAGGTTCATTGACCTACTCGGGATAATCACTGTTAGGTTCATTGACCTACAGGGATAATCATCACTATTTAGGTTCATTGATCTAAATAGTGGTATGACCATCGTCACCATTGTGACTTGTCACCATTGTGACAGAATGCCAGATAAAAAATAAGATAGAAGCCATTGTAATCGCTCTTATGCTGTAATTAATAACTATGCATCATTATGCAAAATAGAATGATTCACTCAGTATTTCCCGCTGACAAAACCTTTTTCAAACATGTTTCAGGTGATCACATATGATCTAGGAAAAGTGCCATATAGCACTACAAGCTCAAGGAAGTGGCTCAGTATAAAATAAAGAAACATGTTTTATGAAAATAAAAAGATTTCTTTGTGAAATCAAACTATTGTAAATTACCGGGTTTATCCCGAGTTGTGAAATAAAATAATCGGGAAATATTTACATTTTAAAAGATCCTGATGAAAACTTCCGCTGTCAAACTCAATTAAATAAATACCGCAGTATTTCTGTCCCGCGGCTCCTGAAACGGGTCAAACCGGGTCGGGGGCCGTGACAGAAAAAGGTGGTATCAGAGCCACTTATCGAGCCACTGATTTAAGCCAATTAAGTATTTGGAAAATACTTAATAATTTTTATTAATTGCTATTTTGTGATTATATGTTTTAATTATTTGACTAATTTTGAATAGTATGGGCAGATTTTTATATGTTAACAATATTGTAATATTTATTGCTCTATCATCGTTAATCGAAAAACATTATATATAAATTTACTTGATTATATATGGAATTACCTGATTTACAAATATAGTATTACTATATTGCGGTAAAGAAATTATATTTTTATGTTTGAAGTATACTCTTATTTAAAATTATTGTTTAGTTATTTATTATTAATAATTTTATTATTATTATTTATTATTAATAATTTTATTATTAATAATAATATATTAATAGTAGTAGTATTAAGATTATTTTTAAATACTAGGGTTATTATCAAAGGCAGATATTGGATAGCCTAGCCTTAGTTAGGCATGGACTGATCACCTATGCTTAAAAAAGGCAGCACTAACCAATATCCACCATGATAATGACTAGTTAATATATATAAATTAAGTCATCATACTTATTTAGTATATAGATTTTTATATATTAACTACTGTAATAGTAAATATAAATCTTTAAATATTCTGATTTAAAGTTTAGTATTTTTATTATCTACAGTCTAGAAAATTTATAAATAAATTACAAATAAAACCTAGTATGTTTTAATTTTTAGTTGTTTTGGTAGTATGAAATACTATTTAACAAGTTGTTCTATAAAATTTTGTTATGACTTAGTAATTGTGTGTATGTTGCTAAACAGCATGAGTGATCTGTCGGAAGCCCTTCAGAATTTAAATCTCTATCCAGTAAGAATAGAAGTTTCCAGAGATTTCAATAAGTATATACCAGATATAGAAGGACCTATAGAATTCAATGCTTTACCTCTTGAGAAACCTAAGCCTAAGAAAATGGAAATTGGGGAAAGTTTTAGGCAAATGGAGGGATTACCATCTCAAGAAGAACTAGATTTTATAATGGCAACCGATGATACTATTGAGCCTGTTAATGAAAATAATTTTATGAACTTAGAACCATCTATTCCAAACTCTTTTAATCACTGGAATATAGACGAATGGTTGGATAATGAAATACTGTTACAAAACCATCCCTATAGGCTTTTTCCTAAGTACAATTCAGAACCTTTACCAAATTTACCAATAAGTAACGAGAATATGACTGAACTTCGTCATTTTGACAAAATGGATGCTTGGAATAGGATCCAAGAAATTTTGGGACAGATCTCCTGGAAATACGATGAGAAGGAACGCCGTTACTAGAACATCACCTGACAAAGGATAGGGGATTATAAAATATGGTTGTGTAATCATAATCGTAAAATCGGTATGTGTAAAATAAATAATAAAACGGGTGTATATAGAAGTAAGATATAAGGAAATTTTAGAAAGTTACAAATTTTGTTTGTATATTCGTTTACGTGATTACGTGCAATTAAATTGTGATATTGGATTATTACTTTTATAATAATTATTTATCTATAAATTAGATATCAGATGGAAAACGCTAATAATGAACCAGTTAATGAGGGTAATCAATCTGAGCACCAACCAGGGGACCAATATGTGACTAGGCAAGATATAGAAAATATCGTTGCTCAAAAGATAGCCAATGCTATTCCAGGAATAGTTGCTCAAGGGATAGCCAATGCTATTCCAGCAATCATTGCTGCTGTTAAAAATCCAATTGAACCTCAACAAATTGTTCCTAGCAAACGCATTTCTGAAAATAATTTCAGTAATAGCGTAAATGGAGGCAATAATCATGTTAATCATGATAATGAACCACGGCAAGCTCCGCTCCCTAAGAAAAGGAAAGTTGCAACGCCTGGTTGCACTTACAAAGAATTTCTTGCTTGTAAACCCACTGAGTTTGCAGGCAATGAAGGAGCGACTGCAGCACTGCGTTGGTTAGAGAAAACCGAGGCAGTAATTGCCATAAGTAAATGTGCTCAGGATGATCAAGTCATGTATGCGTCAAATCTTTTCAAAGAAGTAGCGCTAGAATGGTGGAATACGGTGTTACAATCAAAAGGAAGAAGGATGGCGTATGCTATGAACTGGGAAGAATTTAAGAGTCTTGTAGAAAGAAAATTCTGTCCCGAATATGAAAAAGATCAAATGGCAAATAAGTTTCTAACCCACCGGATGGTGGATGTAGATTGTCGAGGGTATACTACGACATTCTTCGAATATGCTAGAGTGGTACCAACCCTGGCTTCGCCAGAGCCGGTACTTATTTCTCGTTATATTTGGGGATTAATTTCCGAGATCCGTAATATTGTCAAAGCTGCGAAACCTCGTACGATTGATGATGCAGTAGAATTAGCCAATACTATGACTGACGAGCTAGTACGGACAAGAGAAGAAAATAGAAGGAAGGAAGTAGCCCAAAAGATTACCCAAGAATTCAGTTCGGGTAACCATAACCATTTCAAGAAAGGAGGGAATGGGCAATCTTCTACTAGTCCATTTTGCAATTTTTGCAAAAGGAAGCATTTTGGAAGATGCAAAGGATATTGCAATTTTTGCAAAATTCCAGGGCATCAAGAAGAAGACTGTAGGAGGAAGAAATTTTCAGTTTGCTACAACTGTAGAGAAACTGGACATCTTAGGCCAGATTGTCCAAAACTGAATAAACCATTTAACAATCAAGCCAAACCAGCAGAAGGAACAAAAAGGAATGCGAGAGCCTTTCAGCTGACTACTCATGAAGCCGAGATGATTCCAGATGTGATAGCCGGTATGTTCTTAAGCTTACAACGTTTACACAACAGTATTATTTGACTCTGGTACAAACCAAAGTTTTATAAATACTTTACTCTGCCAAACTCTTAACTTACCGTTAACCAGCATTAGATAAATTTCTATATTAGAAACGGCAGATGGGAATTCAGTTAAAATAAATAAGGTTATGCAGAACATAGAAATAAGTTCTAAGTTTTCTGCAATTCTATTATTTATGAAATTAGTTGAATTCGATGTTGTGATCATTATCTGTGATCAGAATTTCTTAGAAATTCAATCAACCATCGGAGAAGTAATTATGATTACAGGAGATAAACCATGTAAGCCTATGAAGTTCATATCAGTAATGGAAATTGCTAATTATGAACGAAAGCAAGGAATAGTATATATGATTTTAGTAATCATTAATACTAAAGATACAGAATTTAAGGAAATTTCTGTAGTTTCAGAATAACCAGATGTATTTCCAGAAGATTTACCTGGATTACCACCAGATATGAAGATAGAATTTAGGATTTAACAATTCCAGGAATTTTACCGATAAGCCAGGGAACCTTATCGGTTAGCACAATATTGGTTGTTAAGAAAAAGTATGGTTCGATAAGAATGTGTATTGATTATAGGAAATTGAATAAGGTTATAATTAAGAATCAATACTCATTACTTAGAATTAATGATCTATTCGATCAATTCCAGGGAAATAGATATTTTTCTAAGATCGACATATGTTACAAGTATCAGAGGAAGATGTACCTAAGACTATTTTCAGAACTAGGTATGGTCAATACTAGTTTACAGTCCTGCCTTTCGAATTAAAGAATGCACCTGCAGCATTCATGGACATGATAAATAGGGTCTGTAAACCATATTTGGATAAATTGGTAATTGTCTTCAAAATGACGATATACTTATTTATTCAAAAAATCAGGAAGAATATTGTCAGCAATTGCATGCACTCTTAATTTTGTTAAGAAAAGAAAAGCTTTACGCCAAATTTTCGAAGAATGAATTTTGGCTGCTAGAAGTGCAATTTTAGGTCATATGGTGAATCATGAAGGTATTCACGTAGATTTTGCTAAGATAACAGTAATTATCAAATGGAAGATTCTGCAAACCGCAATGGAAATTAAGAATTTTGTAGGTTTAGTATTATAGACAGTTTATTAAGGAATTTTCAAAATAGCTATACCATTAACTAAGTTAACCTGTAAAACAGTTAAGTTTGATTAGAGATCTAAACAAGAAGAAGCTTTTAGGATATTAAAACATAAATCCTAGCCTTACCAGAAGGAACAGAAGATTTTAAAGTATATGGTGAAGTTTCAAAGCTAGAATTTGGAAGTATGTTAATGCAATGCAAAAAGGTAATTGCATATACATCAAGACAATTGAAAAAGGAACGAAGGAACTATACCACTCATGAGTTATAATTAGGAACCATAATTTTGCCTTAAGATTTGGAGACATTATCTGTATGGAAGTAAGGGTACTATCTATATGGATGATAAGAATTTAAGATATATATTTTTTAGGCAAAAAGAATTTGAGGCAAAGGAGATGAATGAAAATCCTAAGTAACTACGACTGTGATATTCAGTATCACGAGGGAAAAGCTAAAAAAAAAACGGCAAGAGATGGTCATAAGAATTATGCAGATAATAGATAAAAGCCGTTGGAGTTCGAGTTGGAGACAAAATATAATTGAAAGTATCTCCTTGGAAAGGAGTTGTTAGATTCGGTAAGAAAGGAAAGCTAAGACCAAATTATGTAGGATCATTTCCAGTAATTCAACGTATTGGATCAGTTACTTATAGTTTACAACTACCAGGAGGGTTAGTTGGAATACATGATATATTTTATATATCCAATCTCAAGAAATGTCTATCAGACAAATCTTTGGTAGTACCTTTCCAAGATATAAAGTAACAAATAGTGTTAAGTAAAGTAGGATTCAAAGACAGGATCCTAATATACTTGGGAACTGGAATCCAAAAAGGAAGAAAAAGTATCCTCAATTATTCCAGTAAATCTCGGGGACGAGATTTTTATTAAGTTGGGGAGAATGTAACAACTCTCATCAAAAGTCATAATTATTAAATTAATTTGACCAATAGGAAACCTTAATTGAGACACCCAAGTGATTCTGTGCAAACCCTAAAATTTTCAGAACAATCAGAATCAGGATCAGGGCCCCTAAAACTCAGGGGGGATATTTCCTAGTTACGATTATCCACTTAAAACGTAGGCAGAAAGGAATTTACGAAAACCGTCGACTTAGCTGAGCTAGTCCCACACGTGGCAACCCTATACATAAAAATAGTTCTTACGCGGGCCGCCTCAAGTTAGCTTAGATCTCACGCGGGCCGCCTAAGGGACAAAATTCGGCTATAAATACAGGAGTTTGGGACTTGATTCTGGGAGTTGAAACGACGAAGAAATTCCAATTCTACGCTGAGTTATGCTCTGTATACTCCAATTAACACAAACAGGTCCCTAATTGATGCCGCAATCAGGGTATTAGCACAATCGCTGCTACGATTCATTGTCCGATCGATCAATATATCCAATGAATGTTTAAGTGCCGCCCACATTAGGGTTATACTTTATCGTTCGTCATTAATTTGACGGATCATCGTTAATTCGATGGATAAAGTATTATATTTTGTCGTTCGTTGTTAATTCGACGGATCATCGTTAATTCGATGGATGAAGTATTGCACTTTGTCGTTCATTGTGAGAATTTGATCTCGTGAGTTATCGTAAATGCTGGATTGATTACTAACCCCAAATTGTGTGCTTGTTATTGAAATTAGGATAAAAGGCTAATCAGTAGGCTAGGCTCTGCCCGTATAAATCTGCAATGTGAGTCATTCTTCTTTTCTCACAGTTTGTGAGTCATTCTTCTTTTCTCACAGTTTGTGAGTCATTCTTCTTTTCTCACAGTTTGTGAGTCATTCTTCTTTTCTCACAGTTTGTGAGTCATTCTCCTTTTCTCACAGTTTGTGAGTCATTCTCTTTTTATCAAATATTTTACAATACCTCAAATTATTTTCAAGGTTATAATTACAGGGACTAAGTCGTGGATATCTTGAATTACTGGTTAGTGGGGTATTGTGCACATTACTAATTGTCTCCCAGTTAGGTTCATTGACCTACTCGGGATAATCACTGTTAGGTTCATTGACCTACAGGGATAATCATCACTATTTAGGTTCATTGATCTAAATAGTGGTATGACCATCGTCACCATTGTGACTTGTCACCATTGTGACAGAATGCCAGATAAAAAATAAGATAGAAGCCATTGTAATCGCTCTTATGCTGTAATTAATAACTATGCATCATTATGCAAAATAGAATGATTCACTCAGTATTTCCCGCTGACAAAACCTTTTTCAAACATGTTTCAGGTGATCACATATGATCTAGGAAAAGTGCCATATAGCACTACAAGCTCAAGGAAGTGGCTCAGTATAAAATAAAGAAACATGTTTTATGAAAATAAAAAGATTTCTTTGTGAAATCAAACTATTGTAAATTACCGGGTTTATCCCGAGTTGTGAAATAAAATAATCGGGAAATATTTACATTTTAAAAGATCCTGATGAAAACTTCCGCTGTCAAACTCAATTAAATAAATACCGCAGTATTTCTGTCCCGCGGCTCCTGAAACGGGTCAAACCGGGTCGGGGGCCGTGACATATAACGTTTTATACATAACCAAAACAACCAAAAAAATTAGTCTACTTTACAATCATTTATGACAAATCTGTCTAACACAAACGGTAACATTACATTTATACGATCAAACATCCAACCATTAATCAATTGAACATCAAACAAATGAAAGTCAATAAAAATTAACTAACCACGGTTTCTTTGCATTCCATTGCCAGAAATATCTTCCGTGATGGTTTTTTTCCCTGCCAATTAACACATGTTAGGCAAACTTCAAACTCAGACCATTAATTATTTGACAAACAAACAAATCAAAGCCAATAATATTTAACTAACCACAGTTTCTTTTAGTTCCACAGCCAGAACTATCCACGGCAGTGATTTTTTTCCCTGCCATTTAACACATGTTAGTCAAGTTCACTTTTGATACGCAAATACCAACTATTGTAACCAAAGGCACTTACCTTTATGATCTTTGGTCTGTCCCTCTTTGCCTTCCACATAAGCTTCTTTACGCCTTGAGAAATTAGTAACAAAAATGGTTACTTCACCCAGAAAAGATACAAATTATTACTGGTTAACCTTTAACAGTTTTCCGCCCCAGGGCCTAGTGACCCACTATCAGTATCATCATACACTGCAATGCAGCCAACAAAAGTATGTTATGAACAGGGACTAATCCAACACACTATACATATATACATCACCTTCAACTTTGTTCACGGTTCATACACACATCAATACTAACCTAACGCCCTTTGGGTCGGACCGAAGCCATATTGTTGATTGGAAGGACCTTCCTTGGAACCATCAGAGATAATAACAACCCTACAGCTTTCAGACCTTTTCCGCCCTAATATAGGCCTCGTCGTGCTATATATAGAAAACAAAACAAAACCAGTTGTCATTTTTGGGGAAATCGATTGAACAAAACCCCTTTTACAGGTCCGATTACAAGAACTAACCTTTTACTTGAACTCTTCATCTTCCTTAATCGTTTCAGTTTAACTGATGACGACAAGATTATGAACGATTTCCTCATTCTCCACGATCGCCCCTATCTGCTTCTGTTTTAGGGTTAGAAAGTAGCGAGTGATGTTGTTTGGCGAAAGAGAAATATGAATAGTCAGTATCGAGTGGGAAAGATAAAGACGAACAGTGTTTGAAATACTTTGAAGTTTTGATTAGACGTCTACTACATGGCAGGGATTTGGTTTTCCAAAGTTCAACAGAGGACAATTTGCACTACCGAAAATGCCCTTCCAGTTGTACTAATGTGTATTATAACATTTCTTTTAAATCTAATTCTTACCCAAATTAAGAGAGCCATTGATCAAGTTAGATGAAAGACAATCAATGGATGATATTGGGTTTGCAGAGTTTTCTTAAAAAGATAGAGTTTTCCATATAACTCATCTATCTATCTATCTATCTATCTATCTATCTACCTAATAAAAGAAACAATTGGGGAAATTTATCATTATATTAGGTCATCTATCCTTTAGTTTTCCGCCAATCTCTTCTACTTAATTATAGATAATTATTATTTAGTTTAATCTCTTCTATTTAATTAAAGATAACCCTCTTACTTAATTATAGATAATTATTATTTAGTTTTATTTTTTCCAACTTAATTATAGATAACTCTCCTACGTAATTATAGATAATTATTATTTAGTAAATCACTTCTACTTAATTACAGATAATTATTATTTACTTTAAATTTAATGTAAGATTCAAATATTTAATTTATTACGCATAGAGACTTTCCATATGCATCTCATGTGTCATCCTTTTGGTTATAAGTTATCATTTGTTTTTTTAGGTTTATTTTAAAGTATACTCTCCCACTCATTTATAGATAATTATTATTTAATTATTGATAGTTAGTATATTCATTAACAAGTGAATTTAATATAAAATTAATTATAAATTTTCTAAATAAACTTATCGTTTACATAAAAACTTATATTTAAGTCTTCAGATATTACTAAATTAAAATTATCATCGTTAAAATATTATAAAAAGAAAGAATAATAATAATAATAACAGTTTTTAATGTGTAATTTCTAAATTTTTTATATATTTAATGTGGTTGGATGGTTTAATGTTAAAAATGTCAAATAATAAATAGATGGTATTAAAAGAATTAAATTTTAGTCCTTAATTTTTTTATATGTATTCATATTTATATAAATTTAAAATTGTAATTTAACTTAACCGGGTTAAAATGATATTTATAGGAGTATTTACACTTTAATTGAATAAACATTAACTTTTATCAATAAATAAAAAAAGTTAATACACCGTTAAGAAAAAATGTGTTTTAAAATTAACTTAACAGGATTCATAAATGTCGCGTCAAAGTTCAATTTTAAAGACATGTCTTAACGACTACATGTGTTTAACACATTGTTTTATTCAGTTCGTGCAATACTCATGCTTTTTCAATACATAATTTCTTTTTATTACTAAATATATAACATTGTGTTGTGAAACTAGCCTAATAGCAAATAATAAGAGTAGAAGAAGGAGAAAATAATAGGGAGAAGGGATCTAATAGTTCTGTTAGGATCTGAGTTTCAATTGTTTGCAAAAGTTTAAGATGAATAATGGAAGATGATAACAAATATGGAAATAGTGCAGCGGAATGAAGATAAACTTTAATTCACAAACAATGGAAGATTTGATTTCATCATGAATACTTTAAATTGAATGACTGATTCACGTATACATGAATACAAACCCCCTCAACCTTAGATCACTCAGTTTGTTCGTACAAAATATCAAGTGTGTGAAGTGATAAATAGAACAGTACATGCACTGTTCTATTTATAGTACAATCCAAACCACTGTGGAATCTATGCTGACGTCACCTAGACAATGACATCTAACAACTATAACAACCTCTAACATCTGCTATCACTAAACACTGTTACAATGGAAAACACTGATTACAACATCTAATGATTCTATCCTCTGATGAGCTCCATCCTCTATTGAAGCCTAAACAGACCTTCTTCAGTAGACTTTGTCTTCTATACTCAAAGGGTGATTAGACCTTTGATTCCAGCAGACTTTAGTCTTCATCAGCAGTTTACTTTAGCAGACTTTGTGAACCATCAGACTTTAGCTTATAGCAGACCTTAAAAAGCAACAGTTGTTTGATGACTTTGCCATTGAAGGGAGAATGAATTCAAGCACTGTTATAGAAGGATCAAATGATTGCAGAACTATTTTGGCTTTCAATTATTTGTTCTTAAAGTGGGATCCACATGAGCCAACAATCTCCCCCTAGAACAGATGATGCCAAAACCCTTCTTTATTCTTGATCTTTATTTCTCATCAACATCTCCCGGATTTACCCTTTGAACTATAATTCAAAGTCCAAGGAGATCATGTCTTCGTCATCGTCCCTTTCCAATTGAAGGTTCAAAGGATCTAGGATGTCACATGCATTCAGACCATATGCATCCTCCATTTTTATCCTTACAACATCACCATTTGATCTGAGCAAAGTCAATACGTGGGTGTCTGAGGATGACTTTCACTTTACTATTTTTGGATCAGATGATTTTCTTGGGACAAGACTTATTAGGGATGAGTTTGGTGATTGAGGTCTGCTGATTAACTTTGTAAGTGTTTCTTTGAGTTTAGCAGCAAGTAAATCAGCAGCCTCATCAGTTTGAAATTCAAGCTGACACCGTATTGCCTTTTTTCTGTATTCTTCAAACCTCTGATCATCTTCCTCATCAGTTTTCTTTTGCCTTTTTAATTGTTTTAAGGCATTTGTGGATAAAGCATATGTTGAGAGAAGCTTTTTGGAGGCTTGGGTCTGTTGAGGCATGCGTTGTATGATAGACTAGCTTTTGAGGAACTTTGAGATCTTTGCCTCTAAGCTCTTCCAGTTTTTTGTAGGTCTCCACTATACTGAGTTTTGACCATCTGGCAATTGATCTAGCTGAACCATAATCAGCAGCCACAAGTTTTGCTCTCATTCTCTTAAGTTTCAATGACTCATCCGGATCCACTTGCTTGGCTTTCTTCCAATTGGGTGGAGTTGGCTTTATTGAGGGATCATTGATCATTTTTGTAATTCTTTCAATTTCCTCCCTAAGAGCATCTGATGACCATTCTTTGAATTGAGCCCTGGTTGCTTTGTAAGGCTTGTGTTTCATTATGTGTTCAATATAGTCATCCCTCAATCCCTTGTCAAGCTTAGTACTTATGGGCCTCCCAGACATGGATTTACTAAAGTCCTTAGCAAAGTCAGAAAGCTTTTTGACTTTGCTAAGCTCATGTGATAATTAACTTTGGTATTTCCTGTCACCCAACCCTTTGCTCTCTTCTTTAGCTATCAGCTCAACCTGTCTTACTTTCAGTTTTAAATAGTCAACTAAGTTTTGAGGATGCCTGTAGCCATAAAGAGATGGGAAGGTTCTTTTTTATAGATCCTCTATTTTGAAGAATGACTCAATTTCTCCTCGAATAGTGAGCAATTCTATAGGATATTGAGCGGCCAGGGGGATGACTGATGGATGTGAACCAATTGGAGGAATTGAAGTGGGTTTTTTAGATGGAAGTGATGAGGATGGAATGGTTTAAATGGGTGTAGATGATAAGGGGAGTGGTGATGGAATCTTCTCATCATCTTCTTGTACCACAAAAGTTTTTCTCTTGCGTACATAACTGATTTTTGGTGATGGAGGTCGTTTAGGTGGTGAAGGTGGGTGTGAAGGAAATCTTTGTGGTGTTGGAGGTGGTTGGGTTGATGGTGGTGTATTGAAAATGATCATGGCAGATGGTAGGCTAACATCTGCTGAAACCACTGGTGTCTCATCAGCTGTTTGGCTAACATCTTTTGATACATTTGTTGCATCAGCATCTGTTAGGTGAATGGGTGAAGATGGTGGTAAAGCTTTCTTTTGCTTCTTTTGAGGTGGTTGTTGTGGGGAATGTTTGGTTTTGGGTGTAGCAGAGGATACATGATTTGTAGGAGTAGCAGTGGTTTTAGGAAGGATGACAATTGGTGGTCTGACTTTTCTAGTAGACTTCCTTCTTTGTGAAGTACTAATATTTTCCTTTTTCCTCTGCTCTTCCTATTCTTTCTTCCAGTTATAAGCTTTGCTTTCCTTTATATCTTGCTTCTTCTGTTTTTCTAAAGCTATCTCTTCAGTCTTCTTGTTTAGGGTCTAATCAATCCCTTTTTCTTTTCCAGCTTCTGAAGCTTTTATAGAAGATTGTTGTTTAGCAGACTCTGGCTTTTGTTGGACCTTTGGTTTTGGTTTTGCTTTTGAATCAGGTTCCAACTTTCTCATTGAATATTTCTCTCCCTTTTTGGCATCATCATTATCATCTTTCTCAAAGATTGGTGTAGGGGAAGAGCTAGTAAGTTTGAGCGAATGTTCTTTAATGCCTCTGATGTCTGCTTGTGTATCTTTATACCTAGCATCAACCATAATTCTGATAAGTTCCATGTGAGTGTTGTGGTTGATTTCAGACAAATTCTTCTGAGCATGAAGGATGGTTTGCACTGACTTCCAAAGCTCATCAGCAATTTGCTGAGTGCTAGGTTGACTTTTAGAAATCTCCATCATCTACTTTATCATGATGAAGAACCAAAGGCTATTGGAAAAGATGAAGGAGTTAAGTTCGAGAGGGAGTATGCATCAATGTTGTAAAAATCGCGATTAATCGCTAGTCCGACTTAGTCGGCCGGCCAAAAATTGGCGATTCCAGCTAGATTCCGGCAAAAAAACTGTATATTCCGGCCAAAACCACTAAACTCCGGCCAATTTCCAACAAAACCATATGAATTTCAACAATTAATCTTGTATACTTAAAAAGTGAGTTGAGTAAGAGTTAAAACCTAGCTACTTATAATATTTACCTATAAAAATATGTATATGTATACATAAAACTTAAAATTACATATAAAAAACGCGATCCAATTAGTCCAGAGTAGTCGCTAGTCCCCACCTCACCGGCTGACTAGTGAATTCTCCAACCTTGGTATGCATCAAGCTTGGATGGAAAAATTGCTTTGAATACCATGATGTTTGGTTTTGAAGTTGAGAAAACAAAAGTTGTTCCTCATTCAAAATCGGGTGGCACACTGACAAGTTATCTCGAAACTAACAAAGTTGTAATTAAGAAAAAGCAATTTGCAGATACTGTGATAAAGGACAGTCCAAGAATTAAGCTCAAGGAGGTGCGAGTGGTACATAAATTGAAAGATCTTTATGGAACAATGAAAGATGGTATTGAGTACCAACATGAAGAACTCGAATGGTTAGTCTGGAAAGTATAAGGGTGATTCGGTTTAGTCTCATGGGGTAGCTTGAAGGAGATTACAGATAATAGCATTAAGATTATTATTTCGTTAAAGTCTATGTTTATAGTTAGTTTATTTTTTAATGAATGGTTTAGTTGATAAATGTGGGCACATTCATTTGAGTAGGTGTAGGATAGTTTTACTGAATTATTATAGAACAGTGGAAGTCAGGAAACTTGTGACTAAAGATAGTCTAGTATTTAAGTTATATTTATTTTGTATGCAAGTTATATTTATAAATTTTAAGGATTTTTTAAAGTTTATCTTTTGAGCCACAAACTTTTTAACTTTTTTTATTACATTTTGTTTTACTACTAATATTGTACCAACATGTTTGGTATCTGTACTATATTAATAAACGTCACCGTTATACCAACATGTTTGCTTATATGTATTGTACTAGGTTAATGCCCGCGTAATACGCGGGCTTCAACCAAAACCATATTATTTACTTTGAAATGTAATATTCTCGCCGTTAATATTTTCTTAGGTCAACTCTCAATTTTCTCACCGTTAAAAAAATAATATTTTCTCACAACACATTAAGATAGATTAAATCTTTATCTTCTTCCCTATCAAAAACTTAAAGTAACGAAGGGATTGATTACTTGAGTCAATCCCTTAAGACAATACAAAGGACCAATGTAAATGAGTCAACCTTTGGAGCTAGCAGTTCAGGATTAAAATGAACTAAAACCTAAAAAAATATAAAATGTATATACTTTTTCATATTAAGTTACAAAATTACATAACATTGCATTACATTACATATAAGGATAAAATGAAATAAAGCCTAAAAAAACTATAAAATGTATATACTTTTTTATATTAAGTTACAAAATTAAATAACATTGCATTACATTACATATAAGGATGAGCTCGGTACCAACTTGTAGCGAAATACTAAAAAGTGGGTACCGGTACCAAAAATACCCGGAACAGAACGGTACGAACCGGTATTTGAAGGTAAAGGCCGGTAAGTACCGATACTAAACACGCTAAATGTTGGTATCGAATCGGTATCCTCGTACAAACTTCATTAATGACATATATACCCAACCCATAATATAAATTACATGTATCCTCTTCCTTAAAGTTAAAAATATCAAATTCAACCATTTTGATTTATTAGAGGTAAATTATATCCATTTTGATTTAATTTATTAGACGTTATAAAATAACTATTTTACCCCTTTTCTAAAACTTAAAATTTTTAAATTTATCCAGTCTTTTTTCCCTTTTTTTTCATGGTAACAGCATCAAAACTTTGTTAAAAACAAAGATCCCAGCAGGAACCTGGAGATCAAAATACACTTAAAAGAAAGAAATGAAGTGAATCACAAATCACCAGATATTACCATCCTCTATGTTGGGAGGAGCCCCATTTTTCTAATCCAAAGTTTAATGGCTCTATAATTAATCAGCCATGAATATGTTTGTATCATGATAGGTATCCAATTCAACCACAGATGGAACCTTAATTAGGGGCTACAATATATCCATATATGATTTGGTTTAGAACTACATTCGTGTTCTTATTTCATACTATCAATTGTACAATGGCCTAGTAAATAAAAAAACCATCCCTAATGGAATAAAAAAACCATCCCTAATGGAATAACAAAACACAACGTTTTACAATATAGGCAATGACAAATAATCAAGTATATCAAGGAATATCAACGATAGCTAGTAAGATTTACCATGGCCTTTGTCACCGCCAACACATTTAATGGCCATGAAGATGCCTGCCGATAACGCTCAAGATAAGAAGAGATACATAGTGTAGCAATTTGATTCAAAAAGGAAAAACAAAAACTAAATCAACCCATTCCTTAGAAACTTGAAGTTTGGAGATAGGCTTACTTCACTAATCTGAGCAAGCTTGTTTCTAAATTTGTAATGAGCTTCAAGACTGCATAATCTGGTACAAAAAAATATTCAAAAAATAATTAATTAACATAAATCTTTAAACGTAAATATAAATTAGTGGTTAACCTTCAATTTTGCATACTCTTTTTTACTTGCATTGGCTTCATGGATAACTAAAATTCAAAGTGCCTTTATAGATTTTGAAATGCTTTAAAGTTGAGTTATGATGATACCATATTTACATAAGCACCAAAGTAGATCCAAAAAATTTGACCCACGAAGACCCTGAAACATGAGTAGTTAATGACAAAAAAAAAAAAAAAAAAAAAAAACAAATTAGCAACAATAAAATAAAATTCATTTAAGCAGTTACCAGCTTAATCCATACGTATCTCCACAAGGGTTATACAATGTTCTATAAACAGCAAAAAATGGGTAAGTATAACCTAACACCCTTAACCAAAAACAGTTCATAAGTAAATGGGTCGACCAGAGGATACATGAACTTACTGCTAAGCAGACACGGGACAAGGTTGTCTCGATATCTACAACGTTAATCTGCCACCGGGAATTAATCATCTGATCTTTTTTCTCCTCGATAGCCTTATTTAACCGATCTTCGTTGGCTTCTGAATTATTCAACTTCTTCGGCTCCTCTTGTATTTGTATTAATGACACCGCGGCTACATGAATAAAAAAAATCATAACTTTGCTATTACTTTTCTAATAATGCAACCTTTTTAATTATTATTATAATAATGCACCTTCAGTGAGTTATAAAAATTTATACAAACTGAAGCAGCTGAAATTTGTGATTTCAAATTGTGTCCTTTATCCCTCACCCATTCAGCTAGAAACGGGACCTTCATAAAACGTTTATCTTTACAAAGTTCTCTTGCAGCTTGCCTTGTGTAGATATAGCCAATAGTATGTAACATAGCCTCACCAAAAGCTGAAAATTTAATAGCAACCATGATCACGATTATTTTAGCGATTAGTATTGTCAACCCTTGACTTTAAAAGCACATGATAGGGTAACTAAGAATAACATGCCTGCTTGTGAGAGCCGACGAGCTTCTGATGTTGCCCAATTTTTAAATTCAGATTTTTGACCTTCAACAAATGGCCGAAGGCGGTTCTTCATAATTGCTATGAGCTTTGTTTCCCTTTCCATTTGAAATTCCAATATAATGAAACAACAGTGATAATTATATGTGTGTGACATAAACATAAGATTTAGAATTAAGATTTAGAAAATCTCTATAATCCACTTTAAATCCTTTACTACATTTCAAGATGGAGTTTTGTAAATCGTTCTCTATAATTGTAATAGAAATTCAAATGCCACCTCTGTTCCTTTGAAAATCCTTAATCACATCCAGATTCATTGTTATATATGCATAATCCAATCCTTTGTTTTTAGTTGATATATTATGAATCCCACAAAAATAAAATAGCGACACCTTCTATTTTTCATATAGTATTGCAAATCATAACAGAGTATTTAAATTGCATGATGTGCTTACCTTTGTCTTGCGAATTTTTGCCTTCTTGTTTGATTGTTCCAGTCCGTTGCTTCCCTATAATCAATATACACATACCCCAGTAAGCTTAGTTTATCATGCCCCTTCAATATTAAATTGTACATAAATGTAATCACATTCCAACATGTTTTCATGGTATTTCATATACATATCTTCAAAACCTAATGCATATGATTAGTTCCACAAATCAAACCTTTTACAATAATCGTGATTGTTTCATTGGAGCATTTAATCAAACAACTTATGTGCATAAAATTTAAGAACCATTATGAAATGTGAATCTTTTTCAATAAACCTAATCTTTCCAATTCATTCACATCATATCATGAAAATATCAATAATGATCCATACATGTATCTATTAAAAATAATGCCACAACCTTTTTTTCATTACATTTGCTAAAACTAATTGGGTTTCTTAATCCCGAGTAAATACTTTCTTGAATCTCCTGGAACATCAGGTATAACTAATTATTCATGTATTTAGGAACAAATACACCACTCAACTATGTAATATCGTAAAAATTCTTTTTGACCAGTTAATGAAGAGGGTATACCTGCAAACTTCAAGCAAAACCCTAAATAACATCCAGATCCAGCCGTCACCCAAGCACACCTTCATTCTTCTTTTGCGTTCAAATAAAAAAACACCACCAACAATAAAAAACCCTACCTTGATTAAAAAAATGTTGAATCATAGTGTGATAAAGATGAAACCGAATCAGACCTAATCAAACAAAACCGAGCCGTCGAATTAGATTGTTTGTCACAAAAGATGAGATAAAACCCAAAACAATGCTTCAAGCACAAAAAAATCGATTAACACTTAGATTAGATGTAACCAAAACGAATCATGGATGAATGATAGAAGAATCATAAGAAATTGAATGAAATCATCGATAAAAGATATAAGAAATTGTCGACGATTCATTCAATCAATCATAAAAGAAGAAGATCAAGGAATCATTACCGTCGATATTCACTATTGAGTATTGAAGATTGATTAAACGTTGTCGCACAGGGTCGATTGAACTCCTGAGTAGCCGATTCGGCGATTAGGGTTTTGAATGAGGAAAGGAACGATGATTGAAAGATTGAGAGAGAGAGAGAGTAATAGAAACGAACATAAGAAGCATCTCCAATACTCAAAGCAGAGCTATGCCACATGTCCTCTCATTTGAGATATGCACATGTATGATTAGGTGGATGCTTATTTGGCATCAACCATAGGATGACATGTGTCCGCCAATAAATTGCTTTATTAGAGATATAGATTAATAAACATCATATACTTATATGGGTTATGATATAATAGGAAGTTTATTTGGCTAAGAAGGCTAGAAAGTAATCTTATCCATTTATTTAATCAATGGTTAAGATTAAATGAGGGAAATTGAAGGGAAGAAAAGAGGCGTGTGAGTTTGTTTAGGGACACATTCTAGTCAATCCAAGGCAATAATTTCTCTCTCCTCCAATTCCCCACCCCCATTTTTTAAACGTTAATAACTCTTTCATACGATATTATTTTTTTATAAAAATTGCACAAAAAACGAGTGTTTTTTTATCTTTAAAACGAGTATACTATTGCTATATTTTGGAAAAAAATTCTAAAACCCAGTTGCGTAAAACGCAATGGAAAAAACCCAGTTGCATAAAACGCAATGGAAAAAACCCAGTTGCGTAAAACGCAATGGAAAAAAAACCTAAAAATGACATTTTTCTAAAACGCAATGCACTAAAAACACAAAGAAATGTCTTATTTTTAAAACGCAATGGCCAGAAAACACAAAGAAATGTCTTATTTCTAAAACGCAATAGTCTAACAACACAAAAGAAAGTGTACTTTCTAAAACGCAATGGACCGAAAACACATAAAAATGTGTTTTACCTAAAACACAATGCACCAAAAACACAAAGAAATGTCTTATTTATAAAACGCAATGGCCAGAAAACACTTAAAATGTCTCCTTACTAAAACGCAATGGCCTAAAAAAACAAAAGAAAGTGTTCTCTCTAAAACGCAATAGACTGAAAACACCTAAAATTGTGTTTTACCTAAAACGCAATGACTAAAAACACTTCAAAAATGTGTTTTTCTAAAACGCAATTTCCTGAAAACACATAAAAATGTCCTAGTTCTAAAACGCAATGGCCTAAAAACACCAAAGAAACTATTATCTCTCTAAAACGCATTGAACCAGGACAATAGGTTTGTCTGTGAATTGTCTGAACCAGGAGCTCAACCCCAGCCAGGGGCGGACCCTGCTACCAGGGGCGCTGCCCTCGGACCCCCGCCAAGATTGTAAAACGCAATGACTAAATCAAAAACCCAGATCATAAAAATGAAATTAAAGAATTTCTTACATGGATCGAAGCCGATTTTTTCAACGATTGACGAAATTTGAATGATTCAAACACTTATCAGCGATCGAATCGAACGGATCGAATGATTATCTTCAAAATCACCGGAAAAATGAGATTTTGTATGAAATTAAACTGGGTTTTCTTCAAAAAAAGCTGAAGAACACGTTGATCGGGTGTTTGAATCATTGATTGGTGACGAAAATCGCACAATAATATAGTGATTATTGAGATAGAAAGTGAAGAAATGGTTGAAGATGGTGGGTTTTGAAGTTACTGGGGAGAAGAAGGAAGAAGAAAGGATAAGATTGACTAAAATAACCTTCCTCTTTATTTTAAATTTTGCCACATGTCCTAGTCCTATTACTTCATATCCTTCCTAGCCAAAATAAACTTACTACTTGATCCTAACCCATACTTATATTCGTAAATTGATATAGTATGAAATCTTTTCTACTTTAGATTTTTTATGATCATATCATACTATATATATTAATTTACACCATTAGCTACGCTAAACAAAAAGTTCTTACTTTTATGTTTAATTACCAGAATGCCATTATAATAGCTCTATTAATAAGTTTATCATACAGCTCTATTACTTTAGTAATAACATGTCTAGGCCCTTAATCTTAATATTGTTTTTCATTTCCAACCCTTACACTTTATTACAATCATTATTTGAGTCTCAACTTTAGTTTTTCGTTTACATTTTATTGTAATTACTATTTAGACCCTAAACTTTTAGTTTTTTTCTTTTAGTTATTGTCGTTTCTTTTTAGTTGTTCTCAAGGTAAAGTCTTTCTAACTTTCGTATGTACCGTCGTAAGTAGGTTATTTTTATTCACGTTTCGAACCTGTCGGAAGTATTCTTTTTTATGGTTATAACGAACGTTGATACCATCAAGGACTAACCTATAACTTTTTGTGACATTCAAATTACCATCGTGACGTGGTTTTTTACCTTCACGTAAAATGTCCATTCGCGATTGCTTTTTTGTCAATGGTTTGAACCCGCCGCAAAGCGCGGGCGCTAACCCACTAGTTCCCATTAATCATTATTGAAAAAGTGTCTAGCAAGTATTTTTGTGTTGTTTCTTTATGTTCGGGAATTCCATAGTTTGCCAATGACCAAATTGTTTAGTTGTTTCTTTTTGTTTATTTTGTATGTAGAGTAGGAGTTGGCTACAAAGCCATTTTTTCCTACAAAGTGTAGGAAGCCTCCTACATGTGACATGTGGCAATTAGAGTTTTTAATCAAAAGGGCATTAAGGTAATTTGATTATTATTTTAATTATGGATTATATTAATAGATTACTAACTAATCAGATAATTAAGGAAACTAAATATCCCATTAAAATCAAATCGATGGTTTCGTTTAAATTATACAATCGATACAACATATCCCCAGAGCATTCATATTGCATCTGGTTCTTCATAACATCTTTACTGATCAAAATCATGGTGTCAAATGTTATGATTGATTGCGATGATGGTAAAGTTTTATGATATTGCATAAACTTGAATTTTTGTTTGATGTGTTGTAGCAATTGTATGATTTATCTGACAAGGATTACGATATTGAATTAATGCTGGAGGATTTATTGACATTGTGTTTTAACAGCAAACAGACTAATATCGTCGTGTTTTAGCAGCAAGCACACTAAAACAGTTGTGTTTTATCGGTTTATCATTGGATTAATTAGATGATTTTTTGTCGTTGTGTTTTAAACATTCACAGTGTAACATGTGTTTTACCAGCTGCAATCCTTCATGAATATTTTCTTAACAGTGTGTTTTACCAGTTACAAGTTAATTCACAGTGTGTTATAGCAGTTTATGTTTTAGGAAGGAGATGTATTTTGTAATTATTATTGTGTTTTCAAAAAGGAGATGTATTTGTAATTTCTTGACGATGTGTTTTACCAGTTATAGGTTAATTCACAACGTGTTATACCAGTTATGATTCACAAATGACATGTCTTTTATGGTTTCTTGACGTTGTTTTTTATAATTTTTTGGTTCTTCACGATGTGTGATATTTTATGATTCACGATGTGTTTTCTTGACGTTGTGTTTCTTCATGAAGGAGAGAAGGAAGAGAGAGAAAGAGAGAGAGAGAGAATCACAAGAAATGTGGAGTGGTTTATGGGATGACCGCTATTTCCATATTTAAAACAAGCTAAATGACACATCTACCCCTAATTAATTAAATCAACCTATTTTTAAGACACACATATTACCAAAATGCCACCAAGATGATCTCAGCCATTAAACACACTCATCCAATGGTCAATATCACTTCCTACACTTTGTAGGAAAAACACACTTTGTAGAGGAACCTCACCCTTTGTATGTAATCATACATTCACATTAATTATTTTGATTCACTTGTTTAAACGACCACATGTTTAATGGTCCTTTCAACCCATTTTTTAAAACACCGTTCGTGTAGAATCACAAAAATATTCTGCTGTAAATTCGAACCAGTTTTGAATTCATACAGTTGTGTTTTAAAAAACAGATTTTTTTTCTGTTTTGAAACCCAAGTTACTGCATTTGATTCATAGTAGTAGATATCTTCACGTTAGATATGTGGTCCACGTTATCAACCTGACCACATATCTAACGTGAAGATATCTACTACTATGAATCAAATGCAGTAACTTGGGTTTTAAAACAGAAAAAAAATCTGTTTTTTAAAACACAACTGTATGAATTCAAAACTGGTTCGAATTCACAGCAGAATATGTTTGTGATTCTACACGAACGGTGTTTTAAAAAATTTGTTTTAAGATTGTAGGAATCCGTTCGTGTAAAATAAATAAAATACTTTATTAACTTGAATTACAAGAATTAAACAGAATGAAACTAAAGTTACTTTACAATTACAACTGAAATAAAAGAAAACAAGAACAGAAAATTCAAACAGACTGGTGTTCTTGGCTGAGGATCGTGTTAGACACGGGTCCCTTAAAACAAATTTCGTGTCTCCCAGGAGAACACGTTTGTTTCCAGGATACAACAGCCCGAAGCAGTTGCACTGCCGGTCTTGACTCCAACCCGAAGGTGTACCTTGCTGCTTGAAGATGAAGAAGAATTCAGTAGAGTGAAAGTTGTTTGCTATGTAATTCGGTGTGTTGAATCTGCTGAAGGAGCCTCCTATTTATACAGCAGGTCTTGAAGAAACTGAAAAAACGAATTAAATGGGTGAATTAAACTGCATTAAACTTCTTCAATGCACTTTAATTCGTCATTTAATTCTCAGTCAAAGCCATTAACTCGTCAGTTTCAAATGCTGAAGTGTAACTGCACTAGCATTAACTGCTGGAAGCTTCTGCGTGCGCGCTCCCTTGCGCGCGCAGGTCTGCACGCTCAAGCGCGCGTGTGCCATTTTGGCTCACTTCCATGCGCATGTGTGCCACGTCACCTGTGAGCCTCTACGAGCACGCCACACAGTCGCGCCGTTTTGGCTCAATTTGGTGCACCGCGCACGTCACTTCAGTGCGCATGCTCCATGCGCGAGTGCGCGCATGACTGCCACGTCACCAACCACCTGGTCCTTGCAGCCCTTGCTCCACCACGCGCACGCGGTCAAAAATACAAAGGAGGCTCTCAAGCGGCTCGCGGCGATGCGAGCGTGCGAAGTGAAAAGTGTGCCATCAAAGCGCCACATTGCGCCTCATCGCCCACGTCGCGCGCGCGCGCGTGTGCGAGTGCGAGTGCGAGTTAGGGTGCTCCGCACCCTTCGTGAGTACACTTAGTGAGTGATTCCATGAAACAATAAGGATGGAGAGTTCTCACTTAAATACCCCTTTAAGTTTCATCTCTCCTCTTATGTGAGACAATGTGCCACTTTCCCACTATTTTCAGCATTCAAGTTTCAAACACCAAACTTTGAGCATCGATATCTCATTCATCTTAGCTCCGTTTTGGACATGATTTAGTTCGTTGCGAAGCTCTTCCAACATAGAACACAAACCCATAAATAAATATATAAAACCCGCTCATTTTCTTATATTTATTTCTAGTCCAAAATAGGAAAAAAATCATTTTCCTATATTTGTGAAATATGTTATTTTCACAAATTTCCAACAATCCCCCATAGGAATAGAAATCGATCTATCAAGTTTCAACAATACACGTCAACAGTTGAGTATTGCAAGATAGGTAGGTGTAACCTTTGAAACTTCTTTTGTGAAGCATACTTAGCCTCCTAGGGTCTTGTAGATGCGATGTCTTTGAACAATCCCCCATTTATGTAGGCGACAATATACATTTACACAATACTCTCCCTAGTCGAGTCAAGTCCTCATGGTTGTGTCCGTGTATGGTCATGGAACACTTTCCTGGTTCTGCGAGAGCTCTAGGATTTGCGCCTCCCCACAAATCCATTCGAAGCGACCCCACTTCTCTCTAACATAGGTGATTCCTCTGAATCATTAAAAGCATCTTGGTTAATTTGGATTTCCTCAAAATCCTTAACCTCAACATGCTTAACCTTCCTTCATGTCACTGATTGGAATGGACTAGGAAGTACATAACTCCCTTTATGAATTTTGGGGCACCCCCCACAGTAACTCCCTTTGGGTTTATGATTAAGTTGGCCTATTGAACCTAGCTCTTGGGATCTCCAGTCAACTAGGTTAGGTTTCCCTCATATTCCCTTCTTCTATAGGCTTTAGTCCCATTCCTCTTGACGACTTATACACCTTATCTTTGCTTAAGCCTTTTGTTAACGGGTCTACAATATTCTCCTTTGACCTAACATAGTCAACTGAGATAACACCCGTTGAGATAAGTTGTCGTACCGTGTTTTGTCTACGTCGAATGTGCCTTAATCTGCCATTGTACATTGTGCTTTGTGCTCTAACAAGCACTGATTGATTGTCACAATGTATGCAAATCGCCGTCAACGGCTTTGGCCATCTTGGAATATCTTCCACAAATTGACGTAGCCACTCCGCCTCTTCCCCGCTTTTATCTAAAGCGACGAATTCGGATTCCATCATGGATCTAGCTATAACAGTTTGCTTGGAAGATTTCCAAGCTATAGCTGCTCCCGCAAGTGTAAACACATATCCACTTGTCGATCTATGATCTTTTATATCCGATATCCAGCTTGCGTCAGTGTATCCTTCGATCACTGCTGGATCACGGGTATAATGCAATCCATAGTCTCTTGTGTATCTTATGTATCTAAGCACCCTCGTGATAGCTTTCCAATGTTCCGCGCATGAATTATTGGTGTATCTACTTAGCCTGCTCACAGCATATGTTAAGTCGGGTCTAGTACATGTCATTAGATACATGAGACTACCAATGATCCTTGAGTACTCTAACTAAGCAACACTCTCGCCTCTATTCTTCCTTAGGCGTTGTGTATTATCAATTGGAGTTCGAGCTATACTCCTATCATCCGAATTGAATTTTCCAAGGATCTTATCCACATAGTGAGATTGACTCAACACAAGACCATTTTGGGTTCTAGTGATTTTTACTCCAAGAATCACATCCGCGAGACCCATGTCTTTCATGTCAAACCTCGCTTTCAACATGTCTTTCGTTGAGTTGATCATGTTATCATCACTCCCAATGATAAACATATCATCTATATAAAGACATAAAATTACATAACCCCTTGGTGTGTCTTTAAAATAAACACACTTGTCGCACTCATTTATTTTGAAACCATTGTCAGTCATGACATGATCAAACTTTTGGTGCCATTGTTTTGGAGCTTGCTTCAAGCCATACAAAGACTTGACCAATTTACATACTTTACCCTCGTTTCTTGGGGTGGAAAAACCTCAGGTTGTTCTATGTAAATTTCTTCTTCTAAATCGCCATTTAGAAATGAGGTCTTTACATCCATTTGGTGAACTTCCAAATTTTTTAGAGCCGCAATTGCAAGAACCAATCGTATAGAGGTTATGCGCGTTACAGGCGAGTAAGTATCAAAGTAGTCTAGACCCTCCTTTTGTCTAAATCCTTTTATCACTAACCTTGCCTTGTATTTATCAATACTTCCGTCAGCTTTCATCTTCCTTTTGAATATCCAACGATATCCAAGTGGTTCACAACCAGGTGGAAGATCTACTAACTCCCAAGTATGATTTTGCAATATAGAATCAATTTCATTCTTAATTGCTTCTTGCCATTGAGGTCCTTCTGCGGAGGTAACCGCCTCGCGGTAGGTATTGGGCTCACCCTCAACCATATAGCTCATGAAGTCTGGACCAAAGGATTTTTCAATCCTTTTTTGTTTGCTTCGTCTAAGCTCACCCTCCTCGACCTCGGGTCGTTCATGAGTTACATCTAACCTCGTAGATGAACTAGGACCTGCCTCATCTAACCATGTAGATGAACTCGGACCAACTTCATCAGTCGTTATTGATGAAGTCGCATGTGTTTGTCCTAACATAGGAAACACATTCTCAAAATATGAGACGATGTTAGAATTTGCCTCTATGATAGTGTGTTTGTGTACATCAGGATTCTTGGACTCATGTACAAGAAAGCGATGTGCACTACTTTGATGTGCATATCCTATGAAAATGCAATCAACTGTTTTGGGTCCTATCCTAAGAGCCTTAGGAGGTGGTACAATCACCTTAGCTAGGCACCCCCACACTTTCAAGTATTTGTACGAAGACTTCCTTTTTCTCCATAACTCATATGGAGTTTCGTCCCTATTTTTCAAGGGTATCTTGTTCAAAAGATAGTTTGCTGAGAGAATGGCGTCCCCCCACATTTCTTGGTTCACTCCCGAACTGATTAACATAGCGTTCATCATCTATTTCAATGTGCGGTTCTTTCGTTCCGCCGCGTCATTTGATTGTGGAGAATAAGGAGGTGTACACTCGTGTATAATGCCACTTTTTGCGCATAATCCACAAAAGGTGCAACATATTCACCTCCTCGGTCGCTTCTCACAGCTTTTATCTTCTTTTTAAGTTGATTCTCAACTTCATTTTTGTACAAGATAAACTTTTCTATTGCTTCGTCTTTACTCTTTAGTAAATACACATAGCAATATTTAGTACAATCATCAATAAACGTGATGAAGTACTTATTTCCTCCACGTGAGGGAACCGGTTTTAAATCACACACATCAGTATGAATTAAATCAAGGGGTTCGGTTATTCGTTCAACCGATTTAAACGATGATCTCGTTAGTTTGGATTCGACACATGTCTCGCATTTGTGATCGGAATCGATATGGAAAGTTGGTATCAAATTTAATTTAATTAAACGTCGTAATGAATTAAAATTTATATGTCCTAGTGTACCATGCCAAACATTAGAAGACTCAATCATGTAAGTAGAAATAGAATTTTCATTCATATTTTTGTTTTGGTTCACAACCATTACATTCATTTTAAACATTCAATTTAGGGCAAAGCCCTTTCCGATAAAAGTACCACGTCTAGACAAGACAAAATTTTCCGATTCAAACACTAGACGAAATCCAAACTTGTTGAGCATCCATCCCGATACGAGATTCTTCCGTATCTCTGGAACATTAAGCACTTTGGTGAAGGTAAGCTCCTTGCCAGAAGTCATCTTCAGGATGACAATGCCTTCCCCTTTGATGCTAGTGGTAGCTTTATTTCCCATATAAAGCTTTTCTTCACCCGACGCTTCCTTGAATGTAGAGAAAACAGCCTTGTCTCCACAAACATGGCGGGTTGCACCCGTGTCAACGAACCATCCTTTTGGGTTTTCACTCATTGCGTTGACTTCTTCAATCATAGCAGCTTCCTCGGTTATCATTGCTATTAGAGGAATACCATCCTCATCAACCATGTGCGCACGCTCATGCTTAGGTTTCTTGCATTGGTTAGCACGGTGCCCCATCTCGTTACAATTGTAACAAGTACCTTGGAAAGGCGCAGACTTCTTTTTCACAACCCCCTTTTTCGATCCAAGGTTGTTAACCTTTGCTTTCGCCTTGTTGTTGTTTTTACCCTTGCCATTATTGCCCTTTGAGGATTCCCCAACTTCCACCATGTTTGCCTTAGCCGAAGCTTGCAAAATGGTGCCTTTTTGGGCCACCCTGTTGTCCTCTTCTATACGAAGACGGACGACAAGTTCCTCAATTGTCATTTCCTTTCGCTTGTGTTTAAGATAATTCTTAAAATCCACCCAAGCAGGAGGTAATTTTTCGATCATGGCTGCCACTTGAAATGTCTCCCTAAGTACCATTCCCTCAGCATGGATGTCGTGTAGTATAATTTGCAACTCTTGGACTTGGTTCATAACAGTCTTGTTATCAACCATTTTGTAGTCCAAGAAACGGGCGACAACAAATTTCTTTGTTCCCGCATCCTCCATTTTGTACTTCTTATCCAAAGACTCCCATAATTCTTTGGAAGTCTTGATATTGTAGTACACATTATACAAGGCATCCAAGAGACCTTTGAGTACATAGCCTCGACATATGAAATCCGAGTTCTTCCAAGCCTCTACCGCGCTTAGAGCCTGAGCGTCGATCTCCCTTTCCGCAGGTTGGGGAGCGGTTTTCGTCAAGAACCTCGTAAGGTTCATGGTGGTCAAGTAGAAGAACATCTTCTGTTGCCACCTTTTGAAGTGGAGACCCGAGAATTTCTCGGGTCGTTCAGCATGGTTCGCCACTGTGGACGCTCCCACAGTGTTGGCAGGGGTACCGACAACAACGTTGATGTTGCTGGTCTTCACGTTCTCAGTCGACATTCTGAAAAGTTCCAAGAAAACAAGTTAATAAATTGTTTTCAAAATAATAAATACGATAATTTATTATTTTTATGAGTGCGAAAAAACCAGCCTTGTAGCTTCTAAGTCCAACTTTGAAGACTACAACAGTAGGATTTTTAGAACTCGGCGATAGAAAGTTGTAGAAGCAGAGTTTTGTTTTGACAAAGTCGCTACTTTGAATCAAAACAGAAAAAAAATCTATTTTTTTAAAACACAACTGTATGAATTCAAAACTGGTTCGAATTCACAGCAGAATATGTTTGTGATTCTACATGAACGGTGTTTTAAAAAAATGTTTTAAGATTGTAGAAATCCGTTTGTGTAAAATAAATAAAATACTTTATTAACTTGAATTACAAGAATTAAACAGAATGAAACAAAAGTTACTTTACAATTACAACTGAAATAAAAAAACAAGAACATAAAATTCAAACAGAACTGGTGTTCTTGGCTGAGGATCGTTTTAGACACGGGTCCCTTAAAACAAATTTCGTGACTCCCAGGAGAACACGTTTGTTTCCAGGATACAACAGCCCGAAGCAGTTGCACTGTCGGTCTTGACTCCAACCCGAAGGTGTACCTTGCTGCTTGAAGATGAAGAAGAATTCAGTAGAGAGAAAGTTGTTTGCTATGTAATTCGGTGTGTTGAATCTGCTGAAGGAGCCTCATATTTATACAGCAGGTCTTGAAGAAACTGAAAAAACGAATTAAATGGGTGAATTAAACTACATTAAACGTCTTCAATGCACTTTAATTCGTCATTTAATTCTCAGTCAAAGCCATTAACTCGTCAGTTTAAATGCTGAAGTGTAACTGCACTGGCATTAACTGTTTGAAGCTTCTGCGCGCGCGCAGGTCGGCACGCTCATTCGCGCGTGTGCCATTTTGGCTCACTTCCATGCCACTATGCCATGTGTACTCGGCGCGTGCACGCATGACTGCCACGTCATGCGGACCCACCAGGGTCATGCACCTGCATGCCACGTCACCAACCACCTGGTCCTTGCAGCCCTTGCTCCACCACACGCACGTGGTCAAAAATTCAAAGACGCCTCTCAAGCGGCCCGCGAAGTGCAAAGTGCGCCATCAAAGCGCCTCATCGCCCACGCCACGCGCGCGAGTGCAAGTTAGGGTGCGGAGCTTCGCGAGTACACTTAGTGAGTGCTTCTATGAAACAATAAAGATGGAGAGTTCCCACTTAAATACCTCTTTAAGTTTCATCTCTCCTCCTATGTGGGACAAGATGCCACTTTCCCACTATTTTCAGCATTCAAGTTTCAAACACCAAACTTTAAGCATCGATATCTCATTCATCTTAGCTCCGTTTTGGATATGGTTTAGTTCGTTGCGAAGCTCTTTCAACATAGAACACAAACCCACAAATAAATATATAAAACCCGCTCATTTTCTTATATTTATTTCTAGTCCAAAATAGGAAAAAATCATTTTCCTGTATTTGTGAAAAATGCTATTTTCACAAATTTCCAACAGTAAATTCCTATGGAAGTTCATTCTCCCTAACATTGTTGAGGCATTAATTTGCACATAAGATTGGATTCGAAAGGGAAGAAAGAAATCAACGAAGACGAGGATATATAGAGAAATTTGATGAGTTTCCAAAAGATTATTTTTTTAATTTTGTTATTCACCTTCGAGTTCTTTTTTAATTATTAATTGTTAGTTTTATTTAGATGTTTTTGAGAAAATCGAGTTGATGAGGTTCGAATGAAGATTCAATGAACACCACGCTTCTAAGGAACCGAATGGGTCCAGGCACCATTAGACCTGCCTAAGATCCAAAACAATATTACACAAAAGGTTCCGCTTTCAGTCAGTGGCGAAGCTTGAGATTTCCGACCGGGGGGTCGAAAACATATATACCAAAAAATTTCTATAAAATCGGGGGGTTGAAAACGTATATACCCAAAAATTTCTATACGAAAACTACATACTCTCCACTATTGAGCGAAAAGTTCAGGGGGGTCGGCCGCCCCCTCCCGCCCACTAGAAGTTGTGCCCCTGCTTTCAGTTCTAGCATTTACCATTAAAAGGTTCCGGTTCCAGGTCAGGTCGGTTCCTGTCGGTTAAGAACCGATGCTCACCCCTACTTTTGATGAATTCATTTGTCACTGAAAGTCGTCCTCTGTGTTGTAATGTAAGGAAGATAGATAGAGCATGGGAGAGTAGCCGCCATGAAGATTGCATAGAGATTTCTATCTAAGTGTATCGTAGATAGTCGGGTCACATAAGCCCGTCAAACCGAATCCGAAAACTCAAGATGATGACAAAAATAAAACGATTGGTATCATTGTATGTAATGAATGTATGCAATACGAAAGCAGTTAAATATTTGTAGACTTTTTAGACATTAATGAAGAGACATAAATTAAATGGGGTCACATGGTAACAATCAAGCCTATATGAACCCGCCCATTAGATAACACTCACCCAAATTCATACCACCACCTCACCCATTTATTAGAGTTATGTGGAAGTTGAAGATAGCACAAGGGGATGATCCTTACCTGTTTACCACCAACAATTTTGTTGGTAGGCAAGTTTGGGAATTCGACCCAAATGGGGGAACTCAAGATGAGCGTAGAGAAGTTGAAGATGCCCGTCAGCGTTTTAGAAACAATCGGAGAGAAGGCATCCATCCATGTGGTGATGTGCTTATGCGGATGCAGGTAATTAGTCTGGAACGTAAGGAAATAAAAGAACTACTAGATATTTGTGATAAAGAAGTGTTTAATAAATTTAGAAAACAAAAGCAATTGAGGTCACTAAGGTGGCAAAAAATGTTATTAACTGTAAATTAATGTGTTATTTTGTGTTTGATAAAAGTGGTTGTTTTTCTTGTTTTGGAAGTATGGTGATTGTTTAAAGGTAGAAATAATTTAAATATTAAGTACACTAACTAAGTTTATCAGAATAAATACATTCTAACTATAAGAAAATAATTTACATATCAATTTTCAGTTCAAAAGTAAACATAACTTATATGAGATATATATAAATTTTCAGTTCAAAAGTAAACATAACTAGATATATATAGTAGATGGTATTAGCATTGATGTATTTTATATGATATGCAGTTGATCAAGGAAAATGGAATCGATTTGTTGAGCATACCGCCGGTAAGGTTAGGAGAGAAAGAGGAAGTGAAGTATGAAGCGGTGACGATAGCAGTTAAAAAAGCAGTTAGATTGAACCGTGCGATTCAAGCAAAAGATGGTCATTGGCCTGCAGAAAATTCCGGTCCTATGTTTTTCACTCCTCCCCTTGTAAGTACATACATCTTCTATTGATTTTTGATAATTGGTCGGTCTAGACGAGCATGTTAGCTTAATAATTTATCTTAAGTTAGTACCACCAACATAAAAACTTGTTAGGAGAAAGATATATGAATTATAAGTTTTATAACACATGTAAATAAGAGAATGCAAAGGTTACATGGATCAAAACAATAAGGGTGTGTTCGTTTCACATGTTAGGAGAAAGGATGTTTAGAATTGAATATTTCCATAATATAAATTAGCAACATATTGTTGCATTGTGTTATTGTACCCCAAGCATGGGGGTTTTTCAAAAAAAAATTGTGATTTTTCACTTTTAACCCAAAAGTTTTCATGTTTTGTATTTTAACATTTTTAATTTGTTTACTTTTAACCTAAAACTTTTCATTTTTTTTTGTAATTTAACCCAATTTACAACTTTGGTACCCCATACTTTATATCTTTCGCAAGTTTTTTGTTTTACGTTTCGTTCTAAATTTTGCGAGTTAATACGTCGCAACGTGCGTGTGTGGTTCAACGTTTTTTTGTCTATTTTTTCACATTTGACAGGTATGTTGCAACGTGTCTATTTTCCCCCTTTGGTTGGTTCGCCACAACGGGCGGATCTTACATTGACTTAGTTATTCTTTTCTACGTTATTTTACGAGTTAACACGGCGCAACGTGCGTGTGTGGTTCAATGTTTTTACGTCTATTTTTCCATTTAACAAGTTCGTCGCAACGCGTGTTTCCTAAATCGACGTAGTTATTTTTTATACGTTATATGTTTCAGTCTTATTTCTTCGCATTAACATGCCGCAACTTCAGTGTTGGTGGTCTCTACCAGCGGTGTGGCATTGAAGTTATTTGGTATAGGTTTAGGCCCCCGCCGCAACACAGGGGTGCTTAATTCTAGTTATGTATATATATTACACATGAAAATATGGATCAAAACAATAAGGGTGTGTTCGTTTCACATGATTTAAATGAAATTGGAATGTGGATTCCGTTTCTTTTGTTATTTGTTTCAACAAAAGAAGTAATTTGAATTGAACAAGAACATAGGGAATAAAATCTACATTCCAATTCCATCCAGATTTCGTTCCATCTATGAAACGAACATACCCAAATTTCAAATCAAATTTAAATTCCTATGCAAATTCCAATTTCAATACATTCCATAAAATGAAAATTACCTAAAAATATGTTACTTTGGGTCTTAAATATTATATTTAAATTTGATAGTATCTTTTTTTCTCTGGTCACTAGATTTGAAAAAATAAAAGTAGGCTATAGGGTGTGAGGGGCATGGTTGGGTCATTAATAGCCATGTAGGATCATTAATTGATTGCTACACCACCTCCTTGTCTCATCCACCATGATTCCCATGGATTAAACCATGGCAACCATGGACCTCATTTCCTTATTTAATATTTTCTTTCCTTTTTACAAAAATGAATTAAAGTAATATAATAGTGGTTTGAGTCATGACCACACCCTTAAGATAGTGGTTTTGAATGATGGATTAGAAGTAGGTGATATGGCGCTGATGTGGAGGGTCATGGTGATCATGAGGGTCATCACCATACCCTATAGCCTTATTATTATTATTATTATTTAATTATATATAACATATAGCATATGGAACTAATCTAAATTGATATATAGATTTGGTGCGCAAATCTATCTATATCTATCTATGTTATATAATAAAATAAAATCAAATAAAATAGATGACACATTTCCATCATATAAATTTGCAACAAATTGTTGCATTATGTGTTGTACCTCAAGCATTGGGGGTTTTTCAAAAAAAAATTGTGATTTTTCATTTTTAACCCAAAAGTTTTAATCATTTGTATTTTAATACTTTTAGTTTGTTTAGTTTTAACCCAAAACTTTTTTATTTACAACTTTGGTCCCTATACTTTTTATCTTTCGCAAGTTTTTCGTTTTACGTTTCGTTCTAAATTTTGCGAGCTAATACGTCCCAACGTGCGTGTGTGGTTCAATGATTTTTCGTCTATTTTTTCACATTTGACAGGTATGTCGCAATGTGTCTATTTTCCCCCTTTGGTAAGTTCGCTGCAACGGGTGGATCCTACATTGACTTAGTTATTCTTTTCTACGTTATTTTGCGAGTTAACACGACGCAACGTGCGTGTGTGGTTCAACGTTTTTACGTCTATTTTTTTCCATGTAACAAGTTCGTCGCAACGGGTGTGTCCTAAATCGACATAGTTATTTTTTCGTGTTATATGTTTCGGTCTTATATTTTCGTATTAACACGCCGCAAATTCAGTGTTGGTAGTCGCTACCAGCGGTGTGGCATTGATGTTACTTGCCATAGTTTTAGGCCCCGCCGCAACGCGGGGGGTGTTTAATTCTAGTTGTATTTAATGAGGTGATTTTTATAGAGTTTTTCGTCTAAAATATATTTTTTCACATTTATCACTATTTAAGTTATAAAATCAAATGAATATAACAAATATCCATTTTAATCTAATTTTTTTCTCATTTATCTCTATTTAATTTATCAAATTCAAATAAATAAATATGATAAGTATCCATTTTAATTTACGAAGGTAATTTAATATTATATTCCTTCGAGAACATAATTATTTTTTATGCATACTCACGTTTTAGATTTAGATGAAAATAGGAGAAACGTTTTGGATTTTTAATAGATAAAGTAATTGTAAGAAGTTTGGGTCTTTTTGCATTTACAACAAAAAAAGAAAGGATCAGGGATTGAAAGCATTAAATCAAACATGAAGGTCACCGGTTGGTTACAAAGCGGTTGGTTGTGCCGGTTCCTCCTTGAAGGTCATCGGTTCGACTCCCGGCTGCGGCGTATTGGGGGTCGTTCCAATGATGGATCGTTTCCTTCCGAGGCATGGTTCGATCCGGAGGGCAACCCGGTTTTACCCAGCTGTTACCCCAGCGAGTCTCTCGTGTGGGGGCAGTATGGTTTCCGGGCGAAAGTCAGAGTGGCAGCCGGGGCCCGATAGAACATCGCGTCTGCAAATGCTGGGCTGACGGATAACCGTCCTTGACGGGTGACCAATGGTCCATGTACATATTGAAAGTCACCCTTTAAAAAAAACTGAACCATAAGAACAATATAAAAATTATAGTCTAATAAGAGAGGACAAACGTACCTTCTTTTCAACAACTATCTTTGCAATCATTATATTCATCACGTAATGAGTATATCTATTAGTTCTTTTAAGGATATAACTTTTTTTTATTTGTTATATAAATTTAGATTTATTCAACCCGACAGGGTTTTTAAGGATATAACTTTTTTATTATTTACTATACAAAATTACATTTATTCTATACGCTTAATACACGGAGTTTTTAAAGATACAACTTTTTTGTTATTTGGAATATATAATTAGATTTATTTGATTCGTAAAAATATCTGATGTTTTTTAAAGATAAAAGTTTTTTTACTATTCAATTAGTAAAATACTTACATTTATTAAACTCATTTAATACACACAATTTTTAAAGATATAATTTTTTATTATTTAATATATATAATTACATTTATTTAATCGATACAATAAACATAGTTATTAAAGAAATAACTTTTTATTATTTAATATATAAAATTTCATTTAATCGATCAATTCAATTTTTCTAAAAGGTGTTCTCGAGTGGGTTGGGTCGCTGAGGGAGAGAGATGTGACCGCCCTTTTTTCTGTACATGATCATTAATGTGACTTCTTTGACACCATCTAAAAAAAGAGAGGAATTTATGAGATAGCGACTTCAATATTGAATTATATATGTTGGGGTCAACGAAAAAGGACAAAACACTAGTTTTTTTTTAATAAAACTTCATTAAAACACACCTCCGATCCAAGCAGGCAAAATGTCAAACAATACAAATATCCCTGACCCAAACAAACAAAGAGCAAAATTACAACATATACATAGGGTATTTACACCACCTCTTCCAATGGATATATTTACTTGATCTATTTTTAACCCACCCAAATCCTCTCGACTTAATCTCAGCCAAAATATCTTGCGGACTTCTCATGATCTGCTTGAAAACCAAGTCGTTCATTCCTTTTCAAATACATCAACACGAAATAATAACCAGACCAAGAATAATCTTTTTTCTTTCTTATCAAACTGAGGAGAATATGAATTTCCAATAAATCTTTGAATTCAAAAGAGAAAATTAGGGGATGTTGCACCAAACACTGACCGCCGCCCACACCCGTCTGGCCATCGTACATGCCGTGATGATCCACTGTTTCCTCATACTCGTCGCAGAAAGGGCATACAACTGAAGTAATATCCACGTTCCTGCTTCTCAAATTTACTCTAGTAGCAAGCCTATCCAGGTTACCTCTCCAAGCCATAATATTACATTTGAGGGGAACCCATTTGCACTAATTGAAGTTAGGGAGTTGGCTACTTCCCCTGTCTGAAATTAACACCTTTTTCACATATTTCCCCGAGAATCCTTCCTGATTGTCGTCGTTCCACCTCCACGAATCTGTATCACTGGACAATCTCACCCTGTTGATAACGTCTTGACATTCCTGCCATTCCTTAAGTTCTGTATCAGACTCTGGATGTCTAGCCCAATTCCACGAAAAACCGCCATCTCCATATCCTATGTCAATTCTATCCTTGATCCTGCAAGATTTACATGCTTCCAAAACAAACAAATGTGGCTATCTTTCCATGAAAGGAAGATCTCCAACCCACGTATCTATTAAAAAACTGATATCAGCCACGTTCCCAACCTTACCCAGAATCATCTGATTTATACCCTCCTATTTAATTTAATTTTGGAAATCAATTTAACAATATTATTCCAGCAACCCACATATTTACCATTAAGCGGAAGGAAGCTTCTTTGATTATTATTATTATGACACGCTTCCACCACTTTCCTTCACAGATTTTGGTTTTCGACCATATATCTCCAACCCCCCTTATACAGGAGAGCCTCATTGACTTCTTTCAATATGTTAATACCCAACCCCCCCCCCCCCTTTTCTTGGGCCAAGTGACCCAGTCCCACGCCACCCAGTTCATTTTGTTATTAACACAAGAGCCCGCCCATAGAAACTTTCTCATTTTAGCTTCGAGAATCTTGATTATACCAACCGGGGCTTTATATAAAGAAAAGTAATATATTGGGAGACTCTACAAAACAGAGTTAATCAGTTGACATAGTTTTAGCTTTCCAGACTGACAGTCTTTTATCGAAAATCTCAACAATAAGGTCCCAGTTGCTAATTCTATTCACATTGGCCCCCACCGTGATACCCAAATAAAAAAGCGGGATGTTATCAGTGTTGCACCCAATCACCTTAGCCATAGCCATATCCTTGATATCACAGTTATCCACACCCAACCCATAAAGATTAGATTTGTGAAGATTAATTTTTAAGCCAAAAACCAAGTAGAAAATTCTAAGGCATCTAGCTACATTCGTCATATTACCCCTATCACTAGTATCATCATAGCAGTTATTTTCTCCAAATATGAAAATCTAATGACAAGTGTGGTCATGACTCAAACCACTATCCCCCTTTAATTGTTTAATAAAAACACAAAACATTCAAATTTTGGAAAATGGAAAAGGTTGATCGTGGTTTAATCTACGCGAACCATGTTGAATGAATGAGGGGAGCGATGTGATATGGTTTCAGAATGATATGCGATTCAAGATTGAAACAATGGTTGAATCAATTTCACTGGTCAGGAGAACTTTGAAAAAGAAGAGTTCTCAGTTAGGTATTTTGTTGAGAAAGAAGAATTGGGGAAAGTTGTTATTTATTTCAAAGGTCCATTACAACTACAAGTTTGACTATCATTGACTAAACAACCAACTAACTCGTAACTAACTTTCTAACAACTATTAACAGACTTTTAAGCACGTATTACGATGTAGCAATCAATTAATGGTCCTATGTGGTAATTGATAACTTATTACCCCCACACCCTTCAGCCTTAGAGTTGATAGATAGACAAATGGTTTTATATCTACTCTCATCTCGATAACTAGCTTTCTTGAACAACTTATTACCTACTTTTCCAAATCAAATTATTTTAGCCCTAAATGGTTACCAGATTAGAATTAAAACCAGTTTTGCAAAAACTACAAAACATATTATTAGGGACTGTTAAAACCAACCGAACTATCCAAACCAAAGCAAGTCAGCTAGTTTGAGAATCAACCTCTAAAGCCGGATGGTTTCGCATACCCACCCAAGCCTGCAAGTAAGCCTAGAATTTTCCGTCACCTTGTGATGGGTGTGGTAATAGAAGAGAAATATGAGGCCAGTTCACACCTTTTGGGTTCAATTTGCAGCTTATTGCAATGTATATCAGTGGAGCCATCAACACGCATTTAACCAAACAACACAAGACCGAAATGATACGCTATATCTACAACCATCAAGTAAGAACCATCCCCTTCCCAAGATTAAAACATTTACTTAACAGTCAGTCATATCATTACCTTTTTTTTTTTTTTTGTTAACTTTCATTGTCAGAATGATGATGGAGGGTGGGGATTTTATATCGAGGGACACAGCACCATGTTCGGGTCTGCATTAAGCTACATAGCCTTAAGGTTGCTAGGAGAAGGACCCAATGATGGAGATGGTGCGGTGGAGCGAGGCAGGAAGTGGATACTTGACCATGGTGGTGCAGCCACAATTCCCTCTTGGGGCAAGACCTATCTCTCGGTAAATATCGTCACAAATTTGACATCAAATTCGACTGCATAAACTAATTATTATCTTTGTCTGTAGGTGCTTGGTGTATATGAATGGGCAGGCTGCAATCCACTTCCACCGGAGTTTTGGCTTTTTCCTGAAGCTTTACCATATCATCCAGGTATATAAATGATAATACGCCTTTATTTATAACCTACTAAATAATACACATATGTAAGCAGGTGTTGGATACACTGACATCTTGAATATTGTATGAATGAAATCTCACTAGTTTTCTTACCTGTGATATAGCAAAAATGTGGTGTTATTGCCGGACAACTTATATGCCCATGTCATACTTGTACGGGAGAAAATTCCATGGTCCAATAACTGATCTTGTTTTGCAACTTCGGCAAGAAATCCATCCTATCCCGTATCATGAGATAAATTGGAATAAACAGCGACATAACTGTTGCAAGGTTGTTAGAAATACATGGTTTTTACTCATATGTATAAATGGTAATAGCATCTAAAACATCTTCATGCAATTCTAAAGAAAAAGGGTTCCACACCACAGCATGTAGTGTCAACTAAGACACAAGGTTTGTGCCTAAGGATTGGTCAGTTTTGGGTATTTTTATCTTAATGGGCCAAATGGTACTAGCTGAATTGGAAAATGGCCAAACAGGTTGAAAGTCGCCCAAAGTGAATGTATTTTCAACGCATACATCTTCTTAAATTTACTAAAAAATATTTGATTGGAATAATATAGCATTTACATCAACTTGAACACTCTAGTTATAAAAAGGTTTACAAAAATTACACAATATTGTTTGAGGTCAGACCCATAAACAAAATTTGTTGTCTTGACCTTTTACCCGAACTGCCCACTTTGCCAAAACTCCAGTAGTAGTTATGAAGAAGCTTAATGAAATTTATGCTCAAATATGTGGGCTTCTGACCGAGTGCAGGAAGATCTCTATTATCCTCACTCAACAGTCCAAGATCTGTTATGGGATAGCCTTCATTACTTGAGTGAGCCAATCCTTAAGTATTGGCCGTTCACCAAGTTAAGAGATAGAGGTCTCAAAAGAGCAGTTGAGCTAATGCGATATGGTGCCCAAGAGAGTAGATATATTACCATTGGATGTGTAGAAAAGGTACTAAAAGATTACCCATCTTGACGCTTGACCCATTACCCAACAGGCTCCACACGTCCACCTCTACTAACGTGTTTTTGTTATTTAATGCAGAGCTTGCAAATGATGTGTTGGTGGGCTGAAAACCCAAATGGGGATGAATTCAAGCACCACCTTGCTAGAGTGCCCGATTATTTATGGCTAGCAGAAGATGGGATGAAAATGCAGAGTTTCGGGAGTCAAACATGGGATTGCACACTTGCAACTCAAGCAATAATAGCAAGTAATATGGTTGAAGAATATGGTGATTCATTAAAAAAGGCCCATTTTTATATCAAAGAATCTCAAATCAAACAAAATCCTTCTGGAGATTTCAGTAAAATGTGTCGACAGTTTACTAAAGGGTCGTGGACTTTCTCTGACCAAGATCAAGGATGGGTTGTCTCAGATTGCACAGCTGAAGCATTGAAGGTGATACTGTGACAAGTCTATAACCGCAATCTTCATGTTTTTTTCTTTGATTATTTAAGAAATTGTTTCTTATCATATAATAACTATTCTCCTGCAGTGTCTTCTATTACTATCGAAAATGCCTGAGGAAATTGCGGGAGAAAAAGCAAAAGACGAGTGGTTATATGAGGCTGTTAATGTCCTCCTTTACTTGCAGAGTCCTATAACCGGAGGTTTTGCTATTTGGGAGCCACCCGTCCCACAACCGTATTTACAGGTAAATACAAGATATAAAAAATATCAAACTTTTGAGAAATATTAGTCTATGGTATTCCTTTAACGATCAAAAGATGTTAAATTTGTCTTCTACAACTCTTTTTTTTTTCTGCAGATGTTGAATCCTTCAGAAATTTTTGCAGATATTGTTGTTGAGAAAGAGTAAGATATTAATGACACTTATTTATTGTAAAGCTGGCAGATCACCAATGAAAATATTAAGGAATTTGGAGGGAAATCTAGATACTAATGTTTTGTTACTTTGGGTGATTTAACTAGGCATGTTGAGTGCACAGCATCAATTATCCAAGCCCTTTTAGCCTTTAATCACTTGCACCCAGGGTATCGGGATAAAGAAATAGAAGTTTCAGTGGCAAAAGCAGTATGTTTTTTGGAGGGAAAGCAATTGGAAGATGGTTCATGGTAAGCTAATTACCTACACACAAAAATAAAAGCAAAAGAATAAAAACCAAATAGTATTCTGAAAAACTATGAAATTGGACAGGTACGGTTATTGGGGAATATGCTTTCTGTATGGCACATTTTTTGCACTAGGAGGCTTAATTTCTGCTGGAAAAACATATAACAACAGTAAACCAGTTCGTAAAGCAGTTGAGTTTTTCCTTTCGAAACAAAATGAAGAGGGTGGATGGGGGGAGAGTTACAAGTCTTGCCCTAGTGAAGTATATACACCGTTGGAAGCAAATCGTACGAACCTAGTTCAAACATCATGGGCTATGCTTGGTCTTATGTTAGGTGGACAGGTTAGCTTTTCACTAAGTAATCAAGCTTATTCCAGCAAACTATCATTGGTTTCAAGCGCTAAACACATTAACACATTTTCTTTCATTCCTATACTAGGCTGAAAGAGATCCAACGCCATTGCACAAAGCAGCAAAAGTACTAATTAATGCACAGCTAGATAACGGGGATTTTCCTCAACAGGTAACAAGAATCAAAGCCCCTTCCTTTTTTTTCTTATCATGGAAACAACTTCTACCATCTAACTTTCAGCCAATCATTTCGATTTACAAGTAAGATGAATTTTGCAGGAGATTACTGGAGTTTACATGAAGAATTGCATGTTACATTATCCAGAATACAGGAACATCTTCCCGCTTTGGGCACTTGGGGAATATCGCAAACGTGTTTGGATCAGTTAAACTAATAGACTGAAGTGTCTTTGATGGCTGTATCTGTGGTTCTAGCCTCTGGCTAGGTTTGGTGAAAAAAAAAAACTTGACTGAAGTGTCAAGCTGGAATAATAGAATAATCCAAATCTAGAAATGTGTGCAGATCATAAGCCAGGGTCCTGTATGTTAAATTCTGGTGTCTTGTGTTACTCTTTTATCCTATGAAACTAAAACAAGGTTTGTAAGGTTTATTTGGCCACAGATTGCTAATAATGTATTCTTTGGAAGACAACACATGCACACACGTATACAATACAAAAACAAACAAAACAAATACAAAGAACAACAGCTTCAGGGGCTAGCGGTGGAGACCGGAACCACATAAGGCTCACATGTTCACATCAATATCCTAGAATTGCAAACCAATGCTATAAAACAGAAAATAACAAAAAGAAGTACCATAATACTATAATAGCACATAATTTGAAATTAAAAATCTTAATTAATTTTTAAATAGGTGTTTATCAAAATATGATATAGGTATGACTGATTCTAATATGGTGGTATACATCTTGGATTCTAAATGATAAAAATTTTCAAAATGTGAAATTGGATTGACTGACTCTAGTAATGTCTTAGACTCTTATCTAACAGACTGAACGCTTAATGGGTTAAAGGTCACAAAAATGTGTTTTTAATGCTAGAAAAGTAAAGTTAACATCAAAACCATTTCATTCAAAAAAAAAAAGAACTAGCTTATTATTGAAGTAATATCTTTTCTAATCATATTCAATACACTATAATCTATATTTATTGAAAACAATAATTTCTTTCGACGGAAAGTGTTTTGGATCAACCCAAACCCCCTGTTTTGACTCGTATCAAAAGCAAATCGTTTTGATTTAAACATGTCTTGACACATATAGCAAACCACCCGACCGGCATTGCCACCTCTAGCTCAAAAGTAATTTGCTAGATAATGCAACACCATATCGTGGTAAGGAGAAAGTGATCGTGGATTCCTGATTTTGGACTTTCTACACACTTTTCTTACCTTTGTCAACAAGTTGGCTGTGAATTCCTGATTTTGGAGATATTGCACATATGGTGGTTACCATCTCCCTTATCATCATTCTTTCCTTCCTTATCACAGCGCGAACTTATGCTTAAAAATGTACTTTCGTATTGCACTAATCAACAGAAAGAGCCATAAGAGCAAGTGAGCATCCCATTATACTAATACACAATTGTTTGTTTGCTTTTTAAATGTGTCTATACCAAGTCTTCCCTTTCAGAAATATGCTATCAGATGGCTTCCTCCATTCTCTTTTGTGAAATCAGCATACTCTTTAGCTGTTTCTGCAACTGCGCCCTTGTCTCGTAGTTAGAAGCCAGCCTTCTATCTAAATTCTCTTTCATAGCTTGAAGCTCGGATTTCCTCATTTCAGCTGCAGCTATGTCAGAATTGTTCGAACAGCCAGCACCGTGTTGAAGTTGGATGAAACTCGAGTTCAGCTGTGCAAACGATCAACAGAATTATGAAACAAACATACAGTGAGTGCAAATAAAATCCTTCAGTCACAAGTTCTATGGCACAGCAGTTCAAAAGATTCTGATAATTCAAATAGTTATAACATTACAAATAAATAGATTATATTTACCTCATTCACACAACTCCTCAACTCCTCCACACGCCTTTCGCAGTCGGTTGCAAACGTCTCCGCTCGAACCCTAAATTCATGAATATCACCAACTTTCAAAGCATAATACTTATCCTTCTCCTTCTCCAACTCCTCCAGACTTTCCACTTCACTTTTCAAAACCCTAATTTACAACCAAAACCATCAACATCACCTAACAAGTGGTAATTACTAATTACTAATTTGAGATTACGAACCTGAGCTGCTGGATCTGACGAAGATAAACTGAATCGAGATGATCGAGTTGAGATTTGATGGAAGAAATGATGAATTGTTGTGAGGCGACTTTGTGTTCAAGCTTCAAACACCTTTGCTCGATGGATCTGATGGCTTGAAGCTTGGAAGCTAGGGTTTGAGATTTGCTGAGCTGGAGATCTTTCTCGGCCTGTAGATTGTTACGATTGATTAATGTGGAGAGAGTGTGTGAAGCTAGGAAGAGTACCTGGAGAAGAGAGAGGCGTTGGTTTCTGGAATCTTCCATTTGTTGGAGCCTCTCTTTGAAGGTAGATGAAACCGCCATTGTAGGGTGACGTAAGCACGGAACAGATTTGGAATTTGGAGGGAGAGTAACTGTCTTAAGAGGTTAGGTGTGGTGGCGGCATGTACTAATATTAAATATTGGGGTTTTCAGTTTTCACCTCACAACTGCCGTCTAAAATTGAATAAGAATAACTAGACCTGGCAATCGGGTCGGGTCAGGTTGGGTCATGGGTCAAAATGGGTTCGGGTCAAAACGGGTCAATTATAAAAAATGATTGTTTTGGTTTGGGTCGAAACGGGTCCGGGTCAGAACGGGTTTCGGGTCGGGTTGGGACAGGTTTTGTTTTTTTTTTTGTTTTTTTTTTTAACAATATAACTTTGGTGATCATACGGCCTGAAAATATTGCTATTACATGCTTAGTTGCTTCACTGATGTCTCGTAGTTTTGACACGAACCCGTTTTAACCCATGACTCGAAGTTCCAAATTCTAGCACTAAGTCAAAACTTGTAAAACTAAATAAAAAGTTCAGAATTTGAGAAAAAAGATGGGAGCTTTAGATGTGAACCATGCCAATCTACCATGTTTAAGGTTAGTAGCAATGACAATCTTTTCACAGTATCAAGTTTTCTAATTCTATACCTATTAGCATATGGTGTATGTAAGGCTTAAAATAAGTAATCACAGGTCGCTGCTTCATAGTAGGAATTCAGAGGTGGCAATCTTGACCCAAAGTGTAACACCCCAACTCAGCTTGGGCTGACATGTCACTTATACACTATATTAGTGGTCAGAACTTCATTCCATAAATTGTAAAACCTTACATTATTTCAAATATTGAACAAAACATTTTAAATCTTTATAAAAATCCATGTGCTTCTTTAATCCCTCAAGCCATCCATCCAAGTCTTCCTGAATAATCCTTGTAACCTAACGTACATCAGAAGGAAAATGTACGCCTGAGTAAAAAACGAGGTTTACTCAGTGGGACAATAACAATAAAATATACAATTTCCTAACAATATATATGTATATATATATAACAATATATGTATAACACATTCAATTAGTCACCTTCAGTGTGCCACATTCAATAGTTCAATGCGTAATCAGTTCACATTCAGTGTGTTACATAATCACATTCAGTAGTTCACAGTCAGTTTTTCAGCGCGTCACCTTTCGGTGCGACACAATCAATAGTTCAGTGCGTCATATTCGATATTTGCCATTAACATAACTATATATATAACTTTAATAACAAATAATCTTGAAGATCACAAAAACATAAAATAACGAATCTAAATCTCCAACTACAAGGTAGTGAAAACTTAAATTAGTGCACATAAGTTGTTCAAGAGTCCATACCTAGAATGATGATAAGTAATGATGTTAGATTCGTTCTTCTAGGGGGTTGTAGTAACCTGTACTAGATGAGATATATAATTTTAACGTTTGTAGGGTATGCTTATCCAAAAGACCCAAATTGTGTCAAGCTTGAGTATCGGTATCATTATGATTTGTTTCTTAACAATTGTGTTAATATTTTTGATTTGTAACTCCAATATTATCTACATCAACTTTCATTTTATAAATCTTAATATAAATGTTACCAGTTTGATGAATTATTAATTTAGTTGCATGTTTTATTGGAGTTTCTACGTCAACCTACATACTATGATATTAACATATTCAAACTAATATTTATTGTTGTGATTGTTTATCCAAATCCATATTCTAGAAATTTTAGAAGGTAGGTTAACGACCTTGAAACTCATAAAGTTTAATAAAAACAAAATGTAAATTTAAATCAATATATCAAATACTAAGTTAAGTTGTAGCCTTGACTTTCTGAAACACAAATTGTACTTTTAGTAATTCCATCTTCTTTACTTATTTAGTTATTATTATTGTCATTCAAACCCTCCTATCAGATACTAAGAAAACTAAACTAAGATATATAGTTAATATAAACAAAATGCTTTGATAATATATATCTACATAGATATAAGTAACTAGACCCTTGGGCTAGGTTGAAGTTAAACAGAACAAAGAGCAAATCCAAAACCATAATAAGCAAAAACTTTATTAGATGAAAACAAGCTGTAACGAGTCACTTTCGCACCAACAAGAACCCACGACCTTGGTGTAAGATGCACATACGTTTACCATTTAGTCAAGCTCTACTCTTTTTAGTTAACTATTAAGCATAGACAATAACAGTTGCACCATCTTTAAAGTTTTAATTAAGGACCTTACAACCACCATTGGTTTAGTTTCTTTCATGGTTTGAATATTTAAGCACATAAACGAATCAAAATGAACTCAACTAGAATTGATCGATACACGGGACTTGTACAGATTGGAAGGGTTGCGGCTACCTGCGGAATCGTCGGTGCTTGGTGGCGGCTACAGTGGTGGTGGCGTTCAGCAATGGTTGGGGCCGGGAAGATCTACCGCGACGGGTGACGGTTCTTGCGATGCTTCTAACGGTCGACTACGGTTGCGGGGGTTCGAGTAGAACCAAAGTGGTTTGGTTTTGTATTTGGTATTCAAAAGGGGCTGATCGGAAAGGTTAAAGTGGCAGCCGGAAAGAGAGATATGATAAGGAAGATAGAGACGGTTGAGTGGGTTTTGAAGTGCACAGAGAGGTAATGTCAATTTTATAATGATCGTGTAAATGTGTAATCATTGAAAAGGGGAAGTTCCATGTATAGGGAAAATTACAGTGGCCCTTGACCAAGCCAATTTACAAAACTAGTCATTTGACCAGGCATAAAAAAGCCCGGTCACGCTCCCCCATCCCAGTGAACTGTCATTTTTATGCACCTTCAATCCAGCCACAACCAAGCGGACACGTGTCCTCCTAGCTGAACCGGCTTTATGCCGCTACCTCTGACCACCGAGCCGTTTCATGCCCAAGCCGAGCCGCTTCGCCCCCTGCCCCACAAGCTAGCCAAGCCGCTACAAGTACAAGCCATGACCTTTCAAGGCCAAGCCGAGCCGCTACGTTTTTGTGTATATATATGTTTACCACTAGGTCGGTTCTTGAGATTTATAGTGTTAAATTTTCAAAACTCTTGTTAAATTTCAGTAGTATTTTTAAAAAAAATATCAAAATACATCAAAATATGTCAAATTGGTTTTTGAAGTATAGGTGGGACAAATTTTTTCAATTTTGTATTTTTTAAGAAAATGACGTTTTTCTTAGCTTTAAAAAACCGAATCCCATACAGAAGGAGTTCTCTACTTTGTGTTCTCTCCTTTTCTATGGAACCTCTCGGTTTTATGCCAATTTTTTCATCGGGTGGGTTACCTCTCGGTTTTATGACGTTTTTCTTAGCTTTAAAATCTCAAACTCATTATATTTGTAGTGGGTTAGGATCAAAGAAAAGCTTTTGTATTTAACAACTTTTCTTTGATTTCATTTTTGCTTTAACCTTCATCTATACGCTTTGTTAGCTCTCGGTTATTTTTAACTTCAATGTAATACTTTTCTCCATATATTTTTTATTGTTTTCAGGCCAAATAAACATTACTCAAAATTACTTATCTTTTTATTAATTTGCAGGTATCATTATTGGAGTTTATATCGGCAAGGAGATGGAAAACATGCGACAAATATATATAGTTATGTCAATTTCTCATCAGGCGTGTTATGTATTGGCTTTCATGACGTTTTTCTTAGCTTTAAAATCCGGAGCTCACTTTCATTTAATGTTGCCGTAATTTGTAAAATTAAATTGTAATTTTCCCGTTAATATATGATAAATTTTATATTTTATGTACATTGCAATAGACACTAAATAAGACAAGACTTTATTTATTAAGATACAATAGCAAACAAACAGACAAGCATTTATATAAACGTACGATTAAACTAAAAATCTAAGAAATAAAAATAGATTATTCCTAAGGCCAAGAAAACGAGAAGACAAAAAACACATGTGTGCAAAATCCAGATGTTATATATATAGTCACGAAATTATACATAAAAAACACATGTAAAGGCTTGGTAATGTGTTGAAAGGTCATAAAATTCAAATGAAACGGCTTGGGGTAGGTGGCAATGCTGAAGCGGCTTAAATCCAGGGTGTAGCGGCTCGGGATGGAGCGAAGCGGCTCGGCTTGGCCATGAAACGGCATGGCTTGGCAGTACCACAAAGCGGCATAAATCAGAGTTTGGGCGAAGCGGCTCGGCTTGGGCATGAAACGGCTCGGCGGTCAGAGGTAGCGGCATAAAGCCGGTTCAGCTAGGAGGACACGTGTCCGCTTGGTTGTGGCTGGATTGAAGGTGCATAAAAATGACGGTTCACTGGGATGGGGGAGCGTGACCGGGCCTTTTTATGCCTGGTCAAATGGCTAGTTTTGTAAATTGGCTTGGTCAAGGGCCACTGCGGTAATTTTCCCTTAAAGAAATGGTGTTCTAGAAGTCTACTGAAGTTTCAAGAAAAGAAGAATGGAGAAGATGGTGCATGATTATGATCTGCATAACTCTTGGTCAAAAAAGGAATGGTCATGTCCTTGCATGCACCTACTTTGTACATATTTTCATATTATATTATTGTTGTTGTTTCCATATATCATCGGGTATACCTATTGGCACACCAATGTGCTTATATGCACACCAAAAAGCGGTTTTTTGTCTTATATGCACACCCTGCAGTGTCGAGCTGTGGTCAAAGTGCGGCGTTTTGGTCCGGTCAACCAGACAAAGACTGACGGGTCTGTTGATCGGACCAAAACACTGAGCTTTGGTCGCGTTTTGGTCCTGTCAACCAAACAAAAGACTGACCGGGTGTCTGGTTGACAGGACCAAAACGCGACCAAAGCTCGGTGTTTTGGTCCGGTCAACAGACCCGTCAGACACCCGTCAGTCTTTGTCTGGTTGACCGGACCAAAACGCCGCGCTTTAACCACAACTCGAGATTGGATGGTGTACATATAGGACAAAAAAGAACTTTATGGGATGACTATCTATACACTTGGTGTTGGTGTGTAGATAGTTTGAGCCATATCAAATTATTAGATTTTGTTTTATGATTTTTTTTTATCAAATTATATATTATTATAACCCACATGTGCAATACATACATCTCAACGTATGTGTTTAAAATTATTAAATCTTTTTTTTATTACTTTATTAATATTTGAAAATTGTGATTTTTTACTACTTATTATAATATATTTATACATCCATATAAAAAAATATATATGCATATTTATTTTAATTTTTTTTCCGGTTATTTCACAAAGGCTTTCGTTTGATTTCAAAATGATTCTACAAATCTATACAGATTTCATTTGATTTCAAAACGATTCTATAGGCTTGTACAGTGCAATTCCATTATAGGTCTATACATATGCGTTTAGGGCTGTGCAACGGTTCAGAACCGGATTGAACGAACCGAACTGGAACCGAACCAGAACCATTAATTGCTAAATCTAAGAACCGGAACGAACCGTATTATAACGGTTCCGGTTCGGTTCCGAACCGGTTAAACGGTTCTCGTGTAAACGGTTCTCGCGGGAACCGGTTGACAATTAAATCGTAAAATTAACAATTCAATAAAAACAAATCAAACCAGTTAAAACATTAACTAAGAGTTGCAACATTTGAAGTTTAAACCAACCAAAATAAAAGTAGCAAAACAACAATAAAAAATTTCAAGCCATAAAACAAACTCTAAATAAAACTATTACAACCATCATGTTAAAACAAACATCTTCAAACTTCATCCGATCTTCATCCTCTCAATCTTCTCATAAACATTTAAATGAAACCAAGCGAATAAATTGATAAGTAATGCATCTAGTGTATTTACCAAGCGATACACTATTTATATACACATTTACAATTTGATCAACATTGATTTGATTATTTTTGTTCAATTTTTATTTTCACATACAGAAAACTGTATGTATCAGAAAGCAAACATCTAGAAAGAAAATATATGCAATCATAAAAAAAGGTCATGTAGAATAGCGTACCAGTATTTGCAGGTGTTGATGGAGATGAACTTGTATGATAACAATTAGGGTTAGGGTTGAGAGATGAAGAAGAATTAGAAGATGAAAGATGAGATTGTGGAATGAATATAAGAGGAGGGAATAAGAATTAGAATGGTCGTATAATGTTGAAAAGCCCATTAATAAAATAGGGTTTTAAATATTTATAATCCCAACTGGTTCTAGCGGTTCTTTAACCGGAACTGTGGTTTTAACCGGAACCGAATCGGGAACCGTTTTTACCCAAATTTAAGAACCGGAACCGGACCCTATATACAAAAATACTGTTTGGATCTAGTGGTTCCGGTTCGGTTCCCCGGTTCTGGCGGTTCTGAACCGTATATTGCTTAGCCCTATATGTGTTGTGTTCAATGATTTAATTGTTCACAGTTGACTGTGCAATACCCAGTTCAATTGATTTCACAACAATTCACATTTTCCTACAATTACAAGTTGCGAAACCGAAACGAAACAAAAAAAACTGAAAATATTGAAACCGTGTCGGCCTAAAACCCGTTGCGATTCGAAACCCGTCCTGTGCAGAAACTCGTGTCGGCCTAAAACCCGTTGCAATCTGTAACAACTCTCATCAAAAGTTATATTTATTTAATTAAATTATCCAATAGCAAACCCTAATTGAGAAACCCAAGTGATTCTGCATAATCCCTAAAATTTTCAGAACATTTGGAATCAGGATTAGGGCCCCTAAAACTAAGGGGGGGTAAACCCTATTCGGTAATATCTTAACAGTTTGCTGTCAAAAATTCGAAATAACACGAAACCAACTCAGCAAGCCTACTGGGACACAAGGCTACCCTAGGGTAGATTGTTACCCCAGGCGAGTCGCGACAGAATCAGGGACATCTTCCGCGACACGCGGGAGATGTCAATTTCAGGTATAAATACAGGGGCTTGGGACTTGATTTCTGGCTTCAGTTCGACGTTAAAATTCTTTACGTACACAAAGTTAGACACTGTTTATTACAAAAACACACACTGATCACGAAGTGCTGCCACAATTCAGGGTAATAACTCGATCGCTGCTACGATTCAATGTCCGATCGATTAAACTATCCAATGGATGTTTAAGTGCTGTCCACATTAGGGTTTATGCTTTGTCATTTGTCCTTAAATCGATGGATGTTTAAGTATCGCACTTTGTCATTCGTTGTGAAGGTTTTAATCTCGTGAGTTATCGTAAATGCTGTATTAAGTTACTAACCTAGTTTGTGTACCTGATTATTTAAACTAGGTTATCAAGGCTAATCAGTAGGCTAAGCTCTGTTCATAATTAAATCTGCAATGTGAGTCATTCTCATTTTATCAAATTACTTTCAAAAGCATGTTTATTTTCAAAGTTATAATTACAGGGATTAAGTCTTTATAATCACCATATTACAGCCGGTATGTGGGGTTTTGTATACATTACTTGATAATCTTCACCATTGGACAACGAGTTAGCCAATGGGTGATATGACCATAGTCACAGAAACGAGTCGAGTGACAAATACCGAGGGTAGTTGGTTGATATCTGAAACATTGTAATTGCTCTTAATACTGTAAATTATAACAAATGTGTCGTTTTAGTAAATAGAATGATTCACTCAGTATTTCCCGCTGACAAAACCTTTTTCAAACATGTTTCAGGTGATCTGTTGTGATCCAGGAAAAGTGCCGTGAAGCACTATCAGCTTAAGGAAGTGGCTCAGTATAAGATAAAGAAACATGTTTTGTAAAATAAAAGATTTCTTCGTGAAATCTCAAGATTGTAAATTACCGGGTTTTATCCCAAAGTTGTAAAATAAAATAATTGGAAAATATTTAAGTTTTAAAAAAGATCCTGATAATAAACTTCCGCTGTTAATTAAATACCACGGGATTTCTGTCCCGCGGCACCTGAAACGGGTCAAACCGGGTCGGGGGCCGTGACAGAAATAAGGTGGTATCAGAGCCACTGATCTAAGCCTATTAAGTATTTAGAAATACTTAATTTTACTGATTGCCAAGTATGTGATTATGTGTTTTATTAACTGATTATTTGTTAGTATGGGTAAACAAAAGCTGTCAAACATCTATCTTAAACTAGATAGGTCATCCAACGAGAAGGAAAGTTCATCCCAAACAAAACCTTATATAATTCCTGAAGAAGGAATATTTGTGAGAAAGGCACATTACGAGAAACCACTTTCTCCTAATAAAAGAAGTTTGATTATTAGGAAAATCCAGGAGGAAATAAGGAAAAATCGAGAGAAGAAAGTTAAACAAGAAACCCAGGACTTAATCAGTAAATCACCTTGGGAGGACAAATTAGATGAGAAATGGACAGATCTTTATATGCTAGCCACAGTAGCAGAAAATGCAAATCTCTAAATACTCAAAAGTTTTAGCACTTTTATTTTCCAGAAACCTTATTTAGTAAATAAATAAGTTTACAGTAAATCGTAGTATAATTTACTTGTCAGTTGTTTTATGGATGCAATAATATTTACGGGTTATCTATAAAATTTTGTTATTTTATTTTAACATTTGGTATGTATTTTGCATATACGCTAAACAGCATGAATGAGATATCTGAAGGTTTAGAAAATCTTAACCTCTATCCCGTTAAGATAGAAGTTTCCAAGGAATTCACCGGTTACTTCACTGATAAAGAAGAACCTATGGAATTTCAATCCAAACCACTGGCAAAACCTAAACCCAAGAAAAGAAGCAGATTTGTGGGCTGGAGGCGTGTACGTAGGAAAAAGCCAGCAACAAGAAAGGTTACTACAACTGAAGAACCAAAAGACAAAGGAAAAGGGGTAGAAATTGAGGAAAATGTTAATCAAGTAGAGATAGAAGCTGAGAAGAGTTTTAAACAAACAGAAAGAGAAATCGGAGAAAGTTCTAGACAGAAACAGAAAATGACTCCCTGGGAAGTTTTAGATCATAAATTAGTAATGAGTGACCTCATCGGACCTGCCGATGGAAACCTTGAACCAGCCAATCCAAACCTTATTTTTACTGAAGAAGATCTTTTCAACTACCCACTAGAAGCTCCAATCCCAATCAATCTGGAACCTGCTATTCCAGATCCTATTGTCCAACCTCAACCAATACCAGTAGAATTAGATGAATGGTGGACAACTGATTGGCAATACCAAAATCTTTTAAACAACCCTGATACATTTTTCCCACAAGTTGACCCAGAACCTCCACTATACCCAACTATGAGCCCGGAGAATCTGACTGAACTTCGTCTCTCGGGCGAAGAGTTAATTAATGCAGGAAATAGGATTAGGGATATTGGAGAAAGAGTTACTTGGAAGTATGACGAAAGGGAGCGTCGTTTTTAAGAAATTAGCTGACTAGATAATGGGAGTTTGCAGAAATATTTGTTTAATAAATAATCATAATAACCAGTATGTGTAATAACTTAACAATAAAACGTTGTATGATAATCGTGTGTACGAGGCATAATATAATATATAGAAATGAAACTTGTGAAATCGATAATTTTTTGTTATACATGTTAATGTGATTATGTGCAAACTGTTTTATTATATTTGTATTTATACTAATTATTTATATAAAATTATTTATCAGATGGCAAACATTGGTAATGAACCAGTAAATGAGGTTAATCAGTCTGAGCAACATCCAGGAGATCAATATATGACTAGGCAAGATATCGAAAATATTGTTGCTCAAGGGATAGCCAATGCTATTCCAGCAATCGTTGCTGCTGTAAAGAATCCAATTGAACCGCAACAAATCGTTCCTAGTAAACGTATTTCTGAAGATAACTTCAGTAATAGTGTAAACGGAGGCAATGATCATGTTAATCATAATGCGGAACCACATCAAGCTCCATTTCCTAAGAAAATGAAAACTGCAACGCCTGGTTGCACTTTCAAAGAATTCCTTGCTTGTAAACCCACTGAATTTGTAGGCAATGAAGGAGCAACTGCATCACTGCGTTGGTTAGAGAAAACCGAAGCAGTCATTGCAATAAGTAAATGTGCTAAAGATGATCAGGTCATGTACGCATCAAATCTCTTCAAAGAAGGAGCACTCGAATGGTGGAACACTGTGTTACAATCAAAAGGAAGAATAATAGCTTATGCCATGAATTGGGAAGAATTTAAGGGTCTTGTAGAAAGAAAATTCTGTCCCGAGTATGAAAAGGAACAAATGACAAATAAGTTCCTAAATCATCGGATGATGGGTGTAGATTGTCGTGGTTATACTTCTACATTCTTTGAATATGCTAGAGTGGTACCAACGCTGGCTTCGCCAGAACCGGTACTCATTTCTCGCTACATTTGGGGACTGATTAGTGAAATCCGCAACATCGTTAAAGCTGCGAGACCTCGCACTATTGACGATGCGGTGGAATTAGCTAATACCCTAACTGACGAACTAGTACGCACCCAAGATGAAAACAGGAAGAAGGAATTAGCTCAGAAAATTACCCAAGGATTTCGTACGGGTAATAATAGCAACTTCAAAAGAAAAGGAACGGGAAACTCCTCAACTATGCCATTCTGCAAGAATTGCAAAAGAAAACATTATGGAAGATGTAATGTAACCTGCAATTTTTGCAAAATGATAGGACATCGGGAAGAAGACTGTAGAAAGAAAACAACGATCTGCTATAACTGTGGAGAAAAGGGACATTTTAAACCAGAATGTCCTAAATTAATCAAACCAGCAGACAACAAAACTAAGGCGACCGACGGAACTATTAAGAAGAATGCCAGGGCATTTCAACTAACCACTCAAGAAGCAGAACTCATCCCAGATGTGATAGCGGGTACGTTCTTAGTTCACAACATTTACGCCAAAGTATTATTTGACTCTGGTGCAAACCAAAGTTTTATAAATACTTCATTCTGCCAAGCTCTTAATTTACTTTTAACCAATATTAGGCAGATTTTTACAGTTAAAACGGCAGACGGAAATTCAGTTAAAATAGATAAAGTTTTGCAGGAAGAAAATATAGAACTTTTAGGACATAAATTCTCTGCAAACTTATTTCCAATGAAGTTAGCTGAATTTGATGTAGTATTAGGAATGGATTGGTTAGTAACCAACCATGCTCGAATCTTGTGTGATCAGAATTCCATAGAAATTCAATCACCCACCGGAGAAGTAATTAGGATTACAGGAGATAAACCACGTAAGCCCATGAAGTTCATATCAGTAATGAAAGTTGCTAATTATGAACGAAAACAAGGAATAGTATATATGATTTCAGTAATCATTAGTACTAAGGGTAAAGAACTTAAGGAAATTCCTGTAGTCTCAGAATATCCAGATATATTCCCAGAAGATTTACCGGGATTACCTCCGGATAGGGAAGTAGAATTTAGGATTCATCTAATTCCAGGAACTACACCGATAGCCAAAGCACCTTATCGGTTAGCACCCACAGAAATGTTAGAACTGAAAAAGCAATTAGATGAATTACTAAGTAAAGGTTTCATACAACCTAGTTTATCTCCTTGGGGAGCACCAGTATTATTTGTTAAGAAAAAGGATGGTTCAATGAGAATGTGTATCGATTATAGAGAATTGAATAAGGTTACAATTAAGAATCGATATCCATTACCTAGGATTGATGATCTGTTTGATCAACTTCAAGGAGCTAGATATTTTTCTAAGATAGATTTACGCTCTGGATATCATCAATTGAAAGTACAAGAAGAAGACATACCTAAAACTGCTTTCAGAACTAGGTATGGTCATTACGAGTTTACAGTCATGCCCTTTGGGTTAACGAATGCACCTGCTGCATTCATGGACATGATGAATAGGATATGTAAACCATATTTGGATAAATTTGTAATTGTCTTCATAGACGATATACTTATTTATTCCAAAAGTCAGACAGAGCATTGTGAACGCCTTCATGCACTCTTAACTTTGTTAAGAAAAGAAAAACTTTATGCCAAATTCTCGAAGTGTGAATTTTGGTTGCAAGAAGTGCAATTCTTAGGACACATGGTGAATCACGAAGGTATTCACGTAGATCCTGCTAAGATAGAGGCAATTACCAAATGGAAGGTTCCACAAACAGCAATGGAAATTAGAAGTTTTATAGGTTTAGCTGGGTACTATAGACGGTTTATTAAGGATTTTTCCAAGATAGCTGTTCCATTAACTAAGCTAACCTGTAAAGCGGTTAAGTTTGAATGGGGACCAAAGCCAGAAGAAGCCTTTAGAATATTAAAGCAGAAATTAACAAAAGCACCAATCTTAGCCTTACCAGAAGGAACTGAAGATTTTGAGGTATATTGTAATGCTTCAAAACTAGGATATGGATGTGTGCTTATGCAACGCAAAAAGGTGATTGCATATGCTTCAAGGCAACTGAAAAAGCACGAAGAAAATTATACAACTCATGATTTAGAATTAGGAGCCGTAATTTTTGCCCTTAAGATGTGGAGACATTATCTGTATGGAAGTAAATTTACTGTTTATACAGATCATAAAAGTTTAAGATATATATTTGGGCAAAAAGAGTTAAACATGAGGCAAAGGAGATGGATGGAAATCCTAAGTGACTACGACTGTGATATTCAGTATCACGAAGGAAAGGCAAATGTAGTTGCAGATGCCTTAAGTCGTAAGTATTATGAGAAACAACGAAGGGTTCGTGCTCTCAGATTAAATCTACAAATAGATTTAATGGAACAATTGAAGAATGTTCAAACTACAGCAATCAAGGATAATGCTGAAGGAATGAAAGGACGAATAAAGGAATTAGAACAAGGAGCAGATGGAATTTGGAGATTCCACAAAAGTAGAATTTGGGTACCTAAGCAAGGAGAATTAAGACCTAAGATTTTAGAAGAAGCCCATAAATCTAGGTATACTATGCACCCAGGAAACAATAAGATGTACCAAGATTTAAGAAAGAACTTCTGGTGGATAGGAATGAAAAAGGATATAGCACGATATGTTTCTAAATGTCTCACTTGTTCACAAGTTAAGGCAGAACATCAGAAACCCTCAGGTCTACTACAACAATTAGAAATGCCTGTATGGAAATGGGAACTTATAACAATGGATTTTGTTACTAAGTTACCCAAAACCAGAAAAGGTAATGATGCGATTTGGGTAATTGTGGATCGATTAACCAAATCAGCTCACTTTCTACCAATGAAAGAAACCTTTAGTATGGAAAGGTTGGCAAAATTGTATGTAGATGAAGTTGTATCCTTACATGGAGTTCCACTCTCCATTGTTTCGGATAGGGATAGTCGTTTCACTTCTCATTTCTGGAAAAGTTTCCAGCAAGCTATGGGAACTCGACTAAATCTAAGCACTGCATATCATCCCCAAACAGACGGACAAAGTGAAAGGACGATCCAAACTCTAGAAGACATGCTCAGAGCATGTGTAATAGATTTTGGTGGAAATTGGGATGATCATTTACCATTAATTGAATTCTCCTATAACAATAGCTATCATTCAAGTATTGAAACCGCCCCATTTGAAGCACTGTATGGAAGAAAATGCAGAACTCCAGTTTGTTGGGCAGAAATAGGAGAAAGTCAATTGTCAGGTCCTGAAATAGTGCAAGAGACGACTGATAAGATTACTCAAATCAAGGAAAGACTGAAGATGGCTCGTGATCGTCAGAAGAGTTATGTAGATAATCGACTCAAGCCACTTGAATTCCAAGTGGGAGACAAAGTACTATTAAAAGTTTCCCCTTGGAAAGGAGTTGTTCGATTCGGTAAGAAAGGAAAGCTAAGTCCAAGGTATGTAGGACCATTTTCAGTGATCCAACGTATAGGACCAGTTGCTTATCGTTTACAACTACCAGAAGAATTAGCAGGAGTACATGATGTATTTCATGTATCCAATCTCAAGAAATGCTTATCAGATGAATCACTGGTAGTACCTCTTCGAGATATAGAGGTAAACGAAAAGCTGAAATTTGTTGAGAAACCTCTTCAAATTGAGGATCGAAAGATCAAGTTTCTCAAACACAAACGACTAGTTTTAGTCAAAGTCAGATGGGATTCAAAGAGAGGAGCTGAATACACTTAGGAGCTGGAATCAGAAATGAAGCGAAAGTATCCTCATTTATTCCAGTAAATCTCGATGACGAGATTTTTATTAAGGTAGGGAGAATGTAACAACTCTCATCAAAAGTTATATTTATTTAATTAAATTATCCAATAGCAAACCCTAATTGAGAAACCCAAGTGATTCTGCATAATCCCTAAAATTTTCAGAACATTTGGAATCAGGATTAGGGCCCCTAAAACTAAGGGGGGGTAAACCCTATTCGGTAATATCTTAACAGTTTGATGTCAAAAATTCGAAATAACACGAAACCAACTCAGCAAGCCTACTGGGACACAAGGCTACCCTAGGGTAGATTGTTACCCCAGGCGAGTCGCGACAGAATCAGGGACATCTTCCGCGACACGCGGGAGATGTCAATTTCAGGTATAAATACAGGGGCTTGGGACTTGATTTCTGGCTTCAGTTCGACGTTAAAATTCTTTACGTACACAAAGTTAGACACTGTTTACTACAAAAACACACACTGATCACGAAGTGCTGCCACAATTCAGGGTAATAACTCGATCGCTGCTACGATTCAATGTCCGATCGATTAAACTATCCAATGAATGTTTAAGTGCTGCCCACATTAGGGTTTATGCTTTGTCATTCGTCGTTAAATCGATGGATGTTTAAGTATCGCACTTTGTCATTCGTTGTGAAGGTTTTAATCTCGTGAGTTATCGTAAATGCTGTATTAAGTTACTAACCTAGTTTGTGTACCTGATTATTTAAACTAGGTTATCAAGGCTAATCAGTAGGCTAAGCTCTGTTCATAATTAAATCTGCAATGTGAGTCATTCTCATTTTATCAAATTACTTTCAAAAGCATGTTTATTTTCAAAGTTATAATTACAGGGATTAAGTCTTTATAATCACCATATTACAGCCGGTATGTGGGGTTTTGTATACATTACTTGATAATCTTCACCATTGGACAACGAGTTAGCCAATGGGTGATATAACCATAGTCACAGAAACGAGTCGAGTGACAAATACCGAGGGTAGTTGGTTGATATCTGAAACATTGTAATTGCTCTTAATACTGTAAATTATAACAAATGTGTCGTTTTAGTAAATAGAATGATTCACTCAGTATTTCCCGCTGACAAAACCTTTTTCAAACATGTTTCAGGTGATCTGTTGTGATCCAGGAAAAGTGCCGTGAAGCACTATCAGCTTAAGGAAGTGGCTCAGTATAAGATAAAGAAACATGTTTTGTAAGATAAAAGATTTCTTCGTGAAACCTCAAGATTGTAAATTACCGGGTTTTATCCCAAAGTTGTAAAATAAAATAATTGGAAAATATTTAAGTTTTAAAAAAGATCCTGATAATAAACTTCCGCTGTTAATTAAATACCGCGGGATTTCTGTCCCGCGGCTCCTGAAACGAGTCAAACCGGGTCGGGGGCCGTGACACAATCCGAAACCTGTTGTAACACCCCGTGTTTCGAAAGTCAAAGTCAAGATTGAAGTCAAAGGAAGAAAAGATTGCTAATTGCGACCTGTCACTCCTTGCTTAACTACTGTTTTGACTTCTTTGACTTGTAATCGAATCCTTATTTTATTTGCTTTAGTTGTATTATGTGGAGTATCTATTAATAATCGAGGTTTAATCGATGTTTATCGCATGTTTTATCGCTTTATCGCTTATCGCATCGCAACCGCATTCGCAACCCGAATCATGCGTTTTGGGTATTGTTTTACGTGTGTGTGCTATTTATGTGCCACTTGTGCATGTTTATTTATGTTATGTTTTGGTGGTGGTTAATCGAAACGCAATCGCAACTCTATCGCAATCGAATCGCAAGCATTAAACACAAATTATTTATGATGATTGTATGTTAGATATAGTATTTAGGTGTTTATTATTAATCAATCGCATCGCTCACTCGAAACGCATCGCAACGCTCGACACGCGAACCGAAATGACAAAACTCAACACGCCAGACACCTGGATCGAATGGCCAACCGATCGAGTGGCCATCCGATCGGATTGCCATCCGATCGAGTTGCCATCCGATCTGTGGCTAATCCGACCCATGTGCACTTTCCTCTTTTGGAAACCCTATAAATACCCTCCTGTCACATCATTTGTGATGTCACAGTTCCTCCACTCGTCTAGCTCGCTCAAGCACTCATTTCTCTCGATTTCTCACGATTCTTGTAAGTTTTCAACCTAAATCTTGTACGTCTATGATTTACACGCACTTCTTCATCTTTTTCACCTTTGAATCTTAATTTTTAACCGTGAAATCAGTGGATTTGAGGTGTTCTAGGGTGACGTCATCATGGAGTTCTTATGAACTTCAAGTTTTGGCCTCATTCCACCAAGAACAACTCAGATCTGAAGGATTTCCACATGATTAATCATGATTCTCACATAGATCTGAATATTTCCATGGTAAAAAGGATTGAAAGATGGTTTTTAAACTTTCTTTCAACTCTTTTACACTCAATGCACTCAAAACCGATAGAATCGGAGCTCGTTCTGATCTTCTACTCTTTCTTAGCGATGTGTTGGTTCGAGATCTGGATTCTATCCAAGAGACAACTGATTTCGGGTTAAACATGAACAACCGTCTCAAACAGTTGACTGGTCGGACTAGGGTGACTCTTGTTCGATCAGCTCACTTGAGTCTTGATGGGGTTTCTGTTGTTTAGCACGTTGTCACATCGTCTCGAGCAAACTGCAAAACTTAACAAATTTTCAAGTTAGCAACACAATCAGATCGCGGGACGGATTGCCATCCGATCGAACCGCAATCCGATCAGATTGCACTTGGTCTCAACACTTAACAATTTTCAACATGTTCAATGTATAGTCAGATCTAACGGATTGCCACCCGACCGATAGACCATCCAATTGGATGATAATCCTGCTGTGAACTTGTTCTTTGAGAAATACCTCACCGAACGGATCATCATCCGATCAAACCGCCGTTCGATCGAACGACCTGAAAGGTAGAGATACTTCTCTATTTTCAAAATGCTACAACGAAAACTTCAAAGCCATCAGACACAAACACATCTTTGCTAAACAGATGTCAATCCAATCGAATGGCCATCTGATTGGATGACCATCTGACGGATTGACATCCGATCGAGTGGCCATCCGATCGGATTACCAATCGACACTTGGTACTTTTGCACCGTTTTACGCGCCGTTCTTCACTTATGCTATCGTTAACTGTTCAGGCTAACCTCTCAGCGCTCCCTTCAATCCAAGAGAGTGTTTACTTGTTAAGCACGATCTGTGAGTATACTCGATCCCTTTTTGCTTTACGCACTTTTGGGTGTTACATACGTTACTTATTCTAAATCACAATCAGCACACAACGCAAACACTATTTATACGCTAACAGTTATTGCATGCTACGTGTTATTCGATGAATGCTTGTATATTATGTTAACACAGTGATTGTTGCCTGACACCTTAGCAACGATAATACTATAGTTTGGACTCAGCTCCTGTCGTGGACAGGGGTTGTTAAGGGCTTTACATCACGTGTCCCAGTGGGGATATGTGTTGCGCATTCTACAACTCGCAGTCACGTCTGTGCATTTTTCTCTGTCGATAACCTACTAGCCTTCACTTTATTACATGTTACATGCTGGTTATGCGTAAACGCTTTCGAACTCTATTATACTATTAAACTTGTATACTCACCTTTACACTATGTGTATTGACCTTATTTTAACGTATGTGACAGGTGTTTGAGATGCTAGGATGTTGCTTGCTTTCATGGAATCGAGTAGGAGAGTCTAGAAACAAAGACAATTTATTTATTTGAATCTGAGTTGTCGGAACATGTTTTTGTTTTGAGAATATCTAAGTTTGTATTAATTAGATTACTTAATGGGTTATGGTATGGGACGTAATATTAACTATTTGGTAATTTAGTCGTTATGGAATTTCTCTTAACAATTTGTTTTGCTCAGTGCCATGCCCCGATGTTTCCGCCATCGGTTGGGGTGTGATAGATTGGTATCAGAGCCATAACTATAGGGAATTAGGCAAGACTCGACCTAGTCCGGGCCGATGTCTTAGAAACGACCTAGTCTATAGTCTAAGTACCAACAGACCGACTCGTGCATGCCGTGTAGGGGTTCTGTACGAGCATACTTGCTATTCTCGCTCGCACTCACTACACTATCACTGCACACTACTCTTCTAAAATGAACGAATGGTTAAGTCGAGATTAGGTGTGAGAACCGCAAACTCTCGACTGCGTCGCTTGTTCAACCCGTATATTTATCTATAAAAAGGAGAATTTGCGTTGAATCAGGAGTGAAATCCGCACTTCGACGCAAATTTGCCGCTCTACTTTATCAAAACGGAAACGAAGCTGTTAAGTCAGGGGTGAAACCCGAACCTTGACGACTTGTTCCATCCTCTATTTTGGTTTTATAAAATTCTCACCAAAGCCTCGACGGACTCCAATGACTTAAAGTCACACTGTAACTGGAGGGATGCCTGCCGATCGCCCAAAATCGAGGCGAGAACACAGTCCAGAAGGCCAAAGTGTGTACCTAAAAGTCCTTGTGAATAATCGAATCACTTTGGGTAGTCAGCTTCTATCACGCCTTAGACAATCTATCCTCGATTTCAAGCTCGCAATCACTGATTTTATGTGTTTTCAATTCTGAGCCCGCAATTGCTGACTCTGATATTTGTCGATTTATGTGAGATTTTTATGTGTTTCATGTGGTTTTATGCTTATTTGTTAGCGATTTTAGGTACTATTGGTTTTGATCTAACGCCTTTTTGCTTCCGCTGATCACACGACACTCACTACACCACGTTAACAAATTGCTGCTACTTGTGGATGATCGCATGCTATGTCACTCGCTTGTGTTATGCTACTCACTGTGTCCTCGCTAATCGCAATCTCTATTCTCAAACTCGCGGACTTTGGATGATAGGTGAATCTGTAAGACAATGATAGGGAATATGTGCAAAATATAATATGGTTTATGTGTTCTGACTGCCTTATGTGTCTATGTGATTATGTGCTTCTGTGCCTTACGTGCTTACGTGCTTCTGTGATTATGTGTCTATGTGTTACATTGTTAGTGTTCCTGAACTTTAGTAGTAGTACGTGTGAGGTGAGATTCGATTATATAGCGTTTTGAATCCTATGGCGCTGTCTATTGCAGACAATGTCGTCATTTAGATCATTTCACTCATGTTCCGATCGCCGTAATCATGATGACAAACGCATCGACGCCCTCGTCGCTAAGCAAATGGCAAAAGTTATTCCCCAGATTGTTAGCGAGTTGAACGGAAACGCTAGCAAGTCTTCTGAAGAGTCCAGGACTGACGCTCCTAAAGCTGCTTTTAGCTTCAAACAGTTCAAAGCCTGCGGCCCGAAAGAATTTACTGGTGAAGATGGGCCTACGGCCATGTTCCAATGGTTTGATTCGATCGAGGTCACCCTGCGCCAGAGTGGCTGTCCTGATAATCTCCGCACTCTCAACGCCACCGGCGTCTTCCAATCCCGAGCTCTTGATTGGTGGACGGCCGAGAGAAACAAACGCGGAAATGATGCAGCTTACAGGTTGACGTGGGATGAGTTGAAGGACGTTATGATGCAAGAGTTCTGCCCTCCCCACGAGCGCTAAAAGTTGGCGGACGAGTTCTGGCATATCAAGAAGAAGGATGGTGACAACGCTGGTTTGACTGCTCGCTTCAAGCAGCTAAGCATAATCTATCCAGGCCAAGTTACTACGCCCGAAATCACCATCAAAACGTATATCCGTGCTCTTACGGATTGCGTGGCTGATTTCGTTCAAGTTGCAAAGACGACAACGATTGAGGAAACCTACTTACTCCCTACTGAGATCAACGACAAGCGAGTCAAGTCTGGTTACTGGGATAAAGCCTCCAAGAATCTGGATCAAGCTACCGCTGTTCCAACCGCTGAAACCGCCGCCGCACCGCAGTCTTCAAAGTCCTCTAGTCGCAAGAGGAAGAACAACAACAACAGTAGCAAAAATGGCGTTGTCACAGCTGCGGCTCCGCTCCAATCAGTTCCCGCTCAACCGCAGCCTCAACACCGCCAAGTAGCGGCACCGATCACCAATGCACTGCCGGCTAAACGTGCGTACACTGGTCCTCACCCGGCTAGCCCTACTTGTACATATCACCATCCAGTGGGAATCGCTTGCAGATACTGTGTGCACTGCAACATGTATGGCCACTTGACCGCCAACTGCCGTACTGGTCCACGTCAAGCTCCAGCTCCAGCCCAAGGTCAAGCTCCTGCTCAACAAGCTCTACTTCCTGCTCCTCAAGGCCAAGAAGCGGCTCCTGCGCCCGCGATCCATGCTAGAGCTTGCTTTGTGTGTGGTGATCCCAACCACTTCGCAAACATGTGCCCCAATCGAGTGGTGAAGCAAGAGCCACAACAGCAGCAAGCCCAGCAGCAGCAACAACAGCAGCCAGCAGCCCGCGGACGCACTTTCAACATCAATGTCCGTCAAGCTCAAGCCGATAACAATGTGGTTAATGGTACGTTCCTTGTGAATGGTATATATACTTCGTGTTTGTTTGATACTGGAGCCGATAACTGTTTTGTATCGTTTGAGTTTGAAAAGCTCCTTAATCGTAAGCGCGCCCATCTCCCCTCGACGTTTGATGTTGAAGTTGCCACCGAAAGAACCGTCGCTGTCAATTCTGTTCTTCGTGATTGTACTCTCGAACTCAACAATCACGTTTTCCCTATCGACCTTATTCCGATGCAGCTCGGTAGTTTTGACGTCATAGTAGGCATGGGCTTTCTTCGTGAAAATCATGCTGAAGTTGTTTGTTTTGATAAGATGATTCATTTTTCGCTCGCAAATGGTGATTAACTTTGTGTGTATGGCGAAACTCCTTCGAAGTGTCTAAAACTTATCTCACGTGTCCAAGCCAGCAAGTATCTCCGCAAGGAATACAGAGCTTTCTTGGCTAACATTGTAGTAGCGGAGAAGGAAAAGAAAGGGAGTACAGGAGTGAAAGATGTCCCCATTGTTCACGAATTTCCTAACGTCTTCCCTGATGATCTTCCTGGATTACCTCCGAGTCGTGATATCGACTTTCGTATCGACCTCATTCCTGGAGCCAATCCTGTTGCTAGAGCTCCTTATCGACTCGCTCCGTCCGAAATGCGCGAACTTTCGAGTCAGCTCCAGGAATTGCTTGATAAAGGCTTCATTCGCCCTAGCACCTCTCCTTGGGGCGCACCAGTCCTTTTCGTCAAAAAGAAGGATGGGTCGTTCCGGATGTGCATCGACTACAGGGAGTTGAATAAGCTGACAATCAAGAGTCGCTATCCCTTGCCTCAAATTGATGATTTGTTTGATCTGTTGCAAGGTGCTACATGTTTTTCGAAGATCGATCTACGCTCAGGCTATCACCAGTTACGCATTCAAGATGAGGATATACCCAAACCGCTTTTCGCACTCGTTACGGCCATTATGAGTTCGTTGTTATGCCCTTTGGTTTAATAAACGCACCCGTGGTTTTCATGGATCTGATGAATCGCGTGTGACAACTGTCAAAAATCCAGGTATCCGTACAATTAATTAACCATGATTAGTGCCAAATGACTGTGCTAAATTACAATTAACTGCCTTCTGATTACTGCCAAATACATACTTGTGCATCACATATTGCTTAATGTCATATCATTACTGCATGAAAGCTATATTGCCTCAAATGATGCATTAAGTACAGTTAGCACAGTTATCGGATAAATCAGGAAAATGCTGACAGAACTCAGTACATAGATAGACAGTGCATTGAGATACAGAATGAGCGAGAAACTAAGTATTACACTAGTATAGTGTGTAGGAAAGTAAGGATCACAAAACTGCCTTTCTAAGTGATAGTTTAAGTGTCGGAAAGTGCCTAAAACTCACTCAAAGTGCTGAATTCAGCAAAATTCAGCAAAATACATCATTTAAACACACTAATATTATGCAGAAATATGATTAAATGGTCCTGAATGCTTTCCTAATTTTCGGGAATCAAAAGTGTCACAAAAAGATAAATAAAGCACACTAAACTACAAGGTTTAGCACTTTAACGAACCAGTAACCAACCGAACAACCAGACACTACCCGAAACATCAAATTTACACTAGAAGCACTGTTTTAACTTTACCATGCTAATTATGGTCCCCGAACATCATAACACACTATATAAACATATAATAACTAAACACCTAACTATTATACTTAGATTTCAACTAATTCTCTTAACTATCAATTACTAGCTAACTAAAGAACCCCCCCCCCCCCACTTGAGGACGGTTACTTGTGGGCCACCACATGAGATTTTATTTTGATATTTTATTAGATATTGTCTCACTTTTAAAAACATAAAAACCAAGGGTAATTGAGAATGCATGGATTATATAGGTAACCATAAGCACTAAACTCACATTCTAACACACACTAAAACACACACAAATCCTCCTCCTCCCTTTGGAGCTCTTGGCCGAGATCACCCACACCCACACTCACCTTCATTCGATATTTCTCATATATTCCAAGCATTCACAAAGGTGTTAGAAATCATACAAAGAAGCTAGGAGCTTGTGTAAGTTGAAGAACCTCTCTCATTTGCTTTTATCCACTTGTTTTCTACACTTGAATCATCCCTAGCCTTGAGCTAGTGGTAAGAACCTTGTACACTCCATTTTACTTCTATTTTAAGTGGTTAAAGAAGAATCATAATAAAAAACATGAAGAACACTAAAGATCATAAGAATTAAACTTGAACATAAGCATGTTTAATGAAGTAATCTTGATGAATATGAGTTGATATGCTTGTTGATTATTGATTGTTTGTAGAAATGATGTTGACCATCATAAGATCTTGCTAGATCATGATTAAAAACATAATCTAGCAAGATGAGAAAGTAGAAATATGGTAGGATGATGGATCATCCACATATGAATCATGAACTTAAATGACTAAATGGTTTTCTTGAAAAATAATGATCAAAGTAAGTGATAACACTTGTAGATCTAAAGATTTATGAATGGTCTTTCAAAGAAACCAAGTCAAAAATATAAGTTTTATTAAATCTTGGTTCCTACAAAAACAAACTCTATTTTTAGTGGTTAAACAAGTGTAGAAACACTTGTGAAACAAGAAAATTTCATAAGAAAACATTTTTAGAAAATGTGACAAGAAGTTGTAAACATCTAACTTCTTTAAAAATGATGTTTTTAAAGAACTAATCACATTTTAAAGGGTAACAAGACTTACTAAGAACACTAGTGAGTTACTACAAATTTTTACAAATATTCAAGTTCATGAAGTAGTAGTTATTAAGTAAAGGTTGTTTGTTGATGATTATGAATTGATTGTGTTGATTTTTACAAAAGAAAATGATATGCTTGAAAGCATGGAAATCTCCATTTTTAGGGGAAACTGTGGCAAAATTTTCTAAAAATATAAACACTTAGAAAAATATTTTTAAACAAATATTTACAAGTGTATTTTAAACCATGAGTTTCCTACAAAAACTTTGCCATAATTTTTGTTACAAAAATATAATTATTGTAGGTTGATTTTCATAAATAAAAGTGACTAAATATGTATTTAGAAAATATATATTTAGAAGACACCATGTGTGTGATTATTTGTATACTTTGTGTATTAGTTATATTATTTTAGGACATGAAATAATATAACACATCAAAAATACCAAGAATTACAATCCAAAATATTACCAAAATTCCAAGGAATAAATACACAAGTTATACACAAAGTATTGGTGAAACCAAAGCAAAGAATATAACTCACAAAATATTCTGAAAAAACTTATTCACAAAGTATATTTTGGTAAATAATATTTTGGGCACCAAGGAAGTAAAATATGATTTTTACAATTACAACAAAAATATATCATACTTTTGACAAGGAATATATATTATTTTTGGCAAGTATGAAATATATATTTTCTTGAAATTTTTAGAAGATATATTATTTTTAAGAAATATATATATTTTCTTACACAAACATGAAATACAATATTTTTGGGAGAAATATATATTTTCTCAAATAAATATGAAATATATCATTTTTGAAGAAAAATGAGTTTATATATATATTTTCCAAGTGGGACTTGAAAATATATTAATTTCTGAACTTATGAGAAAATACAAATATTTTTGCCAAAGGAAAAATTATAAATAATTTTTCTTAGTAATATTCCTTAAAATATATATTTTGGAAATATATATTGAATCCTTATTAAAGAAAATATTCCGGAATAATTAATATGAAATTAAGTATAAAGGATACTTAATGAATACCGTAAAAATACGTATTCTCTTACGTATAAATACACACCGGAATACGACCCTAATACATGGCAAAAATATACAAGTATAAGAATACGAGTACAAATACCCCCATCCTTGGGAAGGATATACATGTATAAATACCCGAAGTGTATCAAGTCAAAAATATATTATTATTCCAAAATTTAATAAATATAGTTTAAGTTAAAATATTAATTATTTTAACAAATAATTACATAACTTGGAATAATATCGAAGACACAAAAGGAACGTAACTCAAAGACATTAACACTAAGACAAAGCACGGCCAGTTCGTCTAATAGACATTAGTACGTTGTAGGTAGTCGTGTTCACCGAAGAAGCATGAGTTACGATTGTTGAAGACACAAGACTGTGAGTTTCGTGTCCCCCTTTTCTTTTACTGTTTTCAGTTTTATAACTTCGGGGGTGAAGTACATGTTTCAACTGTTTACAAACGTTATTATTTGGTATGGTTAGCTAAGGAAGGGTACTTCTAGATCATGTGAGTGGTGGGTATGACACTTAAGGCCATCAATCCTCGTTGTAGGACCGAGGGACATGAGTGATAGATCTAATTGGGTGTAGCGAGCCCCGCCCATGTTGGACCAGGGTTTGGCCCATGGGTTGACTATGTCTTACAGTCGGAGGCCCGGTGCAAAGTCTGCTAGGTTTGAGCTTTCCTGCATCACGTCACACATATTAATGGCCTTGCAAACCATTAATGATCTGTTATTCCTTGTTGCTTTCATACCGGGATTTACAAACTTACTTACATACTTACAGTGATTTCAAAGGTTTATTCATACACACAAACAGACACACGAACTCGCTCAACTTTTGTTGATGTTTTTAAAATAAATGTATTTCAGGAAATTAAGAATATGGATCTGGCGGGCGTTCGAAGGTTACAAGTGTTGTCAACAATAAAAGATGTAATCCGTTATCCTAGGGTTTGGTCAGTGTGTCTTATTCCTGGACGAGACACGTCTACCAAAGCCTGATGTTATTAAGAGTCTTTTGATGAGTCCTTAGTGAACTCAAAACAATTCGTATGGTTTGTAAAACTGAAATTTGAAGTCTTTGTTTAAACAATGATGTTTGTGATATTTTTAACTTATCTAATGGATGACAATCTATTGTTTTTATCATTTAGTTGTTGTTATGATTGAATGCAATGGTATTAAGAAAGTCACACCATAATCACGCTTCCGCAAAAGTCAGGGTGTGACAGCTTGGTATCAGAGCTTCGATTGTAGCGAACTAGGATTCCTTCTCGAGTCTAGACTACAATCATTAGGGCTCTCATGAAAATATTTTTACAACATGTTTTCATTGCATACACGAAACGTCCAGATCCAAGAAACAAGCATTTTTTTATATAAAGAAAATACACGAAACACATTTCAAAGTTTATGTTTATGGTTCGGTCTAAGAGACTGGTGGTTCAGTCTGAGAGGCTGGGTGGTTCAGTTTGAGAAATTGGGAGGTTTAGTCTGGGAGATTAGGTGGTTTAGTCTGGGAGACTAAGAAGGATACGTGATTACATTGTTATTGATTGCATGTTTAATGTTAGTTGTTGATATATATGCATATGTTGTGATTGTTTTGTTACAGACACTATGTCATCATCCGAGAGTGGTTTGTCCGATACCGATGACCCTATGGCTGTAGTCTCAGATGATGAGATTGCACCCGAGCCAGAGATCTTTACTTCCGATACCGAGAGTGACCCGGAGATGATGTCTGATGATGATGACGACTTTCAGCCCTTTGCTCTGCTCGATTTTGGAGATGATTTACCGATTGCTGATGGTATCCTAGACGAGGATCCTTTTGTTATTCCTATTCCAGTTCATGATCATCTTATCATCGGTCACCCCGATGGTGAGCATGTCGTGGCACCGATCCTTGCTCCTGTTCCTCTCATGGTCATTCCCTCTGAGGATTGGCCTTTTGACGATCTTTTTTATGATGATGTTGACCTGTTTGTCAATGGTCCTCCCGATGACGCTCATGGTGATGGAGAGCTTGATGAGGACATTGTTACTATTCCACTTTTGGGAATTCCTGTTATCGAGATTTCTTCTGATTCTAGTTTGCATTCTATCCCCGATTCTTTTGAGTCTGTATCTTCCTCCGCCTTACAGGCAGTTGGTTTACGATGTTACGCCACTGACTCTGATGACGATACAGCCATGTCAGCTACACTGATTCCTCCACAGGATGTTGAGCCTAGACATGAGCCTGATTTTGTTCCCGACGATCAGCCTGTTGATGCACCCGCTGACCCTGAGTAGGTATCAGCTCCTGAGCCGAAGCCAGCACCTGAGCCTGTGCCTGATCATGATCCTGTCCCATTTGGCATACCTGATATTGCACCAGTTATACCAGATCCAGTTCCTGCACCCGCTGACCCTCCTGTTATTGAGCCAGTTACTCCCCCACTTGCACCTGCACCTGTTGATGTTGCTCCATTTCACCCTGTTGAGTCCGATGTTCACCGCACTGACTTACCTATCACTTTCTTGGAGGACATCCCTCCACCCCCATCTAGGGGAATGCCCTTCTAGCCAGCAGCCTAGCCATGACCCACATGTTTCAGCTGCATTCCCTCACATGCCACAGTCTGCACCTTCTGCTCATTTTACTTCTTCACCACTTGATGAGCCATTCAGATGGTTCCCACTTTACACCATGCCGATTTCTGATCCCTACCATCCCTCACATTTTACTGGTTATACACGGGATGAGTTGCTCCTATCCTTGCAGCTTCAGTTCGAGATCATGAGTCGCAGGATCTTAGAGCTTGAGATGACACCGCGACCTTTGTCATGTCCGTGTCAGCCATCTTTTGTTCCCCCTCGTTCATCACCGTCCCCATTTTCGCATCCTCCTGCACCGCTTACTCCATTTCCCGAGTTTTACACTTGATTTCTTACCGTTGAGCAGCAGGTTAGTTATCTGTTGCGTCATGTTTATGATCTTGAGGAGGAGCTTGCGCATATGAGCAGCTTTCTTTTTGTTCCTCCACCTCCTCCTCCACCGCCATCAGCATAGACGGTTTTTGGTTTTATGTAGGTAGCTTACTTTTGATGAGAGCACCGCTATTGAGCCTAGCTAGTGATGCCTTTTGGAGACCACCTTTTGACTGTATGACTTATGATAGATTGATAGACATTTGGACAAGGGTAGTGTGACCCTGTGTTCCCTTTGGATACGATACATTTGTAAAACATGTAACTGTATTTGTGGTCAATGATTAATGGAAAGCTCAATCGTAATGTTCTCATTAAATACGTTGTTAGTTTACTTGTTTATGCTATGATTGCATGTTTACTTGTCATAACAAATGCTATTATATACATACTACTTATTATATATACATAAGACCTGACCTATACAATCTTCTTTTACAAGATGCCTCCTCGAAGGAACAATCAGTTGCCCACATCAGAGGCAGAACTGCAAGAATGGATTTCACAAGCAATCGCATAACATGAGGCCTTGCGCTCTGAACACAGCGGAGGTACCTCAGGAAATAACCCACCTCACGGTAATGTTTAAGTCATTTAAGACTCATTACGATACGTTTGGACTATCCGTATGCGTTTGCTAATGCTTACTGTGAATGATGTTGCCTGTGCAGGCTGTACTTACAAGCAGTTCATTAACTGCAAGCCTCTGAATTTTGACGGCACTGGAGGAGCTGTAGCCTTCGTTAGATGGGCTGATAAAACCGATTCTGTGCTGCGAATGAGCAAGTGTGCGCCAGAGCACCAGGTCACCTACATTTCTGGACTTTTCCTAGACGGAGCTCTATTATGGTGGAACCTTCAGGTTCAGACTCTGGGAGAAGAGGCTGCGTATGCTATGACTTGGGATGAGATGAAAGAACTGATGCGCAAGAAGTACTGCTTGAGAGTTGAGATCCAGAAGCTGGAAACCGAGTTCTGGAATCTGAAGATGGATGGTCCGAAGATTGCTGAGTATGTGCAGAGATTCCATGACCTGTCTCGCGTTGTCCCCTACATGGTAGAACCAGAGTTCAAGCGAATCGAACGTTTCATTTGGGGATTGGCACCCCAAATCATGAGCATGGTGACTAACATCCAAGCCTCCAACCATCACTGAGGCCATTGATCTGAGCGTGGCACTGATAGAGGAAGCGATTAGATTGAACAAGTTCTCAATTTCTGATAACAAGAAGAAGGAGACTCATGTCGAGTCATCAGGAGAGAACAAGAGGAAGTTCTCGAATTTCAAGAAGGGTACCCAAGGAAACAACGGTAGTAACAAGAAAAGAGATGCGAACCCACCAGCCGAGGTCAGGACTGGTGTTGCAAGTGCAGAAGGTAAAGGGAAAGGTTACATGGGCACTTTGCCTAAGTGTGATGTGTGCCAGTTCCATCATGCCGGCCAATGCAGGTTTAGCAAATGTGAAAATTGTGGAAAGAATTGTCATTCGAATGAGACATGCTGGGCTGGTAATGGTCGTGGGAATGGTGGCCAGAGAGGTAATGTACATGGCAATGGCAGTGGAAACCGTGGTGGCAACGGTTATGGCAACAAAAACCAAGGTGGAGACAACAATCAAGGAGGAAATGGTGGTAATGTGAATCATCGTTGTTCTGGAAACCAAGCTGGTAATGGAAACCGCAACCAAAACAATAATCAGGGCGGTACTGGAAACAAGCAAGGATGCTTTAGTTGCGGAGATGTCAGGCATTTCAAGCGAGATTGCCCAAAGAACAACCAAGCCCAGGGGTGAGTTTTTAACATTGGAGCTAGGGAAGCTCGCCAGGATCCGAACGTAGTTACGGGTACGATCCCTATCAACCAACACTTTGCATCTATGTTATTTGATACTGGTGCCGATTATAGCTTTGTATCCCTAGAATTTAAGAATGTACTTGGGTTAGTTGCCAGTAAGTTAGATATCCCGTACTCGATAGAACTAGCTAATGGGAAGCTAGTAGAGGCACGTGAAGTGATAAGAGGTTGTGTAATAGAGCTTGGAGAGCATGAGTTTACGCTTGATCTTCTACCAGTCGAGTTAGGAAGCTTTGACGTGGTAGTTGGAATGGATTGGTTGTCAAGCAACCAAGCTGAAATCGTATGCCATGAGAAGATCATTCGCATCCCGATGGCGAATGGAGAGACGATTGTAGTGCATGGAGAGAAGCATGATACGCCTCTAAGGATTATCAATTGTTTGAAGGCCTGAAAGTTTTTGCAGAAGGGATGTGTTGCCTTCTTGGCTCACATTGTTGATAAGGAAGCCGAAGATGGAAGATATCCCTGTGGTAAGGGAATATCCTGAAGTCTTCCCCGAAGACTTGCCAGGATTGCCGCCGCAACGACAAGTCGAATTCCACATTGACTTGGTTCCGAGCACCACGCCTGTAGCCAAGGTACCTTATCGACTTGCGCCTTCCAAGATGCAATAATTGTCGATGCAACTTCAAGAGCTTTTGGACAAGGGATTTATTAGACTAAGCTTCTCGCCTTGGGGAGCTCTAGTACTGTTTGTCAAGAAGAAGGATGGTAGTTTTCGCATGTGCATTGACTACCGAGAGCTAAACAAGTTGACCATCAAGAATCGATACCCCTTGCCGAGGATTGATGATCTATTCGATCAACTTCAGGGTTCGAGTTATTACTCCAAGATCGACCTTCGATCCGGTTATCACCAGCTGCGGATTCAAGAAGAGAGTACACCAAAGACTGCCTTTAGAACTCGTTATGGACATTACGAGTTTCTAGTGATGCCGTTTGGTCTGATAAACGCGCCAGCAGTGTTTATGGATTTGATGAACCGAGTTTGCAAGCCATATCTCGATAAATTCGTGATTGTGTTTATCGATGATATTTTGATCTATTCAAGGATGAAGGAAGAGCATGAGCAACACCTTAGAGCTATTTTAGAGCTGCTCAAGAAGGAGAAACTGTACTCTAAGTTCTCGAAGTGCGAGTTCTGGTTGCGTGAAGTACAATTCCTTGGTCATGTAGTGAACGAACATGGGATTCATGTGGACCCCACCAAGATCGAAGCGATTAAGAATTGGGAAACTCCAAAGACGCCGACCGAGATCCGTCTGTTTCTAGGTTTAGCTGGGTATTATCGCCGATTCATTGAGGATTTTTCAAAAATCTCTCAACCGCTGACCTCCCTTACTCAAAAGGATAAGAAGTATGAATGGGGAGATAAACAAGAAGAAGCTTTTCAGTTGCTAAAGAACAAGCTTTGCGATGCACCTATTTTATCCCTACCCGAAGGCACCGATGACTTTGTGGTATACTGTGACGCCTCGCGTCGGGGATTAGGCTGTGTGCTGAAGCAGCGACAGAAGGTTATCGCTTACGCTTCGCGCTAGTTGAAAGTTCATGAGAAGAATTACACCACGCACGATTTGGAATTAGGCGCAATGGTGTTTGCATTGAAGATCTGGCGACATTATTTGTATGGCACCCGATGCACGATCTTTACAGATTACAAGAGCCTTCAGCACATATTTGATCAGAAAGAGCTTAATATGAGACAACGACGATGGGTTGAGCTGTTAAATGACTATGATTGTGAAATCAAATATCACCCAGGTAAGGCGAATATGGTGGCAGACGCCTTAAGTCGGAAAGAGAGGATTAAGCCCATAAGGGTTAGGGCTTTGGAGATGATCATTCAAACAGACCTCTCGTTGCGCATTCGTGCTGCGCATAGAGAAGCTCTCAAGAAGGAAAACTTGAAGGATGAATACCTCTGTGGGATGGAGAAAAAGTTGGTACCCAATAAGGAAGGAACCTTGTGTTTCATGGGATGAATTTGGGTTCCGCTTTTTGGAGGTCTTAGAGACGTTATTTTTTATGAAGCTCATAATTCAAGGTACTCGATCCACCCAGGGTCGGACAAGATGTACCAAGATTTGAAAGATTTCTACTGGTGGCCAAGATTGAAAGGTGATGTTGCAACTTACGTTAGGAAGTGCTTAACTTGTGCCAAAGTAAAGGCTAAATATCAGAAGCCTTCAGGTCTCCTACAACAACCCGAGATACCCATGTGGAAGTGGGAGCAGATCTCGATGGACTTCATAACCAAGTTGCCAAAGACGCCTAGAGGTCATGATACGATTTGGGTAATCGTAGACCTTTTGACAAAGTCTGTGCACTTTTTGCCTATCAGAGAAAAGGATAACACTGGTAAGCTAGCTGAGCTATACTTAAGGGAGATAGTCGCGCGTCATGGAGTGCCTATCTCGATTATATCTGATAGAGATGGGAGATTTGTGTCAAGGATTTGGCAATCTTTCCAAGAAGCGTTTGGTTCACAGTTGAATTTAAGCACCGCATTTCACCCACAAACAGACGTTCAAAGTGAGAGAACGATTCAGACATTAGAAGATATGTTACGAGCTTGCGTAATGGACTTGGGTGGCAGTTGGGACACTCACCTGCCTTTGGTTGAGATCTCCTATAATAACAGCTACCATACAAGCATTCAAGCTGCACCGTTTGAAGTTCTCTACAGACTTAAGTGTCGATCGCCGTTATGCTGGGCAGATGCAGGCGATAGACAGCTTGTTGGTCCCGAATTGGTCCAAGAGACAACAGATAAGATCATGCAGATCCGAGAACGCATCAAGGCGGCTCGCGATCGATAAAAGAGCTACGCGGACCAAAGAAGGAAGCCTTTGGAATTTGAAGTGGGAGATATGGTTTTATTGAAAGTCTCATCTTGGAAAGGTGTGGCACGCTTTGGGAAGCGTGGTAAGTTAAACCCACGATTCATTGGACCGTTCAAAATCCTGGAAAGGATTGGTCTTGTAGCATATAAGTTGGAACTACCAGCGAAACTGAATAGTGTTCATGATACATTCCATGTATCTAACCTGAAGAAGAGTCTAACACAGGAAACGGTGATTATTTGTAGGATCGATGAATCGTCCAAACGAGTCAATCAGAGTCAGATCTAGTTTCTCGAAAGGTGGAATCAGACTATAAACCTTGTAATCAGTGTTAGAACAGGATTAGAAGAGTAGAAAGTCACTTTAAACATGTTCTTCATTGATATAATACGTTTTGGTACAGAGAGAATCCAACAGCAGTTCGGTACACAATTCTCCAGAAAGTTACAAATGAAGAACACTACTTGACTATATATAGGCTTCCCAAATCGCACGAACTAACAGCTCCAGTCCGCACGAGTTGGGCAAAACCACTTCGTGCGACCTGACCTTCCAGGTCATGCGAACTGGCTCATAACACATAAACTTTACATTTTCAACCTATTACATATACATATACATGACACGACATAGACTGATGACTCAGGCGATAGACATTATGCATCAACAAACTCCCCCTTGGATATTGCCGCAGTCTTCAGTCAGCCTGTCTTCAAAACATTCTTCACAAAGACTTGAAAAATTCTTCCCTTTGCTTCGGCTTTTTCAATAATGCTTTCCTGAGCTGTTCCTTCTCTTTAGCAGCTCTCTTTTCTTCCTCAGCTAGCCTTTGCAAACATGTAGCTCTAGCAATCCTGTCTTTTTCTTCACGCTCTTCTCACTCCTTCTCTGCTTTCAGAAACTCTTCTTTTTCAATCTCTCTCCATCTTGATAACCACATATTTTCAGAATTTATACCCTTCTGAAAACACACTGTAGCTACCTTCTGAAACTGCAGAGCTTGATCTCTATCTTCTGCCTTATACCCAATTTTGTTCACAAACCGACATTCAATATCCTTTGTAGAACAATTTACTATCAACACCGGATCGTACAAATGAATATATCTGCTTTCATTCCCAACTATGTACACAACTACTGCTTCGGTCGTTATGCAGCTATAAACCCATCATACAAACCCTTCATGAAAATTTTGTTCCATCTTTGGCAATGGAATATTCTTCAAAACCCTGGGCTTCTTGATCTTCAGAATTGTTTCCTCAATACCTGTAACTGGATCCTTCCTCTTGACTTTCTTAGGATAAGGTGGCTTCCAGTGATGAAAATCTTTGAATGCTTCAAATTTCATCAAGCCCCATGTTGGCATATCATGAACCCTGACTGGATATGATAATGTTCTGACTTTGGGCAACTCTTCAACATCCCACCAAGGCAGAGACATTATATCTTGAATATACTGGAAATACTAAACACCAAATTCTCTTCTAATAGTATACGCATTGATTTGTGGCAAGTAACCCCAGCTTATGATATCACCCAGAGAAACATCTCTATCTCTTCTGTAATACTGTAGTAGTCTTTTGTATTTTCTATCCGTATCATTCCTGAACCACTTCTTTCTTTCTTCACATTGTTCTTATTTCTACATTTCTCGAAAGCTCTTACTCTTAACACTTTCAGCAATTTTTCTTCTCAATTCATCTTCATTTGCTTGACTGAAAAACTCAGCAAGAGTTGGAAAGCTAGAAGTATCAACATTAACATTTTCCGACTTATCATCGTCGCTCCAGTCTTCTACTTCCACTTTATCATACTTATCAGCTTCTTCAACGTATTTGTACTGATATTCAGGTTGATGATTGATATCGAATTCGTTCAGCTCCTCTTCAAAATCAAAGTTAAACTCAGTTTCTTCAATATGCATCATCTTAATGATCTCAGCTCTAGTGTAAGTATGCAATATCTCACCTTCCTCTACATCATGTTCAAGACGTAGAATCAAACCAGTGCCCTGATCAACAATCTCATCAACCTTTTCAACATCACCATGCTCCCCCTTTCCACCTGCATTTTCTGGTTCTTCATTTGATCATCTTGAAGATACTCATCAATATTCTCTTCTTGTGATGCTTCAGTTACTTTTATACCAGAATTACCTTGATCAGCATCATCATTTTCATCATCATCGCTATGAACAGAATATACCTCATCTGCATAATCTTTCAGATTATCATCTTCGTCTTCTTCATCATCTTCAATCATAATCATACCAGATACTGAAGTTAATGGACAAGGATCTTTCAGAACAATTGCCATTTCAGTTACTTGAACATCATCTTCAACTAGAACACTTTTACCCTTATCTTTCATTTCAGCTTCCATTTCAGCTTTATGTCTTGCTTTAACTTCCGCAAGTTCTATCTCTTCAAACCTTTGTTCAATCGGCTTGCCAATCAAATCTTCCAACACTTTCTTTAACATATACTCTTCATGTTCCTTTCTAGCATTCTTGGCTTCTAATTCTTTATTTTTCAACTTGAAGTACTCATTCTGCTCATCCCTTTGAGACTTTTCTTCTTCCAATTCAGCTATTCGAACTTTCAGAATATCTATGTCGGCTTGATCAGCTTCAATCTTTTTCAACAAAGATGAATTCTCAGATTCAACAGACTTGACACATTCCTCTAACTTCTTTTTCTCACTTGACACCTCATTCACTTTCTTTTGCAACTTCTTCACAAGATCATCATTCACAAAGCTAAAATCATCAAGCTCTTCAAGAACTATATTCTCTGGAATATGTGGAAAATCTTTAAAAACAGACGATCCATGAGTAGTATGAACTGGTGGTTGTGTGGTTGGTGGTGTTTGTTGGACATGTGGTGAAGTTATTGGAGGTTGTTCATGAATGGGTAATGAAATATGATGTTGTGGTGGTGATTGTGATGATTGTCAAGGATCAGGTGATGGTTGTTGTGGTGGTGATGGTGGTATTGGTTGATTTTGTGATGGTGATGGTGATTTTGGTTGATTTGGTGGTGGTGATGGTGGTTTAGATTGTGGTTCTGGTGGTGGATCTTGGATAGATTTTAACTTCAGCTTGAATTTTAACTTTTGCGCTGCTGGAGTTCCGACATGTTTTCTCGATGTTGATTTCTTTCTACCTCCTGAAGATGGTGTTTTTTCAATCTGAACATCCTCTGGTGGAACATATGTCTCATCATCATCATCCGAACTCCTCTTTCTCTTCTTTTGTTTCTCTATATCTTTTGGATCATAGTTTTCTCTGATCCAACGTTTAGTTTCAGCATCAATATCACTTTTTGTACCAGCTGCTTTCTCAGCTTCTAAAGTTCATCAATATCTTTCAACAACTTCTCAGTTTCAGGAGTTAATGGATCTTGATCTTTTTCAACATCAGCTTCTGTCTCATAAACTTCTGGTTCATCAACTAGCAATGTTTCAACTGCTTTCTTTTTTCGTTTCTTTTGTGGTTGAGAAGATGATCCTTCTTCAGCTTGAACTTTTGGTGTAGGAGTTCTCTTTCCACCCTTTTTCTTCTCTTTTTCTACCTTTGTATACCAATCATTTCGAGTTTCACAGAATTCTTCTAACTTGTTTAATTCATCAATTGCACTCTTTTCTTTCATTTCAGCATCATTCCTCCACTTTAAATGATTTACTGGATCTGGATCTTCATATTTATCATCTTTGATGAATCCGAAAAACTCTGTCTTCTTCGGTTCAGGCCAATTCTTTGCGTACTTGGATAATCGGATTAACGTTTCATTATCCATGTGATGCAACAACATAAGATCATTTTGTTCATCTTTCTTCAGATTTGGATAAGCATGATCCAACATCATCTGCACAAACCTTGGATACACCCAACTTCGACTACCAGAAGTAATATTATCTTTCATGTAATGAAAAACAATTCTAGAAAAGTTGTATTTCTTGTTTAGTACCAACGCCGTCACAATACACATTTGATAGTCTTTCATAACATCGTATCCACCTTTCCTGTGACTTAGTGCATGAATCACTGAGTGAATAAAGAATTTGTACGGCTTCATGAAACAAGCTTTCAAATAATTTGCTTTATTCAACGGACCGTTATAACCCATTCTAAGCATACATCCTTTGACCATTCTTTCCGGAAACCCTGTTGGTGAATTATCATCATCTGGAAACTCTAACACTTCTCGTACAAGTTGTTATGTGATTATGATTTCTTTATCTTCATTATCAATCTGAACTATTGAATTGATAACATCATTCACTTCATCATAACTAGCCTTCTTCCAAAATTGATCAACATGAGATTTGAATACTTTGTGCTGGTCTGTTAAAACTTTTTGAATCGGTAAACGCTTCATGAATGTCAAAATCTCCTTAAACACAACCATCTTTGGTAGAGTTTCATCATAAACACAGCAAGTATTGTGCGATGATTCAAATACCATGTTCGATGCCTGAAACACAAACAGAAACAAACAAGTTAAACAATTTGCACAATTTTCAAAACAAATTTATCATTCATACGATCTGGTGTTCACACGATCTGATGTTCACACGATCTGACCATCTCACACGGTCTGGTCAATTCAAACGAGTTAAACAATTTCAAACGATGTGGATCCCAAGCGAGTTGGCCAATTCATGCGATCTGGAACATCAAACGGTGTGGCCATCTCGTGCGGTCTGAGTCATCACTTCGTTTGAACAACATTTATGAACAGTGATTTTGTAGTTTATTAAAACGTGTTTCTATGATGAAATTGATACCCTAGATTTGTTCTACAAAAAATTCCGAGCACATTGATATGAATTTGATTCAATTTAGTTCACTTTACAACCCTAGATCTAAGTTCAAACATTCTGTTCATTTGTTTTCATACGAGTTCGTGTGATTTGGTTCAATTAATCATCAATCAGTACCTTTCCCATGATATAAGTTGAGCGAACCAACTTATACAATGAATCCGAACAACAAGATCACAAATGTAAGGCTTAAAAACAAAGAAATCGATCAGATTGTTCAAATCGCTTGAAGGATGTGTCTGTAGTGCGATGTGATGACTAAAATGATTTCATGCGATCTGGGTCCTCCTTTATATAGAGGATGTCAGGTCGTGCGAGTTGAATATTTGAAACATTTTGAGGAGTTCGTGCGGTCTGGCCAGAATTTGAAACCGTTTGGCCAGCTCGCACGAGTTGGCACCTCGTGTGAAACTTTATTTATCAAATTTTGAATTTTTTAACTTTTTAACTTTTTACCAACACACTCAGTTAACCAAGTCCAAGTTAATGACCTTGGTCAACTGTTTAGCCTGCCAAGTCCAAGTTAATGACCTTGGCTGACCAAATTCTGATCTCGCTGACATTTTGAAACAAATTTAAGTTCAAATTAATGAACTTTTAAACATTTTGATCAATTACCAACACTTTTCTCAAAATTTTCTTATCCAACCCAAAAATCCAACATGTTTAGCACTGTGGGACTTTGATCATCAGATCCCCAACGTCTATTGTCGAAAATAAGATGAAATAACAAATCTTTTTGAATTTTTCAACATATTAGCTAAACAAACAGAAGATCTTTTGGATTTGAAGAAACAAGAAACTGTACAAACATATTTACAACTGCAATTGATTTAACTTATCACTAACACCGTTGATCTTGATTTAACTTTAAGTTTTAAACAAATTCACTTCTGATTGTCAGTATTGTTGTCCACTTAAACTTCTACACAAGTTTCAATTGATTCAAGATACGAATTAGTGTTTTAAGGACTGAACTTATTCGCGTGTCCCACCTCAGAATATACTCCTGTATCAAAATTCCCTAGATTCAGTCTTACAGGTGAGTATACCAATCTGATATCTGTATCTGGGTTAGTGTGAGACCTTGAGAGCTCAGGTATGAACTTCCATTCAGTCAAAGAGATGAAGGCTCGACTTTAGGTGTGTTCCCTTTAGGGAATCTTTTTTTTCAACTGCAATTGATTAGTATCTTTCGATATTTTATCAATTTTTATGCAGAGGGTGAGCTTTAAAAGCGCGTAAAGTATTATACTAGGTCTAGGCCATTGCTTCCGCAATATCAGAAGACCAGGTATAATACCCCAGATATCAAACAGTATAAAGACCTAGTATCTCAGAATCAGGCAATCTCTCAAACAAGATTTCGGGGGTTACCCATATATCCGAGAGATGTTCCCCACGAGATAAGCAAGTATTGATATTTAGGTTTATATCTCAAATTCAATCTACTAGTCGTGTGAAGTCTACTGGCACATCATCAGTGAGACTTGTTTAAAATCATTTTGACTTTCCATTTCTTTAGCATGTTGTGATAGTCCACTAATGTACTATCATTTCCTCTTTTACACAACAAAACTCATTTTGTCTTTTTCAATGTTTTTGTATTTATGAAATTTTATCATGTTTTTGTATTTTCTATAAACTTTCTCCCCCTAAAATCAAAAACATATTTTTTGTGTTTTTGGTTTTATTGAAAGCAATAAAGAAACTGTACAGAAAACATGACAACAAGACGCAGATCACTTCTGATCGCCGTCCTCCTCAGCCACACACTCTACCACCCTCCCAGAAAACAAATTTTTTAACCCGTTCAATTTCAAAAGATAATTAAATCTTGTTTTATCAAAGGGTTTAGTGTAAAAATCAGCTCTCTGATCATCGGTGTGAATATAATCAATTCGAATCAATTTTTCTCGTAGCAATCACGAATAAAATGATGTCGAATCTCAATATGTTTTGTTTTAGAGTGTTGAACCAGATTTTTAGTGATATTAATGGCTGCCTCGTTGTCCACAAAAATTGCCGTGTCTAAGAATTGCAAACCATAGTCCCTCATTTGTTGTTGAATCCATAGAATCTGGGAACAACAGCTGGAAGCCGAAACGTATTCGGCCTCACAAGTCGAGAGAGCGACTGTGGTCTGTTTCTTGCACTGCCAAGTGATTAGCCGAGTTCCGTAGAACTGGAAACCAACAGTTATGGACTTAGCGTTTAACTTACAGCACCCGAAGTCAGACTCAAAATATCCAGTTAGAGAGAAGTCACCGGATCTGGGATACCATAAGCCGGTGCTTGGGCAACCTTTGAGATACCGTAAGATTCTCTTCACTATCTTCATGTGTGATGCTTTGGGACTTGACTGGTACCGGGCATAGAGGCAGGTTGGATACTTGATGTCCAGTCGTGATGCTGTTAGATACATTAGCTATCCTATGATTGACCGATAAAGCGTTTCATCCACTTTCTCACCACTTTCATCCGGACATATACCATGATTCGTAGCCAGGGGGTTGATGTGGGAGATGATTCGGACATATTGAATTTGTCCAACACATCTTTCACATACTTAGTCTGGTGTATGAAGATTCCATCGGGCAGTTGCTCAACTTGAAGCCCGAGAAAGAACTTCATATCCCCCATTGGACTCATTTCAAACTTCTTCTTCATAACTTTCTCAAACTCCTTACACAACTCATCGTTTGTTGATCCAAAAATTATATCATCAACATATATCTTCACGATCAGTAGAAGTCCTGCAACCTCTTTAGTGAACAGGGTACTATCGACAATCCCTCTGGTGAACCCGTTGGTCAGTAGATGCTGGGAAAGCGTCTCGTACCAGGCTCTTGGGGCCTGGTGTAATCCGTATAACGCCATGTCGAGTAGATACACCTTGTCTTTGTGTACAAGATCAGTAAAACCCGGTGGTTGACGTACGTACACTTCTTCTTTAATCTTGCCATAGAGGAATGCAGATTTGACATCCAGTTGGTAGACCTTGAACCCCTTCCATGACGCGAATGCCAAGAAGATTCTGATTGCCTCAAGTCAAGCAACGGGAGCATATACTTCAGTAAAGTCAATCCTTCTTGCTGACTAAATCCTTAGACTACCAACCGTGCTTTGTTCCTTACTATAACCCCTCTATCATCCCTCTTACATTTGAAGACCCACTTGGTCTTGATCAACTTCTGATCTTCCGGGAGATCAACCAACCTCCACACTCCAAGCTTTTCAAACTGTTGTAACTCTTCTTGCATTGCATTTACCCAACTCTCTTCGGTCAATGCTTCTTTATACGTTTTCGGCTCTACCTGCGAGATAAAACATTTTAATGAGAAGTCTACTTGTAAAGGTGCTACAAATGAGTAAAAACATTTAAGCCCTTTGTTTATTTGTTCACGGGTTTTCACGCAACTTTGAAGGTCACCAATGATTTGCTATGACGGATGGTAAGATAACGTTCTTGGCATAACTGTATCCGGTACACTCACTTCCGATTGCAAATTTGTTATATTCTAATCACCCGTGTGATCAATATCATTTGAAGCCACAATATTTGGTTCCTCGTCATAAATCGGATCGGTTTCCGATTCTGAGTCATCAGAATGGTCAAATATTGGAGCTGTTTCTTCTGGGGTTACATGTGCAGTTCCACTAGGACCAGCCTCATGATCATTTGAACCCACGGTGGGCGAAGAAACCACCAACGGTCTTGGAACTTGTTCTTGTGAAAGAGACTGCTGTTGTTGGTATAAGAACGCCAGTTCCTCTTCATTCGGCTCTGTCGGTAAATGGAATAACTCCCAGATATTTTCGTAATCAAATAGCAACCTGTTTCCGGGAAGTTGATTTGGAGCGGTAAACTGTTGACAGTCAACGTGTTGAACTTGTATGATCTTCCCCAAACTCAGAACAAAAACTCTCTTCAACGGACTAGCATATCCTACAAAAAAACCTTCATTAGCTTTTGCACCAAATTTACCGTCTGGATCAATGAATGTGCATGGTGATCCAAATGGTTCTAAATATTTCAGATTTGGTTTGTAAAGATGAAGCAATTCAAAAAAAGTTTTCTTGTACTTCTTCACCGTAAGAACCCGATTGAGCGTGTAACATGCCGTGGCGACCGCTTCACTCCAAAAATATACCGGTAATTTTGAATCTGCTAACATGGTACGAGCCGTTTCGATCAATGTACGATTTTTTCGTTCTGCGACACCGTTTTGTTGACGAGTATACGATGCGCTGAATTCATGAAGAATGCCCTTATCGTTTCAGAATTCGAGCATACGGTTGTTCTTGAATTCCGTGCCATTGTCGCTTCTAATACGTCTAATCGGCAGTTTGTAAACATTCTCCATTTTTTTGAATAGCCTCATCAAAGAATCAAACGTTTCATCTTTTCTCTCTAGAAACAACACGCAGGAGAATCTTGTAAAGTTGTCAGTAACAACTAAACAATATAGATCTCCACTTATACTCTTCACATTTACCGGTCCGAAAAGATCTATATGGAGTCTTTCGAGCGGTAATCTGATGGAGTTCAAGAGCTTTTTCGGGTGCGATTTCTTCGTATGCTTCCCTTTCTTACATTCAATACAGTCATCGTTAAGATGGAAGCTTTTCAAATTAACACCGTCTACAAGATCATTATGAACTAAAAAATTCATCTTCCTCAAATGAATATGGCCCATTTTACGATGCCACATGATGGATTCTTTCTCAGTCGCCTTCGTCTTACTCACAAAACATTGTGCCTTTTTATTTGTCGTTGTTGCAACGCTCATGTCCAATATATAGAGATCGTTTTCAAGAGGAGTGCGCATCAACACCATTTCTTCGGGTATTTTAAACCCTGGTTTAAGAATCAGACATTCATCTTTTGTAAAATGAACAGTAAATGACTTATCACAAATCTGAGAGATGCTCAACAGATTGTTTTCTAACTCAGCAATGTAGTTCACTTTATCGAATGTTACGACTCCGTTAGTAAGTATTCCTTCTCCAACAATTCTTCCACCTTGAGTTCCAGCAAACCCGACATAACCTCCATTGATTGATTTGACGTCGTATAGCAATGCTAACATCCCTGTCATGTGCCGTGAGGCGCCGCAATCCATTATCCATTTAGAAATGATAGACCTTGGAAGCCCCTGCACACATCAAAAGACATTTACTTAAACAATGATACCCAAGATTTTTCAACATTTGGTACACTACCAAAGACATAATCATGAGCTACTATGTCAACTTTTGGAATGTTAAAAACAACATTTGGAACATCAGGTTCTGGTTTTGATTTTAGAGCTCCTTCCTTGATAGATGGGAATTCTTCAATCAATTTATCTATCTCAAACTCAATTTTCTCATCAGTGGTTGCAAAGATTTTTTGTTCAGATTTTAAAACTTCTTCCATTTTCTTTTCCTCAAAAGAATGTTTAGGTTTCTCCACCCATGATTGACTTTGGAAAATCTTTGTTTTAGAATAAACCTTTGAAGTCTTTTGTGATTTTGAAGATTCACCAATTTCAAAAGTTGATTTTTGTTTGTCCTCTGACTTCAATGATTCACCGCGTTTAAGAATACACACGGGGGATACCATAGGTGATTTTCCCTTAACATCATTTGAAATTTTTGGTTTTGATTTATGGAAAACTGGTTTTATTATCTTTTTGACACATTGTTTGGCCATGTGACCGATTTCATTGCATCGATAACAGATTCTTTTGTCATACTCAACAAAAGTTGATCTATTGGCCTCGTCTCTTATCTTTTTGGCCGCAATAAAATCGTCAATTGCTTTCTTACTAAAGATATAATCCTTTTCGACTTCTGTATTATTACCAGACACAAACACTTCACTCAATTTTTCTTTTGGCTTAACTTCTTTCTTAGCCACCTTTCTTTTTGTAATTATTACCATTGTTACCCACCCATTCATTTTTCTTTCCCGTGTTGTGTTTAACAAAAGATTTTTCGGTTTTGATAGAAACGCATTGTTGTTAACTTCTAAAATATCAATTTCCACGAGTTTAAAAACTTTTTCAACATTTTCCAGGTTCACATTCTGAATCGGGTACTCAAAATCAGTATATAGTTTGTCAGTTCCGGTCATCGTGTAAACCACAATGATCGAATCATCATCCAAAACTTTATCTGACTTTGGGATAAACTTATCAAGAAAGTTTCCGTCATCTTCAGAATCTGAACTGGAATTCTCAAAATGAGTTTTAACCGTTTCGAAATCAGTGTTATCACTCTCTTCATCCAACACTTGGTCTACAACTGTTTTAACCAGTTGTGACTCGTTGTCAGTGTCAGACGGAGAGAATGTAACATCTATGTTTTCCGGTAACTCATTCTCTTCTGTTCTCAGTTTGAGATTCAATGCCTTCTCCACCCCTTCTGGATATTTCTGAGTATAATGATTCCACATTGGGGGTGGAACATTTTTGAAATCAGTTTGTTGAGGAACGATCTGATCAATCACATACGAAGATGAAAGATAACTGATCAACTTTTTGTCGACTCTTTCTGTCTCAATGCACATCAATTCAAGTTCCTTCTTTAGAGATGCGATTTTGTCCAGATGGATGTTAATCGACATTTGCTTTTCCATGACCGTAGCTTTGAGCAAATTAGCAATTTTATCATTTTCTTTACTCTCAGTGTGAATCATTTTAATTGATCGTAACAAAGTGTCATAAGCTTCTTTAACATCATTAAAATCAAATTTTAATTTGTCGTTAAACTTTTTCAACTCTTGAAACTGTTTGTCTTTTTCAAGACAATCCATGCAGGGTTTCAAACAGTTTTCGCATGGCTTTTCAAGAATTGGATCAACTTTTTCAAAAACATTTTCTTGTTTATCATTTTTACTTTCCGATTTACCAAACTTTCTGGACTCAGACTCAGATTTCTTTCTAGATTCGGACTTCACATTTTCTGATTTGTCATCGGACTCGGACTTCTCTCCTGACTCATACGTATCACAAGTCTCGATAATTGACTCCTTTTCAACAGACACTGACTCTTAAGTTGCATCTTTGGTCTCATTGTTATCAGAAGATGTTTTAATTTGTTCTACCTCTTGCAGCTTGACCATAAGAGCTTTGTCTGCTATTTCTTTCAAAGTCTCTTCATTCATTTCCTTTGAGACATCAATGATCTCTTGAACCGGAGTTTGTTCGACCTCATACTGTGGGCAAAAACCCGTAGTCGGTTCACTAAAGAAACCTGCAAAAGAATCAAACACATTAGCTGGCATTATAGATTTAAATGTATTAGTAATAACCTCCTGTTCAGACTGATAATAGTAGACCGCTGCTGCCTCCTCTTCTAGATCTTCAAAACTTTCTTCATTCACCACTTCACTGACTTCTTCAATTTCAGGAACACATTCCTCCATTTCCGGTTCTGGCTTTTCAATAATTTCAGCCATCATTGCAAGACCATCTCCTGGAACGTATCCTGGAATCTTTTCATCATCTTGATTCACCAAAAAATCTTTTTCTGTTTGTTTGGATTGACTGTTTTCGATTTGAGGGCGTGGATTGAATGGTTGTTGATTGTTTTTATGATAGATAGCCTGTCGGTAATAATCATTGGCAAAAAACGCATTGTAAAACTAGTTCTCCATGTTCACATTCTGGGCTATACTTGCTGGAGTTTGAACAGTCATACCTCCTCCGAAAAACGCATTGTAAACTCTTGATTGTCCATTTTTATACTTTGAAAAATGTTTCAAAAATTTTCTAATTTTTGAAAAATTACCATTTCAAGCGACCTGGACTTTCAAACGATCTGGACTTTTCAAACGACCTGAAACAATTTCAAACGACCTGGAACAATTTCAAATGACCTGGACCAACTTTCAAATGACCTGGACCAACTTTCAAATGACCTGGATCAGTTCGTGCGACCTGACCAGTTTTCACACGACTTGGACAAAATTCAAGTGATTTGGATGAATCTCCACCTCGTTTGAGAATTCTAAGTCCAAAAGTTCATGATTTTGTCAATTTTGAACAGTTTTTAGTTTGCATTTACTATCCAATTTGTTCACCGATTGTTCAAAACAGTGTTTTACACATAATATCTAAAATTCAGTCCATTTTATCCATGAATTTGTCTGAAAATCCAAGAAAGAGTAGAAGTATATGATTCTAAACCGTTCGAAACACTGATATCAACAGATTTGGCTCATCCTGAGCTCTGATACCACTTGTAAGATCGATGAATCGTCCAAATGAGTCAATCAGAGTCAGATCTAGTTTCTAGAAAGGCGGAATCAGACTAGAAACCTTGTAATCAATGTTAGAACAGGAGTAGAAGAGTAGAAAGTCACTTTAAACATGTTCTTCATTGATATAATACGTTTTGGTACAGAGAGAATCCAACAGCAGTTCGGAAAACAATTCTCCAGAAAGTTACAAATGAAGAACACTACTTGACTATATATAGGCTTCCCAGATCGCACGAACTAACAGCTCCAGTCCGCACGAGTTGGGCAAAACCACTTCGTGCGACCTGACCTTCCAGGTCGTGCGAACTGGCTCATAACACATAAACTTTACATTTTCAACCTATTACATATACATGACACGACATAGACTGATGACGCAGGCGATAGACATTATGCATCAACATCATTCCTGCTGACGAAGTTCATATTGACGACACACTCCACTTTACCGAAGAACCTGTTGAGGTTACTGACTGGAAGGTTAACAAAACTCGTAGGAGTAGTGTTAAGCTTGTTAAGGTTAGATGGAACGCGCGTCATGGCCCAGAGTTTACTTGGGAGCGTGAGGATCTCATGAAAGCCAAATACCCGCATTTATTCCCTAAGTCCCCTGCTACTAGTAGTAAAGCTTAAAATTTCGGGATGAAATTTTCTTAATAGGGGAGAATGTGACAACTGTCAAAAATCCAGGTGCAATTAATTAACTATGATTAGTGCCTAATGATTGTGCTAAATTACAATTAACTGCCTTCTGATTACTGCCAAATACATACCTGTGCATCACATATTGCTTAATGTCATATCATTACTGCATGAAAGCTATATTGCCTCAAATGATGCATTAAGTACAGTTAGCACAGTTATCTGATAAATCAGGAAAATGCTGACAGAACTCAGTACGTATATAGACAGTGCATTGAGATACAGAATGAGCCAGAAACTAAGTATTACACTAGTATAGTGTGTAGGAAAGTAAGGATCACAAAACTGCCTTTCTAAGTGATAGTTTAAGTGTCGGAAAGTGCCTAAAACTCACCCAAAGTGCTGAATTCAGCAAAATTCAGCAAAATACAGCATTTAAACACACTAATATTATGCAGAAATATGATTAAATGGTCCTGAATGCTTTCCTAAGTGTCGGGAATCAAAAGTGTCACAAAAAGATACATAAAGCACACTAAACTGCAAGGTTTAGCACTTTAACGAACCAGTAACCAACCGAACAACCAGACATTACCCGAAACATCAAATTTACACTAGAAGCACTGTTTTAACATTACCAAGCTAGTTATGGTCCCCGAACATCAAAACACACTATATAAACATATAATAACTAAACACCTAACTATTATACTTAGATTTCAACTAATTCTCTTAACTATCAATTACAAGCTAACTAAAGACCCCCCCCCCCCCCCCTTGAGGACGGTTACATGTGGGCCACCACATGAGATTTTCTTTTGATATTTTATTAGATATTGTCTCACTTTTAAAAACATAAAACCCAAAGGTAATTGAGAATGCATGGATTATATATGTAACCATAAGCACTAAACTCTCATTCTCACACACACTAAAACACACACAAATCCTCCTCCTCCCCTTGGAGCTCTCGGCCGAGATCACCCACACCCACACTCACCTTCATTCGATCTTTCTCATATATTCCAAGCATTCACAAAGGTGTTAGAGATCATACAAAGAAGCTAGGAGCTTGTGGAAGTTGAAGAACCTCTCTCATTTGCTTTTATCCACTTGTTTTCTACACTTGAATCATCCCTAGCCTTGAGCAAGTGGTAAGAACCTTGTACACTCCATTTTACTTCTATTTTAAGTGGTTAAAGAAGAATCATAATAAAAAACTTGAAGAACACTAAAGATCATAAGAAGTAAACTTGAACATAAGCATGTTTAATGAAGTAATCTTGATGAATATGAGTTGATATGCTTGTTGATCATTGATTGTTTGTAGAAATGATGTTGATCATCATAAGATCTTGCTAGATCATGATTAAAAACATAATATAGCAAGATGAGAAAGTAGAAATATGGTAGGATGATGGATCATCCACATATGAATCATGAACTTGAATGACTAAATGGTTTTCTTGAAAAATAATGATCAAAGTAAGTGATAACACTTGTAGATCTAAAGATTTATGAATGGTCTTTCAAAGAAACCAAGTCAAAAATATAAGTTTTATTAAATCTTGGTTCCTACAAAAACAAACTCTATTTTTAGTGGTTAAACAAGTGTAGAAACACTTGTGAAACAAGAAAATTTCATAAATAAACATTTTTAGAAAATGTGACAAGAAGTTGTAAACATCTAATTTCTTTAAAAATGAAGTTTTTAAAGAACTAATCACATTTTAAAGGGTAACAAGGCTTACTAAGAACACTAGTGAGTTACTACAAATCTTTACAAATATTCAAGTTCATGAAGTAGTAGTTATTACTTGTTTTTGGCAAAATTGGTAAGTAAAGGTTGTTTGTTGATGATTATGAATTGATTGTGTTGATTTTTACAAAAGAAAATGATATGCTTGAAAGCATGGAAACCTCCATTTTTAGGGGAAACTATGGCAAAATTGTCTAAAAATATAAACACTTAGAAAAATATTTTTAAGCAAATATTTCCAAGTGTATTTTTAACCATGAGTTTCCTACAAAAACTTTGCCATAATTTTTGTTACAAAAATATAATTATTGGAGGTTGATTTTCATAAATAAAAGTGACTAAATATGTATTTAGGAAATATATATTTAGAAGACACCATGTGTGTGATTATTTGTGTACTTTGTGTATTAGTTATATTATTTTAGGACATGAAATAATATAACACATCAAAAATACCAAGAATTACAATCCAAAATATTACCAAAATTCCAAGGAATAAATACACAAGTTATACACAAAGTATTGGTGAAACCAAACCAAAGAATATAACTCACAAAATATTCCGGAAAAACTTATTCACAAAGTATATTTTGGTAAATAATATTTTGGGCACCAAGGAAGTAAAATATGATTTTTACAATTAATACAAAATATATCATACTTTTGACAAGGAATATATATTATTTTTGGCAAGTATGAAATATATATTTTCTTGAAATTTTTAGAAGATATATTATTTTTAAGAAATATATATTTTCTTACACAAACATGAAATACAATATTTTTGGGAGAAATATATATTTTCTCAAATAAATATGAAATTATCATTTTTGAAGAAAAATGAGTTTATATATATATTTTCCAAGTGGGACTTGAAAATATATTAATTTCTGAACTTATGAGAAAATACAAATATTTTTGCCAAAGGAAAAATTATAAATAATTTTTCTAAGTAATATTCCTTAAAATATATATTTTGGAAATATATATTGAATCCTTATTAAAGAAAATATTCCGGAATAATTAATATGAAATTAAGTATAAAGGATACTTAATGAATACCGTAAAATTACGTATTCTCGTACGTATAAATACACACCGGAATACGACCCTAATACATGGCAAAAATATACAAGTATAAGAATACGAGTATAAATACCCCCATCCTTCGGAAGGATATACATGTATAAATACCCGAAGTGTATCAAGTCAAAAATATATTATTATTCCAAAATTTAATAAATATAGTTTATGTTAAAATATTAATTATTTTAACAAATAATTACATAACTTGGAATAATATCGAAGACACAAAAGAAACGTAACTCAAAGACATTAACACTAAGACAAAGCACGGTCCGTTCGTCTAATAGACATTAGTACGTTGTAGGTAGTCGTGTTCACCGAAGAAGCTTGAGTTACGATTGTTGAAGACGCAAGACTGTGAGTTTCGTGTCCCCCTTTTCTTTTTCTGTTTTCAGTTTTACAACTTCGGGGGTGAAGTACATGTTTCAACTGTTTACAAACGTTATTATTTGGTATGGTTAGCTAAGGAAGGGTACTTCTAGATCATGTGAGTGGTGGGTATGACGCTTAAGGCCATCAATCCTCGTTGTAGGACCGAGGGACATGAGTGATAGATCTATTTGGGTGTAGCGAGCCCCGCCCATGTTGGACTAGGGTTTGGCCCATGGGTTGACTATGTCTTACAGCCGGAGGCCCGGTGCAAAGTCTGCTAGGTTTGAGCTTTCCTGCATCACGTCACACATATTAATGGCCTTGCAAACCATTAATGATCTATTATTCCTTGTTGCTTTCATACCGGGATTTACAAACTTACTTACATACTTACAATGATTTCAAACGTTTATTCATACACACAAACAAACACACGAACTCGCTCAACTTTTGTTGATGTTTTTAAAATACATGTATTTTAGGGAATTAAGAATATGGATCTGGCGGGCGTTTGAAGGTTACAAGTGTTGTCAACAATAAAAGATGTCATTCATTATCCTAGGGTTTGGTCAGTGTGTCTTATTCCTGGACGAGACACGTCTACCAAAGCCTGATGTTATTTAGAGTCTTTTGATGAGTCCTTAGTGAACTCAAAACAATTCGTATGGTTTGTATAACTCGAATTTGAAGTCTTTGTTTAAACAATGATGTTTGTGATATTTTTAACTTATCTAATGGATGACAATCTATGGTTTTTTTATCATTTAGTTGTTGTTATGAATGAATGCAATGGTATTAAGAAAGTCACACCATAATCACGCTTCCGCAAAAGTCAGGGTGTGACATCGCGTGTGTAAACCTTTTCTTGACCGTTTCGTCATCGTGTTCATCGATAATATCCTGATCTATTCCAAGTCGAAAACCGAACACGCGCAACATCTATGTTTGGTTCTCGAACTGCTCCAAGGGAATCGACTCTATGCCAAGTTCTCCAAGTATGAATTTTGGCTAGAGGAGGTTAAATTCCTCGGTCATATTGTCAATTGTCAAGGTATTCACGTCGACCCCGCGAAGATCGAAGCTGTTAAGAGTTGGGTTACACCCAAGAACCCGTCTGAAGTCCGTTCTTTTCTCAGACTAGCGGGATATTATCGCCGATTTATCGAGGGATTCTCTAAAATCACCATGCCGCTTACTTCTCTCATGCACAAAGACAAGCCTTTTGTTTGGGGAACTAAACAAAAGACTGCCTTTCAAACCCTCAAGTACATGCTCTGCAATACTCCCGTTCTCGCTTTACCCGACGGAAATGATGACTTTATTGTCTATTGCGATGCCTCGAACCTTGGTCTTGATTGTGTTCTCATGCAACGGGACAAGGTTATCGCTTACGCATCTCGTTAGCTCAAGATCCACGAGAAGAACTATACAACCCACGACCTCGGGCTAGGCGCAGTTGTTTTTGCGTTGAAGATTTGGCGACACTACCTTTATAGTACCAAGTGTACGATCTTCACAGATCATAAGAGCCTGCAACATATCCTCAGCCAAAAAGAACTAAATATGCATCAATGCCCATGGGTGGAACTTCTCAACGATTACGACTGTGAGATCCGTTATCATCCTGGCAAAGCAAATGTCGTTGCAGACGCTCTAAGCCGATGAAGCTATTTGCATAGCGCTCGTAATATCCAAGCCCGGCATCATCTCAAGACCCTTATCCGCGAAGCCCAACATGCTTGTTTCACCGAACGCACTTTGAAGAAGGAAAGGATTCTGAACGATGGAGCCCAGTTAGTGAATAAGTCGAATGGGATATTCCATTATCTAGACCGAATTTGGATTCCCAAGCGCACCGACTTATGACAGATTCTGATGGACGAAGCCCACAAATCCCAATATTCTATTCATCCCGGTGCCGATAAAATGTACCAGGACCTTCGCTACAAGTACCGGTGGCCAGGCATGAAGAAAGATATCGCTCTCTATGTTTTGAAGTGCCTGACTTGCTCAAAAGTCAAGGCCGAGCATCAAAGACCCTATGGCTTACTCGTCCAACCCGAGATTCCCATGTGGAAGTGGGAGAGTATAGCTATGGACTTCATAACGAAACTTCCGCGCACGCCATCAAGTCACGACATCATCTGGGTTGTCGTTGACCGCTTGACTAAATCCGCTCATTTTCTGCCAATACGAGAAGACTATAAGGTGGAAAAATTAGCCCGAATCTACACCGATAAGATCATTTGTCCACATGGGACGCCTCGCGACATCATCTCTGACCGCGATGGTCGGTTTACCTCACGTCTTTGGGAAATGATTCAATCTGCTCTCGGTACTACGCTTAATCTATGTACCGCTTTCCATCCCCAAACCGACGATCGAACTAAAAGAACGATTCGTACCCTTGAAGACATGCTTCGCTTGTGTGTCATAGATTTTGATGGTAATTAGGATGCATACTTACCTTTAGTCGAATTCTCGTACAATAACAGTTATCATTCCAGCATTCAAATGGCACCGTTTGAGGCATTATACGGAAGAAAATGTCGATCGCCTATTGTATGGCATGAGATCGGAGACTCGCAGATAATCGGTCCTAGCTGTTGCAAGAAACGACTGACAAAATCCTCCAAATACGAGACAATCTGCTGAAAGCTCAGAGTCGTCAGAAAAGTTACAACGATAGACGACGCAAGTCCCTTGAATTTGACGTTGGCAATCACGTACTCCTAAAGGTATCACCTTGGAAGGGTGTGGTCAGATTCGGTAAGAAAGGGAAACTCGCGCCTCGATATGTTGGACCCTTTAAGATTCTAGAAGGGATCGGCAAAGTGGCCTACAGACTCGAACTACCGGAGGAACTTAGCAACGTCCACCCGACTTTCCATGTTTCGAACCTCAGAAAGTGCCTGGCTGAGCTTGATTTACAACTTCCACTAGAGGATCTTCAAGTGGACGAAACATTACACTTCGTGGAGAAGCCTGTCGAGATCATGGACCGAAAAACCAAACAGCTCAGACGCTTACGCATTCCCATTGTGAAAGTCCACTGGGAAGGCAAACGAGGCGCAGAGTTCACTTGGGAACTCGAAAGCGACATGAAGGCGAAGTACCCGCAGTTGTTTGTTATGGCCAAGGCCTAATTTTGGGACGAAATTCCCTAAGTAGGGGAGGCTTTAACACCCCGTGTTTCGAAAGTCAAAGTCAAAGTCAAGATTAAAGTCAAAGGAAGAAAAGATTGCTAATTACGATCTGTCACTCCTTGCTTAACTACTATTTTGACTTCTTTGACTTGTAATCGAATCCTTATTTTATTTGCTTTAGTTGTATTATGTGGAGTATCTATTAATAATCGAGGTTTAATCGATGTTTATCGCATGTTTTATCGCTTTATCGCTTATCGGATCGCAACCGCATTCGCAACCCAAATCATGTGTTCTGGGTATTGTTTTACGTGTGTGTGCTATTTATATGTCACTTGTGCATGTTTATTTATGTTTTGGTGGTGGTTAATCGAAATGCAATCGCAACTTTATCTCAATCGAATCGCAAGCGTTAAACGCAAATTATTTATGATGATTGTATGTTAGATATAGTATTTAGGTGTTTATTATTAATCTATCGCATCGCTCGCTTGAAACGCATCACAACGCTCGACACGCGAACCGAAATGACAAAACTCAACACGCCAGACACCTGGATCGAATGGCCAACCGATCGAGTGGCCATCTGATCGGATTGCCATCCGATCGGATTGCTATCCGATCGAGTTGCCATCCGATCGGTGGCTAATCAAACCCATGTGCACTTTCCTCTTTTGGAAACCCTATAAATACCCTCATGTCACATCATTTGTGATGTGACAGCTCCTCCACTCGACCAGCTCGCTCAAGCACTCATTTCTCTCGATTTCTCGCGATTCTTGTAAGTTTTAAACCTAAATCTTGTACTTCTATGATCTACACGCACTTCTTCATCTTTTTGACCTTTGAATCTTAATTTTTAACCGTGAAATCAGTGGATTTGAGGTGTTCTAGGGTGATGTCATCATGGAGTTCTTATGAACTTCAAGTTTTGGCCTCATTCCACCAAGAACAACTCAGATCTAAAGGATTTCCACATGATTAAACACGATTCGCACATAGATCTGAACATTTCAATGGTAAAAAAGGATTGAAAGATGGTTTTCTAACTTTTTTTCAACTCTTTTACACTCAATGCACTCAAAACCGATAGAATCGGAGCTCGTTCTGATCTTCTACTCTTTCTTAGCGATGTGTTGGTTCGAGATCTGAATTCTATCCAAGAGACAACTGATTTCGGGTTAAACATGAACAACCGTCTCGAACAGTTGACTGGTCGGACTAGGGTGATTCCTGTTCGATCGGATCACTTGAGTCTTGATGGGGTTTCTGTTGTTTAGCACGTTGTCATATCGTCTCGAGCAAACCGTAAAACTTAACAAATTTTCAAGTTAGCAACACGAACAGATCGCGGGATGGATTGTCGTCCGATCGGATTGCACTTGGTCTCTACACTTAACAATTTTCAACATGTTCAATGTATAGTCAGATCTAACAGATTGCCACCCGACCGATAGACCATCCGATTGGATGACAATCCTGCTGTGAACTTGTTCTCTGAGAAATATCTCGCCGAACGGATCGTCATCCGATCGAACCGCTGTTCGATCGAACGACCTAAAAGGTAGAGATACTTCTCTATTTTCAAAATACTATAACGAAAACTTCAAAGCCATCATACACAAACACATCCTTGCTAAACAGATGTCAATCCAATCGAATGGCCATCCGATCGGATGACCATCCGAACGGATTGACATCCGATCGAGTGGCCATCCGATCGGATTACCAATCGACACTTGGTACTTTTGCACCGTTTTACGCGCCGTTCTTCGCTTATGCTATCGTTAACTGTTCAGGCTAACCTCTCAGCGCTCCCTTCAATCCAAGAGAGTGTTTACATGTTAAGCACGATCTGTGAGTATACTTGATCCCTTTTTGCTTTACGCACTTTTAGGTGTTACATACGTTACTTATTCTAAATCACAATCGACCCACAACACAAACGCTATTTATACGCTAACCATTATTGCATGCTACGTGTTATTCGATGAATGCTTGTATGTTATGTTAACACAGTGATTGTTGCCTGACACCTTAGCAACGATAGTACTATATTTTGGACTCAGCACCTGTCGTGGACAGGGGTTGTTAAGGGCTTTACTTCACATGTCCCAGTGGGGATATGTGTTGCGCATTCTACAACTCGCAGTCACATCTGTGCATATTTCTCTGTCAATAACCTACTAGCCTTCACTTTATTACATGTTACATGCTGGTTATGCGTAAACGCTTTGGAACTCTATTATACTATTAAACTTGTATGCTCACCTTTACACTATGTGTATTGACCTTATTTTAAAGTATGTGACAGGTGTTTGAGATGCTAGGATATTGCTTGCTTTCATGGAATCGAGTAAGAGAGTCTAGAAACAAAGACAATTTATTTATTTGAATCTGAGTTGTCGGAACATGTTTTTGTTTTGAGAATATCTAAGTCTATAATAATTAGATTACTTAATGGGTTATGGTATGGGATATAATATTAACTATTTGGTAATTTAGTCGTAATGGAATTTCTCTTGACAATCTGTTTCGCTCAGTGCCATGCCCCGATGTTTCCGCCATCGGTTGGGGTGTGACACCTGTCCAGTGTGGAAACTCGTGTCGGCCTAAAACCCGTCCCTTGAGGAAACTCGTGTCGGCCTAAAAACCCGTTGCGATCCGAAACCCGTCCCGTGTGGAAACTTGTGTCGGCCGAAAACCTGTCCCGTGCGGAATCTCGGGTTGGCCTAAAACCCGTTGCGATCCGAAACCCGTCCCGTGCGGAAACTCGTGTCAGCCTAAAACCAGTCCCGTGCGGAATCTCGGGTCGGCCTAAAACTCGTTGCGATCCGAAATCCGTCCCGTGTGGAAACTTATGTCGGCCTAAAACCCGTTGCGATCCGAAATCCGTCCCGTGCGAAAAGTCGTGTCGGCCTAAAACCCGTTGCGATCCGAAATTCGTCCCGTGCGGAAACTCGTGTAGGCCTAAAACCCGTCCCGTGCGAAAACTCGTGTCGACCTAAAACCCGTTGCGATCCAAAACTCGTCCCGTACGGAAACCCGTGTCGGCCCGAACCCGATCCGAACCGACCCGTTCCAATCCAAAACCCGCCGCATGCCAAAACCCGTCTTGGTCCGAAACTCAATTCGAACTGAAACCGTTTCGATCCAAAACCTATTTCGTGTCGTAACCCGTCTTGTGCCAATACTTGTGCCGGCTCGAAACCCATTCTGATCTGAAATCTAACTCGTTTGTTTAAGGTGCTAACCCACATCGACCCATCTCTTTAAAGTTGTCGACCCGCTTTGACCAGAAAATAACAAGATGAAATTTCAATTGACCCGTTATGACCCGTTTAGTTAAAATATCTCACCCAAACTAACCCATATAATTTTAAAAGCAACACAAACTATCCCACTTGAAAGCATTTGGGTCAAGATTGCCACCTCTAAGAATAACGTCGAAAATTGACGGTGCATTTTGGGAAATTAGTTGTTTATCTTGGGAACATCAACGCAAAACTCCGGAACTTGCGTATTCCCGGTTAAGACAACATAGTCTAGTCTGGCCGGAGTAGGATAACAGGGCTCTCCAATTTAGGGAGTGCGGTGGCCTAACACAAGAAAATCATCATTTAAAAAAAACGTTGTAATTGTTTAAAATGAAAGCAAATTGCTTGGTCGGGATCTATATTACGATTTACGTTTGTAAGTTTATCGGTAATATATTATATGATGTTAGCCACCATTAAGCATCACGCATCCAACATGAGGGAGGTAAATCACTTAGGGTGTAAAGGGTGCACCTCTCATGAGATGGGGGAAATTTCCAACCACCCAATCATATTGTGTCATGTTATTTTCTCTCTCATTCTTCCCTCTTGCCCAAAGACACATGGGGTGGTTTCCCGCATACCATTAAAAATAAAAAACAAGAAAAGGCATGATTGGTTGAATACTATTGGGCCCCACCTTTACACCCTCTCCCTCACATTCCCCGCATGCGGCAAGTCTTCACCGCTTTCAACCTCCCCGCGCGACAAAGATAGGGATGGTGGCACAATCCCCGTGCGCCAAATCAGTTGTTAGGATTGAACCCTACCAGAGGAACAGATAATGTAAAGCCAAAACCTGATCACAACAGTGGATTCACAATAAGCAGACGTTTACTCTAAGCTCTCCCCTTGACAGTGGTTATCTATCTGCTGATACACTCTAAGTACTGCTCTGAAGAACAACTGATGAACCAAACACTGATGAAACAACTAAAGATTGCTAAAAGGCAAACACTGAGCTCTATCTACTGCTGTCTCTTAAGTACTACTGAAGACCCAAGCACTGCTCATTCAAAGACTGATCACCTTTTGAAGAAAGCACTGATGTTCAAGTAATCAGTGCTTAGGCTACAACAGTGGAACGTGAACAGTGTTAAACTTGTTTTGTATTTTATTATCAATCAGTTGTTAGACATCAGTAGTTTGTATAGACCAGTGTTTATAGGTTGTTAGGCTGTTAGATGTCACTATCATGGTGACGTCAGCTGAGGTACATCAGTAGTTTGGTTTGCCTATAAATATGACAGTACTCTGTACTGTTATATCTGATCGTTTTGAGTGAGTTCTTCTCCTCAATCCAATCCTTTCATCTTGTGCAACCAACTCTGAAGTATCAGGCTGAGGGGGAGTTTAGTCTGTAAGCTTGCATTGTAACCTTTTGCTTTTGATGTAATCTTTCGACTCTATGAAAAGCAATTGTTTATCAAACTATATTCTCCTTTGATTGTGTTTACAAAGTTTGCTATTCATTTCCGCTGCACTTAAAACTACTCATATCTATTTGATTTGTTCAAATCTCACAAACAAGCACAATCAGTAGAGCCTCAGATCCTAACAATTGGTATCAGATCCTGGACAGTCAAATTTGATCTAACAATCAATTTGACATAACAGTTCGGCTCAAAATTCATCGATACTAAGGTTGGTTGTATTCAGTTGAAAAAAAAAATAGAGTAACGAGTAAATCATGATCAAAATGGTTATTCAAAAACTCTGTACATCAACCAAGATGTCATATGACGCACAAATTTCACACAACAAGTGAATTCATGCACAAGACACTTATGGTTTCTAGATCTGAAAACAATATCTGTTAAACTATGAGATTATTTCTTATTTTCTAGATTGATTTCAATTGTTGATGTATAAATTGTGATGTCACCCTTTTGAATGCTAGAGTATGAACCTCAGATTAACAAATCCTATGTTCATAAAAACATTGGTGTTTTGCTAACATAAAAAGAGGGAAATTAAAAACTTTAGTTATTCAGATCTTATGTGTTGAAAACAGGTTGAGTTCCTAAAAAGGGCAAAATCAACTATGTTAAAATACATTAAGAAAAGTCACAAAAACTCAGAAGTGTGTTTGTCTCAAAACTTTTAAAGTCAAAAGAAAAGAGTATAAACATAAAACACTTATGAGTTAAAGTTTAGGGTAATAATGAGTATTAAGCAACTATGTGCATTCATCTGTTCAGGAAAAGGTTTTGATTCCCATGAATGAACTCCAAAGAGGATGAGACAAATGTTCAAAAAATTTATCCATGAATCCTCATGATTGCAATCAACTGACAAAGAAAATGGTACCAAACAGTGGTCAAAATGTATTCAGAATGTTCTACCAACTACTGTCAAACCACTGACCATTGTCATAAACTTGAGAATGATATGATTACCTATCTTATTGAAAAGTTACCAGATCCTTTTTGATGTTGTTCTCAGAAAATCCTTTAATGTTTTTATATATATAAAGGATTTTCTCGAATAATCAGGATATATTATTCATTTTTTTTTATAATACATTTTGAACTATTGCTTAATTTTGTTGGCAATAAGTTTCAGTTCCTGTCAGGATATAGTACCGTATTTTTGTTGGTATTATTGTCCTCATAAATAGGTCAGAAGGAAATGGTTCATATGTCTAAGATCACATCTTACTCAGGGTTGTTTTTAAAACATTTATCAAAAGTTGATTGCCAAACTGTACTTAAATTACTGAGGCACTCATGTTTTAATTGAATATTAAACGAAAATGAGGTGCCTTAGTAACAAGTTCTCATCATCTGGGGTACTAAACCACTGTTCTTCAAAATTGACATGTGGCAAAACCTTGAATGAAAATTCTCAAAACTGTTGCTGAAATACTTGTCCTTCAGATCTGTACCATTTACCCTAATCACTGTTGTGTTCAACGTCTGATCTCTAAATACTGTCCACTGCTGAAAGTTAGCCACTGATCCTTCATTATCTTGACAAGTACTAATATTCACAATCAGTGTCCTATCTACTGATATGCTATCCACTGATAGTAAAAATCATCCACTGTCCACAATTTTTACCATTGTAACCACTGATGCTTGATACGTCAGTGGCCCTTAAAACAACTGTTCTTCATCATTCATCCATTTCATCAGTGTTTGACACGTGGTTAGTTTTTAGCCCTCAGATCGTAATAACCGTTGCCACATCAGCGATCATTTTTTTTCCCTAAATAAAACCCTGCCCTAAACCCCAAACAGGGTTTTACACTGTCGAATTGAATTCCAAAATTCTCTTCTCAAAGCAGTTTCCAACCCTTCTTCTCAAAATCTCCAAAATTATTCTTCGTTCTTCTCCGCAAAAATGACAAAATCAAAGTCAAGATCAAAATCAAAACCAAAATCACCACCACCTTCAAAAGAGGTCGCTCAAACGGCCGAAGAATCCAACGAGATACCATACAAATCTCCTCATAATTATCTGGGTTTACTCACAAAACCTACTGATAACCACACCTTCGACACCATCAGTGATACATTATCTGCATCAAAGTACAAAACTTTGCTAACAGCAGATGCTCCCATTTATCTACAAACCCAGAATGAGTTTTGGAAAAAGGCGACGCTTGAAAAACAAGACGACAAAGTCATAGCCATAAACTCTTCGATACAGGGAAAAGTGATTCAAATCACTCCGCAAACAATTTCAGAAGTCTTCAAACTCAATGATCAGAATGGTAAAACTTCTTTTGACAAAAACGAGTTAAAAGCTGATTTTCTGAAAAGGGGTTATGCAGAACAATCAAAGGTAGATACCCTACAAAAGGGTTATTTTCCATCTGCACCCAGATTTTTGTTTCACACACTTGTGAGTTGTGTTTCTAATAAAACATCGTTTAACGAAATACCATTGAAGATTCAATGCCTGGGCTATGCTATTTTAAACAATAAAGATTACAACTACTCCCAGGAGATCTTCAATGACATGGTAAAGAATGTTGTTAGCAAATCATTTCTTCTTTTTCCAAGATTTCTGAGCTATTACTTTAAACAAAAATTTGAAAAAGAGGATGAAAATTTGCCCAAACAAGGTGTCCATTTTCAAATAAAAGGTTTAACAAGTGAAACATTTTCAAGAATGATGGCACCAATAAAATTAAAAGCAAAGGTGCCTGAGCAGACTTTAGAAACTGCCACTGATCCTCAGGCAACTTCTGCTGAGCCCACTGCTCTAGGTGATCAGAGCAGCACAACCACTGCTTTGAAACCCACACCTGACATCACCAAAAAGACCAAAAGAAAAACATCCAGAAAACCCACCAAACCCAAAACAAAGGCAACTCTGGAAGATGAGATCCCAGAGCAACTGCCTGTGACAACACAAAAGTCACCACAAACCACTGCTGCTACTTCCTCACAGCAGTTGGAAGAAAGATCTCAACCCATGCCTAAAACTCCTCCTGCATCCTCACAAAAGGATCAGGTTGTAATCACAGGGACACCAAATTATGAAGCTCTGGATCCACTTGGCTCTATCTTCCACAGTCCTGATCCCAAGGACATGTCTCTTTCAACACCCATACCCTCACCAATCATAATGCCACAATCCATGCTACCCTTGTTGCATGCAGCTGCTATAGCTCAGACACAAACCAGTTCCTCTCTATCACCTATCACTGAGAGTATACCCCCACAAGTGACTGGGTCTGATGCTACTACTCCTGCTATCCCAGCAACAATTGAGGAGGTTACACCCCCTGAGTTACAAGTAACTCTCGGTGGTAGTTCAAGTGGAGCAGCAACTACAACAGATGGATCAACAGATCTTCAGTTGGACAGTTGTTTCATAAGTAAGACTCCCTTGAAGGCAATTTCTTCTATAGCACCATCGATAACCACTAGTGAGCCTATTTTGACCACTAGTAACATCAAAGGATTATCAAGTGCTGAAGAAAGAAGTCCCCAGTACCAAGAACAAGGGGCATCAATGGGTGATTTTTGGGACTCTGTTCCTAAGTCACACATTGATATAACCACTGCTGGTGGGGATTCAGATGATCCTACTAAAGTAGGTGATGATTCAAAATATCAGGAATTGACGGACAGAGTTGAAAAACTTGAAGATTCAGTTACTGAAATAAAGAATATGGTGCAAGAGATGTTAAAAGCTCAAAAGGCACAAGCCACTGCTATTCCTGCTCAAGCACCTGCACAACATGCATTTGCTGCAAATGAGCTTTGGAATATTTTTCAACCCATGCTTGAAAAACAGCAACATATGGCTGATAAAAAGCATGTCATTCAAGTACAAATGCTGACCAACATGGCGGAATCAAGGTTTAAAGACACTCAAGCAGATATCAAGGCTATAAAGGCTAGCATACAAAAGACTGCCCATGGTGAAAAAGTTCCATCTTCCATCCTCTTCATGAGTACACCCCTTGCAGATAATGCCAAAAAGGGGGAGAAAATCAAGTTGAGAAAGAAAGGAATAGAAGATGGGCTTTATATTGAGCCTGAAAAAGAAAAAGAAAAAGAAAAAGAAAAGCAGGTCTCAAAACCTGTTAGTCAAACAGCTGATACAGCAGTAGTTACAAAAACTGTTGTCAGTAGCCAAACAGCTGCCACTTCATCAACACACACACCTTCAACACACACCACTCTATCACACACCATCACAAGTACTGTTCCACCACCATCATCATCTAAAATCATATCACCACCTCTGCCTCCTGCCATAAAGCAGAAGACAGCAGATGTTACAACATCTGCTGTAATGACAACAGTGATTGAAACACCAGTTGTTTCAACCACTGTCAGTCAATAACAATCACAAACCACTGCCATTCAATCTCAAACCACTGATCCACCCAAAACATCATCAGCCTCTCCTACATTAAAAAGGAGAAGGGTTTTTATTCCTGATGATTCACCACCACCAACACCACCATAAAAAATTACTTCACCACTTCCATCCCCTGCTCAAGAGCAGAAGACATCTGCTGACATATCAGCAGTTGTAATGACAACAGATGTTGAAACAACAGTTGTTTCAACAACTGTTAGTCAGTCATCCACCACTGTTTCCACCAGTCTCACATCAAAACCAACAAAACTCTACACCAGAAAAAGAAAACTTACTCAGCCAGATGAGGACCAATATGATCCCACTGCTGCAAGATATCCTTTAGAACTAGAAGCAATAAAAAATGAGATGAGGCAGTTCTACAATGATGGTGATCCTTCAAACAGAAGATTCTCTTCATTAATTGGCTTCATGGTTCCAGAAGACATGGAGGAATATCTTGAACTTAAAGTAAGACGGGCTAAGATAAGAGCCAAGGTTGAATGTAAAGGTCAAGGTGATGAAGCCATTGCTGAAAGATTGGAACTTCTGCTCAAAAAGGTTGATCTAATAAAAGATTTTGCACATGAGCTGAGCAAAGAAAAGGTAGAACAACGAAAAGAAATGAGAAGAAAACTTCTTGCATACATAATGCAAGAAAAAATTTATCCTGCTGAACAAAAACCAATTTGAAGAATGGCCAATTGTGCTTTTAAAGCATGAAGCTGACAGGATTGATAGACTCAAGAATGATCCTAAAAAGAAGAAGAATGCTCCAAATTGGAGTAAATACAAAAAGTTCATCAATGACCAAACAGCTGAGTACAAGAAAAAGAAACAGGAGCTGGTAGATGCAAAGGTGGACACTGCAATTTCCATATCAAAATGGTCAAAACAGCAGACTGATGAAGCCTATGAAAGGCTGAAGAAAATGAAGATAACTGTATCAGGCACTTCAAAGAAGCGTGAACAAATGATGAAGCTTGAAAAGCAGATTGAAAACCTCAAAACACTGTTCTGATCTAATCTTATGACAAACCAAGAAAAAGGAGAACAGCTGACAAGTGAAGAGGTAAAGGAAAAGGAAGTTGAGTACTTCAAAGAAACCATCATGAAAATGGGTCTAAAAGAAGCAAACTCAGAAAAACTTCAAAACCTTTTTAAGAAGGTGTTAACTAAGCCTGCATCACCAAGTACTTCAGAAATTTTAGACATTGAGCCAGATCAACAAAAGATACAAGAGCAGATGGAAAAAGAGACTGCAGAAGACATAGCTGCAGCAAACAACGTTATTGAAATGGCCTTCAAAAGAATGTCTGAAAGTCTGCAAGTTTTCTCAAGGCCAATATCTCAAAGCTCATCTCCAAATAAATCTCTCCCAAGAAACCCATTGGGTTTAAAAGTACTAAAGTAGATGTCTGATCAAAAGACCCACGTATTGACCCTGGTCAGATCCAATGGCGAAGTGAAGTACATATCAAGGAAAGAAGAACTAGGCCTTAGTGTTGAAGATTTGCAGGATCTCCTTGAACTTACACTGTGCCGGGATGAAGATGACACAAGTTCCAAAGAATTTGAAGAAGAATTCAAAAGAAAAGCAAGGGAACTTTTGATGAGTAATAAAGATCCAGAATAATGACAGGTTTTGGCATTATCTGTTCCAGGGGGAGATTGTTGGGATTGAACCCTACCAGAGGAACAGATAATGTAAAGCCAAAACCTGATCACAACAGTGGATTCACAATAAGCAGACGTTTACTCTAAGCTCTCCCCTTGACAGTGGTTATCTATCTGCCGATACACTCTAAGTACTGCTCTGAAGAACAACTGATGAACCAAACACTGATGAAATAACTAAAGATTGCTAAAAGGCAAACACTGAGCTTTATCTACTGCTGTCTCTTAAGTACTGCTGAAGACCCAAGCACTGCTCATTCAAAGACTGATCACCTTTTGAAGAAAGCACTGATGTTCAAGTAATCAGTGCTTAGGCTACAACAGTGGAACGTGAACAGTGTTAAACTTGTTTTGTATTTTATTATCAATCAGTTGTTAGACATCAGTAGTTTGTATAGACCAGTGTTTATAGGTTGTTAGGCTGTTAGATGTCACTATCATGGTGACGTCAGCTGAGGTACATCAGTAGTTTGGTTTGCCTATAAATATGACAGTACTCTGTACTGTTATATCTGATCGTTTTGAGTGAGTTCTTCTCCTCAATCCAATCCTTTCATCTTGTGCAACCAACTCTGAAGTATCAGGCTGAGGGGGAGTTTAGTCTGTAAGCTTGCATTGTAACCTTTTGCTTTTGATGTAATATTTCGACTCTATGAAAAGCAATTGTTTATCAAACTATATTCTCCTTTGATTGTGTTTACAAAGTTTGCTATTCATTTCCGTTGCACTTAAAACTACTCATATCTATTTGATTTGTTCAAATCTCACAAACAAGCACAATCAGTAGAGCCTCAGATCCTAACATCAGTTCCCTGCTAGCCTTGCCACTTGCACCTCGTATGCCCTTATGTCTTATTAGATGTGGGTGGCATCGACACTCAGGATTAATCATAAATCCTCCATAGCAAATTCCTACGTAATGGAGCATGCCAAGTAGGTGGTGCTCTTATCAACCTATGTTTATATCACGGTTTTGTTCCATACGGTCCGTAAATTACACATTAGTCTTCACTATCCACTAATATATAACACATTTGGCTATTGTAACCAGTTGTCATGAAACATTATATATTATAATTATAATATTATCTTGTTATTTCCTATAACCTAATATCTAATTCTATGCACCAACTAAATTAAAACATAGATGTTTGTATTAAATTTGAACTGAACCAAAAAAAAAAAGTTGCGGGATAACCAAACTTCAATGAAGTTGTTCTCCTCCCAGGGCAAACAGGGTCGTACCTAGAAGCTTCTAAATCTAGGTAACGGTCTAGGGCCTCCAAAAAATAAGGCCTCCAAATATTTAAAAAAATCTTTATATAGCATGTGTATTATGTGTTAGACCAAATAAATAACCAATTTTTAAATAAAAGAGCCTAATTCCAACTCCAACCAATATACAATTTGTATTTAATCTAGGGCCATCGTTATTTTCACTAACTGTAACGTCGCACATGCCCATTTTGCTCAATGGTGTCGCCGATTGGGGAAAAATAGATGTGAAATTAGGTGAAAATAATGGTGTCGCAAGGATAATCAAGGTTGGTTAACGACTATTTTTTATAGTAATATCTATATATTGTGATTCACTTAATCACTGTTCTCCCTAAATTCTTAATTACTATTTTGAATCTTTGAATTTTGATATTGTGCTTGCGACTAAGACTTAGAAGGAAGAAAGAAGAATCGATGTTTTCCTTATAACCATTCAAAGGGCCATGCCTTTGTAGTTTGCTTAGGGTCTCCAGAAACATTGAAATAGCCCTGAGGGCAAATAAGTGGATTCATCTTCCATGTCACTAAACATGTTGCACATGCCTTTGTAACCATCCGATTGATCTAATTGTTGGCTCAATAGATCTTGATGCCCTTTAGTCGCCACCCTTCTTATGAACCCTTTGATCGCCCATCTGATATCGTTCAGCACCGTAACATTTGACATAAATGGGACATTGTTGCCCAAGAATGGTTTCATAGCTTAACTCATTTGTATGGCTTTTTCATAGAAGATTTTGATACGGAAACACACAACGGTTATTGACAACAGGAAAACATCCAAGTTAAGGTATTAGGAAATCCCTATTAGACATATTAGTGGAATGGAACATGAAAATACATAACAAATATTGTTGTTAGGTGGTTATAGATGACTCAAGATTCAAGAGAGCCGAAAATTGAGTTGCTCACCAGAGAATACGAAGTAGACAAGTGGAGGCAAATAAAGATATAGGTTAACAAATAATCTAACCCCTTAAGGTCAAAGATCAGACTAGACTTGTTATATGTTAGCAAACATTGTTCACCAAGCCCGTAATTCTAAAAAATGTGATCAAATCATAATATGGACATACCAGATTAACCACATGTGTAGCTTTTTTCCTTAAAAAATGAATGTAAACTAATGATCTTTGAATTGAAAACCACACAAACCATAAAACCGAATCATATTCAAACGGTTTGTCTGTTCCACCCAAGATACTTCATTACATCAAATTTGAGTAAAAGACAACGTTATACCAATTCCGAACATATTAAAGTAAAAAATCATATTACATCTTCCAAATATTTCAAGATCTTGTAGTGTATTGTATTGATATCAAGAGGAAAACTTTAGAACTATGCCAGTACGTTTTGCCAATACAAGTACGTTAATAATTCTTGGTTATTGGTTATTTTCCAACTCACCAACATTACAAGAGAGAACTAGTAAAATGCACGTGAGAAAAAAACATAACAGTCAAAAGAGTGAATAACAGTCAAAAGAGTGAAAGAAGATACACACAAAGAGAAAAATGGTTATATTATCAAATTAGTAGTGTGGGATTAGGGTGGTAGACGAGTCAAGTCAAACTCGATATGATTACACTCAGCTCACCTACTCTAGGCTAAGGTTGAGCTCAACTCAATTTCTTGACAAGACTTTATAATGTACACTTGAGCTTAGATCGAGAAGGATTTCAATACCAATTTGAAGAAAACCTAAAATGACCCACATATTTATAAAAGAGGTAAACTTTACACAAGAGTAACAAAGTTTCCTAGGTATTTTATTAAAGTCATTATAAGTTTTATATTCATTTAACGTTACTCAACTTTCATTATGTGATTCAATATTGTATGATATTTTTTTACAAAGAAAACTAAATAAGTGAGGCAAATGAAACATATAAGCATCTTTGTAACTCTTTAGAAATATTTTTTTTAAATATGACTTAAATTGAATAATTATGAAACTTCATTGCTATTAAATAAATTTACCCCCTTCATGTTTGTAATCAAAATTCATATATGTTTCACTAGGTCCTGACAAGTTGGTCTAGTGGTTAGTCACTTGTTTTCTCTCCTTGAGGTCTCAAGTTCAACTCCAACTAGCATCACTTTGAAGGACATTGGTGGTGGCAATGAAGTTTCGCCAGTTCGAAACCGAGCCGAACCGGGTTTTACCGCAGTGGGCCTTCGGGCGGTGGGTTTTCCCTGGAACTAGTGGCTTGGTGGCTCGAGTATGCATCCAACTCTGACCGTTACGGAGGAGGGAATGCATTTGCTCGATTGAGGGCATCTCAGGATGCTTATAGGTGATTTAGTTAGCGTTTAAAAAATATATATGTTTCACTAGTGGGAACATCCGCGCGTTGCGGCGGGTGTCCGACTGATATCTGATTAAATTATGATGTGTATTACGAATCATAACCCATTGCAAGTTCCTAACATTTTAATTGCATAACTTGCGCGATGTGAGGCGGCACATTTTAAAACACAATGGAGTTGCCACATGGCATGTTGTAGATAATTAATAGTTCGTTTGGATAAATATGAGTATTAAGAATTTTTTTTTATTCATTGGTTAAAAATACGGACTCGGATATTGGCATTGATGAGCGTAAAAAAGGAGACCATCATCAGGGGCGGACCTAGAGTGATAGAAGGGGTAACCTCCGTTGCCCCTTAACGCTCCGGTGACGCTCTGACGATAGTGAAAATTTTGGAAAAAATTGACGTTTTTTCGATTTCGTTACCCCTTTTATCGAAACATTACCCCTATATGTATTTTCTAGATCCGCCACTGACCATCATGATTCATAATCGTAATTTAACTGTTGGCATAGGCGAATAAGGACCATAAAGTGCATAGCCATAACCATACATATCACCATAAACCCCTGTAGTAAAACTACCAGCATATGTTACCATCAGAGTCTTTCAAAACTGGAGGCTATCAACAAATTACAAAACTAGTTATACCAAAATAAATCTTGAATGAGACATATCGACTCCATCAGGATCTGCGTATCGTGAGTAGTCATTTCAATCATTAGTAGCCCCGTCATAACCTAATAAAAGGTAATGGAAAATTTAATATAAACAAACTATGTTAAGTATGCAACAATGTGAAATATAAAACTTCTAAATCTACATATGAATCTGTATCAAGTACCTGCATAGTAGTATGCAGTAGAAGCATAGTTGGGAAAATAAGCCACTGTTGGATCCATAAAATCTAGAATCAAGAGAGTAACAGACCTATCCAAAGGTTGATTCATCTTCCATGTCACTAGACATGTTGCACATGCCTTTGTAACCATCCGATTGATCTAATTTTTGGCTCAATAGATCTTGATGCCCTTTAGTCACCACCCTTCTTATGAACCCTTTGATCGTCCATCTGATATCTTTCAGCACCGTAACATTTGACATAAATGGGAAATTATTGCACAAGAATGTTGTCATAGCTTAGCTCATTTGTATGGCTTTTTCATAGAAGATTTTGATACGGAAACACACAACGGTTGTTGACAACAGGAAAACATCCAAGTTAAGGTATTAGGAAATCCCTATTAGACATATTAGTGGAATGGAACATGAAAATACGTAATAAATACTATTGCTAGGTGGTTATAGATGACTCAATATTCAAGAGAGCCGAAAATTGAGTTGCTCACCATTGAATACGAAGTGGACAAGTGGAGGCAAATAAAGTTATAGGTTAACAAATAATCTAACCACTTAAGGTCAAAGATCAGACCAGACTTGTTATGGGTTAGCAAACATTGTTCACCAAGCCCGTAATTCTAAAAAAATGTGATCAAATCATAATATGGACATACCAAATTAACCACATGTGTAGCTTTTTTCCTTAAAAAAATGATGTAAACTAATGATCTTTAAATTGAAAACGACGCAAACCATAAAACCAAATCATATTCAGATGGTTTGTCTGTTCCACCCAAGATAATGCATTACATCAAATTTGAGTAAAAGACAAGGTTATACCAATTTTGAACATATTAAAGTAAAAATCATATTATATCTTCCAAATATTTCAAGATCTTGTAGTGTTTTTTATTGATATCAAGAGGAAAACTTTAGAACTATACCAATTTTGCCAATACAAGTGCATTAATAATTCTTGGTTATTAGTTATTTTCCAACTCACCAACATTACAAGAGAGAACTAGTAAAATGCATGTGAGAAAAACATAGCAGTCAAAAGAGTGAAAGAAGATACACAAAGAGAAAAAGGGTTATATTATAAAATTAGTGGTGTGTGATTAGGGTGGTAAACGAGTCAAGTCAAACTCGATATTGATTACATTAAGCTCGCCTACTCTAGGATAAGTTCAAGCTCAACTTAATTTCTTGACAAGAATTTATAATGTAGACTTGAGCTTTAGATCAAGAAGGATTTCAATACCAGTTTGAAGACAACCTAAAATGACTCAGATATTTATAAAGAGGTAATGTTACACAAGAGTAACAAAGTTTCCTAGGTATTTTATTAAAGCCATTATAAGTTTTATATTCCTTTAACGTTACTCAACTTTCATTATGTGATTCAATATTGTATGATATTTTTTACAAAGAAAAATAAATGAGACAAATGAAACATATAAGCATCTTTGTAACTCTTTAGTGATATTTTTTTAAATATGACTTAAATTGAATAATTATGAAACTTCATTGTTGTTAAATAAACTTACCTCTTATTTCAACTTAGTTCTACGAAAAAATAATCATGTAGTAATCAAAATTCATATATGTTTCATATGTGTCACACCCCAATATTTCCACGTATTACCGGTGGGCCCGGTGGGGAGTATTGTGACGTAGTTGATATCATATAGTCAATTAATCACAGTTTAATGCACAGCGGAAGTCATGAAAGTAAAATATTAATACAAACCGAAACACAAAGTATAATGAAATATTATACAAGCGGTTGTATGTGGATCCACAGACGGATCTAAAACATAAAGTAAAATGTTGTTCGACAGACTTTAAGTATTAAGAGCTTGCAAGACTCTTTAACTAATACTCAGGAGCTTCCAGCCCATTACGCGTAGTACCTGCACTTAATCTTTTTGAAAAACACGTCAGTTTACACTGGTAAATACAATTAACTAACTCTTTTGAAAAGTGTTTATAAAATTGGTTTGGATGCACAAGGCATAAAATCTTTTATAACTTGGGACAATTATTAAAATAATCTTGTATACAGATTTACATGTTTGTCGTAAGTTCGAGGCCAGGAATAGAAGAGCCGGGACAAGATTAATAGACACACCACTTAGTATAAGCCCACAAGAAGTTTCCTCACGAGTGAGATATCGTTTTACATACGCAACTGTCAGGTGTATGCCTGCACCCCGTGCTTAAGTTGTGGTCATTTCAAATGAATGAGCCGAGGATATCCAGGACACGGTCATATTAACCCCCAAAGGCTTTGTATCAAACAAAACAGATTAAAACGGGTTATCTCAATGATTTAACCACTAATCGATTAAATATTCAATACCTGACCAAGCGGTAATAATTTACCGTATCCCAAACCCGTATAAGGGAAAATAAGTTAAAAGTATTTACCTGAGCTAAAAATGTAAATTATACTCAGCCGTATATTCTAATCAGCAAGTGCAAGTAGCTTTTACTGGGCTCTTAATCTGGAACGAAGGTTTTAATAACCTATTAGATTCCTGAGTCATTTTAGGTTGTCTTCAACATGTAAATTAAACCAATTTAAGTCCCGAAAAGGGTAATTTGGTCATTTTAAAGTTTATAAAAGAGGTTTAATAGCAAACTGAGATTCTGGTCTAAAATATTTAGTAAAAATGTTTATTTTATCAAGTTACATCAGTAATATATCATACATATGTAAGGTTTATCTTTTATGGCCAAACTATGCATCGTAGGGGCATTTTGGTCATTTCACATATGCTTTTAAGGTCAAATTTGGAAATCTGAGTTCAAGACTTATACTTACTGTTAAAATATAAAAATTTATTTATAAAATCACTAGGTATCAAGTCTTAGGCGTTAAATATGGTTTTAAACCATACTATGCGCATAATAAGCATAAAAGTCGGTATTTTACAATATTTGAGATGTTTATAAAATTTTGAAGTTCTGATCAGTATTGAATGTTAGAAATATTTTATTTAAAATATGACATCACTGGGAAAAGGTTTGGTATCAATATGATATATAAAACTCGTTTTATTAATGAAAAGGACATTATTGTCAATTACCGAATTATACGAGAACTCTATGTTATGGTCAGTATAAAATTTGAAAATTTTTTCCAAAAATCCCTAAATAGTATATCATAACAGTGGGTAGGAAGTTTGGTGCCAAAAATTGGGTTTAAATAAGATTTATGCTGAAAATGTCATTTAATTAACAAAAAGTTTCATTTTTACGATATCTTGTATAACTTTTATTTGAGACCAGAAACGGATGTCAAAATTTTAGGACATACCTATATATCAGTAATAAAGATTTTTGTCCTCTCAGATTTTCAAAAATCTTGTTTTTATAACATAAGGGCATAATGGTCAATTTTTAAGCATTTAACGGAAACATGCAAATGATTCAAATTTCTAAGGGACCATGTAGTATAACCTCAGAGGGTTATACTAACATATAATATGGTCACAAAGGAACCCTAAGGCATAACTAAACTAAGCTAATTCGGGTCAGAACTGAAAGTCAAAGCAAAAGTCTACTTGTGCGACTTTCGGTTGCGAACCGAGCCTAATAATCAGAATTGTCGGGTTGAACATGCCTAAACATGTTCTTATATTATTTACCAAGTTATTTATGTGATAAAACGTATTTTATAGCTTCTACATTATCGGTTATGATTTATTTTATAAAAACAGACTCGTTTGACTTTTCTGTTAAGTGCTTTGACTCGACAATTGACTGAGATAACGTGATAATTAGAAGGTGCCCTTTTAAGGGTTTATCACCTACTTAAATACCAACACATAGCCACTTTCAATTCAAATAATGGCTAGATCGTTAGTGATTAATCACAAAGTCAAAGTATCATTACGATATCTTTGACTTTCGGTCATTAAGCTAATAAAATCTTAACTACAGAAGCTAAGAATGCTTACAAGAGTCCTTAGCATGAAGATTAGACTTAAGAGAGCTTCCTTAATACTCAGGATGCTCCAGAGAATGCTCCAAGGCTTTAGAGATTGAGAGTGTATGAAAATTGGAAGTGCAAGTGAATGAGTCTGCCCAAAATGCACCTATTTATAGCAATTGTGAGCCTCTCCAGATCATCCCAGGTGTTTAGTGTCATCTCCAGATGTTAACAAGTGTCCAAGGTGGTTTTAGAAACCTGCAAACAGTCCCTAGTTTCGAATTAAAGCATGCAATGGTGAAGAAAACGCAGAACCTGCACCTGTGCATGATTTCTGCCAATTTTAGGTCGTCGCGTCGCGCGACGGCAATGGGGTTTTGGTGTGGCGCAGCGCCACCCCTAGGGTAACCAGTCATTCAAGTTTCAAACTTGGCAGATTCAACCCCTGGACCTTTAAAACCCCATAACTTCAATTTTAAGCACTTTTAACCCATAAAGTTTATATTTTGATGATCTTTAGGATATGACTAAACATCGTTAGGTCCGGTTCCATTAAATGATAACCGAAAACACTAGTTTTTCCTCGTTGACGCTTCTAACCCTTTATTTACGAAAGTTAACGTATTTAATATCAAACGATATTGAAACCTCGTGAATTTTTCGTCACTTATTCTTGGGAGTATAATTAATCGTTACAAAGCCCCGGGTTCGTTAAAAGGTCACTCAGAGGTAGTAAATTAACATGTTGACATGTTTAACCCCCGTGTCTTGTAAACTTTCATTTCTTTCACGAACGGCTTCATACGTTTCACAATTCATTCGTTTAAGAGTATAAACGTCGTGTAGGGTTATTGAGAGGCATAGTGTTCACATATGGACACTTTGGATCCTTCTATACACATACTTTCTTTGTTTGTCAACTTTAGTCCCTGGAATTCAATTCATTACACGTTTAAAGTTCATGACACGTGTCTTCATTATATTGGACACGATTTTGCGAGGTGTTACAATATGTCTTGCTTAATTGTAAAAAAAAAAAGTATTTGTAAGAGCTCGAGTTTGTAGCTTGATCTTCATAAAAGCTTGAATCGGATGCGCTTAAGCTGGAGTTACTTCATAAAAACCTAATTCATTCCCATCCCTACAAAGAGTTTTAAGTATCCCTTTATTTGTTCACATAATCTAACATGTTAATGACAATATATTCATTTTTTACAAGAAGGATCCTCAATGATAGCACAATAAGTATAAAAATTACACTATTATCAACTATTAACAACAAAGATGAAACTACACTATTATCAACTATTAATAACAAAGATGCGAATGTTAACTTGGTGTTTCTTCATTTACATAAAAGTTTACAATTGACTTGTCTAATTATATTGGGTCCTATTATATATACACCAAAGGGGTTTTTTATATGCCTAAACCTTTCCCCTACCATCATCACATATGTTCTTTTGCGCCATACTTGTACTATTGCAACAAATTCTTCCTTTTGCGTCAATTATTTGATACAAGATAATATTCCACAAAAAGTTACTATATAAACTTTTTGTCTCTTTCGTTTTCATTGTGAATTATCTCAATATCTTTATTGGTTACATTTGTTTTATTTTCTTTCACTTACATTTATTTTATTTTCTTTCGCTTTCACCAAAACCTGCTAAGATGGAATGCATCTTTGGTATCAAATTTCGACTCTCAAAGTGGTCATTGGATTTGAAGTTTAATAGAACATACATTTGCCAAGAATAACTTATGAATTATCAATACACTCAGGAGACAAAAAGAGTGAAAAAAGTTATACATACTAGTATCAAAGATAACTTGAATTGAAGTAATACAAAAAATATTATTACACAAAGAAAACGTAAGAGATATAAATGGTTCCAAAGATAAAGATCCCACGATATGGGAGTGAAATAACACACATGTTAAATAAATATATGCATATACTACAACATGTGCAACCAATGCGATGAGGTTTGCCCCTACAACCAATGTGAAGTTTCATATGCTCCACAACCAATGCATCCAAACACTTTGGTGAATTAAGAGTCACGACATTCCTTATGAACCACTAATCTCTTCTCTTTTGGCCCTATCGATGTGGGATTTGCGTAGGGGGTTACAATGGTCCATGTTAATCTTCTCTGTATCATTAAAATCCCCCCTCTTAGGGACTCATCATCCTCGATGAGGTTTGCCCCTACATCCCGAACGACACAGTACTTGTACTATTGCAACAAATTCTTCCTTTTGCGTCAATTATTTGATACGAGATAATATTCCACAAAAATATGACATTTTTGCCCCAAAACGTCAGTTTTTCATTATTGCGGATTTTACGTTACGACCCATTAATAGTCAGATAACCCAGATGATAAACATTCTGCACCAGTATCATGACTACCCCACTAATTTCCACAATCTGTGATCGCATCATCAAACCTATTCACTGAAGCCCCGGACGGTGTCCCCGAACAACCCAGATTGGTCGTTAAAAACTCGAAAAAAAATTCAATCACCAATTTTTTCTGGAGACCCACCTCGTCGTTGCGATCAAAAAATGCCTTCTTTTAGGCATTTATTCTGGATCAAATTGACATTTAGCACCATGGTCCCTTCGTACGAACCCAAGAAAAATTTGACAATTATGCCCCCTGGCGCCTTCGTACGAACCTAGAACTGTGGCTTCGTACCAGCATGTCTAACAATTCATAACCTGCCTTCGTACGAAGCTACGTTCGTACGAAGCTACGCTCGTACGAAGCTACGCTGAAATCGTCAAGAACACATTTCGAACACAAATTTCGATCCAGAATCTTTATTTCTGCGAATTTCATGATGAAACTTAACAGGATTGTGTGAAAATCAATTCCAATCAGAATGATGTCTTCAATTTTGAATTCCATCCGTGAATTGACCCTCAATTTGATGTTTAACGTCAAAACTACCTACACATCCAAAATTCATGAGCGTAGGTGATTCAATCAACTGTTATATTGATTGAATCGGTATCGTAGCTCTGATACCAATTCTGAAAACAGGATCCGGCGAGTTTGACGGAGCTTCGGTCCCAAAACGACGTGTTCGGTTCAATATTATTATTAAGAAAGGAGTAGAAGTAGAATACGACACCGAGCAGTCACTTTTAATCTGGTTTCTGTTGATTATTCATCGTTATAGCACCATGAAACCAGTTTGACAGCATGTCCCCTCTGGGATCCAAAAGCTTATCCAACACAAGACCCAAGCTCTCATATATATAGAGGTCATGGCTTCGTACGAAGGCCCCCTATGGCTTCGTTCGAACCCAGCTTGGTCCTGGATATCCAGTTATGAACCCATTATGCAATGGCTTCGTACGAAGGCACTGTTACATTACAGAACCTTGGTTTCGTACTGGATTTCTCCCTATTCTATACAATATTAAACACACGCTCTATCTAGCTATTCGTACAGTGGCAGACGTATGAAATATGCATCAACAAGGCTAATGCAAGCAAATTAAGTTGGCTAATGCTATTTTGCTTTTGCTTTCTTTTGGGAAATGAGTTACTTGAAGACCACATAATTAGTTGGTGAAAATGACATCTCTGAAATATTGCATGAAAAATTGAAGGCAAGTATATGTTATGACTTTGAAAAAAGATTTGAGAACTACAATTGAATGACTATTTTCTACTTGGACTTAATTATTTTTTAAATATATTTAATGTACACAATCCAGAAAGAGGGAAGAAAAGAAACATTAGCTAGAATATTGAAAGTTTTTATTCACCAATATGTTCGAGTTGATTAAGAGGGATTTTTAGACCGAGCTGAATCAAAGGTAGAATGACTTACACAAGCAGGTACTGCATGCAACCATTGTTGTTGTGAAAAAAAAAGGTAAAAACAGTTAATTTTAAGTCAAAATAGGTAAATGTTTGTGTGGGTCAAAATGTGTTGGATCAGGAGAGATTGACATGTGAACATGTATCTACTCAGATTTTTAAACATTGTGAACTATAGTAACAAATACTATTCTATTACAGTTATAATCTCAATTATTTGAATAAATCAATTTAGTAGGTTTTCCTATGCCATGTAAATCATCTACTTTTACCCGTTAATGAGTTGGAAAAAAACCCTTTTCTTATTATTATATGCCCTTTTCAACTGTAATCTAACTACTTTTGGAACAAATATCTTGCACACTGTCGGATACATATACAAAAGACAAGGTGCACAAGAGCTTGGAAGAAGCAATTTACCTTAATGGTCCAACGGGTTCAGAAGAAAGGGCATTTTTGGAAATCACAAATTACTGCAACAAAAGGTAAGCATAAGCAATTTTGATCGTGTTTTTATCTCACTTAACCAATTTTGTGTGTCTTATATCAAATGTTGTATATATAGTTTGTTCAATCAGAAGCAGTTCGAGTTTTGAAAGATATTGCACTCTTTAGTATTTAAAAAAGTGTATGTATCCGTTTGTGTAGAAAACGTAATGGGTCAAAATGAGCTTTAATTTGTACTACTTCGAATGGGATTCGAATGTTATCATAATTTGTTTCATTTGTTATAGAATGATTCGGATTAACGTGCCGCAACACGAGCGGGGTTAAAACCTAGTTTCAAACAAATTACAAACTGAATCCCATGGAAATACTTAGTGAGACTCGTATACAAACGTCAATCTTAAAAAATCGGTTTGCAAGAATTGATTTGTAACAATTGATTTAGTTTTTGCAAGAATTGGTTGCAAAAATCATTTTGCAAGAATTGGTCGATAAAAAGCGATTCGCAAGAATCGGTTGTTAATGGATTTGATTGCGTCTCGATTTTGAAATGTTTTTTTATTTGAATTTTCAATATGATAAACAGGAGGATTAGCTTTGGGAAGCTATTTGGTTTCTGGGGAAAAATATTTGGGATTATTGTTTAATCCAAATATTTTAAGTAGTTATGTTATTTAATCATATAATTAATTAACATAAGCTTGTTACCTAACACATCATCATGATAACCTAATAACCTCTTAATTACATAAGATTGGGACAGAAAATCAAAGTTTAGTTATTTTCGAAAAACAAAAAAGATTGAATGACTTCATTGAAACAGATTATTACTATCTCTATAAAATTTTCTCTTGTATAGAGGGAATCGTTTTATATTTTTTTTTAGTATAAAAAGAAGGAAAAATTAGTAATTTAATAATTTAAAAGGAAGGGTGGGGTAGTTGTATTTAGCAAAATCTTTAAAAAAAAATAGCTAAATTGCACTTTTCGTCATTTATGTTTCAATATTTCGACAGGCACTGTCCTTTAACTTTAAAAATTACATTGTATGTCCTTTATGTTTGTAATCATTAACGGGTGGTGTCCTTTCAGCTAAGCACAGATAACTTTTTATGTTAAAACCCCTCATGTGTAACCTTGTAAAACTCCTTAACAGTAGGGACCATATGTGCAATATCCAAATTTTGTTTTAAATTTAATTATCCTCTGTTCACAATCGCAGTGAACACCTCTGTTTACTCCTCCATCTTCAATGTTCGTTATGTTGATCTCGTTCATCATCATCTTCAGAACCACCATTCACTTTCACAACAACCACCGGTCATCTCTTTCACCACCGTACCATCACCTCCGTTCACCATCTTCATCCATAACCACCGTCACTGACCTTCGGTAACCACCATCTTCGATCAAACTCTGACTACATCCACCTTCGTGTTGGATATATGTATGTCCGACCTTAATTAAAGTCAACGTAACTAACTCGGTACGATCCGAAGAGTTACACGTTGGTACACAAATCGTATATGTTCACGAGTAGGTAGATTATTATTTGTGAAATAATAATAGTTTAACCCGATGGACTTAATATTAATTAGATTATTATTAAGAGGGTTATAGTTGTATAATCTTAAATGGCCTTAATGTAAGATTGGGTTTTATAAAAGGATGTTTAAGGTGGAAACCCAAGACATACTTTTATAAAAACACAAAACCCTAGCCACCCTCCTAAGCTTGGCCGCCATCCTCTTGCCGTCGACCAAGCATCGTCGCCGCCTCCTTATTGGCCGGTTCTACTCTCGGGTATCTTGTGCTCGGTTGTGAACTTCCTACTAGCGAGGATTCGTTGTAACCCGCGTGTTAAAATTCCGGTGTAGTCGTCAAAGGTTGATTACTAAAACCCTCTATGGTTGTTTATTCTTTTTATTTGTTTATACGTGTATAACCTTGATCCTGATTGAGAATATTTATTAATCGGATTAATAAATCAAATTTATATAATAGGCTTTTGGTAAATTATATAAACCGCTTCCGCTATTATTTTGTTACCATGATTCCCATCAGTGGTATCAGAGCCACGGTTACACGTGTATAAATGGTAAAGTTTCAATTTTGATCTATGTTTTATTTGTCAACAATTATTTGTTTTGACAAAAGATCAAAAGCTTTTGGTTGTCTATGGATTGTGATGTGAATCGAGCCCTAGGTTATGACCTTTGTCATGGTTGTATTGGTTATGGTTTTATTTTGATTTGTATTTTTTTCGGATATTGGATCCGATGTAATAGTATTTTTTATTTGTATTTTGTTGCGGATATTGGATCCGATGTAATAGATAGGATTAGAATAGATTTGGTTTTATTGTATTTTCAAAATTATTATTGTAATCCTTCGAGTATATGATCAAGATAAATGGCGAACAGGTACCATGAAGATAGAGATCGCGGGTCAAGTGGGAGCTTTCAAAAATTAGCTTTTGAAACCCTTTTTGACTAGTTCGTTTCGTTTCTGGCTAAAACGAAACTGCCAACCTATTAGGGGCCCGATTCGTTTTTTTTATTGTGTTTTGTGGTTGTGTTTTATTTATTGTAAATAATCTAGATAACCCAAAATAAATAAAATTTTCACAATCAAGACAACGGTTTTATTAAAACAAGTTTTATAAAACTGAAAAGTATAATTAATAAAAGGTTTTTATTAATATTTAAAACAAGATCATTCGCGATAAAACGACCGACATAGTTTAATAGGGTATTTAAAACTATATCGTGCGAGCGTGGAAAGGAGTTTCTATTATCACGAATTATATAAAATCGGATTTTATAAACTATTGTGTAACTCGCCTCATGCTACGAATTATTCAAAATATTTTTGGTAAATATTAAAATAAATCCCAAATTTTAAATTGATGTTTTATGCCACCCTTAACGAGTTAACACTTCATTCTAAATCGAACCCAAATGTTAGTGCTATACCCTGCATCTGGGCGTCCATCATGAAAGAAAGTAATCATCGCGTTTCCTGTGTAACATAGGCCGGTGTTACAGTTAACAGTAAAGGACAAAACATCGCTTGTTCATCAAGTGGGCATAGTTGGGGTTAAACATACATCGTTTTAAGCGATAACCCCAAATGGAGAGTTGTGTAGTGGACACAATTAACAATCGTTGTTTACCTACATAATCATACCAGTGGATAGTGCTTAAGCCAATTCACTATCATATGATGAATCGGGATCTCATCTTAATTAAAATTTTGTTTTTGGGTCATAAAATTAAATTAAGATATTAAAAACATAAAATACTAATTAATTAATTTTGAATTTTGTAGATGTCAACTGAAAACAATTCCTCCCAATTCTCTCTCAAGTCCATCTTAGAGAAGGACAAACTGAACCACTCCAACTTCATGGACTGGCACCGCAACTTGAAAATTGTTCTCAAGGCGGAGAACAAACTGTATGTTCTTGAAACGCTAGTCCCTGATGAACCCATCAATCAGCAAACTATTGCATATAGAAACTATGCAAAGCACTTTGATGACTCTATGAAAGTCTCATGTTTAATGTTAGCATCCATGATTCCTGAACTTCAAAGGACCATGGATGACAAGATGGCATATGAGATGAATGAGCACCTGGTTGAAATGTTCCAACAGAAGGCTCGTCATGAGAGGTTTGATGTGATGAGATCACTCATAACCACTCGTATGCAAGAGGGTACATCAGTTAGCGCTCATGTGCTAAAAATGAAGGCATATGTTGATCACTTGGCTCATCTGGAATCCCCCTTGAGTGATGAATTAGCTGGGGATATCATCCTCAACTCATTGCCTAAGTGATATGATCAGTTCACTATGAACTACAATATGAATGGGATGGAGAAGACACTTGCAGAGCTGCATCAGATGCTCAAACTGCTGAGGTGAATATACCCAGCAAGACTTCATCAGTGCTGGTGATCAAGGAGGGTCATGTTAAGAAACCTAACACCAAGAAAAAGGGCAATCAGGGCAAAGGCAAATTAGTTGCAAACAAGAAGCCTCAGAAGGATGCCAAGTGTTTTCATTGTAATGAAATTGGGCACTAGAAGAGGAACTGTGCTAAGTATTTAGCTGAACTGAAGCAAGCCAAGGCTTCAGGAGGAGAGTCCTCAGGTATATATGTTATTGAAATCTTTTCTTTTTCTGGCAAAACATGGGTGTTTGACACAGGATGTGGTTTTCACATTTGTAATGCTTTGCAGGGACTAAGAAAGATTAAGAAGCTAAAACAAGGCGACTTGGAGGTCCATGTTGGCAATGGACAAAGAGTTGTTGTGAAGGCGATTGGAGAATATGTTCTTTTACTTCCTTCTGGTTTAGAACTTGTTTTGAACACTGTTTATTTTATTCCTAGTGTTACTAGAAATATTGTTTCGGTTTCTGCTTTGCATGGACAAGGTTTCAATTATCATTTTAATGGTGAATTTATTTCTGCTTATTTTAATGATGTATTTTACTTTGATGCAAAACCAAACAATAGAATCTATGAGATAGAAATCCAAAACAATAACATATTATGCAACATCTCCCATAAACGTAATAAGTTGGACTTTAACGATACATATATGTGGCATTGTAGACTTGGTCACATAAGCGAGAACCGTGTTAAACAACTTAAAACCGCAGGAATCTTAGATTCTAAGGGTTCGGAAACGTTTGGCAAATACGAATCATGCTTAAGTGGAAAGTTAACAAAAGCACCTTTTTCAAATGTTGGAGAAAGAGCTAATGATCTGTTGGGACTTGTACATACAGATGTATGTGGTCCATTCAGAACAATGTCAAGACATGGAGAAAGATACTTTGTTACATTCACTGACGATTTTAGTAGATATGGTTATGTTTATCTTATGAAGCATAAACATGAGACATTTGAAAAGTTCAAGGAGTACCAAAACGAAGTAGAGAATTAGCTAAATACAACTATTATGATGCTTCAATCAGATCGAGGCGGTGAATATCTTAGTCAGGAGTTCATCGACCATCTAAAGGATTGTGGAATAGTTTCACAACTCACTCCACCTGGAACACCACAACATAATGGTGTGTCTGAACGGAGAAATCGAACTCTATTAGATATGGTTCGATCAATGATGTGTCGAACAACCCTCCCACGCTCCTTTTGGAGTTATGCTCTGGAAACTGCCGCAAAACTTGTGAATATAGCTCCAACGAAGAAGGTTAACAAAACGCCTTATGAGATATGGCATGGAAAGAAACCAAAAGTATCCTATCTCAGGGTCTGGGGATGTAACGCTTATGTCACTCTAGAATCTTCGGATAAACTAGATCCCAGAGGCGAAAAAGTGGTTTTCGTCAGATACGCTAAAAGGATCGGTTACCTTTTCTACCACCCCACTGAAAATAAGATTTTCACTAAACACAGAGGCACTTTCTAGGAGGAAGAGCTTCTGGCACGAGGGATTGGAGAAAACCATGTGGATCTTGAATAAATTCGAGAATCACAAGTGACTGAACCAGTTGTTCAGACAGAACCAGAAGTAACTGATCTAGTTGTTGAAGTTGAGCCTGAGAGGACTCAAGAAACAACAGAAACACCAAGTGTTCGAAGAAGTATTAGGGATCGTCGTGCACCAGAAAGGTATGACGATATCTTCATGATTGATGAAGCTGAACCTGCTACTTACAAAGCTGCAATGTTGGATTCAGAATCCAAGAAATGGAAAGAAGCCATGAATGCAGAGATGCAATCCATGTATGATAACCAAGTCTGGGATTTGGTTGATCTTCCTACCGAAGGTCGGACTGTAGGAAACAAATGGATCTTCAAGAAGAAGACCGACATGGATGGAAATGTGCAAACCTACAAAGCAAGGCTTGTAGCAAAAGGGTTCACTCAGACTCAAGGAATTGATTATGAGGAAACTTTCTCGCCAGTAGCCATGCTTAAGTCTATTAGAATTCTACTTGCCATTGCTGCATATTATGACTATGAGATATGGCAAATGGATGCCAAGACCGCATTCCTTAATGGACACTTACTTGAAGATGTATGTATGGTTCAACCTGAAGGTTTTGTCGATCCAAATAATCCTAATAAGGTGTGCAAGCTAAATAAATCCATCTATGGATTGAAGCAAGCATCTCGCAGCTGGAATCTTCGTTTTGATCAGAAAATTAAAGAGTTCGGCTTCATTAAAAATGAAGATGAACCATGTGTTTACAAGAAATCTAGTGGGAGCTATATCACTTTTCTAATTCTGTATGTAGATGACATACTAATCATTGGAAACAATATCCCTATGGTAAAAGATGTTAAGGCTTGGTTGGGAAAATGTTTCGCAATGAAAGATCTTGGTGAAGCCGCTTATATTCTAGGAATAAAGATTTATAGAGATAGATCAAAGCGGTTATTACGTTTAAGTCAAAGTACATATATTGATAAGGTCATACGACGCTTCTCAATGCAAGACTCAAAAAGGGGGCTCTTGCCCATGGCACATGGAACCATTCTTAATAGCGAGCAGTGTGCTAAGACCGAAGAGGAAAAGAAGAAAATGGAAAGAGTTCCATATGCTTCTGCTATCGGTTCCATCATGTACGCCATGTTATGTACCAGAACTCTAATGTCATGTATGCTCTTAGCATGACGAGTAGATTTCAACAGAATCCAGGAGAGAGTCACTAGGTTGCAGTGAAGAACATTCTTAAGTACTTAAGAAGGACTAAGGACATGTTCTTAATGTATGGAGGACTGGATGAGGAGCTATCAGTTAAGTGTTATACTGATGCAAGTTTCTAGACTGATCATGATGATTCAAGATCACAGACGGGATATGTTTTCATTCTGAATGGTGGGGTTGTTACTTGGAAGAGCTCGAAGCAAAGTGTGGTTGCTCAATCCACCTGTGAATCAGAATACAATGCTGCATCAGATGCTGCTAAGGAGGCTGCCTGGATGAAGAAGTTCATTACTGATCTCGATGTTGTGCCTAGCATAAAGAAACCAATCGAGATGCTGTGTGACAATACTGGTGCCATTGCTCTTGCAAAGGAACCAAGGTCGCATCAAACCACAAGGCATATACTCATAAAATTCCACTATATTAGAGAGATAATAGAGCGTGGAGACATCGTAATAAGAAAAGTTCACACGGATCTGAATCTGGCCGACCCCTTTACTAAGCCTCTACCTCAAGCTAAACATGAGGAGCATGCTGGAAAAATAGGGCTTAGATTTTCTAGACAGTGGGTATGATCTGTAGTTAGTATTGGTGTCTTAATTTTGAACTACAACAGTTACATTGAAATAGTTATTTGAATTATTGGTTAAATGCAAGTTTAATTATTTTGTAACTGTGTTCGTTATTTTTATGTTTATATCCTTGAATAAGCGTATTCTAAAATATCCGTAGTCGATCAAATTACATGGGAATGAATTTGAATGTAAGACTATTGTGAATTGAGATGATTGTATTCTTGAGATGAATAACTCAAGAGTTTGAGAATCAAAATTCACAGATATCACTAGGGAATGATATTGGATGTGACTCGCTTCAAAACGATCTCCATGGATCTAAGTCATGAGATGTTTTGATATTGATATGTTCAATCTGTCCTTTTTCCTTAGGCACATATTAAACTACATTGATCAAGGACAATCTTTGATGTTATCTAACACTGTCCTGAAACATGGGTAGTAATCCGGGTAGCGTTGGGAGGAATCCAAGGTTAAGTGGGAGTTGTATGATGCTGATGGAATTTTGTACTTCTATGGGATTAGAAGTTTAGACATTCTGGCGCCCTCGTTACCTCAAACTGGAATAAACGCGTGGCCACGCTCGGACTAAAAGTAGTTCGTTAGACCACTTTCAATTAAAGACGAGAATAGAGAATGGTTGATCACTATATAAGAATGAATTATCCATGTCTTATGATCAACGAATGTTCTATACAGAAGGGACTTATTGATAGAATTATCAGGGCTATAGTATTTGGTTAAGTAAAGTGTTACTTGAACGCAAAGAACTAGTTGACGACTGTAAAGTGTCATGTCGTGTTAAGAGCAGTGCGATGCAGCTAGGCGTCCAACTCTGCACACGTTGACTCATTTAATTAAAATCGTCCAAGTGGGAGATTGTTGGATATATGTATGTCCGACCTTAATTAAAGTCAAAGTAACTAACTCGGTACGATCCGAAGAGTTACACGTTGGTACACGAATCGTAAATGTTCACGAGTAGGTAGATTATTATATGTGAAATGATAATAGTTTAAACTCGAGGGACTTAATATTAATTAGATTATTATTAAGAGGATTATAATTGTATAATCTTAAAGGGCCTTAATGTAAGATTGGGTTTTATAAAAGGATGTTTAAGGTGGAAACCCTAGACATACTTTTATAAAAAACACAAAACCCTAGCCACCCTCCTAAGCTTGGCCGCCATCCTCTTGCCGTCGACCAAGCATCGCCGCCGCCTCCTTCTTGGCCGGTTCTACTCTCGGGTATCTTGTGCTCGGTTGTGAACTTCCTAGTAGCAAGGATTCGTTGTAACCCGCGTGTTACAATTCTGGTGTAGTCGTCAAAGGTTGATTACTAAAACCCTCTATGGTTGTTTATTCTTTTTATTTGTTTATACGTGTATAACCTTGATCCTGATTGGGAATATTTATTAATCGGATTAATAAATCAAATTTATATAATCGGCTTTTGGTAAATTATATAAACCGCTTCCGCTATTATTTTGATACCATGATTCCCATCACTTCGAACCTCCGTCGTCTTCTCTGTTCACCTGCAACATCAGTTCTTCATCATCTCCGGTAGACACCATCTTCAATCTTCATATGCAATTCGTCATCATCAAATTGTATCCAAAAATTCATCATCAAATTTAATTATCCAAAATTCATCATATGAGAACATCATCATTATCATCATTTGAATTTTGTTTCGAATCAACATATCATCCATCCGAATTACATATAAATTATATGTTTATCATCAATTTTCACAGTGTAATTTTAAAAGTTACAACATATCATCCATCCGAATTACATATGAAAATTGAAGATGGTGTCTGCCGAAGATGATGAAGAACTGATGTTGCAGGTGAACGGAGAGGACGGCGGAGGTTCGAAGGTGGATGTAGTCGGAGTTTGATTGAAGATGGTGGTTACCGGAGGTCAGTGACGGTGGTTATGGATGAAGATGGTGAACGGAGGTGATGGTACGGTGGTGAAAGAGATGACCGGTGGTTGTTGTGAAAGTGAATGGAGGTTCTGAAGATGATGATGATGATGATGATGATGATGATGATGATGATGATGAACGAATATCAAGATAACGAACATTGAAGATGGAGGAGTAAACAGACGTGTTCACTGTGATTATGAACAGAGGATAATTAAATTTAAAACAGAATTTGAATATTGCACATATGGTCCCTGCTGTTAAGGAGTTTTACAAAGTTACACGTGAGGGGTTTTAACATAAAAAAAAGTTAACTGTGTTTAGCTGAAAGGACACCGCTCGTTAATGATTTCAAACATAAAGGACATACAGTGTAATTTTTAAAGTTAAAGGACAGCGCATGTCGAAACATTGAAACATAAAAGACGAAAACTGCAATTTAGCATTTTTCTTTTTAATGTTGTGCCTAAACATACCACACCCTTCTCGTTTTTACTTGCATTTCCTTTTACAACTTGACACATTAGTAAATGATTATATTTCCACAATAACAAAAACATGTTGATGTGTCATAAACACCTAGAAACATATGTCAAAAACATCTATTGTGGTTGCTCTTAGTAAAATGATTCAGGTCGGTCCAAGGTAAAAACGCTTCTAAGGAACCGAATGTGTTCAGACACTGTTAGACCCGCCTAGGACCCGAACCAATAATACACAAAAGGTTCCTGGTTCTCAATTCTAGCATTACCAATAAAAGGTTCCGGTTCCAAGTCAGGTCAGTTCCTGCCAGTTAAGAACAATACTCACCCCTGCTTTTGATGGATCCATTCGTCATTGAAAGCCCTCTGGTTTTATAATGCAAGGAATGGAGATAGAACATAGGAGAATAGTGGCCATGAAGAGTGCATAGAGATTCCTTTCTAAGAGTATCGTAAAATGTCCGGTCCAATAAGGCCGTCAAACCGAATCTGAAAACTCAAGTTGATGTAAAAAATAAAACGAGTGAATCATTGTATGTAATATGAAACGAGGTAATTATTGTAGACTTTTGAAAGAACATCTAGACATTTATGAAGAGATATAAATGGGGTCACATACTTGCATGTGTTAAATGGTAATAATCAAGCCTATATGAACGCGCCCATTAGATAACACTCACCCAAATTCATACCACCACCTCACCACTATTAGAGTTATGTGGAAGTTGAAGATAGCACAAGGGAATGATCCTTACTTATTTACCACCAACAATTTTGTTGGTAGGCAAATTTGGGAATTTGATCCGAATGCCGGAACTCTAGATGAGCGTAGAGAAGTTGAAGATGCCCGTCAACATTTTAGAAACAATCGTAGAGAAGGCATCCATCCATGTGGTGATTTGCTTATGCGGATGCAGGTTAGTTTGGATCATATGGAAATATAATATATATATATATATATATATATATATATATATATATATATATATATATATATATATATATATATATATTAGATATTTTGATAAAGAAATGTTCAATAAATTTCTAAAACAAAAGCAATTGAGGTCACTAAGGTATCAAAAAATGTTATTCAATTGTACATTTGTTATTTTGTATCGATCATAGTGATTGTTTTGGAAGTATGGTGATTGTTTAAAAGTAGAAATAAGTTATATATCAAGTACAATAGCAAATTTTTTTAGAATAAATAAACACTATAATTATAAGAACACAACTTACACTAATCATATTTTTTTCAAAATAAACATCTTATATGAGATAAGTATAGTAGATGGTGTTTGACACTAGACGGATGTATTTTATATGATACACAGTTGATCAAGGAAAATGGAATCGATTTATTGAGCATACCGCCGATAAGGTTAGGAGAGAAAGAGGATGTGAATTATGAAGCGGTGACGACAGCAGTAAAAAAAGCAATCAGATTGAACCGTGCGATTCAAGCAAAAGATGGTCATTGGCCCGCAGAACATTCTGGTCCTATGTTTTTCACTCCTCCCCTTGTAAGTTCATAGATCTTCTGTAAATTTTCGTTAGTTGGTCTATCTCGGTGAGCATTTTAGGTTGATACTTTATCTGAAATTAGTACCACCAACATAGAAGCTTGTTAGGAGGAGATTTCCAAGGACCAGCCTCAAACAATCAAGACGATATTGGTGTGTAACACCTTATGTTATGTATATATGAGTTATTAATTTATAAGATAGAGTGCAAAGGTTACGTAGAGATAAATGATGTGTAAAACTGAATATTATGTGTGTATATGTATATTACACTAAGCAATATGGATCAAAACAATGAAATTTAGGTTACTTTGGGTTTTAAAATATTATATTTATGTTTACATTGGGTCGTATGTTATACTTGGTTTAAAAAATAAAAAGTACATAATAATTATGATTATTATGTAATTACAAATATATACACCTTTATGCTCAAGTTATTTATAATCGAGTTTCATTTTAGTCTCAAGTTTATGTTCGTTTTAAAAATCTTATCTCATACATTTCTTTCTATAGAGGTGTGCTCAAGTGGGTTGGGTCGTTGAGAGAGATGTGACCACATTTTTCTGTACATGATCATTAATGTGATCTATCTAACACCAACCAAAAAAGACAGGAATTTATTTGTTATGTAAATGCTACTTTAAATTTTGAATTATATAAGCTGGAGTCAATGAAAAGGACAGAACACTTGTATCTTCATAGCAGTTATTTTCTTCAAAAATGAAAATCTAATGACCAATTAATTAAAGTTGATAGTTAGATAGACAAATAGCTAGTTTTCTTGAATCTAGTAATTAGAATCAGTATTGCAAAAACTACAAAAGCATATTATCACTAAAACCAACCAGACTATCCAAACTGAAGCCAGTCGGCCAGTTTGAGATTTAACCGCTAAAGCCAGATGGTCTGGCATACCCACCCAACCCAGCAAGCCAGAATTTTTCGTCACCTCGTATGGGAAGGGTAATAGAACAGAAATATGAGGCCAATTCAAACCTTATGTGTTCAATTTGCAGCTTATTGCACTGTATATCAGTGGAGCTATCAACACACATTTAAGCAAACAACACAAGACCGAAATGATACAGTATTTCTATAACCATCAAGTAAGAACCATCTCCCTCCCAAGATTTTAACATTTACTTAATAGTCAGTCATATCATTACCTTTTTGTGTTAAACTTCATTGTCAGAATGATGATGGAGGGTGGGGATTTTATATAGAGGGACACAGCACCATGTTCGGGTCTGCATTAAGCTACATAGCCCTAAGGTTGTTAGGAGAAGGACCCGATGATGGAAATGGTGCGGTGGACCGAGCCAGGAAGTGGATACTTGACCATGGTGGTGCAGCCACAATTCCCTCTTGGGGCAAGACTTATCTCTCGGTGAATATTTTCACAAACTTGACATCGAATATGACTGCATAAACTAATTATTATTATCTTTGTATGTAGGTGCTTGGTGTATATGAATGGGAAGGTTGCAATCCACTTCCCCCAGAATTTTGGCTTTTTCCTGAAGCTTTCCCATTTCATCCAGGTACAAAATTGAATGAATGAAATCTTGAATATTGAATGAATGAAATCTAACTATTTTTCGTATATGTGATATAGCAAAAATGTGGTGTTATTGCCGGACAACTTATATGCCCATGTCATACTTGTACGGGAGAAAATTCCATGGTCCAATCACTGATCTTGTTTTGCAACTTCGCCAAGAAATCCATCCTATCCCGTATCATGAGATAAATTGGAATAAACAGCGCCACAACTGTTGCAAGGTTGTTAGAAATACATGGTTTTTTACTGGTGTATATAAATACTAGCCTCTAAAACACCTTTCTCAAATTCAAAAAAAAAAAAAGAAAGAAAGAAAAAGGTGCCACACCACAACATGTAGTGTCAATTAAGATGGTAATAATTCAGGCATGTAAGCCCCAACTGGTGGAACCACACAAGGTTTGTGGGTGATATTTTTACTAAAAGTAAAGCTTTTATGGATTGGTCAGTTTGTGATATTTTTATCTCATCAGGTCAAATGATAATAGCTGAATAGGAAAATGGTCAAAAGTTGCCCAATGTTAATGTATCTTCAATGCATACATCTTAAATTTACTAAAAAAATTAATTTGTAACAATATAGAATTTACATCAACTTGAAAAATTATAAAACGTTTTACAAAAAAATTGGACAAAATTGTTTCAGGTCAATCAAACCCATACACAAAATTACTTGTCGTGAGTCTTTACCAGACCTGCCCATCTTGCTACCTCTAATCATATTTGCAGCAATATTAATAGTGGAGTTTTCATCAAATGCTTGTTGAAATTTTGTAAAATTCCAGTGGTAAGTAGTTGTGAAAACCTAATGAAATTTATGCTCAAATATGTGTGCTTCTAACCGAGTGCAGGAAGATCTCTATTATCCTCACTCAATAGTCCAAGATCTATTATGGGATAGTCTTCATTACTTGAGTGAGCCAATCCTTAAGTATTGGCCGTTCACCAAGCTAAGAGAAAGAGGTCTCAAAAGAGCAGTTGAGCTAATGCGATACAATGCCCAAGTGACCAGATATATTACCATTGGATGTGTAGAAAAGGTACTAAAAGATGACCATGTTGACTCTTGACCCATTACCCCACGCTCATCTGGCCACCCATCCAACTCTACTAAAGTGTTTTTGGTATTTAATGCAGAGCTTGCAAATGATGTGTTGGTGCGCTGAAAACCCAAATGGAGATGAGTTCAAGCACCACCTTGCTAGATTGCCCGATTATTTATGGGTAGCAGAAGATGGGATGAAAATGCAGAGCTTCGGGAGTCAAATATGGGATTGCGCATTTGCAACTCAAGCAATAATAGCAACCAATATGGTTGAAGAATATGGTGATTCATTAAAAAAGGCCCATTTTTTTATCAAAGAATCTCAAATCAGACAAAATCCGTCTGGAGATTTTAGTAAAATGTGTCGGCATTTTACTAAAGGTGGGTGGGCTTTCTCTGACCAAGATCATGGTTGGGTTGTCTCAGATTGCGCAGCTGAAGCACTAAAGGTGATACTGTAACAAGTCTATAACCACAATCTTCATGTTTTTTTTTTTTTTTTTTTTTTTTTGAATATTTGAGAAAATATTGTTTCTTATCATATAACAACTATTCTTCTGCAGTGTCTTCTATTACTATCAAAACTGCCGGAGGAAATTTCAGGAGAAAAGGCAAATAAGGAGAGGTTATTTGAGGCTGTTAATGTCCTCCTTTACTTGCAGAGTCCTATAACCGGAGGTTTTGCTGTTTGGGAGCCACCCGTCCCCCAACCATATTTACAGGCATATATAAAATATACAAAATATCAACATTCTGAGAAATTTTAGTTTTTTGGTATTCCTTTAGATATCAAAAGATGTTGACTTTATCTTCTACGCCAATATTTATTTTTTGCAGATGTTGAATCCTTCAGAAATTTTTGCAGACATTGTTGTTGAGAAAGAGTAAGTCACTACTCACTAATGGAAACACAAACAATTTGGCATACTGGTATTTTCTTATTTTGGGTGATTTAATTAGGCATGTTGAGGTAACAGCATCAATTATCCAAGCCCTTGTAGCCTTTAACCACTTGCACCCAAGGCACCGGGAGAAAGAAATAGAAGTTTCAGTGGCAAAAGCAGTTTGTTATTTGGAGGGAAAACAATTGCATGATGGTTCATGGTAAGCTAATTACATCCATGCAAAAGTAGAAAAAACAAATAGTATTCTGAAAAACTATGAAATTGGACAGGTATGGTTATTGGGGAATATGTTTTCTATATGGCACATTTTTTGCACTAGCAGGCTTAATTTCGGCTGGAAAAACATATAACAACAGTAAACCAGTTCGTAAAGCAGTTGAGTTTTTCCTTTCGAAACAAAATGAAGAGGGTGGATGGGGGGAGAGTTACAAGTCTTGCCCTAGTGAAGTATATACACCGTTGGAAGCAAATCGTACGAACCTAGTTCAAACATCATGGGCTATGCTTGGTCTTATGTTCGGTGGGCAGGTTAGTCTTTCACTAACTAAACAAGCCTATTCCAGCAAATCATCATTGATTTTCAAGGGCTAAACACATTTATACATTTTCTTTCATTCTTATACTAGGCTGAAAGAGATCCAACACCATTGCACAAAGCAGCAAAAATATTGATTAATGCACAGATGGATAACGGGGATTTTCCTCAACAGGTAACAAGAATCAAAGCCCCTGCCTTTACTTTCTTATCATGGAAACAACTTCTATCATCTAACTTTCAGCCAATCATTTCGATTTACAAGTAAGATGAACTTTGCAGGAGATTACTGCAGTTTACATGAAGAATTGCATGTTACATTATCCAGAATACAGGAACATCTTCCCGCTTTGGGCACTTGGGGAATATCGCAAACGAGTTTGGATCAATTAAACTAATAGACTGAAGTGCCTTTGATGGCTGTATCTGTGGTGCTAGCCTCTGGCTAGGTTTGGTGAAATATATTTAAGTTGGCCGTTGAAAAAACAAACCAACTGAAGTGTCAAGCTGGAATAATAGAATAATCCAAATCTAGAAATGTGTGCAGATCATAAGCCAGTGGTCCTGTATGTTAAATTCTGGTGTATTGTGTTACTCTTTTATCCTAAGAAACTAAAACAAGGTTTGTAAGGTTTATGTGGGCACAGATTGCTAATAATGTATTATTTGGATTTTGGAAGACAACACGCGCACACACGTATATAATACAAAAACAAACAAAACAAATACAAAGAACAACAGCTTCAGGGGCTGGCAGCCGAGACCTGAACCACATAAGGCTCACATGGTCACATCAATATCCTAGAATTGCAAACCAATGCTACAAAACAGAAAAATAACAAAAAGAAGTACCATAATACTATAATAGCACATAATTTGAAATTAAAAATCTTAGTTAATTTTTAAATAGGTGTTTATCAAAATATGATATAGGTATGAGCGATTCTAATATGGTGGTATACATCTTGAATTCTAAATGATAAAATTTTTCAAAATGTGAAATTGGTATCGACTGATTCTAGTATGACAGATTATACACTTTGAAAAACACAAAAATCATAGGTTAGCCCAATAGCTATCTGTTTTCATATCCCACCAATAGCATCAATAACAAATGGAATCAATTTCACTTGCTTGTAATTTCTTTACAAGTAAAGGTATAAAATATATCCATTGCAAGAAAGAGTGGAGCTGAAACAACAGGTGGAAATTTTGACACTTTAGTTATGAATGGGTTGATTTAAGTAATGTCTTAGACTCTTATCTAACAGACTGAACGCTGAATGGGTTAAAGGTCGCGAAAATGTGTTTTTAATGCTAGAAAAGTAAAGTTAACATCAAAACCATTTCATTAAAAAAAACTAGATTATTATTGAAGTAATATCTTTTCTAATCACTAGTGGGAAACCCGCGCGTTGCGGCGGAATCGATAATTTACATCATTATACTCGTCTATTAGTTTATAAATTATTCCGCTTTATGTTAGGTTATGAGCGACAATCACAACATCGATAACTCGTCTTTCGAGTTTGAAGTTGCTGTTTGATGTGTGCATGTGTTTGTATCCTCAGAACTTCATTTTGTATTTATACAGAGTGACCATACAGTCGATCAAAGGGCTTAGATCGCTATTGCCTCGATCAATAAATGGCTGAAATCGATTACTTTTAAAAAAACATGAAAGCTTAATCCTTTGTATAATCGGGTCCAAACCCGGATCTTAAATAAAATAGCACTTAAAAAACAAGTAACATGAACGAAAATATCCCACGCTAACGAGTAAACAAGTCGACATCTCATATTATTCTGCCACTTGGAATCAAGGCATCTTTGATCACCGTCACAATCCCGCTCTTAATGAAGTAACCGTCTGTCTCACGTGCTGTTTCTTCGACATTATCATTGTTTATAATCTGCAAGTTTACCAATACAGATTATCAGTTCTACATTATGATGATTATTATATCTATATATCTAACTGATTATTTGCCTTCACATTATCTCCAATTCGAGCATTTTTGTCTATAATCGCTCTCTTGATGTGAGTATTGTTTCCAATACCGATTGGTACACTCCCCTTTGCCGCCAACAGTCTTCTGTCTGCATCAGTCTGCTCAAATATAAACGCAACCCATCATTCATTTCCTACAAAAAAAAAAAAAAAAAAAAAAAGAGAGAAAACGAACACTATATTTCTAAAAGAAGGTTAGCTACCTCATAGTAGTCAGCTCCCATGAGCAAAGTGTCTTCAATAATCGCACCCTCAGAAATGCATGACCGAAGACCAATCACCGAATGATGAATTTTACAGTTCTGTAGTACAAATAAAATTCTACCCCCGTCAGAACATGTCTACACCCTAAACCTTAAATTATAAATCCTAAAAGATTACAGTAAGTACCTTGATTACGCAACCCTAACCAATGACACTCTGTGTAACATCGGCATTCAACATCTTTGAAGGTGGTAAGTATCGTGGTTGTGTGTATATTGGTGCAGACCGATCATAGAAACTGCAGACCGATGAATGACATATTTTCTGTTTGTTATGTTGTCAATTTAACAAGTTTATGGTAAGTTGTATAACAAGCTGACCTGAAATCTGGTACCGGCTTTTTGGTGATCCCCAGATTTGCATGATAGAAAGCCTCAATGGTACCGATGTCTTCCCAGTAACCATCATACAGGTAGGCTTGTACCTAAAACGAATGAAGCAATTGTCTTAATGGTTAGGCGTATGATCTACATAAAGTCTTCAGATCAGTTTTTATTGGGCGTGTTTGTGGGTTAATAGGTCGAACCAAAGAACCTGGAAATTTGACACAAACTCGAAAGTCGTGTCAAACACATGAACCCGTACATGAAATGTGTTTTCACGGGTTGGCACTAACTTAACCCGAAAATATATTTTATTTTATTCTTACTTTTTTGCATATTCTCTAAAATATCAAATTTTACAACAGAAAATTCAAATATATATAAAATATTATGTTTAAACTATATGGCCACATGCTCATTTCGCTTTTGAATTGTGACACAAAATATCCAATGAGCTATGATATAAATAAACATTTAATAAAATAAACAGGTTAAACGGGTCAACCCGAGAACCCGTCAGGTTGAACTAACACGGCCCGTGTAGCTACATGGGAAGTACCATCTAAACACTAACCTACAAATTTCGTATTAGGTTTGTGTCGCATCAGAATCTAACGCCCCTGAATTATGATAAATCATTAAGAAATGGGAAAATCCATAAGCTAAACACCTAAACTTACCCGCAGGCCGATTGAAGTTGCACCTGGAATTACTTCGCTTCCAAAGTCATTCGCCTTTGGAAACTTCTCTCTTAGCAAATCCAGCATAACATTCTTACTAAAAACGTATATGCCCATACTTGCAATAAACGGCATTTCTTGTGCGCGCTTATCATCCAGGCCGAGAATGGTAGTATCAACCTAAAGTGAATATATTAAATCAATGACATTAACTCAAAGAAGATGCAATCAAATTCAACTATCTTTTCCTTTTTATTCACAACCATGAGAGCATGTTAGGGAAAACTCAAGGGCCCACCAATACCCTGCTAACCAGAGTTGGCACGTGACCTTCAAGGGGTTAAGGCAGTTTATCACCGTGCCACCCCTTGAAGGTTCAAATTTGACTATCTTCATACCTTCATTGCTTGCAATTTTTCTCCCTTCGGCTTTTCTGAAAACTCGATTATCCTACCTTCCTCGTCAATTTTCATCAAACCGAACGCAGTGGCACGTTTCTCATACATGGGCAGCGCTGCAACGGTTATATCGCGTTTTCAATGAAATACAACCCAAGTTGAACCATTTCCATAAAAACGTGTTGAAATTGCTACCTTTAACTTTAACATTTCAAAATTAAATATCTTACTTTGTAAGGGTTATAAAGCAACTGCCTTGCAAGTTGCTCAACTTCCTTTGGCCATGTAGCACTCCAGTACAAAGTTTGACAATCTGGCCGAATCTGAACATAAATCATGAAATGATATGCATTAAACTTCAAAAGAGTAATATTAACATGAACATAACAGGAAGCCCTTTAAATGGGAGCTGACCCTTTAAATGCTGGTCTTTTTGGCATACAGTGTATTGACCTCCAATCGCGACAATGCATCTTGAACCCCGTTAGAATATCCTCTTTGATCGACCCGTAAATCCAGCCTAACTGCATTGTAAAGACACTTTAGGATCATGGAAACATTAACGAGCTCAAAAAGTAAACGACTGTTTTCACTTTACCTCCAAACCCCATTTGGTCTTGTCTTCGTACCCGCAACTGATTACATGAATGGCTTCTTTGAGTAGTGATGCCGGGCTCGAGGATGGTGGGACCCCGCCGTCAACCATTAAAGTCGAAGTAACGAAGATAGCCGATTGTCCAAACTTCTTTTCAAAGTTGATTTGAGACTTCAAAAGTTCTTTATCATCGTCATTGTATCCTGATTATGAGAGAAACGTAACAGTTACATGAGACCGGTATAATTCAGTTGGTAGTTGAAGGGTAAAAACGTCAATTTACCTTGAACATTTTCCACATCACCATGTTTTTCAAACTTCGGATTCTTCTTTCTACGTCCAAAACAAGGACAACAATCACAACTTACCATTTTTGGCCTTTTGGTACCCTTTGGTGGATCATAACCATATAAGGCTTGTCTTCTGAACACACGTCCTGTACCGACATATTCCGGCCCTTGAATTCCATCTAGACCTTTCATGTTAATCTGTTTAAAACAAAAAACTGCTTTAAGAGAGAACTTTTTAGTGGCGGAACGTGGGTCAGACGTGTAGATGTTATATTACAAAATGTGAAACACTTGTTGATAACCGTAAGCACCTAGTTCCATATTTTTATGCCTCTTACATGAATTTTTTTAATATTTTACCCCACGTAACGTGGGTCGGAACCTGTACAAAAGAAGATAACAATAAATCAAAAGTTAACATAAAATTCATTATGAGGGTAAAGTATGAAGCACTCACTTTGCAAACATGAATGTTAGAACGGTATATAGATATTGGAGAGACTTTAATGCAAACCTTGAGGCTCTTGTTAAAACCTCGCCTGTTTTATAATCACAAAGCAGCCAATCACGGCGCATACCGTTTTTATCATTTGGGGCTACCCAAGTATCTACTTGAACAAGATCTCCCCTGCAATAGATTTTAGAATGTAAAAAAACATATGACAGTGTCAAACTCATAATTAAGCAAAGTGGGTTCTTAATTACTTGAATAAGACCAACAGAAAGACCTAAAAAGCGATGAACACAACCCATCCACTCAGCATCACATTGAGCAAAATAATCATTAACAGTAACCACTGTATATCAAAAATCATGTTGATCATATAATAAAATATATTGGCATATGCAACATGCTTGCACTGTAACTTTGCTTCTACCTTCCAGATAAACAATTAGAGTAAATTCAAAGTAGAAGAACAACCAAAGAGTATACACATACCATGAACACCCTCGCCAGTCAAGGTGTTAAGATATGCAGCCAATGTTGAGACCAGTGTTTTTCCCTATCTCGTTTCCATCTCAGCAATAGACCTGTCATTAAACTGCACCACCAATAATCTAGACCAAACTCTAATCAGGTTTATCAACCAAATTAAATATTCCATCGCATAAAATACAGTAATAAACTCATTGAACTTTATAAGAATACAATTAAGTTAACATTCTCCAATTAAAACAACCATATGTAGTGTGTGTTTGAGAGAAAGACCTGTGTATCAAAATGGTGCATGCCAAGCTTCCTCCTGGCAGCTTGCCGAACAATAGCAAACGCCTATGTAGTATAATAATGTAAAGTAAATACCTGTATTTAATCAATAATCATAAAGAAACACACTTCGATCCAAACCCTAAATTTCATATAGAAAACCAAAGTTCCATCACAATTTTGAAAGTTAGCAAAATCACCTGTATTCATGAAGAAGTTATCTTCTATCCATATCAAATGTAGTAAAAATCTCAGGGAAGAATTCGTGAATAGTGTATCAATCTGAATCGTGTACTCCGAACCCTACCTGCCATCAAACAGAGTAGATGTTCAATCGGGGTTCTCGTGAGTAGAAGAGAATCACCAAACTTACAAAACCGAATTGTTGTCAGCCCTAGCTCGCTGCACAGCCGCTGCGAGACCCATCGCCCTTCCATCGTTTTTGTGGAACCGCGCATCTTTTTCCGTTACTTCTTATCAGGGGTCGGATGGAAATGATTGGACGCATTGAAGAGGAGGTTTAGGGAATTGATTTCTCATCAGAGAGAAGGAGAAATTGTCTAAATTGCCCCATTTGGCGTCTTAAAATGGCTGTTGAGTTCCTATTGTATGGCTTAAACTCTTTTGTACATCCTGTTTAACAACTTGTATAAATGGTAAAATTACATCTTTATCCATCACTTCTCCTTTTTATAATAGTATAGATATTCAATACACTATAATCTATATTTTTTGAAAACATTAAATTCTTTCGACGGAAAGCGTCTTGGATCAACCAAAACCGCCCTGTTTTGACTCGTATCAAAAGTTAATCGTTTTGATACAAACATGTCTTGACACATATAGCAAACCACCAGACTGGCATTGCCACCTCTAGCTCAAAAGTAATTTGCTAGATAATGCAACACCATATCGTGGTAAGGAGAAAGTGATCGTTGATTCCTGATTTTGGACTTTCTACACACTTTTCTTACTTTTGTCAACAAGTTGGCTGTGAATTCCTGATTTTGGAGGTATTGCACATATGGTGGTTACTATCTCCATTATCAACATTCTTTCCTTCCTTATCTTATCACAGCGCAAACTTATGCTTAAAAATGTACTTTTGTATTGCACTAATCAACAGAAAGAGCCATAAGAGCAAGTCTTTCCTTTCAGAAATATGCTATCGTTCAAACCACATTAGATGGCTTCTTCCATTCTCTTTTGTGAAATCAGCATACTCTTTAGCTGTTTCTGCAACTGCGCCCTTGTCTCGTAGTTAGAAGCCAGCCTTCTATCTAAATTCTCTTTCATAGCTTGAAGCTCGAATTTCCTCATTTCAGCTGCAGCTATGACAGAACTGTTGGAACAGCCAGCACTGTGTTGAAGTTGGATGAAACTCGAGTTCAGCTGTGCAAACGATCAACAGAATTACGAAACAAACAAACATACAGTGAGGGCAAATAAAATCCTTCAGTCACAAGTTCTATGGCACAGCAGTTCAAAAGATTCTGATAATTCAAGTAGTTATAACATTACAAGTAAATAGATTATGAACCAGGCCTTAATTTACCTCATTCACACAACTCCTCAACTCCTCCACACGCCTTTTGCAGTCGGTTGCAAACGTCTCTGCTCGAACCCTAAATTCATGAATATCACCAACTTTCAAAGCGTAATACTTATCCTTCTCCAACTCCTCCAGACTTTCCACTTCACTTTTCAAAACCCTAATTTACAATCAAAACCATCAACATTACCTAAGACTGCGGGGTATGGGGCGGGAGTTTGGGCGTGGGTAGGGGAAAAACGCCCAAGCCACCACCCCGGGTGGGCATGGGTTTCAAGCCGGGCGTGGGGCGGTCTGGCCAAGCTGACATGGCGGGTTGTGAATGGCCAAACCAAACTAGCCGTTGGTCTATTTTTAAAAAAAAAAATTCCTTTATAAATACTTTACAATATTTATCATTTTTCTCACACAAAATCAAACACATAAAACACAATATCGCCATGAGTTCTTCAAGTTATACTGAATCGTCATCATCATCTGACGATGGGGCGGAAATATTTCTACAAACGATCGCGACGGTGGTGAAAGCTATCGTTGAAAACGAAGAGGAGGAGGAAGAGAGTCAACAACCTAAACGCAGAAGAAGGTACATCGCTCGTGAACGGGTCACCGCTAACGATTTGTTGGTAAGCGATTACTTCTCAGCTGAACCTAAGTATGATGAAAAAATGTTTAGGCGTCGTCTTCGTATGAGTAGAAACTTATTTTTAAGGATATCTAGAGATCTTGAGGAGAAGTATGTTTATTTTCAACAAAAACCCGATGTAACCGGGCAATTAGGATTTACTACGTGGCAAAAGGTCACGGTCGCACTTAGGCAGTTAGCGTACGGCAATAGTTCGGACATTATGGATGACTATTTAAAAATGTCTGCACGTGTAGCTAGAGAAAGTCTTCACAACTTTTGTTCGTGTATTCTAGAACTCTATAGGAAAAGATATTTGAGAAAGCCCTCGTTCAGTGACATGCAACAATTATTGGAACATCGCGCAGATTATCATGGGCTACCCGGGATGCTAGGTAGTTTAGATTGTATGAAATGGGCTTGGGAACTTTGTCCTACCCAATGGCAAGGCGCTCACACGAGTGGATTTCACGGGAGTCCAGCCATCATGCTTGAAGCGGTTGCGTCCCAAGATCTTTGGATATGGCATGCGTTCTTCGGTATGCCAGGTTCACATAATGATATTACCATCATAAACCACTCGCCCCTTTTCAATGATCGAGTAAATGGTATAGGACCCAAAGGAACTTTCTTTGTAAACGGGGTTGAGTACGTGTATGGGTACTACCTAGTTGATGGGATTTACCCAGAGTGGGGGGTTTTTGTAAAATCATTCACAAAACACGGTACGACAGATCCAAAGAGATTAAAGTTTAACAGGGTACAGATGGCTGCACGTAAAGACGTCGAGCGAGCATTCGGTGTTTTGAAGAAAAGGTGGCGAATATTACAAATGCCTTGTCGACTATTGGACAAGGATCAGATTGGAAACGTGATGTACACATGTATCATTCTTCACAACATGATTTTGGAGGATGAAGGTAGAGCGGTCGTTACCTACTATGATGACGATAACCCCCAACCAGGTAACGTAACAGACCAAGATAAAGCGGTAAATGAATTTTTGATCAAGTCAAGGGATATACATCACAACCTTCGATCTGATTTGGTGGAACATGTTTCAACGATTCCTGGGTTCGAAACCGACGAAGACGACGAAGAATGATTGTTTTTTATTTTAATAATTATTATGTTTGTTTATGTATTTAAATAAAAATATGTTTTTTTATGTAGTTAATTAATTTAAATATATATTAAAAAAAATGGTGATGTGGCTAGGCCACGCGCCCAGCCACGCCCAACCCAAGCCCCACCATACCCCATTAAAACTTGGGTTTGGGTTATGAGAATTCAACATCCAGGTGTCAGCAATTGCCCCAACCCAAGCCCCACCATACCCCGCAGTCTAACAAGGGGTAATTACTAATTACTAATTACTTGTTGGGTTTTTTTTAAGCCCATGAGTTAACCCAATAAGATTATTTTGACCCATTTGTTTTTTTTTTTTTTTTTTTTTTGTAGATGAATAAAAAGGAAGGAAGCAGGGGTTTTCTTGTAACACCCTCCCTCACAAGACTCACAAAACACATCACACAAAAAGAAGAAGATTTTTCGTCATTTCCGTCACTTCAAAACCCAGGTGCAGAGGTCGTTCATTTCCCGGAGATTGAACCGTTGGATCGCTCTGATTTTTGGACACAGTCATTCTGACATCAGGGCGACCTTATCCAACGGTGGGTTTGTCCAAATCAGCTCTGGAAGTTGTAACACCTCGTAAAATCACGTCCAATGAAGTCTTGACACGTGTAATGAACCCTAATGAAGTCAAACATTGAAATTTAGGGACTCATTTTTCGAAAAATCGAAAACTTTGATTATGAAAGGACTGGAAGTGTTAGCATACCTAAAATAAGTTTCTAAATAACCTCTTACGATGTTTATATTCACAAATGTGCCACTTGATGGTTAAGTGTAGCCGTTTGCGTAATTAATTGAAGGTTTGCGTAATAAAGGGTTAAAAGCGTCAACATGTCAATTCTAACCTCTGAGTGACCTTTTAACAAACCGAGAGCTTCATGATATTTAATTATACTCTCGGGAATGCCAAATAATGGCCGTCTAAGGTTTTTATGCCTATAAGTAAAGTTACGCGCAACTTTGCAAGTTAGAGGGACTAAAAGTGTCAATATGTTTAATTATACCTCTGAATGACCTTTTAGCAGACCCGAAGCATCGTAATGTTTAATAATACTTTCAAGAATGCCTAATATGGATTAGATGAGGCTTCAATGCTATTAAATGATGAGATGCGCAAGTTTGCGCAATAGAGAGACCTAAAGCATCAACTTTTGAATCTACGCCTTTCGGTGACCATCTAAGCGAACGTGAGCGTAGTAATATTTAAGTATATGCTTGGGAATGATCAATATGGGCCATGGAAGGCTTGGATATCATTAAACGGCATTTCGCGCTACTTTGCGCAATTAAAGGACTATTTGCGTCAAACTGCAAAAGTATGTCGATTCGTAGGGTAACGGACCTTCCGGAAGATGACCCTAAGTTAAACATGCCCTAAATATCCTTTGTATAGCTTAGATATAGGCTTAGAGGTGTTCGGTGCGCAAAAATAAACTTTTATGTCAAGCAGGGACTAAAAGTGTCAAAAAGTGCACAAGTTTGCATTTTCGCGCATATCTCACATTCTGAATATCTCCGGACACCCAAAAATTTATGTAAGCATTAAAATATTTTATTTTAGTGATCGCCATGATAAAATTCCATTCGTCGCGTAATTTGGATCGTTTTTAGCGTTCGTTCGTGTTTCGTCGTAATTAGTCGAACAACGTGACCGTACGACCAAACGAACAGACATCCGACATGTTCTTGAGCATGTTTCATGTCCCTCATGTTTAGGCATCATTGTAGAGGCTTAAAAATGGTTTAACGGGCCTCAAACGCATCAGAAAGGGGCTAGAAGCATGCAGGGACCAAAACTGCCATTTCAGAAACTTGATTTCCAGCTCTTACCAGCTGTTCCAGCTGTTTCCAGGTGTTGCAAGTGGGTTTTTATCAATCTAGGGGCTGTTTAGGGGCGCCCATTGTATACCAAAACTATGGGTAAAGGTGTACGGTCCAGATTCGATCACGTTTATCAAGAAACGATCCTAACGGTCCTTGTTTTCCTATATAAACCCACTTGATCTTTGGCTCTCATTTGCACCTCTCCTTCTAATCTGATCTATTCTCTGAGTTGTGAGGATCTTGAACCTTTTTGAGAACCTCCTTCGGTCCATTGGACCCTTGTAAGTTCCCTTTCGTTCTCAGTTTAATTATTTAACGGATTATAGCCGAAAAAGTCAAGTGTTTCGATAGACGCTTTGACTTTTAAACGGTTGAGCCATGGTTCGCAACGAACATGGCTACGTGACCGTAATTAGGTAGGTGATTAACCCTCAAAAGGGCACCTCCTAATTACCACGTTTACTTAGTTTAATTGTCGGGTCAAATAAAAGTCAAACGGGTTAGTTTTAAATAAAATACATAACTATTAATATAAAAGTCATAAAATCAGTTTTCTCACTTTAATAACTTGGTAAATATTAGTTGAACATGCCTAAGCATGATTCAACCCGACAATTCTAAGTATAGGCTCGGTTCGGAACCGAAAGTCGCAAAAGTTGACTTTTGCTTTGACTTTCAGTTCTGACCCGATTTAGCTTAGTTTAGATATGCCTTAGGATTCCATTAGGACCATATTATAAGTTAGTATAACCCTCCAAGGTTATACAACTTGGTTCCATAGAAATCCTAGTTCATGCATGTTTTCGTTAAATGCCTAAATGTTGACCGTTATGCCCTTTTGACCCTAAAACGAGAATTTTGAAAATGTGAGAGGACAATAATCTTTATTACTGATTTATAAACTTGTCCCTAAAATTTGACATCAATTTGAGGCCTAGATTAGGAGTTATGCTCATTAGCGTAAATGAGAAGCTTTTTACTAATTAAACGGCGTATTTGGCATATAGCCTATATAAACCCAATTTTTGATATCAAAATTTTTACCTACTGATATAAAATAATATTTTGGGATTTTTGGAGATTTTTATTTATTTTTAGACTGAGCATAACTTAGGATTATAGCATTAATTCGGTAATTACCGGTTTTGCCCTTCCGGGCTATAAAATGAGTTTTACGAATCCTTTTGACCCCCGAACCTTTTTCTACTGATATAATATGATAAATAAAATATTTTGAGCCTTATGGAATAATAAAAATATCAGCTTTCTATACAAAACCCGGAAATGGCTCCAAATCGCCTTTTTAAGCGTTTTTAACGCATAGTATGGTTCAAAACTATTTTAAACATATAAGGGCTGATGCCTACCGATATATTTAGTAAATTTTTATATTTTAACAGTAAGGAAAAGTTTTAAACGCAGGTTTTCAGTTTTGACCTTTTAAAGCCTATGTGAAATTACCAAAATGCCCCTGCGGTGCATAATATGGTTATAATTAATAAATTTCACATATATATGATACCCTACTGTTATAACTTATTAAATTAAGTATATTTACTGATTTAATCAGACCTGTAACTCAGAATAATATTTAATCTCTTTTATAACCTTTAAAATGACCAAAATACCCCTAAGGGGCATAAATTGGTTTTAAATTCGTTTTGGGCATAATGGAAGGTATCCTACTGATATCACAACATATTTAAAGCATATTAACTTAGGAAACATGTTCATGACTCAATTGGTTACCCGTTACACCTCTTGCGCGTTCGGTTCGGTTTATGTAACTAGTTTGCATAAGTTAGCCGAAACGGGTCAAACCTTATCATTTTTGTCTCAAAATCCAGAAGGTGTTTAGATTACCCATATTATACAAGTCTTCAAACTTGTCGGGTCTAAAACACATTCTATTCCGGTCTTCGCTTAATCATGCGTTTGAACCGTATATTTCCTTAAAACTAACCGGTCTAAGTTTAGGCTTAATTAAAGACCCGTTAGTATTCTAATTGGTTATTTATACCATCATTTCCAGACTAGAGCCTTCCGGTAAATTGTACCTACGCTTACTTAAGTGAATACGGCTGAGTTATTATAATTCTTGCTATTTAAGACAGGAGCTAGCTCAGGTAAATACTTTTAACTTATTTTCCCTTATACGGGCTTGGGATACGGTATTATAAAAATACCGCTTGGTCGGGTGTAGAAACCTTTTAATCGGAGATGATTAAATTGCATAATCCCGTTTTAATCTGTATTGATTGATAACAAATAACATTGGGGGTTAATGACCGTGTCCTGAATATCCTTGGCTCATTTAAAAAGTGAATGACCATAACTTAAGCACAAGGTGTAGGCATAACACCTCCTGTTGCGTATGTAAAAGATATACTCACTCGTAAGGCTGTCTTCTTGTGAGTTAAATTTATGGTGTGTCGATTAATCTTAACCGGCTTGTATTGTATAATCACCGGCCCTAAATGTTGGACAACCATGTAAATCGGATACAAGATTTTTATTAATAAGATTGTCCCAAGTTATAAAAAGTTTTGTGCCTTGTGCATTCAAATCAATTTTCTTAGACATTTTCAAAATGAATCAGTTAATTGTATTTACCAGTGTAAACTGACGTATTTTCCAAAAAGGTTAAGTGGCAGGTACTGTACGTAATTGGCTGGGAGCTCAGGGCGTTAATAGGGAATCTTGCAAGTTCTAGATGCCTGAAGTCTGTTGAACAGTTTTCTTTTATTTGATCCGCCTGTGGATCTTTTACATACCGTTTGTAATACTTTGATATTTTCATTCGGTTGTAATATAATTATATTTTGCTTCCGCTGTGCATTTAAATTGTGTTGTTTGACTATGATGATATCGACTACGTCACGATACTCCCCACCGGGCCCACCGGTAATACGTGGAAATATCAGTGTGTGACAGAAGTCCATCTGCACACCCCTCTGTTCCAGCTGCAGAATTCTTGGTGATTTCCTTCTTTTGTCTTTGTATTTGATTCCATATGCTTGATGTTGTTGATTCCAAGTGTATGATGATTATTGTATGCCTCTAGTAGACCTAGGGAAGACTTTGTATTGCTCTAATTTGGTGATAGTGGATTTGAAGCGGCTCTAGTAGTCCCGTGGTTTTTACTCTCCTTTCTTGAGAGGTTTTCCACGCTAAAATTTGGTGTTCTTGTTATTATTGTTTTTGGGCTATTTAGATTGTAGTTGGGATACCCTATTTGTTTGCATCCTCACAGGTTCATTCTAGTTTGGGAAAAGTCTTGGTCAAACGAAGTTTGCTTCCGCGTTTGTTTTACCGTTCATGACCGGGTTTGGCGTTTTTCCCATCATAGTGGTATCAGAGCCATTGGATCTTGTTATTGGGTTGAAACTTGATTGAACAATGGAAGCTAATACAAGTAGGATTGTGAATTTGAATGGTTATAATTATCATGTTTGGAAAGGCAAGATGGGAGATCTCCTTTATGTGAAAGATTATTATATGCCTGTGTTTAATACCGATAAACCTGAAGGTAAAACAGATGAAGAATGGAATATCTTGCACAGAAAGGTTTGTGGTTATATTCGCCAGTGGGTTGATGATAATGTTTTGAACCATATTAGCGGGGAGACTCACGCTCGTACTTTGTGGAACAAGCTTGAAGAATTGTATGCTCGGAAGACCGGAAACAATAAACTGTTCTTGATTAAACAGTTGATAAATTTGAAGTACAATGATGGAACTCCTGTTACTGATCACTTGAATGTTTTTCAGGGTATTATTAATCAGCTTGCAGGAATGGGTATCAAGTTTGAAGACGAGGTACAAGGCTTATGGCTTCTTGGTACTTTACCGGATTCTTGGGAGACTTTTAGGACATCATTGTCCAACTCTGCAGCAAATGGTATTATTACTATGGAAATGGCTAAAGGCAGTATTTTAAATGAAGAGATGAGAAGAAAATCACAAGGTTCCTCTTCACAATCCGATGTTTTGGCCACAGAGAGCAGGGGGAGAGGTCAAAGTAGAGGTCCGGGTAACAAAGGGAAGCATCGTAGTAAGTCTAGAGGTAAGTTTGCTGATTATGAGTGTCATCATTGTGGTAGGAAAGGGCACACAATTAAATTCTGCAGACAATTAAAAAGGGAGAACAAGAAGGCTAATTACATCAATCAAAAGAACAATCAGAAAAAAGATGATGGTGGCAATGATACTGCTGAAGTTAATACTGCTACTGAAGAGTTCTTCATTTGTTGTGATTATGATATGGTGAACATTGCACGTGATGATTCGAGTTGGGTTGTTGACATTGGTGCTACGTGTCATGTGACATCACAAAGGGAATTTTATTCATCTTACACACCTGGTGACTTTGGGGTTGTTAAGATGGGTAATAACGGGCTATCAAAGGTTGTAGGTGTTGGGGATGTTTGCTTGAAGTTTGACACTGGGATGGAGTTGGTTTTACACAATGTAAAACATGTTCCAGACATCAGACTTAATTTGATCTCCGCAGGTTTACTTGATGATGATGGTTACTATAGTACCTTTGGTGATGGTATTTGGAAACTCACTCGTGGTTCTTTGATTGTGGCAAGAGGTAAAAGAAGTTCAAAGTTATACAGAACGCGTCCGAAGATCTCCAAAGATTCGGTCAATTTGTTAGTGAATGCCGATATGACCAACTTGTGGCATAGGAGACTTGCTCACATGAGTGAAAAAGGGATGTCTATTTTGTTGAAGAAGAATGCCTTGCCTGATTTGCACGATGTTCATTTGAAGAAGTGTTCTCATTGTTTGGCATGTAAGCAAAGAAGGGTTTCTTTCAAAAGTCACCCTCCTCATAGGAGAGACAATATACTTGATTTAATACATTCGGATGTTTGTGGTCCTATGAAGACTAGAACACTTGGGGGCTGCTTGTACTTTGTCACATTTATCGATGATCATTCGAGAAAAGTTTGGGCCTATACTTTGAAGTCTAAAGATCAAGTATTAGATGTGTTTAAGCAGTTTCATGCCTTAGTTGAGAGACAAACTGAGAAGAAGCTCAAGTGTATTCGAACAGATAATGGAGGTGAGTACATTGGTCCTTTTGATGCTTATTGTAAAGAGAAAGGTATTCGGCACCAAAAGACTCCTCCAAAGACACCACAGTTGAATGGTTTAGCAGAGCGGATGAATAGAACATTGGCTGAAAGGGTTAGATGTTTGTTGTCACATGAAAGGTTTCCTAATTCCTTTTGGGGTGAAGCTTTGAACACCGCAGTAAATGTTATTAATCGTACTCCTTGTGTTCCTTTGTCTTTTGATGTTCCTAACAGGGTTTGGAGCGGCAAAGATGTTTCATACGATGATTTGGGGGTCTTTGGATGCAAGGCTTTTGTGCATATTCCCAAAGATGAAAGAACAAAGCTTGATGTAAAGACCAAGCCATGTATATTCGTTAGTTATGGGGGAGATGAGTTTGGACACAGGTTTTATGATCCAATCTCGAAGAAACTCATAAGAAGTTTCGATGCTGATTTTATTGAAGATCAAAGTTTGAAAGATATTGAGAAGACAAAGATAGTTCCTCAACATACTGATGATCTTACTGATTTGGATCCAGTTCCTCCACAGCACTCTAAGCCGCATAATGAAGATGATATTCAACATGATGAACAACATGGTACTGATAATCATGATATTCCAGAGCAACAAGAGTTAGATGAGGGTCCTCATCCAGAGTTACCAGTACCAGGTATGCCAACATTTGTCCCACTCAGACGGTCTACAAGAAACCGTCATCCTTCCACCCATTATTCTGCTGATGAGTATGTCTTGCTCACTGACGGGGGAGAGCCCGAGTGTTATGAAGAGGCCATGGAAGATGAACATAAAAGGGTGTGGGTGATGCGTGCGAAGTGTTATATATATTAGGTGTATATTTTAAGCCCCTTTAACACTTATTTTAGCCAAGTTTTAAATTTATAAAACACGATATTTTACTAACACTAAACACACATATGGGCAAGTGCACCCATCGTGAGCGTAGTATAGCGTTGGTAAGATACCGAGGTCGTCCAAGGACACAAGAGCTTTTAATACCGGTTTATCCTCAACGTCTAACCAAGATAAAAAGTTTAGAAAAATGTTTTAAGCTAAGAAAAATAAAAACTAACTAAAATGCTGAAAAAAAAACTAAAAAAAAATAAAAACAGATAGACAAGATGAATCACTTGGTTCCGACTTGTATCTAGTATAACCTTTGATTATTTCCGCACTTTTGCACATAATTAAGAGATTATCTTAGTTATTGTAGTAGGCCCCTCTTTTGAAGGTGACGTTACCCTCACCCCAGTAGTTTGAGTCAGCAAGGATACAATCCTAAAAGGGTGGATTATTGGAAGATAATGAATTAAGTTATTAATGCAATATTGTGGTAGGCCCCGCTTTTGGCGGTGACGTTACCCTCGGCTAAGTAGTCTGAGTCAGCAGGGATACAGTCCTAAATAGCCGGGTTATAGTATTAATAGTAGTTAACTTATGAGGGGATCAAAGAGTTTGGACCCCCGCCATCCAATACCGTGAAGCATTGAAGGAGGTCCTACTAAATTTGACCCAGGTCCATTGCAGGACCTCTAAACGCTGAACAATGGCAAGACCTTTACCAAACCGTTCCCTTAACCCCCGACCAGGTAGCCAACATACCTCCATATAGACCGTGGAGATATGAATGGTGAAAATCCTTTATTTTATATAGACAGTAAAATAATGCCAAGACACCACGGACAAACGATAAGGAAAGATCACCTTCAACATAAGTAACTAGTTATTAAAGTCATTAATACAAAACCAAATAAAAAGTGCAAAAGATTAGAAATAAAAAGTATTATACTAGACACTTTGTCTTCACCAAGTGATGTAAGAGACTTAGGCAAACATGGCCTTGATTGTCAAGAACTCTTACGATCAATCTTGGATCCCGAGACGACTCACACACTCTACGATGGACAATGGATTATGGTGGTGGATGATGGTGTTGTGATGGTGGTGGGTGGTGGATGAAGTGTGAGAGAGGTGGTGTGCCAAGGGATGAGTTGAAATGAAACCAAGCACTCCTATTTATAGGCTGAACAGAGGGCTGGGCACGGCCCCGTGTCCGCTGGGCATGGCCCCGTGCCTGTCTGACACTCTCTCTCCTCATTAATTGTAATTCGCAATTACAATTAATGCGACTGCTGTACTTTCGGCACGCCCCCGTGTTCACTGGGCACGGCCCCGTGGTGGGCAATAGAAGCTTCTATAGGTTTTTCTTTTCTGCTGCTTCTTGGGCACGGCCCCGTGCTGGCTGAGCACGGCCCGTGTTCAGTCTTCTGCCTTCTCTATTTTGCTTGGGAAGATGCCGTTGAGGGGTCGGGCAATCCACTTATGTTCCTTTTCTTGTATTTATGTTGGATTTAGCTGTCTTTTTGCTTCTTTTGTGTTTTTGAGCTCATTTAATCCTGAAAATACAAAAGGAAGACAAAAACACTCTTTTTCCAATATTAGTACTTAAAAAGGGTTAGTTTTATGCCTCATTTGATGTAATTTATATGTTGCATTTTACACACATCAAATACCCCCACACTTGAACTTTTGCTTGTCCTCACGCAAAACTCTTTAATATGTGGCTTACACTCCCAAATGGAATAGGTAGAAGAGAAGGTTTTGGGCTTGTCGTAGAGTGTCGGGATATCCAAGATCTTTTTGGGTTTTATTTTTATCTATTTATAATCCTATTCGTACTGATTTATTTAGAACGTTTCATAGGAGAAATTACTTATTTGGGCATAACATACCTTTTTTTAAAACTCCATTTATATACAAGTTCACATAACTCACGGGAGAAATCACTCACACTCGGCCGAAGGTGTATTTTTAGTGAATCACTCGAGAGCAACATGGAACTTATTCCTACCATAGGCTTGCCAAGCAATCAATCCTCCTCCTTTTTAACTTTTATACCTTTGTAGATATCAAGAGGACTTTGTGGGTTAAGGGTTAGGCTTGGGTTAAGGGTAGGTGGTTAGGATAGTGGTTAGTGGTTAGTAGAAAAAAGGCGAAAAGCGTAACAAGTGTCGGTTTTCGTAGGACTTTCTATTTTTGTAACTCTTATTTTGATGAAGCTATTATTCAAACAAAGTTATTTTTGATGAACTTGATTGTTTATTTTCTTTTTGCTTCATCATCAACACATTTTTTTTTTTTTAGGAAAAACCGAACTTGTTACTAAAACAAAGGGTTAAAAACGAAAAAGGTTTTGGTGGGTAAAAGGGTTTTTGGTTTGGGTGATGAAATGAAAAGGTTTAGGCTCAAAGGGGCTAACTAGGGGGATTTTTTGGTAGGTGGTAAAAGAAAAAGAAAATAATGGTGTAGAAATAAAAAGGGTTAGTCCTAATGCCTCCATCATTTACTTACTCGGGTTTAAGTTGATAAGGACCGGGAATGTATCGTCATGGCAAGTTCTAGAGTCGTAAGAACCAAGCGGCTATTCACACAAGAAACGAAAAATGAGCATTTAGTTTTAATGATATGTAATTGTGCTCAATAAAGGCTCAAAACTCACTTTTGTGGGAATGGGTTTTTATGTGATCAAGTATATATAATCAAATTTTAACTAAGTTTGCCATGCCTTTTCATAATTTTCTTATGTTGGTTCTTTTTATCACTACGCTATCGGTTGTAAATTTGTAAAAATATAACCTTTTTGAGAACTTGAATTTCCCGAATTAAACCTAAACAAGTAAGAAAATTGAAATTTTTTTTTTTTTTTTGAAAAAAATTTGGGGTGATTAGCGGTTCCAATAGAGTTTTGTGTAAGGCTTGCATTTAGGACTTGCAAAATTCAAGGTTTTAGCATCCCCCCCACACTTAAATTACACATTGTCCTCAATGTGTCCCAAAAATAAATTTTTAGGTTGATTAGATGTGTAAAATGGTGTTTAAAAGCAAAAATTTTGTGATACTGGGCGCTGAGCACGGCCCCGTGTTATCCGGGCATGGCCCCGTGTTCAAGTGCCAGTAACAAAATTCAAACAAGAGAAACAGAAGTCTGGACACGGGGGCGTGTTGGGTGAACACGGCCCGTGTCCAGTTACCTGAACTGGGCGTTTTTCTGCAGGTGGTTCAGCACGGGGCCGTGTTGGTTGGGCACGGCCCGTGTTGAACCTTCTGAAATGGAGAGAATTGTCGGGTTGCCTTGTTCTTGTGCATGAGGTCATTTTTCTCGTTCCCCTTTTCATCCTTTACCACCATGAGTGTGTTTTATTCATTAAAAACCATCCAAACTTTAAAACCATCATTTCATTTCATCATAGAGAGAACTTACATAATCCTAAATTAAGATAAAATTAAAACTTAACTAAATAGGCCAGCAGGTACACGAGGTTATCATAAGGAGTTCTACTATTTTAAGAAAATTTTGAGAATAGTTTCCCGATATAGTAGGACTTTTAGCCGAATGAATTCTTCCCTAAACGTTGTTTAAAGCCATTCTTCGATCTCCCTAGGAAGGAAGAATGCGGCTTCATTTTCCTCCGCAGCTGGTGGTTGAGGGGGAACATTCACCGGGACTCCTTGCACCACTCTTCGCGGAGGCTCTTGGTGCATGGCATACCATTCGGCTGGAATGACAACTTCGGGTACCACGTTCCACGCCCTTTGGGTTATTATAGGTACCAAAGGCGGGGAGGCGAGAAGGTTCAACCTCTGGTGCAAGAGGTTTACTTCATGGAGACAGCCCTCCAGCCCCACTGTAAGATGGTTTATACGGTCGACCAATGCTTCCTCCACTCCCGTCATTTCATCAATAGCCTCCCTTAGAGCGTAAACATAGTTTACAAGAGAGTCTTCTGCTGTTGAAGATCTCCTCCCTTGTCGGTTACTTCTTGAAGATGATCCGCTTGTTCTGCTTGCCATTTTCTGTGAAGGAAACCGAAGAAAGCTAAATTTTTACAAAACAGAGCCCCGGACACGGCCCCGTGCTCGTTGAGCACGGCCCCGTGTCCATTTGTCTGCAGGATTTTTGGCTAAAGAATCTTGGAGTTTTAAATTATTTTCATGATTTTTATCTGGGTTTTAAGCTCAGATAATTTAAAATAAAGTTATACAACTAACTTTAAACAAGAATCTTTAGCAAATAATCTTACAAACTTCACATAGAGGGTTGGAATCATGGGATTTCCAAGCTTCCATGGAGGAAATGTTGAAAAAAAAATTTAAAGAAGAGGAAATGAATAAAAGTGGAAGGGACAAGATGGTCCTTGGGAACCTTCTTTTAGCACTTACCTAGGATGGTATGAGTGAAGATCCCAGGAATCTCTGTCTTTTGAAGTGGTCAAAAATGAGCAGGATTCAGGCTGCATTTAAAGAAAACGACAGTGCACTGGACACGGCCCCGTGTTGACTGGACACGGCCCCGTGTTCAGAGGAAATCCTGACACATTTTGTCCGTATTCTGACCAAATCAGCAGAGAATCTTTTTGGTGAGCACGGGGGCGTGTTGACCTGGACACGGCCCCGTGTCTGGAGGCTGTTTTATGGAGTTTTGCTACTTCTAAGGATCTCGTCGAAATCGGGTGGTTCCTTACTGGTTGGAACAACCCCAAAGTGCCTAAGATACCTTAATTGTCCTAGACTAAGGCGAGAACGCAAGAGGTTGTCGGTGAGGGTAATTCCTATTTTTATTCTAGGTGGACAAGTCCAACCCTTTTCCGGGCTCTCGTTAAAGAAGGTGTATGCCGAATCGCTCAGGTCTATGTATGCACCGAACGAAGTCGACGGAGAGTCCTTCACGGCACAATCGACACAGGGACGACTATCGTCCAAGTCTTTGCTAGAAACGAAGGTATTTTCGGGAGCAACGAGGTTGTCGAAATGTGGTTCCAACATTTCTTCATGGTTATCGTCTTGGGGTGGATCAATAAAATCCTTCCTAAGCTCTTTTAACCAATTCAGAATTAGCTTTTCTAGGTGAAATAACTCATCAAGGAGCATTTCCCCCAGAATATCTGGCTGGGCGCATTCGAGGGAGAAATAGTGCTTATTTTTACTTTCGCCCCTCTTAAGGTTGTAAGAAGTCGGTGGGTCCATGTAGTGGGGCCTATAATTTAGAAAGTAGCATTTTACTTCTTCATGTTTGCCACCACATAATTGACACCACGTACCATAAGAGTGCCGAAAGTAAAAATAATTACTATCACTCATGTTTATGTCAGAAATTACCAACCGCCGGGATCTAACGGTTCTGTTTTCAGTAAGTGAATCTTGGGCACGGGGGCGTGTTGAGTGAGCACGGCCCCGTGTTCAGCTTACTGTCTGACGTAAAACAGGATTGCCAGTTCCAGTGATTTAGCACGGGGGCGTGTTCAGCGGGCACGGCCCGTGCTGAGCTCTGCAGAAGCTGAAAAACTAAGAAAATCCTAAAAAATATAAAAGAAAAAGGAAAAAATGATTAGGCCGTTGATTCCTAACTTACTTAAAATCCTTGTGTCCCCGGCAGCGGCGCCAAAAACTTGATGCGTGCGAAGTGTTATATATATTAGGTGTATATTTTAAGCCCCTTTAACACTTATTTTAGCCAAGTTTTAAATTTATAAAACACGATATTTTACTAACACTAAACACACATATGGGTAAGTGCACCCATCGTGAGCGTAGTATAGCGTTGGTAAGATACCGAGGTCGTCCAAGGACACAAGAGCTTTTAATACCGGTTTATCCTCAACGTCTAACCAAGATAAAAAGTTTAGAAAAATGTTTTAAGCTAAGAAAAATAAAAACTAACTAAAATGCTGAAAAAAAAATAAAAAAAAATAAAAACAGATAGACAAGATGAATCACTTGGTTCCGACTTGTATCTAGTATAACCTTTGATTATTTCCGCACTTTTGCACATAATTAAGAGATTATCTTAGTTATTGTAGTAGGCCCCTCTTTTGAAGGTGACGTTACCCTCACCCCAGTAGTTTGAGTCAGCAATGATACAATCCTAAAAGGGTGGATTATTGGAAGATAATGAATTAAGTTATTAATGCAATATTGTGGTAGGCCCCGCTTTTGGCGGTGACGTTACCCTCGGCTAAGTAGTCTGAGTCAGCAGGGATACAGTCCTAAATAGCCGGGTTATAGTATTAATAGTAGTTAACTTATGAGGGGATCAAAGAGTTTGGACCCCCGCCATCCAATACCATGAAGCATTGAAGGAGGTCCTACTAAATTTGACCCAGGTCCATTGCAGGACCTCTAAACGCTGAACAATGGCAAGACCTTTACCAAACCGTTCCCTTAACCCCCGACCAGGTAGCCAACATACCTCCATATAGACCGTGGAGATATGAATGGTGAAAATCCTTTATTTTATATAGACAGTAAAATAATGCCAAGACACCACTGACAAACGATAAGGAAAGATCACCTTCAACATAAGTAACTAGTTATTAAAGTCATTAATACAAAACCAAATAAAAAGTGCAAAAGATTAGAAATAAAAAGTATTATACTAGACACTTTGTCTTCACCAAGTGATGTAAGAGACTTAGGCAAACATGGCCTTGATTGTCAAGAACTCTTACGATCAATCTTGGATCCTGAGACGACTCACACACTCTACGATGGACAATGGATGATGGTGGTGGATGATGGTGTTGTGATGGTGGTGGGTGGTGGATGAAGTGTGAGAGAGGTGGTGTGCCTAGGGATGAGTTGAAATGAAACCAAGCACTCCTATTTATAGGCTGAACAGAGGGCTGGGCACGGCCCCGTGTCCGCTGGGCACGGCCCCGTGCCTGTCTGACACTCTCTCTCCTCATTAATTGTAATTCGCAATTACAATTAATGCGCCTGCTGTACTTTCGGCACGCCCCCGTGTTCACTGGGCACGGCCCCGTGGTGGGCAATAGAAGCTTCTATAGGTTTGTCTTTTCTGCTGCTTCTTGGGCACGGCCCCGTGCTAGCTGAGCACGGCCCGTGTTCAGTCTTCTGCCTTCTCTATTTTGCTTGGGAAGATGCCGTTGAGGGGTCGGGCAATCCACTTATGTTCCTTTTCTTGTATTTATGTTGGATTTAGCTGTCTTTTTGCTTCTTTTGTGTTTTTGAGCTCATTTAATCCTGAAAATACAAAAGGAAGACAAAAACACTCTTTTTCCAATATTAGTACTTAAAAAGGGTTAGTTTTATGCCTCATTTGATGTAATTTATATGTTGCATTTTACACACATCAGTGGGTTGAAGCCATGCAAGATGAGATGAATTCCTTGTATGAGAACAATACCTTTGAATTACTAAAGTTGCCTAAAGGCAAGAAAGTTCTGAAGAACAAGTGGGTCTATAAAGTGAAGACTGAAGAACATACCTCGCGGCCTAGGTACAAAGCCAGATTGGTGGTTAAAGGGTTCAGTCAAAGAAAGGGTATTGATTTTGATGAGATTTTCTCCCCAGTCGTGAAGATGAGTTCCATTCGGGTGATTCTTGGTTTGGCAGCTAGTCTTGATCTTGAGGTTGAGCAAATGGATGTCAAGACAGCTTTCCTTCACGGTGAATTGGATAAGGAAATTTATATGGAGCAACCTGAAGGTTTTCAGGTTAAAGGTAAAGAAGACTATGTCTGTAAGCTTCAGAAAAGTCTTTATGGGTTGAAGCAAGCACCAAGACAGTGGTACAAGAAATTTGAGTCTATTATGGGGAAGCAAGGCTACCGAAAGACTATTTCAGATCACTGTGTTTTCTTTCAGAGGTTTGGTGATGATGATTTTATCATTTTATTACTCTATGTTGATGACATGTTCATTGTAGGCAAGAATGCAGAGAGAATTGTTCAGCTGAAGAAAGAATTAAGCAAGTCGTTTTCTATGAAAGACTTGTGCCCAGCAAAACAAATTCTTGGTATTCGGATTACTAGAGATAGAGCTTCAAAGAAGTTGCACATGTCACAAGAGCAATACATTGAGAAGGTGTTTCGCAGGTTCAACATGGATAAAGCCAAATCGGTTAGTTCACCTCTTACTCCCAATTTTAAACTAACCGACAAAGATTGCCCTTCTTCTAAGGAGGAGATTGAAGACATGGATAAAGTTCCATACGCGTCAGCGATTGGAAGCTTGATGTATGCAATGGTGTGTACAAGACCTGATATTGCCCATGCTGTAGGTGTTGTTAGTCGGTTTCTGTCAAATCCAGGTAAGAAGCATTGGGAAGCAGTTAAGTGGATCTTTAGATATCTACGTGGTTCTTCCAAATTGGGTATAACATTTGGAAATGAAGAGCCAATGCTTGTTGGTTATACGGATTCTGATTTGGCGGGAAACAAAGACAACATGAAATCCACTTCTGGATATTTGATGACTTTTGCAGGGGGAGCTGTCTCATGGCAGTCAAGACTGCAAAAGTATGTTGCTTTGTCTACAACTGAGGCTGAGTATGTGGCAGCAACGGAAGCATGCAAAGAACTGTTGTGGTTGAAAAGGTTTATGCAGGAGCTTGGCTTTATGCAACAGCGCTACGTGGTTCTTTGTGATAATCAAAGTGCTATTCACCTTGCAAAGAATTCTATGTTTCACAAGAGAACAAAACATATTGATGTGAAGTATCATTGGATTAGAGATGCGCTTGAAGACAAGTTGTTTGAACTTGATAAAGTTCATACCGATGATAATGGTTCCGATATGTTGACAAAATCTTTGGCAAGGGAAAAGTTGAAGGTTTGTTGCTCAATCGCCGGGATGGCGAACTCTTCCTCATAGGCCAAAAAGGGGGAGAATTGTTAGGTTTTTTTTTAGCCCATGAGTTAGCCCAATAAGATTATTTTGGCCCACTTGTTTTTTTTTTTTTTTTTGTAGATGAATAAAAAGGAAGGAAGCAGGGGTTTTCTTGTAACACCCTCACAAGACTCACAAAACACATCACACAAAAAGAAGAAGATTTTTCGTCATTTCCGTCACTTCAAAACCCAGGTGCAGAGGTCGTTCATTTCCCGGAGATTGAACCGTTGGATCGCTCTAATTTTTGGACACAGTCATTCTGACATTAGGGTGACCTTATCCAACGGTGGGTTTGTCCAAATCAGCTCTGGAAGTCTATCTGCACACCCCTCTGTTCCAGCTGTAGAATTCTTGGTGATTTCCTTCTTTTGTCTTTGTATTTGATTCCATATGCTTGATGTTGTTGATTCCAAGTGTATGATGATTATTGTATGCCTCTAGTAGACCTAGGGAAGACTTTGTATTGCTCTAATTTGGTGATAGTGGATTTGAAGCGGCTCTAGTAGTCCCGTGGTTTTTACTCTCCTTTCTTGAGAGGTTTTCCACGCTAAAATTTGGTGTTCTTGTTATTATTGTTTTCGGGCTGTTTAGATTGTAGTTGGGATACCCTATTTGTTTGCATCCTCACAGGTTCATTCTAGTTTGGGAAAAGTCTTGGTCAAACGAAGTTTTCTTCCGCGTTTGTGTTTACCGTTCGTGACCGGGTTTGGCGTTTTTTCCCATTATTACTAATTTGAGATTACGAACCTGAGCTGCTGGATCTGACGAAGATAAACTGAATCGAGATGATCGAGTTGAGATTTGATGGAAGAAATGATGAATTGTTGTGAGGCGACTTTGTGTTCAAGCTTCAAACACCTTTGCTCGATGGATCTGATGGCTTGAAGCTTGGAAGCTAGGGTTTGAGATTTGCTGAGCTGGAGCTCTTTCTCGGCCTGTAGATTGTTACGATTGATTAATGTGGAGAGAGTGTGTGAAGCTAGGAAGAGTACCTGGAGAAGAGAGGGGCGTTGGTTTCTGGAATCTTCCATTTATTGGAGCCTCTCTTTGAAGGTAGATGAAACCGCCATTGTAGAGTGACGTAAGCACGCAACAGATTTGGAATTTGGAGGGAGAGTAACTGTCTAAGAGGTTAGGTGTGGTGTGGTGGCAGTAATATTAAATATTGGAGGAAAAGAGTAAAAGAATATATACACAAAGAGAAAAAGGGTTATATTATGAAATTAGTGGTGTGGGATTAGGGTGGTAAACGAGTTAAGTCAAACTCGATATGATTACACTCAGCTCACCTACTCTAGGCTAAGGTCGAGGTCAACTCAATTTCTTGACAAGACTTTATAATGTACACTTAAGCTTAGATTGAGAAGGATTTCAATACCAATTTAAAGAAAACCTAAAATGACTCACATATTTATAAAAGTGGTAAACTTTACACAAGAGTAACAAAGTTTCCTAGGTATTTTATTAAAGTCATTATAAGTTTAATATTCTTTTAACGTTACTCATTATGTGATTCAATATTGTATGAATTTTTTTTACAAAGAAAAATAAATAAGTGAGGCAAATGAAACATATAAGCATGTTTTTAACTCTTTAGATTTTTTTTAAAATATGACTTAAATTGAATAATTATGAAACTTCATTGTTATTAAATAAATTTACCTCTTATTTCAACTTAATTCTACGAAAAAATAATCATTATGTAGTAATCAAAATTCACATATGTTTCACTAGTGAGAACGTCCGCGTGTTGCGGCGGGTGTCCGACTGATATCTGATTAAATTATGATGTGTATTACGAATCATAACTCATTCCAAGTTCCTAACATTTTAATTGCATAACCCGCGCGATGTGAGGCGACACATTTTAAAACACAATGGAGTTGTCAATGGGCATGTAGTTCATTTGAATAAAATGAGTATTAAGAATTTTTTTATTCATTGGTTAAAAATAGAGACTCGGATATTGGCATTGCTGAGCATCAAAAAGAAGACCATCATGATTCATAATCGTGACTAATTGTTGGCATAGGTGAATAAGGACCATAAGTGCATAGCCATAACCATACATATCACCATAAAGCCCTGTAGTAAAACTACCGGCATATGTTACCATCAGAGTACCAAAATAAATCTTGAATGAGACATATTGGCTTCATCAGGATCCGTGTATCGTGAGTAGTCATTCCAATCATTAGTAGCCCCATCATGACCTAGTAAAAGGTAACGGAAAATTTAATATAAACAAACTATGTTAAGTATGTAACACTATGAAATATATAACTTCTAAATCTACATATGAATCTGTATCAAGTACCTGCATAGTAGTATGCAGTAGAAGCATAGTTGGGAAAATAAGCTACTGTTGGATCCATAAAATGTAGAATCCAGAGAGTAACAGATCTATCCAAATGTTGATTCTGACCATTCCTAGTGTCGGCGGTATCAACCGAATGCTACATGATAATCACACATAATTAGCGTATCTATGGGTTGATTTGTGTAATGTTTTACCTCACATGGGCCAAACTAAAAAGTTAGCTTAAACAAAAAGATGTCAAATGGGTCAAAGTCTCCTAAAATGTATATTTAATGTGTATTCGAAATCCACTGAAATAGTTATAGTTTATTAAAAAAATAGATAAAAGTGTTTCTGATCAACCACAATCAGTTATAAAACTACTCATTTTTAACCGTCAACCCACCCGTTTTACCATATCTACAAATTTATTAATACCATTAGCAATGACGCCGTCAAATCACACTAAGTTAACTGTTCTATATGATGTTGGAAAAGAATGTGTTTAGCTAGGGACACTGATTAAACATATTCGAAAAGAGTGCGGATCAAATCGATCAAAAGAAGCCCAACAATATTCTATGCGAAGAATATGCAACATGCGTCGCGCAAATCATACATGACCATGATGCGTGTGAAGTGTCGTATAGTTTTTAATGTTTATTTTAAGCCCTTTAACACTTTTTTAGCCAAGTTTTAAATTTATAAAACACGATATTTACTAACACTAAACACACATATGGGCAAGTGCACCCATCGTGAGCGTAGTATAGTGTTGGTAAGATACCGAGGTCGTCCAAGGACACAAGAGCTTTTAATACCGGTTTATCCTCAACGTCTAATCTAATCAAAAATTTAGAAAAAGGTTTTTTAAACTAGAAAACTAACTAAAATGCTGAAGAATAAAATAAAAATAAAAAACAGATAAACAAGATAAATCACTTGGATCCGACCCGTGTTTAGTGTAACCTTTGATTATTTCCGCACTTTTGCACTTTTTAAGAGATTATCTTAGTTATTGTAGTATGCCCCTCTTCTGAAGGTGACGTTACCCTCAACCCAGTAGTTTGAGTCAGCAAGGATACAATCCTAAAGGGTTGTATTATTGAAAGATAATTAATTAAGTTATTAATGCATATTGTGGTAGGCCCCTCTTCTGTAGGTGACGTTACCCTCGGCTAAGTAGTCTGAGTCAGCAGGGATACAGTCCTAAGTAGCCGGGTTAAAGTTTTAATAGTAGTTTACATATGAGGGGGTCAAGGAGTTCGGGCCCCCGTCATCCAATACCAGTGGGTATTGAAGGAGGTCTTACTAAAGTTGACCCAGGTCCTTGCAGGATCTATACACTGAACAAGGCAAGACTCTTACCAAACTGTTCCCTTACCCCTGACCAGGTAGCCAACATACCTCCATATAGACCGTGGAGATATGAATGATGAAAATCTTTTATTTTATATAGACAGTAAAATAATGCCAAGACACCACGGACAAACGATAAGGAAGACTCACCTTCAACATAAGAAACTAGTTATTAAAGTCATTAATACATAACCAAATAAAAAGTGCGAAAAGATTAAAAATAAAAAGTATTACACTAGACACTTGTTTTCACCAAGTGATGTAAGAGACTTAGGCAAACATGGCCTTTGATTGTCAAGAACTCTTACGATCAATCTTGGATCCCGAGACTACTCACACACTCTATGATGGATGATGGATGATGGTGGTGGATGTGGGTTGTGATGGTGGTGGTGGGTGGGTGAAGTGTGAGAGAGGTGGTTTGCCAAGGGATCGTTTGTAAATGAGCCAAGTACTCATATTTATAGCTGTCATGGCCCCCGTCCCGGTGTGACCCGGTCCAGGAGCCGTGGGACAGAAACCCCGTGGTATTTATTTAATTCGGCAGCAAAAGTATTAGCAGGATCTTTTAAACTGTAAATGCCCAATTATTTTATTTCATAATTTGGGAATAACCCCATAATTTACAATAAAAGGAAATTTCACGAGGAAATTCCTTGTTTTACAAAACATATTTATTTATTTTATTGAGCCATTTTCCTAAGCTTGTAGTGCTACAAGGCACTTTTCCTGGATCACAGCAGAGCACCTGAAACGTGTTTAAAAATATTTTATCAGCGGGGAAATACTGGCGAGTCATTCAATTTGCACAAAAGACACATTTTTATAAATTTACAGCATTAAGGGTTTTTATATTTGGCCTTTTATCATATAATTATCTGGTTCAGCTGTCACTCGATTGAATCTATGACTGTGGACATATCACTAGTTAGGCTCGCCCACCTAAAGTGATAACTGGTTAGTAGTAATGTGCACAAAACCCCCACATACTGCCAGTAATTAAAGATTAGCAAAGACTTAATCACTGCAAAGTATAACAGGAAAACATTTAGGGTTTTGTAAAGCAATTTGATAAAAAAGAGAATGACTCACATTGCAAGTTTAGTTGGATAGAACCTTGCCTACTGATTTAGCCTTGTAACCTAATTAAATAACAATGCATACGAAACTAGGTCAGTAACTTAATACAACATTTACAATAAACTCACGAGATCAAAAACCTTCACGACGAATGACAAAGTATAGCCCAAATACGGGCAGCACTTAAACATCCATCGGATTGGTTTCAATCGATCGGACATTGTATCGTAGCAGCGTTTCCCTACTTAAAATGTCGAATTTGAGCACTAAACTTCGTTTTTGAATGAAATGTTCGAACACAGATGAAAGCCCATGCCCTGCTCAATTTGTAGCTGATTTTAAGGTTTTACGCGGCCCGCGTAAACCTTAACTTAAATCTTACGCGGCCCGCGAGGGCCCCTAGTCTACGTGTAGCGCTGGTGTGTCACATGTAGGTCCGCCACGTGTGCGACACGTGGCCTGGAACGCTTATCCGGTCAACTCCACTTTGACGCGGCCCGTGTAAGCCTAAGCTTACGTTTTACACGGCCCGCGTGAAACCAAATTTTCTTGTTTTCTTGGTTTTTCATGAGGATTAGGGTTTCAGGGGTCCGGGTTTTCGCTTACGGTTCGTTTATGGACAATTTTGCAGATCCTTACATCCTCCCCACCTTATTTAAAATCTCGTCCTCGAGATTTACTGAAATAAGTGAGGATATTTTCACTTCATCTCCGATTCCAGCTCCCAGGTGTATTCGGGTCCTCTTTTTGAATCCCACTTGACTTTGACCAGTACCAATCTTTTGTGTTTGAGAAACTTGATCTTTCAGTCTTCTATTTGGAGTGGTTTCTCAACAAATTTTAGCTTTTCGTTTACCTCTATATCTTAAAGAGGTACTATCAGGGATTCATCTGATAAACATTTCTTGAGGTTAGATACATGAAATACGTCATGTACCCCAGCTAACTCTTCCGGTAGTTGTAAGCGATAGGCGACCGGTCCTATTCGCTGGATTACTGGGAATGGTCCTATGTACCTTGGACTTAGCTTTCCTCTTTTACCGAACCGAACTACTCCTTTCCAAGGAGAAACTTTCAGGAGTACCCTGTCTCCAACTTGAAATTCTAGTGGGTTGCGTCGATTGTCTGCATAACTCTTCTGGCGATCTCGAGCCGTTTTCAGTCTTTCCTTGATTTGAGTGATCTTGTCGGTGGTTTCTTGTACGATTTCAGGACCTGATAATTGACTTTCTCCTATTTATGCCCAACAAACTGGAGTTCTACATTTTCGTCCATACAGTGCTTCGAACGGGGCAGCTTCGATGATTGAATGATAACTATTGTTATAGGAGAATTCAATTAAAGGTAAATGGTTGTCCCAGTTTCCTCCAAAATCTATCACACATGCCCTAACCATGTCTTCCAGGGTTTGAATCGTCCTTTCACTTTGTCCGTCTGGTTGAGGATGGTATGCAATACTTAAATTCAATCGTGTCCCCATTGCTTCTTGGAAACTTGTCCAGAAGTGTGAAGTGAAACGACTATCTCTATCCGATACAATAGAGAGTGGAACTCCATGTAAGGATACTACCTCGTCTACGTATAACTTGACTAATCTTTCCATACTAAAAGTTTCCTTCATGGGCAGGAAATGAGCTGATTTGGTTAATCTATCCACAATTACCCAAATTGCGTCGTTACCTTTTCTGGTTTTGGGTAACTTAGTAACAAAATCCATGGTTATTAGTTCCCATTTCCATACAGGCATTTCTAATTGTTGGAGTAACCCTGAAGGTTTCTGGTGTTCTGTTTTAACTTGCGAACATGTTAAACACTTAGATACATATCTAGCTATGTCCTTTTTCATTCCTATCCATCAGAAATTATTTCTTAAATCTTGGTACATCTTATTATTTCCAGGGTGTATGGTATACCTAGATTTATGGGCTTCCTCTAAAATCTTATTTCTTAACTCTCCCTGCTTAGGTACCCAGATTCTTTTCTTGTGGAATATCCAAATTCCATCAGCCCCATGCTCTAATTCCTTTATTCGTCATTTCATTCCTTCAGCATCGTCCTTGATGGCTGTTTCCTGGACATTCTTCAGTTGTTCCATTAGATCTAATTGTAAACTTAATCTAAGAGCACGAACTCGCTTTTGCTTTTCATGATACTTACGACTTAGGGCATCTGCAACTACATTTGCCTTTCCTTCGTGATATTGAATATCACAGTCGTAGTCACTTAGATTTTCCATCCATCTTCTTTGCCTCATGTTTAATTCTTTTTTCCCAAATATGTACCTTAAACTCTTATGATCTGTATAGACTGTAAACTTACTGCCATACAGATAGTGTCTCCAAATCTTAAGGGCAAAAATTATTGCTCCCAATTCTAAGTCATGAGTCGTATAATTTTCCTCGTGCTTCTTCAATTGCCTTGAGGCATACGCAATTACCTTTTTGCGTTGCATTAGCACACATCCTAATCCTAGCTTAGAAGCGTCACAATAAACTTCAAAATCTTCTGTCCCTTCGGGTAAGGCAAGAATTGGGGTGTTTGTTAACCTTTGTTTTAAAATCCTAAAAGCCTCTTCCTGCCTAGGTCCCCATTCAAATTTAACTGATTTACAGGTTAGCCTAGTTAATGGTACATCTATTTTGGAAAAATCCTTAATAAACCGTCTATAGTATCCTGCTAACCCTAGAAAACTTCTAACTTCCATAGCTGATTGCGGGACCTTCCATTTGGTAATCGCTTCTATTTTGGAGGGATCTACGTGAATACCTTCGTGATTCACCATGTGTCCTAAAAATTGCTCCTCTTGTAGCCAAAATTCACACTTCGAGAATTTAGCATAAAGTTTCTCTTTTCTCAACAAAGTTAAGAGTGCATGTAGGTGCTTACAATGCTCTTCCTGATTTTTGGAATAAATAAGTATATCGTCGATAAAGACAATTACAAATTTATCCAAGTACGGTTTACAGATCCTATTCATCATGTCCATAAATGTTGCAGGAGCATTTGTTAGTCCAAAGGGCATGACTGTAAACTCGTAATGACCATACCTAGTTCTGAAGGCAGTTTTAGGTATGTCTTCTTCTTGTACCTTCAATTGATGATATCCGGAGCGTAAATCTATCTTAGAAAAATATCTAGCTCCCTGAAGTTGATCGAAAAGATCATCAATCCTAGGCAATGGGTATCGATTCTTAATTGTAACCTTATTCAATTCCCTATAATCGATACACATTCACATCGAACCATCTTTCTTCTTTACGAACAACACTGGTGCTCCCCAATGGGATGAACTAGGTTGTATGAATCATTTACTGAGTAATTCATCTAATTGCTTTTTCAGTTCTAACATTTCAGTGGGTGCTAACCGGTAGGGTGCTTTGGCTACGGGTGTAGTTCCAGGAATTAGATGAATTCTAAATTCTACCTCCCTATCTGGTGGTAATCCTGGTAGTTCTTCTGGGAATACATCCGAGTATTCTGATACTACAGGAATTTCCTTAAGTTCCTTACCCTTAGTGCTAATGATTACCGAAATCATATACAATATTCCTTGCTTTCGTTCATAACTGGCCACTTTCATTACTGAAATAAATTTCATTGGCTTACGTGGTTTATCTCCTGTAATTACCACTATTTCTCCTGTGGGTGTATGAATTTCTATGGAGTTCTTATCACAGAGGATTCGAGCATGGTTGGCTACTAACCAATCCATTCCTAATACGACATCGAATCCAGTTAAATTCATAGGTAATAGGTTTGCAGAAAATTTATGACCTAAGAGTTCTATCTTTCCTTCTTGCAAGACCTTATCTATGTTAACAGAATTCCCATCTGCCGTTTCTACCGTAAAAAATTGTCTAAGGTTGGTTAAGGGTAGGTTAAGAGCTTGGCAGAAAGAAGTATTTATAAAACTTTGGTTTGCACCAGAGTCGAATAATACTTTCGCATAAACGTTGTGTACCAGAAACGTACCAGCTATTACGTCGGGAATCAGTTCGGCTTCCTGGGTGGTTATTTGGAAGGCTCTTGCGTTCTTTTTATTAGTTCCTTCGGCAGGTTTAGCCTGTTATCTGCTGGCTTGACCAATTTGGGGCATTCTGGTCTGAAATGCCCAGCTTCTCCACAGTTGTAGCAGATTTTTTATTTCTTTTTGCATTCCTCTTCCCGATGGCCCGGAATTTTGTAGAAATTACAATTTTCTCTACATTTTCCAAAATGCTTCTTTTTGCAATTCCCGCAAAATGGCGGGGTGGAAGATGACCCAGTTCCTTTCCTCTTGAAGTTAACATTATTGCCCACACGAAATCCTTGGGTAATCTTTTGAGCCAATTCCTTCTTTCTGTTTTCTTCTCGCGTACGCACCAGTCCGTCAGTCAAGGTGTTGGCTAATTCCACTGCATCGTCGATTGTGCGGGGTCTTGCAGCTTTGACGATATCACGAATCTCGCTAATTAAACCCCAAATATAGCGAGAGATAAGTACCGGTTCTGGCGAGGCCAGAGTGGGCACAATTATGGCATATTCGAAGAATTTCGAAGTATACCCTCGACAATCAACATCCACCATTCGATGGCTCAGGAACTTATTCGCCATTTGTTCTTTTTCATATTCAGGGCAGAATTTCCTTTCCACCAAATGCTTAAACTCTTCCCAGTTCATGGCATAAGCCATGTCACTTCCCTTGGCTTGCAGTACCGGGTTCCACCATTCTAATGCCTCTTCCTTAAAAAGGTGAGAAGCATACATAACCTTATCCTCCTCGGCACATTTACTTATTTTGATTACTGCCTCGGTTTTCTTCAACCAACGTAGCGCGGCAGTTGCCCCTTCATTGCCTGCAAATTCGACAGGTTTACAGGCAAGAAATTCCTTATAGGTGCAACCAGGTGTTGCAACTTTCATTTTCTTAAGTATCGGGGCTTGAATCACGTTGTTATTATTGCCGCCTCCATTAACACTATTACTGAAATTATCGTCGCTTGTGCGTTTACTGGGGTTAGCTTGTAAAGGCTCAGCAGGACCTTTAACATCAGCGACGATTGCTGGGATAGCATTTGCTATTCCCTGGGCAACGATGTTTTCTATATCTTGCCTATTAAGAAATTGATCTTCATGGTTTTGTTCGGATTGGTTAACTTCGTTAACTGGCTCATTAACAGCATGTTCCATCTGGTAATTAATATATATAAGTTGTTAGCACAAAATAAATAACAACCAAACACAATAAAACAATTGCACATAATCACGTCAACACGTATAGCCAAAATTGTCGACTTTGCGACGTTGATATTTTTATATATTAGTATGCATCCATACACACCAGTTATATTACAAAAGTTTTATTTTAAGTTATTTTACATGATTATATTTTTATTAATATTTATTATTATTTTATTATTACGTAACCACACAACCATATACGATCCCATCAGCTGGCACTTCAGAAGCGACGTTCCCTCTCGTCGTATTTCCATGATATCCTCTCCCCCACTTCCCGGATCCTATTTCCTGCATCCACCAGCTCCTCGCCATAGTGGCAGAGTTCAGCCAAGTTCTCGGTGCTCATAGGTGGGTTTGGTGCAGGCTCTGGGTCAAACTGGGGAAAAAAGGTGTTAGGGTTATTCAAGAGATTCTGAAATTGCCAATCACTTGTCCACCATTCCTCTAGTTCTCCGGGTAGAAGTTGGTGGTTGACAATGGGATCTGGGATAGCAGGTGCTAAGTTAACTGGAAGTTGTGATTCGGCGGGGTAATTGAAGAGGTCTTCATTGACAGGTCCGATGAGGTCACAATTTGCCAATTTGCGATCAAGCTCCTCCCAGGGTGGCATTTTCTGGGCTTGCCCTGAACTTTCCCCGATCTCTTTTCCTTTCCCTTTATCATTTGGGTCCTCAGTCTTTTTAACCCTCTGTGCGGCTGGCTTCTTCCTCCGTGCGTGTCTCCAGCCTACGATTATCCTTCTCTTTTTCGACTTGGGTTTCTCCTGAGGTTGGGCTTGGAATTCCATAGGTTTTTCAGTATCGGCCCAATAACCAGAAAAGCCCTTGGAAACTTCCATGTCAGTAGGATAGATAGTGAGATTCTGAAGAGCTTCAGATAACTCATTCATGCTGTTAGCACACATGAAGAAACATACACACAGTTTTAAGTTAAAATTTCATTTATCAACTTAAATTAACAGAATGGCAATCAGAAAAATTAAGTATTTCTAAATACTTAGTTGGCTTAAATTAGTGGCTCTGATACCTCCTTTTTCTGTCACGGACCCCGTCCCGGTGTAACTCGGCCCAGGAGCCGCGGGACAGAAACCCCGTGGTATTTATTTAATTCGGCAGCAGAAGTATTAGCAGGATCTTTTAAACTGTAAATGCCCAATTATTTTATTTCATAATTTGGGAATAACCCCATAATTTACAATAAAAGGAAATTTCACGAGGAAATTCCCAGTTTTACAAAACATATTTATTTATTTTATTGAGCCACTTTCCTAAGCTTGTAGTGCTACAAGGCACTTTTCCTGGATCACAGCAGAGCACCTGAAACGTGTTTAAAAAGATTTTATCAGCGGGGAAATACTGGCGAGTCATTCAATTTGCACAAAAGACACATTGTTATAAATTTACTGCATTAAGGGTTTTTATATTTGCCCTTTTATCATATAATTATCTGGTTCAGCTGACACTCGACCGAATCTATGACTGTGGACATATCACTAGTTAGGCTCGCCCACCTAAAGTGATAAATCGTTAGTAGTAATGTGCACAAAACCCCCCACATACTACCAGTAATTAAAGATTAGCAAAGACTTAATCACTGCAAAGTATAACTGGAAAACATTTAGGGTTTTGTAAAGCAATTTGATAAAAAGAGAATGACTCACATTGCAAGTTTAGTTGGACAGAACCTTGCCTATTGATTTAGCCTTGTAACCTAATTAAATAACAATGCATACGAAACTAGGTCAGTAACTTAATACAACATTTACGATAAACTCACGAGATCAAAAACCTTCACGACGAATGACAAAGTATAGCCCAAATACGGGCAGCACTTAAACATCCATCGGATTGGTTTCAATCGATCAGACATTGTATCGTAGCAGTGATCGAGTTAATACCCTGTAATCGTAGCAGCGTTTCCCTTCTTAAAATGTCGAATTTGAGCAGTAAACTTCATTTTTGAATGAAATGTTCGAACACAGATGAAAGCCCATGCCCTGCTCAATTTATAGCTGATTTTATGGTTTTACGCGGCCCGCGTAAACCTTAACTTAAATCTTACGAGACCCGCGAGGGCCCCTAGTCTACGTGTAGGGCTGGCGTGTCACATGTAGGTCCGCCACGTGTGCGACACGTGGCCTGGAACGCTTATCCGGTCAACTCCACTTTGACGCGGCCCCGCGTAAGCCTAAGCTTACGTTTTACGCAGCCCGCGTGAAACCAAATTTTCTTGTTTTCTTGGTTTTTCATGAGGATTAGGGTTTCAGGGGTCCGGGTTTTCGCTTACAGGTCGTTTATGGACAATTTTGCAGGTCCTTACAATAGCCTGCACAGAAGCTTGGACACGGCCCCGTGTCCATTGGGCACGACCCCGTGTCCACCCATCTTCTCTTTCTTCATTAATTGCAGTTTGTCTGCATTAGTTGGCCACGCCCCCGTGTCCGCTGGGCACGACCCCGTGTGCAGAAGCATATCTGTACTATCAAGATTTCCTCAGATTCTGCAAATCTTAGAGTTGACCACGGCCCCGTGTCCGCTGAGCACGCCCCCGTGGTGGGTGATAGAAGCTTCTACAACTTTGTATTTTTTGAAGACACTTGGGCACGCCCCCATGCTCATTGAGCACGGGGCGTGTTCAGCCTTCTGTTCTCTTGTTTTGCTTGGGAAGATGCTGTCGAGGGGTCGGGCATGCCACGTTTATTCATTTTCTTGTGTTTATGTTAGATTTAGCTGCCTTTTTGCTTCTTTTGTTCATTTGAGCTCATTTAATCCTGAAAATACAAAAGGAAGACAAAAACACACTTTTTCCAATATTAGTACTAAAAAAGGGTTAGTTTAATGCCACATTTAATGTAATTTATATGTTGCATTTTACGCACATCAGCCCACGTCAAAGATCAAGTCAAACACAAAAGATTAAAACTCACAAACCTTAAGATCTATGTTAAATTGAACGAGGGCATTATGCACTGTGTACCATTTTACCCTTAACTAAGTTTTGAGTCACTAAGCTTTCTTAGTAAAGTTTAATAAATCAACATAACTAACTTTACGATACGTGTGTTAACCACATTATCGAGTAATAGGAGTAGGATCAAATACAAACCACATTTCGTATACAAACTGTAAGAACCATTTAAAAAGTGTCATTTGACATCCAACCAATTATAGAGAAATGGTAAAATGATAACCTAAATAATATCAATTATCTTGAATTCCTTCTAAATTACGTTAACAAGCAATTAATTCATTATTTGGATCTTCCTTTTGTTTTCAATGTGTTGATAAAGAAAAGTGCTGATATCATTTTACATATGTGCTAAAATCAATTATCTTGATTAATTTTCATGTGCTAATATAATTCAAATGTGCTACTTTTATGTATGTATTGTTTTAGTATGTGTGCTAATTTAACTTTTTTTTAAGTGCTAGAGTCTATTCTTACGGTTTGTAGGATAAATATGGTTTGTACCGGAACCAACCCCTCGAGTAATATACTAGTATAATGTTGATAGTATATAATATAAAAAATGCCTAAATATTCATAACTTTAGAGTTTTAAATTCTTTTTAACTTTTCCTTTTTACATTCACACACCCATTTTATTACTTTTTACAATACATGTTGATCATTACTACATAGGTTGCAAATTGAAGATATCCAAATTCCAAAACACCCCTCAAAAGTCCATATTTTAACCCTCAAAAACCAAAGAAACGAATGTATGGTTCAAGTCTCAAGTGTGTGTCCAATTCATAACTCATTTCCCCTTGTCGACCTTCTTCCTTCTCATCCATCTCTCTCTCTCTCTCTCTCTCTCTCTCTCTCTCTCTCTCTTCTACTCTTTAACACAATGAGTTTCTGATTCCACTTTCATATGTCGCAACCTTCCAACCACAACCACCGCAAACGCTCATCTACAACCTGCACATCTCCACCACCACAACCACCCACTACCACCACCGGCGGCGGCGGCGGACCCCACTTCTCCTTGATGAAGAAGGCGAAATCTCAAGCCGTATCTTGCTCTCTAGACAACAAAAACGGGTTCCAATCACATCAATTTGATAGTAATTCGGGTGTGCAAGACCCCTCTTCGATGATCGTAGATCCGACTGAAAACGACGCCGTACGCGCCTCTTCTGCTGGTGGGTTTACGGCTAATTTGGCTCGGAAAAAGGCTACTCCCCCGCAACCGGCTAAGAAGCTTGTGATTAAGCTGGTTAAAGGTCCAAGATTTAATCTTTTACCTAACCCATTTTGTTACTTTAATTTTTGTTATGTTTGTTTTTGAAATTGGTTTGTGGGGTTTTGTTATTTGATGGGGATTTTTACTTTTGTTTGAATTGTGTGTTTTTGTTTTGAATTGGGGATGTAGGGTTTTGGTTGTATGGATTGGATGTTGATGATTTTGGGGATTTATGCTTAATTTGGGTAGCTGATTTTAGGAGTTTGTTAAGTTGACAGTTTGTTGTTGGGTTTCGGGTGTTTTTATTGTTTAGATTAGGTGTTATGAATTAAGATACTGCTGTGTATCTTTGTAATTTTTTTATTTGTGTTTATAGCCTGTTATAAATACACTAGGTGTTGCGAACAGAAAGAGATTTTCAAGGTGCTTACTTGAACAATATTCGTTATCAAGATTGTCGATGAGGAATATCTAATCGTGTAGATGGAAAGAGCCTTGTAGGTTTACATTCAGATTTTGTTGTAATGTTGAATAAAAGGCATGTGAAATTCACTTGCTTGTTTATTCGAGCATGCGGTTTAAGTTTATGTAGCTATTTCCAAAATTATGTTCTTTTGGGTGTTGATTGGGACCTTGGGTAGCTCTGATGAACAACATGCCAACTGCTCACGCTTTTATTCATGATTCATATATATAAGAAAGTGCATACAGCGAATGGTTCTGATCATTGTGTCTTATGATGGTTGGCGCTCTAAAACTAAGAAAATGCACCCCTGTACTGGGTCATCATTATGCTGTAATTTGTGAATGAATTTTTAAGTTCAGGAAATGATATTCGTGGATTATCTTTACAAATGTCCTTTTGTGTGATTGTGTCTTTTTTTCTTTGTTTATTATGACTGTATAATGTTCTATTTATTTGGGGCGAGTAAGTTCAATGAATGTCTCTCTTCTCTTCCTTGATTTTGCTCCAGTTAATCTGTTTCTTGCCTTTTTGTTTTTTCAAAAAAGAATTCAAACTCTTTGATTTAAGCGAAAGTTTTATTTGACACAGGTCAAGAGCATGAAAATCACTTCCTTTTTTCTCCTTTGTGTGTTAGTAACGAAGATAAAGAACGTACAGAATGTTCAATAAATGATGTAAAGCTCATATTTTTTCTACACTCATTGACATGTTCATGAGTTTACACTGAAATACAAGATGACTATCGGCTTCTTTATATATGCTCTGTTAATGAGACTTTAGTTTGGATCATAGGGTAGTAGGGTCTTAATATATTGTTCTTAAACTTGTTTCTTGATGACTATGTAGGTGAAATTGGCGATGCCTTGTTTTAGTTATAGAAAAACATGGCATAGCTTTTACATGATGAAACAACACTATGGTTTTTAATGCAGTTACGAATATTTTGCATGGTTAAAAGTTTTCAGTATCTATTTTGTATTGCTTTAATAATTTTGTATGGTAGAATAGTAGATGACACTTTGTTAAATTGTTTCTTTTTTTTAATCGTATTTTTGTTTCTTACAGCTAAACCAACCTTGCCAACAAACTTTGAGGAGAATACATGGTCGGTCTTGAAGTCGGCAATTAGCGCCATATTTTTGAAGCAGCCAGATCCGTGTGATTTGGAGAAACTTTATCAAGTGAGTCAAACTCCATGCTGTTTTATTAGCATGAATTACCATTTCGCCATCCATTGACTAAATGTTTTTTTTTATTATTATAGGCGGTCAATGATCTTTGCCTTCACAAGATGGGGGGAAGTCTATACCAACGGATTGAAAAGGAATGCGAATCCCACATATCTTCTGCTTTACAATCATTAGTCGGTCAAAGCGAAGATCTTGTGGTTTTCTTATCACTTGTGCACAAAACCTGGCAAGATTTCTGTGACCAAATGTTAATGATTCGTGGTATCGCATTGTATCTTGACCGTACATATGTCAAACAAACTCCATCTGTACGGTCGTTGTGGGACATGGGTCTTCAGCTTTTCCGAAAGCATTTATCACTAGCTTCAGAAGTTGAACACAAAACAGTCTTTGGCCTTCTGAAAATGATAGAAAGCGAGAGGTATACTATTACCACCGTATCATTTAACAGAATATTCTTAATATGAATAATTATGTGTATGTTATGACTTATGATTAACATGCTCTTGTTTTAATATTTATCAGATTAGGCGAAGCAGTTGATAGAACACTTCTTAACCATCTGTTAAAGATGTTTACCGCTTTGGGCATTTATTCCGAGAGTTTCGAGAAACCATTCCTTGAATGTACATCGGAGTTCTATGCTACTGAAGGAGTTAAATACATGCAACAATCAGATGTTCCAGATTATTTGAAACATGTGGAGGTGTGCATCTTTTTTCATATTCTTTTTTCAAAAAAGTTATTGCATGTTGCATGTTTTACGTTTTACGTTTTTTGGTATTTGACGGTGTTTATGATTGCAGGTAAGGTTGCATGAAGAACACGACAGATGTCTACTGTATCTTGATGCTAGCACAAGAAAACCGTTGGTGGCAACCGCTGAAAGACAACTTCTTGAGCTTCATATATCTGCAATACTCGATAAGGCATGAATGCTTTCAATTTATTTTGTTTTTTATATTTTTTAGAGTAAAATGCCATTTTTGTCTCTAAGGTTTGGTCAGTTTTGCGACTTTTGTCCAAAGGCTTGTTTTTCCGCATCTGGATCCAAAAGGTTTGAAATCTTGCCATTTTCATCCGGCTCGTTAACTCCATTCATTTTTTTCGTTAAGTCAGGGGTATTTGTGTTAGTTTTGTTAACTTAAAGGGTGATTTGGTCTTTTTCACTTTATGTAAAAAGACCAAATTGCCCTTTAAGTTGACAAAAAAGACAGAAATACCCCTGACTTAATGGAGAAAAATGTATGAAGTTAACGAGCCAGATGAAAATGACAAGATTTCAAACCTTTTGGATCCAGATGCGGAAAGACAAACCTTTGAACGAAAGTCGCAAAACTGGCCAAACCTCATGGACGAAAATGGCATTTTACTCTATTTTTTGAATTTCATAGTTCTCTGTATGTAAGATTTAGTCAACCATTGACTTTTGTTACAACTTGGTCTAGGGTTTTACGATGTTGATGGATGGCAACCGAACGCAAGATCTGAGAAGGATGTATACGCTTTTCTTCAGGGTTAACGCCCTTGAATCTTTACGACACGCCCTAAGTTCATACATCCGAAAAACAGGACAGGGTATTGTAACAGATGAAGAAAAGGACAAAGATATGGTGTCTTCCCTCTTAGAGTTTAAGGTTTCTCTTGATAAAATATGGGAAGAAAGTTTCTCGAAGAATGATGTGTTTTGCAACACTATTAAAGAAGCATTCGAGTATCTAATCAATCTACGTCAGGTACCGTTTTTGTTATGATTTAGGAACTAAAATTTACAATTAAATGTGTTGTGTAACTAACAGAGTATTACTATGTTATCTCCAGAACCGCCCTGCTGAACTGATTGCAAAGTTTTTGGACGAGAAACTACGTGCTGGAAATAAGGGTACATCTGAGGAAGAATTGGAGGGCACTCTTGATAAAGTTTTGGTTTTGTTCAGATTCATACAGGTACTTGTAAAATTGCAGTATTTTTTAAAGATACCCACTCCTTTTATATTCACTTAAAAATTTAATCTATTTTTTATGTATAATTTTGTGATATAGGGTAAAGATGTGTTTGAAGCATTCTACAAAAAGGATCTTGCAAAAAGGCTTCTTTTGGGGAAGAGTGCATCTATTGATGCTGAAAAGTCGATGATCTCTAAGGTTTGAAGTCTTTACGTTTTTTTTCTTCGGTGTTAAGTAAGTATACTTTCTGGTTATTAACTATTTGATCATTGTTTTCAGTTGAAAACCGAATGTGGTAGCCAGTTTACCAACAAGCTTGAAGGAATGTTTAAGGTATGTATGATACTATTTATCCACAAGTTTACCTTATTTTATTTATATAAAGGGGCATTTGAGCGTCTTATAAATATGGCTGATTTTTTTCATCTTTATTTCTTTAGGATATTGAGTTATCGAAGGAGATTAATGAATCTTTCAAGCAATCATCGCAAGCTAGGACGAAACTACCCTCCGGAATCGAGATGAGTGTTCATGTTTTAACAACTGGGTATGTTTTATAATCCTGAGCTCTTTTGTGAAAATAACAAAAAAAAAACTGATTTTTGTTGACGACTAAATTAACGTGGTAATTTGACACAGTTACTGGCCAACATATCCACCAATGGATGTCCGCCTTCCCCATGAACTGAATGTTTATCAGGTATGACGTAAATAAAACATAATTCTATTATGTTTTGCAGTTTCTTTTAAATTACGATAAGCTGGAACTTGTATAATCTTGCAGGATATATTTAAAGAGTTCTACTTGAGCAAATATAGCGGTAGGCGATTAATGTGGCAGAATTCATTAGGTCACTGCGTCTTGAAAGCAGAATTTGCAAAGGGAAAGAAAGAACTGGCTGTTTCCTTATTTCAGGTTGGTTTCCTCCACTGATCTTTACATTGTCGGTTAGGGTTGAAGGTGGCAAAAGGGTGGGTCAGGCAGGTTGGGTATCGGGTCAACCCGAAATGCTTTTTTTATTCACAGTTTTTGATTAGTAAATCAACTACCTAATAAATGAATACAGAATCGGACACGTGTCATCACTAAATTTCATCTTAATCCTATTTTTGAAATTATTAATATCTTTTCTTTACACTTGTGAACAATAAATTCACCATTGGTTATGAAAATATTTTATTCGTCATATATGAACTGTTAACTTAGATTATAACTTTATAATAACTAATCATTAATTAAATCCGCATAACAATTATCAATAAGAATGACGAATCAATCTAATTTATGACGCACCAATAAAATTATTTTCATTTACTTTAAATAAAAGTTATAATTAAGAGATACATAATAATAAAAACAACATTATTTATATACATTATTATATGTAAAATGTAATACACGTATTTTAATGTTGATTATTAACATATGTCGTTTTTTTGTGACAAGTTCAAGTTGTTTGAACTGTCATATAGTAATAAAAAGACGTCAGTTATTTGAAGTTTTTTTACATATTATATAGTTATATCATTTCTATTATACAACCCTGTGTAATACTTGGGTCTATAACCTAGTGTTAATCCATCCTTTCAGACCGTTGTTCTGATGCTGTTCAATGATGCACAAAAGCTAAGTTTTGAAGATATTAAAGATGCTACTAGCATTGAGGACAAGGAACTAAGGAGAACTCTGCAGTCACTTGCATGTGGAAAAGTCCGCGTTCTTCAAAAGGTGTTTTTTTATTTAAGAAAGTTGATTCGTTTTCTATTTTTGCTACCCTAAAACCATTAACTGATCTTGATGTTTTACTCAGATACCAAAAGGTAGGGAGGTGGATGATAATGATTTGTTCATGTTCAATGATGGATTTACCGCTCCCCTTTATCGTATAAAGGTAAGTTTTATTCTAATATGTGTCGTTTAAATAATTAAATTTGTGAGGTTACGTCTTATACATCTCGTAATGCGTTGAATGATGAATATAATTGTGTGTATACAGGTTAATGCTATCCAGTTGAAGGAAACTGTGGAAGAAAACGCAAGCACTACTGAAAGAGTATTCCAAGATCGTCAATATCAGGTCAATATCTTCTTATGCAATCATAATAGCCTTTCAAACCGTTTCGCTTTTCTGTAATTAAAGTCTTGATTCATTTTTTTGGAATGTATTGCAGGTGGATGCTGCTATTGTTCGGATAATGAAGACTAGGAAAATGCTGTCTCACACACTTCTGATAACCGAACTCTTTCAGCAGGTAACCATCGTTTCTCTCAACGTACAACTGGCAAAATGGGCAAAACTTGACGCTTTTTGTTTGTTTGTTGGAACAGCTAAAGTTTCCTATAAAACCGGTTGATTTGAAGAAGAGGATAGAAAGTCTAATCGACAGGGAATACTTGGAGAGAGACAAGAGCAACCCGCAGATATACAACTATTTAGCATGAACATCAATCATGTTGGATTCCGAGTCGTTTACAATTATCTTGTCAGTTTATGTAAAGAAAGTGATGTCATAGCTTTTGTTTTCACTGTAAAAAAGCCTAAAGTGTTACTTTGCTTTCTTGCTTCCTGTTGTAGTATTCTTAAAACACCGTTACTCTTTTACACTACACTTGAGAGCATGTTTTTCTTTTCCAAGCTTATGAAAAGGTATGGTCTGATCTGGTTTTTTCTCAGCTGCCTTTTGATTAGGGTAATGGGCAAAGCCCATGGGACTGGTGATTGGATTTGCTTGGTTAATGTTTATTACATGAGTAAACAAACCTTATAGTCTTATACTAACATTTCATCTAAATATCCAATAACATTGCTTTATTGATTCCACTATTTGTTAAAAATCAAAATAAAGTATGTTTTATGAATTGGTAATTTATGCTATCCTAATTATATTATATTATTATATACTATATTAAAGAACATCATGCACCTCAATGTAATTATGAAGGGTAGAATTGTCATAGAGAAATGCTAGAAACTCTTCCTTTTATAAGTTTTTTAAAGAACATCATGCACCTCAATGTAATTATAGAGGAATGAATTGTCAGAGAGAAATGCTAGAAACACTTCCTTTTATATATAATTTTTTAGCTTGATAGCCACATGTTCTTTTGTTTTTTTACCTTTTTAAACTTAATTAAATGGAATAATTTTTATTGGATTTAGCCCAAATTTGAATGTGATCACTCATCATCAAGCGCATTTTCAAATTAAAATTCATAGTATGTGATGCAACGCGTAAAGTTTAAAATAATAAAAAAGAACATCACCGTAGCTACTACGATGGGTAAATTTTCAACTTTTTGGGCCGCCCTTTGCTACTATAAATAAATATTAAAGCACAACTTTCTAGTCAGCGAACCCAGGCCACAACCGTGAGTGGCGATGGTGGTGGCTGTTGCAGGTTGGCAATGTTCGGCGTGTCTGGTCGCATCACCATTTTTTCTTCTTTCGTCACATTTTTTTTGTTTTTTTTTTTGTTGTTGTTTTACACATTTATATTTTGCACCTTCAATTGGGCTTTATCCTTTGGTTCGCACACGGATTCTCCGCCGCAACGCGCGATGGGGAAATCCTAGTATTAATTTATGTAAAAAAAACAAATACATTTTTATGAATGAATTGCTTTGGGTTATATTTTATAACAAAATGAGCTAAAATGAAAGTTTAGTTAAGAAAAACATATTAAATTGGTTGAATAAATAAAACACGTAAAAAGTCTATGTATATAACCTTTTAAATTGGTTAGTATGAAATACTTGTAGTTGCCAATTGCAACCTACTGTTTTTCCTCAAAGTTTTTAACCCTTAGCCAACCTGTCTATCTTGTCATCAGTTGTTTTGCAAACAGGTTTTTAGATATTTAAATGATAATTAAAACGCTTCTCATGTAATTTAGTCCCTAGTATTCAGTTTCGGGTCGAATCATGTGATCTAAAACTGAACCAAGATCGAATTGGCGGCTGCTAGTAACATAGTTTGGTTCTCAACTTTAGTTCAAAGATTTGAAAACATAACATGATCACGATGGTAATAACATAAGTAAACAGACATACCGTCTTCGCTACTACCTGTTTATCAATTTGTAGCGAATGAATAGTTAATGAGAAAGACAAAAGAGAGAAACTGCATAGATATAGAATTTGAGAAGCTGGTTAATCTTCTTGAAGTGTATGATGCAGTTCACCATGAGAGAACCATGACTTCATGTAGCAATGGGCTTGCAAACTTTGGTACAGGTTCAGATTCAATTCAAAAAGAACCTTCAGTTGATACTTCTAGCGATTTATGCTTGGTGTTTAGCCGGTAGTAGCGCTTCTCGCCAACACCACTATCCAATTTTAGTTTCATATTCAACTCCAAAGACCATCCTGTTTCCATCTTCAATCCCACACAACTAGTTTCATTTACGACTTTACATGCATAAAAGATTATATATTTGATGAAAAAAAGTGGGGTAGAGATCAAGCAAACATACTGCCAGAAAATGGATTAATGTACTAGGTTTCCAGCTTCTCAATTATCATAAAAAAACAACCCTGAATATCATTATTTTAATCAAAACAAAAATACACGAAAAACAACAAAAGAGGTTTCAACCAGACAGAACATACAGAGTCCTAAACCATAATATAATAATAAGAACAAAACAAACAGAGATAAACGTAACAATTTAAAACACACACAATCAGACGAGTTTAGGGACTGTGGAAGTGGAGAGAACCGGAACGTTGGGATCAGAAGGAGTAGGGTTAGGATTGAGAGGTAGGCGAGGGTCATCGTCGTCGGGATCGTAATCAGGATTGAGATTACGATCAATGGCTTCACGGCCTCGCTCCAGGCAGGGCTTGCACGCGATTTCGATGGTGATCCACCCTAACGCCAGACCTGCCATTGCTATCAGTGATGCTGTCAACGCCCCCATTGATGATGATGATGATGATGATGATGATAGTGAAACAACAACGATGATTGATTGATTTCTGTCCTGATTTTTACATACCAAAAGAACTGGGGATCGAATGGATTTTTGTCGGTCGAATTAAAATAAAGTTGTTTTAATGGAAAAGTGAAAGATTTATTGTTATGCTTGTAGTTTGGAGTTTGGAATGACCAATAAGGGGTATTTTGGGATAAAGTAAGTATTTTGGGTAGGGCTGGCAATTTTACACGAATACACGATACGAATCTACACGAAATTAACAGGTATCGTGTATGGCCTTAACAGGTATCATGTACCAAACATGTAGACACGAGATTACCTGTTAATTTTCGTGTATAAACTAAGGCTGACAAATCGTGTCTTAACAGGTTTAACAGGTTTCTGACGGCGCGCACAACATAAGTTTCAAACATGATTACGACTCGTTTAACTACTTTCTACCTCATGTTTATAAAACAGTTTTATGTACAAAGATGAATAAATGATAGATCCTAACATTGTAATTTTAATTATTTTAAAAATTAAAAAAGTAAAAGGGTGTATTTTTCAGTCAAACAGGTCTAATCGTGTCTTAACAGGTACCCAATTGCCAGTATCAGTATAAACAGGTTAAATACCTGTTTACCTGTTAATACCCGTTAGTACACGATAAAAAATTAAATCAAATAAAACTCATCAGCAATGTGCGTGTGAGTTCCTTAATTTCTTTCTATTTTCATTCCTCATTGAATTCACAAAAAAATAAATAAATAAATAAATAAAACCCTAAACTCGCTCTGTAACTCTCAGATAACATGTCGTGCTCGTGTTTTTGTTTGTGTTAACAGGTATTAACAGGTAATTTTCGTGTGTAACAGTCGAACAGTCGTGTTAACAGGTATTTTCGTGTATATCGTGTCGTGTTCGTGTTTAAAAAAAAAGGACACGATAAGTTATCGTGTCGTGTTCGTGTATGGGATTTCGTGTATCGTGTCTTATCGTGTACGGGTATACACGATATGTTAGCCCTAGTGTTTGGTATTATGGGAACTGATATTGATAACATTATGTTTTCGATTGATGTAAACCATTATTATAATTTACTCAGGGTCAAATATAATATATTTGGGTTATTGGATTTTAATAATCCTATGTTTCACCTTTGGCCTATAATAATCCAACTTTAAAAATTCCCTCTAATGATCCCAACTTGTAAAAATTTGGCCCTCATCGGTCATTTTCTAACATATAAGAATTTGATATCCTGAATAGATTCAAGTGCACATACAGCCTCCTTAACAGATTCAAGTGCACTGCAGTTAGAAAAAGGTTTGATAGGGGCCAAATTCTTACAAGTTAAGATTATTGTAGTGAATTTTTAAAGTTGGGATTATTATCGGCCAACATGTGAAACTTAGGATTATTAAAATACAATAACCCAATATATTTTTACATTTAATTCCTTTTATAATCCTTTTATAACTTTTGATATACAATGTTTTATAAAATTTCGAATATACCATCACATGGTGCATATTTGTATCTACGTTTTAATATTAAATTTATTTAAAAGCGACCCGTGTTTGCACAACTTTTATGTGGTTAGGTATGATACTACCATTAACCACATTTTATGTTTAATGCATATACATAATTCTCGCTGCACCACGCGGGAAAAATCACTCTTGCAACGTGCGGGTAAGCCTGCTAGTTAATATATTAACAATTCTACATGCTACAATCATATTACTTGGTCCATTCAATGCATACATATTTTAAGTTGAAAAACTTGTGAACCGTATAACCATTTATACATAGTGCACAAAAGATAATCACATGTAATTTTAAGAAAAAGAGAGATGGTTAAAAATGTTTTTATTTGTCACATTTAAAGTGCTAGTACAAGTTTTTGTGCGGTTCTATGAGCCAATGCGTTTATATAACCACCAACCCTACTCAAGGATCTACGTTAAAATAACGGTTTCCAAGAACCCATTTTATTTGTAAGTTATAGCGGAAACCTATATTAAAAAATATGGTATGAACCCATAAATAAATTATGGGTGAACTGAACCCATAACAAAAGATGTCCAGTGTACCAAAGATATAATGTGCTCTCCCCAACATTCGGTTCCCAAGTTTGATTCCCCCTTCCTTCGTTTTTTTAGTTTTTGCTCTTTTCAATGTAATAATTGTAAAACCCATATTAGGATTAAGCTGTTTTGAGAATAACTAACTAAAATTGTTTTTTCTCTAACCATAGTGTGCTTTTGATAAATATAAGATTGAAGTTAACTTATTTCAATACCACAATAATAGTTGTTCAATGATTAAGTAATCATGAGTACAATGGTGGTTTGAAAGCAACATGTGAATTTGTTATTATCTGCATGTCTTTGATCGTAATCTGTATATGATCAGTTAGATTAGGTAATTATAGATTTAGAAACACAAGTTCGGGTACATCACTTCTTTCTTAAACTACAGGTTAGAACATTGTGAAAGAGGCTTGTTAGGATAACTTTTGACATAATACAAGAACTTGCTCAGAATGAGAACAATGAGGTTAGTAAAGATTGTTGAAATATTTCTTTCTTATTTTCTTTATTCATTAAGGTGTGTATATATAACTCGAGTTCAATAAAGTAGCTATAGGATTACAGGAAGTTCTGGGAGAATGTTGGTAAGATTGTAAAGCTGTGATGCATCGAGGACACTAGAAATCATGAGCGAATAACTCAAGTGTTGTGGTTAGTTTCGTCTAAAAGTGAAGATATTTTAGACTTTTATTAAAAGATGTTGGCAGCTATTACTTATACTAATACTTATATAGTTTAATCATTTTGAAGTGCTCTACAATAGCTAAAACAACGTCCCACAAAGGACTATAAGATATTATTCTTTTTAGAAAAAAGGCCTTGATTTTTTTACTTTGTGTTGGTTGAATTGATGAGACCACAGGGAATCAAAATAAAATTGCTTGGATTGAATTGAGAGTCGTATGAGAACAATCAGAACGAACTATATGATCGGTATACTCAAAAGTTCGAACGGATTAAACTCAATTCTTTCAAGAACAGGATTGTTTCTTTGAGATGTGAAAAATACCGTACCAAAAAAATGAATAATTCTTAATGGTGTGTAAAATATTTGTTTTTGAAAAGAACTGTTATGAACCCAATATTTTCGGATCAGTTATCTCCATCCAAAATAACCAACATCTAATTTATTTATTATCTATTAAAATAAGATGCATCATATGGTTATAAATAATAGGAAGAGTTAATTACTGTTTTCGTCCCTAAGGTTTGTCAAAAATAACGGTTTCAGTCCATTAGTTTAAAAATTACGATTTCAGTCCATTAGTTTCATTTTCGTAACCATTTCAGTCCACTAACTTAACTCCATCCATTTATTTTGTTAACTTCGGGTGAAATTACCAAATTACCCTTGCTAACTTAACAAATTGTAATAAAAAAATTCTAAAAAATCTAAAAATAAAAAAAATTCCAAAAAATTCAAAAAAATCAAAAAAATTCCAAAAAATCTAAAAATAATAAAAAAAATTTAAATCATAAAAATTCTAAAAAATTCTAAAAAATCCAAAATGTTTCATTAAATGTTTCGAACCCGAACCGTTTCGAGCTTAACCGTTTCGACGCGAACCGTTTCGACCCGCACCGTTTCGAGCCGAACCCCGTTTCGACGCGAACCGTTTCGACCCGTACCGTTTCGACGCGAACCGTTTCGACCCGTACCGTTTCGAGCCGAACCGTTTCGACGCGAACCGTTTCGACCCGTACCGTTTCGACGCGAACCGTTTCGACGCGAACCGTTTCGACCCGTACCGTTTCGAGCCGAACCGTTTCGACGCGAACCGTTTCGACCCGTACCGTTTCGACGCGAACCGTTTCGACGCGAACCGTTTCGACGCGAACCGTTTCGACGCGAACCGTTTCGACGCGAACCGTTTCGACCCGTACCGTTTCGACGCGAACCGTTTCGAGCCGTACCGTTTCGAACCGTGTCGAAACGGTTCAGCTCGAAACGGTTCGGGTTCGAAACATTTAATGAAACGGTACGGGTCGAAACGGTACGGGTCGAAACGGTTCGCGTCGAAACGGTTCGCGTCGAAACGGTACTGGTCGAAACGGTTCGCGTCGAAACGGTACGGCTCGAAACGGTACGGGTCGAAACGGTTCGCGTCGAAACGGTTCGGCTCGAAACGGTACGCGTCGAAACGGTTCGCGTCGAAACGGTTCGCGTCGAAACGGTACGGGTCGAAACGGTTCGCGTCGAAACGGTACGGGTCGAAACGGTTCGCGTCGAAACGGTTCGGCTCGAAACGGTACTGGTCGAAACGTTTCGCGTCGAAACGGTACGGGTCGAAACGGTTCGCGTCGAAACGGTTCGGCTCGAAACGGTACGGGTCGAAACGGTTCGCGTCGAAACGGTACGGGCCGAAACGGTTCGCGTCGAAACGGTTCGGCTCGAAACGGTACGGGTCGAAACGGTTCGCGTCGAAACGGTACGGGTCGGAACGGTTCGCGTCGAAACGGTTCGGCTCGAAACGGTACGGGTCGGAACGGTTCGCGTCGAAACGGTTAAGCTCGAAACGGTTCGGGTTCGAAACATTTAATGAAACATTTTGGATTTTTTAGAATTTTTTTGGATTTTTTAGAATTTATATGATTTTTTAAAATTTTTTTGATTTTTAGATTTTTTGGAATTTTTTTGATTTTTTTGAATTTTTTGGAATTTTTTTGATTTTTAGATTTTTTAGAATTTTTTTATTACAATTTGTTAAGTTAGCAGGGGTAATTTGGTAATTTCACCCAAAGTTAACAAAATAAATGGATGGAGTTAAGTTAGTGGACTGAAATGGTTACGAAAATGAAACTAATGGACTGAAATCGCAATTTTTAAACTAATGGACTGAAACCGTTATTTTTGACAAACCTTAGGGACGAAAACAGTAATTAACTCTAATAGGAATTACTTTTGTAATTCACATGGAGAATACCACACTGTTCGTTCCGAAATGGTTGGCTAATAGCCAAAACCCAAATTCATCCATTATAATGTTGATTTAATTTAACTAGGCCCAATAATAAATCCATTAGTTAAATCAAGATTAACAACCCATTTAAGTAATTAGGCCCAAACCACTTACACACACCAACTCGTTAAAACTATCGAGTCCGCCATTCCTACATCACCTAACTCGATTAAATAATAACGAGAATAACTATTCAACGAGTTAATCCAATATCACTATGGAACTCGATAATCACTAAAATTACCAACATTCCTCCCCCATTTTAGTGATATCCATGATTACCTCAATTCGATTTCTCAAAGAATTCAAACTCATGCATAAATGAAAATATCCTGAGGATTGAATTTTCATCTTAGTAAATTACACGGTCCAAATATTCGAATATCGGGGTGTCGCTATGGATTGAACCTTTGCTGTCCATTTGAATACTTGAAGGTAAAATACACATAAGTTTGCAACCCGTATGTTCTTACATGACGCTATATTTTACTAGCCTTTGTCCAATCCTTCAAAGAGTATATCAAAGCCAAGTCCAAGCTTCTTGAAGCGGCTAAACTTCATACTCTTATAGGTAGTTTCTTTATTCTTGCACCTTGACGTGAGGTCGTGGTCACAATCAAATTTAATCCAATTACTACTAAATAGTTAGTGGCAAGTGGGTATCGAACACATGGAGTTTGTGGAATATGTGTTATTTGAAGTGTTTCTCTAAGTTAACTAAAATTAAACTAAATGCAATAAAAGTAAATTTCAAGAGTTGGTTTGATTGATTTGATTTTTAAAACTAAGATTACTATTCTAATTGTAAATTGAAAGTGTTAGTTGTAAACAATTTAGAGACAAATGACCATCTTTAGTTTCCGGTTTGCTTTGACATTTATGCTATCATTCCACTAGAAAGAACTACATAGACATAGTTCATGTGTGATTACTTGTTGTGATAAAAGGGAACTAAGTACTCAGATTCCTAGAACGTGAGGTTGTTACCCGATGACCAATTAACCCTCACCCAATCCTAATTCTACCCATGATATCTCGATTGCCAACGGCACCAAGAACGTATGGTTTCAAATTAGATTAACATAAGAATCAACAATTTACAAACAATCAATCACACACCATAACAAACAATCATAAAGACAAAGTTTGTTATTCTAGAAATTAGGAAATCAAGCATAAAGTCTAATACAAACCTTCAACCAAAGATAGTCATCAAGAATTTAGCCACTCATGGCTTGAATCATCATCCTCACACAAGTTTCAATGTTCATAACAATTAAAAACACAAACCGAATAATTGGAAATTGTCTTCAAGCACCAAGAACACTAGAAATCGCCCCTAGAACTGTGTGTAACCGAATGGGATTGATTAGAAGTGAAAAGACACCACAAATCCGCATTAAAAGGTGGAAGTTACACATTTACGCAGGTCAGCACCGTAAGCTACGGTGGCCACCGTAGCTTACGGTGGCTTGGAATGGCTTACGGTGGCTTTAAACTGTCATATGGTGATAAAAAGTGCCAGTCGGCGCCGTAAGCTACGGCCCTTGCCGTAGCCTACGGCAGGTTTCAACATGAAAACTTGTTTTCAGCATAACTTTTTCGTTTCAACTCCGTTTTCTTCACCGTTTTCGCCTACGTTCTCATAATTTCTTCCTCTATCATGCTATCCTCTTAATTCTTCAATTCCAAAAATTGATTTTTTTCATTTATTCTCCGTGTTCCTTCCATTTTAAGCTCCCGTTTGTACCTGAAACACAAACAACCGTAGTTATCTAATTCTAGACAACTACCCGATTAAATGTAGGATTTTATTATCATTTATACCACTTAACGGTTGTCCTACGGACTACCCGTCACACCTGCAAATGCAATTTTTCAAAGAACTATTAATAAGTTATACTTCAACCTACTTTATCTTGCAGTCTGAACACAAACCTTGGGATGATTCTAATGTTGTGTTCCAATATCTTTATGACAAGCTTTCCACATTGAATTCAGCATCTAACGTTGTATTAGATGGGAATTGGTGTCTTGGCATAGGATATTAAAGTATGGACTTTAAACCTGTCACACCCTGGCTTTGCGAAAGCGTGGGTTTATTTGGTGTGACTTCTTAATACCATAGCTTAATCATAACAAAGCTATATGAAAATAAAACCATGCAGATCATCCATTGATTTAAGTTTGAAAAGTAAAATACCACAACATTGTCTTAAGGCGTTGACACACGCAACGGAAATTACAACCTAATAACATAAAAACATTGTTTGAAAGACACAACCACAAACTTAAGATAGACGTAGTTTAAGAACTGTGACTCGTCCAGGTAAAAGCCACAACCCCTAAACTTGGATGATCCCATACTCTAACGCAGCGTGAAAACGTAGCATACCGTGCCAGATCCTTAGTTCCCTGAAATACATGTAGGTTGGAAAAAAAATCAACAATAATGTTGAGCGAGTTCATGTGTAAGTGAGCAAGTAAAACCTTTGTAAGTATAAAATCCTGGTATGTAGCAAATAAGGAAAAAAAGAGATCAATTAATGTGTAGCTAATACATTAATAAGTGACATGGACTAGGAAGCACTCAAACCTGTAACGCGTATTTCATACCGGTCCTTCCGGCGGAATGACATAGTCACCACATGCAGCCGCACGCTGGCCAATGTGTGGGGCTCGCAACACCCGATAGATCTATCACTCATGCCTCTCGGTCCTTATACAAGGATTAATGGTCTTACGATAATAGCCTATCCAGTCACGTGATCTAGCAGTAGGTTCCTTAGCTAATCATACCGTGTATAAAACGTTTGTAGTAAATGTAACATGTATTTCACCCCCGCAGTTTAAAAACTGAAAACAGTTAAGAGAAAAGGGGGAGCATGAACTCACCGAAGTGCGTCTCTAAAAAGTATCTCCCAGAAAATCTGCTGTGCGACGACCTACACGTACTAACTTCTATTAGACGGACGGCCGTGCCTTAGCTTAAGGTTTAATGTCTTTGGGAAATAGTTAGGCAACTATTTCGTAATTACACTTCGAAATTATTTTGTAAATATATTCCTTCCCAAGGATGGGGATTTAATACATGTGCGTTCGTATAACTTCGAAATATATTATTAAGTCTCACGTAATGTAATGTAATATATTTTATTTCATTTGTCTAACATACTTTATTCCCAAAATATAAATATTTTTCCCAAAAATATTATATTTTATTACATACCATTTTCCAAAATAATATTTTGTCAAAATACACACTTATGTGTATTTTCTGAAAATACGTAAGTTACGTTGTAAAGTTCGGGAGGTATAAATAATACCGGTGTAACTTGAATATTTATTGTGAGGGCGTTAGAATTATTTTGGAGTCGTTAATATTCGGTAATATTATTTTTACCCTAAAAATAATATTTACGTAGTTCACAAAATACTCATAAAAATCTCACAAGCGTTGTTATGGAAAATATATACTAAATATATATTTTAGCAAGTTTTATTTTGTGAAAATCCCACCTCCGACACTTGCTTAATTTGTAATAAAAATCGTGACGAAATTTATTTGGAAAAATAAGTTAAAAATATATCCATAACACTTGTGATAAAAATATTTACAAGTGTTAGATTTTTGGAAAAATTTCGCCAGAGTTTCCTCTGTAACTGGAGGTGGCCACGCTTTCAAGTGTATCATTTTCTTTTATAATTCAAATCAACAATGTTCCCAACATTAACAAACAACATTTCAACATCAACTAGTCCAAAATAGATATAAATCGCAAAACACATGAACTTGTGGTTTGTGTAAAATATGTAGTAACTTTCCCCATATTTTTAGTAGATCTTTTATAAATAAACTTGGTTTCTTTGAGAACCTTGTTTTTAAAGAAGACACGTCTTTACAACTTTTTTGTCAAAAATTACAACAATAATTTTTTGTTAAAACTCTTTGTTACACAAGTGTCTACACACTTGTGTGTTCACAAAAATCACCTTTGTTTAGGAAGGATCCGGTTTTAAAAGTATGATTTCATTTTACACTTGGTCCTTCGAAAATACCACTTGTAGATCTCTAGATCTACAAGTTTAGAACTCCATTTTATAAGAAAAATTGTTTTTACACAAGTTCATGTTTAGGTTGGAAATGGTTCGTCATCTAGAAACTTTACAACTAAACATAAGGCTAGTTCATGTTTTGTAAACATGATCTAGCGGGTTGATGATGATCCATTTCCATACTAGCAATCAACAACCAAAAATAATCATAACAAAACAAATCTTATAATTTTTACACCAATATTCATCTATTAACCACTTTGTTTATATTATTTTAGTAGACTTTAAATTTTGTTCTTACATGTTCATAAATTTCAACCGTCAAAATTCTTATTAACCACTTTAGAATAGATCAAAAAGGCGTTTAGAGTCACTTACTACTAGCTCGAGGCTAGGGAAGAAACTAGTCGAAAAACGAGTGGTTAATAGCGTTGAGGTGAGGTCCTTGACGATCCGTAAGCACCGGGTCTCCTCGTATGCGATCCTTCACCCTTGGTTGTATATTAAATTGCAAGATGGAAATTAAAGAAAATAATGGTGGGTGTGGGTGGGCTCTCGGCCGAACTCACAAAGAGGGAAAGAAAGGAAGTGGAAATTTTTGTGTTGTGATTTGTTGAGTGATAGTGGTGATGCCTTGGTTTTCTTATAGTCCATATCTTCCTAATACCCATTGTGTTAAATGCCTCCTAGATATTAGGAAATATTGATTAATTAATCAAGAAAAAGTATGGTGTATCCCACATGGGGAAAACCGAACGGGTGGGAGGGGTACAATATGGTTTGGTTTTAACTAATTGGCTAAATGAAAGGTTAGTTTAGTTATGAAAATAAAATTAGTTAATATGCGTGCAGTAATATATAACGGGTGTTAGGGTATTCGGGGACCCTAACTGGCTCCGAAAAAGAAAAACAATGTTGTTGTCAATATTTTTATGTCCCGGGTTAAGTCCGGTTGTTCGGTTGGATACTAGTCCGTTAAAGTGCCAAATAATTATTTAAAGTGTCGTTAATATTATTTTAGTGACACAATTTATTCCCGACATTTTGGAAAGTGTCTAGTAATATTTTTCCAACTTTTTGCACTTTACTAGTTTAGGTAAATGCTGAATTTTTATTTAAAGTGCAGAATTTTGTACTCAAAGTACGTTTTAGGCACATCCGGTCATTATAATTATCACCTAGGGACGCAGTTTTACAATCCTCACCTCCCTACACTCCCTACTAGTGTAGTAAACTATTCCCGGCTCATACTGGCCTTAGAGACAGTGTCTGTCTGATGCTGGTTATGTCAGCATGTTTAGTGGGTATCCCGTATAGTGTGCTCACTGTGCTTTGTGCATCAAGGTTGTCACTGGCGGTTGTGTATAAATAATAGAGTGACAGTAGTAAAGTAGGATGCATGTATAAGTATGTATCAGAAATCAGTAAGCAGTTTAATCACAACTGTAAGCAAGCACAGTAATTAAATATTAATTAAGTCGTACGGATACCTGGTTTGGTGAGGGTTGTCACAAAACCCATCCCTTTGGCTGATTTGTTCACGAGATCTCTTCCTAACCCTTTAGTTAGATGATCAGCCATATTATACTCAGATCTTACAAATTCAACAGATATCACTCCATTCATGATTAATTCTCTAATCATGTTATGTCTAACACCTAGGTGTCTAGACTTTCCATTATACACTTGGCTGTAAGCCTTAGCCAAAGTAGTTGCACTATCACATCTGATAGATATAGGTGATATCGGTTTTGGCCACAAAGGAATCTCATAGATCAAATTTCTTAGCCATTCAGCTTCTTTACCAGCTGCTGCTAAAGCTACAAATTCAGATTCCATTGTTGAATTTGTGATGCAAGTTTGTTTCTTTGAGGCCCAGGAGATAGCACCTCCACCAAGTAAGAACACCCATCCACTTGTGGAAGAATGATCTTCCTTATTGTTTATCCAACTTGCATCAGTAAACCCTTCAAGTATTGAGGGGAAACCTTGTCACACCCCAACCGGTGGCGGAAACATCGGGGCGCGACACTAAGCGTTCAGATTGCTTAAGAGATTCCAAAACACTATTTGTTTCAATAATAGTTAATCCAAGATTTCATGAATTGTCTAAAAGCATCCACAAATCAATCACAGAAGTATCAGATACAAAACATCAAACATTGTTCAAAATTTCTAAATTTACTAAGATGTGTTTCTAAGCAGCATCCTAGCATGTTTCTTGATTTTCCAGCTACTATCAACCTGCAACATGTATTAAAATACTATCAACAATAATGTTGGCGAGTATACAAGTTTAAGTACGTAGTAGCATAATAGTTCAAAACGTTCCAAAAACTCATATCCGTCATGAAAACATATAACAAGTTTCACCATGCTAAGCTAATGCAGTCCCTATGTAACACGCATTTCCAACGCAACTAGCATAGTAATCCCAAGAGTCTAGTAGGAGCTGTAAATGTTCATTTCCTTTCCCAAAGTCTAACGGGAGGTTTGATCTTAACAATACCCAAGAGAATAGCAGGCGGGGCGTTACAACCTATAGCACATGATCACTGTATCTTGTGTTGGACTTTTTCTCAAATTGGATACATGGAATGTATCGTGAACACCATGGAGTTCAGCAGGTAGGTCCAACTTGTAGGCTACAAGCCCAATCCTTTGCAGAATTCTGAAAGGGCCAATGTAACGCGGATTCAACTTCCCACGCTTTCCGAAGCGTGCCACACCCTTCCAGGGTGAAACTTTCAATAAAACCATATCTCCAACTTGGAATTCCAAATGTTTCCGGTTTGGATCTGCAGAGGCTTTCTGTCTGTCGCGAGCCACTTCGATGCGTTTTCGAATCTGCGTAATCTTGTCTGTCGTCTCTTGGACGATTTCGGGACCAACAAGCTGCCTATCACCTGCGTCAGCCCAGCATAGGGGTGATCGACACTTGCGTCCGTACAGAGCTTCAATGGCGCGGCTCCAATACTGGTGTGGTAGCTGTTGTTGTATGAGAATTCGGCCAGTGGTAAATGCTTATCCCAGCTACCACCAAGATCCATTACACATGCTCTCAGCATATCCTCCAATGTCTGAATAGTTCTTTCACTTTGGCCATCAGTTTGCGGATGAAATGCAGTACTTAGGTTCAATTGCGAGCCAAAAGCTTCTTGGAAGGATTGCCAAATCCTTGATACAAATCTCCCATCTCTATCTGAGATAATCGAGAGAGGCACTCCATGACGTGCAACGATTTCTCTCATGTATATTTCTGCCAGTTTACTGGTGTTATCCTTCTCTTCGATTGGCAAAAAGTGTGCGGACTTTGTTAGGCGGTCAACTATCACCCAAATAGTATCATGACCCCTGGGCGTCCTTGGCAACTTCGTTATAAAATCCATTGAAATCTGTTCCCATTTCCACTTGGGAATTTCAGGTTGTTGCAGAAGTCCCGAAGGCTTCTGGTATTCAGCTTTCACCTTGGCACACGTCAAGCATTTGCTAACATAAACAGCAACGTTGCCCTTCATCCTGGGCCACCAATAATAATCCTTAAGATCCTGGTACATCTTATCCACACCGGGATGAATAGAATACCGTGATTTGTGTGCCTCATCAAAAATAACTTTTCTCAAACCACCAAACAGAGGAACCCAAATCCTTTTCATAAAACATAACGTTCCTTCCTCGTTTGGCGCTAATTGCTTCTTCATCCCACAGAGATATTCTTCTTCAAGGTTCCTTTCCTTAAGAGCTTCTTTCTGCGCGGCACGAATGCGCAGGGAAAGATCTGTCTGGATAATCATCTCCAAAGCCCTAACCCTTATGGGCTTGATCCTTTCTTTACGACTTAGGGCATCGGCGACCACATTCGCCTTCCCTGGATGGTACTTTATCTCGCAGTCATAATCGTTCAACAATTCGACCCAACGTCTTTGTCTCATATTCAGCTCTTTCTGGTCGAATATGTGCTGTAAACTCTTGTGGTCTGTGAAAATTGTACACTTTGTACCATACAAATAATGTCTCCAGATTTTTAATGCAAATATCACTGCGCCTAGTTCCAAATCATGCGTGGTATAGTTCTTTTCATGTACTTTCAACTGGCGGGACGCGTAGCTATAACTTTCTGGCGTTGCATCAACACGCAACCCAATCCTTGACGTGAGGCGTCACAGTATACCACGAAATCATCAGTACCTTCTGGTAGTGCTAAGATTGGCACATTGCAGAGCTTGTCTTTTAACAACTGAAACGCTTCCTCCTGTTTGATTTCCCAATCAAACTCCTTATCCTTCTGTGTGAGCGTGGTAAGGGGTTGAGCGATTTTAGAAAAATCCTCAATGAATCTTCGATAATAGCCAGCCAAACCTAAGAACTGGCGAATCTCGGTCGGCGTCTTTGGAGTCTCCCAGCTCTTTATCGCCTCGATCTTTGTGGGATCAACATGGATTCCATTTCCATTAACCACGTGTCCAAGAAACTGGACTTCGCGTAGCCAAAACTCGCACTTTGAGAACTTGGCGTACAACTGTTCCTTTTTCAGCAACTCCAAAATAGCTCTTAAGTGTTGTTCGTGTTCAGCCTTTGTCTTTGAATAAATCAAAATATCGTCGATGAATACAATCACGAACTTATCGAGATACGGCTTGCAGACTCGGTTCATTAGGTCCATAAAAACAGCAGGCGCGTTTGTTAGCCCAAACGGCATAACTAGGAACTCGTAGTGTCCATAACGAGTTCTGAAGGCTGTTTTCGGGATACTTTCCTCTTGTATCCTTAGCTGATGGTATCCAGATCGAAGATCGATCTTTGAATAAAAGCTTGAACCTTGGAGTTGATCGAATAAATCATCGATTCTTGGCAGAGGGTATCTATTCTTGATCGTCAGCTTATTCAACTCCCGGTAGTCAATACACATACGAAAACTACCGTCTTTCTTGTTGACAAATAAAACTGGAGCTCCCCAAGGTGAGAAGCTTGGTCGGATGAATCCTTTGTCTAGCAACTCTTGAAGTTGTGTCGACAATTCCTGCATCTCTGACGGTGCAAGTCTATAAGGTGCCCTAGCTACAGGCGCGACGCCTGGAACTAAGTCAATGTGACATTCCACTTGGATTTGGGGTGGCAATCCTGGCAAGTCCTTTGGAAAGACTTCAGGATATTCCCTCACGATAGGGATGTCTTCGATTTTCGGCTCAGCAGCTTTCTTATCCATGATGTGTGCCAGGAAGGCAGCACATCCCTTTTGTAAACACTTACTAGCTTTCAAGCAACTGATAATTCTTAAAGGCGTATCCCGCTTCTCCCCTTGAACCACAATTGTTTCTCCATCTTCGGTTGGGATACGAACGATCTTCTCGTGGCAGACAATTTCTGCCTTGTTACTTGATAACCAATCCATTCCTGCTACCACGTCGAAGCTTCCCAACTTGACTGGTAGTAGATCCAAAGAAAACTCACGCTCTCCCAATTCGATTACACAACCTCTGACCACTTCATTAGCTTCTACTAACTTTCCATTCGCCAATTCGATTGAGTACGGGATATCTAGCTTACTAGCGGCTAAACTAAGCATATTCTTAAACTCTAACGATACGAAGCTATAATCGGCACCAGTATCAAATAAAACGGATGCAAAGCGTTGGTTTGTAGGGAACGTACCAGTAACAACATTGGTATCCTGGCGCGCTTCCCTCGCTTCGATATTGAAAACCCTTCCCCGTGCTTGGTTCAATTCTGGGCAGTTCCTCTTATAGTGCCCAATGTCACCACAGTTAAACCCACCAAGTCTTTGACCATTTCCACCTCCATTCCCAGCTTGATTGTTGTTTTGGTTACGATTCACAGCACCAGCTTGATTCGCATTGTTGCCTCGAATGCCATTTCCTCCATTATTTCCTTGAGCGCGATTTCCTTTACCACCACGATTATTGTTTCTATTTCCAAAACCTCCTTGGCCTCCCCGGCCAGCGTTAGCCCAACAGTTATCCTTCAAATGTCCGGTTTTTCCACAAGCTTCGCATACCCTGGGACCACACCGGCCTGAATGGTGACGCTGGCAGGTGTTACACTTGGGGTGTGTACCCATATACCCCTTTTCCTTTCTTTCCACCACCGGTTGTAGCTTGAACCGGTGCGCTCGGTTCTCCTTTCCTGCCATCACTGCTTGTGCCTTGTTTGAAGTTCGAGAATTTTCTTTTATTACCCCCGGACGACTCTTCGTGAGTCTCCTTCTTCTTTTGCTCAACATCAGAAAACTTGTTTAGGCGAATAGCCTCCTCAGTGAGAGCCACGCTCAGATCAATTGCCTCAGTGATAGTTGCAGGCGTGGAAGAGGTCACCATACTTATGATTTGAGGAGCTAAACCCCAAAAGAAGCGCTCGATTCACTTGAATTCCGGTGTAACCATGTAAGGAACCACATGAGATAAGTCGGGGAACCTCTGAACATATTCCGCAATTTTCGGACCTTCCATTTTCAAATGCCAAAACTCAGTTTCCAACCTCTGGATCTCAGCGCGAGAGCAATACTTTTTACGCATGAGCTCTTTCAGCTCGTTCCATGTCATTGCGTAGGCTGCGGCTTCACCAAGTGTTTGGACTTGTAAATTCCACCATGACAGGGCTCCGTCCAAGAATAGCCCAGAGATGTAAGTAACTTGCTGATCTGGAGCGCATTTGCTCATGCGGAGAACTGATTCTGTCTTTTCGGCCCAACGAACAAAAGCAACAGCACCTCCGGTGCCATCAAAGTTTACAGGTTTGCAGTCTAGGAACTGCTTGTAGGTGCACCCTGCACATACGTTAATATTTACGAATGGTGTTAGCGGACGTGCTATAATTATCCAAGTGTATGGTAATATGTCTCAAACGACTTTTCATTACCATGAGGTGGGTTGTTGTTGCCGTTATTGTTTGAATTACTTCCGCTAGTTCCTCCTTGTAAGGCTGCGTACTGTGCAATGGCAGCAGCGATGATTTGTTGAAGTCCTGCCTCGTTGGCAGGCATGCGCGGATCGCGTTTTGGTGGCATCTTCTAAAGGATGGTTCACGTTGGTCAGGTGATAGTAAGTAAAGTGTACGTATGTAATATCAACACATAACATCTCATGTTATAAATAAATCACCCGTATCGATAGCCTCTGTAATGGTTGAGGGCTTCGAGGTAGTAACCATGCCCCTGATCCGGGGTGCAAGTCCCCAAATGAATCGTTCAATCCTTTGAACTCCGGTTTGACTAAGTAGGGGACGACCCTAGACAAGTCGTGAGATTGCCGGACGTATTCAGGAATCTCTGGTCCGTCCATTTTCAATTCCAGAACTCCACCACAAGCTTCTGGATTCCGGCCCTAGAACAGTATTTCTTCTCCATCATTTCTTTGAGCTCGTCCCAGCTCAGTGCATAAGCAGCATCTGTACCAAGGGTCTGAACCTGAAGGTCCCACCATGAGAGTGTGCCATCTAGAAATAACCCCGAGATATAGGTAACACTCTGTTGGGGCGAACAGTTACTCATTCTTAGAATGGAGTCAGTCTTTTCGGACCAACGAACAAATGCCACGGCGCCTCCTGTTTCGTCAAAGTTCAAAGGCTTGCAGTTCAGGAACTGCGTATAGGTGCAACCAGTTGGAGGGTTATCTCCAGCAGTGCCATTGCTGTGCTTAGAGCGGAGGGCTTCATGTCGTGCAATTGCCTGTGAGATGCGTTCTTGCAGCTCGGCTTCTGTCCTTGGCAACGTACTGGTGTCTGTGCCACGTCTGGGTGACATTCTCTTCTGTCGAAGTGGTATGAAGCGGGCTAGACAACATTTCAATTGTCTATGAGATACACAGCACCATAAGCCATCATGTAATCACCCAATTTTACACATAAATATACTCAATGTATGAGTGGGGAAATAAATTTCTGAGCCTTCACATAGGCTTGCCAAATTGGCTTATTGCTTGTAATAGAATGAACTCGAGGCTACATTGCCTTGGTCATTCGTGTTTTAGTTATTTCCTGCTACATTGGTTTTCATTAGCTTCACCCGCAGAGTCCACCAGGATTTCTGTGCACTACAAGTCGTTATTACGTGGGCCCCCGTAATAATAAATTGTCTTGCACAGTTACCCCAATTTTCTCTCGTCCAAGCAGATGATCAATCAAGGAGCAACAGTAGGTGCATCGGCATGAACAGGGTCATGCTCTAATGCGGGGTCAGGAGCAACGCCTGGCTCAGGGGCCATGGCTGGCTCCGGATCAACAAACTCCATCTCAAAATCAGCTGGATCAACAAACACAGGGGTTACAGGATCCTCCAATGGCTGGTCTAAGTGTATGAACTCAATGTCATGGTCTGGATCAAAACCAGGTGGAAAAACAGGATCATCCTCAATATCATTGTCACACCCCGAAATTATCAGAGCATTGGCGTGACTGGACTGGTATCGTCATTGCACAGCGGAAGCAAATAAGCTAAGACTTCTAGAAACTGAACGCCTGCTAAGTACTCGAGTCTCCAATGGTTCTCCTATTCCAACCGTTCCATTGTTTGAAAAGTAACCTGAGAAAGAACATGCGAGAAAAATCAACATAAAGTTGAGCGAGTTCATAGTTTGTTTGTAAAAGATTTGAAATAAATCTTTTGAGTTGTGAAAGGTTTGAGATAAATCCTTTGAGTTGTGAAAGATTTGAAATAAATCTTTGGAATAACCGGTTTTTGAAGTAGTATTGAGAAAATGAATTTAAAAACCATTTTCTTGCAAAGTTATATGGAAACGTTGTGTTTGTAACACGTTATGTTCATAAAACCATGTTTTTGTGATGTTCGTATAATCATCAATGCCCACCCTGACTTTGACCCGCATAATCCTATGCCTTAAATTTTGTATAAAACATGGTATTTAATTTGTATGAACAAGTATGTTTCGTAAGTATAAAGTTCCTGGTATGTAGCAAATAAGGGGACTTGTGATCACCAATGGTTTGCAAGGCCACTGATATATGTGAAGTGCAAATAGGGAGACTCAAACCTAGCAGATTTCGCCATGGCTTTAGTATGTGGACAAAGTCACCCCAAGGTCCGTTTCTAGTTTGGCCTGGGGCTGGGCTCGCTACACCCAGATAGATCTACCGCTCCTGTCCCTCGGTCCCGACATGAGGACTAATGGCCTCATATTGCTCCTACCCACTCACATGATCGGAATAATAAACCTCCTTACGCTAACCATACCGTGTATAAAAAATGTCTGTAATCATTGTACATGTACTTTACCCCAGTCTCTAAGACTGATCCTCCCCAGCCACTAAGGCTGATCCTCCCCAACCACAAAGGCTGGCTCCTCATTCTATATATATTATCACCAATTGATCCGTCCTTAGTCATGAAAATCATTCACACTTTGATAATACTCATTTGTTTTGTAAAAACCGGTATGTTTAGTATAAACCTTTCGTAAATCATTTGAGTTCCTCGAAATCCCTTCGTAATATGATTTAGAAATACGAGTTTTGCATGTGTTCTAAACTTTGTTTGCTTTTGCAAAACGTGCATGTCTTTCCACCCCGAAAACATTTATAAAAATGTAAAGCCGTAAAAAGTGGGGTTATGAACTCACCTGAACATTCTTGTGCAAAGCGAGCTAATTACGACTTCGTGGTGTCGTTTCCAAGATGAGACTCGCTAGCGTGCATTCTACAATATTCCTAACACGGAATATCTAATAAGTTTCTAAAAGTGGTAACTAGTCTACGTGTCACCGAGCTCTACCGAATCGCTAATCGAACGATTCGAGTAAGTTATTAACTTAATGAAAATAATTAAGTTATACTTGTTAAGTCTCGTTTAATGTCAGTAGCAGTTTAGTAAGTCTTTGAAAAAGACTTAGTTTTCGAGAGACTTAAAATGAATAAATATTTATATAAAAATATAAATATATCGTCGTAAGTGTGTTAGCCGTCTCGAGTAGTCGTACGTGTACAAAAAGATTATTTGTATGAAAATATCATATAACAAACTCGTATCGTATATTGCGTTTCGTATGAAAATAATAACTTGTATTATATATATCACGTCTTGTGTATATTTGCCGAAAATACACGTATATGCCGTCTAGGCGTATAAAATAAATATGAAGAGTTATATTTATTTTATAAGGAAATCGTCGAGTTGTTATGTTTGAAAATAAATATAAACCATATTTATTTTTTTTTTTGTAAAAGATTTCGCGTTGTGCGACATCTAGAATAAATATATAACTATATTTATTTTGTAAAAGTATACGAGTTGACGACGTTCGAAATAAATATAACATTATATTTATTTGTAAAAGCGCTTGGAATTACCAAGGTTTGAAGTATTATAAACTCGAGTTCCATTAAGCGTCGTTTTTGTAAAAGTGTCGTCGACAGAAACTATACGTTTGTATTTGTTTTTCTAAAAGATCCATTGAAATCGAAAGTTTGTTTTATAATAAAACACTTTTTGTTTTCGGGTTTTCTCGAAAAACGGGCAGAGTTTCCTCTATTTTTGGACGCACCGGACAACCAAGTTATCGTTGTTTATCAAGATTCAACAAGTTTCCAAACAAATATTCATAAACACAAGTTTCAAAACATGATAATATATGAAACCGTAACTATATATATGATTTTAGCATTTGGTTCGAGAGCTCGTTATCACGTAAAAATTATATAAAAATAATATAACGTAATAAATCGTGCCGTTTACCAAATCCTCCTGTCGGAACGCTAACTCAGTTGACCGAGTCAACTCGGGTTGACCGAGTTGAGTTGACCAGTAAACCGAACCCGAAACTGAGGCTGTCCCGCACCAAACTGACCCGAACATGCTTGAACCACTGTTGAGCCGAACCCGTCTGTTGACCGAAACTGATGTTTGACTTCTGTTGACCAGCGTTGACCGGTTTTGACCGGGTGTTGACCCGAACTACCATCTGACCCGAACCGAAGCAAAACGGACCCGAATCAAAACTTGAATCACAACATAATCTACATACGAATCGAACAAAACAAAACCCGAAACTCAAACCTGCTGTACCACCATCTGAACCGGAGATCACCTCTAAGAACCGAGCATGAGTCTGACCCGACTGGACAAACCTGAAGCACCACCATCACTCCCACTCCCATGGTCGCGGCTCCGCCACTGTCGGCGTTGGGTCGTCGGCTCGTCTCCACCACCATCATTTGTGAACATCTCACCATTAACATCATTTCCAACAAAATCTTCAAGAAATTCTACAAGAATTAAGCGGGGGGGGGGGGGGTGTTACCGCGGATCTGGGTCGTGAACCACCATCACGCCGCCACTGTCACCATCATTGGCACCGAGCACCATCACGCGCCACCTCACGCGCCTCCGGTTCTCTCTCTTTCTGCTCGGCTCTCACTCTCTCTCGTCTCTCTGATGTAGCCGCCACACCACCACCGAACGGTGGTGGTGATCCGTCTCGTAAAACGAAAAGAGGGGGGCTGTGAGGTGAGGGTTGTGGGTGATGTCGGTGGTCGGAGCCACCACTACCGAACCGAGAAGAGGAAGAGGAAGAGGGTGGATGATTATGTTGTTCTGCTATTTGTAATCGAGAGAGGGGAGAAGGTGAGGCCCCTGTGTTTGATTTGGGTTATGTTTTGTGTGTATAAACAGATAGGAGGGGAGTATTTATAATGGAAAGTGTGGGCATTATCTAGTGTGTTACCCTTTACTCCTGGGTATAAAGATCTAAGAAAATCTTATGAAGATTTTGGTAAGATTTAAGTGAGATTTGTAGATTTTCTAGAGATTTAGTAGGGATTTGATAAGATTTTGCAAATCTTATAGGGATTTTCTAAATCTAGTGGAGATCTCGTATATTGTGTGTAGGTTTAGGCTTTGGGCTTGGGCCCGGGGCCCACAAGCCCATCTCATGCGTAAGTGGCCCGTAATTCCCACGAGACCCTTTGTCAAATTTTGAACTCCGTTTAACGTCACAAATTAAAACACACACAAGCACAGTTGGTAGACGTTGTTTGCACGCCCGTTCGTCGATCGCGGTAATAACCATGAAAAATTGTATCGTTGCCGTCTTTAATCCGTTCCTCGATCCGGTTCCGACTGTAGTCACAACAATTTTATTACGAAGCTAATATATATCGTAAAAATTTAATATTTGTCGGCGTTGTTAGTATTCTGTTCGGTTTCAATCCGTTGCCGTTTAACGTTTCACCGGTTTCTCTGTAAACCACCATTCGCGCCTTGTAAAGACGGATAGACGTTCCCAGGCACTCCAAATGCCTAATTAAGTTAATTCGCGCTGTAAACACTATTTATTATCGCGTTAATCACTTGTTAATCACGTAATTAAGAGCCGTAAATTACGGGTTGTCACATTCTCCCCCTGTTACAGAAATTTCGTCCTCGAAATTTAGTCTATGTTATCTCCTCGGAATTGTGTTGTTCGCAGGTAAGTCCGAATAATAACCAAGTGAATGACCGTGTGATCGAAACAAGACTTATTCGAATCATGTGAATTCAAGGACATTCCTTCACAATAGGAATCCCAACGGTTTAAAAGAAATGTGTCTCAGTAATCGATGTCAAAGGAAAAGAGACGTGTAGGTACAGTCACTAATGTGACTAAGTTAACAGGGATCCAACAGGAACTTCGACCAATCGAATTCCATATAAACGTATAAATGAGTTCTAGAAGCAATAACATCCACAGGATGGACTTAGAATCAACAATCTCAAACGTAATAGTTTGCATGAAACGTTCGATCGTGATCAGCGCAAGCTGCAAGTCATACCGACGCCCCAAGGTGTCGCAATGAATGAAACCATTTAATAGTAGAGATGATCGAACAAGTATCACCTGTGTTTTGCATAAAACGCTCAATCATAATAAGCACAAGCTACAAGTTTGTACCGACACCACATGGTGTCGTAATGATTCAAATGATTCAATAATAGCGGTGATCAAACAAATTCACCGTGTTTGAAGTCAAATGAAAGCGCAATAAAATGAATCTTGAAAGTTTGTTTTAAATGACATCACGGGATTTTCAATTGAAAATGGAACATCAATGTAACAATGTTTTCGATCGAAGGTGAAGAAACAATGGATTCTAGAGTTGGTCATTTGATCTTGAACAAATGAAAGTGGTAAAAGACCTGAAGCTATTATTTAGAATGCCATTTGATCTTGAACAAATGAAAGTGGTAAAAGACCTGAAGCTGCAGGTTCTTCTAGAGTTGATCTTGATATGCCTAGCAGTTCAAGTGGTAAAAGACCTGAAGAGCCATTTAGAATGCCATTTGATGATGATTCGAGTGATGAAGATGAGTTGGTCAGCATGAGAGATATGAAGAAAAGAATGGTTGTCCTTGAGCAAGATTCCATTCATAAAGATGCGAAGATTATTCAATTAGAAGATATGGTTGTGAAGAAAGATCAACAGATTGAGCAGCTTCAAGGAGATGTTAGTTTGTTGTTTAACATGGTGTATGACTTGCGTGGAAAGTTGGAGAAGAAATTTGGACAGGAGTTCTCAGATCCAACTGATGTTGAAAATAGGAAAAAGGCTTTTGAAAAGGATGATGCTGAAAGAAGTGCTGCTATGGAACATTACTTTAGAAGAATCATTGATCCTGTTGCAGACAGAGAGAAGGCTGAAAGAATCAAGAAGAAAAGAGAGTTTGTAATTATGAAGAATCGGAATCTAAATCCAGATGATGATGATGCTCATGCAACTCATCATTTGATGGATGTTGGTGAAACTCTCTATGATAAGGTTGGAAATCGTTCTGGTGTAGTTAGCTGGGGTTATGATCATGATCGCAAGAGATGGTGGATAAAAAGGAAGATAGGACCTGTTGAGTGGTATAAACATCCAGGCCAGTTTCAGTCATTTACTAAAGTGGACTTGACAGACTTGTCTAGAGCACCTTATGTAGATGATAAGCCTGGAGGAGTTGGTTATAGGTTTTTCGAGAGGTTGAAGAGGGAGGTTCTTAAGGGCTTTCCTTCAATGCGTACTGCAGAGTCCATTGTTAAACCCGCTAAAGGCATCAGAGATCCATATACAAACAAGCGACTGAAGATCGTGCGTTGGCCTGTAACTGATAAAGAGAAGATGATTCCATTGGTGAGAAAGATTCCAAAGGGTGCTCTAAAGACCTTACACTTTTGGTCTTATGATGAGCGCTTAGGGCAGGCAGTGATTGTTTGTGATGATGATGTGTGTTTTCAATTGGTGGATCAGATTGATTTACTGAATGTTGCTCATGAAGATTTGGAAGTGTTGGCTCGTCATCAAATTAGAGCTACTGAGAAATATGAAGAAATTGCAAAAGCTTGGACTAAAGCTGTTACAGCATCAATTCATATTCATACAAAGGGATTCGGTGGTATTAAGGATAGGTTGCAAGGTGATCGTGAAGGTTAAAGTGTCAAGAACCTGCATGCATAAACCTAGGGGGAGATTGTTGGAACTTGAAGGTTTATTCATGTAGGTTAGCATAGTTTGAGGGTTGATTATGTTTATGTTTAGTTTACATGTTTGGGCCGGTCATGTTAGTGTTTGGGTTAGTGGTCTTGTGTCGCAATGGGCTTAGGTTAGTGGCTTAGTTGTTTTGTATTTAAGCATACTACTACCTCATTGTTTGAGGTTGTTGATGAAGTCATAGGTTGCGACACAAGGAACAAGAAGTCGGTTCTCATTGGAGTCTTGTATCCGTCTTTGCTAGTCATTGAATGCAAGATTTCGGTTTGTTAAAAAAAAAAAAAAAAAAAAAAAAACTTTATAAAGAAAAGATTGAAGCTCAGCGAAAAGACATCATCAAACTCAAAGATGATGTAAGTGTAAAAACAGCCCATTTTCTAGAAGCTCAGGAGAAAGTATGCATTTTGACTAAAGAACTGGAAGATATCAGAGATAGATATCAAATAAATGAGCTTAATATTAAGAAATTTGATTCTTCCAGCAAATTAGTCAAAAACTTGTGTGATCAACAGCTCGCATACAAGGAAAATAAAGGGCGTGGTTTGGGTTTTAATCAGGCTCCTCCTCCTTACAATGACAATTATACTTATTTACCCATGACTGAGGAGGAGATGATGAATGAGAGTAGAATGACTTATGGTCCCAAAAACAATAAGTCATCATTAAATGACAGACAAATTGAGAAAAAGAAGTCTGCTCAAATAAATTTTGTTTCTAAAGGTTCTATTGATCCTAACTTTTCGTCTTCATGTGCAGATAAAGTATCTGAAGTAAAATGTGCAGATGTTCTTGGGAGTGAACCAGTTGTTCATACAAATATTTCTGAACCTTATTTTGAACCTTATTCTGAACCTACTGAATCTGACCTTGCTTTTAGTCGTTCTTTGTTTGCGTCGTTTTCTGCTTATGTTTCGTCTTTTGAGCCTGATGTTTTGAGAAAAACTGATGATGTTTGTGTTGAATCTTTGAACAATAATTGTGGTGATGATTGTGTTTCAGTTAATGCACGTGATTGTGATGTTTCTAATATTTCAGTTGTTGACAGTGTTACAGGTGAGGTTCCTCGGGACACATTCAGTGAAACCACTGAAACTTCTTCTCAAGAAAATCAAGAGTATCCTGATTCTTCTTCTGAATCTGTCTCAGTGGGTGTTCCTAATGTTGAATCTAGTGGGACCCCATTGGAAACCGTGGCTGAAAGCAAATCTCATAAGGATTCACATGATACATATGTTGAAGAAACATGTGTTGATGAAACTTCTGCATCTTCAGAAATTAAAACTGGATCTGATTTTGTAAAAGAAAAGGTGGTCACAATAAATGAACAGTCACAAGAAAATGTTTCTGAAAAGGAAATTAAAATAGAAACTGAATCGTCTTTTCAAAATGATCCTGATAAAATTATAAAAGACGAAAAACATCATCCATCTGAATCTCATGCTTGTGCTAGTTCTGATCAGCAGGTACAGAAAAACTCAGAAAAGGCACATGGAACACAGGCAACGCAAGCTCGATCATCTAGACCCACCAGATCAGCTAATGCTGCTAGCTATCAGAATCTCCATACTTTGAAACGACAGACATGTTTCAACTGTGGAATTCCTGGACACATTGCTAGAAATTGTGTTCATCATCCAAAAGTGCAACAAAATGCCAACACTCACTTGTGTGCTGATGTTTGTAAGCCGGTTCACAACACGCAAAAGGAGCCAAAACGAGCAGATCAAAATCGAGGGTATAAGAAGTCAGGCTCTCCACAGTCCTCAACGGGCAGCAATAGTTCTCAAAAGACTCGTGATGTGAAAAATGCTTTTGTTAAGCCAGTCTGTAATGGCAAATGTGAGAAATATGCATTTGACTGTGCTAACAAGGGTTTCAGAAAGACTGGTGAGATTTCTAAGCAAGACTTGCAGTCGACACAAAACAAGAAAATTCAGACGAAATCTCCACCACAGAAGGCCCCAGCAAACGACAAGTACAGACATCCAAATTCATCCTCGTTTGCAGGAAATGTGCAACACAAACAAGCACAGAAAGGGCCGGTTCGTCCTTCAGGGCCCATAAGAGCAAATCCAGCTGATCAGAATGCTTTCTACGTGAAGAGACAAACATGCTTCAATTGCGGCATTGCTGGTCACATTGCTCGAAACTGCACATATCATTCCCATGAACCGTATTATGCTCAAAATCAGAGGGTTACATCAAAGGATAAATACCATTCTAAGCCAATGAAGGTATCTTCACCTAAGGCAATGGAGAATGTGAATCCCAAGGTTAAACCTTCTGACGGGGATTGGAACGCTGCTAAAAACAAACGCAAGGCTGTTAAAGAACAAAAACGTTTTTCTAAAACTAACAAGCCTGAATCAGCTAAAGTTGCTCAACCGAAGGCAACAAACACGTTTGTTAAACCGAAACAGATTTGGAAACCCAAATCCAAGGCAGCAACGTCTCCAATCCTTGAAACGAAAGGGGACTTGTGTTTAAAAGAAGTGTCTTATTTTGATGCTTTAGGAAATCCCAGGACCACGATGGCCTGGGTACCCATGTCTTACTAATCTCCTTACCTTTCAGGAACAACCAAGGAGGAGCTGTTGACAATCTCTGGAATGTTGATAGCGGTTGTTCCAGAGATAAAAACGGGTAACATTTCACTGTTGCAAAAAGTTCAAATTTTTTTTACAGATGATATGTTTCCTTTGGAGGAGATATAGGAAGTAAGATAGATCAGCAAAAGGTACCGTTTAAATTCAGTACTTTGATTTGAATTTGATTAGTCTTCAATCTGATGACAGAACGGTTAAGCAAAAATATTTTTCTCTCTTTTTCTTAGTTTATACTTTGTACATAATGTGTCCTTTCTCTAGTAAATGGTAAATTTGCGCAAAAATACAAGATTTATGCACAAATTTAGGGGGGGAGAGGAACATATAGATAGATATAGAGTTTAGGAGGAGAAAACTCAGAAAATACAAAAAGAGTTTGCTGTATATATGTATTGTTTTAGGGGGAGAAAATGACAAAAATACAAAAACATTTGAAAAATGAAAAAGCCAAAAAGAGAAATTGCATGATATGGGAAGTGAAATAAATGTTCGTGTTAAAGGGTTTGACTAACACATGTAAGGTGCCATAGCTGAAAAGACTAGGATCTACTGCGATATGTCGATAGGCTTGACGCTCAACATGATAAAAGATACTAAGTGATATAAACATAACGAACTATGTACCATGTGGGTAACATACCAACGGCGTATGATTTTATGGTCTTAAATCTTGAGTTAATAGATAGCCAACATCTGAGGTTTCGGGTCTTTATATTGTTGAATCATCCGGGGATATCTTGGCTGTCCTTCTGTTCAGAACTAAAATTGTACATGACCCCAGGAAAGAAAGTCACTTGGAATTAGCTCATTTCTATTTGAATGTCTGTATGTTGTCCCGATACACACAATTTTGATCTGATTCTGAAATCTTCTCTGAAAAAGTCGTGTACCTCCTCTGCTGCATCCAGATATATGCTGACCTGGAGGTGCTAGGCAACGACAGCTTCTGCTGCATCCAGATACATGCTGACCTAGCTGTACGTTGTCGCGCTATAGATCTAATACACCCGAAAGAGGCCCTCAAGTGCCCAAAAGAAACCCAAGAAACCTATATCAAACTGAGAAAAACTCATTTGATCTGTATATTATACCATCTCTGCAAAAGATCTATTCTGTTCTCTTCTCAACCTATTCCCAGTTAAGATTTCAGAAATCTGGATTGGACTTGTGAAATATGTGGTAGGGAAGATACTTGCATGATAGAGTGTGCTGTTTATATTTCCAGGATTTGATTAGTATTTATTTGAGTGTTCATTGTTAAGAAATCAAAACATGATAAAACAGATTATATGCAGACCTAGACACAGTCAGGATATCTTAAAGGATGACATCAGTATACTTACCTGCTACGATGAATCGTTGTGCTTACCTTGATCGCGGGGGTATGCCTTGGAATGGGACACACGGGTATAATAGTATAATATAACCTAAAGCATATCATGAAGTTAAAAAAATTGAAAGTTGAGCGTTAAAGTTTAAGTGGACAAACATATTGGCAATCGCATAGACCAGTTTGATTAGGCTCGTACTGAAAAGTGTTCCTTAGTCTGCCTGAGAACGAATTTTGATCCCATTGCAATTGTAATTGTATATTATGGTAGTTGTTTATATTTTGAGTTTTTATTTGTTTTTAGTTCTTAAATTAAAAAATACAAAAATAGTGTCTTACTTTTCTATAAAACCAAAAATCTAAAAATAGAGTTTTTAATTGTTTTTCTTAAAATTAAAAAATGTAACCGTTCTTGAAGATTTGACTGATCATCAAAAGTTGAAAGAATTTAAATTGTGAAATCCGAGTACAAGTACTTGGATGTACCTAGTGTTCATATGGTATTCTCCCTGTTGCATAAGAAATGTTTGCTTATGAGTTTGTGAGCATGTGCAGAACTTGATTTCAATCAAGAACAGGGGTTGATGAAGACTGAGATGCTGTTAATTGCTGAAGAAGCCTGAAGCAGCACAACAGCAAGATGTACCTGAGTCAGAAGAACAGGATACGAAACGCCGTCTGACAGTGAAAGTACATTTGAAGAAGTACCATGAATCTGCTTGAAAGACAAAGATTGAAGAAGAAAAGAGCTGCTGAGAATCCTCCTCTCACATTCTTTTCACAAGATTTTCAAGCAAATGCTGATCGAGATCCTGATATGAAGCTAACCACAAGAGCTGAAGAAAGAGACCCAGTGCTGAGAGTTCAGAAGTCAAGAACTTCCACAACATCTGCAGCATAGAGACAACCATAGACTTCGTTGAAGACGTTGCTGAATTCATGGTATGAAGACAATTTGATGGCATCAGTCTAGGGGGAGATTGTTAGGCCCTAAAGTGTGAGACTGACGCATCAAATTAATACAACGAGCTATGGTTACGAGCTGGGCCTTACCGGGTTAGTTTATATTAGGTTGTGGACCTTTATAGGTCACTTGGGCCAAGCTTTAGGCCATGTGGGCCAAGCAGGCCCAAGGGGAGCCCATGTAGGGAAGTGGGCTTGTCCATGTATATAAACAAGTTTTCAACTTGTTTTTAGGTTTGAACTTCTTAGAACCTCCTAGTTACAGAAATTCTAGAGAAACAGAGAGTGGGAGGCGATTTGGTTGTGAGCACTTGTACTAGACGATTTTGCTTTGATAGTAATAGAATCGTGTGCAAGTGTTTAAAGTGATTCGGTGTGTTCTTCGTATTCGGTTCGTATTTCATATTTTTGTGTTTTTCTTGAATCTCACCAAGTTTGGATTCCGCACAAACTTGGTGATTGTTTGATATCATTGAAAGATCCGGTTTCACGGGACTTACAGCAAGGCATTCGATCGATGTTGAAAGAACCGCTATGAGGTACACCGGAATATGAAATGAATTTGTGTACCATTGTCTTAACACACAATTGTGTTAAGACTGTTGTAATGTGATAATTCAAAGCGGATTTAATCTGAATCAATAAATGAATAATTAAATCCGTGCATAAGGTACGTAAACGAGTTTAGCGCAAGGTTCAAATAAGTGAAAACACCACCACAAGGTGTCGAAATTAACAATTCAATGGAGTCGAATACCAAACAAGTTTACCACGACTCGGAACAAATGAAGTGTTCGTTAAAAATTGATTTGAATATGATGCTCCCAATACATCATATGGTGTCTCGAATCGAATAAGTGTAATGAGCAAGTTCAAACAATCGAACTTGGTTTTAGCGTAATCCGACAATAAGTATATGTATCGACAAGAAAACTTTCGGCATGGTTATAACGAACAACCATGTATGTGACTTGTAAAGAAATTATCGTGATACAATGACCCTTAAGAGGAGTAGAGGTACGAAAATCTACTCAGTAAATTGCGAAATGTGAAATTCGAAATTTCAATAAAAGAAATTTGAGGACTTTACCTGGGGTTTCGTGTGACGACCAATTGTTAGGTGACATTACCATGGAATGTCGAACATAGCGTATTCGTCGTGAGTTAGGTAGGGGGGGATGCGTAGACAATCGTCTTCTCCCTGGCGTGATTCGTGTCGTTGCAGGATCGCGTGACAAGTTGTCATTTCCTTATCGTTAGTTCTCCTGCTGACAGGAATCTAGCGTCGTCATTGAATTGCGCCATCGTGTCTTTTCAAAGGCCTCGCCTCGATAGTTGTATTTGTCGCACGTCAACCTCCGTTGATGTATAGCTTAAGTTTCACATAAACCTGTGCACTAGCATTGTGTGCCGCGTAGAAAGTGATGTACCCCGACATCCGTTGACGTAGAAATTGAGCTCCATGTATTCTCATGCGCTAGCGTTTCGTTTTGCGTAGAATGTGATGTACTCCGACATCCGTTGACGTAAAGATTGAGTTGCATATATTCTTGTGCACTCGTTTTGTTATGCGTAGGCTGCCTGCTCGGGAAGTTAAAATATCATAGACAATATGAAATATAGTGCGTGCCCGAGTTAATATTCGCGGTTCCTACGTGATGACCGTTAATAAACACATGCACAAATAATCAACCATATAACCGAATGCGCATGTTAGTCACCAATAAGCAATCAAGTAATTCTCCTAGTTTCACTAGCCAATTTCTCCCAGTCTTTAAGACTGCTCTATCCTCCACCTCGACCTCTTAGGTCGAGCCTCGGTCCCCTTGACCGAGCCTCAGCCTTCATGACTGAGCCTACTCTTCCTAGCCTCACTAGCCAACTACCTCGGTCACCTAGACCGAGCCTCGATCCTCCAGACCGAGCCTCAGCCCTCCAGGCTGAGCCTATAATAAATCAACGTGCTCAACTACCTCGGTCACCTAGACCGAGCCTCGATCCTCCAGACCGAGCCTCAGCCCTCCAGGCTGAGCCTATAAATAGTAAAATGTGCTCAACATTTGTTTGGAAACAAAATTTCGACTGTTTGCTTGTCGGCAACGGTTGGAGACCATATTTGAGTACTGGGCGTTCTGTATGTATTCAACGTTTTAATAGTCTAAGTTCCCAGAGGAAAGTGAGGTTAGAGCCTAGGTATCACAACAGGAACCTAATTCGCTGTAACCTATAGCTCTGATACCAATCTGTCACACCCCGAAATTATCAGAGCATTGGCGTGACTGGACTAGTATCGTCATTGCACAGCGGAAGCAAATAAGCTAAGACTTCTAGAAACTGAACGCCTGCTAAGTACTCGAGTCTCCAATGGTTCTCCTATTCCAACCGTTCCATTGTTTGAAAAGTAACCTGAGAAAGAACATGCGAGAAAAATCAACATAAAGTTGAGCGAGTTCATAGTTTGTTTGTAAAAGATTTGAAATAAATCTTTTGAGTTGTGAAAGGTTTGAGATAAATCCTTTGAGTTGTGAAAGATTTGAAATAAATCTTTGGAATAACCGGTTTTTGAAGTAGTATTGAGAAAATGAATTTAAAAACCATTTTCTTGCAAAGTTATATGGAAACGTTGTGTTTGTAACACGTTATGTTCATAAAACCATGTTTTTGTGATGTTCGTATAATCATCAATGCCCACCCTGACTTTGACCCGCATAATCCTATGCCTTAAATTTTGTATAAAACATGGTATTTAATTTGTATGAACAAGTATGTTTCGTAAGTATAAAGTTCCTGGTATGTAGCAAATAAGGGGACTTGTGATCACCAATGGTTTGCAAGGCCACTGATATATGTGAAGTGCAAATAGGGAGACTCAAACCTAGCAGATTTCGCCATGGCTTTAGTATGTGGACAAAGTCACCCCAAGGTCCGTTTCTAGTTTGGCCTGGGGCTGGGCTCGCTACACCCAGATAGATCTACCGCTCCTGTCCCTCGGTCCCGACATGAGGACTAATGGCCTCATATTGCTCCTACCCACTCACATGATCGGAATAATAAACCTCCTTACGCTAACCATACCGTGTATAAAAAATGTCTGTAATCATTGTACATGTATTTTACCCCAGTCTCTAAGACTGATCCTCCCCAGCCACTAAGGCTGATCCTCCCCAACCACAAAGGCTGGCTCCTCATTCTATATATATTATCACCAATTGATCCGTCCTTAGTCATGAAAATCATTCACACTTTGATAATACTCATTTGTTTTGTAAAAACCGGTATGTTTAGTATAAACCTTTCGTAAATCATTTGAGTTCCTCGAAATCCCTTCGTAATATGATTTAGAAATACGAGTTTTGCATGTGTTCTAAACTTTGTTTGCTTTTGCAAAACGTGCATGTCTTTCCACCCCGAAAACATTTATAAAAATGTAAAGCCGTAAAAAGTGGGGTTATGAACTCACCTGAACATTCTTGTGCAAAGCGAGCTAATTACGACTTCGTGGTGTCGTTTCCAAGATGAGACTCGCTAGCGTGCATTCTACAATATTCCTAACACGGAATATCTAATAAGTTTCTAAAAGTGGTAACTAGTCTACGTGTCACCGAGCTCTACCGAATCGCTAATCGAACGATTCGAGTAAGTTATTAACTTAATGAAAATAATTAAGTTATACTTGTTAAGTCTCGTTTAATGTCAGTAGCAGTTTAGTAAGTCTTTGAAAAAGACTTAGTTTTCGAGAGACTTAAAATGAATAAATATTTATATAAAAATATAAATATATCGTCGTAAGTGTGTTAGCCGTCTCGAGTAGTCGTACGTGTACAAAAAGATTATTTGTATGAAAATATCATATAACAAACTCGTATCGTATATTGCGTTTCGTATGAAAATAATAACTTGTATTATATATATCACGTCTTGTGTATATTTGCCGAAAATACACGTATATGCCGTCTAGGCGTATAAAATAAATATGAAGAGTTATATTTATTTTATAAGGAAATCGTCGAGTTGTTATGTTTGAAAATAAATATAAACCATATTTATTTATTTTTTTTGTAAAAGATTTCGCGTTGTGCGACATCTAGAATAAATATATAACTATATTTATTTTGTAAAAGTATACGAGTTGACGACGTTCGAAATAAATATAACATTATATTTATTTGTAAAAGCGCTTGGAATTACCAAGGTTTGAAGTATTATAAACTCGAGTTCCATTAAGCGTCGTTTTTGTAAAAGTGTCGTCGACAGAAACTATACGTTTGTATTTGTTTTTCTAAAAGATCCATTGAAATCGAAAGTTTGTTTTATAATAAAACACTTTTTGTTTTCGGGTTTTCTCGAAAAACGGGCAGAGTTTCCTCTATTTTTGGACGCACCGGACAACCAAGTTATCGTTGTTTATCAAGATTCAACAAGTTTCCAAACAAATATTCATAAACACAAGTTTCAAAACATGATAATATATGAAACCGTAACTATATATATGATTTTAGCATTTGGTTCGAGAGCTCGTTATCACGTAAAAATTATATAAAAATAATATAACGTAATAAATCGTGCCGTTTACCAAATCCTCCTATCGGAACGCTAACTCAGTTGACCGAGTCAACTCGGGTTGACCGAGTTGAGTTGACCAGTAAACCGAACCCGAAACTGAGGCTGTCCCGCACCAAACTGACCCGAACATGCTTGAACCACTGTTGAGCCGAACCCGTCTGTTGACCGAAACTGATGTTTGACTTCTGTTGACCAGCGTTGACCGGTTTTGACCGGGTGTTGACCCGAACTACCATCTGACCCGAACCGAAGCAAAACGGACCCGAATCAAAACTTGAATCACAACATAATCTACATACGAATCGAACAAAACAAAACCCGAAACTCAAACCTGCTGTACCACCATCTGAACCGGAGATCACCTCTAAGAACCGAGCATGAGTCTGACCCGACTGGACAAACCTGAAGCACCACCATCACTCCCACTCCCATGGTCGCGGCTCCGCCACTGTCGGCGTTGGGTCGTCGGCTCGTCTCCACCACCATCATTTGTGAACATCTCACCATTAACATCATTTCCAACAAAATCTTCAAGAAATTCTACAAGAATTAAGCAGGGGGGGGGGTGTTACCGCGGATCTGGGTCGTGAACCACCATCACGCCGCCACTGTCACCATCATTGGCACCGAGCACCATCACGCGCCACCTCACGCGCCTCCGGTTCTCTCTCTTTCTGCTCGGCTCTCACTCTCTCTCGTCTCTCTGATGTAGCCGCCACACCACCACCGAACGGTGGTGGTGATCCGTCTCGTAAAACGAAAAGAGGGGGGCTGTGAGGTGAGGGTTGTGGGTGATGTCGGTGGTCGGAGCCACCACTGCCGAACCGAGAAGAGGAAGAGGGTGGATGATTATGTTGTTCTGCTATTTGTAATCGAGAGAGGGGAGAAGGTGAGGCCCCTGTGTTTGATTTGGGTTATGTTTTGTGTGTATAAACAGATAGGAGGGGAGTATTTATAATGGAAAGTGTGGGCATTATCTAGTGTGTTACCCTTTACTCCTGGGTATAAAGATCTAAGAAAATCTTATGAAGATTTTGGTAAGATTTAAGTGAGATTTGTAGATTTTCTAGAGATTTAGTAGGGATTTGATAAGATTTTGCAAATCTTATAGGGATTTTCTAAATCTAGTGGAGATCTCGTATATTGTGTGTAGGTTTAGGCTTTGGGCTTGGGCCCGGGGCCCACAAGCCCATCTCATGCGTAAGTGGCCCGTAATTCCCACGAGACCCTTTGTCAAATTTTGAACTCCGTTTAACGTCACAAATTAAAACACACACAAGCACAGTTGGTAGACGTTGTTTGCACGCCCGTTCGTCGATCGCGGTAATAACCACGAAAAATTGTATCGTTGCCGTCTTTAATCCGTTCCTCGATCCGGTTCCGACTGTAGTCACAACAATTTTATTACGAAGCTAATATATATCGTAAAAATTTAATATTTGTCGGCGTTGTTAGTATTCTGTTCGGTTTCAATCCGTTGCCGTTTAACGTTTCACCGGTTTCTCTGTAAACCACCATTCGCGCCTTGTAAAGACGGATAGACGTTCCCAGGCACTCCAAATGCCTAATTAAGTTAATTCGCGCTGTAAACACTATTTATTATCGCGTTAATCACTTGTTAATCACGTAATTAAGAGCCGTAAATTACGGGTTGTCACAATCATGATCAAACTCAAAGCTGTGTGCGGGAACCGGTGCAGCTGATGACGCCATATCAAGGTCGGCGTCGTGTGAGTGGTGCTGCACTCCCTGTATATGCGAAGATGCGGACGCCACAGACTCAAATGAGTTTGGGACAGGTGAATGAGCATGAGCCTCCTCTGCAGGAGCGTCAGCAAGCAGTAGGCTACCACCAGCAGCAATAGGACCTCGCCCTTAAGTGGGTCCTCCTCTAATAGTTTGACGGGTCCTCCTCTAATAGTTTGACATCGTCGTAAGAGACAACGTCAGGGGGCATATGAACAATGGGATAAGCGGCAAGGGGCACAGGAGCAGGGATCACCGCGAGTGGCAAATCCCCAACAAGATGGCCATCAGCAGGCTCTGCTACGACATCAGGCAGCGCAAAGGGCTGAAAGTCATCATCGTCTGTGCTGGTAGTATCAGAAATGTACACCTCGTGCTCCGATGAAACTATGTCGCCTGATACTATGGCCATGGGATCTATAGTGTCCAACTCTCCAGTATCTGGTGAAGGCATGACGTTTTGTAATACAAACACACATATGCACAAATAATCAATCATATAGTCAGATAAACATATTAGTCACCAATAAGCAATCATATAGTCCTCCTAGTCCCACTAGCCTACTTCCTCAGCCTCCCAGACCGAGCCTCAGCCTCCCAGACTGAGCCTATAACTAACAATTAAAATGCGCTCAACTTTGTTTGTAAAAGCGTTTTGGATCTGGACTTAAGTGGTATGCAATGTAAAAATGTTTTCGTGAGAGCCCTAGTGATCATAGTCTAGACTCGAGAAAGAATCCTAGTTCGCTATGATCGAGGCTCTGATACCAAGCTGTCACACCCTAGCTTTGCGGAAGCGTGGGTTTATTTGGTGTGACTTCTTAATACCATAGCTTAATCATAACAAAGCTATATGAAAATAAAACCATGCAGATCATCCATTGATTTAAGTTTGAAAAGTAAAATACCACAACATTGTCTTAAGGCGTTGACACACGCAACGGAAATTACAACCTAATAACATAAAAACATTGTTTGAAAGACACAACCACAAACTTAAGATAGACGTAGTTTAAGAACTGTGACTCGTCCAGGTAAAAGCCACAACCCCTAAACTTGGATGATCCCATACTCTAACGCAGCGTGAAAACGTAGCATACCGTGCCAGATCCTTAGTTCCCTGAAATACATGTAGGTTGGAAAAAAATCAACAATAATGTTGAGCGAGTTCATGTGTAAGTGAGCAAGTAAAACCTTTGTAAGTATAAAATCCTGGTATGTAGCAAATAAGGAAAAAAAGAGATCGATTAATGTGTAGCTAATACATTAATAAGTGACATGGACTAGGAAGCACTCAAACCTGTAACGCGTATTTCATACCGGTCCTTCCGGCGGAATGACATAGTCACCACATGCAGCCGCACGCTGGCCAATGTGTGGGGCTCGCAACACCCGATAGATCTATCACTCATGCCTCTCGGTCCTTATACAAGGATTAATGGTCTTACGATAATAGCCTATCCAGTCACGTGATCTAGCAGTAGGTTCCTTAGCTAATCATACCGTGTATAAAACGTTTGTAGTAAATGTAACATGTATTTCACCCCCGCAGTTTAAAAACTGAAAACAGTTAAGAGAAAAGGGGGAGCATGAACTCACCGAAGTGCGTCTCTAAAAAGTATCTCCCAGAAAATCTGCTGTGCGACGACCTACACGTACTAACTTCTATTAGACGGACGGCCGTGCCTTAGCTTAAGGTTTAATGTCTTTGGGAAATAGTTAGGCAACTATTTCGTAATTACACTTCGTAATTATTTTGTAAATATATTCCTTCCCAAGGATGGGGGATTTAATACATGTGCGTTCGTATAACTTCGAAATATATTATTAAGTCTCACGTAATGTAATATATTTTATTTCATTTGTCTAACATACTTTATTCCCAAAATATAAATATTTTTCCCAAAAATATTATATTTTATTACATACCATTTTCCAAAATAATACTTTGTCAAAATACACACTTATGTGTATTTTCTGAAAATACGTAAGTTACGTTGTAAGGTTCGGGAGGTATAAATAATACCGGTGTAACTTGAATATTTATTGTGAGGGCGTTAGAATTATTTTGGAGTCGTTAATATTCGGTAATATTATTTTTACCCTAAAAATAATATTTACGTAGTTCACAAAATACTCATAAAAATCTCACAAGCGTTGTTATGGAAAATATATACTAAATATATATTTTAGCAAGTTTTATTTTGTGAAAATCCCACCTCCGACACTTGCTTAATTTGTAATAAAAATCGTGACGAAATTTATTTGGAAAAACAAGTTAAAAATATATCCATAACACTTGTGATAAAAATATTTACAAGTGTTAGATTTTTGGAAAAATTTCGCCAGAGTTTCCTCTGTAACTGGAGGTGGCCACGCTTTCAAGCGTATCATTTTCTTTTATAATTCAAATCAACAATGTTCCCAACATTAACAAACAACATTTCAACATCAACTAGTCCAAAATAGATATAAATCGCAAAACACATGAACTTGTGGTTTGTGTAAAATATGTAGTAACTTTCCCCATATTTTTAGTAGATCTTTTATAAATAAACTTGGTTTCTTTGAGAACCTTGTTTTTAAAGAAGACACGTTTTTACAACTTTTTTGTCAAAAATTACAACAATAATTCTTTGTTAAAACTCTTTGTTACACAAGTGTCTACACACTTGTGTGTTCCCGACATTTTGGAAAGTGTCTAGTAATATTTTTCCAACTTTTTGCACTTTACTAGTTTAGGTAAATGCTGAATTTTTATTTAAAGTGCAGAATTTTGTACTCAAAGTACGTTTTAGGCACATCCGGTCACTATAATTATCACCTAGGGACGCAGTTTTACAATCCTCACCTCCCTACACTCCCTACTTGTGTAGTAAACTATTCCCGGCTCATACTGGCCTTAGAGACAGTGTCTGTCTGATGCTGGTTATGTCAGCATGTTTACTGGGTATCCCGTATAGTGTGCTCACTGTGCTTTGTGCATCAAGGTTGTCACTGACGGTTGTGTATAAATAATAGAGTGACAGTAGTAAAGTAGGATGCATGTATAAGTATGTATCAGAAATCAGTAAGCAGTTTAATCACAACTGTAAGCAAGCACAGTAATTAAACAGTAATTAAATATTAATTAAGTCGTACGGATACCTGGTTTGGTGAGGGTTGTCACAAAACCCATCCCTTTGGCTGATTTGTTCACGAGATCTCTTCCTAACCCTTTAGTTAGATGATCAGCCATATTATACTCAGATCTTACAAATTCAACAGATATCACTCCATTCATGATTAATTCTCTAATCATGTTATGTCTAACACCTAGGTGTCTAGACTTTCCATTATACACTTGGCTGTAAGCCTTAGCCAAAGTAGTTGCACTATCACATCTGATAGATATAGGTGATATCGGTTTTGGCCACAAAGGAATCTCATAGATCAAATTTCTTAGCCATTCAGCTTCTTTACCAGCTGCTGCTAAAGCTACAAATTCAGATTCCATTGTTGAATTTGTGATGCAAGTTTGTTTCTTTGAGGCCCAGGAGATAGCACCTCCACCAAGTAAGAACACCCATCCACTTGTGGAAGAATGATCTTCCTTATTGTTTATCCAACTTGCATCAGTAAACCCTTCAAGTATTGAGGGGAAACCTTGTCACACCCCAACCGGTGGCGGAAACATCGGGGCGCGACACTAAGCGTTCAGATTGCTTAAGAGATTCCAAAACACTATTTGTTTCAATAATAGTTAATCCAAGATTTCATGAATTGTCTAAAAGCATCCACAAATCAATCACAGAAGTATCAGATACAAAACATCAAACATTGTTCAAAATTTCTAAATTTACTAAGATGTGTTTCTAAGCAGCATCCTAGCATGTTTCTTGATTTTCCAGCTACTATCAACCTGCAACATGTATTAAAATACTATCAACAATAATGTTGGTGAGTATACAAGTTTAAGTACGTAGTAGCATAATAGTTCAAAACGTTCCAAAAACTCATATCCGTCATGAAAACATATAACAAGTTTCACCATGCTAAGCTAATGCAGTCCCTATGTAACACGCATTTCCAACGCAAGTAGCATAGCAATCCCAAGAGTCTAGCAGGAGCTATAAACGTTCATTTCCTTTCCCAAAGTCTAACGGGAGGTTTGATCTTAACAATACCCAAGAGAATAGCAGGCGGGGCGTTACAACCTATAGCACATGCATAGTACCATAATTGTTAAGACATGTCACATACAAGGATTAAACGTCACATAGCATATAAGTCTCAAGCTTCACAAGTATCTTGTTTTCATGTTACTACGATAGAGTAAGTTTTCAAACGAGGTTTAAGTGTCATGTGTCATGTGTCATGTTTATAGAATACATGTTGCATCCTAAAAGTGTTTAAAACAAAAAGAGATCGAGTAAACTCACAGTGGGTGCTAAGTATCAACACCGACTATTTGGAGCAAAGGGAGCGCTGGAGTTAGCCTGATTATAGTATAACAGTGTAAGCGTTGAACAAAATGTCGAATCGTATGAACAATGAATAAAAGTGTCTGACAGGTTTCCTGATCGGATGGTCATCCGGACGGATGGTCATCCGGACGGATGGTCATCCGGTCGGATGACCATTCGACCCAGTTGGGACCCATCCGATCGGACGGTCGTTCGATCAGTAGTGTGTTTGTGAACTGATAAAGTTTCAAGTGTTGAGATCTTAGTGCCCTATAAAACAAATAAGTGTAATGATAATCAGACCCTCTGGACGGATGGTCATCCGATCGGATGGCCATCCGGACAGACGATCAGTGATGTGTTTGCAAATTGTTTCAACTTTTGAAGTTTTCGTTGTAGTATATTATCAAGTCGTTTGATCGGGTGGTCATTCGATCGGGTGACCGTTCGGTTGAATGACTGTTCAAGTGAAAGTTTGATAGTTTCAAGTCCTGATTAAAGTAGTTTAAGTGTTGAAGTCTACAGGGAACAGGTCACTTGGTCGGACGATCGTTCGATCGGATGAACATCCGATCGGACGGTCATTCGACTGTTATGATCTTGTCCCTTTGATAACTCTGTAAAATAACGTTTACGTTCGGGTTTAACGGAGACGACACGACAACGTTTCATGACAACAGAAACTCACCAAGGCTTAGCTAGTCTGATCGGATGGGAGTCACCCCATTTAATCAGGGTACTGTTCTTGACGGAGTTTCATGCCCGACCTGTAGATCGGTCATCTTCTCTGGTGGGAACCCGTTTTCAAGCCGACTCCAGACTACGGAATAAGTCTAAAGCCTGTTTGATTTCAGATTTCATCAGGTTTGAGTAGAAAAGTGAGTAAATGTTGAAGAAAGCATGTAGTCAGCTGAAAAACCTTTAGATTTTGTAAAGATTCATGTTAAATCATGTAGAAATCCTTTAGATCTGGACTAAATCTTGACGAGATGACATCACACGGCCGATTGTACAAACAGCCCTGATGACGTCATCTTCAAGTAGCCCAAATCAGGTGATTTCTTGGTGAAATTGTATGATTTTGATGGAAAATATGATAAGAAAGTGTGTAATGATGATAGTTGTACAAGAATCATGGGGAAAACTTACAAGAATCGCTTGAAATCGAAGGAAAAGTGCCTTAGGACGAAAGAGTGCGTCTGGTCGGATAAGCCTGTCACATCAAGTGATGTGACATGAGGTATTTATAGTGCAAGAAAGGATAAGGCGGTGGGATGGTCTGGATCGGATGGCTGTCCGAACGAATGGCCATCCAGACAGCCAATCCTTGTTCGCTAGAATTCTGATTTCGGTTTGATTTGCGAGTTAGATTAAGTGTTGCGTTGCGTATTATTATGTAATATCATCACATGATAACATTGTATAACTAACACAAAAGTTCCCATGTTTCAAGTTTCTAAGTATCAAAGTTTCTCGTGCCATAAGTATCAAGCATTTCGTTCAATAAGTATCAAGAGTCGAGTATCTAGTATCAAGTTCCACCAAGAATCAAGATTCATAGTGTTTAATAAGTATCAAGCATCAAGTGTCAAGTTTCAAAGTATCTCAAGGTTTCATAAATGTTTCACATAGTTAAGTCTCAAATAGTATAGGGACTAGACTTGCCAAAAGATAAAAGTCTGGGGACGCGGGGCGTTACAAACCTGAATAGCACAAACTATAATTTATAGTTCCTTTCAGGTACTTAGACAATCTGTTTATTGCCTGCCAATGATGTGTGCTCGGGTTACTTGTATATCTACTATGTTTTCCCACCGCATAAGCAATATCAGGCCTTGTGCTGATCATAGCATACATCAAACATCCTATTGCTTTGGAATATTCAAGTTGAGATATAGGGCTACCTTAATAGGCAGAAGCCTAATGTTAGGATCAATAAGAGTTCCAACTGGAGAACAATTTAAACTGTTGAATTTCTTCAAGATCTTCTCAATATAATGGGCTGTGAATGTGATCACCTAATTCAACAGCAAAGTAAATGTTGTCAAAAGAAACCAATTCAATTAATGTGTTCAAATATAATTAATTCCAAGGCCCAAAAGGAAGGAACTAAATATTGTTCAAAATTAATTAATTATTTGGGCAATGGATCCAAGTCAGATCAACACAAGGGCTACGACCCAAGTGTAATTTGGCCTTTGGCCATGATAGATCCACTAAAAAAACATGGATGTTAATATGGATGCATTAAAAGGCTTGGACACTGATGCGGGTACATCAAAAGGCTTGAATAATAATTCGAATGTTAATTTTAATTCGAATAATTATTCAAATTTTAATATTAATTCGGCTGCGAATTATGTCTCTTTTATCACTGAATCATTTTGTGTTCAGGATGATGAATTTGCATGGTGGGTAGACTCGGGAGCTACGGTACATGTGTGTAAAGATCTAAGGTGGTTTGAAGAAAGCAAACCTATTGATGATGGATTTGAATTACGAATGGGAAATGTAACAACCGAGCCTATCAAAGGTGTCGGGAAAGTCAAGCTTGTATTTACTTCTGGCAAACACTTATTACTAGATTGTGTGTTGTATGTTCTGGGTATACGGGAGAATTTATTGTTGGGTATTGTATTAAATAATTATGGATTTAAACAGGTCATCGAGTCTGACAAGTTTATGTTGTCTAGACATGGAACCTTTGTAGGATTTGGATATTTATCTAATGGTATGTTTAAGTTAAATGTTCATGTTCCGTTTGCTAAAGAATCCGTGTGTATTGCTTCTTCTAGTAATAAAGTAGATAATGGATCAAAATTATGGCATGCTATATTAGGACATGTTAATTATTTTAGAATGAAAGACATGTCAAAAATGAGCTTGATACCCGCGTTTGATATGAATATTTATCAATGTCACACTTGCAAGTTAACCAAGATAACAAGAAAACATTTTAAAGATGTCAAAAGGGAATCTAAGGCTTTAGAACTCATTCATTCCGACTTATGTGATTTTCATAATACTCCCTCGTTTGGAAACAAGAAATATGTTGTGACATTTATTGATGATGCTTCTAGGTTTTGTTATGTTTACTTGTTACACACAAAGGATGAAACTTTAAATAAGTTTAAAATATATAAACAAGAAGTAGAATTGCATAAAAAGGAATTAATTAAAAATCTTCGTACTGATAGAGGTGGTGAATATTATGATCCAGTTTATTTCCAATCTACTGGTATCATACATCAAACCACTGCTCCTTATACACCTCAACAAAATGGTGTATCTGAGAGGAAGAATAGGACACTGAAAGAAATAGTTAACTCCATGTTGTCTTATTCGGGTTTTGGTGAAGGATTTTGGGGTGAGGCTATGCTGACAACCTGCTACTTATTGAATAGGGTTCCAAATAAAAGGACCAAGGTAACCCCATATGAGCTCTGGCACAAACAAGCACCAAACTTAAGTCATCTTAAAGTTTGGGGTTGTAGAGCTGTAGTTAGACTCACTGAACCTAAGATGAGAACCTTAGGTGAGAAAGGCATAGATTGTATATTCATTGGATATGCTGAACATTCTCCGGCTCATAGGTTTTATGTGATAGAACCAAATGATTATGTGTCTGTTCACACAGTAATTGAGTCAAGAGATGGAGATTTTGGGAACGAGGATAGGTTCTCCTCGGTACCTAGACTTAAAGATATGCCTCAGAGTTTAAAAGATTTTGAAAGAAACTCTGTCAATATAAAAGATGTACCTTCTACTAGTATGAAACCCAGGAAAAGTACTAAGGTAAGGAAAGCCAAGAACTTTGGTGATGATTTCCAACTTTATTTGATTGAAGGATCAAGGGATAAAATTGAATATCAATATCAATATTGTTTCAATATTGAAGAAGATCCAAAACTTTCAGTGAAACAATGACTTCAAGGGATGCTTCCTTTTGGAAGGAAGCTATTCAAGATGAAGTTGATTCAATCATGCAAAATAAGACCTGGAAGTTGACAGATTTACCTCCTGGATGTAAACCATTAGGATGTAAATGGATTTTCAAAAGGAAAATGAAAGTGGATGGAAGCATTGATAAATTTAAAGCCAGACTAGTGATACAAGGCTTTAGACAAAAAGAAGGAATTGACTTCTTTGATACATATGCTCCAGTAGCAAGAATATCCACAATTAGGTTGTTGTTGGCTTTAGCAGCTATCCACAATCTTGTAATTCATCAAATGGATGTAAAGACTGCATTCCTAAATGGTGAATTGGATGAAGAAATATATAAAACAACCAGAAGGTTTCATTATGCCAGGAAATGAACATAAGGTTTGCAAGCTGGTTAAGTCTTTATATGGCTTGAAACAAGCTCCTAAACAGTGGCATCAAAAATTTGATGATGTTGTGTTGACAAATGGTTTTATACTTAATCAAGCTGACAAATGTGTATATAGCAAATTTGACTCCTCGGGAAAAGGAGTTATAATTTTTCTATATGTTGATGACATGTTGATATTTGGTACTGACTAAGGTCAAGTTGTTAAAACGAAAGAGTTCTTGTCATCAAAGTTTGCCATGAAAGATATGGGGGAGGCTGAGGTGATTCTTGTTATAAAGATTACTCGAGGGAACAATGGTATATCAATCTCTCAGCACGAAGTATGAATAAAGTGTCACGTGTTTAATAATTCCAAGTGTATGAACAATTACGAAATGTGTGTAACCTGAATATGAAGAAAATACGAATTTCATTATGATTTAAGTCTCGGATTTTACAATGATAACAATGAAACGACGAATACAAGAATACAAAGTTTCCAAAAATAGAATTACAAGCGACGGTTTCTAATTATGGAAAGTACGAAAAAGCAGGGCGTTATAGTCTCCCCTCCTTTAGGAAATTTCGTCTCGAAATTTAGGAAGAAGTAACGAAAAGTTGTGGATACTTGGTCTTCATATCACTCTCGAGTTCCCAAGTAAATTCAGCGCCACGTTTTCCTTCTCATCGAACCTTAACGATAGGAATTTGACTATGCCTCAGTTTCTTGACACCTCGGTCCATGATTTCGACGGGTTTCTCCACAAAATGCAAAGTGTTGTTGATTTGGAGATCTTCGAGAGGAACTTGAAGTCCTTCTTCAGCTAGACACTTTTTGAGATTCGAGACATGAAACGTTGGACGAACGTTGTTGAGCTCTTGAGGTAAATCGAGTCGATAAGCCACCTTGCCAATCCTTTCGAGTATCTTGAAAGGACCGACATAGCGAGGGGTAAGTTTTCCCTTTTTACCAAAACGAACTACTCCTTTCCAAGGAGATACTTTGAGTAGTACATGATCACCAACGTTAAACTCCAAAGGTTTGCATCTCTTGTCAGCGTAGCTCTTTTGTCGACTTCTAGCCTTGAGTAAGTTGTCACGGATTTGAAGAATCTTATCCGTTGTTTCTTGTATGAGCTCAGGGCCAGTAAATTGTTTGTCACCAATCTCATGCCAGCTAATAGGAGATCGGCATTTGCAACCATACAATGCCTTGAAAGGAGCCATTTGAATACTGTTGTACGAGAACTCGATCAATGGTAAATGCACATGTTGTATTCTTTTTGAACTTTTCTTTGAATTCAATTTTGAATTCAAATCTATTGTAGTATGTAACCAAGATTTATCATAAACCTTTGTTTCTTTACCAAATAAATATTTTGGACTAGAAAGGGTATTTATTTCAACAGTTTCGAGATTAAATTTATCAACTGTGTCCAAACAATTTTGTTTTTTATTTTGGATACATGGAACCTTTGTTTTAACCAAACAATCACTAAATTTATTTTCATTTAAATGAAATTTAGAACACGTACCCGTTTGAGTTGGTGGATCCTTGGACCCACTTGGACTCGCTCCACTTGAGCCTTTGTTGTTTCCCGTAAGCTTCACCCGACAATCCTTTTTGAAGTGTCCCACTTTATGGCACCTCCAACATGTCTTTTTGGCTTTCTTGTTTGAATTTTTATCACCATGATCAAACTTGCGTTTTTTTGCCTTTAAACTTGTTATAATTAGCTGATTTCCCATCATGCTCCACCATATTAATTGAAGATTGTCGTAGCCCCCGACCCCTGCCCGGGAGCGGGCGACCGCGGTGATTACGCAGAGCGGGTGGTATCAGTGTTTATTAATTTGGCAACGGAAATGAGACATCAGGACCGTAGTTAGGAAATATTTTATCAGAGTTAAAACACCAAACTTTTTATAATAAATTAACGGGATAAAACCTAAGTTTCCATTACAATACATTTATAGGGATAAACCCTAGTTTATTGAAAACAAAACTCCTTTTTATTTAGGTAACTTTTATAGCCACTTTTCCAAGCCTTCAGTGCTCTCCAGCTGGCTTCTATTAGCTTCACATTAAGTTACCTGAAACGTGTTTTGAAAAGGTTTTATCAGCAATAAATACTGGCGAGTGCATCCCAGTTTAATCAAAACAGTTTTATAACATTATAGTATTGAGAGCGATTACAATGTTTATATCTACACAGTTATTCATTCAGTACGGTCAACACCTGACTTGTGGATCATGTTACTCATTGGCTAACTCTTTGTCCAATAGTAACGGATTAAAATAATGTATACAAAACCCCAACATACCGACAGTAATTGTAGAATACATATACTCAATCACTGTTAAGTATAATTGAAAACATTTGAGGTTTTTACAAAAAGATGTACAAAAATAAAATTACTCACATTCTTTACTTAGGTAAAACTAAAGCTTCCTGGTGAATCTCCTTGTTATTATCTATTAAAAATTAAACAATGCATATGTGTTAGTAAGATAACCCAAATCACATTAGCCATACAACACGAGACAGAACTCCAACGACTGAGTCAGGCAGAGCCATGACATGCGTTACGGAGTCCTAGATCAATCGGGTGTAACACGAGACAAAATTCCAACGATTGAGTCAGGCAGAGCCTTGACATGCGTTACGAAGCCCTAGATCAATCGGGTAGGGTAACAGATACGTGATCAGGGGTTATAATACTTACAACGAGGGAGAGCTTCGCTTTTTAGGGGTATTATTCCTGATTATAATTTGCCCACTATAGATCAGAGAAAATAAAAGAATTTGAACGAGATTGAATGAGGCATTGGCCTCTATTTATAGGGCTGGACTAAGGCGGCTCGCGCCGCACGAGAGATTCATGGTCGGCCTTCGCGGCCCGCGAGGCTAGTAGGGTAGGATCTAGGCACGGTGAGTCAACCAGGCAGCCTTGATACGTAACCGGACAAGTGGCGCAAAGGTGTGCCGTCTGGTGGCACTATATCGCGCCCCGCGATAGCTTTGGAAGACTTGCGGCCCGCGAAGTCTGATGTGTTTCATGTATATTCGTTTACATACATGAAACACATCATGTATTCCTGCCATTTCCTCTGGCAGTTGTAGCTGATAAGCTACGGGTCCTATCCTTTTAATAATCTCAAAAGGTCCAACATACCTGGGGCTTAACTTTCTTCTTTTAACAAATCTGGCTACTCCTTTCCATGGAGAAACTTTTAACAATACCTTATCTCCAACTTGAAATTCCAAAGGTTTTCGTCTGTTATCTGCATAACTATTTTGATGATCTCGTGCTGCTTTTAGTCTTTCCTTGACTTGAATAATCTTGTCCGTTGTTTCTTGTACTATCTCTGGTCCAGATAGTTGCTTTTCTCCAATTTCTGCCCAACAGACTAGAGTTCGGCACTTTCGTCCATAAAGTGCTTCAAATGGTGCAACATTAATGCTTATATGATAGCTGTTATTGTAGGAAAATTCTATTAATGGTAAATGATCATCCCAATTTCCTCCAAAATCAATTACAAAGGCTCTAAGCATATCTTCCATTATTTGTATTGTCCTTTCGCTTTGTCCATCTGTTTGAGGATGATAAGTTGTGCTTAGATTTAACCTGGTTCCCATTGCTTTTTGGAAACTTGTCCAAAAATGAGAAGTAAAACGGTTATCTCTATAGATACAATAGATAAAGGAATCCCATGTAATGAAACTATTTCATTTACATATAATTTGGCTAACTGTTCCATACTGAAAGTTTCCTTCATTGGTAAGAAATAAGTAGATTTTGTCAATCTGTCTACAATCACCCAGATTGTATCATTACCTTTTCGTGTTTTGGGTAATTTGGTAACAAAGTCCATTGTTATCAATTCCCATTTCTATATTGGCATTTCTAGTTGCTGCAATAATCCTGAGGGTTTCTGATGTTCAGCTTTAACCTGTGAGCAAGTCAGAAATTTAGCAACATAGTTTGCTATATCCTTTTTCATCCTATCCACCAGAAATTCTTTCTTAGATCTTGATATATCTTATCACTACCGGGATGTGTCGTATACTTAGACTTATGGGCTTCTTCAAGAATTCTGTGGCGTAGGTTTCCTTGTTTAGGTATCCACATCCTTTTCTTATGGAACTTCCAAATTCCATCTGATCATTGTTCTAATTCCTTAATCATTCCTTTTAAACCTTCAGCATCGTCCTTGAATGTTGTTTCCTGTACCTCTCTAATTTGCTCATTTAAATCTATCTACAAATTTAATTTAAGAGAGCGTACTCGTTTTGGCTTCTCGTGACATTTTCGACTTAAAGCATCAGCTACTACATTAGCTCTTCCAGCATGATACTGGATATCACAATCATAATCACTAAGAATTTCCATCCAGCGTCTCTATCTCATATTTAATTCCTTTTGCCCAAAAATATACCTTAAATTCTTATGATCCGTGAAGACAACAAACTTACTTCCGTATAGATAGTGTCTCCAAATCTTAAGGGCAAAAACTATGGCTCCTAACTCTAGATCATGGGTTGTGTAATTCTCTTCATGTTTCTTAAGTTGTCTAGAAGCATAAGCTATAACCTTTTGACGTTGCATTAACACACATCCGTATCCTAATTTAGACACATCACAATAGACTATAAAGTCTTCAGTTCCTACTGGTAATGCGAGTATGGGTGCGTTGGTTAACCTTTGCTTAAGGATCTTAAAGGCTTCTTCCTGTTTTGGTCCACATTCAAACTTAACTGATTTGCAGGTCAGTTTGGTTAATGGAATGGCTATTCTAGAAAAATCTTGAATAAAACGTCTATAATATCCTGCCAGTCCAAGAAAACTTCTTACTTCCATTGGTGACTCAGGGACTTTCCATTTGGTAATTGCCTCGATTTTTGTGGGATCCACATGAATTCCTTCATGATTAACCAGATGTCCAAGGAATTGCACTTCTTGTAACCAGAATTCACATTTTGAGAATTTAGCATAAAGCTTCTCTTTTCTTAATAATGTCAGTAATGTATGCAGATGCTCTGCATGTTCCTCTTTACTCTTAGAGTAAATTAAAATATCATCTATAAAGACAATTATGAACTTATCCAGGTATGGTTTACATATCCTGTTCATCATGTCCATAAATGCGGCTGGGGCATTGGTTAAACCAAATGGCATGACGGTAAATTCATAATGACCGTACCTTGTTCTGAAAGCAGTTTTAGGAATGTCCTCTTCCTGTACTTTCAATTGATGATATCCTGAGCGTAAATCGATCTTAGAAAAGAATCGAGCTCCTTGAAGTTAATCGAACAGGTCATCGATTCTCGGTAGTGGGTACCGATTCTTAATTGTAACCTTGTTTAATTCTCGGTAATCAATGCACATACGTATTGATCCGTCTTTCTTCTTAATAAACAAAACCGGCGCTCCCCATGGCGATGAACTAGGTTGTATAAAACCTTTGTCAAGAAGTTCTTCCAATTGTTTCTTCAGTTCCTGCATCTCCGTTGGTACTAGTCGATATGGTGCTTTGGTAATCGGTGTCGTCCCTGGTATTAGGTGATTTCTAAATTCAACCTCTCTATCAGGTGGTAAGCCAGGTAACCCTTCTGGAAAGACGTCTGAGAATTTAGATACTACAGGAATATCTTTTAATTCATTTCCTTTAGTGTTAATGATTATGGAAATCATATACACTATTGCTCCTTTCCTTACACAACTTGCAGCTTTCATCACAGAGATGAATTTTGTTGACCTGGTTGGCTTGTCTCCTTTGATTGTGATCTTTTTACCACTTAGTGTACTTACTTGTACTGACTTTTGATCACATAAAATACTGGCACGATTGGCTACCAATCCATTCCTAATACAATATCGAATCCGGCTAGATTCATTGGGTAAAGGTTAGCAGAGAAATGATGGTTCAGAATTTCTATTCTTGCTCCCTGCAAGATTTCATTAATCTTAATGGATTCTCCGTTTGCCGTCTCTACCAAATAGTCTTGTCGAAGTTTAGTTAAGGGTTAGTTGTGAAGTTTGTAGAAAGAAGTATTGATAAAACTTTGGTTTGCACCAGAGTCAAATAATACTTTGGCAAAAATGTCATTAACTAAAAACGTACCGGCAATCACATCCGAAATCATCTTGGCATCTTCCGCTGTCAGAACGAATGCTCTGGCATTCTTCTTGGGTCCTTCAGTTGCCTTAGCTTTGCTGGTTGCTGCTAGAGCTAGTTTCGGACAGTTCGGTTTAATATGCCCAGTTTCTCCACAATTGAAGCATAGCCTATTGCTAGGTTTCCTCCTACAATCTTCTTCCTTGTGTCCAGACATTATGCAAAAGTTGCAGTATATTGAGCACCTTCTAGAGTGCTTCCTTTTGCAATACTTGCAGTAAGGTACAGAGGAAGTGTCACACCCCGATATTTACAGCTCAGCCCGGTGGGCCCGGTGGGGAGTATCGTGACGTAAGATTGGTATCGTCATAGTCAAACATACACAGAATAGCACATCGGAAGTCTTGGAATGTAAAATATTATTACAAACACAAATGTCTAAAATATATCAAAGTATTTAGTACAGACAAGCTTGTAATAATCCACAGGCGGATCATTATAACAAAAGAAGTTTATGAGACTAATGGCTTATGCGAAGGAGTTGCAAGTTCCTCGTCTAACAATCTTGAGCAGCTTCCAGCCTATTTACGTATTTGTACTTGTCACTTAGACTTTTGAAAATACGTCAGTTTTCATTGGTAAATACAATCAACCGACACATTTGAAAATATTTATGAAAATTGGTTTAGGTGCACAAGGAACGAAAGATTTTATACTTGGGACAAACTACATCTCATGTTATCAGTTTTACATAACTTGCTCTACATACGGGGCCCGGTACTATGCCGGTTCATGATTAACCGACACACCACTTATTCCCTTATTGGGAAACCCATATTGGGTATAAAATTATTTAATAAACCATGTCGCATCTGTCGGGTGTATGCCTACACCCCGTGCTTAGGTCGTGGCCATTTGCAACTAATGAGTCAAGGATATCCAGGACACGGTCGCATTAACCCCTAATGTTTCAGTCAAGCAATACGAATTAAAACAGGTTATTTGAATTTCCCGACTTATTGGTCTTCGAATCCCATACCTGACCATGCGGTAATTATATTACCGTATCCCAAGCCCGTATAAGGGAAAATAGGTTAAGAGTATTTACCTGAGCTAGCTCCTGTCTTAAATAGCAAGATTTATAATAACTCAGCCGTATTCAATTAAGTAAGCGTAGGTACAATTTACCGGATGACTCTAGTCTGGAATGATGGTATAAATAACCAACTAGAATGCTAACGGGTCTTAATTAAGTCATAGACTTAGACCGGCTAGTTTTTAAATATGAAAACGGTACGATACGCTGGATTAAGCGATGACCGGAATGGAATGTAATTTAGACCCAACAAGTATGAAGACTTGTATAATATGGGTAAACTAAATACATTCTGGATTTTGAAGTAAAAATGATACGGTTTGAACCGTTTCGGTTAATTTATGCAAACTTGTTACATAAACCGTACTGAACGCGTATATGCATAACGGGTAACCGGATGAGTCAAGTACAAGTTCCATAAGTTATTATGCTTAAAATATGTTGTGAAATTAGTAGGATATCAACAATTTCGTCCAAAAAGAATTTAAAACAAATTTAAGCCCCGTAAGGGTATTTTGGTCATTTTAAAGTTTATAAAAGAGATTTAATAGTAAATTGAGGTTCTGGTCTAAAACATTCAGTAAAAATACTTATTTTATCAAGTTACATCGGTAAGATGTCATACATATGTGAGGTTTACTATTTATGGCCAAACTATGCACCTTAGGGGCATTTTGGTCATTTCACATATGCTTTTAAGGTCAAATTTGGAAGTCTGAGTTCAAGACTTATACTTACTGTTAAAGTATTAAAATTTATTTTTAAAATCAGTAGGTAACAAGTCTTAGGTGTTAAATATAGTTTTAAACCATACTGTGCAACTCATTGTTGTAAAAGTCGGTAATTGGCGATATTTGAGATGTTTATGAAATCCTGAGATTTTGATCAGTCTTTAATGTTTAAAATATTTTATTTAACATATGAAATTTTGATCAGTCGGTAATTGGCGTAGGAAAAGGTTTGGTATGCAAATCATATGTTAAACTCATTTTATTAACAAAAAGGTAATATCGTCATTTACCGATTTATACAAGAACTCTATGTTATGGTCAGTATAAAATTTGACCAAAAATTCCAAAAATCCCTAAAAATAATATCAAAACATTAGGTAATGAGTTTGGTGCCAAAACTTGGGTTTAAACATGATTTATGCTAAAAATCGTAATTTAATTAATAAAAAGTTTTATTTTACGATATCTCGCATAACTTTAGTTTGAGACTAGAAGCTGATGTCATATTTTTTTTACATACTTATATATTAGTAATAAAGCTTTTTGTCCTCTCATATTTTCAAAAATATCGTTTTTATAACATAAGGGCATAATAGTCAAAATTAAGCATAATAACGGAAACAAGCAAATAACTCAGATTTCTAGTATGATCGTGTAATATAACCTTACAGGGTTATGCTACATTAAATTACGATCATAACAGAACCTAAAATCAGTAGCAAACTAATCTATTTCGGTTCATAATTGAAAGTCAACGCAGAAGTGAAACTTCGCGACTTTCGGTTGCGAACCGACCCTAAAACTGGAATTGACGAGACAAACATGTTTACACATGTTCTAATAATTATTACCAAGTTTTTTAAGTGATAAAACGTATTTTAGAACATTTCTAAACTCATATCGCAATTAATTCGAAAACTGCCTCGTGGACTTTTTAAAACAATATTACGTTGACCCGTCAATTGACCAAGCAAACGTGATTCTTAGGAGGTGCCCTTTTAAGGGTTTAACACCTACCTAATTACGATCATGTAGCCATTTTCATTGAGAACAATGGCTCGACCGTTTACTGTCTTACTAAAAGTCAAAGCGTTTATTGAAAATGCTTGGCTTTTCGGCTTTAAAAGCCAAATAAAATAAACTAGTCACGAAAGGACACTTACAAATAGTCCTATGGACTGAACAGAACTCAGAAGAGGTTCCAAAATGTTCAGGATCCTCTATAATTGAGAGATATGCAGATTGGAATTGAAAGGTGCAAATGAATTATGAAACCCAACATCTATTTATAGTGCTAGGAGAGCTGTGGATGATTGACATGTGGTTGAGGGGTGTTATGAGATCTTAATAGGTGTAATACTAGTTTCTAAATCAGTATAACAATCCATGGTTTTATAAAAATGGTTTGTGTGTAGTGTGGGCATCAAGAATTAATAAAACCATCAAATAAAAGCTGTTTTGCTGCTGTTTAGGGACTGGCAGCCCACGGCAGCAGGTCCAGTGGGCTTCACAGTCTGCTACTTGCCCAACCCAGCCACCCCAAGTTTGGCAGATGTGTTGCTTTAGCCCCTGTCATCTTTTATGCGCTTTTATACTTTTTAAGTTTGTATTTTTGGCACAAGACTTGGTATATTTAATATGTTATTCTAATATAAGTTACAAAAGTGTTAGTGGACCAACTCCGGCATACCTGGGAGGATGACCGAACATCACGAAGTTCCCGGTTCATTCAAAAGGCCTCTCAAAGGCGTAGTTTCGCTAGTTGTCGCTTTTAGTCCTTTTGGCGTATAAATTTATGCGTATCATCGATATATAGCATCTAAGCCTTAAACAGCTCTTATTAGGCACATCCGGGGTATAACTGATCTTAACAGAGTTTCCGGTGCCTTTAAAAGGTCACCCTAAAGTGTAGTTTCGCGCGTTGACACTTTTAACCCCTTAATTGCGAACTTGCGCGCATTATCGCGAAACGGCATAAAGGTCTTACATGGCCAGTATTAGACACTTCCTGAAGGTATGACCAAATATTACAGTGCTCCAGTTTGCTTAAATGATCATTCTAAGGTGTAGTTATAGACGTTGACGCTTTTGGTCCCTCTAACACGAAAACTTGCGCGTATCATCGTTTAATAGCATCAAAGCCCTATGCAATCCATATTAAGCATTCTCAAAAGTATGATTGCATTTTATAATACGTCGGGTTCATTAAAAGGTCATTCAGAGGTATAATTAAACATATTGACGCTTTTAACCCTTTTAACTTGCAAAGTTGCGCGTAACGTCACTTATTGGCATAAAAGCCTTAAATGGCCAATATTAGGTATTCCCGAGAGTATAATCAATATCATGAAGTTCTCGGTTTTTAAAAAGGTCACTCAGAGGTAAGAATTTACATGTTGACGCTTTTGACCCTTCGACGCGCAAACTTTCAATAATTATGCAAACGACTTCTCTCGACCAACGAGTGGCTTAATTAGAATTATGAATACCGTGTATTGTTATTCAGAGGCTTAGTTTAAGCATGTTAACACTTTTAGTCCTTTCGCATTCAAAGTTTTTGATTTTTCACAAAAATTAGTCCTTTATAGTCTACGTTTGACTTTATTAGGGTTTAGTACACGTGTCAACGTATCATTGGACGTGATTTTATGAGGTGTTACATCCTCACCCCCCTTAAAAGAAATCTCGACCTCGAGATTTTCTCAAAAGATAGAAGTACTTCCTGTTGAATAATGGGCTTAAGCTCTACAACATATTTGGGCCTCTATGGGCACCCCAGTTGACCTTTATAATAGGTACATGTTTTCTTTCAGGGCTCCTAATCCTGTCGGTCCTTAATCGATACTGGTTTCTCATCAAACCATAAGTTTTCATCAATTTGCATATCATTATGTGATAATGCTATCAACTTATTGGCGAGACATATCCTTAAATCACCAGTAAGGAACACATTGAATACCATCAAGTTCCTTAGGTAAGTTTTAGCTTATAGGCTACCGATCTTGATATATTCAATTTTCTCAAATGGTCCAATATATTTTAGAGTTTAACTTGTCTGTTATATCAAAATTGCAGCACACCTTTCTAGGGTGGTACTTTACGTTGAATCTTGTTCCTTATTGAGAACTTAAGAGGTTTGCGACTCTCATCAACATTGATTTTCTGCTGATTATTGGCAGCTTTCAGACGATCACAGATTCGTATGATCATATCCGTTGCCTCCAGGGTAACTTCAGGTCCTGATAATTTGGACTTACCAAACTTCTATCCAACAACGGACGTTTGACATTCTTCCTATACAAGGCCTCTATAAATAGTAGCCTTGATACTTATATGTGACATCTGTGTTTGTAATCATTGTAGACAATTCAGTTGTCAATGAAATAAAGTTATTTGATCCCAATATTTGTTTGTTTATGTTTTACATTTTTCATGTTTTGGTTTTTATTCAATTTCAAACTCTATATCGCTTTCTGGAAGACTTATACGCAAACTGATACGTAAATGTAGTCATTTTAACGCGAAAAATTACTCCGGAACATCAACATATGCTTAACATACCTTAAATAACCTTTACATAACTTAGAAATAAGTTTTGAAGGCTTTGGTATGGCAAAATCAAGTCTATTCGCTTACAGGGACTAAATTTGACAAACTGCGAAAGTATGCCAATTTGAACTGTAACGGACATTCCGAAACATGGCCATAAGTTAAACACACCTTAAATATCCTTTACATAGCTTAGAAATAGGCTTTGAGAGGTTCGGTGTGCTAAAATAAACTTTATGCTCATTCAGGGACTAAAAGCGTTAAAAAGTGCATAAGTTTACATTTTCGCGCATAACTTACGTTCTGAATACATCCGGAGATCCAAAAATTTATGTAATCATTAAAATATTATTTTTTAGTGATTGGCTTGTCAAAAATCCACTCGTCGCGCAATTTGGATCGTTTTTCGCGCTTTTGCGCATTCCGTCGTAATTAAGCAAACATCGCGATCGTACGACCAAACGAACCGACATCCGGCATATTTTTGAGCATGTTTCATGTCCACAATGTTTGGGAATCATTTTAGGGCCTTAAAGTTGGCTTGAAGGGCCTTAAACAAGTCGGAAATGGCTTTAAACACTAACAGGGACCAAAACTGTCATTTCTGCAAAGTTGTTGCTGGTCTGCAGAGCTCAGGCGGCCCGCGTAGACTTCCTCAGCCTCTTACGCGGCCCGTGTGGCCTTCCCAGATATGCAGAAACTGTGTTACAGCCTGTTTCCAGCTGTTATACTCACAAAACCCACTTGCAAACGGTTTTTGCAACACCATGGGCCATTTCTATGGGCTCCAATGGTATTAGAAAACAAGGGGCACACTTGGACGGCCTAGATCGAAGCTCGTTTCCCGATAAACGATCGTAACGGTTCTAGCTTTCCTATAAATACCCCCCACCATTTTTTGTTGCAACCCACATTGATCTGAGATTTTTCTCTAAGTGGTTGTAATTATTCACTACCTACCTGAGAAATACTTGGAATCAATCTTGCGGGGACCCTTTGTAAGTGTTCCTTCGTTCTTTTTATGCGTTTTTAGCTTGAAAGTCAAACTGCGTTTGACTTTCTGCATTGACCAGTTTATGGTCAATGCGAAGTTCGTTTGAACTTCATAACGTGAGCGTAATCACGATGGTTATAGTCCCTAGTGACTATACCTACTGATTACCACGTTATCTAGGCTCAGTGACGAGTTGTAGTTTCGGGAAAAATGCGTGTTCTCGCGTATTTTATAACCAAACTACTCTAGGGTATCAAAACCGTTTGTTTTGATATCAAAACCTGTTTTCTAACTTAACTAAACATGTTCTAGCATGTTTAGCTCGTCACTTTTAGTTTAGTGCTTATGTAGAGTCGTAAGTCAAGTGGACTAAACACCCGCTTAGACTTTCGAACTCTACCCGTTTGGTCGATCATTAGGATCCGACCAAACACATTAGGTGACCATAGTTGTATAGGGAATAACCTTCCGAGGTTATACCTTATGGTCACATCGTTTGAGTAGTTGTATGATAAGTAGTTCTTATGCCTTAGGTAAATTACCAAAATGCCCTTTTTACGTCAAAATTTATTTTTAAGCATATGTAACATAACTTTTGATATCTAAACTGATTTAGCAACAATATTAGACATGTTAAGGCATATTTTACTTGTCGTAGGACTAGTTAGGCGGTCCGAACGCGTTTCACGCGAACGACGCGTTAAAGTAGCATAAGCTACCTAAACGGGTCGTAACGGGTCAAAAGCACTTAGGCTAGGTTTTGTTTTAGTATGTAGGCTTTGTTAAACCATATTACATGAGTTCCCACACTCATTTGGTTTACGAACCCTCATGCTACCCGATCCTCCGAATAGGTCCGTTTATTAATGTAGTTATCTATATTAGGTGTCGTTTGATTCCGTAACCTTCTAGCTTTGCTTGGTGGATATCTAAAGTCTATCGAGCAATCTCAAGTGAGTACATAGACCCCTCTTTTACTGCTTTCCAAACGTTTTGGGGGTGAAACACATGTGCCTACTTTTTATTTTCATGCTTTCCATGTTTTCTTATCATATACTTGCTATGTTCATTAGTACACTATTAGTACATAAACTTCATTTTATCTTGCTATGTATGTTAACTTAGCATATTTAGCACATTGATTTACATGACTTTTCTTCTTTGTATGTTTACTTAGCATACTTAGTACATTGTTTTTATATGACTTTTCTGCTTTGTATGTTAACTTAGCATACTTAGTACATTGCTTTCATTACATATTTACATTTGATATGACATTTGGTTTGTTCAACGGGTCTAAACTACATTCATTAACATTAGCTACGTCGCTCGGTAGTAAGTAATGGTACCATAGGACTTGACAAATCCCATTCCTGACATCCTAGGTTTGTTTGGATGTAAGGAATGACTGAATCCGAAAACATTTTACTTTGATAATCTTTACTCTAAGGTTATCCGTCTGTCTCAAGGCTTGAATGTATGCATTAACTTACTGCATAAGTGTTTGTATCAGTAAAACATGTAATTATCTTACAAAACATAACTTTTGGCTTATTCAAAATACTTTGTTTTGTACATTTTTATTTGTGGTTTAAGTAGTCTCATTTTACTTACCATACAAAACTTTTGTTTACACATTACATGACTTATATTCAACTTGGTTTATACTATGACATTTGACTATTAGACTAAAACATGGATATTTTACAATGTTGGTTGGTTTGAGTGACTTAAATAACGAGGCGTGTGTAATATGATACAAACATGGTGGATACGCCGCTGGTACTTCCTATATATAAGTGTTTGCATGATATTACATATCGTAGTGTCATTTAAACCACTTCAGTTTAGACATATTACATTTACAACACATTTTCACTTAAACATTGTTTTACAAATAACTTGGTTTATACAAACTCTTTTTACTTGGTTATTCTCTTAACCATACACTATTCTTTTATATATACATAACATCTGATTTTGACTATCGTTTTTCAAATGATTTATAAAACAAAATATTTAACAAGGTTCATGACTGATTTTCATTAAACATTTCTCTAAACTCAAGTCATGAATCTTATTTTCATAAAACCTATGTATCTCACAGGCATTTTTATGCTGACGTACCTATTTTCACATGTATTTTCAGGAGCTGCTTAGGGCGGACCTGTGCCTTAGAGACTTAAAATAAAGATAGACTTAGTTTAATTATGTTGTGTACTCTTTGGTTTTTGTTTTGAAACAATGTATTCCACCTTTGGTTGTTGAATAAAATGTAATTTTAATTACCATGGTTGTGGAACAATAATTCTGTTACAACACTCCCCGACGTTTCCGCCACGATTTGATGTTTTACGTGGTCGGGGTGTGACATTATATAACAACTATTAGCTATAGAAAAGCTTATTTAAGGCGAGATAGTCATTCCAACTACTGCTTAATCCAATCTTTAAAGAATAGCTAACCTTACGGTTAGTCAAACGAATCGACGATCCTGGGCAGCTAATGGCGATTCTTAATTGTTGCCTAAATAGGGTCGCGGTAATCAATGCATAAGCACAATGAACCGTCTTTCATAAGTAATAACACCAGAGCTCTTAGAATGGTGAGCCAGGCCTTACGAACCTTTATTCTTAAAACTCATTGGATTGGGGTTTCGATCCTTCCATTACTGTCGGTACTAACTGATATGGAGATATTAATCTTAACTCTACTTGCTTCTCAAGAGGTAAACAGGGTAGTTCTATGAAGAGGACAATCGAGATTCACATGGATGACAGAGATATTCTGAATCTCCTGCCTCAGTTCATCTATCGATATCCGTGCCATATAAATTACACATTTTCACGAGTACAAGTATGCCTTAAGTAGAAACTCCTATTCATGCATTTCTATAATGGATATCTTCCTTGAATACCACTAGCTGACTTTGGCACAATATAACCATTGGAAATATCTTAGTGGTTCCACGCATTAAACCTCCATACTGATCAGGCATGGAAGCAATCTATGGAACACATTAGGATACGCCAATCCTCATATGGCACCTTTATCAAACATAGTTTGGCTTTCGCAGTTGATAGAAATCAATGAGATAATAATAAAATAACATATATTGTCGTATTCTATCTGGGAAAAGAGTACTCTAGATTCTTACGAAAAGATCATCGTCGAGAATGGAAGAAACGGTCTTTATAGTTTTCATTGGTAAGTTCTACCTTATACTTAATATTTGGAGTTCTTATGAGTATAATCAAAAGTTTGCTAAGCTTATTGTCTATCTAAGACTTATTATTCCCCGAATTAAAACAAGTCACTTAGCAAAAATGTTATTGATAAATGATAAGGAATGTACGTGATGCTATTATTGATATGTACTGTCTCTGGCATTCATCGGGTATTTCAGGCGTTTCCTTTCTTAGCCTCTCCAGGCTTAGCTGTACCTTCTTTGGCAGCTTGAGGGCAATTAGTACTGACGTGGCCCTTCTCGCCACAGCTGAAACAGACTGCATTCTTTATGTCCATACATTCGTGGGACTGGTGACCAGTTCTTTTACAGATGCCACATTGTTTTAACTTTTGGTTTGATCGACACCGTCCCTAGTGTCTTCTTTTGCAGGTTTTGCATGTAGGCTTTTTGTTGGAATCTTGTTGGTTCCTGTTGAACTCGGATTTGCCCTTCTTCTTAGGATTCTGGGAGTTATCCTCCTCCCTCTGTCTTTTCTCATTAGTTTCAGTCTTGACCGACTTTTGTCTCACTATATCTAGAGTGAGAGACAAGGATAGATCCACAGTTGATCTGAATGTGATTGGCCTTGAAGCCTTAACATTCCCTTTTACTTCCGGTGCCAAACCACCGATGAAACGCGCAATGCGTTTAGGTTCTGGGGTAATTAAATAGGGTAGCAATCTAGACAGGGAGTTGAAGTCGGTAACATATTGCTGACAAACTAGGTTTTTCATTGTGAGAGTCGGAAAATCTGTCTCCACTTTTTCCACTTCGTGTTGTGGACAGTAGTTTTCTCTGATCCACAAACTTGGACCATCCCATATTGTATAGGGGAATTTTCCCCGTGGACTGTACCATGGCCTTCCACCATGCGAGGGCCTTGCCTTTGAAAGATTGTGAAACGAATTTCACTACATCCTGATCAGCGCAATTGCCGATGTCCGCAACAGTTTCCATTTCATCAAGCCATTTCATGGCATCAATCGCTCATTTTCCCCATTGAAATCCCTGGGTTTGCATGAGACGAAGTATTTGTATGTGCACCCGTCTTCAGTTGAACGGGGCTTATCATGGAGCACTAACTTCTGAGGTTCGCTCTTTGCATTTGAAGAGTGAACGGAGCTCTCCTTGCGAGCTGATGTATTTGGCATTGTATGGGACTTTGAGCGAGTAGCACTTGATTCCTTATTGTTCTCAAGAATTTTACCCACAACTTTGTTAACTGCTGCGTCAATCATGGCCTGAAGATCAGCGCCATTAACATTTACATTTGCATCATTGTTTCTGTTTGCAGTACTGCTGTATGCTTCATCAGAATCCACCATTTTGAAGCTTTGGTACTAAACACCAATAATAACAATTACTTAGTTACAAAATAATAGTGAATCATCGTATTTGATGATTATCAAGCCATGGTATCATTAAACCATATCGGCTATTAGGTTTTAACTTCCTTATAGTATGTTACTTGAATGTATATCAATTATATTTGGCCTAGGTCACAAAAGGACCATTAATGGCATTTAAGAGTTGGACCGAATCCTTTACCTTTTTGACAGGGGATCACAATGTCACAATTGTCTTTGTCATATAGACGATTATGAGTAGCTCGAAGGCTAGCCTTAAAGGACTTTAATATATATATGTCACAGAGGCCCGTCACAGGGACGTAAAACGATATGTTATAAAGCCTAGTCATGAAGGACATAAATAATCATATGGCATAAAAGTCTTGTCGCAAAGGACATTAGTTTATAAACCGCAATCTTCTTAGATCAGGGGCTTTAAGGCTTGAATATAGTTCTTCACCTTTGGACAGGGAGTTATAGACTACAAATGTCTTTGTTTTAAAAGACGATTTATTCTGCCACATAGGCAAGTCAATGTATATCACTAATAGATGTTTATATATATACATATAATTATCGTAATAGAAGATATTAGTCATGATCTTATTGATCTTATAGACTATAAGGTTTGGGCATTGCCCATCACCTTTGACAGTGAACCATAACGGTCACAATTGTTAATGTCATTAATGGACAATATAGTATATAGCCCGCAAGCGAAACATCACTAAAAGATGTTAAATAATATGATCATTGTATCAGATGATATTAGTCATGATCGCATTGATCATATATAGACTATTAGGCTTGAGCATAGCTCACTACCTTGGACAAGGGATCATAAAGATCACAATGTCAATGTCACAAATGGACAATATGTTATAGCCTGTAGGCAAAACATCATTAAGGATGTTAAATAATATGATCATTGTATCAGATGATATTAGTCATGATCGCATTGATCATATAGACTATTATGCTTGGACATAGTCCAATATCTTTAGACATGGGGTCATAGACCACAACTGTCGTTGTCTTATTGGACAACAAGTTTAGCCCGTAGGCACTTCATCACTAATGGATGTTTATATTATGATCATCACATTGATGATACTTGCCATGATCTAATTCGGTCATATGTGCTTTAAGGCTTGGACGTAGTCCAAATACCTTGACGGCTGGTGTGGTTTCTCATGTCACACTTCCGGGAGTGTTAACATGTTCTTAGATGTTAACAAGGATTAATTTTCTTAAGAGGGTTTTACCATCATAGCATGTCGGTATTGACATATTGGCTAGGTTATACCATTAAGAAGATCTTTTGAAAATATTTAGCAGATCGATAAAGTTCGAATAAAATTGATACTATTGTTTGATAAAGGACGTTAGGACGAAATGAATACCTATATAAATTTTCAAAGCTTCCCATAAATCATTAGGAAATTTACAACAGTGCCTTAATAAGGACTTTTAGTATCTTATTTGTTCGCAGAGGACTAAAAGAAAATTATAAGTTCGTATAAGGATTATAAAATATCATAAGTCCGTATAGGGACTATATTAAAACATTTTTGCCCATGAAGGGATTATAATGAAATGTCATGTACGCTAAGGGACTATAGTGAAATCTCATGTCCACAAGGGACTATTTCGAAATAGTATATCTCCAAAAGGGATTTTAATAAAACAACATGTCCACAAAGGGACTATATTAATACAGCGTGTGCACAGAAAAGGGCTTTGCTGAACAGATGTCCTCACAGGGACTCAAATAGAAAGATATGTTCGTATAAGGATTATAATAAACAAATATCCTTACTGTGATTATATAGAAGAGATAGGTCCTTACAGGGATTTTGAAGCAATACATGTCCAAGCGGGGACGAAAGGGAAAAATATAAGTCCGTATAGGGACTATAAGACATGTCAACATCGCGACTATAGTGAAACGATATGTCCTCGAAGGGACTATATTGCAATATAATGCTCATGAAGAGACTGTTTTGAAACATAATGTCCTCAAAGGGACTTTATTGAAATATAATGTCCAAGGAGGGACTATAATAATTAAGTGCCCATACAGGGATTTAGAGGAAAAACGAAATATAATGAAAGATCAGACCTCTACATATTGTAAACACTTCAATTCAGGATCTGTTGCTGAAGTAGAATCCAAGGATTCAATGGTTTAAGAAATGACATGGATTACGGACTGGTTTTTGACTGGTATAGTTCAAGTCTGGAATTTCAAAACTTGGAAATAGAAAATTGGGATTAATAGCATCCACATGTATCACCTTCAATATGGGAGCCTCAGGGACCTTCTGGTATGGACTCCGAAGTCTGGTTAAGTAGGTTTGATTTTGGGAATAGGTCCATAAAGGTCTTTCCTCCAACTGGTTACACGCTTATCCTAGCCGTGGTATGAAGCTTGGCATTTCTTGCCTTCGGTCGGGAAAAATCTCCATCAACGGCTACTTTGCCTGACAACATATTCAAAACACATAAAATCGAAAACAATGTTTACTTAATAGAGATGAGAGCATTCCTATATGAAGGCTAGACTCAGAAAGTCTAAGGAATATGCTACTGTGTCATTTGAGATTAAACACTAAAGGCTAGTGTTTAATTCACTCAAACGTTGGCTCTGATACCAACCTGTCACACCCCTATATTTACAGCTCAGCCCGGTGGGCCCGGTGGGGAGTATATTGACGTAAGATTGGTATCATCATAGTTAAACATACACAGAATAGCACAGCGGAAGTCTTGGAATATAAAATATTATTACAAACACAAATGTCTAAAATATATCAAAGTATTTAGTACAGACAAGCTTGTAATAATCCACTGGCGGATCATTATAACAAAAGAAGTTTATCAGACTAATGGCTTATGCGAAGGAGTTGCAAGTTCCTCGTCTAACAATCCTGAGCAGCTTCCAGCCTATTTACGTATTTGTACCTGTCACTTAGGCTTTTGAAAATACGTCAGTTTTCACTTGTAAATACAATCTCATGTTATCAGTTTTACATAACTTGCTCTACATACGGGGCCTGGTACTATGCCGGTTCATGATTAACCGACACCCCACTTATTCCCTTATTGGGAAACCCATATTGGGTATAAAATTATTTAATAAACCATGTCGCATCTGTCGGGTGTATGCCTACACCCCGTGCTTAGGTCTTGGCCATTTACAAATAATGAGTCAAGGATATCCAGGACACGATCGCATTAACCCCCAATGTTTCAGTCAAGTAATACGAACTAAAACAGGTTATTTGAATTTCCCAACTTATTGGTCTTCGAATCCCATACCTGACCATGCGGTAATTATATTACCGTATCCCAAGCCCGTATAAGGGAAAATAGGTTAAGAGTATATTTACCTGAGCTAGCTCCTGTCTTAAATAGCAAGATTTATAATAACTCAGCCGTATTAAATTAAGTAAGCGTAGGTACAATTTACCGGACGGCTCTAGTCTGGAATGATGGTATAAATAACCAATTAGAATGCTAACGGGTCTTAATTAAGTCATAGACTTAGACCGACTAGTTTTTAAATATGAAAACGGTACGATATGCTTGATTAAGCGATGACCGGAATGGAATGTAATGTAATTTAGACCCAACAAGTATGAAGACTTGTATAATATGGGTAAACTAAATACATTCTGGATTTTGAAGTAAAAATGATAAGGTTTGACCCGTTTCGGTTAATTTATGCAAACTAGTTACATAAACCGTACTGAACGCGTATATGCATAACGGGTAACTGGATGAGTCAAGTACAAGTTCCATAAGTTATTATGCTTAAAATATGTTGTGATATCAGTAGGATATCAACAATTTCGCCCAAAAAGAATTTAAAACAAATTTAAGCCCCGTAAGGGTATTTTGGTCATTTTAAAGTTTATAAAAGAAATTTAATAGTAAACTGAGGTTCTAGTCTAAAACATTCATTAAAAATATTTATTTTATCAAGTTACATCAGTAAGATATCATACATATGTGAGGTTTACAATTTATGGCCAAACTATGCACTATAGGGACATTTTGGTCATTTCACATATGCTTTTAAGGTCAAATTTGGAAGTCTGAGTTCAAGACTTATACTTACTGTTAAAGTATTAAAATTTATTTTTAAAATCAGTAGGTAACAAGTCTTAGGTGTTAAATATAGTTTTAAACCATACTATGCAACTAATTGTTGTAAAAGTCGGTAATTGGCGATATTTGAGATGTTTATGAAATCCTGAGATTTTGATCAGTATTTAATGTTTAAAATATTTTATTTAACATATGACATCAGTAGGAAAGGGTTTGGTATGCAAATCATATGTTAAACTCATTTTATTAACAAAAAGGTAATATCGTCATTTACCGATTTATACAAGAACTCTATGTTATGGTCAGTATAAAATTTGACCAAAAATTCAAAAAATCCCTAAAAATAATATCAAAACAGTAGGTAATGAGTTTGGTGCCAAAACTTGGGTTTAAACATGATTTATGCTAAAAATCATAATTTAATTAATAAAAAGTTTTATTATACGATATCTCGCATAACTTTAGTTTGAGACCAGAAACTGATGTCATATTTTTTTTGACATACTTATATATTAGTAATAAAGCTTTTTGTCCTCTCACATTTTCAAAAATCTCGTTTTTATAACATAAGGGCATAATAGTCAAAATTAAGCATAATAACGGAAACAAGCAAATAACTCAGATTTCTAGTATGATCGTGTAATATAACCTTACAGGGTTATGCTACATTAAATTACGATCATAACGGAACCTAAAATCAGTAGCAAACTAATCTATTTCGGTTCATAATTGAAAGTCAACGCAGAAGTGAAACTTCGCGACTTTCGGTTGCGAACCGACCCTAAAACTGGAATTGACGAGACAAACATGTTTACACATGTTCTAATAATTATTACCAAGTTGTTTAAGTGATAAAACGTATTTTAGAACATTTCTAAACTCATATCGCAATTAATTCGAAAACTGCCCCGTTGACTTTTTAAAACAATATTACGTTGACCCGTCAATTGACCAAGCAAACGTGATTCTTAGGAGGTGCCCTTTTAAGGGTTTAACACCTACCTAATTACGATTGTCACACCCCCAAAATACCACATGCGGAATCCCCCGCGAGGCGTGTGACGTACCAGGATCTAGCCACTAATCACATTGAACTCATAACACCATTTCAAATAAAAGCTTTCATTCATTAATATAAAATGTTACAAAACATAATTTATAACTCGATGTGTTCAGCGGAAGCATAATATAAAGTTTAACCAAAATCCAAGTGTATGAAATCAACTAGTCTCGTTTCAAGTTTCCATGTATCTCGACCCATGACCACTCCAGCATCCCTGACAGCAAGTTCCACATCCACACATATCGAATAACATGCGAGCATGCACACACGTGTATCAGACAACGCTGGTGAGTTCATAGTTTTACGAAAACGTTAGTTACCAAGTGTTTAGTTCCGTTCATTGATTACAATGTTGATAATACCTCGGATACAAGACGGCTCCTGATTTATTTTGCCCTTTTCTCAGGTACGGGGTGAGGGTGCCAAACCTAAGTAGCGCTACCAACTAATACCTTGTTACCTCTCAGGTAACCAAACAACATGGAGGGACTTTAACGGTGATAAGACGAGTATATTATCCAACATTCCAGATTTACCACAAGACGTATTCCTCTCAGGAATACCCAATTGATTTACCCAAACCCATCCCTCTCAGGGAAGCCCAATGACTGTCCCAACCACCGGGATGCATGCTCAAGAGAAATGAACTCACCTTTTGTTTGCTCGGTAAATTAAAGTACGTGTTTCCAGTTGTCAATCAGTCCCTATTGTGGTTATCAATAACAGTTAGTTTCTTATTCTTTCAAGCCATGCATGTAACAGATTGCATATAGTGTGCAGGTTGTCACATAATCACATACAAGCATTTGAATCACGTATAGTTTACATACCCATCTCGTGTCTTACGTTAACACTCAGCAGTTTAGTACGTTAATCAGGTAGGGTGCAGCTCATTAGACTAGAGTCCCGACGAGAGTGGTAGTTTACAAACTGTGCGGCCCGGGGTCTAACCCGTGGCCCAGATAAATCCCAGGCCCACTCAGGGGTTCGACCCGGTTTATGTGAGTTAATAATATGCAAAGCCCAATGTTGGTTAAGCCCGCACGACTGCGCGGCCTGATCCGAGTGTTCAACTAACATTATAAGTGCATGCCATTGGGCCAAGACTCGTACAACCCACACTTTGTTCGTGAGTTAGTATGCGAGCCCAACTTCACAGTCCTATGGTTCCTAGCCCACGTACCAAAGTATGCGAGTCCATTGTTCCTAGGCCCAACTGATGTTGCGTCAAACTGCGTGGCCCAACACCTCCCGCGAAGGTGCGGCCCACTCACAACCCACCCCAAAACATAACCCTGGTCTACAACTCACTTCAATTCAGTTTAGCATCTTTTGAATCATCATACAACAGTTTCACATTGGCATGCATGTATTTGATCAAGTCATAAGGTCACTCAATATTATAGTAATTTCTTAAAACTCTTAGTCAAAAGTAGCACCTGCTATGCTGCTCCTAATTAATGTTACCCATGTGATCATAACTTGATGATTCAAATATCATCATCACACTCACACGTGACAACCCATATTATGCATTCTCAATTTATTATTTACATGCAACAAAGAAGGTTTGCAAGCAACACATTCATCATTAATCATATAATAGATTAATCAAGGCCTTATTTCAATCGGTTGAAAACAACACGTAGTTCGATCTACAAGAACACCACGATTTGACCCTAACCTCCTGTACCCCCAGTTATCCATACTCTCATTATCATCCAATATTTAGTTCAATATTTAGTTAACATCACCTAATTATGATTCTTGTTCGCTGCTACCATGTTACAACCATCTAATCCGATTCATCAATCTCGGTCTTTCCATCATATTCATTAATATTCTCATTAGTTTTTAACGTTCAATATTTGAGTTTAATACTTCCTACCCATAAACAGACCATAAGTCCTCGATTTCGACATACTAGTTACCCTCTGAAATAAAAACAACTGTTGTCATTATATGATTGATTTGGTGTCACCTTTGTTATTATGATACCACAGCCAACAATAATTTATCGATGATATGCCTTAAACCCTACACCGATGCACATAAACACACAGACCACACACTCATGCATGTAAGCTAAAACAAAGTATAAGCATACTAACCTATTTCCATCACAAGAGATGTGAGGGGATCGGCAGGGAAAAACTTCGATCAAATCAAGCTTCTGTCGATCTGAGAGAGAAGGCGAGAGTATTAGGGTTTGTTACTTCGTCCAAAACATAGATTGGGCTACGGGCCTGATCTAATCGTGTGGGCCGAGATGAAGAGGGGTTCATTGACCAAGAAGTGTGTGTGTGTGACTCGAGAAAGTGTGCGACCCCTTAGTAACAAGTTTCAATGGTTCTATAATAATTGACCAACACATATATAAACATCCAATGGTTCTATAATAATTAACCAACATATATATAAACATCCAATGATGCACGAGTGTAGCCAAACAAGTCTCACCTGGTCGTAACGTATAGGCAAATAAGACGTAAAGATATGAGCCAAAGGTTATGGAGTTTAAGTAGCGCTAACCTTAAAGATTTGGGTTGTCACAACGATCACGTAGCCATGTTCGTTGCGAACAATGGCTCGACCGTTTACGGTCTTACTAAAAGTCAAAGCGTTTATTGAAAATGCTTGACTTTTCGGCTTTAAAAGCCAAATACAATAAACTAGTCATGAAATGACACTTACAAATGGTCCTATGGACTGAATAGAACTCAAAAGAGGTTCCAAAATGTTCAGGATCCTCTATGATAGAGAGATATGCAGATTGGAATTGAAAGGTGCAAATAAATTATGAAACCCAACATCTATTTATAGTGCTAGGAGAGTTGTGGATGATTGACATGTGGTTGAGGGGTGTTATGAGATCTTAATAGGTGTAATACTAGTTTCTAAATCAGTATAACAATCCATGGTTTTATAAAAATGGTTTGTGTGTAGTGTGGGCATCAAGAATTAATAAAACCATCAAATAAAAGCTGTGTTGTTGCTGTTTAGGGGCTGGCAGTCCACGAAAGCAGGTCTAGTGGGCTTCATGGTCTGCTACTTGCCCAGCCCAGCCACCCCAAGTTTGGTAGATGTGCTGCTTTAGCCCCTGTCATCTTTTATGCGCTTTTATACTTTTAAAGTTTGCATTTTTGGCACAAGACTTGCTATATTTAATATGTTATGCTAATATAAGTTACAAAAGTGTTAGTGGCCCAACTCCGGCATACCCGGGAGGACGACCGAACGTCACGAAGTTCCCGGTTTGTTCAAAAGGCCTCTCAAAGGTGTAGTTTCGCTAGTTGTCGCTTTTAGTCCTTTTGGCGTACAAATTTATGCGTATCATCGTTCTATGGCATCTAAGCCTTAAACAGCTCATATTAGGCACATCCGGGGTATGACTGAGCTTAACGGAGTTTTCGATGCCTTTAAAAGGTCACCCCAAAGTGTAGTTTCGCGCGTTGACACTTTTAACCCCTTAATTGCGAACTTGCGCGCATTATCGTGAAACGGCATAAAGGTCTTACATGGATAGTATTAGACACTTCCCGAAGGTATGACCGAATATTACGGTGCTCTAGTTTACTTAAATGATCATTCTAAGGTGTAGTTATAGACGTTGACGCTTTTGGTCCCTCTAACGCGAAAACTTGCGCGTATCATCGTTTAATAGCATCAAAGCCCTGTGTAATCCATATTAAGAATTCTCAAAAGTATGATTGCACTTTATAATACGTTGGCTTCGTTAAAGGTCATTCAGAGGTATAATTAAACATATTGACGCTTTTAACCCTTTTAACTTGCAAAGTTGCACGTAACGTCACTTATTGGCATAAATGCCTTAAATGGCCAATATTAGGTATTCCCGAGAGTATAATCAATATCATGAAGTTCTCGGTTTGTAAAATGGTTACTCAGAGGTAAGAATTTACATGTTGACGCTTTTGACCCTTCGACGCGCAAACTTTCAATAATTATGCAAACGGCTTCTGTCGACCAACGAGTGGCTTAATTATAATTATGAATACCGTGTATTGTTATTCAGAGGCTTAGTTTATGCATGTTAACACTTTTAGTCCTTTCGCATTCAAAGTTTTTGATTTTTCACAAAAATTAGTCCTTTATAGTCTACGTTTGACTTTATTAGGGTTTAGTACACGTGTCAACGTATCATTGGACGTGATTTTACGAGGTGTTACAGGAAGAACCTGTACTTTTCCTACGCTTGGAATTACTGTAGCGAAATTCCTGGGTAAGCCTTTGAGCTAGGTTCTTTCTCTGGTTTTCCTCTTGTGTGCGTACCAATTCATCGGTCAGAGTGTTTGCTAGTTCTACTGCTTCTTCTATGGTTTGTGGCCTAGCTGCCTTGACTACGTGTCTGATCTCACTAATTAATCCCCAAAGGTAACGGGAGATTAATACTGGCTCAGGTGAGGCTAAGGTTGGCACTATTATAGCATATTCAAAGAATATGATAGTGTAACCTTTGCAATCTATTCCAGTCATTTTAAGATTTAAGAACTTATTGGCGATTTGTTCCTTTTCATGAGGAGGACATAATTTTCTTTCGACTATCTCTTTAAAGTTAGTCCATTCCATATTATAAACTCTGTCACTTCCTCTAGACTGGAGAATAGTATTCCACCATTCTAAGGCTGCATTTTTGAAAAGATTAGAAGCAAACATAATCTTATCTTCATCTGCACATTTACTTATTTTTATGACTGCTTCTGTCTTTTCTATCCAGCGCAAGGCTGAAATGGCTCCTTCATTGCCTGAGAATTCTATTGGTTTGCAGGCCAAGAATTCTTTATAAGAACAACCGTAAGAGACGGTTCTTCTTCTTTTAGGAATTGTAGCTTGGATTATTGGTCCGTTATTTTCGTTCGCACTTTGACTTGGTTCAGTGGGTTGGCGTTTACTTCCAATTGCAGAATTATTATTTTCTGCTTCTTTAACGGTCTTGATAATATAGGGCATAACATCTATAATTCCTTGTGCTACTATATGTTGGATGGCACTGTTATCTATTTGGTTTCCGTAATTCTCATTATTCGGGTTTTCCTGATTTACTTCGTTGTCCATCTGAATTAGAGACATTTATCAGGTATTAATTATCACAGAATAAAATTTAATACAAACAATCACACAAACAGATTGATCAAAATCGTCGAACATTGCGACTTTACTCTTTTTATATATCTCTGCATCAATTACATATTACAACTGAAAATTAAACACCCTAGTAATTATGCATCGATATCTATTTTAGTATATCTATTTTAGTTATATATATATATATATATATATATATATATAGGGTCAGGATTTAGAGAAAACGGTGAAAAGTGTGAGAACGGTGAGAACGCTTATGGATCGTCCGATCAAAACAATCCATGGACTAGATTGCGCGGCGACATTTTCGTAAATAACATCAATATTATTATGTGGGACGCGCTTCATTAAGGGTAAAAGGGTCTTTTACCGCTCGGATTTAAAACGCCATCAAATGATAAAACGCCATACAAAAAATAAAACGCCATTAAAAACAAAACGCCAAAAATTAAAAATAAAACGCGTTGAATATTACAGGAAGATGAAACAAACACAAATAACTAAATTTCAGTTATTAACATTTATTACAAGAAATTCCCTCCTAAATAACGCGCCAAAAACAACATTATATAAACAAACGTAAAAACATAGATTCCATAATCACTTCAATCTATCCATTTTCTGCAAAAAAACATCTTTAACCAAAAACGCCAACTTCAACAAAACACCAAAGATGGCAACAATCGTTTGGTGGAGATACACTCTGGGAATCAGACGATATGTCCTCCATTTTGACAACAGAAGGAGTGTGTTTGTTAAGACGGTCAAGGCAATTCTGAAAATGGAAGAAGAGATACAGAGGCAAATCTTATCCATTGGCATCGCTCTAGACAACGAATGCCATGAAACACATATGCTTATGAAAGCATTAACCAGCAAATTTGGACCAATCAAAGGAGATGTGAAGCCAGGCTCTGTCATGACATCATGGTGTTTTGATGATGAAACAGACATGGTGACAGTTACATACGACAGCGGAGAGGAGGAAGTCTACTGGCTAGAGAACATCATGACAAAGCAGCGACTGCGATTCATGGAAGAATTGCATAACGCCACTTGTACCAACACAGAAATAGACTCAAAATTGGAGTTAATGCAAGACATGTTCAGGTGGAGGCTTCAGAATCTTCAGGAACAAGAAGCTGATGAAGGTGAATGTGATAACATGGATGAAGATCAAGATGAAGACTCTGAGGACGAAGAAGATGACACAAGTGATGAATACTATTCAGATAAAGTACCTTCTGACGAAGGATTTTAATTTTTTTCCTCTTTTTTTTCTTCTATGTAATCTTCTTTATTTTTTAAGATAATTAAATGATATATTTCTATCTTTATTAGCAAAACGCCAAAATAATACTAAAAATGGTTAACCCTAACAAAACGCCAAAAATAACAAAAAATATTTTTCCTGCTTAATATTTTATTTACTCCGTTATTGTATTTTGTCATGTTCTTCAGCATAAGGCCATTTAAATAAAACGCTAAACTTAGAAGATGGGACGTCTATAACCTATAAAACTGATAAAAGCTGATCAACACAGTAAATAGAAAAAACAGTAACTGAAAAGACAGTTACTTTATTAATATCATTTATTACAATAAAAAGTCCCGCCTAAACTATGCGCCAAAAAAGTCCTATAAGAGAGGGGTCTATACACAATGAAATTAATCACACCCAAAAAAACACAAAAATGCCATATCCTCTAGAAACCACTCAGTTTAAAACGCCACAGATGTCAAAGCTTTCACTGAAATGGATTCCTTTTCTTAGGAGGTTAACTCAATAATATTTTGCTGGATGAGATGGACAAATATTCAAGAAAAAGAGACTGATGACAGTGATATGCCATCATGTGAGCTTTGTTCTTGATGATTATAGGCATGGAAGAAAGGGTTCAACACAACTGTAAAATGCTATTTTTGACTCCATTATTACAAATAGCATCAAGCAAGAGTTGATCTTCAATGACATGCCACCAAACAAGAATATCACACCAAAAAACAGGATGCCACTAAGCAGCTTCTTCTGAAAAAGACGGGGTTTATGTAGGAAAGTTGGCATCTAGCTAAAGTATTCAAAAAAGGTTCAAAACGCCAAAACAAATTCAAGAAGATAGAGGCTGATGACAGTGAAGATTCGGAAGAGAAATTAGATTACCATTTTTTATTATTTTTGTTTTCATTTTATATTGTTTTCATAACAAGTTATATGTTGATTTGTTATCTAATTCTCTATAAATAAAATACATTATTATATAAAACCCCAAAAACTACAAACACCAAAACGCTAGAAATATGAAAACTGTGAGAACAGCTGATGGCAAAACACCTTGTAAAGGGTATTAAACGCCAAAAAATTCACAAAACGCCAATAAAAATTGGTCTTATTGTAATCTTATGCAAATAATAGTGACTCGTAGTGAATTATTATACAAAATGCCATAACGCCAAAAAATTAACTAGAAAACGCTATAACGCAAAAAAAAATATATATGTGACACAAAAAAAATTAATTCAACGCCAAAAAGTTTAAAAAATACAATTAACGCCAAAAAAAACTTAGACGCCATAAAACATTATACCGCGTTGGGAAATAAAAAGAAGAATGAAAAGACAAAAAAGCACCTCTGCCCTTCTCTATGCCGTGGGACACGTGTTGGGCCAGGATGCGTTCTCACCGTTCTCACACTCTCTACCGTTTTCTCCTGATCTCGTTTATATATATATATATATATATATATATATATATTTATCAAAATACAAAGTTACACACATATCTATGTATTATTCTAGGTGTCATGTATCCAATCATGTATCTCACGCTTGACATGCTTCCACACGAGCTTCTCTCCTATTTGACGAATTATATCTCCTTCTTCAACTAACTCATCGCCCCATTAGCGAAGTTCCTGCATATTTTCTTCGCTCATGGGAGGTAATGGTACTGGTACTGGGTCAGGGTATCGAGGTATGGGGTGTCCGTAAGGGTATGGGTTACATATTATACTCTGCTTATACCAGTCACTGTTCCAGAATAGGTCTAAAGGGTTAAGGTCGGTATATTAAGCTATGGGGTTTGGTGGGGGAATTCTGGGGATCTCATAGGGGTTGATGTGTGCAAAAAGCAACATATAAATTACATCAAATGTGGCATAAAACTAACCCTTTTTTAGTACTGATGTTGGAAAAAGTGTGTTTTTGTCTTCCTTTTGTATTTTCAGGATTAAATGAGCTCAAATGAACAAAAGAAGCAAAAATGCAGCCAAATCTAACAATAATACAAGAAAAGGAATAAGCGTGGCATGCCCGACCCTCGACAGCATCTCCCCAAGCAAAAACAATAGAACAGAAGGGTGAACACGCCCCGTGCTCAGGGAACACGGGGGCGTGCCCAAGTGTCTGCAGAAAAGACAAAGTTGTAGAAGCTTCATCACCCACCACGGGGGCGTGCCCTGCGGACACGGGGCCGTGGCCAACACAAAGATTCGCAGAATCTAGGCAAATCTTGATAGTACAGATACGCTTCTGCACACGGGGTCGTGCCCAGCGAACACGGGGGCGTCGTCAACTAATGCAGACAAACTGCATTTAATGAAGAAAGAGAAGACGGGTGGACACGGGGCCATGCCCAATGGACACAGGGCCGTGTCCAGGCTTCTGTGCAGACTATAAATAGGGGTGCTTGGCTCACTTGCAAACCATCCCTTGGCTCACACTTCACCCACCCACCACCACCATCACAACCCACATCCACCACCATCATCCATCATCCATCATTGAGTGTGTGAGTAGTCTCGGGATCCAAGATTGATCGTAAGAGTTCTTGACAATCAAAGGCCATGTTTGCCTAAGTCTCTTACATCACTTGGTGAAGACAAGTGTTTAGTGTAATACTTTTTATTTTTAATCTTTTCGCACTTTTTATTTGGTTATGTATTAATGACTTTAATAACTAGTTTCTTATGTTGAAGGTGAATCTTCCTTATCATTTGTCCGTGGCGTCTTGGCGTTATTTTACTGTCTATATAAAATAAAAGATTTACACCATTCTTATCTCCACGGTCTATATGGAGATATGTTGGCTACCTGGTCGGGGGTTAAGGGAATGGTTTGGTAAGAGTCTTGCCTTGTTCAGTGTATAGATCCTGCAAGGACCTGGGTCAATTTTAGTAGGACCCCCTTCAATACCCACTGGTATTGGATGGCGGGGGTCTGAACTCATTGATCCCCTCATATGTAAGCTACTATTAAAACTTTAACCCGACTACTTAGGATTGTATCCCTGCTGACTCAAACTACTTAGCTGAGGGTAACGTCACCTTCAAAAGAGGGGCCTACCACATTATGCATTAATAACTTAATTAATTATCTTTCAATAATCCAACCCTTTAGGATTGTATCCTTGCTGACTCAAACTACTGGGTTGAGGGTAACGTCACCCTCAAAAGAGGGGCCTACTATTATAACTAAGATAATTTCTTAAAAAGTGCAAAAATAATCAAAGGTTACACTAAAGGCGAGTCGGATCCAAGTGATTCAACTTGTCTATCTGTTTTTACTTTTATTTTTATTTTTCAACATTTTTAGTTAGTTTTATTTTCTTGTTTAAAAACCGTTTTCTAAATTTTTTATTTGATTAGACGTTGAGGATAAACCGGTACTAAAAGCTCTTGTGTCCTTTGATGACCTCGGTATCTTACCAACACTATACTACGCTCACGATGGGCGCACTTGCCCATATGTGTGTCTAGTGTTAGTAAATATCGTGTTTTATAAATTTAAAACTTGACTAACGTGTTAAAAATGGCTTAAAATATACTTAAATATATATACACGACCACACACATCAAGTTTTTGGCGCCGTTGCCGGGGACACAAGGATTTTAAGAAAGCTTAAAATCGACGGCCTAATCAGTTTTTCAAAAACCTTTTTAAACCGCGCGCATTTTTCTGCATTTTAGTTAGTTTTTGCATTTACAGTAGCCTGAACACGGGGCCATGTTCATTAAACACGGGGCCGTGCTGCATTTTTTTTTCATAAACACCCAGATACAGAGTCTGAACACGGGGCCGTGCTCATTGAACACGCCCCGTGCTCAACAAAACCAATAACTTTTATTAAAACGCCCAGATACAGATTCTGAACACGGGCCGTGCTCACTGAACACGGGGCCATGTCCAGCCTCTATTTCCATTTTTATTTTTGTTTTCTGGTCTCGAGACTCTGTTGTGGTCTGCTGAGTGATTCTTATAGATCAATACTCAGGAGGCTATAACTACACATATGAGGATGATGATTATAGGGAAGACTATTGCACCATTTGTGGTGACCCGCACTCGGTACAATATTGTGACTTATTTCGACCATCCAGATCATACACCTACTATAAGGAGCCCATGTACGAGCCAACCACTTCATACACATCCTATGAAGACCAAAGGTATGAACCTCCTCCCTCATACTCATATTTTGAAGAACCAATGTATGAGCCTTCATACTTGTTTTGGTCAAAAATTACCAAAACAATTTAGTGATCAAATTAGTTAAGTGAGGTAGTGTGCTAGAAATGTGTATTAAAAATATACTAGTTAGGTTGTTTGCAGAAAACAGTTTCAGGATACGGCTCAGGATATAAAGTTGTATCTATGATCAAACAATGAGCGAAAATGTAAAGGGTGACACAGGATGTACGAGGAAAGCCCTTGATCAATCTAGATCGCCAGCATAAAACCTCGGGAGCTGACAATCGCAGCTGCCTTGTTCTTCTATTGCTTCAAATATCAGGATACAGTGCATGAAATGATGCGGATCAACTAGGTGTTACAAAGTAATTTGAGTACAAGTGTTTGTGTGTAGTGGTTGCTAGTAACTAGAGAGTAAAGTGTGCGAATGAAAGTGTGTGCCTTAACTTGATCCGATCATACTATTTATAGCTAAACGAAAATAACTAACTCTCCTATTAAACCGAGATGCCCCGAATATTCCCAAGTAAACGTTGCAGTCCTGGTCTTTCGGAATCAACGTCTCTATTCCAACTGATTTGCCCGAGTCTTGGGGGGAAGAAGTCTTCTTGAACGTTGGAGACTTGCACCTCTGAATCTGCACGTGATTAATTCGGTCAATACCAGGATACCGTACCAAGATGTTACCAATATCCTGACCCGATATCCTGATCACAAATAAACAATCAAAAGCAGAATATTAGTCAGGATATATGCTCAGAAAATGACCCATAACAATTGTCCCCAAAATATATCTGTTGGTATACCAATCCAACGGATATATTTTAAAACCTTATCTCGTAAACCGAGGCAATTAAAACGAGGTGACGTTTGAGATGACATTGTGCAACTTCCCAAGCGTTATTTACTCTTTACCCCTATCATTCAGCCTATAACTAGCCGAAATAATTTTCACTTCGATCATTACTTCTCAAGCGATTATCAGGTATTTCTCTCTTCTTCCTTGTTTTCTTTTCTTTGGATTTCTTGTTTCTTCGTCAATACCCTTTATGGCATCTCGAACAAGGTCTCGGTCGAACGAGCCGGTTGCAACCCTCACGAGTCAAAACCTCATACAAGAACCATAAAATGAGATCTGTTCTTTCAACAATGCTGATATCGCCGCTTTGAAGGATTCCGGCGCCTTTCCTGCTGGAGTAGTCATTCGTCCTTTTGATCGGGAAGTCCGATCAGATGTGTCGTTGAACGAATGGGTCTGCTTCCTTGCCTATCCCTTTTCTTTGGGACTCCGGTATCCATTTCCACCCTTTATCTCTCGTTTCTTTGAGCTTACCGGCCTCAGTTACGCCCAGACCATGCCCATGGTATGGCGAGTTTTAATAGTGTTAAACCAAATCAAATCTCGTCATTGCCCTGACCTGTGCATTGAAGACCTTCCCATAGCATATCGACTGAGATCCCATGGCAACAGCCGCTTCCTTCTGTTCTCCACTTCCAAGAATCCCTTAGTCCTTAAGGCCACCAAAAATGAAGATCAGTGGCAACGAAAATTCTATTTTGTAAAAAGAGACTCTATTGACAAGGGTTTCGATCTGCCAGTTAGATAGTTAACCAAGGGTAGGATTTAGGGTTTTAGGAATATCCCCGAATGTATCCTTAAACTATATCTTAGACTGACATCCTGATATTTTGTGCAGCAAATTTCAGAGATCTAGCATCCCCAAGCGCGGAATCAGAGCCCAGGATCAAAGAGATCTACCGGCTTCCCGCTAGCCAAAGAACCTTCTCCCTGTCCCTTACGAACTCAAGTCAAAAATCAAGCTCAGAGATGTCTGGTAAGCACAAGATTATAGTGAATATAAAGTATAAGTGTTACAAACTAAATATTTCTTCCCTTGTGCAGTGCTGGTCATTAACCTTGAAGGCTTCCAGCTTGACGAGTTGGACAGTTACTCTAGCCTTACACCTCCCAAGCAAGAATCTAATCCGAAGTCATCTGTCACTCCGAAGCCTACTAGTTCAAAGACTACTTCTGCTCCTAAAGCTCCTCCAGCATCCAGGACCCGGGCCTCTAGCTCCCGGATGAGAAAGGAAGTTGAGCCCCCCGCTACACCCCATGTGTTCCCATTCGAGAACCACGGGTTTACGGAATCCAGCAAATTCATGACCGGCTTCCTCAACCAGGTTGGTATCCTGACCCATATCCTGCAACACATGCTAGTTAATAAAGTCAACTAAAGTCAATACCTGATTTCTTTGCAGGGTCTCGAACGCCTGGTGTTTCTCTATGAGGATGCATGTGGCTTGAATGTCATGCTTGAAAGCCAGCTGAAAAAGGCCGAGGCCACCATCGCAGATCAAGCAGCAATTGCCACCGCCAAATCGGAGCACTACGAAGCTAAGTACAAGGCTATGACTCAAGATCACCAGTCTGTCATCCAGAAGATCACCCAGGAGGCTCAAGCTAAGTTCGACGCGGCTCAGGTTCAACACAAGCAGGCCATGGCTTCATACCGGGAGAGCCTTAAGAATTCTGTCGTCATCTCCCTTCTCCAGGCCAGACTGAAAATGGCTTACGAGGCAATGGCTTTGGGTTTGCAATGCCCTTCTTGGAACACCAAGGCCTGGGAGGCGAAACTGAGAGATCTTGGGGGGAATCCTGTGGAGCCTCCTGCCAAATCTGCTGCGGAAGAACCTGCCAAGATAGTGGATGCTAGTGCTTCAAAGGATGCTGCTGATGATGCTGGGGCAAATGCTGGAGAAAATGCTGGTGGAGAGGATGTTGCTGAAGATGCTGGGACAAATGTTGGAGAGGATGCTGGTGGAGACGTCACGATGAAGTTTGGATAGTCGCCAGTAAGGGCCATACTCCAGTTTACACATGATCCTCGGGCTTGTCCCCAGTTATCCTTTGGGCTTGTCCCCAGTTATCCTCGGGCTTGTCCCCAGTTATCCTTTGGGCTTGTCCCCAGTTATCCTTTGGGCTTGTCCCCAGTATATTGGGCTTGTCCCCAGAATTGTTGGGCTTGTCCCCAGTTACTAACTTTTATCTTATATTGGCTTAGTCCCAAGTTGTATCCTATTTCAGGTTTTTGAAGCTAAACGACCAAGGATCCTTGATCCTTACCTTCTACTAAGGTTTGTCTTTTGGATATCCTGATTATAAGTCTTAAAGGTTAGGATCCTAACTTGGATTCTTAGGTATGATCCTTAACTATTTTGATTTTATTCATTATTCATTCAAGTGACCCTTATCCTTTGACAACTGAACTTATGAACCTTAAACTACATTACTTTTCAGAACTTGTCGACTATAGGATATGTGATCCTTGATCATATCCTAAACTTTTTGAGGATATTTATTAAATTTTTTCCTTACTTGATAAGTTTAGCCAAAATGAATATCACAACAATTGAAAAGTAAAGTACTAACAAGGATAACAACATGGGAGATAGCCAAAAAGTTAAAGTTATTTTATTCACAAAACGTTAAACCCTTTAAGGTTGTCAAAATTGCCAACCCACGTTTCTACCAACAAAACGTGGCCCGTCCACATGGGTTGGCAAAGGGTGTCCATTGTTTACGGGTCTTTGTAGTGCAGGAAATAAAAGACGGAAGGATAACGAGTGGCTTCATCCCCCAAACAGTGGATCCATCCACCACCCATTATCCTGCCTATTGTTCAAGGATCCATGATCCTTCATCCTAGAAACTATTGTCTAAAGTTATTACAACCCCAAGATTGTTTCAAAACACCATAACCAAAATGAAACTACCAAATTCTAAAAAAATGGGCTTCGGCTACGTCTAGAAATGTCCTTCATCGCCCATTCCTGCAGCTTACACCTTTGCTGCATCACCATCTCCTTCAGCTCCAGCATCATCCACCTGATCCTTGACTCCACTTCCGCCAGCCTCGATTGCTAAGACCTCTTCTTCATCATCCAACTCAGCCAATCTAGCCTTCCAGCCCTCTACGTCCCAGCTGCTCTTGTCAAAGTCAGGATCCAGAGCTTCTTGGGCCATCTGCAACTGGGTTTTGTACATGGCAATGGCAGCCGAGATTTTAGCATCATTGGTGATATCATTTTTCTCCTGATCAGCAGTAATGTGAGCCAAGACAAGTTCCCTCTTGACCAGATTGACATCATTTTCAAGGGAGGCAATCTTCTTATCCTTGGCCAGCATAATCTTTTGGAGATCCACGCACTTTTGCTCAATCTCTTCAACATTGCCTACGTAGTCCTCTATTTCAGCAAATTTCTGCAAAGAAGACAATGTAAAGTTTAGGATCACATGATCCTCAAGTGGGCAAGATAACTAAATTAAGTTAGTGATCCTTACATCAGCAAAGTACTTAAGGAACTGGTGGCGAATTAGAGGTAGGCCTTCTAGATTGTCAGTCTCAGAGGCTTTCCTCTTCTTTCCTTTGGAAGCAGTAGGCTTGGGGATGGCAGTACTTGGGCTAGCAGCTGCTTTTTTCTTCCCGGACCTGGGACCAACAGTGGTGAGATCGATGACACTGAAACGGGTAGCAGACTTCGATGATTTTCCAGCACCTACACATTCAAACACAGATAAGTATCCTTATTTCACTTTAATTTAAGCATTTAATTACATATAAACATGGATACTTACTTGACATTGTGACAGAACCTGACGATACCTCTTGAGAATCCTGGGTATTTGCTTTAAATGATCTTATTTCAGGATCAAGCCTCCAAAAAGCAGCGAGCCTTTCCTTCGTTGCAGGTGTTGAAATAAGTTGTGCGACAATGATAGCTGCAAAATAGAAACAAAAGGATGTTAGTGATCCTCAGCAGAAGCAAGGTCATCTGGTGATCCTTCCAAGGATCCTCTATCCTACCATGGGTGGTCCATGTTCTAGGCAGATCCTTTCCATCAGGGATAGAATCCCTTCTGACAAAGAAGAATCGCCGTTTCCAGTTGGTGTCATTCTTAGTGGCTTTGAAGATGGGGTGTTCTTCACCAGGTTTATGTTTGAGTAGATATCGGTGGGATCCATGGCTAACAAGGTCATACATCTCTGCAAACTCCAACATTCCCAGATCAATTCCTTCATGTTCAATAATCCTTTCAAGGGTATATAAGACCCTCCAGATCATTGGCATCGCTTGAATGTTGGAGATGCCAGAAAGAGAGAAGAAGGATTGGGTGAAATCTGGAAAAGGATACGAGTATCCTATTGTAAAGGGTGTGACCGGAAAGGCTACCCAAGTTTCAGAAATATAGTCACTTAGAACGGTGGGGTCCAATGGTTTGAAAACGGTGTTCGCCGGGAAGCAATGGCGGATTCTGTCTATCTGTGGATCGGTAAAGCAGCATCTTTCTTTCACAGAATCTTTGATGATCTCTTGGGACTTTAGGGGACTGTCCTTACGGTGATCCTTAGCCAGCGAAGATCTCAACATCATCTTGATCGCAGATAAAGATGAGGAAAGAAGGAACAGAGAAAGAAGATGGAGAGAGAAAGGAGAGAGAATTACCTGATCGAATCTTCGAATGAGGATTTAAAGGAGGAAACACACGAATTTAAATGCTCTCTAACCCTTATCTCTAACTTCAATTTATAATGATGATCTTGAAGGGTAGTCACTTCAGTGACGTCAGGATGGCAACGGATAGTTCGATTACAACGGCTATATATCCGTTAGTTGGTTACGGATAAGAACGAGAAAATATAACTCGTTATTTTACAAATTACTCCTTATATTTTGGGGGCAATTGTTAGGGGAGGATTTTTGAATGATCAGTGATCCTCATTGACTGTTGGGTTTAGTGATCCTCAATCCTGTCTGAATTAGTGATCCTCAGAAAGTATTGTAGGATCAGGATCATGGATCATCATCAGGATCCTTATACTAACGATTGTCTGCTTTGAACATGAAGTTGTTTTGTAGGAGTACGAGCTTGGACTTGGTCTTGGCGATATTCCTGGAGCATATTCCATATTTATTCCGCACGTACATGGCTAAAATGGACGTTATGGAGGTCGTGGAGGACTTGCATAATATGCGGACAGTTTGTTAGCTTAGATATTTTCCATTTTTAAAAGGGGATAGCGAGCTATATAGAAACACTTTGCTATTTTTAGCTTAACACACACACTCGTAACTGCTCTCACCAGCTCTTGACAATTCACTTGGCGATTACACACTTTTTTGCACATTACACTATAGTGATCCTTGTAACTAGCTCGCTATCATCCGAAGTTGTAATACATTTCTTGTTTAATCTGAGTTGGTGATCGGTAGTTTCCATCACCCGAGGTTTTTTATGCCGGAGATCATTCATTGATTAAGGGCTTTTTCCTCGTATAAATCTTTGTGTCACTTGTTCATTACATTTCAGAGTGATCCTTAGTATTGTTCATTGATTCAAGCATCACACCTCACAACAGAAAGTTTGGTTGCATTATCATTGCTTGATTTTTGACCAAAACAGTATCCTACGAAGACTTTTGTCGAATAGGACTTCTCAAAATCCAAACAATTTAGACAAAGTCTCTGAAGGACAAGAGATAGTTTATTTTTCAAAATCTCAAATAATTTAAATATAGTTTTCAAAGGAAAAAGACGGTTTACTCAGCATTTATAAACAAATTCAACTCTGATTTTTAAATCCAATTATTGTATCCCAAATATTCCATCCGAAATCATATTTCGAGAATATATTTCGAGAATATATCCTAAAGATATATCCTAATCAGGATACTTAAACTTTAAACATAGTTTCGAAAGTTCAAACAATTTGTGTAAGATTCACAAAGGAAATATCATACCAGGAACAGAGTACAACCCTGATATTGGACTTTACTCCTGTTTCAACTTTTGTCACAAAGATGTCCCCAGTTCGAGATACTAAGGATTTTAGGTCCCAATTTGATTTTCTGAGCTCCACACAATCGCCTTAGGAGGAATGTCCCCTGTGCATAAAGTCTTCGAATACTTAGAAAATTTTCAAGTTTTAACTATTTAGACAGTTCTTGTGTTACTGGGGTAAAACCCGAAAGCATTCTGGAGATAAATCCTTAGTATCTTGGGGAAAATCCCATAGGTATCCTGGGGAAAATCCCAAATTTTCATGCGCTACAGACGGGAGTGTATAAACTCCAAGACTTAGAAGGGTGAAAACCTTTAAACCTTAGAGAGTATGAAAATACCCTTTCACGAGAGAGGGTGATCAATCCTCATATACCTTAAGGGTCCAGGATATAGCCAACAGTGACGGAATTGTCAGCCACTTTTACATGAACTGGTCCTGCCACCTTGAACTATCCCTGGACAACTTGCGCTCTAGGCGGGGTGTTCAAACCCAATTCGTGAGAAAGGTGAATACCTTTAAACCTTTGAAGGGATCAGGGTCCCTTAAACGTGAGAGAGGGGGCCAATCCTCTAATCTTTCGAAGTATCCTGAATGTATATCCTGGAGCTATATCCTGAAGCATATACTGCAAAACAACTGTAAGCTAAGGTGGGTGTTAGCCTGGCTAACACCCCTCCGATGCTTAAGTCAGTAATGGGTTCAAAACAATAAATAATATTAAAATTTAATAAAAGAGATAGAATCCATACCATTCTGAGTTAGAATTTAAATTTCAAACTCACTTGAAATAGAGCTTTAGATGTATAGCATTCCAGGATCTTGGTAGCATATCCCCCTCCATATCCTTGAGTCGGTATGCTCCTTTTCCTGATTCTGATTCAATCTTATAGGGTCCTTCCCATTTTGGAGCCAACTTTCCATCCGCAGGGTTAGTAGTATTCTGGAAAGCCTTTCTCAATACCCAATCTCCGACCCGGAACCTTCTAGTCCTTATATTCTTGTTATAAGCTTTAGATATCCTCTGTTGATATGCTGCCATCCTTAGCCTTGCCGTGTCTCTTGTCTCATCAACAGTATCCAATTCCTCACATAGGACTTCAGGATTCTGCTCAGGATCCCGGAGGTTGGATCTTGCTGTAGGTATTACCATTTCTGTCGGGATCACCGTTTCTGCTCCAAATACCAAGGAAAACGGGGTTTGGCCAGTTGCATTTTTCACCGTCGTCCTATCAGCCCACAAAACAAAGGGTAGCTCTTCTGCCCATCTTCCTTTTTTAGCCCCTAGTCTCTTTTTCAGGTTGTTGACAATTATCTTGTTTGAGGATTCTGCTTGTCCATTTGCTTGAGGATGTACTGGGGTGGAAGTGATCATTTTGATTCCCCAACTCTTGCAAAAGTCAGTAGTCCTCTTACTTATAAACTGAGATCCATTGTCACAAATTATCTCAGCTGGTACTCCAAACCTAGTCAGGATATTCCTTTTTATAAAGGATACCACTTCCTGATCTCTGACTTGAACAAATGCTTCAGCTTCAACCCACTTAGAGAAATAATCAGTCATTGCTAACATGAAGACTTTTCCTCCTGGAGCTTTTGGCAGTTTTCCTACTATATCCATTCCCCACTTCATGAATGGCCAAGGGGAAGCTATAGGATAAAGTGGCTCGGCCGGCTGATGTAATATATTACTGTGCCTTTGACATCCATCGCATCTTCGAGCATATTCTGCAGCATCTTTTCTCATGGTTGGCCAATAATATCCTGTTCTTAATGCCTTTGAAAACAACGACCTGCCCCCAGAATGGTTACCGCAATCCCCTTCATGTATATCCTGAAGCACTTCTTTAGTTTCGGGATCTTCTAAGCACCTCAGATACGGTCCCGCAAGAGATTTCTTATACAGGACATTATTTATAATAGTGAATCGTGATACCTTCATTCTAAAGGCCTTAGGATTTTCATCCTTTGGGATGTGTCCTTCCTTGAGATATCTTATGATTGGAGCCATCCAAAACTTAGGATCTTTCTCAAGATAGTCATCAGGATCCTGGACACTTAGTACTTCCTTGTCTTGAGGATCTGTCGCAGGATATAGGATATGTAATATTGGTATTTGGGTTCCTTCCGGTATCCTGACTGATGATCCCAGATTTGCCAAGGCATCAACTTCAGCATTATCCTCTCTTGGTATCTGTTCAAGTGTTAAAATATCGAAATATCCTGCTAATTTTTTGAGAATTTCGAGGTACTCGATTAACTTCTCACCTTTAACTGCATAGGTTCCATTAAAATGATTAGTAATTAACAAAGAATCAACATATACTTGCAAACTCCTGATATTCATACTTTTAGCCAATTCTAATCCTGCAATTAAAGCTTCGTATTCTGCCTCATTATTAGTGGCAGGAAACTCACATCTAATAGCCTGGGGTAATATGTCCCCCTGTGGCGATTTTAGTAGTATACCCAAACCTACACCTCTTACATTAGATGCACCATCAGTATATAAGGTCCAGGATTCTAAGTTCTCTCCTAGCTGTTGTACTTCCAGGTCTACTTCACTTTGAATATCATTACTGAAATCAGCCACAAAGTCAGCTAAAGCCTGAGACTTTATGGCATTTCTAGGTTCATATACTAGATCAAAGGCACTTAATTTCACTGACCATTTAGCCATCCTACCTGACATCTCGGGTTTCCTAAGCACGTTTTTAACAGGATAGTTGGTTTTAACATGAATTCTATGTGTTTCAAAATAATGTCTAAGTTTTGTTGACGCCATAACTAGGGCTAAAATCAGTTTCTCTAAGTGGGAATATCTAGTTTCAGCATCTAATAAACTTTTACTAATATAATAAATAGGATACTGCTGACCTTCATGATCCTTTACAAGGACAGCACTTACTGCATTCCCTAATACTGCAAGATACATGGATAATGGTTCGCCATCCTCAGGCTTCATCAATAAGGGTGCGGTTGAAAGATACTGCTTCAAATCCTACAAGGCTGCTTCATGCTTTTCTCCCCATTCAAACTTCTTATTCTTCTTGAGGATATCATAAAATTCCTTGCACTTTTCCGAGGATCTTGAAATAAATCTGTTCAATGTTGCTACTCGGCCTGTTAACCGTTGAACATCCTTCATATTTGAAGGTGACTTTGTTAGGGGAGGATTTCTCAATGATCAGTGATCCTCAATTACTGTTGGGTTTGGTGATCCTCACTTCTGTTTGAATTAGTGATCCTCAGAAGTATTACAGGATCAGGATCATGGATCATCGTAAGGATCCTTATACCAACGATTGTCTACTTTGAATATGGCGTTGTTTTGCAGGAGTACGAGCTTGGACTTGGTCTTGGCGATATTCCTGGAGCATATTCCATGACTTATTCCGCACATACTTAACTGAAGTGGACGTTATGGAGTTCGTGGAGGACTTGCATGAAATGCGGAATGTTTGTTAGCTTAGATTTTTTCCATTTTTAAACGGGATAGCAAGCTAAATAGAAACACTTGGCTATTTTTAGCTTAACACACACACTCGCAACTGCTCTCACCAGCTCTTAACAATTCACTTGGCGATTACATACCTTTTTGCACATTACACTATAGTGATCCTTGTAATTAGCTCGCTATCATCCGAAGTTGTAATACATTTCTTGTTTAATTTGAGTTGGTGATCGGTAGTTTCCATCACCCGAGGTTTTTTATGCCGGAGATCATTCATTGATCAAGGGCTTTTTCCTCGTATAAACCTTTGTGTCACTTATTCATTTCATTTCTGAGTGATCCTTAGTGTTGTTCATTGATTCAAGCATCATACCTCACAACAGAAAGTTTGGTTGCATTATCATTGCTTGATTTTTGACCAAAACAGTTTGGCGCCCACCGTGGGGCAATTGGTGCTTTATTCCTAAGAAGATTCGTATTTTAGTGGTCATTTCGGTTCGTTACAACCAAGCAGATGGCTTCCTCAGCGAAGAACACTTCAAGTTTGATGCCATCATTCAGTTCTTCACAAGGCGTTCCTCCTTTGCCTCCACCACCTTCTGGATCCCAGAAGAATGCTGATAATGCTGCGAAGAAACAAACCCCCATTTTCCAAAAACCACCAACTTCTTCTGTTTCCACTAATCCTACTACTAATGATCTTTTTAATCTGATTTTGCAGATGAGGGATCGTATGCAAGAGCAGGATAAAACCAACGAAATGATCCTCAAGGAGATAGGTGATATCAAGAAACAGAAGAAATCGGTGGAGGATCATTCCCCATTGATGCCCAGGTCGCTAAACTTCGACACTCCAGTCATAACTTCCCAGCACTCAGCAGCTCCGGACGTGCAATACTTGGGCGAATTACCAGGAAGACGTTATGGAACAACAAAAATGACTCAGGCTCCCGGATCTTACTTTCAACCTTCCGGAGCCTCTGTCCAGCATCAGGGATCCTTCGTCAGCTCAGGAGGATATTTGGGAATGCACTCGGTCCAAGGATCCTCCTGGGTCCGAGGATCCTCCCGGGTCCGAGGATCCTCCCGGGTCCAAGGATCCTCCCGGGTCCAAGGATCCTCCCGGGTCCAAGCATCCTCCCGGGTCCAAGGATCCTCCCAGGTCCAAGGATCCTCTCTGGTTCCAGGATCCTTTCAGGTTCAAGGATCCAACATCTTTCAGGATCGAGGACCCTTAAGGAGTATGCAGCCTCCAAGTTCGGATGTTCATCAAGGAGACTTCATACCAATGCAGACCATTGCTTCATCTGGTCCTTCGATCATACCGGAATCCCATCAATATGGATTCACATCTGGAATTCCAAACATGAATCCTCTGGGAGGTAATACTTTTAATAATTCTTATAACACTAACCATGGTTCCATGCAGGATACAGGAATCAATCAAGCTATGGCTAGGGAACTACAGAAGCTTAAGGATATGATATCCAGTGTACCAGGAGTGGTTAAACCCATTCCTGAGATTGCAGATGGTAGCCATATGTGATGCTGAGATACCCAAAAGATTCCAGATACCATCCATGAAGCTCTATGATGGTTCGACAGATCCAGAGGAGCATGTAGCTCAATACAGGGAGAGGATGGAGATCAATCCAATTCCTGAGAGGTTAAAAGAAGCATGTCTATGCAAGGGATTTGGATCCACACTTACATGATCTGCTCTTAAATGGCTGCTAAGTCTTCCCCCTTACTCTATTACTTCATTTGCTAATCTAGTTAATTTGTTTAATAGTCAATTCTCTTGTAGTAGAAAGTTTGAACGATTAACTAGTGATCTATATAGGGTAACACAAGGTCAAAATGAATCACTTAGAGATTATATCACTAAGTTTAGTAAAGAATCCTTAGATATTCCTAATTTGGATATTGCTACGGTTGTAGAAGCCTTTAAAATGGGATTGCTTAGGGATTCATTATTCTATGATGATCTTGTTATGACACCTTGCAGGAATCTTGATGAAGTAAGAACCAGGGCCCTTAGGTTCATCCGCCTAGAGGATGACAAAAGGATCCAGGATAGATTAACAGGATCCTCAAAACAGGATAAACAAGGATCCTACTTCAGGAACAACAAATCAAAGTCCTACAACAGATCTGATAACCAGAATGTGCATGCAGTGGAACAAGAAGAGGATGACGAGGATTATCCTCCTATTTCTGAATATTGTTTTTCTGTTGATAACAATGAACTAATCCTTGCAATGCAGAATCTAGGTGAGAAAGCTAGGTGGCCGAGAAAAAGTGATAAACCAACCGCTACAAAGGACAAGTCTAAATGGTCTGCATATCATGAGGATTTCGGGCATCTCACTAAAGAGTGTATTGCACTAAGAAAGGAAATTGGTTACTTGTTGAGCAAGGGGCATTTGAAGGAACTTTTGGGACGAAAGAAGTCAAGGATCTAGGATCCTGAAAGGATCCCGGAAAGAGCTCCTGCCCCTCCAGCAGATGCACAAGTTATAAACTTCATATCCGGTGGATCAGACATTTGTGGTACCTCCTTTTCAGCAGCAAAAAGACATGCTAAGGAAACCAAGATGGATAATGGAGACAGACCCGTCCGGACCTCCGTTGTCACCCAGGATAAAGTCATAACCTTTGATGAGGATGATCGTGTTGATGTCCAGGATCCTCATCATGATGGTCTTGTAATTACATTGTTTATTTCTAACCACTTTGTTCGCAGGATCCTTATAGATGGAGGAAGCTCTGTGAACATCATTCAGCTTGATGTCCTCAAGAAGATGAATATCCTGGAGTCTGATATTGTCCCAAGTGTTAGGGGAGGATTTTCTAACAATTAGTGATCCTTATTCGTTATCCTAATTAATGATCCTTATTTCTGTGACAGATAGTGATCCTCAGAAGAGCTTCAGGATCAGGATCATGGATCACTTTAAGGATCCTCGTACTGACGATTGTTTATTTGTGTTTTATATTACTTCGCAGGAGTAACAAGCTTGACTTGGTCTTGGCAACGGTACTAAGGAATATTCCACGGGTATTTCGCACACGATTGACCAAAAATGGACGTTGTGGAGAACGTGGGAGCTTGGCACAAAAGTCGGATAGTTAGTTAGTGTAGTTAACTTCTATTTTAAAAGGAGTAACGAGCTAGAATTAGAAGACTTAGTCATTTTCAGCTACACACACTCTCATATACTCGCACACTTGAAGCTCTCGACGAACATTCATTCATTTTCACTCACTTTTACACATTTCACGATAGTGATCCTTGTACCTAGCTCGTTACTATCCGAAGTTGTAAACTTTTATTCATTTATTTGAGCTTGGTGATCGGTAGTTTCCATCACCCGGGGTTTTTTGTGCCGGAGATCAACTCTTGATCAAGGGCTTTTTCCCCGTATAAATCCTTGTGTCATTTGTGCAATTTACATTGAAGTGATCCTTGTTATTGCTCTACATTATTAGCATCATACCCCGTAACAGAGAGTTTGGTTGCAATATCCTCATCAGATTTTTTGACCAAAACAGTTTGGCGCCCACCGTGGGGCAATTGGTGCTTCATCCTTAGAAAAATTCGCATTTCTGTGCTCATTTCGGTTCACTATAACCAAGCAAATGGCTTCCTCAGCGAAGAATGCTTCAAATTTGATGCCCTCATTCACTTCTTCACAAGGCGTTCCCCCTTTGCCTCCACCACCTTCTGGATCCCAGAAGAATGCTGAGAATGCTGCGAAGAAACCAACTCCCATTTTCTCAAAACCTCCAACTTCTTCTGCTTCTTACACTCCCACTACTAGTGACATGTTTACTTTGATTTTGCAGATGAAGGATCAGATACGGCAACATGATAAGACCAATGAGAGGATTCTCAAAGAAATCGGAGATCTCAAGAAACAAAAGACAACGGCAGAGGATCATTCCCCACTGGTGCCGAAATCCTTGAATTTTGATACTCCAGTGATTACTTCTCAGCCATCAGTGGTTCCAGATGTTCAATATGTGGGTGGACCGAAAGGAGTGCACTACGGAACAACAACAATGACCCAGGCATCAGGTTCATATTTCCAGCCAGCGGGATCCTATCCTCAGCATATGGGATCCCTCACGAATTCAGGAGGATATTCAGGAATGCAGCAGATTCAAGGATCCTCCTTTGTTCCAGGATCATCCCAGGTTCAAGGATCCTCCTTTGTTCCAGGATCATCCCAGGTTCAAGGATCCTCCTTTGTTCCAGGATCATCCCAGGTTCAAGGATCCTCCTTCGTTCCAGGATCGTCCCAGTTTCAGGGATCCTTCCCGATGCCAGGATCCTTGAGGAGTTTGCAAACAGGAAGTTCAGATGTCCATCAGGGAGATTTTATTCCAATGCAGACCAATGCTTCTACTGGTCCCTCGATCATTCCAGAGCCTCAACAATATGGATTAACATCCAATCTTCCTAATCTGAATCCAATGGGAGGTAACACTTTTAATAATTCTTATACTACTAACCATGGTCTTATGCAGGATCCAGGTATCAATCATGCCATGGCCAGAGAATTGCAAAAGCTAAAGGATATGATATCAAGTGTTCCAGGAGTGGTCAAACCTATCCCAGAGATTGCAGATGGGAGCCACAAGATATCTCGTTTTGCACCACAAATCTGTGATGCTGAGATACCCAAGAGGTTCCATGTGCCAACAATGAAACTGTATGATGGTTCGACGGATCCTGAAGAACACATAGCACAATACAGGGAGAGGATGGAGATCAATCCAATTCCAGAAAGGTTAAAGGAAGCATGCCTGTGCAAGGGATTCGGATCCACTCTTACTGGATCAGCTCTCAAATGGCTGCTAAGTCTTCCTCCCTATTCTATTACCTCATTTGCTAATCTAGTTAACTTGTTTAATAACCAGTTTTCTTGTAGTAGAAAATTTGAACGATTAACTAGTGATCTATATAGGATAACCCAGGGTCATAATGAATCATTAAGGGATTACATTACCAAATTCAGTAAAGAATCCTTAGACATTCCCAACTTAGATATAGCTATGGCTGTTGAGGCCTTTAAAATGGGATTGCTTAGGGATTCGTCGTTCTATGATGATCTTGTTATGACACCGTGCAGGAACTTAGATGAGGTAAGAACACGAGCACTTAGGTTCATTCGGCTAGAGGACGACAAGAGGATCCAGGAGAGGTTAGCAGGATCCTCAAAGCAGGATAAGCAAGGATCCTCATTCAGGAACAACAAGTTCAGATCCTACAACAGATCTGATAACCAGAACGTGCATTCTGTTGATCAAGAAGAGGATGATGAGGATTATCCTCCAATTTCTGAATATTGTTTTTGTGTTGATAACAATGAACTAATCCTTGCGATGCAAAATCTAGGTGATAAAGCTAGATGGCCGAGAAAAAATGATAGGCCAGCTGCAACTAAGGATAAATCAAAATGGTGTGCATACCATGAAGATTTTGGGCATCTCACAGAAGAATGCATTGCACTGAGAAAGGAAATTGGATACTTGTTGAGCAAGGGGCATCTAAAAGAATTGTTGGGAAGAAAAAAGTCAAGGACTCAGGATCCTGAAAGGATCCCTGAGAAGGCTCCAGCCCCTCCAGCAGATGCACAAGTAATAAACTTTATTTCTGGAGGATCAGACATTTGCGGCACATCCTTCTCAGCAGCTAAAAGGCATGCAAAGGAAACTAAAATGGATAATGGAGAAAGACCTGTTCGAACATCAAGTGTCTCCGAAGGAAAAGTCATAACCTTTGATGAGGATGATCGTGTTGATATCCAGGATCCTCATCACGATGGTTTAGTTATTACTCTTTTCATTTCTAACCATTTTGTCCGCAGGATCCTTATAGACGGAGGAAGCTCAGTGAACATTATCCAGCTTGATGTTCTAAAGAAGATGGGTATTCCTGAATCGGACATCATACCAAGATCCTCCGTGCTCGTGGGATTTAGTGGCGAAACTAAGAATACCCTGGGGGACATTAAACTCCCAATATACATTGAAGGCCTACACTCTTATCAAAAATTTTGTGTTATTGACTGTTTATCTTGTTGTAATGTTATCCTTGGCAGGCCTTGGATACACGATATGAAAGCAGTTCCATCTACCTACCATCAATGTGTGAAGCTCCCTAGTCCTTGGGGAATAGTGAAGATTGACAGTGATCAGCAGGAGGCTAAGAATTGCTACACTTCATCGATGAAACCAGCCTCGAAGTCAAGGGAGCAATAGCAATCAAGGTATCCTCCAAGGGATGTCTTGGAGGCAAGAGAGTAGGATGTGGTAGAAATCCTCATGGATCCTGATGATCCTGAATCCAAAATCTATATCAGATCAGGGATCCTTGGCGAAATGAAAGAAGACCTCGTATCCTTCCTCAAAAGGAGAAAGACTACCTTTGCATGGAAGCACGAAGACATGACTGGTATATCCAAAGATGTAATCACTCACAAACTCGGGATTGACAGATCCTTCAAACCAATCCATCAAAGGAGAAGAAAGTTTGCACCGGAAAGGAATGCCATTATCCAGGAAGAGGTAGAGAAATTGCTCCGGGCAGGTATCATTAGGGAGGTCAAGTATCCAAGATGGTTGGCCAATGTGGTTGTTGTTCAAAAGAAAAACGGAAAGTGGAGGGTATGTGTCGACTTTACCGATTTAAATAAGGCATGTCCCAAGGATCCTTTCCCATTACCCCACATTGACTCCATGGTGGATGCAACTGCGGGTCATGAACTGTTAACTTTTATGGATGCTTCATCTGGATTCCAACAAATCCAAATGGAACCATCCGACCAAGAGGATACAGCCTTCATGACTCCAACTGGTATATACTGCTATATTGCTATGCCGTTCGGACTAAGAAATGCAGGTGCAACATATCAAAGGCTGGTGAATATGATGTTCAAGGACCAGATTGGACAAACTATGGAGGTTTACATAGATGATATGGTGGTAAAATCCTTAAAAGCTGAGGATCACCTAAGAGACTTGGAGGAAGCATTCGATATCCTTGATAAATATAACATGAAACTTAATCCTTCAAATTGTCACTTTGGTGTTAAAGCAGGTAAATTCTTAGGATATATGGTGACAAAGAGAGGCATTGAAGCTAGCCCGGAACAAATCAAAGCAATAGTGAACATCAAATCTCCGGCCAATGCTAAGGATGTTCAAAGGCTAACAGGCAGGATAGCAGCTTTGAACAGATTTATATCCAAATCCTCAGAAAAGTGCAAAGAATTCTATGATATCCTAAGGAAGAACAAGAAATTTGAGTGGACTGAGAAGCATGAAAATGCTTTAAGAGCCCTCAAAGATTACCTATCCTCAGCCCCGGCTTTGATGAAACCAGAAAAAGGCGATGTGCTATCCTTGTATCTCGCAGTATCCTCAAAAGCAGTAAGTGCGGTCCTTGTTAAGGATCATGAAGGTACACAACATCCTGTCTACTATGTAAGTAAAAGTTTACTTGATGCCGAATCCAGGTATTCACACCTTGAAAAACTTATTCTTGCATTAATTATGGCATCTACTAAGCTAAGACATTATTTTGAAACTCATGTTATTGTTGTTAAAACTAATTTTCCAATTAAGAATGTCCTCAGGAAACCGGAGACGTCAGGAAGGATGGCTAAGTGGGCAGTGAAGCTAAGTGCATATGATATAAGATATGAGCCTAGGACAGCCATCAAATCCCAAGCATTAGCTGACTTTGTGGCTGATTTCAGTAGTGATTTACAAAAAGAAGCCGAATTAGAAGTCCATCAGCTAGAAGAGACCAAGGATCCTTGGATACTCTATACTGATGGATCCTCAAATGTCAAAGGCACAGGGCTTGGAATACTACTAAAATCGCCACAGGGGGACATAATACCCCACTCTATAGCTTGTGAGTTCCAAACCACCAACAATGAGGCTGAATATGAAGCCTTAATTGCTGGTTTGCAAATTGCAAAACATATGGGGATCAGGTATCTTGAGGTACATGTAGATTCATTGTTAATTACAAACCACTTTAATGGATCCTATGCTGTTAAAGGTGAAAAGCTAACCAAATATTTAGAGATAGTCAAAAGTTTGGCACTCTCTTTTGTTTCCTTTAGTTTGACGCAGGTACCAAGGGAAGAAAATATAGAGGCTGATGCATTGGCTAACTTAGGATCATCCTTGAAGATCCCGGAGGATATCAAGATCCCTATTATCCATATCCTGACCCCGGTTATCGAGGATCACGGGGCTATGGAAATAGGAAATGATTTTGCAATTATCCCTTGTGAGGATACCCAATCCCATTCAGGATCATGGATCTCACCAATTATGAGATACTTACAACATGGAGAGATTCCTACAGGAGCAAACCCTAGGGCTTTCAAATCTAAGGTATCTCAATTCACAATTTTAAATAATATGTTGTATAGACGATCTCTTGCAGGACCATACTTGAGATGCATTGAGGATCCTGAAATTCAAGAAGTTTTAAAAGACTTCCATGAAGGAGATTGTGGAAACCACACTGGGGGCAGGGCATTATTCTCAAGGATCCTGAGGACAGGATACTACTGGCCAACCATGAAGAGAGATGCTGTGGAGTATGCTAAAAGATGTGATCCTTGTCAGAGACACAGCAATATCCTTCATCAACCAGCTGAATTATTGCATCCTATATCCTTCTCTTGGCCATTTATGAGATGGGGTATGGATATAGTTGGTAAGCTCCCTAAGGCACCTGGTGGAAAAGTATTCATGCTAGCTATGACTGATTACTTCTCCAAGTGGATAGAGGCTGAAGCTTTTGCCCAAGTCAGAGAAAAGGAAGTTATATCCTTCATTAAAAGAAATATTATAACTAGATTTGGAATTCCTTATGAGATTATATGTGATAATGGTTCCCAATTTATTGGGGGCAGAACCACTAACTTTTGTGACAGCTGGGGGATTAAGATGATAACATCAACACCAGTCCACCCACAAGCTAATGGTCAAGCAGAATCATCCAACAAGATCATCATCAACAATTTGAAGAAGAAGCTTGGATCAAAGAAAGGGAAATGGGCAGAAGAACTACCCTATGTGCTTTGGGCTGATAGGACAACCCCTAAGAATGCTACTGGTCAAACGCCATTCTCTTTGGTATTTGGGGCAGAATCAGTGATCCCAACAGAAATGGTGGTTCCAACTGCAAGAACAAGTACCCGTGATCCTGAGGAGAATGATGAGAACTTGGCTCAAGACCTGGATACTATTGAAGAAATCAGGGATATGGCTAGGATAAGGATGGCCAGTTATCAGCAAAGAATGGCTGGTGCTTACAACAAAAATGTCAGGATCAAGAGGTTTCAAGTTGGAGATATGGTATTAAGGAAAGCATTTCAGAATACCACCAATCCTGCTGATGGAAAATTGGCTCCAAAATGGGAAGGCCCTTATTTGATTGAAGCTGAAGCAGGAAAGGGGGCATATAGATTGCTAACCATGGAAGGTGATTTGCTACCAAGAGCTTGGAATGCTGTCCACTTGAAGAAATATTTCATGTGAGCATGATCCTCATGGCACAGATGATCCTCACGATAGGGATATCCTTAAAGGATCCTCAAAGTATCGGTGATCCTTACTTAGGTAATATCCTAAACTTGAACTATTTCATTTCTTTATTTTCTCATATAAGGATAAGGATCATGTATCCATTATCCATCTCTCACGTGAGTTTAAGTTTTGAAAGTTCAGGTATCCTTAGCATAACATTGGTTATCCGCTGAAGCAATCCGTTCCTTGGGTTTAACCCCAGTTATTTGGGCTTGACCCCAGTTCCGCCTGTAGCGCATGATGATCCTGGTATAGTTCAAGGCAGTGGGACCAGTACTCGTTTTAGGGGCTGATAATTCCATTGTACTGGCTATGCCTAGGATCCTACGTATAATGGTAGACGTACCATACATCCGTTCCTAAGGTTTCTAACGTTTTCACGTTAGCTAAGGTTTCTAACGTTTTCACGTTAGCTAAGGTTTTGGCATTTTCATGTCACTAAGTTTGGATAGTCGCCAGTTAGGGCCATACTCCAGTTTACATACGATCCTTGGGCTTGTCCCCAGTTATCCTTGGGCTTGTCCCCAGTTATCCTTGGGCTTGTCCCCAGTTATCCTTGGGCTTGTCCCCAGTTGCTAACTCTTATCTTATATTGGCTTAGTCCCAAGTTATGATCAATTTCAGGTCCTTGAAGATAAGAAACTAGGGATCCTTGATCCTTACTTCTTTCTAAGGTTTATCTTACAGTTATCCTTATTATGGTTAGGATCCTAACTTGGATCCTCAGGTATGATCCTTAACTATTTTTAATTTTATTCATTATTTATTTGAATAACCCTTAAAGTTTGACAACTAGACTTGTGATCCTTAAAATATATTGCTTTTTGGGGATTCATTAACTATAGGATATTTGATCGTGGATCATGCTCTAAATATTTTCAATCTGACTTATTCAAAATTATTTATTCAATGAATATGCATCAAAACAAAGGAGAGTTAAAGAAATAAAAGGATAACAATACAAGATAAGCGACAAAAGGTTAAGATTTTATTTATTAACAAAAGACTAACCCTTAAAAGGTTGTCAAAATTACCTGCCCGAGCATCTACCAGCAAAACGTGGCCCGTCCGCTGGGGTAGGTAAAGGGTGTCCATGATAATAAGTTCAAAGATAGTGCAGGAATATAAAGGTGGCAGGATTACAATGGCTTCATCCCCCAAACAGAGGATCCCTCCACCAATTGCAATCCTACCTATTGTCCAAAGGATCATACATGATCCTTAATCCTAAAAACTAGTGTTCAAGTACAAACCATTAAATTGTTCAACATCACAACCACAAAAAGCTACTACCAAATTTAAAAATTGGGCTCCGGCTGCGTCTAAGAATGTCCATCATCGCTCAATCATGCAGCCTAAACCTTCGCTGCATTATCACCTCCAGCTCCACTTGTTTCACCACCTTCACCTCTGCCTCCAGCTTCAATCGTCAGGATCTCTTCAACCTCTTCAACCTCCTCAGCCTCTTCATCGTCCAGTTCAGCCAGCCTTGCCTTCCAGCCTTCAACATCCCAGGTGCTCTTGTCAAAAGCAGGATCCTGAGCTTCCAAGGCCATTTGCAGCTTGGTCTTGTACATTGTTATGGCGGCAGAGACTTTGGCGTCTTCGGTGATCTCACTCTTCTCATAGTCAACATTGATCATGATGTGTGTAAAATGCAACATATAAATTACATCAAATAAGGCATAAAACTAACCCTTTTTAAGTACTAATATTGGAAAAAGAGTGTTTTTGTCTTCCTTTTGTATTTTCAGGATTAAATGAGCTCAAAAACGCAAAAGAAGCAAAAAGACAGCTAAATCCAACATAAATACAAGGAAAGGAACATTAGTGGACTGCCCGACCCCTCAACGGCACCTTCCAAAGCAAAAAGGAGAAGACAGAAGGCTGAACACGCCCCGTGCTCAGCCAGCACGGGGCCGTGCCCAAGAAGCAGCAGAAAAGACAAATCCATAGAAGCTTCTATTGCCCATCACGGGGCCGTGCTCAGCGGACACGGGGGCGTGTCGAAAGTACAGCAGGCGCATTTATTGTAATTGCGAATTACAATTAATGAGGAGAGAGATTGTCAGACGGACACGGGGCCGTGCCCAGCCGACACGGGGCCGTGTCCAGCTCTCTGTTCAGCCTATAAATAGGGGTGCTTGGATTCATTTTACCTCATCCCTTGGCACACCACCTCTCTCACACTTCATCCACCACCCACCACCATCACAACACCATCATCCACCACCATCATCCATTGTCCATCATAGAGTGTGTGAGTCGTCTCGGGATCCAAGATTGATCGTAAGAGTTCTTGACAATCAAGGCCATGTTTGCCTAAGTCTCTTACATCACTTGGTGAAGACAAAGTGTCTAGTATAATACTTTTGTCTATATAAAATAAAGGATTTTCACCATTCATATCTCCACGGTCTATATGGAGGTATGTTGGCTACCTGGTAGGGGGTTAAGGGAACGGTTTGGTAAAGGTCTTGCCATTGTTCAGCGTTTAGAGGTCCTGCAATGGACCTGGGTCAAATTTAGTAGGACCTCCTTCAATACTTCACGGTATTGGATGGCGGGGGTCCAAACTCTTTGATCCCCTCATAAGTTAACTACTATTAATACTATAACCCGGCTATTTAGGACTGTATCCCTGCTGACTCAGACTACTTAGCCGAGGGTAACGTCACCGCCAAAAGCGGGGCCTACCACAATACTGCATTAATAACTTAATTCATTATCTTCCAATAATCCACCCCTTTAGGATTGTATCCCTGCTGACTCAAACTACTGGGGTGAGGGTAACGTCACCTTCAAAAGAGGGGCCTACTACAATAACTAAGATAATCTCTTAATTATGTGCAAAAGTGCGGAAATAATCAAAGGTTATACTAGATACGAGTCGGAACCAAGTGATTCATCTTGTCTATCTGTTTTTTCTTTTATTTTTATTTTCAGCATTTTAGTTAGCTTTTAATTTTCTTAGTTTAAAACTTTTTTTCTAAACTTTTATTTTGGTTAGACGTTGAGGATAAACCGGTACTAAAAGCTCTTGTGTCCTTGGACGACCTCGGTATCTTACCAACGCTATACTACACTCAACGATGGGTGCACTTGCCCATATGTGTGTTTAGTGTTAGTGAAATATCGTGTTTTATAAATTTAAAACTTGGCTAAAATAAGTGTTAAAAAGGGCTTAAAATATACACCTAATATATATAACACTTACCGCACATCAAGTTTTTGGCGCCGTTGCCGGGGACACAAGGATTTTGAGAAAGTTTAAAATCGACGGCTTAATCAGTTTTTTTTCAAAACCTTTTTAAAACGCGCGCACATTTTTCTGCATTTTAGTTTATTTTGCATTTACAGTAGCCTGAACACGGGGCCGTGCTCATTGAACACGCCCCCGTGCTGCATATTTGTAGTTAGATACCCAGATACAGAGTCTGAACACGGGGCCGTGCTCACTGAACACGCCCCCGTGCTCAACGTGACCAGCAACTTTAATTAAAACGCCCAGATACAGATCCTGTACACGGGGCCGTGTTCACCAGACACGGGGCCGTGTCCAGCCTTCTGTTTCAGTCTTTGTTTTCGTTTTCTGGTCCCGAGACTCAGTTGTGGTCTGCTGAGTGATTCTTATGGATCAATACTCAGGAGGTTACAACTACACCTATGATGAGGATGATTATGGGGGTAATTATTGCACTAATTGTCGTAATACACGTTCGATTAAAAAAAATCACTCTTATCAACCATCCAATTCATACGCTTACTATGAGGAGCCCAGGTACGAGCCATCAACTTCATACACATCCTATGAAGACCAAAGGTATGAACCTCCTCCCTCATACTCATATTTTGATGAACCAAGGTATGAGCCCTCTTACTCATACTTTGAGGAACCAAGGTATGAGCCACCACCTTCATTGCTTATTATGAGGAACCTTGGCGTGAACAACCCACCTCATATGAGTATTATGAAGAACAAAATTACGAACCTTATCCATCATATGCTTACAATGAAGAACAATGGTGTGAACCATCAACTTCATATGGGTATTATGAGGAACAAAGGGTCGAACAACCGGATTCAAGCTTAGAAAATAATGATTCTTTTTCTATTACCGAAGTGACCGATAGGATATTAGAACACATTAGAGTTATTGATCGATGTATAAAAGAAGCTCGCGCAAGGGAAGAGGAATCCCGCGCAAGAGATGAATTAAAAAAGGAAGAGATAACTGAAAATGTAAAAATGGAAGAACAAATAAGTGAAAAACCGACACATGAGTTAAACGACGAAAAAGGTGAGTCCGATAACGTTAAAATCCAAGAAGAGTCTAATTTTGAAAAAATTAATCTCTTGACACCTTCTTTCGAAAATCATTGTTTAGTACCCACTCATGCTAAGTTTTTAAAAGAGTTAAACACTAACACAAAAATTGACGAAACGGTAAGTGTTAAGTTAACTAATGATCAAACTTCGCTAATAAAAGAAGACCCATTTGAAATTAACATCACACCGGTTCCATGTTTCTTTCAAAATTCGTTTATTAGTAATGTCACAATCGATAAAGATCTTTGTGTTAACATAATGCCTAACTACATTTTCGAAAAATTAAGTATTAGTGATTTTTCTCCACTTCAAATACCCATTTTTCTATCCAATCGGAAAGTAATAAAATCAATCGGTATAGTTGAAGATGTCTTGGTTCAAACAAATCAAATGGTAATCCCAACCGACTTTGTCATCCTCGATGACGCTCCTCTAGTGTTGGGACGACCATTTGTAAAAACTCACGAAGCTTTGAAAAACATGAAGTTCAACAATTTACCTCTTCAATTAGGGGCATTTAAAAGAAGTGTCGATCTCGAACGATCAATGAAATATCCATTCGGCAATAATGACCCCCTAATTGAAGATGAAGATGAACCACCCGATACAAGTGAAGAGATTGACCACTTTGTTGAAGAAGAGGTCGCCATAGAACAAACTTTTAAAGTTCTTGATCGAAACGAGCAACCAAATAAGGAGTCTCCTAAAGACCCACCGCTTGAGCTCAAAGAACTTCCAAAAGGTTTGGAATATGCTTTTCTAGACAAAGATGGTAAGTTACCTGTAATTATTTCGTCTAAATTAGATAACTTAGAAAAAGAAAAACTAATTAATCTTTTGAAAAAACACAAAAATGCAATAGCTTGGAAACTTGTTGACATAAAAGGAATTAGTCCTTCTATGTGCACACACAAAATTTTGATGAATGATGACTACAAATCGGTCATACAACCACAACGTCGAGTAAATCCAAATGTTCAAGAAGTGGTTAAAAACGAAGTCATCAAATTACTTGACGCCGGACTTATCTATCCTATTTCCGATAGTCCTTGGGTAAGTCCCGTCCAAGTAGTTCCAAAGAAAGGAGGTATGACGGTAATTACTAACGAAAAGAATGAATTAATACCAACGAGAACCGTCACAGGATGGAGAGTATGTATAGATTATAGACGATTAAATGAAGCAACCAGAAAGGATCATTTTCCTTTACCCTTCATTGATCAAATGTTAGAAAGATTATCCGGTCATAAATTTTACTGTTTCTTGGATGGTTTTTCAGGTTACTTTCAAATCCCGATAGCACCCGAGGACCAAGAAAAGACAACTTTCACATGTCCCTATGGAACTTTTGCTTATCAACGCATGACGTTCGGTCTATGTAATGCCCCCGCAATATTCCAACGTTGCATGGTAGCCATTTTCCATGACATGATAGAAAAGACAATGGAAGTCTTCATGGACGACTTTTCTATCTTTGGGGATTCATACGACAAATGCCTCGATAACCTTGAACGAATGCTATCCCGCTGTGAGGAAACTAACCTCGCCCTTAATTGGGAAAAATACCATTTCATGGTAACGGAGGGAATAGTACTCGGTCACAAAATCTCAAGCGAAGGAATGGAGGTGGATCGAGCCAAAATAGATACCATTTCTAGATTACCTCCTCCATCCTCCGTAAGAGCTATTAGAAGTTTCCTAGGACATGCCGGATTTTATAGGCGGTTTATCAAAGACTTTTCAAAGATCTCAAGGCCTCTAACGAAATTACTTGAAAAAGATGCTCCTTTCATCTTTGACAAGGATTGCAATCAAGCATTTCTAACCCTAAAGGAAATGCTAGTCAATGCACCTATCATGATAGCACCTGATTGGAAATTTCCTTTCGAAATCATGTGTGATGCTAGTGACTTTGCAGTTGGAGCTGTCTTGGGACAGAGAAAAGAAAAGCATTTCCACCCAATATATTATGCTAGTAAAACACTTAACAATGCACAAGAAAATTACACAACAACTGAAAAAGAATTACTAGCTGTGGTATTTGCTTTTGATAAATTTCGTTCTTATCTTGTTCTTTCTAAAACTATAGTCTATACAGACCATGCAGCCATTCGATATCTCTTTAAGAAGCAGGACGCAAAACCACGTTTAATTAGGTGGATTCTACTCCTCCAAGAATTTGACATTGAAATCAAAGACAATAGAGGAGCAGAAAATACCGCAGCAGATCATCTTTCACGCTTAGAAGACCCAGCTTTGGAGGCAACCAGGGACGAGCAAATCAACGAAAAATTTCCAACTGAGTCCCTGGAAATGGTGGAATATAAGGAAGAACCATGGTACGCCGACTTTGCTAACTACCTAGCTAGCGGTATAGTCGCAAAAGGATGGCCACATCATCAAAGAAAAAAATTCTTTGCCAATGTGAAACACTATTTTTGGGAAGATCCATATCTTTTCAAAATGTGTGCCGACCAACTCGTCAGACGATGCGTGCATGGTAGTGAAGCACGAAGAATTCTCCGCCATTGTCATGAAGGTCCATACGGAGGACATCATGGTGCTGCCAGTACCGCACGAAAGGTATTCGATTCAGGATTTTATTGGCCAACCATTTACAAAGATGCTCAAAATCTTGTAAAGACATGTGATGCTTGCCAAAGAACAGGTAATATTTCTTCCAAAAACGAAATGCCACAAAATGGCATTCTTGTTTGTGAAATTTTTGATGTATGGGGACTCGACTTTATGGGACCTTTCCCACCATCAAAAGGAAACAAATACATACTTGTGGCAGTAGATTACTTGTCTAAATGGGCCGAGGCCGAGGCACTTCCAACAAATGATGGAAGAGTAGTGGTAAGATTTCTGAAAAAATTATTCTCTCGTTTTGGCACACCTAAAGCTTTAATAAGTGATAGAGGTACCCATTTTTGCAACCATCAACTTGAAAAAATTTTAACAAGATATGGGGTCTATCATCGGGTTTCGACAGCATATCACCCTCAAACAAACGGACAAGCCGAAGTGACTAATAGAGGGTTAAAACGAATACTCGAAAAAACCGTAGGGTTAAATAAAAAGGAATGGGCTGATAAATTAGATGATGCTTTATGGGCTTTTCGAACTGCTTATAAAACAACAATAGGTACAACCCCCTATAAGCTAGTCTATGGAAAAAGTTGTCATTTGCCAGTAGAAATTGCACACAAAGCCTACTGGGCAATCAAAAATCTAAACTTAGATCTAGAATTCGCTGGTAAAAATCGATTTTGTCAAATAAATGAATTAGACGAGCTTAGGAATTATGCATACTCAAACTCCGAGATTTATAAGGAAAGAATGAAAAATTTGCATGACAAACATATTAAACCTAATGAATTTCGGGTAGGAGATTTAGTTCTTTTGTTTAATTCACGACTTCGATTGTTTCCTGGTAAATTAAAGTCTAGGTGGTCAGGACCTTTTTCCGTCACCCACATTTTTCCACACGGTACAGTAGAAATTAAACCTCGAAATGGGCCACCATTTAAAGTCAATGGCCAACGGCTGAAACTCTATCAAGGATTTATTGAGGATGAGGAAGAAGAGATCTCGCTTCAAACCGTGGAAGAATAAAAACATCATGCCTGGTAAGTTACGAACGATTGAGACGACAAAATAAAGCGGTAAGTTTTCTAAACTATAGCTTATGGGAAAAAGGGGCACTCACACGCGCACAAAAAAAAAATGCTCGGCACGAGGCCGTGTCCAGTGGACACGGGGCCGTGTTCGCGCTGCAGACGGGATAAAACCCCTTTTTCAAAACAGTTTCTTCATTCCACACGCCCCGTTTCCCAACAAAAGCTCTGGTTCCAGGCGATTTTTCGCAAAATTTCGACGTCTCTTACCGATCTAACAACGTCAAGGTATGATTCTATCACTCTTAGTAGTTAGATTAGTTACTTGCATGTAGTTAAAACACCACAAATTTGGGGAAAAATCTAGGGTTCTTGATGTTCATCCGGATCGAACCTAAAATTTTTGCCTAAATCTGTTTGCATTTAGTTAGATTAGTGTTAAGGGAAGTAAATACACTTAGATTGTTCATAGATTCACCCGATTTCTTACAAAAACCCCAAACCCTTGTTCTTGAACCGAAAAAGACAAAATTGATAAGGTAAACGGGATATTTTGGGAAAAACGGTGTTTAGGGTTTCATTTTCGGGGGAAACCGCACCTATTGGACCAAAAATTTTCAAGTTTTCGAAACCGGGTCGAAAAATGAAGTTTTTGAGTAACAGACCTCTGGACACGGGGCCGTGTCCGCTAGACACGGGGTCGTGTCCAGCCCGCTGTTTGCAGTTTCGTCCGAAAACATTTCTGTTTCGTGCTAATCTTTGGTGTATTCTTTCAGATGGCAAAGTTCACAAGGTTCAATGCAAGTGAGCTTGATGCAAGGGCAAGGTATGAGGTTCTTCAAACAAGACCCGAAGAGTACCCCAGGAGAGCTTGCACAGATCTGTTAACCTTGGTAAACCAGCTGAACCGATTCAACAACATCGTTACGGGACCACTAGCTGTTGCATTAAACACTAGGCTTCGGTCGGTGCATCAATGCACCATGGAGTTCTACAGTACCTTCAACTTCAATTCAAGGTGTGACCCATTCGACAATGAAGGGGTTGAATTTCGGTGTGGAGGGACAATGTACTCGATCTCCATGGCACAGTTTGGAGCCATAATAGGTCTATACCAAGAAGAAGAATCGGGAAACGAAGAAAATACCGGGGGATTACGAGACTTGGAGGGAAATGAAAGACAAGCCGCATGGGCTCAAATCGGTGAAGGAATCTACGACCCTCGTAGCACCAAGAGTACGAAGCTGAGGGATCCACTCTATCGCTACATTCACAGGATCCTCACCTACTCTCTAAACCAACGTCACGACAGTAGTGGTGTTGTAGGGTTGAAAGATTTGGTTGTCCTCCACTGTATCCACAACCAAAAGCCTCTCGATGTTCCGTATCTCCTGTTAAGAAACATGCATCTCAACCGCCTTGCTCGAGCTCCAACGCCTATCTTCTACGGAGGATGGGTGCACCGTCTTTTTAAGCATTACACACAAATTCCAAGAGCCTTTGAAAGAAGCCCATGGTCGGGACGAGTTGATTACCACATTTTCCGAGCCATGAACTTGCTTTATGAGGCGGAAGACGGAACAGTGAGTTTCCAAAGAACGCAAGGCTATGCATGGAACCCACAGGAGGCCCTAGTTCTTCACGCACCACCTCCACACCACCAGTACCCACCCCATGGTGATCCGGGTCAATCCTCCTCACAAGGAGGCGGTTTTCCTAATTTTCAAAGCTTACATGATCTTATGCAGGAAAACCTCATGTGTACCAGGAACGCCTACAACCTCGCCAACAACACATACAACCGGGTCGGAGCTATTGAACGCAACATCAACGATATACAAGACGATATCAGCAGCATCCGGGAGTACATGGCGGGGCATGGGGATGGAGGTGATGATAGCGATGAAGATATGGAGTAGAGGGTTTGGAGGAGCAGGAGCGGGTTGATGGCGAGCCCACAGGTTTAAGTCCCTTTATCTATCGAACGATTGGTGGCCTGCGTGCCAGAAGTTGAACAATTTACTTTCCCTTAAACACTTTTATTTTCCGTTTTATTTTTTTCTTTTCTTTATGCTTGGAACAATTAACTGTGGTAATGTAGGATGTTTGTGTTGCTTGGTGTGGTATTAAGTGATGAAACAGGTACAAACCAAGGCTTGGGGTGCTAAGCCTCAGCACTTATAGGGCCAGGATGGAAAAACCGGAGGAAGAAACCTGTTTTTCAGGCTTTCAGACTGTCCACACGGATGGACCTCCCAGACCTGCTGTTTGGCTTCTGTTCTGCAGAATTTTGTCCGGCACGTGGCCGTGTCCAGTGGACACGGGGCCGTGTCCACATTCTGTAAGTTCTTGTTACTGGCACCTGAACACGGGGTCGTGCCCGGACAACACGGGGCCGTGTTCAGTGCCCAGTAACACAAATTTTTGCTTTTTAAAGATTATTTTACACATCTAATCAACCTAAAAATTTATTTTTGGGACACATTGAGGACAATGTGTAATTTAAGTGTGGGGGGGATGCTAAAACCTTGAATTTTGCAAGTCCTAAATACAAGCCTTACACAAAACTCTATTGGAACCGCTAATCACCCCAAATTTTTTCAAAAATTTCATTTTTTTTACTTGTCTAGGTTTAACTCGGGAAATTCAAGTTCTCAAAAAGGTTATATTTTTACAAATTTACAACCGATAGCGTAGTGATAAAAAGAACCAACATAAGAAAATTATGAAAAGGCATGACAAACTTATTTAAAATTTGATTATATATACTTGATCACATAAAAACCCATTCCCACAAAAGTGAGTTTTGAGCCTTTATTGAGCACACAATTACATATCAATTGACTAAATGCTCATTTTTCGTTTCTTGTGTGAATAGCCGCTTGGTTCTTACGACTCTAGAACTTGCCATGACAATACATTCCCGGTCCTTATCAACTTAAACCCGAGTAAGTAAATGATGGAGGCATTAGGACTAACCCTTTTTATCTTCTACACCATTATTTTTCTTTTTCTTTTACCACCTACCCAAAAATCCCCCTAGTTAACCCCTTTGAGCCTAAACCTTTTCGTTTCATCACCCAAACAAAAACCCTTTTACCCACCAAAACCTTTTTCATTTTTAACCCTTTATTTTAGTAACAAGTTCGGTTCTTCGCAAAAAAAAAAAAAAAAAAAAAATGATGAAGCAAAAAGAAAATAAACATACAAGTTAATCAAAAATAACTTAGTTTGAATAAAAGCTTCATCAAAATAAAAAAATTGCAAAAATACGAAAACCGACACTTGTTACGCTTTTAGCCCTTTTTCTACTAACCACTAACCCAACCACCTACCTTTAACCCTAGCCTAACCCTTAACCCACAAAGTCCTCTTGATATCTACAAAGGTATAAAAGTTAAAAAGGAGGAGGATTGATTTCTTGGCAAGCCTATGGTAGGAATAAGTTCCATGCCGCTCTCGAGTGATTCACTAAAAATACACCTTCGGCCGAGTGTGAGTGATTTCCCCGTGAGGTATGTGAACTTGTATATAAATAGAATTTTAAAAAGGCATGTTATGCCCAAATAAGTAATTTCTTTTATGAAAAGTTCTAAATAAATCATTACGAATAGGAGTGTAAATAAATAAAAATAAAACCCAAAAAGATCTTGGAAATCCCGACACTCTACAACAAGCCCAAAACCTTCTCTTCTACCTATTCCATTTGGGAGTGTAAGCCACATATTAAAGAGTTTTGCTTGAGGACAAGCAAAAGTTCAAGTGTGGGGGTATTTGATGTGTGTAAAATGCAACATATAAATTACATCAAATAAGGCATAAAACTAACCCTTTTTAAGTACTAATATTGGAAAAAGAGTGTTTTTGTCTTCCTTTTGTATTTTCAGGATTAAATGAGCTCAAAAACGCAAAAGAAGCAAAAAGACAGCTAAATCCAACATAAATACAAGGAAAGGAACATTAGTGGACTGCCCGACCCCTCAACGGCACCTTCCAAAGCAAAAAGGAGAAGACAGAAGGCTGAACACGCCCCGTGCTCAGCCAGCACGGGGCCGTGCCCAAGAAGCAGCAGAAAAGACAAATCCATAGAAGCTTCTATTGCCCATCACGGGGCCGTGCTCAGCGGACACGGGGGCGTGTCGAAAGTACAGCAGGCGCATTTATTGTAATTGCGAATTACAATTAATGAGGAGAGAGATTGTCAGACGGACACGGGGCCGTGCCCAGCGGACACGGGGCCGTGTCCAGCTCTCTGTTCAGCCTATAAATAGGGGTGCTTGGATTCATTTTACCTCATCCCTTGGCACACCACCTCTCTCACACTTCATCCACCACCCACCACCATCACAACACCATCATCCACCACCATCATCCATTGTCCATCATAGAGTGTGTGAGTCGTCTCGGGATCCAAGATTGATCGTAAGAGTTCTTGACAATCAAGGCCATGTTTGCCTAAGTCTCTTACATCACTTGGTGAAGACAAAGTGTCTAGTATAATACTTTTTATTTCTAATCTTTTGCACTTTTTATTTGGTTTTGTATTAATGACTTTAATAACTAGTTACTTATGTTGAAGGTGATCTTTCCTTATCGTTTGTCCGTGGTGTCTTGGCATTATTTTACTGTCTATATAAAATAAAGGATTTTCACCATTCATATCTCCACGGTCTATATGGAGGTATGTTGGCTACCTGGTAGGGGGTTAAGGGAACGGTTTGGTAAAGGTCTTGCCATTGTTCAGCGTTTAGAGGTCCTGCAATGGACCTGGGTCAAATTTAGTAGGACCTCCTTCAATACTTCACGGTATTGGATGGCGGGGGTCCAAACTCTTTGATCCCCTCATAAGTTAACTACTATTAATACTATAACCCGGCTATTTAGGACTGTATCCCTGCTGACTCAGACTACTTAGCCGAGGGTAACGTCACCGCTAAAAGCGGGGCCTACCACAATACTGCATTAATAACTTAATTCATTATCTTCCAATAATCCACCCCTTTAGGATTGTATCCCTGCTGACTCAAACTACTAGGGTGAGGGTAACGTCACCTTCAAAAGAGGGGCCTACTACAATAACTAAGATAATCTCTTAATTATGTGCAAAAGTGCGGAAATAATCAAAGGTTATACTAGATACGAGTCGGAACCAAGTGATTCATCTTGTCTATCTGTTTTTTCTTTTATTTTTATTTTCAGCATTTTAGTTAGCTTTTAATTTTCTTAGTTTAAAACTTTTTTTCTAAACTTTTATTTTGGTTAGACGTTGAGGATAAACCGGTACTAAAAGCTCTTGTGTCCTTGGACGACCTCGGTATCTTACCAACGCTATACTACACTCAACGATGGGTGCACTTGCCCATATGTGTGTTTAGTGTTAGTGAAATATCGTGTTTTATAAATTTAAAACTTGGCTAAAATAAGTGTTAAAAAGGGCTTAAAATATACACCTAATATATATAACACTTACCGCACATCAATCAACACCTTGGCCGTCTCCTGTTTGGCATCCCGGACTTCCTTCTGAAGATCAGCAATTGCAAGGTCCATAAGCACTGCAACTTGCTGGAGCTCGGCAATCTTCCTATCCTGATCCTCGACGTGGCCAACATAATCCTCAATCTCAGAGAATTTCTGCAAAAAGGATAAAAGATAAGGTCAGGACTAAGTGATCCTCAAATCAGCAGGATATGTCAACAGGATATACGAGCAGAGACAGTGATCCTTACCTCATTGAAGTACTCGAGGAATTGGTGGGGGATCAGAGGCAGACCCTGCAGACCCTCAGCTTCAGAGGCTTTTCTCTTCTTGATTGCCTTCCCTTTGAGGGGTGCCTTGGGGACCGAAGCTGTCGGACTGGTAGGAGCTTTTCTTTTGGAGGATCTGACAGTAGTGAGATCAGCGACATTGAACTTAGAAGCAGAATTGGTGGATTTTCCAGCACCTACACAACCAAAACAAGATAAGTATCTTCTCTTAGTTTATATTTCACTATTTATTTAAATTCTAAACAAGGATACTTACTTGACATCGTGACAGAGCCTGAGGATACCTCCTGTGAATCTTGGGTTGTTGTCTTGAAAGATCTTGTCTCAGGATCAAGTTTCGTGAAAGCAAGGAGCCTCTCCTTAGCAGCAGGGGACAATCTGAGGTGTGAGACGGTGATAACTGCATAACAAGAAAGCAAAAATATAAGTGATCCTAACATCAAAAGAAAGTTTCTGGTGATCCTTCTCAGGATCCTCCACCCTACAATGGGTAGCACATTTTTTGGGTAGATCCTTTCCATCCTCAATAGAATCTCTCTTGATAAAAAAGAAACGCCGCTTCCAATTAGCATCGTTCTTGGTGGCTTTAAAGATCGGATGTTCCTCACCGGGTTTACGTTTAAACAAATAGCGATGGGAACCAAAGGTAGTAAGATCGTACAGCTCTCCTAGCTCTGACATTCCTAGGTCTATCCCTTCCTGCTCGATGATCCTTTCAAGGGTGTACAAAACCCTCCAAATCATCGGCATGGCTTGAATATAAGAGATGCCGGTTAGGGAAAAGAAAGATTGAGTGAAGGCTGGAAAAGGATATGTATAGCCTATGGTGAACGGAGTGATGGGGAAAGCAACCCACTTGTCGGAGATATGATCACTCAGGGCATTGGGGTCAAAAGGCCTAAACTCGGTGTTCGCCGGGAAGTAGTGGCGGATCCTATCGATCTGAGCATCATTGAAACAGCAGCGTTCTTTAATGGAGTCTTCAATGATCCCCTGGTTTTTCGGAGGGCTGTTCTTCGGGTGATCCTTGGCTGGGGAATTTCGGAGCAACATCTTTGATGGAAAGAGATGAAAACAGAGCAAGAGAGGGAAGAAGATGAAGAGAGAGAGTACCTGATCGTCTTCGGAATGCAGTTATAAAGGGAGTCTCTCTGAAAATTTAAATGCATTTGATCCTATCTCTATCTCTTATTTATAATCATGATCTTGCAGGGTTGTCACCTCTGTGACGTCACGATTGCAACGGATAGTTCAACAATAACGGCTATATTTACGATAGTTAGTTGCGGATAAGATCAAGAAAACATAACTCGCTCATTTTACATATCACTCCTTATATTTTGGGGGCAATTGTTAGGGGAGGATTTTCTAACAATTAGTGATCCTTATTCGTTATCCTAATTAATGATCCTTATTTCTGTGACAGATAGTGATCCTCAGAAGAGCTTCAGGATCAGGATCATGGATCACTTTAAGGATCCTCGTACTGACGATTGTTTATTTGTGTTTTATATTACTTCACAGGAGTAACAAGCTTGACTTGGTCTTGGCAACGGTACTAAGGAATATTCCACGGGTATTTCACACACGATTGACCAAAAATGGACGTTGTGGAGAACGTGGGAGCTTGGCACAAAAGTCGGATAGTTAGTTAGTGTAGTTAACTTCTATTTTAAAAGGAGTAACGAGCTAGAATTAGAAGACTTAGTCATTTTCAGCTACACACACTCTCATATACTCGCACACTTGAAGCTCTCGACGAACATTCATTCATTTTCACTCACTTTTACACATTTCACGATAGTGATCCTTGTACCTAGCTCGTTACTATCCGAAGTTGTAAACTTTTATTCATTTATTTGAGCTTGGTGATCGGTAGTTTCCATCACCCGGGGTTTTTTGTGCCGGAGATCAACTCTTGATCAAGGGCTTTTTCCCCGTATAAATCCTTGTGTCATTTGTGCAATTTACATTGAAGTGATCCTTGTTATTGCTCTACATTATTAGCATCATACCCCGTAACAGAGAGTTTGGTTGCAATATCCTCATCAGATTTTTTGACCAAAACACCAAGATCCTCAGTACTTGTGGGATTCAGTGGAGAAACTAAGAATACATTGGGGGACATCAAACTCCCAATCTATATTGAAGGATTGCATTCTTATCAAAAATTTTGTGTTATAGATTGCTTATCTTGTTGCAATGTTATCCTTGGCAGGCCATGGATACATGATATGAAGGCAGTCCCATCCACCTATCATCAGTGTGTAAAGCTTCCAAGTCCATGGGGAGTGGTGAAAATTGAGAGTGATCAGCAAGAGGCTAAGAATTGTTATACATCATCAATGAAGCCAGCCTCAAGACCAAGGGAGCAATAGCAATTAAAGTATCCTTCAAGAGATGTCTTGGAGGCGAGAGAACAGGATTTGAAAGAAATCCTCATGGATCCTGATGATCCTGAATCCAAGATCTTCATAGGATCTGAGATCCTTAGCGACATTGAACAGGAGCTAATATCCTTCCTTAAAAGAAGGAAAACTACCTTTGCCTGGAAACATGAGGATATGACAGGTATATCTAAAGATATAATTACTCATAAACTTGGCATTGACAGGTCATTCAAGCCAATTCATCAAAAGAGGAGGAAGTTTGCACCTGAAAGGAATGCTATTATCCAGGAAGAGGTAGATAAACTACTTCAGGCAGGTATGATAAGAGAGGTTAAATATCCAAGATGGTTAGCCAATGTGGTTGTTGTTCAAAAGAAAAATGGAAAGTGGAGGGTATGTGTCGATTTTACTGATTTAAACAAGGCATGTCCCAAGGATCCTTTCCCATTACCCCACATTGACTCCATGGTGGATGCTACCACGGGTCATGAGTTGTTGACTTTTATGGATGCTTCATCTGGATTTCAACAAATTCAGATGGAACCATCTGATCAGAAGGATACAGCCTTTATGACCCCAACTGGTATATGTTGTTATATTGCTATGCCATTTGGACTAAGGAATGCAGGTGCTACTTATCAAAGGCTAGTCAATATGATGTTCAAGGAACAAATTGGACACACTATGGAAGTCTATATAGATGACATGGTGGTTAAGTCCAAGAAAGCTGAGGATCACCTTAAGGACTTGGAGGAAGCATTCAATATCCTTGACAAATTTAATATGAAACTAAATCCTTCCAAGTGTCATTTTGGTGTTAAGGCAGGTAAATTCTTAGGCTATATGGTGACAAAGAGGGGCATTGAAGCAAGTCCAGAGCAAATCAAGGCTATTGTGAATATCAAATCTCCTGCCAATGCTAAGGATGTGCAAAGATTGACAGGCAGGATCGCAGCCTTGAACAGATTCATATCCAAATCCTCAGAAAAGTGCAAGGAATTCTATGACATCCTGAGGAAGAACAAGAAATTTGAATGGACTGAGAAGCATGAAAGTGCCCTCAAAGCTATTAAGGATTACCTATCCTCAGCCCCGGCCTTGATGAAACCAGAAAAGGGGGATATATTATCCTTATACTTAGCAGTATCCTCAAAAGCAGTAAGTGCGGTCCTTGTTAAGGATCACCAAGGTACACAACATCCTGTCTACTATGTAAGTAAGAGTTTACTTGATGCTGAATCCAGGTATTCACACTTAGAGAAACTTATCCTTGCATTAATAATGGCATCTACTAAATTAAGACATTATTTTGAGACTCATGCCATTATTGTTAAGACTAATTTTCCAATTAAGAATGTTCTCAGGAAACCTGAAATGTCAGGAAGGATGGCTAAGTGGGCAGTGAAGCTGAGTGCATATGATATAAGATATAAACCAAGGACTGCCATCAAATCCCAAGCCTTAGCTGACTTTGTGGTAGATTTTAGTAGTGATTTGCAAAAGGAGGCTGAGTTAGAAGTCCAACAGCTTGAAGAAACTAAGGATCCTTGGATACTCTTCACTGATGGAGCCTCTAATGTAAAAGGAACAGGGCTTGGAATACTACTAAAATCGCCACAGGGGGACATAATACCCCACTCCATAGCTTGTGAATTTCAAACTACCAAACAATGAGGCTGAGTATGAAGCCTTGATAGCTGGTTTGCAAATTGCTAAGCATATGAGGATCAGGTATCTTGAGGTGCACGTAGATTCTTTATTGATCACTAATCACTTTAATGGATCCTATGCTGTGAAAGGTGAAAAGCTAATCAAATATTTAGAGATAGTCAAAGAATTGGCACTCTCTTTTGTTTCCTTTAGTTTGACACAGGTACCAAGGGAAGAGAATGCAGAGGTTGATGCATTAGCCAATCTAGGATCATCCTTGAAGATCCCGGAGGATATCAAGATCCCTATTATCCATATCCTGACCCCTGCTATCGAGGATCATGTAGCTATGGAGATAGGAGAAGATTCTGCAATCATCCCTAGTGATGATACTCAATCTCATTCAGGATCATGGATCCTTCCAATCATGAGATACATACAACATGGAGAGATTCCTACAGGAGAAAACCCTAGGGCTTTCAAAATTAAGGTATCTCAATTTACAATATTGAATAATATGTTGTATAAACGATCTCTTGCAGGACCATATCTTAGATGCATTGAGGATCCTGAAATGCAAGAAGTCCTAAAGGATTTCCATGAAGGAGATTGTGGAAACCACACTGGGGGCAGGGCGTTATTCTCAAGGATCCTGAGAACAGGATACTATTGGCCCACAATGATGAAGGATGCTGTGGAGTATGCCAAGAAGTGTGATCCTTGTCAAAGACACAGTAATATCCTTCACCAACCAGCAGAGCTTTTGCATCCTATATCCTCTTCTTGGCCATTTATGAGATGGGGAATGGATATAGTTGGTAAGCTTCCTAAGGCACCTGGTGGAAAAGTATTCATGCTTGCTATGACTGATTACTTCTCCAAGTGGATAGAGGCTGAAGCCTTTGCTCAAGTCAGAGAAAAGGAGGTTATATCCTTTATTAAAAGAAACATTATTACTAGATTTGGTATCCCTTCTGAAATTGTTTGTGATAATGGATCCCAATTTATTGGGAATAGAACTACTAACTTTTGTGACAGCTGGGGGATTAAGATGATAACATCAACACCAGTCCACCCACAAGCTAATGGTCAGGCAGAATCATCCAACAAGATCATCATCAACAATTTGAAGAAGAAGCTTGGATCTAAGAAAGGAAAATGGGCAGAAGAACTACCTTATGTGCTTTGGGCTGATAGGACAACTCCCAAGAATGCTACTGGCCAAACTCCATTTTCTTTGGTATTTGGGGCAGAATCAGTGATCCCTACAGAGATGGTGGTTCCAACTGCAAGAACAAGCGTTCGTGATCCTGAAGAAAATGCTGAAAACTTGGTTCAAGATCTGGATACTATAGAAGAACTCAGGGATTTGGCAAGGATAAGGATGGCCAGTTATCAACAAAGGATGGCTGGAGCTTACAACAAAAATGTCAGGATCAGGAAATTCCAAGTTGGTGATATGGTATTAAGAAAAGCATTTCAGAATACCACCAATCCTGCTGATGGAAAGTTGGCACCAAAATGGGAAGGCCCTTATTTGATTGAAGCTGAAGCAGGAAAGGGGGCATATCGATTGCTAACTATGGAAGTTGATTTGCTACCAAGAGCTTGGAATGCTGTCCATTTGAAGAAATATTTCATGTGACAAGGATCCATGATCCTTACATGACAAGTATCCTTGAAGGATCCTTACAGAACAAATGATCCTCATTTCGGTAACATTCTAATCTCAAACTATTTCGTTCTTTTATTCTCTTATACAAGGATAAGGATCCTGCATCCTTTATCCTCCTTTCACTTGATTCTGAGTTTTGAAGGTTCAGGTATCCTTATCTAGGGATAAAGTATCCACAGAAGTATCCAGTTATTTGGGCTTGACCCAAGTTATTTGGGCTTGACCCAAGTTATTTGGGCTTGACCCCAGTTTGGGCCTGTCCCCAGTTTCGCCAGAAGCGCACGATGATCCTGGTATAGTTCATGGCAATGGGACCAGTACTCGTTTTAGGGGCTGACAATTTCATTGTACTGGCTATATTCAGGATCCTACGTATAATGGTAGACGTACCATACATCCGTTCCTAAGGTTTCTAACGTTTTCACGTTAGCTAAGGTTTTGGCATTTTCATGTCACTAAGTTTGGATAGTCGCCGGTGAGGGCCATACTCCAGTTTACACACGATCCTTTGGGCTTGTCCCCAGTTATCCTTTGGGCTTGTCCCCAGTTATCCTTTGGGCTTGTCCCCAGTGATCCTTTGGGCTTGTCCCCAGTTATCCTTTGGGCTTGTCCCCAGAATTGTTGGGCTTGTCCCCAGTTACTAACTCTTATCTTATATTGGCTTAGTCCCAAGTTGTATCCTATTTCAGGTTTTCGGAGATAAATGACCAAGGATCCTTGATCCTTACCTTATACTAAGGTTTGTCTTTTGGTTATCTTGATTATAAGTGTTAAAGATTAGGATCCTAACTTGGATTCTCAGGTATGATCCTTAACTATTTTGATTTTATTTATTATTCATTTGAGTAACCCTTATCCTTTGACAACTGAACTTATGATCCTTAAAATATGTTACTTTTCGGAACTTGTCGACTATAGGATATGTGATCCTTGATCATATCCTAAACCTTTTGAGGATATTTATTAAATTTTTCCTTGATAAGTTTAGACAAAATGAATATCACAACAATTGAAAAGTAAAGTGCTAACAAGGATAGCAACACGGGAGATAGCCAAAAAGTTAAAGTTATTTTATTCACAAAACATTGAACCCTTTAAGGTTGTCAAAATTGCCAACCCACGTTTCTACCAGCAAAACGTGGCCCGTCTACATGGGTTGGCAAAGGGTGTCCATTGTTTACGGGTCTTTGTAGTGCAGGAAATAAAAGACGGAAGGATAACGAGTGGCTTCATCCCCCAAACAGAGGATCCATCCACCACCCATTATCCTGCCTATTGTTCAAGGATCCATGATCCTTTAACCTAGTAACTATTGTTCAAGATACAACCCATCATTGTTCAACAAAAACACCATGACCAAAATAAACTACCAAATTCTATAAAAAAAAATGGGCTCCGGCTATGTCTAGAAATGTCCTTCATCGCCCATCCATGCAGCTTACACCTTCGCTGCATCACCATCACCATCACCTCCAGCTCCAGCACCATCACCTGCTTGATCCTTGCCACTGCCACTCGCCTCGATTGCCAAGACCTCACCAGCCTCTTCTTCATCATCTAGCTCAGCCAACCTTGCCCTTGTTGATGCAGATTTGTGTCCGATGCTTGTCGAATAGATTAGATTTATTATTTTACGCTGAATTTGTAATAGTTAGTGAAACGGTCTATCGAACGTGTATAGACTCGCTCGTTTGAAGTGGTCAAACGAGAGGGTTATTCGGTTGACCGTGTGTGTTTGAAAGACAAAGGGGTGTAGCTATAAATAGCAACCCTTTGCCATTTCAAACACTGGTAGATTGTAGGAGGTTTGAGACCTCACCAGGGAGAGATCACCACTTGATCTCTCCCCGGAACCAAACGGCTCTGGTAAAGGTTCGATTATCTTGTTAATCGGGCCGGCTTGTACTCTTATGTTATCAAATCAATACAGGTTAGTCGTTTATCCGTCTATGATCTTCCCGTCTATGAACATAATCATGATAATCACGGTTTCGGTCCAGAAAACGGTCCTACAAGTGGTATCAGAGCCATGGTGCCCGATTTAGTAAATCTAACCGTTTACTAAATCACATGTGCTCTAGATCTGTGATTTTCGTGCTTTTTGTTCAAGATGCAAAAATGGTGAAAATGAGAAAAACTCAGATCTGGAACCGAATATTCAGATCTGTGCTGAAACGAGTGTGGGTTTTATGTTTTTCACCTATATAATCAAGTTATCATCATCAAAAATCAAAAATACAATGTTTTTGTCAAATCTGCAAAATTGAACAGAGGCTGTGTTCTTGATGTTCTTGGCGGCTGCTTAAAGAAAATAGGGTTTCTTCATACCCAGTCCCGACGAAACAGGCCCCATGACGAACCACCTCCTCCAGTTTCGTCGTCGGCAACATCTTTAACTTCTGTTTCGTCGAATCAACAAACTTCAGTTTCGTCGACATCTTACTTCACCTGTTTCGTCGACCAGTGGTTACAAGAAATCTGTTTCGTCGATCAGTTCCAAACAATCAGTTTCGTCGGCCAACAAGATCAACCAGTTTCGTCGGTTCCTTATTTTCGTCGGCTGAAGTGTTTCTCCGATAAGATGTTAATTGGTCTTCATCCCTGTGCTCCGGCCACCACCACAGTAAACTCCGACCACCACCGCAGTAAAAATCGTTCTTCACTTCGTTCACAACACAATCATCTTCACCTAACCACCGAACACCGGAAATAGATCTCCGTTCTCGTGTAAATCGCAGAAAGTGAAGAGGTGTCGGCTGTTATATTTATTTGGGGATTGATTGTTCTTTGGGTATCGATTTTTGACTGTTGGATGTGTTTATCGAAGAGAATAGAAGATGATGTCTGCTGTTCTTTTATGATGACCACTGATGTTGTTCTTAGCGGATGATGATGGTAGTTTCTGGCGGGCATCTTTTAAATTTCTTGATCTGCTGAAAGGGTATCGAAAAGGATGAAGGAGTCTTTGAAGATGATGTCTTTTGGGGATATGAACAAGGAGTTTGTCTGCTTTTGATGATAGGGAATCGCAGACAAAGAGAGAGAAACAATGACCTAAAATTGAAATTTGCACAAAGTTTTTTTTGGGTTCTGAATGTATCGAGACTTCAAGTTGGGCTTGGGACTCTTTATTAAAGATGGGCCTCATCAAATTTATTAGTTTGGCAGCAATTAAAAAAAAAAATAGGTCAGGTTGTTATGTTGGAGTTTGTTTGGTGTTTCGGGCCATACATCTTATAATTGGGCCATGTTAATTCAGATTTAAGAGTCGTTGGGCATGTTGGAGCATGCATCTATTGGTCCACATAACCATAAAAGAACTTGGTGACAGTTTCAACGGCTGAAATCTATGATGTTATGTCTCAATGTATTTAATTTGATCGGGTGTTCGCGAAGATTATTTGAACCGGGCTTCCAGATTTCAACATCAAATTCATACGAATTTGGGAGCGCGCGGGATGATGCGGCATGATGAAAAGAAAACAAAAGATGATGATACTTTAAAACAAAAAAAAAAAATTTGTGGGGTAGTCACGGTTACCGATGAAAATGTCAAAAATGGTGACGCGACTATTATGGGCCAAAAACCAAAAACAAAACGGTATGTTCACTTCCGCACGTCAGTATTTATGTTTGTTATCGGTTATTCGAAGATGTTCGAAAGCATTTTGTTTATTGTCATATTTTCGCATTTGAAAACGAACGTATGAACCTAGAATGTCAATACCGGTCCTAACGAATCCAAAAGGTCGAAGAGTATATGCCTATGATGAAAGTTTTCAGATTAGGTGTTAGCAGAACCTTGGGGGGATACAAGTCGGATCCTACGGGGTATTAGGGGACGTTCTTATTCAACTAGAATATGCAAAGAAGAAAGCCGTTTTCGTGATTTTTTGAAAAACCGAGAACATTTGAAAGATTCTACTCAGTGGAGAGGGTTTGTTCAGTAAAGATTGACGACAGTTCCGCTAGGTGAAGGGAATTGGTGAACATTTGAAACTTAACGACAGTTCCTTTAAAGTGGAAGGGAATCTGTTAAGGTTTAGAGATCTTACCAAAGAAATGGGGGAATAAAAATTTCCGTATGTTGAATTTCTTCGGTAAATTTCTAAATGCAATCACAGGTGGTAGAGTTTGTGATTTTCTAGTGACACAAAGACGGTTTACAGAAGACAGTTCACCAGAAACCTCTACCATTGTAGTATGCTTGAAGATCAAGACTTGATGCAGTTTTTAAAAGAATGGAACCCTTATCAAATGCCGGTTGGAGTATTGGAAGATCAGCGGAAGATCGGTCAATTGAGCCTTTTGAGGAAATTGCACAACGCCCAACACGGATACGCGTACTTTGAGGGGGAAATATTATACAAGAAGCGTCAAGATACTACTTACCTGGATCATCAGTCAAGGGGGAATTTGTTAACACAGAGAAGATGAATACTTGACTGAAGATCGATTGCAGTTGCATTTTCAGCATTCGACAGCAACGGACAAGGGGGAATTTGTTGATGCAGATTTGTGTCCGATGCTTGTCGAATAGATTAGATTTATTATTTTACGCTGAATTTGTAATAGTTAGTGAAACGGTCTATCGAACGTGTATAGACTCGCTCGTTTGAAGTGGTCAAACGAGAGGGTTATTCGGTTGACCGTGTGTGTTTGAAAGACAAAGGGGTGTAGCTATAAATAGCAACCCTTTGCCATTTCAAACACTGGTAGATTGTAGGAGGTTTGAGACCTCACCAGGGAGAGATCACCACTTGATCTCTCCCCGGAACCAAACGGCTCTGGTAAAGGTTCGATTATCTTGTTAATCGGGCCGGCTTGTACTCTTATGTTATCAAATCAATACAGGTTAGTCGTTTATCCGTCTATGATCTTCCCGTCTATGAACATAATCATGATAATCACGGTTTCGGTCCAGACTGATTCTGGTTGTTGGGGTTGTTCACAGCCACTACCCCTTTTTCACGATTGTCTTGAGTGCCTTGTTTTGCATTTGAAGTACTTGTCTGATTTCTGAAAGGGTTCTGATTGCCTTGCCTGGGTGGTCGGGTGCACTCACGTTTGAAGTGACCCTTTTCGCCACAATTAAAGCATGTAACCGCGTCTTTGTCAAACCCGTACTTAGTTTCCTGCTTACTTTCCAAGGAACTTCTTCCCGTTCGAGCCATGAAGTCCTTTGCCCTTCTAACTGCACTCGCAAACGCCCATTTTATATCCATCAACTCCATTTCATCACGGTCGATTTGTTGATAATCTTCGTTGGTCATACTGATGTTCCCAATTTGACCTGCAACCAAACCGCAGTAAGCACTGACCATCGTATTAATGAGTTCCGAATGCTCCTTTGCAACCTCAATGCTAACTTTTGATAGGTTCGAAGTATCAACTTTGATAGTATTCGTGTCTTGGGATGGAGGATTGCTGGTATAATTTACTTGTTGTGGTGGTGGTTGTGCTTTTGATAAGGATTTCGAAAGATAAGCGCCTAAATCAAACTCTGGTTGTGGTGGTGGTTTGAATGGAAACGGAGATGAGTTTGTGTTGGAAACAAACGCCGTTTGAAGCTTAGGCTGCTGAACAGAACTAGAACTTGCAGAAGGAGCGAAACCAGGCAAATAAATTTCTGTGTTTTGAGGAGCTCCAATCCGTTTAGCTTTCCGATTTTCTTCTTCGTACTTGTGCTCCAACTTCTGAACAAATCCATAGATAGTGACAGTTTCCCCATCCAGAGCACCAGTATGCTTTAGAAGTTCAATGAATGGACTCCATATAGGAGGTAGAGCATCAGCTAAACGTGCAATCATTTCCACATGACTTACAACAACCTTATAAGAACTCATTTCACTTATCAAATGATAGAAACGAGAAGTCAAATCATTTAGATTTTCATTTTCCAAAGATTGAAATGACTCAAATTCTTTCTTTAAAAGATCATGGCGAATTTTTCTAGAAGCTTCATTTCCTTCTCCTCTTGTTTCCAATGCATCCCATAAAGCTTTTGTGCTCTTACTATAAGAAAATTGATGATAGATGTCTTTATGAAGAGCTTGTGTTAGATAAGCAAACGCCTTCTTCTCTAATTCATAGGCTTTCTTGTCTTGTTCAAGCATATTAGAAATACCAGCGGCAGTTGATGCTGCTACTTCGAGTTCCGGGCTGCATTCAGTAGTTAAACACGTCCAAAGTTCAACGTTTTGTCCTTGAATGTATGTGTGAAAACGACCCTTCCAAGATGGATAGTCGTTCATGTGATTTAGCTTTGGCGGACGATTGTTGCTTCCCGTCTCACTTTCACTGAGCAATAGATTCTGTATGTTTTGATTTTGATTAAAGACCATTGCCCATTGACTTGCATTTGCTGCTTGTTGTTTTTGAGGCAATTGGTTCATCAAATCGGCAAGTGAAGGCTGATTTTCACTTGGTCTTGCTTCCGAACTCCAGTCCCACAGACCTTTGCTACCCATGATTTGTGTATGTATGTTAGTACCTGCACACACACTTGAAAACACAATGTTATGACAGATTTGCAAGTCCTCTGTGTAAAACAGAAGTGTTCTCGACGAAACACTTTCCACGAAACAGGTTTGTTTCGTCGAAATGAATAATGACGAAACAGACTTGTTTCGTCGAAGATATTATGACGAAACAGACTTTGTTTCGTCGAAGATATTATTGACGAAACACAAGTGATTCGTCGACTGTTTGTTTCGTCGATGCTGAGTCTCAGACAGCTGTTTAAGATATTTACAGCTGTTTAAGATATTTAAAATATCTAAACTGACACAAGGTATGTTTTTCTGAGTTAGAGTTCCAATGTTACAAACACAAAAGTCCACTTAATGTATTTTAATGAGTAACACTTTGATTTAAACACAACAAGATCAAATGAACAATTTTATAATGAACTCTATGAGGATATGAAGAACACACACAAGAACAAAGAGTTTCCCGGTAAACTTATGAGTTTTCCGGTGACCGGACAAATTTCCGAAAACACGATAATGCACAAGACTTTCACTAAAAACCCGGTTCAAAGTATAAGCAATAAATCTAACAAGGTTTTTGATAAAACTCTTAGCAAATAACAACAAACAAACAGATTTTATGAATATTTTTCAGAAAAATGATTTTTCAAGAATAAATTTTCAGAAAAACACACACAAAAACTTGATAAAAACCGAACAATGTTTGATTTTAAACAAGGATTAGAGCCAAACGCTCCTACAGCCCTCCAGCCCTCAACGTCCCAGTTGCTCTTGTCAAAGTCAGGATCCTGAGCTTCTTCGGCCATTTGCAACTTGGTTTTGTACATAGCAATGGCAGCGGAGACTTTGGCATCATTGGTGATTTCAGCCTTCTCTTGGTCGGCAGTGATGTGAGCCAGGACGAGTTCCCTCTTTACCAGATTGACGTCATTTTCAAGGGAGGCAATCTTCTTATCCTTGGCTAGCATGATCTTTTGGAGGTCCACACACTTCTGCTCAATCTCTTCAACATTGCCTACGTAGTCCTCGGTTTCAGCAAATTTCTGCAAAAAGACAATGTGAAGTTTAGGATCACATGATCCTCAAGTGGGCAGGATAATTAAGCTAAGTCAGTGATCCTTACATCAGCAAAGTACTCGAGGAACTGATGGCGGATCAGAGGCAGCCTTCCAGATTATCAGCTTTAGAGGTCTTCCTTTTCTTACCACCCTTGCCCTTGGAAGTGGTTGCCTTGGGGATCGTGACAGCTGGAGTAGCAGCAGACTTCTTCTTTGAGGATCGGACAGTGTCAAGGTCAGTGACACTGAATTTGGAGGCAGATCTTGAAGATTTTCCAGCACCTACACATCCAAAACAGATAAGTATCCTTATCCCTTTTCTATTTAACTATTTACTTAAATATTTAATTACATATAAACAGGATACTTACTCGACATAGTGACAGAACCTGAGGATACTTCTTGAGAATCCTGGGTGTTTGTTTTAAATGATCTTCTTGCAGGATCAAGTCTCCGGAAAGCGGCAAGCCTTTCCTGTGTTGCAGGTGTTGTGATGAGGTGTGCGACAGTAATAGCTACAAAATAGAAACAAAAGGACGTTAGTGATCCTTAAACAAAAACAAGGTCATCTGGTGATCTTTCTCAGGATCCTCTATCCTACCATGAGTGGTCCATTTTCTAGGCAGATCCTTTCCATCAGAGAGAGAATCCCTTCTGACAAAGAAGAATCGCCGTTTCCAGTTGGTGTCATTCTTAGTGGCTTTGAAGATTGGATGTTCTTCACCGGGTTTGTGTTCGAGTAGATATCGGTGGGATCCATGGCTAACGAGGTCATACATCTCAGCAAACTCCGACATTCCCAGATCAATTCCTTCATGTTCGATGATCCTTTCAAGGGTATATACACCCTCCAGATCATTGGCATCGCTTGAATGTAGGAGATGCCGGTGAGAGAGAAAAAAGACTGGGTGAATTCAGGGAAAGGATACGAGTATCCTATTATGAATGGTGTGACTGGAAAGGCTACCCAGGTTTCAGTAATATAATCACTGAGAATGGTGGGATCAAATGGTTTAAAATCGGTGTTTGCCGGAAAGCAATGTCGGATCCTGTCTATCTGTGGATCAGTGAAGCAGCATCATTCTTTTGCAGAATCTTTTATGATCCCTTGGCTTTTCAAGGGGCTGTCCTTCTTGTGATCCTTAGCCGGTGAGGATCTTAACATCATCTTGATTATGACGGTGGTTAAGAAGGAGAAACAGAGTGAGAAGATGAAGAGAGAAAGGAAAGAGAAATACCTGATCAAGTCTTCGAATGGAGATTTAAAGAAGGAAACGCACGAATTTAAATGCTCTCTTACCCTTATCTCTAACTTCAATTTATAATGATGATTTTGCAGGATTGTCATCTCAATGACGTCATGTTAGCAACGGCTAGTCAGGATTCAACGGCTATATATCCGTTAGTTGGTTACGGATAAGAACGAGAAAATATAACTCGTTATTTTACATTATTACTCCTTATATTTTGGGGGCAATTGTTAGGGGAGGATTTCTCAATGATCAGTGATCCTCAATTACTGTTGGGTTTGGTGATCCTCACTTCTGTTTGAATTAGTGATCCTCAGAAGTATTACAGGATCAGGATCATGGATCATCGTAAGGATCCTTATACTAACGATTGTCTACTTTGAATATGGCGTTGTTTTGCAGGAGTACGAGCTTGGACTTGGTCTTGGCGATATTCCTGGAGCATATTCCATGACTTATTCCGCACGTGCTTAACTGAAGTGGACGTTATGGAGTTCGTGGAGGACTTGCATGAAATGCGGAATGTTTGTTAGCTTAGATTTTTTCCATTTTTAAACGGGATAGCAAGCTAAATAGAAACACTTGGCTATTTTTAGCTTAACACACACACTCGCAACTGCTCTCACTAGCTCTTAACAATTCACTTGGCGATTACATACCTTTTTGCACATTACACTATAGTGATCCTTGTAATTAGCTCGCTATCATCCGAAGTTGTAATACATTTCTTGTTTAATTTGAGTTGGTGATCGGTAGTTTCCATCACCCGAGGTTTTTTATACCGGAGATCATTCATTGATCAAGGGCTTTTTCCTCGTATAAACCTTTGTGTCACTTATTCATTTCATTTCTGAGTGATCCTTAGTGTTGTTCATTGATTCAAGCATCATACCTCACAACAGAAAGTTTGGTTGCATTATCATTGCTTGATTTTTGACCAAAACATACTTAATATCCAAGATAGCTTTAATCTGCTCCGGGCTTGCCTATATCCCTCTTTTAGTCACCATATATCCTAGAAACTTTCCTGCCCCCACTCCGAAATGGCACTTAGCATGATTTAGCTTCATGTTATACTGATCTAGGATATCAAATGCTCCCTTGATATCCTGGAGGTGATCCTCAACCTTTTTAGACTTTACTACCATGTCGTCGATGTATACCTCCATAGTGTCCCCCAGCTTGTCTTTAAACATCATGTTCACCAATCTCTGATATGTTGCACCTGCATTTTTCAAACCAAAGGGCATAGCAGTATAACAATAAATACCTGTGGGTGTCATGAAAGCTGTATCCTCCTGATCAGAGGGTTCCATTTGGATTTGCTGAAATCCTGAAGAGGCATCCATGAAGGTTAACATCTCGTGGCCAGCGGTAGCATCCACCATTGAATCAATATGAGGTAGAGGAAACGGGTCTTTGGGACAAGCTTTATTCAAGTCGGTGTAATCCACACATACTCTCCATTTCCCGTTTTTCTTTTACACCACAACCACATTAGCCAGCCATTTGGGAAACTTCACTTCCCTAATCATCTTGCTCTTTAGTAGCCTTTCAACTTCCTCTTGGATGTTCATATTTCATTCCGGAGCAAATTTCCTTCTCTTTTGTTGGACAGGCTTGAATGACCTGTCAATACCGAGCTTATGTGTTATAATATCCTTGGAAATGCCTGTCATATCCTCGTGCTTCCACGCGAACATTCACATCCTGCATTTCAAAAAATTAGTTAATTGATCTTCAATATCCTGAGGGATATTGGTTCCCACGAGCACCGAGTTATCCGGATTATTCTGATCCAGGACCACTTTCTTTACATCCTGCTCCGAAGGCTCCATGATATCCTGGCCTTGCATCTTTAATTGCTATGCTGCATTAGGCTTTGTTGAGGATTTCATCGAAGAAGAATAACACTCCTTTGCTTCCTGTTGATCACTTTCCACCTTGACAACTCCCCAAGGAGTAGGGATCTTGATACATTAATGGTAGGTTGACGGAACAGCCTTCATATCATGGATCCAAGGCCTACCCAGTATAATATTATAGCAGGATAGAGAGTCCATGACACAAAAGCGCTGCATTGAGTTGACCCCTTGAACATAGACGGGCAACTTTATTTCTCCCACGGTATTCCTAGCTTCTCCACTGAAACCAACGAGCACAGTGGACTTCGAAGTAATGTCCATCGGAGATACATTCATCTTTTTCAATGTTTCCAGCTGAATTATGTTGACCGAGCTGCCATTATCCACTAATATCATGCGTACAAAATGGTTAGCAACATATAACGTTATCACTAAGGCATCAAGATGGGGATCCTGGACAGTATCCCTGTCATCATTATCGAACGTGATGACTTTGTCAGTTGTGAGGGTTGACATCCTTGTCGGCTTATCTCCCCTTTCTGCTTTAGCTTCCTTCGCGTGTCTTTTTGCCGCAGAATATGATGTGCCGCATATATCGGATCCTCCTGAAATAAAGTTAATTATTTTTGCATCTGCAAGAGGCGATGCTGCCCGTTCAGGATCCTTCTCAGGATCCTGACCTTTATTCTTCTTTCTTCCTAAGAGGTCCTTCAGATATCCCTTACTCAAGAGATAGCTTATTTCCTTTCTCAAAGCGATACAATCTTCAGTAACATGCCCGAAATCCTCATGGAAGGCACACCACTTGGACTTGTCCTTCCAATCAGCCTTTTGTTGATTATTTCGGGGCCACCTTGCTTTGTCTCCTAAACCCTGCATAGCATACATCAGTTCGGGTATGTTAACAGAAAAACAATATTCAGACAACTCAGGATACTCCTCCGGATCCTCGTCTTCAACAACATTCACTTTTTTGCCATCATTTCTGCCATACGGTTTAGAACGGTATGGTTTATACGAGGATTCTGCTTTCCTGTTGGTTGACTCATAGGTTGTGGACGAGTTCATCCTCTCTTGCATCTTTTTATCATCCTCCAGGCGAATGTATCTCAAAGCCCTGTTACGAGCCTCGTCCAGATTCCTGCAGGGATTCATTACAAGATCCTGGTAGAATTGAGAATCTTTTTGCAACCCCATCTTGAACGCTTGCACGGCCGTCGCAACATCAAGATGTGGGATATCCAAGGATTCCCGACTAAACTTGTTCACGTAATCCCTCAAGGATTCCTGAGGTCCTTGAGTTATCCTGTAAAGGTCACTGGTTAATTTCTCAAAACTCCGGCTGCAAGAAAATTGACTATTAAATAAATTAACTAAATGAGCAAAAGAGGTAATTGAGTGAGGAGGAACGTTTAACAGCCATTTTAAGGCTGATCCTGTTATGGTGGAACCGAAACCCTTGCACAAGCATGCTTCTTTGAGGTCTGGAGGGATAGGGTTGATTTCCATCCTTTCCCTGTACTGGGCAATATGCTCCTCAGGATCCGTAGTTCCGTCATAGAGCTTCATGTTGGGGGTTTGAAATCTTTTTGGGATTTCAGCATCACAAATAGGATATGCAAACCGTGATATCCTGTGGCTGTCCTGGGATACTTCAGGAATTGGCTGAACCACTCCAGGTACACTGGATATCATGTCCTTCAGTTTTTGAAGCTCCCTAGAAAATGCTGATGTCATACCTGCATCCTGCAAAGATCAAACACCATTAGTAGCAAGAGTATTATTATTATTAGATACATTACCAGCTTGGGGGTTCTGGCCATATCCTGAAGCATATCCTGAGCTCCTCACAGTTGATACTCTTACTGAAGAAGGTATCTCAGGAGTATGATTCTGGGAATGGCTAGGCACAATATTCCCCCGGTTATCCTCCGTATAGACTGTAGAACTGAAGTTCAAAGCCCTGGGTTGTAAGGGAGTGACAGTATCTTCGGCAGGCCGACTCGGGCCAGACTTCAAGAGTTGTATCTCTCTCATCAGCATCTGGTTGGTCTCCTGTTGCTACCTCATCTGTTCCTGTATACTACCAAACAAATTTAAAATTTCTTCATTAGAAGCTAAAACAGGACCGGATCCCTGGATATTGCGAGCAGGGATAATATCCCGAGCCACATGACTTTCAGTTCCTTGCGAAGAGGCTTGGATTCTCAGAGGAGGTGGTGGGAGCACCGAACCAATTGTTGCGGAGGTTGTGGCAGACACGGTGGAAGAGCTCATGTTTGATCTTGAGGCCATTGAAAATAGTGTGGCAAAAAGTTTCGAAAATAGAAAACCAAGTAACGATTTTGCAAACGCTTTTAGTAGAAATAGTACCACTTGCCCCACGGTGGGCGCCAAATTGTTTTGGTCAAAAATTACCGAAGCAATTTAGTGATCAAATTAGTTAAGTGAGGTAGTGTGCTAGAAATGTGTATTAAAAGTATACTAGTTAGGTTGTTTGCAAAAAACAGTTTCAGGATACGGCTCAGGATATAAACTTGTATCTATGATCAAACAATGAGCGAAAATGTAAAGGGTGACACAAGATGTACGAGGAAAGCCCTTGATCAATCTAGATCGCCGGCATAAAACCTCGGGAGCTGACAATCGCAGCTGCCTTGTTCTTCTATTGCTTCAAATATCAGTATACAGTGCAGGATATGATGCGGATCAACTAGGTGTTACAAAGTAATTTGAGTACAAGTGTTTGTGTGTAGTGGTTGCTAGTGACTAGAGAGTAAAGTGTGCGAATGAAAGTGTGTGCCTTAACTTGATCCGATCATACTATTTATAGCTAAACAAAAACAACTAACTCTCCTATTAAACCGAGATGCCCCGAATATTCCCAAGTAAACGTTGCAGTCCTGGTTTTTCGGAATCAACGTCTCTATTCCAACTGATTTGCCCGAGTCTTGGGGGGAAGAAGTCTTCTTGAACGTTGGAGACTTGCACCTCTGAATCTGCACGTGATTAATTCGGTCAAGACCAGGATACCGTACCAAGATGTTACCAATATCCTGACCTGATATCCTGATCACAAATAAACAATCAAAAGCAGAGTATTAGTCAGGATATATGCTCAGAAAATGATCCATAACAATACTCATACTTTGAGGAACCAAGATATGAGCCACCACCTTCATATGCTTATTATGAGGAACCACGGCGTGAACAACCCACCTCATATGAGTATTACGAAGAACAAAATTATGACCCTTATCCATCATATACTTACAATGAAGAACAATGGTGTGAACCATCTACTTCCTATGAGTATTATGAGAAACAAATGATCGAACATCCGGATTCAAGCTTTGAGGATCCTGATCCTTACTCTATCACCGACATAGCCAATAGGATAATAGAAAAAATTAAAACTATCGAACGATGCATAAAAGAATCTCGCGCAAGGGAAGAGGAGTCCTGCGCAAGAGAAGAATTAAATAAGAAAGAGATATTGAAAATGTAAAAATGGAAGAACAAGTAAGTGAAAAACCGACACATGAGTTAAACAACGAAAAAGGTGAGTCCGACAACGTTGAAATTCAAGAAGAGTCTAATTTTGAAGAAATTAATCTCTTGTCACCCTCTTTCGAAAATCATTGTTTAGTACCCACTCATGCTAAGTTTTTAAAAGAGTTAAACACTAACACTAAAATTGACGAAACGGTAAGTATTAAGTTAACTAATGATCAAACTTCGCTAATAAAAGAAGATCCATTTGAAATTAACAATACACCGGTTCCATGTTTTTTTCAAAACTCCTTTATTAGTAATATCACAATTGATAAAGATCTTTGTGTTAATATAATGCCAAACTATATTTTCAAAAAATTAAGTATTAGTGATTTTTCTCCACTTCAAATACCCATTTTTCTATCCAATCGGAAAGTAATAAAATCAATCGGTGTAGTTGAGGATGTCTTGGTCCAAACAAATCAAATGGTAATCCTAACCGACTTTGTCATCCTTGATGACGCTCCTTTAGTGTTGGGACGACCCTTTGTAAAAACCCACGAAGCTTTGAAAAACCGGAAGTACAACAATCTATCTATTCAATTAGGGGCATTTAAAAGAAGTGTCGATCTTGAGCGTTCAATGAAATATCCATTCGGCAATAATGACCCCCTAATTGAAGATGAAGATGAACCACCCGATACAAGAGAAGAAATTGACCACTTTGTTGAAGAAGAGGTCGCCATAGAACAAACTTTTAAAGTTCTTGATCAAAATGAGCAACCAAATAAGGAGTCTCCTAAAGACCCACCTCTTGAGCTCAAAGAACTCCCAAAAGGTTTGGAATATGCTTTTCTTGAAAAAGATGGTAAATCACCTGTAATTATTTCGTCTAAATTAACTAGCTTAGAAAAATAAAAATTAATTCCGCTTTTGAAAAAACACAAAAATGTGATCGCTTGGAAGCTTGTAGATATTAAAGGTATAAGTCCTTCCATGTGCACGCACAAAATTTTAATGAATGATGACTATAAATCGGTAATACAACCACAACGTAAAGTAAATCCAAATGTCCAATAAGTGGTTAAAAATGAAGTCATCAAATTACTTGACGCTGGACTTATTTACCCTATCTCCGATAGTCCGTGGGTAAGTCCCGTCCAAGTAGTTCCAAAGAAAGGAGGTATGACGGTAATAACTAATGAGAAAAATGAATTAATACCAACGAGAACCGTCACAGGATGGAGGTTATGTATAGACTATCGTCGATTAAATGAAGCGACAAGGAAAGATCACTTTCCTTTGCCTTTTATTGATCAAATGTTAGAAAGATTATCCGGTCACAAATTTTATTGTTTCTTAGATGGTTTTCAGGTTACTTTCAAATTCCGATAGCACCCGAAGACCAAGAAAAGACAACATTCACATGTCCCTATGGAACTTTTGCTTATCGACGCATGCCGTTTGGTCTATGTAATGCCCCCGCAACCTTCCAACGTTGCATGGTGGCCATCTTCCATGATATGATAGAAAAGACAATGGAAGTCTTCATGGACGACTTTTCTATCTTTGGAGATTCATACGACCTGTCACACCCCGACCACGTAAAACAACAAAACGTGGCGGAATCGTCGGGGAGTGTTGTAACAGAATCATTGTTTCATAACACATGGACAATTGAAATTTTGTTTTATTGATTAAAGGAGTTACAATGTCTTAACAAACAAAGAAGTATAACATAATTAACTAGTCTTGCATCTTTTATTGTCACTAAGGCCCAAGTCCGCCTAAGTGTATCTTGATTAATCCTATGCATCATTTCCTAAAACACATGTGAAAATAGGTACGTCAGCATAAAAATGCCTGTGAGATACATAGGTTTTATTGATTTAGGATTCATGACTTATAAGTTTAGAAAAAAAGTTGTTTAACAAAAGTCAGTCATGATCCTTGTAAAATGTTTTGTTTTATAAATCATTTGAAAAGCGATGAATAGGGTATATGATATGTAAAAGAGTAATGTAAGGTTAAATGAATAACCAAGTAAAATGAGTTTGTATAAAATGAGTTGTTTTGTAAAACAATTGTTTAGTGAAAATATGTCATTTGTGTAAAATGTAATATGTCAAATGTTGAAATGGTTTAAATAACGCTACGATATGTAATACTATAAAAACATTTATATATAGGAAGTACCAGCGGCGTATCCACCATGCTTTTATCTTATTACACACGCCTCGTTATTTAAATTACTTAAACAAAACCAACCACCAATGTAAAAATGTTTATGTATAGTCAAATGTCAAATGTTTGTGTGAAAACCATCAAATATAAATCATGTAATGTGTAAACAAAAGTTATGTATGGTAAGTAAAATGAGACTACTTAAACCACAAGTAAAAATGTACAAAACAAAGTATTTGAATAAATCAAAAGTTATGCTTTGTAGAATAATGCATGCTTTACTGATACAACCATTTATGCGGTAATGTTAAACGCCTACATTCAAGCCTTGAGACAGACGGATAACCCTAAGTAAAGGTAATCAAAAGAAAATGTTTTCGGATTCGGTCATTCCATCCTTCCAAACAAACCTAGGATTTTAGGAACGGGATTTGTCAAGTCCTATAGTACCACTACCTACTACCGAGCGGCATGATCGGTGTTAATGAATGTAATTTAGTCCCGTTAAACAAACCAAATGATATACCAAATGTAAGCATGTTTTATGAAAATAATGTACCTAGTATGCTAAGTGAACATACAAGGTAGAGATATAAAATAATGTGTCCATATGTTACGAGAACATATGCAAGAGAGATGCAAATGTAAAACAATATACTAAGTATGCTAAGTTAACATACAAAGCAGAAAAGTCATGTAAAACAATGTGCTAGCATGTTAAGTAAACATACATAGCAAAAGAAATGTAATGTTAAACAATGTGCTAGCATGTTAAGTAAACATACATAGCAAAACATAATGAAATCATGTACTATTAGTGTACTAATGAACATAGCAAGTATATGATATGAAAACATGGAAAGCACGAAAGTAACAAGTAGGCACATGTGTTTCACCCCAAAATGTTTGAAAAACAGTAAAAGAGGGGTCTATGTACTCACTTGAGATTGCTCAATAGTCGTAAGATAACCACTAAGCAAAGCTAGAAGATCACGGAATCAATTGGCACCTAATATAGGTAACTATGTTAATAAACGGACCTAATCGGAGGATCGGGTAGCATGAGGGTTTGTAAACCAAACGAGTGGAAGAAATCATGTAATATGGTTTAACAAAGCCTACATACTAAAACGAAACCTAACCTAAGTGCTTACGACCCATTATGACCCGTTTAGGTAGCTTATGCTACTTTAACGTGTCGTTCGCGTAAAACGCGTTCGAACCGCTTAACTAGTCCTATGACAAGTAAAATATATCTTAACATGTCTACTATTGTTGCTAAATCAGTTTAGATGTCAAAATTTGGGTTACATATGCTTAAAATGAATTTTGGCGTAAAAAGGGCATTTTGGTAATTTACCTAAGGCATATATACTGCCTATCATACAACTACTTAAACGACGTGACCATAAGGTATAACCTCGGAAGGTTATTCCCTATACAACTATGGTCACCTAAAGTGTTTGGTCGGGTCCTAATGATCGACTAAACGGGTCGGGTTCGAAAGTATAAGCGGTTGTTTAAACCGCTTACCCTACGACCCTACATAAGCACTAAACCTAAAGTGACGAGTTAAACATGTTAAAACATGTTTAACGAGGTTTGAAAACAGGTTTGATATCAAGACAAAGGGTCTTGATACCCAAAAGTAGTTTGGTTACAAAATACGCAAGAACGCGCATTTTGGCCGAAACTACGACTCGTCACTGAGCCTAGATAACGTGGTAATCAGTAGGTATAGTCACTAGGGACTATAACCATCGTGATTACGCTCACGTTATGAAGTTCAAATGAACTTCGCATTGATCATAAACTGGTCAATGCAGAAAGTCAAACGCAGTTTGACTTTTAAGCTAAAACGAATGAAAAGAACGAAAGAATACTTACAAAAGGTCCCCGCAAGCAAAATCTTGACCCAAGTAGCTCAGGTATGAAGCAAAGGCTTCAACTTAGAGCATCTTAGATCAAATTTTGAGTGAGGATGAAATGAAGTGGGTGTTGCTATTTATAGAGAATCAAGAACCATTAAGATCGTTCATCGTAAAACGTGCTTTGATCTGGACCGTACACATGTGGCCCATGGTTTTGGGATACTAGGGGTGCCCCAAAACCAGCAAACGGTTTTGAAAATGTTACAAAATAGCCCCTAAACTTCAAGAGTAGTGCTGAAAATGGACCTTGTGTTGCAAAAATGGAGTTTCTGCCCAGATCACTCACTCGCGTAGCACCACGGGGATAGGCATTTGGTGCTCGCGCGGCGCTAGCATGTTCCAGATACAGCAAAGTTTCAAAAAATGACAGTTTTGGTCCCTGCACGTGTTTATGGCCTTTTTCGATGCGTTTGAACCCCGTTAACCTCATTTCAAGGCTCTAAAATGATGCCTAAAAATTGTGGACATGAAACATGCTCAAAAATATGCCGGATGTCGGTTCGTTTGGTCGTACGATCGCGATATTCGCTTAATTACGACGAAATGCGTACAAGCGCGAAAAACGATCCAAATTGCGCGATGAATGGATTTTTCTTATGCCAAACACTAAAATAAAATATTTTAATGCTTACATAAATTTTTGGATGTCCGGATGTATTCAGAACGTAAGTTATGCGCGAAAATGCAAACTTATGCACTTTTTGACACTTTTAGTCCCTGAATGAGCATAAAGTTTATTTTAGCACACCGAACCCCTCAAAGCCTATTTCTAAGCTATGTAAAGGATATTTAGGGTATGTTTAACTTATGATCAAGTTCCGGAATGTCCGTTACAGTACGAATCGACATACTTTCGCAGTTTGTCGAATTTTGTCCCTGTAAGCGAATAAACTTGATTTCGGCATACCAAACCTTCCAAAACTTATTTCTAAGTTATGTAAAGGTTATTTAAGGTATGTTAAGCCTATGTCACTATTCCGGAGTGTTTGTTGCATTAAACTGGTTACATTTACGCATCAGTGCGCGTATAACCTTCCAGAAAGCGATTTAGAGCCCGAAATCGAACAAGAATTGATATGTGCAAATGATACACATATTTATACAAATCCCAAGTATGAAATACAATATTTCATTGGTTTGGTATTTGTTTAATGGTTGAAGTGACACAGGTGTTACACGACCAATGCCTCGATAATCTTGAACGAATGTTATCCCGATGTGAGGAAACTAACCTCGCCCTTAACTGGGGAAAATGCCATTTCATGGTAACGGAGGGAATAGTACTCGGTCACAAAATCTCAAGCGAAGGAATGGAGGTTGATCGAGCAAAAATAGACACTATTTCTCGATTACCACCCCCATCCTCCGTTAGAGCTATCAGAAGTTTCCTAGGGCATGCCGGATTTTACAGACGATTTAACAAGGACTTCTCTAAAATCTCAAGGCCTCTAACCAAATTACTTAAAAAAGATGCCCCTTTCATCTTTGACAAGGATTGCAATCAAGCATTTCTAACCCTAAAGGAAATGCTAGTCAATGCACCTATCATGATAGCGCCTGATTGGAAATTACCTTTCGAGATCTTGTGTGATGCAAGTGACTTTGCAGTTGGAGCAGTCTTGGGACAAAGAAAAGATAAGCATTTTCACCCAATTTATTATGCTAGTAAAACACTTAACGATGCACAGGAAAATTACACAACAACAGAAAAAGAGTTACTAGCCGTGGTATTTGCTTTTGATAAATTTCGTTCTTATCTTGTTTTTTCTAAAACAATAGTCTATACAGATCATGCAGCCATTCGATATCTCTTCAAGAAACAGGATGCTAAACCACGTTTGATTCGGTGGATTCTACTCCTTCAAGAATTTGACATTGAAATCAAAGACAAAAGAGGAGCAGAAAACACCGCAACAGATCATCTTTCGCGCCTAGAAGACCCAGCTTTGGAGGCAACCAAGGACGGGCAAATCAACGAAAAGTTCCCAACAGAGTCCCTGGAAATGGTGGAATACCGAGAAGAACCATGGTACGCCGACTATGCTAACTACCTAGCTAGCGGTATAGTCGTGAAAGGATGGCCACGTCATCAAAGAAAGAAATTCTTTGCCGATGTGAAGCATTATTTTTGGGAAGATCCTTATCTTTTCAAAATGTGTGCCGATCAACTCATCCGCCGATGCGTACATGGCAGCGAAGCAAGGAGAATTATCCGCCATTGTCATGAAGGTCCATACGGAGGACATCATGGTGCCGCAAGTACCGCACGAAAGGTATTTGATTCAGGATTTTATTGGCCAACCATTTACAAAGACGCCCAAAGTCTTGTCAAGACATGTGACGCTTGCCAAAGATCAGGTAATATTTCTTCCAAAAACGAAATGCCACAAAACGGCATTCTTGTTTGTGAAATTTTTGATGTGTGGGGACTCGACTTTATGGGACCTTTCCCACCATCAAAAGGAAACAAATATGTACTTGTGGCGGTAGATTACCTGTCTAAATGGGCCGAGGCCGAGGCACTTCCAACCAACGACAGAAGAGTCGTGGTAAGATTTCTGAAAAGATTATTCTCTCGTTTTGGAACACCAAAGGCTTTGATAAGTGATAGAGGTACCCATTTTTGTAACCATCAACTCGAATTTTTTTTAACAAGGTATGGGGTCTATCACCGGGTCTCAACGACATATCACCCTCAAACAAACGGACAAGCCGAAGTGACTAATAGAGGTTTAAAACGAATACTTGAAAAAACCGTAGGGTTAAATAAAAAGGAATGGGCCGATAAGTTAGACGATGCTTTATGGGCTTTTCGAACTGCTTATAAAACAACAATAGGTACAACCCCATATAAGCTCGTCTATGGAAAAAGTTGTCACTTGCCAGTAGAAATAGCTCACAAGGCCTACTGGGCAATTAAAAAGGTAAACTTGGATTTAGAATTTGCAGGTAAAAATCAATTTTGCCAATTAAACGAATTAGACGAATTAAGGAATTATGCATACTCTAACTCCGAAATTTATAAGGAAAGAATGAAAAATTTGCATGATAAACATATTAAACCTAATGAATTTCGAGTAGGAGATCGGGTTCTATTGTTTAATTCACGACTTCGATTGTTTCCTGGCAAATTAAAGTCTAGGTGGTCAGGACCTTTTCCATCACCCATATTTTCCCACACGCTGCAGTAGAAATTAAATCTCGAAATGGAATTCCATTCAAAGTCAATGGCCAACGGCTAAAGCTATATCAAGGATTCATTGAGGATGAGGAAGAAGAAATCTCGCTTCAAATGGTCAAAGAATGAAGGCATCAACATCATACCTGGTAAGTTACGAACAATCGGGAGAACATCTAAATCGGTAAGATTTCTAAAACCAAAGTTTCGGGAAAACAGGGCACTCACACGAGCACTAAATAATAATAATAATAATAATAATAATAATAATAATAATGTTTTTGCCTGAGCACGGGGCCGTGTCCGCGCAACTGTCGGGATAAAACCCCTTTTTCAACACAGTTTCTTCTTTCCACACGCCCCGTTTCCCCGAAAACTCTCTGGTTCAGGCGATTTTTCTGTACCATTTCGACGTCTCCTCTACTCCTAACAACATCAAGATATGATCCTATCATCATTAGTAGTTAGATTAAGCACTTGCATGTAGAAATTTGGGGAAAAATCTAGGGTTCTTCAACTTCAACCGGATCGAACCTCAAATTTTTGCTTAGATCTGTTAGCATTAGTATAGATACATGTTATAGGAAGTAAACCAACTTGTATTGTTTGTAGATTTGCCCGATTTCTCACAAAAACACCAAACCCTTGTTTTTGAACCGAAAAAGATAAAATTAAAGGGGTAAACGGTTTGTTTTGGGAAAAACGGCACTTGGGGTTTCATTTTCGGGGAAAACCGCCCCTACTGGACCAAAAATTTTCAAGTTTTCAGGACCGGGTCGAAAAATGGGATTTTTAGGAAACAGACGCCTGGACACGGGGTCGTGCTCGCTGAGCACGGGGGCGTGTCCAGCCGAATTCTGGTGAACTCGAGGCGTGTCCGCTAAACACGGGGCCGTGTTCAGCCGACTGTTTTCAGTTTTCTTCGAAAATTTTCACTGTTTCGCACTAATTGTTTGTTGTTTTCTTTCAGATGGCCAAGAAATTCACTCGGTTCAATGCTAATGAGTTGGCGGCTCAAGCTCGTTATGATGTGTTAAGGACTAGGCCCGAGGAGAACACCAGACAAGTTTGCACAAACACTCTTGAAGCAGTGAACCAACTGGACCGATTCAACAACATCATCACCGGGCCACTACGAGTTGCCCTTTGCACTCGGCTTCATTTTGTGTATGAATACAGCATGGAGTTCTACAGCACGCTCGTTTTCAACACAAGACCTGAACCGTTTGACAATGAAAGGGTTGAGTTTCGTTGTGGAGGAACCACATACCGGATCTCAATTGCTCAGTTCGGGGCTCTGGTGGGGTTGTATTCGGAAGAAGATGCTGGGGATGAGGAAAACACCGGCGGTCTCCGCGAAATCAGGGAAAATGACCGCCAAGCTGCTTGGGCTCAAATAGGAGAAGGCAACTACAATCCAAGCTGAACTAAGAGTACCCATTTGAGAAACCCTCTTTACCTCACTTACTCTCTTAGCCAAAGGCATGACAGCAGCAATGTTGTAGGTTTGCGGGATCTACTAGTCCTTCATTGCATCAACAACCGGTTCAACCTTGATGTTCCATATCTCCTGCTCCGAAACATGCACTGGAACCAACTTGCTACTCCCCCGACTCCTATCTTCTTTGGAGGGTGGATTTACCGCCTCTTCAAAAACTTCGTGAACATGCCGAGGTCCTTCCTCAAAGGACCATGGTCGGGGAGAGTGGATATGGTCATTTGCCGCTCAATGAAACTGATTTACGAAGGGGAAGATGGGACGGTTAGCTTTCAAAGAGTTCAAGGGCATGCATGGAACCCGCAAGAAGCACTCGTCTTACACGCTCCACCCGTCCATCCTCCTCCGCAGTACCATTACCAGCACCAGGGTGATCCGAGTCAATCCTCCTCACAAGGAGGCGGTTTTCCTAACTTTCAAAGTTTACATGATTTATTCCAGGAAAACCTCATGTGCACCAGGAACACCTACAACATGGCTAGCAACACATACACCGGGGTCGGAGCAATAGAGAGGAACATCTCCGACATACAAGATGATATTGGAAACATCCGGGAGTATATGGCGGGCCACGGAGGAGGTGATGATGATGAAGACGAGGACATGGATTAAGCAGGGGGAGTAGGATGTAGCATTCCACGATTGGAGGTCCTACAGGTTAACCCCCTTATCTCACAAACAATTTCCGGCCTGCGTGCCGCTTGTTGAACAATTTACTTTCTCTAACACTTTTTATTTCTGCATTTCTTTTTCTTTTTAGCTTGTGATGTGGATGATTAACTTTGGTAATTTAGGATGTTTGTTATGGTTTGGTGTGGTATTTATTAGTTAAACAGGTACAACGAGGCTTAGAGCACTCAACATTAGTGTTACTAAAGTCGGGACAGGAAAAACCGAGGCTAGAAACCTGTTTTACACCTTTGCAGTTTGTCCACACGGGGTCGTGTTCAGCCAACACGCCCCCGTGTCCATTTCCCCAGACCTGCTGTTTGTCTAAAATATGCAGATTTTTGCCAGACACGGGGTCGTGCCCAGCCGACACGCCCCCGTGTCCACCTTCTGTAAGTTCTCGTTACTGGCATTCTGTACACGGGGCCGTGTTCATCCAACACGAGGCCGCGTCCAGATGCCCAGTAACATAAAAATTTGTTTTTAAACACACTTTTACACATACAATCAACCTAAAAACTTATTTTTGGGACACATTGAGGACAATGTGTAATTTAAGTGTGGGGGGATTCTAAAACCTTGAATTTTGCAAGTCCTAATTACAAGCCTTACACAAAACTCTATTGGAACCGCTAAACACCCCAATTTTTTTTCAAAATCTTTTTATTTTCTTTTTACTTGTCTTGGTTTAATTTGGGAATTTCAAGTTCTAAAAAGGTTATATTTTTACAAATTTACAACCGATAGCGTCGTGATAAAAAGAACCAACATAAGAAAATTATGAAACGGCATGACAAATCTAGTTAAAATTTGATTATATATACTTGATCACATAAAAACCCATTCCCACAAAAGTGAGTTTTGAGCCTTTATTGAGCATATAAATACACATCTTTAAACTAAATGCTCATTTTTCGTTTCTTGTGTGAATAGCCGCTTGGTTCTTACGACTCTAGAACTTGCCATAACGATACATTCCCGGTCCTTACCAACTTAAACCCAAGTAAGTAAATGATGGAGGCATTAGGACTAACCCCTTTTTCTTTCAACACCATTATTTTTCTTTTTTTTACCACCTACCCAAAATCCTCCTAGTTAACCCCTTTGAGCCTAAACCTTTTCATTTCTTAACCCAAATCAAACGCCCTTTTTACCCACCAAAACCCTTTTTCATTTTAAACCCTTTATTTTAGTAACAAAGCTCGGTTTTCTTGTGACTTCCTTATCAAAAAAAAAACCATAAAGAAGAAAATAAAAATGAAGTTAGCAATAAACAAACAAAGCTCATCAAAAGAATGCTTGTTTGAAGAATGCTTCATTGGAATAAAAAGTCACAAAAATAAAATGTTTTACGAAAACCGACGCTTTTTACGCCTTTCACCCTTTTCTACTAACCACTAACCCAACCACCTACCTTTAACCCAAGCCTAACCCTTCCCCCAAAAGTCCTCTTGATATTTACAAAGGTTTATAGTTAAAAAGGAGGAGGAATGATTGCTTGGCAAGCTTATGGTAGGAGTAAGTTCCATGCCGCTCTCGAGTGCTTCACAAAAATACATCTTCGGCCGAGTGTTGAGTGATCCCCCGTGAGGTATGTGAACTTGTATATAAATGGAATTTTAAAGAGGCATGTTATGCCCTAATAAGTAATTGATCTTATGTATTGTTCTAAATAAATCATGACGAATAGGATTGTAAATAAAATAAAAATAAAACCTAATAAAGAATCTTGGAATCCCGACACTTTATGACAAGCCCAAAAACCTTCTCTTCTACCCATTCCATTTGGGAGTGTAAGCCACAAAATAAAGAGTTTTGTTTGAGGACAAGCAAAGATTCAAGTATGGGGGTATTTGATGTGTGCAAAATGCAACATATAAATTACATCAAATGTGGCATAAAACTAACCCTTTTTTAGTACTAATGTTGGAAAAAGTGTGTTTTTTTGTCTTCCTTTTGTATTTTCAGGATTAAATGAGCTCAAATGAACAAAAGAAGCAAAAATGCAGCCAAATCTAACAATAATACAAGAAAAGGAATAAGTGTGGCATGCCCGACCCCTCGACAGCATCTCCCCAAGCAAAAATAAGAGAACAGAAGGCTGAACACGCCCCGTGCTCAGCGAACACGGGGGCGTGCCCAAGTGTCTGCAGAAAAGACAAAGTTGTAGAAGCTTCTATCACCCACCACGGGGGTGTGCCCAGCGGATACGGGGCCGTGGTCAACGCAAAGATTCGCAGAATCTAGGAAAATCTTGATAGTACAGATACGCTTCTGCACACGGGGTCGTGCCCAGCGGACACGGGGTCGTGCCCAGCGGACACGGGGGCGTGGTCAACTAATGCAGACAAACTGCATTTAATGAAGAAAGAGAAGACGGGTGGACACGGGGCCGTGTCCGGGCTTCTGTGCAGGCTATAAATAGGGGTGTTTGGCTCACTTGCAAACCATCCCTTGGCAAACCACCTCTCTCACACTTCACCCACCCACCACCACCATCACAACCCACATCCACCACCATCATCCATCATCCATCATAGAGTGTTTGAGTAGTCTCGTGATCCAAGATTGATCGTAAGAGTTCTTTACAATCAAAGGCCATGTTTGCCTAAGTCACTTACATCACTTGGTGAAGACAAGTGTTTAGTGTAATACTTTTCATTTTTAATCTTTTCGCACTTTTTATTTGGTTATGTATTAATGACTTTAATAACTAGTTTCTTATGTTGAAGGTGAATCTTCCTTATCATTTGTCCGTGGTGTCTTGGCGTTATTTTACTGTCTATATAAAATAAAAGATTTACACCATTCATATCTCCACGGTCTATATGGAGATATGTTGGCTACCTGGTCGGGGGTTAAGGGAATGGTTTGGTAAGAGTCTTGCCTTGTTCAATGTATAGATCCTGCAAGGACCTGGGTTAATTTTAGTAGGACCCCCTTCAATACCCACTGGTAATGGATGGCGGGGGTCCGAACTCATTGATCCCCTCATATGTAAGCTACTATTAAAACTTTAACCCGGCTACTTAGGATTGTATCCCTACTGACTCAAAGTACTTAGCCGAGGGTAACGTCACCTTCAAAAGAGGGGCCTACCACATTATGCATTAATAACTTAATTAATTATCTTTCAATAATCCAACCCTTTAGGATTGTATCCTTGCTGACTCAAACTACTAGGTTGAGGGTAACGTCACCTTCAAAAGAGGGGCCTACTACTATAACTAAGATAATCTCTTAAAAAGTGCAAAAGTGCGAAAATAATCAAAGGTTACACTACAGGCGAGTCGGATCCAAGTGATTCATCTTATCTATCTGTTTTTACTTTTATTTTTATTTTTCAGCATTTTTAGTTAGTTTTATTTTCTTGTTTAGAAACCTTTTTCTAATTTTTTTATTTGATTAGACGTTGAGGATAAACCGGTACTAAAAGCTCTTGTGTCCTTGGATGACCTCGGTATCTTACCAACACTATACTACGCTCATGATGGGTGCACTTGCCCATATGTGTGTCTAGTGTTAGTAAATATCGTGTTTTATAAATTTAAAACTTGACTAACGTGCTAAAAAGGGCTTAAAATATACTTAAATATATATACACGACCACACACATCAGGAGTCGACATCTGGGATTGGGAACTGGTCTTCCTGGTTTGGTTCTCGCATTGGTTGGTCTGGGAATAAGGGTAACAGTGGTGGTTCAGCTATTTGGTTTAGGTTAGGGTCTACTGCGGTAGTGGCTGGCATATGGAAATCTGCCAACTGCCTATCAAGTTCCTCTTCCCACAGTGGTCTATTGACTGCTTCCTGAGTTCGGGCATTCACTTCCCTATTGGCTTTTGCTATCGCTCTCTGTTGTTGTAATTTCTTCATCCTCTTTCTTTTCACATGCGCTCCTCTACTAAGCCATCCTCTCTTTTTAGAAGGGAATGGTTCCTCAGACTTTCCCTTAAAAATAATTATTCTTTCCTCAGTATCAGCTGAGTATCCTGAGGGATTTGGCTGAGATGAGGTTCCTTCATCTTCTGGGGAACTAGCTAATTAACGATAAGCGTCGGATGTACCTTGCTCACTTATACTGTAAACTAACAAATTGTCAAATAACACAAAACAATAATATACATATTTACACATAATCACATAAATTATTTTCTAACACAGTTTATTTAGAATTTAAGTGTCAACAGAACACTTCATTGACTTAAACCAGTGGGCTGTAGCTCTGATACCACCTTATGTCGTAGACCCTGACCCCTGCCCGGGAGCGGGCGGCCGCGGCGATTACGCAGTGTCACACCCCGGTTTCCGGTGGGCCCGGATGGGTACACACGTGACAACTGGATAACAGTTATCACAATATAATAATATGCAGCGGAAGTATTGGATTAATATTATTAAGATAAAGCTTGAATGTATAAAAGTATTACAAGCGTTCGATACAAGCCCACAGGCAGGATCCAAATAAACAGATCTTTAGACATCATAGGCCTTAAGTATCAGGAGTGCAAATTCCTTAGCCTTCATTCTAGCCGACCCGTAATCCCAGCTGAAAATACGTCAGCCAAAGCTGGTAAATACAATTAACTGACTCTTTGGAAAAATAGTTTTTCAAAAAGAGTTTTATACATATAGATAACCCGTAGGTGATCTTTTAAATATATCTTGGGATTATTCTTGTTACGAAATTATATACTTGATTATCCCATTGGGTTGTCCGGACATGGTATCAATAACCCCCAATAACAGTAATTATCAAGTAAACGGATTTAAACCGCATTCCTACACTTTTGCGCAATCATAGGCGACTTACTTGTGTAATAACCGTCCCAAGAGGCATAATTGCCATCCCAAGTTTACACTAAAATAAGTCAAGAGTATTTACCTTTTTGCTAGCTTCCAATCAACAAGACTATATTTGGCAAAAAGCCGCAAGTCTAAGTATTATTGACCCAAGTCCGATTATCTGGGGGGTACTATAGTCTGGAATGAACAGATTTATTATCTGTTAGAATGTATACGGGCCAAAGGTAGTTCCTTTAGATATGACCCGATACTTAAGAATAGGTTCGCTAGATTAAGCGTATACCGAATACAATGTGGTTTAAACCCAACAAGTACTAGGACTTGTATAATATGGGTAAACAATGTACATTCTGGATTTTGAGATCAAAACGATAAGGTTAAACCCCTTTTCGGTAAACTTATGTAAACTAGTTACGTAAGTCTAACCGTACACGTATAAGCGATAACGGGTAACCGGATGAGTCATGAACAAGTTCTATATGCCAATATACTTTAAACAAGTTATAATATCAGTAGGATATCAACTTGGATGCCCGTTAAGGTTTTTAAATCAAATTATGCCTTATAGGGGCATTTTGATAATTTTACAATTTATAAAAAGGAGCTTGCGAGTAAACTGATATCATGGTCATAAACATTCTATAAAAATGGTCTAATTATGATATTACATCAGTAGGATATCAAATATATGTGTGGTTTATGCTTTAAGACCAAACTATGCACCATAGGGGCATTTTGGTCATTTCACACATAGTTTTGAGAATTTATTTGGGATTCTGAGTTCATGACTCATACCTACTGTAAAAACATTTAAAATGGTTTATAAAATCAGTAGGTAACAAGTCTTGGTTCCTACATATGGTTTTAAATCATACTACGCGCCTAAACGGTGTTAATGTCGTTAAATGATGATTTATGCGAAGATTTATGAAATCTGATGTCATGACCAGCTTTGAATAGTTCAAATATTTTATTTGTCATAACAAATCAATAAGAAAAAGGTTTGGTTTGAATATTATGCTTAAAACACATTTTATGTGCCATAAGGGCATTATCGTCATTTATCGGCATTGTATGCGAAACTGAAGTTAAACTCAGTTTACAATCTGACTTAGCATCCCAAATAATCCTAATAATAATATCACATCAATAGGTAATTGAGTTTTATAACAAAATTATGTTTAAAACTCATTTTAGACTTAAAAGGGCATTTTAGTCCTTTTAAAAGCATAGTTTACGATTATATGTGTAAACTCAGTTTATGACCAGATTATAAACATCAAAATATGTTAAACATGTTAACATATCAGTACTTAAATCAGTTGCAAGCTTATTTGTGTCTAAAACCTTATTTTTTGCTAAAAAGGGCATAAAGGTCAAAGTATGGCATAAATACAGAAACTTGCATAAAACTCAGATTCCTAGTCCGATCGTGTAATATAACCTTATAGGATTATACTACATTATATTACGATCATAACGGAACCTAAAATCAGTAGCATACTAGTCTAATTCGGTTTATAACGTAAAGTCAACGTAGAAGTCAAACTACGCGACTTTCGGTTGCGAACCGACCCTAAAACGGGAATTGACGAGCCGAACATGTTTACACATGTTCTAATAATTACTACCGAGTTGTTTAAGTGATAAAACATATTTTAGAACATTTCTAGACTCATATCGTAATCATTTTAAAAACTGACCCGTTGACTTTTTAAATTAATATTACTTTGACTCGTCAATTGACCAAACAAACGTGATTCTTAGGAGGTGCCCTTTTTAGAGATTAACACCTACCTAATTACGATCACGTAGCCATGTTCGTTGCGAACAATGGCTTGACCTTTTAAGGTCTTACTAAAAGTCAAAGCGTTATTACGATAACGCTTGACTTTTGGCTTAAAAGCCTATAAAACATAAACTAGTGGCTAGGGACACTTACAAAGGGTCCTAGCAATCTTTTCGACTAGAATAGGCTTCCTTATGATCAGGAATCCCAGAAAGCTTAAGGAAAATTCAAGCTAGAGAGAAATGAAAGGAAGGTGCAAGTGTTGAATTGAAAGATCACACCTATTTATAGTGTTTGGGATGAACTAGGATGATTACAGGTGTCATGTGTGTTCTCCAAGTATTTATAGGATCACAATATGTGTCTAGATCAGATTTCCATGCTTGGTGAACACACAACTTGTTCATCAAGACTAATAAAATAAATAAAAACAATTCAAGTTGCAAACTGCTGCTGCTGTTTATTTTCTGCACACGTGACGCTGTCGCGTCACGCGACCGAGGGCCAAGGGAGCTGTCGCGCAGCGCGACCCCCTCCGGGTTCAGCCAAACATTTTCAAATTTTGACATAAATGGCCCCTTAACCTTCTATCTTGAAATAACTTTCATATTCAGCACTTTTGGCCCTTCAAGTTAGATTTTAGATGATCATGGAAGTATAAAAAATATCGCTAAACTCCGGTTCGGTTAAAAGATTACCCGAGGACACTAGTTTCACTCGTTGGCGCTTTTAACCCTTTTAACGCACGAAGTTGTGCGTAATATCGTTTAACGACACCAAAGCCTTACATAATCCATATTAGGCATTCTCGAGGGTATAACCGAGCATCACAACGCTCCAGGTTTGTTAAAAGGTCATTCAGAGGTAAGAATTAACATGTTGACACTTTTAACCCTTCGATGCACAACTTTTGAATTTTATTGCAAACGGTTTCGTTTATCCGACAAGTGGCTTATTAAAAGAATACGAACACTGTATAAGGTCACTCAGAGGCTTAATTTAAGCATGTTGACACCTTTAGTCCTTGCATATTCAAAGTTTTCATTTTTTGGCAATAATAGTCCCTCCTAGTCAACGTTTGACATAATTAGGTTTAGGGACACGTGTCAACACATCATTGGACACGATTTTACGAGGTGTTACACGCAGAGCGGGTGGTATCGGTGTTTATTAATTTGGCAGCGGAAATGAGACATCAGGACCGTAGTTAAGAAATATTTTATCAGAGTTAAAACACCAAACTTTTTATAATAAATAAATGGGATAAAACCCAAGTTTCCATACAATACATTTATAGGGATAAACCCTAGTTTATTGAAAACAAAACTTCTTTTTAATTAGGTAACTTTTATAGCCATTTTTCCAAGCCTTCAGTGCTCTCGAGCTGGCTTCTATTAGCTTCACATTAAGTTACCAGAAACGCGTTTTGAAAAGGATTTATCAGCAAGAAATACTGGCGAGTGCATCCCAGTTTAATCAAAACAGTTTTATAACTTTACAGTATTGAGAGCGATTACAATGTTTATATCTACACAGTTACTCATTCAGTACTGTTAACGCATGACTAGTGGGTCATGTTACTCATTGGCTAACTCTTTGTCCAATAGTAACGGATTAAAATAATGTATACAAAACTCCAACATACCGGCAGTAATTGTAGAATACATAGACTCAATCACTGTTAAGTATAATTGAAAACATTTGAGGTTTTTACAAAAAGATGTACAAAAATAAGATGTACTCACATTGTTTACTTAGGTAAAACTAAAGCTTCCTAGTGAATCTCCTGGTTATTATCTATTAAAAATTAAACAATGCACACGTTTTAGTAAGATAACCCAAATCACATTAGCCATACAACACGAGACAGAACTCCAACGACTGAGTCAGACAGCGCCTTGACATGCGTTACGGAGTCCTAGATCAATCGGGTGTAACACGAGACAGAACTCCAATGATTGAGTCAGGCAGAGCCTTGACATGTATAACACCCCAAAACCCGAATGTTTACATTCGGTAAATGTTCTGATATGGTACATCGTGAAATAAACAACTAGGCTATTTAACCTAGTTAGAAATGTTGTAAAAGCAATTAAAGGATGATAGTTGTGCCAATATTATTTAGTGGCAACTTGAGGGACTAAAGTGGGGAAAATAAAAGTTGAATTTAATATATGAAAAACACACACAAACACACAAATCGTGTGTGTTCTAAAACGAGCAGGAGCTCCATGAGCTCAAGAAACCCTAAGCATGAAGAATCATCAAATTGAAGGGTGAATCGAGGTCTAAATTCATGAATAAACACGGATTAATGATCACCTACACGAGGGGATCATAAGGTATGTCTTAAAAGTTAGATTGGTGATCTTTCACGAAGTGGGTTATGATGTAAATTGCGAATTTATATGAAATTGAGAACGGGTGTGTGTTAGAATCATCATATAGAACATGATTATACATGGTTTAGATTAATTTGATGTTTAATGGTGAAACCTGTTTGTTATGGTGAAGATGATGACATGGGTAAATCATCTATGTCTAAATTCTTGCTTAATATTGATGTATTTTGATATGTATGGTAGATTCTTGTTAGAGGAATTGAAAGAAATGTGATACTAGTATGTTTGATGTTATGCATGAATGATCCATGTTGATTAGAAGGATAATTTGATGAATTATGTATGAGTTTAGAAGAATATGCATGAATTGGTTGTACACTATGCTTAGGAGGTAGTAAACCCGCCACGTGTATGATGAAATGTATATAGTGTTGTCCGTATAGGCTATTATGATGTTAAGGGTATATAATGATAAGTCGAAAGTTAAATTAAATAAACCGTTGACTTCTAAAAGTCAACTGTGTACAAGAAGAATGGTTAGACGTGTTGTCATAATTGTAAGATTAAAGTATGTTATACGGTGCGTGTTAGACGTATGTGTGTTTAATGCGATGACATGATGGATTGCACGAGTTGGAAATGATATGAATTTGGTTAGATGTATTATGCTTGTTAGAAGTGACTAATGAAAGTCAAATGTGAATTATGCGATCGATATGATCGTTAACATGTACAATTGTGTATGCTAATAAGAATGTGATTTCGATGACATGGAAGTATAGGAATCATGTCGAGACGGAATCAAGCACGGAAGGCCAACGGGTCAAGAAGTGGCGAGGGAACGGATATGAACACGGATGCATGAGGTAAGTGATTTTCGTAATCACTTCTTAGTTGTTTATGTAAAGTTATGTGCGACTTAATTAAGTAGGATAATTGAGGTCAAATATGAATGAGTTGTATGAAATCGATGAATTTCGCTAAGTAAATCAAATGGGTCAAGATGAGGTTTTATTGCATACCGGAAAGGTTCCCGGTATGATAACCGGGTAATGGATAAAATTGTACGTAAGCATGCTAACCGAGAAACGGTGACGCGGGTTAATGGGCAAGAGGTTCGGTAGTAAACTATGAGTAAATGAATAAACAATTTCATAGATGGAAATTGTACTATTTAATGTTCAATTACGTAATAATGAATGAATTTAACGAATATCGGGTATCGGATGCGTAAACCCCAAGTACGACACTCCGGATAGTGTAAAAGTATTATGGTCATAAGGTTCATGTAAGTTTTGGGTTAAAAGGAATGAGTTATTTGATAAAAACATGAACGAGTCGAATAAGTTGTAAATGAATAATAAGCCGATAGTGCGTAAGTTAAGAATTTCCTTAATCCGGATATGGGATTTCAAGTTCACATGATAGAATGTCAAATTACGAGCATGTAGGAAGAAACGGGAGGTTAAACGGGTAAACGGTTCAAAAGTTATGCGCGTTTTAGTGCGTTCGGACGACGAAACGGATCTGCTAAAAAAGGCAAGAAACAGGGGCCGTCGCCGACGCCATGTTGGGCCGTCGCCGACGCCGAGTGTTGATGATGGTGTTGCCGACGCCCTAATACACTGTCTACGCGAAGCTGACCCGACGCGAGGAAGCGCACGGTCGTGCGATTCCGAGTAAATCAATGCACTGGCTTATGCACTGCCAGTGCTCCCGACGTCGTAGGTTCCGCACGGTCATGCGGTTGGGATGCACGACCATGCGTCAGCTGCAAGTTCAACCGAATGTGCAGAATTCATCCGAAATCAGTCCCGTAACCTATAAGGAGTCCCAAAATGTATTCTAAACTCATTGTGGAGTGTTTATGAGATGCGATGAGCGTGTACGCAAGCATAAAATGGAACGAAATAAGTATAGAGGCATATGTAAGTATAAGTATGGATTTACCTACATGATTAGTAAAGGGAATCCATAGGCAAACGCGTCTAGGAATGTATGTATGTGAGTAGGTATGTATGTATGTATGTATGTATGTATGTATGTATGTAAGTACGTATGTGAAGACGTAATCATGTATGTATGTAAGTAGATACGTTTGTATGCAAGAAAAGGTATGTATGTATGTACGTAGGTATGTATGTATTGTATACATGGTTTCAATACATTTAAGTATTGACGTTATTAACAGTGTGCCTTGAGAATGAAATGTAATGCAGGTACATTATTGAAGTCTTGTCAAGGATTAGACACCCAGATGGAATGATTAAATCTAGAAAGATAACGGGATGGAAAGTATATGTGGATAGAACGTAACGAGACTACATGATTATGAATCTTGTTTGAATATAATGTATGCTAATGTTGCGAATGTATGTGGTGGGCGCAGGTTATACGAATCACAGATTATCATCACGAGGAGTAGCGATCAAAGACCGAGTCACAAGATAGATTGTACGGAAATGCTTGAGTATGTAATTTGGTAAACATAAGTTATCTTTTTATTTTATTAAATGAGTACGAAGGATGCATATATTGTAAAAGAGTTATTTTAAAATGAACTTTTAAGTAAGTCAAAACGTTTATAATGGAAGAAATTTTATGGTATGTATTTCCGCTGTGTCTTTTTAGTTAAAGTGTGTTAGGATCTTACAAGTTGGTATCAGAGCCCTGGTTTGAGAGAAATCAAGTACGAGGAGGTAAGTACTTGAACTCAAACCCGTGTGCTCTTGTGACAAGGAACCCGTACAATCCAAGACTCGATCAAGGCCTAAAGTTAAAATCGAATGTAAGTATGTATTAAATTATGTATTTGAAGGAAACTAATAGTATGTTATGTGAAGGGTAAGCGCAATTGCTTGGAAGGGATGATCTGTGAATGTGGTCTAGGACCGGCACCAAGGCATGTAATAAGACATATTGACCCGGGTACGTAAATTTAATATATGGATTCATGTAATGGTAAAATTTATCAAATGAAAGAGAATTTTAAATGAAATATAATAAAGACATGGCAATGAAGTTTTGAAAATGTTACACGAGCCAAAACTTAATTCTTCGGACATAAGGTGGCGATTACACGAAGACACGAAACTAGTATGTGGATTGTGTACCTGGCCAGTACACAAGAAACGTAGGACGTTCGTGAGACCGTGATAATTGTTACAGGTATGTCCGTTAGAATTAGGTAGTAGGTGGACGTGAGGGTAAAGAGAAATGTACGACTTTCAGGAATGAAAGTATGAATGATATGTTAGAATCCGCGGGACGGATTCGAAACATGAAAGGAATGAAAGTATGAATGATATGTTAGAATCCGCGAGACGGATTCGAAACATGAAAGGAATGAAGTATGAATGACCTGTTTGAATCCACGAGACGGATTCAAGAAATGAAAGGCATAAATGGAATGTTGAATCCGTAAAACGGATTCAAGGAATTGAAATGCAGAAATGATATGTCCGAATCTGCGAGACGGATTCAACACATGTAAAGAATGAAGGATGTGAATGATATGTTTGAGTCCGTGAGATGGATTCAAAGCATAGAAGGAATAAAATGTGTGAATGGTATGTTTGAAGCCGCTAGGCGGATTCAAAACATAGAAATAATGAAAGGTATGGATGTTACGTTTGAATCCGCGGGACGGGTTTAAGATATAAAAAGAATGGAATTAGTCCACATCAGAATATGACGATGGTTTGACCATGGTTGCGTCAAACGAGTAATATGAGTAAATGTAAAGTAACTAAATGAAAGAATGATGTAATAAAAGTCCTTGCAAGTAAGCATGAATGGAAAGAAGTACAAACATGTGCCTCAATAAATGTATGATAATTAAGAAATGTTAGTTTGGCCTTGAAAAGCCAAACTACGAAGGTTGATAAAATAAGTAACTGGCATGAAAGAATTGCGTGTGAGGAATGAAATGCGTGACACGTTATGGCGTGTATGTAAGAAATTGTATAAAAATTATAGGTGAGTAATCACCTAATAAAATGAATGTTTGAATGAAATGTGCTAATTGCTAAATTTGTTGATGATAATGTTAGAACCCATGATGTGATGAAACCAATCGAATTGGTGGAAGGATGCGTACGAGCGAAGGCATGTTACATGGGTAAATGGAATCTAGCCTAGTACGGCTAGTACTTGTGAAGAGTGCGGATCGATCTGGGTTACGGATCATCGATTGCTGATATGAGATGAGGTTAGTAAAAGGTCTAACTTATGTTGGATAAGCACGAATTGGTAGATTGAAAATGACCTATGAAGGGAATGTTTGATTTCTAATAGTTAACATAAGAAGTAAAACTATGTTATTAAGAAGGAAATCTTAGGGGTATTAAGTGAAGGTTTCGAGTATTGGTTAAACTCTCGTATAATGAATTTGCATGACACGTATACTTATGCGAATTAATTAATGCATGAAATGAAAGTAATAGTGATGTAGAATGAATGATGTGAGTTGAAGGTAAAGTAAGGATATGTATGGTACAAACAACTATGGAAAATGTAGAATGATGTTAACATGGGAGCTAAGTAAATATGTATGATCATGAAATAGTAACTTCATTACAATAACAAAACAATAATTAAATGTCATGTAATATATGTATAGAATGTAATCTTAAAGGATGAGACAAAGGTATTAGATCTGTTATGAATGGATCATATGAAAGTAAGCATTACTATAAGTTTGGATGAATATGTATATTGACCTGTTATTAACGGGTGGAGGAAATAAGAATGTTAGGTGAAAGTATGCCATGGAAAGTATACACTTGCTAAGAAGTTAATTGTATGAATAAATATGAATTGAGATAAGATAAATTACTTATAATTATGATGTGACTATGAAGTCAAACATATATGTGTATGTGTAAATAGAAGAGAGAAAGGTTTCGGGGACGAAACCTTATTTAAAGGGGGTAGACTTGTAACACCCCAAAACCCGAATGTTTACATTCGGTAAATGTTCTGATATGGTACATCGTGAAATAAACAACTAGGTTATTTAACCTAGTTAGGAATGTGGTAAAAAGCAATTAAAGGATGATAGTTGTGCCAATATTATTTAGTGACAACTTGAGGGACTAAAGTGGGGCAAAATAAAAGTTGAATTTAATATATGAAAAACACACACAAACACACAAATCGTGTGTGTTCTAGAACGAGCAGGAGCTCCATGAGCTCAAGAAACCCTAAGCATCAAGAATCATCAAATTGAAGGGTGAATCGAGGTCTAAATTCATGAATAAACACGGATTAATGATCACCTACACGAGGGGATCATAAGGTATGTCTTAAAAGTTAGATTGGTGATCATTCACGAAGTGGGTTATGATGTAAATTGCGAATTTATATGAAATTGAGAACGGGTGTGTGTTAGAATCATCATATAGAACATGATTATACATGGTTTAGGTTAATTTAATGTTTAATGGTGAAACCTGTTTGTTATGGTGAAGATGATGACATGGGTAAATCATCTATGTCTAAATTCTTGCTTAATATTGATGTATTTTGATATGCATGGTAGATTCTTGTTAGAGGAATTGAAAGAAATGTGATACTAGTATGTTTGATGTTATGCATGAATGATCCATGTTGATTAGAAGGATAATTTGATGAATTATGTATGAGTTTAGAAGAATATGCATGAATTGGTTGTACACTATGCTTAGGAGGTAGTAAACACGCCAAGTGTATGATGAAATGTATATAGTGTTGTCCGTATAGGCTATTATGATGTTACGGGTATATAATGATAAGTCGAAAGTTAAATTAAATGAACCGTTGACTTCTAAAAGTCAACTGTGTATAAGAAGAATGGTTAGACGTGTTATCATAATTGTAAGATTAAAGTAAGTTATACGGTGCGTGTTAGACGTATGTGTGTTTAATGCGATGACATGATGGATTACACGAGTTGGAAATGATATGAATTTGGTTAGATGTATTATGCTTGTTAGAAGTGACTAATGAAAGTAAAATGTGAATTATGCGATCGATATGATCGTTAACATGTACAAGTGTGTATGCTAATAAGAATGTGATTTCGATGACATGGAAGTATAGGAATCATGTCGAGACGGAATCAAGCACGGAAGGCGAACGGGTCAAGAAGTGGCGAGGGAACGGATATGAACACGGATGCATGAGGTAAGTGATTTCCGTAATCACTTCTTAGTTGTTTATGTAAAGTTATGTGTGACTTAATTAAGTAGGATAATTGAGGTCAAATAGGAATGAGTTGTATGAAATCGATGAATTTCGCTAAGTAAATCAAATGGGTCAAGATGAGGTTTTATTGCATACCGGAAAGGTTGCATAAGTAACGACTTCGGTATGATAACCGGGTAATGGATAAAATTGTACGTAAGCATGCTAACCGAGAAACGGTGACGCGGGTTAATGGGCAAGAGGTTCGGTAGTAAACTATGAGTAAATGAATAAACAATTTCATAGATGGAAATTGTACTATTTAATGTTCAATTACGTAATAATGAATGAATTTAACGAATACCGGGTATCGGATGCGTAAACCCCAAGTACGACACTCCGGATAGTGTAAAAGTATTGTGGTCATAAGGTTCATGTAAGTTTTGGGTTAAAAGGAATGAGTTATTTGATAAAACATGAACGAGTCGAATAAGTTGTAAATGAATAATAAGCCGATAGTGCGTAGGTTAAGAATTTCCTTAATCCGGATATGGGATTTCAAGTTCACATGATAGAATGTCAAATTACGAGCATGTAGGAAGAAACGGGAGGTTAAACGGGTAAACGGTTCAAAAGTTATGCGCGTTTTAGTGCGTTCGGACGACGAAACGGATCTGCTGAAAAAGGCAAGAAACAGGGGCCGTCGCCGACGCCATGTTGGGCCGTCGCCGACGCCGAGTGTTGATGATGGTGTTGCCGACACCCTAATACACTGTCTACGCGAAGCTGACCCGACGCGAGGAAGCGCACGGTCGTGCGATTCCAAGTAAATCAATGCACTGGCTTGTGCACTGCCAGTGCTCCCGACGTCGTAGGTTCCGCACGGTCATGCGGTTGGGATGCACGACCATGCGTCAGCTGCAAGTTCAACCGAATGTGCAGAATTCATCCGAAATCAGTCCCGTAACCTATAAGGAGTCCCAAAATGTATTCTAAACTTATTGTGGAGTGTTTATGAGATGCGATGAGCGTGTACGCAAGCATAAAATGGAACGAAATAAGTATAGAGGCATATGTACGTATAAGTATGGATTTACCTACATGATTAGTAAAGGGAATCCATAGGCAAACGCGTCTAGGAATGTATGTATGTGAGTAGGTATGTATGTATGTATGTATGTATGTATGTATGTATGTATGTATGTATGTATGTATGTATGTATGTATGTATGTATGTATGTATGTATGGATGCAGGTATGTATGTATGCAGGTATGTATGTATGTATGTAAGTACGTATGTGAAGACGTAATCATGTATGTATGTAAGTAGATACGTTTGTATGCAAGAAAAGGTATGTATGTATGTACGTAGTTATGTATGTATTGTATACATGGTTTCAATACATTTAAGTATTGACGTTATTAACAGTGTGCCTTGAGAATGAAATGTAATGCAGGTACATTATTGAAGTCTTGTCAAGGATTAGACACCCAGATGGAATGATGAAATCTAGAAAGATAACGGGATGGAAAGTATATGTGGATAGAACGTAACGAGACTACATGATTATGAATCTTGTTTGAATATAATGTATGCTAATGTTGCGAATGTATGTGGTGGGCGCAGGTTATACGAATCACAGATTATCATCACGAGGAGTAGCGATCAAAGACCGAGTCACAAGATAGATTGTACGGAAATGCTTGAGTATGTAATTTTGTAAACATAAGTTATATTTTTATTTTATTAAATGAGTACGAAGGATGCATATATTGTAAAAGAGTTATTTTAAAATGAACTTTCAAGTAAGTCAAAACGTTTATAATGGAAGAAATTTTATGGTACGTATTTCCGTTGCGTCTTTTTAGTTAAAGCGTGTTAGGGTCTTACAACATGCGTTACGAAGCCCTAGATCAATCGGATAGGGTAACAGATACGTGATCAGGGGTTATAATACTTACAACGAGGCAGAGCTTCACTTTTTAGGGGTATTATTCCTGATTATAATTTGCCTACTATTGATCAAAGAAAAGAAAAGAATTTGAACGAGATTGAATGAGGCAGCGGCCTCTATTTATAGGGCGGGACTAAGGCGGCTCGCGCCCCGCGAGAGATTCATGGTCGGCCTTCGCGGCCCGCGAGGCTAGTAGGGTAGGATCTAGGCACGGTGAGTCAACCGGGTAGCCTTGATACGTAACCGGACACGTGGCGCAAAGGTGTGCCGTCTGGTGGCACTATGTCGCGCCCCGCGACAGCTTTGGAAGACCGGGTCGCGGCCCGCGAAGTCTTCATATATTCGTTTTATTTGATTTTTGTAAATATTAAGGTATTTTAGGCCAGTTAACGTATATCCGGAGTATAATAGGGACGTTAGGGGTGTGGTAAGGGTTTTAGGAGGGTTGTTATAAAGATTGACCAACCACACTTTTGCCCTTATTTTTATCAACTTCTTGAACCCGAAGAGATTCTTCGATCCGAATGTGACTTCCCAATTGTACCAAAGTCAATTCTTCTTTTTGATGTTTAAGGGTGTGTTTAAAATCTTTCCATGATGGAGGGAGTTTACCAATGATACTTGAAACGGAAATTGACTCATCCATATACAAAGTGTGTTGAGTATATTGACCCAATATGTGCAATAATTCATTATATTGCTCCATAACCGGTCTATCATCAACCATTTTGGAGGAATTAAAATTACTTACCATAAGTTTTTCGCTAGATGCATCCTCTGCCATATATTTGAATTCAAGAGAATCCCAAAGATCCTTGGCAGACACTGCATTCTGGTACAAGTCAAACAAGCCGTCACACATTCCATTCAATATATGCCCTCTGCATTTATAATCATCATTTTCCCACTTTAATCTCTTTCTTTTTTGATCCAGAGTTTCGTTTTCACCTTCCTCAGGCATCGGTGTACTCAGAACATACACAACTTTTAGAGTGGTCAACAGGAAGTGCATCTTCTTCCTCTAGCGCCTAAAATCTTGCCCTTCAAATTTCTCCAACTTCTCAAATTTGCTTGTCATGTCGCTTGCAGATTCACCAGTCATGTTAATTAGTCCGTTCTTTGTTGGTTGAATTGATGAGACCACAGTGAATCAAAATAAAATTGCTTGGATTGAATTGAGAGTCGTATGAGAACTATCAGAGCGAACTATTTGATCGGTATACTCAAAAGTTCGAACGGATTAAACTCAATTCTTTCAAGAACAGGATTATTTCGTTGAGATGTGAGAAATTCCGTACCAAAAAAATGAATAATTCTTAATGGCGTGTAAAATATTTGTTTTCGAAAAGAACTGTTATGATCCCAATATTTTCGGATCAGTTATCTCCATCCAAAATAACCAACATCTAATTTATTTATTATCTATTAAAATAAGATGCATCATATGGTTATAAATAATATAAACTAGTATTTAGGACCTTGCGTTTTTTACGGGACCATTAAACAGATAAAAAAATATAAAAAAACGTTTGTCCATGTGCGCGTGTTGCGGTTAACGCACACAAATTATACTGAAACATAAAACGTAATTAGTTATATACAAAAGTTGAGGATCTACAAATTGCGACAGGTCTGTAATCATATACGTAATTTAGATAAACCATATAGACCACTATTCTTATAGCAAATTTTCTATATAAATATTTTTATTAATCAATATTTTAACTATTAGAAAATAAATAGATTATTAAGAAATGTTATAAACCAAAAAAAAAAAAAACTTTCTAATATTCACTGTCTATGTATATATTTGAAAGCACGACCAGGACTTCCCTATTTCATTATTATTTTTGAAAGGACAATACTTAGAGCATTCACATCCAATGAATCATATTATGTGTGTGGTGTTTTTAAAATATGAAGAGTATAAAAAATGGTTGTGAGTGAAGGAGAGAGAAAATGTTACTGTTCATCTGTATATTTGGAGGGACACTGTTCCCCCCTATAATTTTTTAATATATTTTGAAATTGGTTGTGAGTGGAGGAGAGAAAAGGTAATGATAAAGGTATAAAAAAATATTATTTAATTGAAAAGGAGAGAGAAAATGTAATGTTTTTAAGTGTAATTTAAGGTGAAAATATAGTGGGATGGATGTGAATGCTCTTAAATACTTCTAAATTACACCAAATAAATCATAATCTACTCTTTGTTTGAGATGAAACCCAAGACCTCCACCTAAGTTAATTCAAATTGACAAACTAAAAAATAAAAAATTGTTAAGATAAACCCACCTAAAACAACTCAAGGTAAAGAAAGGGGAACCAATAGGAAGCAACAAAATTGAATAGTAAAGGTGCCTCACAAACCAAATTTGATAAATTGATAAATAAATAATACATAGGAAATAATAGGAATTACTTTTGTAATTCACATGGAGAATACCACACTGTTTGTTCCGAAATGGTTGGCTAAAAGCCAAACCCCAAATTCATCCATTATAATTATAACTAGTGAAATTCCCCCGCGCTTCGCGGCGGGAATTCAATAGGTATCTGTTTGTTTCCTTATGGTACCAACACTCACTATATTAATCGAAAGAAAAAACCTTATATCGATCGAAAAGAATAAAAACGAATATCGATAATGGTACCAATGTTTTTCAGTTGATATCGGTTCGGTTGGTTTGCGTTTGATGTTTATTTTTGTCAACATTGTGATATAAACTTTATTGAAATGAATATTGTGCCACTGTCGTTCTAAAACGAACCGAAACAAACTGAACAACATCTGTATAACATCATATTTATTTTATTGTTTTTGTTTTTGATAATCTAACACGGCATCGCTGCCATATTGTACCAAATCGAATAACATTGGTACATGTATGTATTCATTTTTATGGCTTCTTGTTTGATAACGTATACCATGCCACTATCGTAGTTAACCAAACTCAAACCGACCGAACAAAATCGGTTCGCTATCGGTATTTATTTTGATTGTTTTATTTTTCTTTCGGTAAATTGATATTGTATCGCTACCGTACCGTACGAAACATCATTAGTACCGATACACGTATTCATTTTATGGTTTTCGGTTAATTTTTTTCATTTATACAAATTTGTCTGCAACAATAAATGAATATCAGTACCAGTACCGTGACAATACGAACAGGTTGATATCGTTCGAACATTCTCGGTGTTTGTACCGGTGTTCGTTTTTATCGTTATTGGTCGATGATATTGAGTGCATGTATCAAACGGATACTATAAGGAACCGAACTGATACCGATCCAATGCCTGTGGTAACGTATCGTCACAACGTGCAGTCAAATAAACATAGATGCAAATGTAGAAATTTAAAAAAAAAGTACAAAGGCAAGTGGATTACTAAAAAACAAATTAACTGATAAATAAAATACTAATAATAGAAAAACAAACACTTAAGAATTATTATTTATAATTAAAAATTTTAAAAATAAAAGAATATATAATATACTATGAAAAAATTAAATTATTTAAAAAACATAAAACACTATCCCCTTATTTATTTTAATTTATCATTGTCTAAGAAAAAGAAAATGATTACTTGAAAAATGGAAAGGAGTACCATGGTTGCCATGGTTTAGGGAGGGGATGGTGAGGAATGGCAATGGGCCGGGTATTGGTAATCCCAGGCCCGTACCCGGTTGTAATTCTTTGTCCCATACCCGGCCCGTTACCCGTCGGGTATTTTCGGGTAATTACCCGTCGGGTATCGGGTATACCTGTTAATTTCTTAAAAGTACCCGTTGGGACAAATGTGCAATTTTTACTTTGATGTTTATATAATTTAGTATTTTAATGACTATAACTAATGAAAATATGATTAATAACTTACATATCATATTCAGACCACATATACTAAACTAAATTAAAACGATTACTTAATTAAGTATTTGTATCAGGACCACCTAATTGCATAAAACATCCGCATAAGTTATATAATAAGTTATATGTTCACAAAACACTTGCCAAATACATATCCACATATAACTATAGAGAAGATAATAAATACATGTACTAAGTTTATATATATGGAAATCTATAATATGATACTTTTGGGTATTATTCGGGTAAATGAGCCGGGTATCGGGCGGGTATCACTAAATCTCATACCCGAATTTTTTCTATTTATAAGCCCGTACCCGGCCTGTACCCATTGGGTTTCGGGTATACCTTGCCCGTATGTTTCGGGTTTCGGGTATACCCGTCGGGCTTGGGCTTTTTTGCCCTCCCTAGTATAGTCTTCCATCCATGTTCCTACATGACGAATCATGTGCCAACCATGACCCTACACGCTTTAGCCTTATATGATACTGACACTTGATGTAGCAACAAAAAAAGGAAACCTAATATTAAAGTCCTAATATATACACACATTAAAATACTTTTCTTCATGTTTTCTACCATAACAATTAACAATTGTTTAAAAAAACCATTGACAATTGTTTAAACATCTAAAAACATTACAGATAATGCCAATATCATGTAGTCATTCTCATTATACTTTATCAAATTCTTCAGGCAATTAAAAAACTTTTAGTATGTATAATTCTCATTATACTTTATCAAATTCTTCAGGCAATTAAAAAAAAGAAAAAGAAAACTTACTATTCATCATAAGTTTTTTTTATTATACACATATCATGTAGTCATTCTCATTATACTTTATCAAATTCTTTAGGCAATGAAAAAAAAGAAAAAGAAAACTTACTATTCATCATAAGTTTCTTTTAATACGTATAATGTTGATTTAATTCAACTAGGCCCAATAATAAATCCATTAGTTAAATCAAGATTAACAACCCATTTAAGTAATTAGGCCCAAACCACTTACACACACCAACTCGTTAAAACTATCGAGTCTGCCATTCCTGCATCACCTAACTCGATTAAATAATAACGAGAATAACTATTCAACGAGTTAATCCAATATCACTACGCAAATCGATAATCACTAAAATTACCAACACTTTGCTTTGGGCCCTCAAAATGGTTGACCTCATGACTATGAATCAGTAATATAGCAACTTCGGTTCGACCATGAAATGTTGGACCCGACCCGAACCGAAAATTCAAACGTTTAGTTGTGAGAAATCTGACTACCAAAAAAAGTGAACTCATAGGAAAAAAAATCTTGGATCCGCCGCTAACCCTACTCACTTTCCTATGTTAAATAAGCAAATCACTATGTACAAATACACAATTCTCTACATAAGACTGTTTCTTCTGAAAAGGACATACTCCGTATATATATCGTCTTTATTTTCTTTATTTCACAAGTACAGTGATGTGATTCTGTGTTTGTGTGTTGTAAGTTTTTTTAAAGGACAAAGATATATTCCATTGAAGTAAGTAGTAACTAATAAGAAACTAAAAATTACAATGAACTTATAACTGATAAGAAACTAAAAAAGTCGATAATATAACGACTGTATACGGCCTTAGGGTGAAGGGAGTGGTTAGACATTTGGAATAGGTAAACTTTTAAATCACCCAATCACATAGCGCCATGTCAATTGTTTACATAATGCTCAAAAACGTTGGCGGTGGTTTACCTAATGGGGTTTAGGTAAACTATTTAAAAAAAAGGAAAATGTGTGATTGGTTGAGAAGGCATGGACCCCACAACACACCCCTCTCTCTCCCCTTCCCTCCCTCTCCCCGATTCGGTGAACCTTCACCGAAAACACCCCCAATTTCGGTAACTTTGATCGGTAAACATGGTGGGCAGTGGTCACCGATTCGGTAAACACATGTTTACCGCTCCCACTCCGTAGGCTACTAAACACTCGATATTAATAACCTAAGGGTTCGTTTGGTCAACAAAACTCATAGAAAGAATAGCATTAAAAAATGACCTAAATGTCCCTTGAAGACAATGGTCCCTTTGTTTTGCAGTGGTACGCACATCCGACGAGACTTAAATTCAACCACGACCACCATTGTATGTGGATACAATGTATGTCTAGAGGTAACTTCGGGCATCTACCTCCGGACGACACTCTCGCTTGCTACAAAACAAATGCTACCCCTTGTCTTAATTAGGTAGGGATTTCCGCTCGTCAACCACAACTAGATGGGATCCTCAATGTTTTGAGAGTTGCGGAGATGGGGAGGGGATATAGTAATACTAGAGGCTATATAGTTGGATCATCATCGTATCTTGGATGTTACAATGTTGACACGTATTAAGTTTAATTATATTTAGAACACGTTTAATGTTTTCACTTCATCACTTGTTTGTAAATATATTGTTTATGACAAGAAATTAAGAAAATTCCAAACTGATATTAAATACACTAAACTAAGGCTGGACGGTATGGGCACCGTCCCAGCTTCGTCGTGGCCCGGCGCCGCCCAGGAGACCAATTCCGGAGGACCGGCGTCCCAGCTTCAGCGTCGTAGGCAGCGAGACATGGACGATGGAGACTGGGCACATAAGGACAAAATTTGTCTCACACACACATATACATACAACATATACATATATATTTTAGGTCCATCCCCCATTTCCTTAGTTTCATTCCCTTTGCCCCATCCTCACACCCATCCTATGTGACGCCTATGTGGCGGATCATCCTCCAAGGATGGACCTTCACCATACCGCTAATACACACCTAGATGGGCTCCAAGTGAGAACACCAAATAAGGCCCAATAAACATACATGGACAAAAGTCGGTAATTTATAAAGTGTAAGTTTGTTTATTTGATTATCAACGAGATCTATAATGGATCCAATATTTGGAAGTCCAAGCTTTTGTGTTTAAAGTAGATCTTGAAATTATAAAACATGTTTGACTCCCTTAATTCTGATTTGTTAGGTTATATCATCAAACTATCATGGATCAAATGGGATTTGGGCTTATTCATGGCAATGGGCCGAAGCTTATTTATTTAGTTAATTGGAGTTTGGAGTCTCTATGAGTAAGTAAATTTTAAGGGGTTAGGCAAATGACCCTTTCTTCCCCCACAGGGATCCAGGGGTGTTTTGGGGGTTCCCAGGAACCCCTAGGTTTGGTAAAAAAATGGAAAAATTAGTGAAAACCTTTATGATTTGAAAAAAAAAATTAGTGAGAATCTATCAAAAGGAACCCGGTGAAAATAAAAGTCTGAATCCGCCACTGTTCCCCCATCCCTTCATTATCGTGAAGGAGCTAGATTCAACTAGTGTTCGTTTAGGGGATGGAGACTAGGGGTGTGATCTTGTAAAAAGACATGGTAATACTATATTAACAAAAAAAAATAGGCGACATGAAAACGCTATATAAACCTAAAAACAAAATTTGTGGTTTTGGGTTAAGTCTAAACAGATATAGGTCAGTTTTTGTTGAACTTGTAAGCACATTTGGCTAAGCGTGTTGGGCTTGGGTCAAGCTGACGGATTTCACGAGTTGACAATGTAGCCCATTTATTCTTAAAAAGGTTTTTAAGTGTGTTGTATTATAACAAATTCCATCAAACCAATTTTGTTTAGCTATTTCTCATTTCTGATTGGCATATAAAGTCATTTTTTGGTGAGTGGTGGATTACAAATGTATCTTTTTCAATAAGAATAGTTCATAGGAGGAGGAAGAGAGGGAGAGATTTGAATCAAGAGTATACATGAAAATTGTGGAGATAATGATGTTACCAAATACTTAAAAAGGATGGGTCCATTGGATTAACACATTTGATGTAACATTCCATTATTTCAGTTTAATTTATGTTTTTGGGATATTGAAACATATATGTAGACGTTGTTTAAGGTCTTAATACTTGGAGATGATCATGGTGTAACAAAACAATAAAAGACTATTAATATTTTAATAAAATTTATTATTCCAACGATACATCCACATTGCTCATCCTGGTGCATCTTACCACAGGGCCTAGAGGCAGCCCATTAGGCCTACGCTTCAGGCCACACAATTAATTAAATTGAAGAAAATTAGTAACATGGGCTCAATAGACGAACCACATGGATTGGCCCATATAGTTTATAATTCACGAGAGTAGAGGTGAAAAAAAAAACAGATTGGAACCGGAACCGGAACCAAACACAGAACCATGTATGGTTATAACAGGGTAGTTAGGAACCGGAACCGGATCCGTACCCAACCCTACCCATAGGGTACAGGGTATGGATTTCAATGCCAAAAACCGTACTTAAAATTGGACCCGATTTGTATCTGTTTATACCTGGAACCAGTTCAAGTTCCATACTCGAATTCGTTTTTTTTGGTACCCGGTTCAATACCTGTTGTGTACCTGTTTTTATCAATGTTTTTTCTAGTTTCTTAAGTTATAAAAAATATATCTATCTATGTTTTATGTTTCTAAATTTTATATCTTTGTAATATTTTAAATTTCTAGTATATATGCACTTTAATGATATTTGTTTATATGTTACATATTAATTTTTATGGTTTTAGACAAAAAAAAATAGAGTTAAAACACTAAAAATAGTTGCACCCTGTCCCCCTCAACCGGGGATTTTCAATAATTGGACCTGGTTTTTTTATATCCAGTTCCATACCCTACCCAAAACCGGGTACACAGGGTATATTTTTTTGTCCAAGAACCGGATCCAGAACCATATCCAGTCTTCCAACACCCGGTTTTTATCTATAATTAAATACCCAAAACTAGGTATTGAAAATACCCGACTTGCGTAACTCTACATGGGAGTTCATAGTGTTAGGAATTAGGAATGTATAGACTCATTATCAACGTTTTCATGATGTATTTGAAACGCCCCGAAGCCCGGGATCTCATCTGTTGGATTTACACGTTGCAACATCGTTCTTAAACAGGGAACTTTATTCATTACACGATGGAATAACAGTTGTAAAGATAACATCACATGACATCTTAAACTCCCATAGTGGTTTTACGTTAAACAACATTGTTCAAAATAAAACATTCATGATCGGGATGATGGTCACCGAGTTAACTATGATGCCATATGATATAGATTATACAAGAAATACCCAAACTAAATATTTAACTAAACCTAAGGGGGTAAAGTTGGTCAAATGAGAAACTAGTTTGATTAAAAGCTAAAAATCATAAAACTTCACACACATATGTGTGTGTGTCGATATAGAAAGAGAAGGGGGGGGGGGGAGAGAACACACTCCAAAACCTAGTTCATCAAGTTTCTGCAAATTCAAGGGTGAATTGGGACTAAATCTTGTGCATGAACCTAGATTATTGATCACCCATACTTTTTTTCTGAACGGTGACTTTCTTTTTGAGTGACCCAACGTCACACCGCCTAAACAACAACCCTAGCTAAGATCTGCCCAGACTACGTGTCTTAACCGAGCCCGCGCTGGGTTGGTCAGACTTGGTTACGGCGTTCCCCCAGAAACCGTACTGCCTCCACACGAGATGCCTCGCTGAAGTAATAGCCGGATGAAAACCGGGGTACGGCTCCGGATCGAACCCCCCTCGTGTAACAACCCGACTTTCTAAAGTCAAAGTCAAAGTCAAAGGAAGAAAATATTGCTAATTGCGATCTGTCACTCCTTGCTTAATTATTGATTGTACTTCTTGACTTGTAACCGATACTCTAATTTTAATTTGCTTTAGTTGTATTATGTGGAGTACTTGTTAATAATCACTATTTAATCGTAGTTTAATCGCTAATCGACCTATCGTTAAACGCATCACTATCGCATCGCAACTCGAATTATGGTTTATGGATATTGTTTTACGTGTGTGTGCTATTATGTGTTACTTGTGCATGTTATGTTTATGTTGAGGTGATTAATCGCAAACGCAATCGCAACTCTATCACAACGCAATCTCATCGCAAACTCGAGATTCAAAGGTTATATTTATGTTATTTAGTAGTTAGGTTATTTGTGTAACTAATAGGTAATACTATCTCATCGCTTACTTGAAACGCATCGCAACGCTCAACGCACGAAACGAAAACACGAAAACCAACTCGCCGGATCACTTCGATCGAATGACCATTCGATCGAATGATCATCCGTACGGATGACCATCCGATCCGTTACACTGCATCACCTTTCCTCTTTTGGAATCCTATAAATAGCACCTGTCACATCACAAACAATGATGTGATAGCTCTGGTGCGACTCTTCAACTTCTCAACCTATTTTCCTTCGATTTCTCGCGATTCTTGTAAGTTTCTTCCTCAAATCATGTACATCTATCATCTACACGCACTTCTTCATCATTTTTACCTTTGAATCTTCATTTTTAACCATGAAATCTGCCCGATTTGAGGTGTTCTAGGGTGATGTCATCACGGGGTTCTTATGAACTTCAAGATTTGACCTCATTCCACCAAGAACAACTTAGATCTAGAGGATTACAACATGATTCAACACTATTTTCGCATAAATCTAAACCTTTTCATGATTAGAAGGATTGAAATATGGTTTCATAACTTTCTTTCCCCTCTTTTACACTCAATGCACTCAAAACCGATAGAATCGAAACTCTTTTAGGCCTTCTACTCATTCCCTAGTGAAGTGTCGGTCTGACATCTGATTTCTATCAAAGAGACAACCGCTTCCGGGTTGAACATGAACAACCGTCACAAACAGTTAGTTGATCAGGCTGGGGTGATTCCCACTTCGATCGGATGGCTCGGTCTTGACGGAGTTTCCATTGTTTAAACGCGTGTCATACCGTCTCGATCAAACCGCAAACTTTTCAAACTTAACAAAATATTCAAGTTTTCAAAACGATCAGGTCGTGGAACGGATTGCCGTCCGATCGGATTGCCGTCCGATCGGATTGCCGTCCGATCGAGCAACAATCCGATCGGATTGCACTTGGTCTTCAACACCTAAACTTTTTATCAGTTTTCAAAGATCATCAGTTTCTAACGGATTGCCATCCGATCGGAAGACCATCCGATCGAATGACAATCCTGCTGTGAACTTGTTCTCTGAAGTGTCTCACTGGACGGATCGCTATCTGACCGAATGACCGTTCGACCGGACGACCTGAAAGGTAGAGATACTTCCCTGTTTTCCAAATGCTACAATGAAAACTTCAAAGTCACATCATACACAAACACATCCATCCCAAACGAATGTCAATCCGACCGAGTGGCCATCCGACCGGATGACCATCCGAACGGATTGTCATTCGATCGAATGACCATCCGATCGGATTGTCATCCGATCGGATAACCCTTCGTCACTTGCTCACTTGACACCGTCTTGTGCACCGCTCATCACTTATGCTATCGTTAACTGTTCAGGCTAATCTCTCAGCGCTCCCTTCAATCAAAGAGAGTGTTTATTTGTTAAACGCTATCTGTGAGTATACTCGATCCCTTTTTGCTTTAAGCACTTTTGGGTGTTACATACGTTATCTATATCAAATCACATCGATCACACAACGCAAACACATTTTATACACTAACCATTACTGCATGTTATACGTGTTACTCGATGAATGCTTGTATGTTATGTTTACACAGTGATTGTTGCCTGACACCTTAGCAATGATAGTACTATAGTTTGGACTCAGCACATGTCGTGGACAGGGGTTGTTAAGGGCTTTTCTCGCATGTCACAGTGGTGATATGTGTTGCGCATTCTACAACTCGCAGTCACGTCTATGCATATTTCATTGTCGATAACCTACTTGCTTCACATTATACATGTTACATGCTGGTTATGCGTAAACTCGCTTTCGCTACTATTATACTATTAAACTTGTATGCTCACTTTTACACTATGTATATTGACCTCTATTTTAACGTATGTGACAGGTGTTTAGGATGCTTGTGCTTTGCTTGCTTTTGTGGGAATCAAGTTAGGATGGAGTCTAAAAACAAACGTCATAAAATCTGAGTGGTCGGAACAGCCTTTTATATGTCTTTGAGAAAACAATGTCTCTATTAACTATTTTTATATGATATATTGTGGTATGGGACATGATGTTAAAATATCCGGTAATCTTAGTGTTATGGATTTCTCTTGGACAATCTGTTTCGTTCAGTGCCGCGCCCTGATGTTTCCGTCATCGGTTGGGGTGTGACACCTCGGTGCGTTTGTCACCATCATTGCCCAATATACACCCCAAAATGACACAAGTGGGAATTGAACTTGAGTCTCCGTTGGAAAACCCAAGTCTCCTACCACTAGGCCACAAGTGGGGGGATAAGAATGAACTTGATTGATCACCCATACTTGACAATCATACTTTATGTTATAATTTACTTTTTGGTGTAGTCTTGAATGAGAATGAACTTGATTTGTCCCAATTTTGGATGGATTATAGATAGTATGGGAAAATTTATGGTATATGGATGCTTAGGGTTATCATACTTGTTGAAATTGTGAAGTATTTGACATAAATAAGGTGTTCGGAGTATTATCCATGCATGTAAAGAAGCGGGTTTTACCATAAGAGTTGAACCCATGAAATATGATGGCTAAGTTAAGTATTAACATATGATAAACTGAAAGTTATATGCTAAATTGATTGTAATGAAAGTATGAAATTGTTAGGTTGAGATTTTATGGTAGGGGTTATCTAATTTTAGCTAATAGAATAGCTTGAACATAATGCCCACTGGATGTTCGATAAAATGCCTAAATGAAACTTAAATTGTTACTTAGATTTGAAACTTGGTGAAGGTGATATGAAGGAATTCTAATGAACCCTACGTAGTATGTTAATGAGGGTTCGGGAAGCCAAACTGGAAAAGATGTTTGCCTCAAGGAGAAGCTTTAAGGTATGGAACTACATGGTTATGTTTAAGTTATTCGTTTATTTATTGATGTTTGATGCTTAAGTAGTAGGCTTTTAAGAAATTGAGTAAAAGACCCTTTTGGGTTAAGTAGAAACGTGTTTTACTCAAGCTACACAAATGGCATGTAAAACCGAAGTATAAACGACCCACGACCTCGAGGTCATAGAAGCTGAGGTATTTCCTAACGTATTATTTTCAAAACTTTTTCACGTAATAATGAATGAGTGTAAATAACAAGGTTTGGCGTTGAAAGGATTACGACTCCCTAGGCATAGGAAAACCTTGTGGAATTTTTTTTTGTAAACCGTCAGTAGAAATATTTTGATGATCTTTTGTAATAAAACATTTTGTACGATCATTGAGTATTTAAATCCCCGTCCATAGGAGTATATTCTATTCAACTTACGAGTTGTTTAAATACAAAATAAAGATACACGTTTTCTGATGCGTTATTCAAAATAAGGATCCAATTGATTGTTGCTTGCCTGGGGTGTGATAACTTCCAAGCCACATATGTCCTCAGAAGCTTTCAAAGCTAACCTACACATAACCTAATGTGTGTACTAAGAGTCAGCTATGCTAAGTTCCATAAGCATCTTTATAGTTTTATCGTGTATCACAACATAACATAACATATCATAACATAACAGCATAACATATTTCATTTTATTAGCCGTAGCTATCGTGTTCACGAGTGATCATCACCACTCCATTCCATTAGTCGTCGCTATCGTGTTCTACATAACATTAAGGTAACGTTAACCTTATGAGCTACTGTCATCACTCCATTCCGTTAGCTGTCACAACAATTTCCATCATAACATAAATAACATGGAGTTATTGCTGACGTCTATTCACAACATAACACATAATTTAGAGATAAACTTAGATGCCTTATAATAAATACTTTGTGGTGTATGCACACCACCCTAAAATAGTAAAAAAAAGCACTGATCATACATTCATACCCTTAGCCACTTGGTCAAAGGTTCACATGTGATATAGGTCAACTTTTGTATAAGGTAGTCAACTCATTAACTTTCACATAAGAATTCCATTTGATAGTTGAAGCTTTCGCATAAACAGTTACGTGTGAGTCTAAGAACTTTCACATGGACATAAGCCTATTGATACTTTCACATAGACAAAATTCGCATGCGACTTCCATGCAAGAGTCCTACAAGGGAGTCAGGACTTGTAAAATATAACTTTCGTTTGGTTCAAACTTTTGCGTGGTCCAGACTTTAACTTAGAACTCTCATGCAAGACTAGAACTTACGTGTGAACAATATATATCATGCGAGAGTTACATTCTTATTTAATGCAAACACCTAAATATAGCATCTACCTTCACACAAATATGAAAACACAACAAGGTTCAACCTTTACTGCGTAAAATACATCGAAATAGTCGAGTAACATTTTTCTATGCATAACCATGGGCTAATATTTGAACGTTTACGTAATACCTTACATTTTCCTTGTTTGAACGAAAACCTAGCTTCCGAAGCTCGAAACCTCCTTCTCTAACACTGAAACACAACGGACACACGACCCTTTGGATCTTGGTGGTGATACAAGCTCGAGTCCGTACATCTTGTTTTGAAAACCACACTAAAGTGGTGATTTAAGCCCAAATTGACACTTTCTCACACTAGCTCTCTCTCCCTCTCTCAAACTTTTGATCAAAAGTGGGAATGAAAATGGCATGAGGTGGTTAGGGGTCTCCTTTTCCAAAATAGGGAACATTAAAAATCCTCATTCCACCCCTTATGTTTTCAAAATTTTCAGTTTGCATAACTAGTCCTTCAAGGATTTTTTAATTACATAAGCACCATAAAATATAGGGTGTTACAAAATTCAAGTGGATCAAGGTAATTCCACCCAAAATGAATGTTACATCTTGTAGGATTATCAATTCACGGATTTCTACAAGAGTTAATCTAGAGAATATAGCTATTGAATTAAATTCATTGAGACGCCCATTAGTGATGATAATCCAGAAAAAGAGTGCACGCCACTATGCCATATGGTCAAAGATATTTTGAAGGCATTGCTAAATTGTAGAACATAATTCAACGCGTTTCTACTTATCAAGGACATCATCTCACTCTCGGATCAGATGCAAGATAATTATTTGATGGCGTCGTTTAAACGGCTATTTGGGACATGATTTTTTAGTCTCAAATAAAAAATGAAAGCATCCACTAATCGATAGATTGGTTTTGAAAGAAGAAACAAGTTCGTCAAGTTTAATAAATATTCCGTTTATACTTACAAAGTCCTTGCGCGTATTTGGGTTACAGCTCAAATAATTAAGAAAAGAAGACAACATCTTGAAGCTTTTGGGTACAAAAAGGAAGCTTAAATGAAAATTTAGAAAAGTTGTTAAACGATGTATGATTGATTATATGAGATCCCCACACGTTTAAACATAATAGAAAAGTATTTTCTATGATATATCTTTTTAAATATCTACTACTTTTTTCATGTCATCTCACATGTTACCAACTTATATACAACTCTAACGTTATGTCTAGTGGTCACCCTTTTTCATCCATCACCCTGTGGTATTATTCTATACGTGGTAATTGTATAAGAGAGGGGGTTATATCACATGGATGTGTAGTGGGGTTATACCCCTTCAATATATATATATAGGAGAAGGATCCATTAGAAACACCCTTTATTGCGAAAACCGTGAGAATCAATGAACACAACAAAAAATACATAAAAATAGCTAAAAAACATACAAATTTTTTTATTAATATTTTTTACTTAAAATTCGCTATATTTCGTTATTAAAAAAAATTGGCTACTAAAAGTAGCGATTTTTAAGTAAAAAATATTAAAAAAAATTTGTGTGTTTTTTATATTTTTTGGGGGTTTAGTTTTTAGCATTTTGCTTGGGGGGTGGGGGTTGGGTTTTTTTAGATTTTTGGTGTCACAACCCCCGACCCCTACCCCAGGAGCGGTGTTGCGAGATCCAGATCAGTGGTATCGGTGTTTATTAATTTGGCAGCGGAATACATCAGGACCGTAGTTAGGAAATATTTTTATCAGAGTAAAAACCAACTTTTTTTATAATAGTACATCATTGGGGTAAAAACCCAAGTTCATTTGACAATACATTTGTAGGGATAAACCCTAATTATTGAAAACAAAAACTCTTTTTTATTTAGGTAACTTTTATAGCCACTTTTACAAGCCTTCAGTGCTCTCCAGCTGGCTTCTATTTGGCTTTCACATTGTGTTACCTGAAACGCGTTTTAAAAACATTTTATCAGCAAGAAATACTAGCAAGTACATTCCATTTTGATAAAACATCAGTTGTTTACACATTACAGTATTAAGGGCGATTACAATGTTTATATCTACACAATTACTCGGTCAGTACGTGTCACTCGACGGATCTGTGACTATGGTCATACCACACATTGGATAGCCGTGCCCAATTGTGAAGGTTATCAAGTACTGTATACAAACTCCATAATACTAGCAGCAATTGTAGAATTACAAAGACTTTATCACTGTAATTGTATTTGAAAACATTTGAGGTTTTTGGTAAAACATTTTGACTCATAAAAATGTAATCTCAAATAGTGAGAAAAAGTGAATGTACTTACATTGTTGACTTAGATGATACTACTATAGCTTCCTGGTACTTATCCTGGTTATTATCTATTAAAATTAAATAATGCACACGTTGTCACACCCCAACCGATGGCGGAAACATCGGGGTGCGGCACTAATCGTTCAGATTACTCATGAGATTGCATAACACTAGATATTCCAATATAAATTAAATCCATTTCAAGATAATATTGTCTAGAATCAACCACCAACCATAACATAGTATCAATTACATATCACCAAGATTAATCAAGTTTGATACATTAAACTAGGTGAGTTTCTAAACATCAATCCTAGCTTGTTTCACTTGTTCCATAGCATCATATCATCCTGCAACATGTATTAAAATAAAGTCAGTACAAAAATGTACCGGCGAGTATACAAGTTTGAGTATATAACATAGTAGATTAAAAGACTCATATCCATCATGTAAATGACAAAATAGTTTTAACCATGCTAGTGTTCGCAGTCCAAGTGAGAGCCCAAGTATCCCGATGCTTTGGTGTTTTCCCAAGACTCAAGGAAAACTAGAATCCTCCTAACAATACCCCCGAGAATAATGGGGATGTGCATCTCCTATAGCACTACTATTGTTAAGGTGGAACTACACACTCTGGATTAAACGTTCACATAGCATAAAGAATCGAGAATCAAGAATCACAAGTTTCACATACACATAGGATAGAGTTTAGATTCCAAAAGTTTCAAGTATCATAGCTTAATAGAATACATGTTGCATCCCAAAGTTTAAAACAAAAAGGGATCGAGTATACTCATAGTGATTGCTTAACAGACTAACCGTTATTGGATCAAAGGGAGCTATTTAGGTTTAGACTGCTTATATTACAACAGATAAGTATCGGACAAAATAAGGAGATCGTGCAAAGTGTCGGATCAGTCATTGGATCGGATGGCAGTTCGATCGGACGGCAGTCCGATCGGTTTGCCATTCGATTGAGGTGACTGTTGTGAGTGGGGGACGGATTGCCATCCGATCGGATAGTCATCCGTACGGATGGCCATTCGATCGAATGGTCATTCGATTCGAGTGTTGAGATTCCAAAAGTTTAGCCAAGTGTTCAACTCAGGTTACTTCGATCGGATGGTCATCCGATCGGATGACAGTTCGATCGGATTGCCATTCGATCATGGAGGTTTCCCAAGTTTCAAGTTTCTGAAAAATTTACTAAGTGTTGAAAGGTTTCAAGGCACATGACACTTGGATCGGATGGTTGTTTGATCGGACGGCAGTCCGATCGGATTGCCATTCGATCGTCATGACTTGTTCCGTTTTGCAACTTATAAAGTTTCTAAGTTTCTGGGTTAACGGTGACGACACGACACGTCTTGAGACAATGGTAAGCACATCAATGTTTGGCCGGTCTGTTCGTGACGGTGCTTATGTCGGAATCCGTACTCCGGTCATCTTCCCCGGCAACAATCCATTTCCAAACCAACTTCAGACTAATCATCAAGTCTATAGTCCGTTTGGGTCCGGATCCCACCGATCTAAGTATAAGTTTAAGAAAAGATGAAGAAAACATAAGTTTTAGTTGAAAAGGTTAGATTTAGTAAGGATTCAGTGTAGGAACGCATGAAATTCCTTTAGATCTAAGCTAGATCTTGACTAGAATGACATCACACAATAGTTTATACAAACCGCCATGATGACGTCATCCTCAAGGGCTCGAATCTAAGAGATTTCATGGTGAAAAGTGAGATTTCAAAGGAGAATCGCGTAGAGAATAATGTAATGATCAAAGACGTACAAGAATCTAGTGTAAAACGTACCGAAATCACCGAGAAATGGAAGAAAAGAGGGAGTGCGTGCGTCTGGTCAAAAGAGGCTGTCACATCAGTGATAAGTGATGTGACAGCTCCTATTTATAGTGGAAGGAGGAGATAAGGGCGGTGTGCAGTGGATCAGATGGAAATTCGATCGAATGGCCCTCCGATCGGATGGTCATCCGATCGGATTACCATTCGGTCAATCCCATCTTTTCCGCATTCCCGTCTTTGTTTCGTTTCGCGAGTTAGATTAAGGTTTGCGTTGCATGTTATTGGGTAATAGTATCACATAACTAGATTATATCGTTAACACCTTAGTTTCCAAGTTTCATAGTTTCCACCAGTGACAAGTCTCCAGTCTCTCGTTCAACCAAGTCTTAAGTTGCACGAGTCTCAAGAGTCAAGCACCAAAGTATCTAGAATCATAGAATCAAGTGTCAAGAATCAAACCTCAAGAATCAAGTATCAAGAGTCATAGCTTCTAAGTATCAAGTATCAAGAATCATAGTATTAAGAGTCAAGTAGCTAGAGTTAAGCATCAAGAATCTAGATTTATGCATCACAAGCATCAAAAGTGTCAAGTATCACATAGTTTAGGGACTAAAATTGACAATAGCTAAAAGTCTAGGGACGTGGGCGTTACAGTCTCCCCTCCTTTAGGAGATTTCGTCCCTGAAATCTAGGAAGAAGACTGCTCGAAGAGCTGCGGATACTTGGTCTTCATCTCACTTTTAAGTTCCCAAGTGAATTCGGCGCTGCGCTTTCCTTCCCATCGAACCTTGACTATAGGAATTTTACGGCACCTCAATCGCTTAACACCCTGATCCATGATTTTGACCGGTTTCTCCACAAAGTGTTGATGGAGAGTGTGAAACCCGGGTGTTAAAGTGTTTAAATATTGTGTTTTTAGTGCGTTTTATGGGGTTATATATTGTGAATGTAATAACTACGCAAGTGTGTGGTTTTACATGTTAATCGGCTTAAAACGGTGAAGTTTGGAGAGTTTAGTGATGAAACAGAATTATCAAGGATGATAGTTGAAACACTACATTATTCGGGAGCTGTTACGAGTCAACATGTAGCTTGAATGTGTAAAGAACGCAAAATAATGAAGTCGAGGGGCCATGTGGTAAATATGTGAAAACTGAATTCAAGTTACGGTGTGCGTGTGATATGTTTACAAAACCAACGGACCGTAACCTACGGCTTACCGTCCGTAGGTCACGGTTGAAAAAGAAAATATACGGCACATGTTTGAGGTCATAGGAGGCATTAATAAGAAAAGGAAAAGGGCCTATCAAATCATAATACACACACAGGGGTTTTTGGGCTGACACCTTATATTATCAAAGGAAGAAAGTCAACAATGACATCATTCACGTGAACTTTGATACATTGGGAATTAGAAAATTTCATTAATCATCACATAGTGGGTCGCCATATTGGAAGTGAACATTAATACACTTGACTTCAAGGGACTTTTGAGGGAATACAAGACATCACGTGGGTATATGGGCTTTGGTTTCAAAAGAATTAAACTAATTAAATCATCATCACATGGGCCGACTTTGGGGATGTTTGGCAGCTTGAACATCACGTGGGTGTTGGATTCTTTTATTTGGGCCGCTAACATGAAGTCATCATCACGTGACTTTGGGGGGTTACGATTTCGGGGGGGGGGGGGGGGGGGGGGGGGGGGGAGATCGCACAAGGGTAGTCTTCTGGCTGCTTTGCAGGGAATTCAAGAGGGGAGCACAAGATTTTGTGATTGGTATTATTGCGAGACGTCATGAATATACGCGGCTAATCTCTTAAGGGTTTCACCCCGGTGTAGACTTTGTAAGAATTCTAGGGTTTCAATATTTTGTTTATGATTTAATTTGTGACTAGTTGTATTTAACCATTTGAAACTTATATCAATTGTCTTGCATTTGTATTGGATTCATGAATTGTCGAATGAGTTATTAAATTTGACTTTGTGAAATGAATATGTGCAATTATGCCTTGCAATAGGTTAGGATTTACATGTTCTTGGTAACGAAGTGTAGTGCGGTCCGTTGTCTATGACGTTGATAGCTCTTGACACCTAAGCCACGTAATACTAAATCCGTTAATAATCAAATGCAACTAAATTAAGTCTAACGTGTAGAAACTCTAGGTCTTGCAGTTGTCGAACCGGGTGTGACCCTTGTTTCTAACTTGTTATTTTTTACTCATTCTAATTAGTCGTTTTTAATATATTTTTTAAAACAAATTAAAAATAAAAATTAGCAAGCTTCAGAATTACTTTGTACATTGTTGTAAATAGTCTAACTAATCGAATAAGTCATGCGATACTGACCACATGCTCTTCGTGGATACGATACCCGACTTACCCTAGCTACCTAGGTTTAATTGGGTTTTTGACTGATCGGGACGACACTGTCACGTCAAAATGGCGCCGTTGCCGAGGAGTGCGTGCGCTTTGTGTTTGGATATTGCTTGAATTTGCGTGATTAACTGTTTAAGTTGCATAGTTTCTTTTCTTGCACTTTGTCTTTTTCCTTGTTTACGCGGGTGTGTTACTTGTGCAGGTTACAGGTAGTGTATGCATACGCGAAACTCCAGGAGGACTTCACCGTTAGTCTATGAACCGGAAATCGAAAGAGTAGCAAGAAGAAACCTAGCAAGCCGGTTGGAAGCAAATCTTGCTTCTAATTAAACCAATCAAACAATACAACTCACACCATCCTTTGAAACCGATTCAATGGCGAATCAAAACTCAAACCAAAACCTCAACCAAAACCCGAACCAATTTCAATACCGAGGAGCCTTTCACCCTGCTCAAAACGTTCAACCTATACCTCAAGAGCAACCGGGTGGCATTAACAACTCTAGACCACCCACACCACCTTTCTGAAACCAAAATCCCAACAACACCCAGAGAACACCCCAATAACAAAACCTTCACCGACAAAAACTCCTTACCCCTTCACCTTGATGATCGGAATGTCAATTCCGACCATAGAGGCAATCGAGATCGTGGCAATCCCGCGAACGAAGACCCATTCTTCAACATAGACGATTTGAGGAACGCCATCCCCGATGACGAACTGTATAGTGTTCCCAGTTATCAATCGCCGGAACATGTGAGTGTTCATACGGAATATTCGGATGATCGGGGATATTATGATGATCGGGCTAATGATGACGAAGATTGGGGGTATGTGAATCAAGGTAACGCCTACAATGCAAGAGGGTTTGAAGATGATGAGTTTGGCTATCAAAGCGCCAACTTTGTGGAGAATGATGACTACGGGTACGGGGATAGGAGAAATGACGGTTACGAGAACAACCGTCAACCACGAAACAACAACCAAAGGAACCGGAATGAAAGGTTTTACAACAACAATAACAACAATGCTAACCCTAACCGGATTCCTCGTTTCGTGGGAGGAGGAAATCAAAGGGGTAACCAAGGTGGAAACAGAAGAGGTGATAGGGGAGGTGATAGAAGGGACAATCGAAGACCGGTCGATCAAGAAGTTAACGGTCCGTATCGTCGTCAACAACCTCCAAGGGGAGTAAATGACCGTTTTAGACCGGTGGTTACGGATAATGACTCTCTAATAGTTTGTGAAAGGGAGAATGTTCGATTGCAAGCCCCATTACATCAACATACTTCCCCACTTCAATGGGAGGTCTAATGATGAACTGTACACGCATTTGGCGGAGTTTTCCTCCATTTGTAACACTATCGGGGGGCATAACTTTGCATTGGAGGAGGTCAAGCTTCGATTATTCTAGTTTTCGCTAAAAGACAAAGCGAAGCAATGGTTTCTTACACTTCCGGCGAATAGTATTCGGACATGGGGTGAGATGCAACAAGTTTTTCTAGATGAATACTATTCGATGGCGAAGACCGATGATGCTAGAGACGAAATTAGGTCTTTCCACCAACTATCAAGCGAACCGTTGCACGAAGCATTTACAAGATACAAAGAGTTGATTCAGAAATGCCCACATCACCTAATAGAAAAGTGGGAATTGGTGAAGTGTGTTGTACGTGGGTTGGATGATGCGACATGGAATCGCCTCGAGTCAACGAGCAACGGAACCCTATTGAGTAATCATGAAGATGATGATTGGGAATTCATCGAGCGGATGAGCAAGCGGTCTAAAGAAAAGGAATCGGCCGATAAGGCCAAGAAACATCCTGTCTCCTGATCACTTCCCGATCTTGATTCTAAGGATCGAATTTCTACCTTAGAACAGGAAATGGCTCGTATGAAAAAGAAGGAGGTGAACGTGGTACAATTCGCGGTGTGTGAAGAGGGTGGAGATATCGGCCATAGAACCGAGCAATGTCCAACGAGGCTGAGTGATTACACCGAGGAGGTAAATCAAGTGTATGGGGATTGAAAGCAATACGACATGAATTCCAACACTTACCATCCGGGTTTGAGAAATCACCCTAACTTCCGGTATGGTAATGCCTCGAATCAAATGAACCCGAATTTTCAATCGGGTAATCAAGGTGGTCAAGGTGGTTCTTCTTACAACAACCGGCAAGGTGGTAACCAAGGGGGTTACCAAAGGAATTACAATCAAGGGGATAACCAAGGGTATCAAAACTGTGAAGGTAATTATCAACGTGGTTACAACCAAAGTGGAAATGGGGGTAATGCTTCTAACTCTCAAGGTGACGACTCGTTCAATTCTAAAATGGATGCTCTCATGAATGCTATGAGTACCCTTACAACCGAAGTGAGGAAAGAGTTTGAGGTGCGAGACAAGTCGCATAAGGCATTGGAAAAACAAGTGGGTCAACTTGCGGAAGAAATGTGTAACATCCCTAAAATATAAATTCTTTATTTTAATCTGACGTTGCGGTTAAACGGGATAAACTAACTAGTTATAAGATCTAACCCAGTTAGATAAGAGCCAAGAAATACCAAGTTAGAGTGTCAAAACAATTAAACTAGAAACCTCATGAAAGTAGGAGGGTTAATTGTGCACATTGTGAAACAAGATTCAATAAAACAAAAAAAATCCAACACACACTAGTGAGTGTGTGTGTATGTGTATCGACCAGAACACAGGGAGCGCAACCAGGGTTCTCCCACAAACCCTAACTTGCACAAAATTCACAAATTGAAGGCTCAAATCCATTCCAAAACGAAATCTGAGCTTAGATTGGTGATCCCCATTATCATAAGGTATGGGAAATTTGATAGAAAATCACCACTTGAAATTCTGATTAATTTAGAGAAATCAGAAATTGTTGATGCATGTTTGTTATGTATATGATATGGGAACATTGTAGTGTTTAGGAGTAAACCCTAGACAAGTATATACTGAAATCATGCTTAGCTCAAGTAAATTCAGATTTTTGTTGATGCTAAATTCATGTATGAGATGTTTTTAGGGTTTTGATTGCTAAGAATAAGTGTTATGATGTCAAGAACATGCTTTAATTGAAAGCTGAATTCAAACAGCTCCTGATCAGAATTTACAGCCGACTTGTATTGGCTGTAACATGGAAAAAACGTGACAAAAACATGTATTTGTTGAGTCTAAAATGTGATTCCAGGAAATATCTTTAAAACCCCACTGGAATCGCATTTTTTCGACGAAAATGGAGCGTTTTATGAATATTTCCGTACCAAAGGTTCAAGCTGCATTTTCTGGCAGAATTTGCAGCCTATTACGAATGTCATAACTCAATTTAGGAATTGAGTTATGATCTCAAATTCTTACTGTAGAAAGTTTAAAGTGATCAAAAGAATCGCCAATTGGAATTTCGTCAATCGGATAAATGAGGAATTTTAAATGAATTTTTCCGTAAGCTGCAGTCAGAAGTGACGAATCTGATTGCAGCTTAGTAAATGAAATTTTACGAATTTTTGGTAAAGAGTTAGACCTTGAAATTTTAACACAAGGTCTAACCCTCCGAGAGGTACGCCACATAAAAAAATCATAATTTTTGAAGACTTGTAAACAGGTTAAATAAGTCACAAGAAACAGCCCATTTTCAGTGATATGAAATGCCTAAATGAAATCGCGGCCTACTAGTTAGTATGTAAAACGTGATTACATTAAGTGTTTGGATGAATACATAGAAACGTGTAAGGTGGAAGATCATATTAAATTATGGTTAATCTAACCACCTTGTGAACATTGGATGGTAGTTTGACTCTTAACAAGCTAGATGGAGGCTTGGGAATGAAGCGGGTCAAACGGAGCAAGTACGAAAAGGAAAGCGTAATTTGGATGCGAGGTAAGTAAAGCTTACACCTATTTTTTTTAGCATACCTATTTATTCTATAGGTGATAAACACAACAATAGATCATGTTCGAATTATGGGTTCCGACACGAAACGAAATGGGTCGGAACGAATAAAAACGTTTAAAATCATGATTAATGGTGAAAGAGGTAAAATGGTAATTTAGTCATAAATCGACGAAGAATTTATGAGTTTTCTTAAAGTTACCTCATAGATTAACTAATAATGGAAAAAGGGGCAAAATGGTAATTTAGTCACGTGATGACTAATTGTAATCGAGATTAAAAGGATACCCACGGCGTAAGCCGAACTGGGTCAAATATGTAAAAAAAGGGAAATTTTTGTGGTAAAAATCTGTAATGGGTCAGATGCGTGATTGAGCAATTAGAAACCATGATTTGTAATAAATATAATTGTTTGGTCTTATAGACCAAATGGGTCAAATAATGGTGATAACATCATATGACCATATCGACTAATGTTGGTTGTTAAGTCATATGTTTACAGAGACGAATAGCGATTTGGATAATTGCGTCATCATAGAATATTGAATTAATAATAGCAAGGTATAAACGGGTCTATACGTTGACTCGAGCCAGGTACACTTATATATAGATTTATAGTTAAAAGTGTTTAACTTCCCTTAACGGGTCAAAAGGAGTAGATAGGTAAAACGGGTTAAGAATTCATAAGAAACCCGTAATTTAAACCTTGCACATTAGTAAATTGATATAACGTGATATGAATGATATTTTGAAAAGGTAATAAACAAGTTTGTTTGATAAATCACGAACGGGTCAAAAAGTGTCATAATTGAATTTCAAGCCGAGAGCTTGAAAGTTAAAATTTTGTGAATTTAGATGTCGGGTTTTCACTGCGTAAGATGGAGTATTAAATTACGAACGCGTAGGAAAAAGAATCGCGAAAAACGGACTTGTAGAATGAAAATTATGCACCTTAGAAGTTGAAAAATTGAAAGAAAATGGTGCTGGGAAAAGTGCCAGATTTTAACCTGCACCCGCTGGAAAACGGTCTCCCCCGCGGCACGCGAAGGGAGTCACTTGTTCTGGCGCGACACGCGGGCGCGCTCGCGGCCCGCGAAGGATTGAAAGGAATCTGTCGCGTGGCGCGACAGATAAAAAAAATTTAAATTTTATTTTTTTGTTATTTGTATGATACCAGAACTTGTTTTTACATGTTATAAAGTTGTCAAAACTAACAATTGATGTTGTTTTGACCTTAGGTGACGTTCGTCTCATTTCGGATGCCGATCAAGCAAGAATTCAAGAACCGAACACAAAGTTTTGAAGCTTCCGCGCTAACCTAATCTTGTTTGAGACATTGTTTATTTGTAAACACTAAACTCAATGTTGTATGTTCAAACTAGTTAGTTTGTAAACTAGAATACCATAACCATGTAAACTTAGTTTTTATAACTAAGTTTTGAAATGATGCACTTTGAAATTAAAAAAAATGCGTGTTTTTAGTTTAAAATCTTAAAACAATGAGACGGGCGTTACAAGTTGGTAATCAGAGCTCATGGTTAAAGAGTAAAGCGTGTTCGGTTCGAGGCTTGATCGCAAATCCGGTAAGTATATGTATATTATTGGTTCTATATGATTAAAGTGTTGTGAACAACACATAGAGTTATTGTGTAATTCAAGTTACACCAATCAAATCGATAATTGATAGATATAGCTAACAAAATTACGCGCGTTGACACGTATAGTAGAAAAGCCTTGTATTATAATACTGGCGTTTAGTGAAGTTGACATTACTAATCTTGGTAAATGTTTTAAATGAAAGGATACTTGCATCTAAAAATGGCGAGGGTGTAACAAGTGACGGATAGGATAGAAGAACGGTTCGAAGTATGACAAGTGGAGCATGCTCACTAAGGACCAAATTGCGTAACAATCGCGAAGAGGAATAATGGCAAGGAACGCCCATCGGGGCAAGCATTACCAGGTGCACACTTTTAAATATAGTCGCACAAATAGCAATATGCAACAAACATGTAGAGAATAATTGTTGCATATGTAAATTAGAAACTTGAAAAAAAGCTGAATAGAATACCTATCCAGGATATTATTTCCAAGAAAACTAAATAGAGATGTTAATTACATAGGGCGTGATGTGAAAACTATAAAAAGGTCATGTATGTCATGTGTTAATCGCTTACTCAGGCCAAGTAAGTAGTGGCATATGATACCATGAACTTCTTATAGCGGACACATTTACGTCCGATGTAGTAAGGGCGGGGTGAATGGGACTAACTTAAAAGGTACCCAAATGAGTCAAACGAGTAAGATGTTTGATAATAAACGTAAACGTAAGTCGGATGACAGGGAGCGTATTACGTTAGAATAACGAGCCCAAGAGAAGGGACAAAGATTAAAGTAAATGAAAATACAGACCAACTAATGAGAATGCTAAGGCATAAAGGTAAAGTTTGACTGTCATAAGTGATGAAATTCACACAGACAAGTCAATGGGGTAGAATAAAAGAATAAAAGACTTGACTAAATAAAAGCATTGGATTTCGCTAAGATGACCAAATAATTTAAAACGAAGTTTTAATACATACCGGGACGGCTACTTTGATAGTAACTTCGGTAAGATACCCGATAGATGGGTAGGATTTTGAAAGTATGCGTAAACCAAGAGACGGGAACGCGAAATAGAAAGTCAAAGGACTCGGAGTAAGAGTCGTGACTAAAAGACGATGAGAAAGTAGAAATTTTATTAACTACGTTCAACTATTTTAAAGTTGAACGGGTCGAATAGAGAATGAAGTTTGACGTTCATAAGTGATGAAACCTCACACGAATAAGTCAAACGAGATAAATAAAGTATAAAAACTTGGTAGTGCAAATAAGCGCAAACCAAATAATGGAAGCGCGGGATATTAATGAACCTATGTGATGGGTCGTAAAGGAATGTAGTATGGAAAACGCAAACCGGTGAAACCGGAAAGCTAAAAACATTAAGATAAAAAGAACCCGGGCAATGGGTTGTAAAGAAATATAAGCATGAACCGGATAACGGTAAACAAAGAACAAACCGATGTGTAAATGACGGAAAAAGTCATAGAGTTGTAGGTCCCTCTCGAGGATGAGATAAAACCTTATCCTTGTTATATCAACACACTAGCGAGTGCGGAATCCAAGCTAGCATGCAACCGAGACTTTATATGAGAACAAGCACAAACACAACACACAAGATTCACCGATTAACACCACATGTATTAATACGTATGAAAGGTTCGGTTACAAGTCCAATGTTCACAGATGTGTTCTGCAAACTCTCAAAGTTCTCTCGTGTGTGTGTGCTCTCAACAGAATGCTCTCTCGTGTCTCACTGGTCTCTACCTTTCACACAACACACTACATGGGTATATATACCCGACACAGCAGGTCTGGTCGAAGGATCAGACAGATTGATCGAAAGATCATCTGTCGATCAGAAAGAGCTCGAATGATCCAGATGTACCTCGAAAGATGTGATCTTTCGTGGTCCATCTATCGAAGGTTCATGTTTCGAGCTGATCATCGAAGGATATAGGACAATCCTTCGATGACTTATCCTTCGACCCAACATCTTACAAACATAATGTTGACTGTTTGGCCAGGTCAAACCGGAGGATGGTTGACTTGGTCAAACTTACAGACTAACAAAGACATCGTTTTACATCGTGACCGAATACAGACAAAGTGCAGACATAAGTGCACCAACAAACTCCCCCTTGGCTGTAGCTTTGTCTCGATCTTCGTGTCTTCAAGTCTTCAAGGCCGAGTCGAACCGAGTCGAGTCGCGTCCACACAAAGTGCATCAACAAACTCCCCCTTGGACGCTACTCGTGATGGTTCGTCTTCTGTGACTTTCATGTCGGAGGATCTTCAAAGTCTTCACGCGTCGTAAGTAGAAAGTGTATCAACAAACTCCCCATTTAACTTAGGTAGTGTGTCAATAAACTCCCCCTTAGATTGAACTCTCCATTGAGTCATGCTCGTGAATCTTTTGACTTGACAATTCTTCTGATCCTTGTGGTGTTGATGAAGGGACAGCGGCAACTCGATCACTTTATTCTTTGAGTGCCTCCACTTCGTGTCTTCATTCCAAAGCTTTTTCATCGAACATGTTCTCCTCGCCTTTAGCATCTGCACATGCAAGAAAGCTAAACGCATAATGAGAACAACCGCTTGGAATATAGTTAACATTTAAACTAACGACACATATGAGATCAAATCTCAATCAAACACCAACCGACAGCAGTTTGAAAGTTTAGAAAAATATTCATTTTAATCCTTTAACTTTCAAAACTCGTTAACTTCGACTGTTTATGAAGATGCAATTGTTTTCCAGCTTACGATCAGGATTTTGGGTAGGATAGACTCGAGTTCCAACATTTGTCAATCAAAAATAAACTAGAAGAAAAATCTTTTTGGATTTTATAAAGTTTAAATTAAAACACACCTAAAATCTTTTTGAAATTTTCATTTTTCAAATGTAAAGACGGAAAGCAATAAATAAATATATACAAAGATGCATAAACAGGAAACATTAAATAAATATTTACAGACATTCTTTTTGCGAGTTTCGAAGGTAAGAGAATCATATCAGTGTACGGTCATGCCAAAACGCTCTTGTTGTTCAGTTAATTAACATTAAAATAAGCATCCTATAACAATTATCGGTATTGTTGTCCACATAAGCTCAACTTATCATTTGTAATCATGGCGAGGGGATACGTTAAGGTATAATTTATACTTATCGACCGGTGTTCATCCACATCACGACACATTCCCGTATCAAGGTATGCACGAGGATTCATCTTACCGGTGAGTATACCGATTATCATCTGTTTGACCGTATAGGATGTGAGATTCTCACTTATTTTGATTGAAAACAAGCCCTATGTGATATAATCACTTATTGATGAGGAACTTGATTTTCGATGCATGAGGGCACAAGAGCAAGTCCGTGAACAGGTCAGTACTTTCGTACAGCAGAGAGACGAACTTGACTCCCGCAAAGAATTTGTGATATTTTATCACTTATTTGTATGGACATGTGATTGTTTATCACTTATTGAGGTCGTATGCAATATGTACACGTATGTATAGTATCATGGAAGATCTAGACTTGCGTCCCCGTTATTTTTCGGTAAAAGATACAACCATGATACCCAGATGATAAGCAGCATAAAGACCGAATATTTCAGAACCTCGGCAATCTCTCAAACGAAATTTCGGTACCAAGACCATATGCCAATGAATGGTTCCCACCCAGTCTTCAGTCGATTTAAGTTTATATCCCCTGCACACTTTAAAATGATTGTGAGCCTACCGATACATCTTATATAGAGCTGCTTATCGCTTTGCATTTAAGGTTTAAAGAGGTTTAGACAGACCACTGATGTACTATCATTTTCTCTTTTGCTCGCCAGGAAACTCATTTTTGCTTTTCTATTGTTTTTGTGTTTTTGAAATTTTTCAATGTTTTTGGATTTTTCAAAGTTTGGATTACTCCCCCTAAAATCAATAAACTAAGACAAAATTTAAACACAAAGGTATTTACAAAAATGATTTTCCGATGTCGGTTAACTCATGTTTTACCTCAATGCCGTTTACCAAAATTAAGTTTTAATCAGAAATGATTTAGCGAATTTTGGAAAAATCAGTTGGCATGTCGGTAAGCGGTGCGGACCATGACAACATTGTCTGGCCAAAGAGTGCTATACAAGAAGATAATAAATCATAAAGCAGCTAAAATATCGACAAGTATAGGAGAGATTAGAAATTCAAAACCGTATCCTGCAACTGCTTCGTGCATTGCCAGGAATCTGAGCGCTCTCCCAAACTGGATATCCACCCGGTGTGGATTTCAAAGTCGATTTTGTAACTACTGAGAAATCTCTTCACAGCAACAAGATCAGAAACCTTTGGGTCCGGCTGGTCTTCCACATTGCACCAGCGAAGGTCTTTGTCTTTCTCTTTCAGAAGTAGTGTGCGGTTGTTCAATTCATGCCAAGGCATCCGCACACCCAGTTGGTTTGTTCAACAGACACCTTTTCTTCAATCACACCGCCAAGAAATGTACACTGCACGTTTATCTTGTTGAGTATGAACTTCAGACGTGCTGCAGATGCGTACATTTTGATTTGAATCTATCCCGGGGACCCGATCAAAGCCTTGAACATTCACATTATGAAATGATTTTCATTTTGTTGAAGCTTTTCAATCTCTTTCAACAGACATTTCTGTTTCCCTTTACTTTGTCTCTCCATCAAAGGCAGCAATTTCTTCTGTTGCCTATTTTGTGCAAGGATGCTCCACTATCAACACTCTTACGAATATCGAAAGTTCCTCCTGGAATATCCTACACACTTACTCAAAAATTAGTTGGAGAGAGGGACCCAAGCCTTTGTGGACTTGGGTCGTCCTTGATCATCAAGAAAAGTGATTTCAATCACTTGATGATTAGGAAAAAGAACCTGTGGTGCTCCCCCTGACTGAATTACCTGTTTTTGTTTCCAAGCTGTTTGTTCTTTACCAGTATTTGTATTAATTGTTTTAGCATTTACTGGTTTTACAGTTTTAGGTTTTGCTTGAACAGGTTTTTCTTCTTTGACCTCTGATTTTAAGGCCTTTTCAATTACCTTTTGATTCTTTTGTTTTACCTTCTTTTCCTTTTCTTTCAAGACACGTGGGTCTTGTTTCAGGGAAAATGATCGTTTTTGGTAATTGGTTTCTTGGGGAGCACTTGTTTTTGACTTTAACTTTTGCAGGTATGGGCAGTATCTTACAATATGCCCAATTGTGCCACACTCAAAACACATTCTCCGCTCTACAAACCTCGGAGAAACATGTTGATGATCAGACGGAGAACCAGACAATGAACTTTGTGATCTAGACGTGCTTGGACCTAAATCACATGCGTTGGTGTTTTGGGTGTAATTATTCTGATCATTTCGTTTTAAAATTCTAACTTGTTTTATAAACTCAAGGTTAGATTTATCCTGAAATGTTTCAAGTTTATCTGAACCCGTGGATCCAACAAAGTTCACTTTCGGTTCTCTTTTCTTAACAGGAGCTCTTTTGTTTTGCACCCATTGTTGTTGAACCTTAGGTGCTTGAACATTCTTGTTCTGAGCCTTCTTTCCCTGTACCTTACCTTTTCCGGAACTGACTTGTTGTTGTCGCTCAACTTGTGGTTTTTGGTTTCCGTATTGTTTTCTAATTTGTTCACACGGAATTGGATCACATTGAGTGACGGTAACTTTGCCACTTTTGTTCCCCAAAAACTTATCAGTGCATCCTTCAAAAATTTGCTCAATTAAATCTTGATTTACATTTTTAATTGGAAAATCTTTGTTAGAGTAGATTTTGCTATCTCCTTTGAGCGTGTACAACAAGTTACTCCCTTCAAAACTTGATACAATCGACTCCATTCCTTTTGACATTTCAGTCTTACTCGGTTTCACTGGTGGATCACACAGGATGTGATTCTCGATTGGAATATCTGTTGTAACCGAGTTAGACTGTTGGTTCACAATTTCATCAGATTCATCATCCGAAGAATCAGTATCCTCAACAACGGGAGGACTCTGTTCCTTAACACACGATGAATCTGTCTCATTCTCAGATTCAGATTCTGATTGACCCGAGGATGATGTACCAGTTGTGAACCCGAGGCCTGCTGCAAAGTCATCTAGACCGAGTGGCACAGTAGGTTCAAAACGGGGCATATCCTCGTCATCAGGCAGTTTGGAGTAATTGTGATTCATTGGGGGAGGACATGATTTGAATCCAATACATGGTTTATCCCCCTTTTTCTTTCTCTCTTGAACATCAATGATGTGATCCAATACAAAGCGGGAATTGGAATAGCTTTCCAATTTCTGCTTAATTGTTTCACATTCACACCGGGCTGTTGCCAACTCTACCATTTGCTTTTCAATTGTGTCAATAAGATTGTTGTTAGCATGTTGTTTTCGCAAAACAGCCTTTTGTAATTCTGAAACATCATGTTTTAATGACGCAATTGTTGCTTTAAATTCCTTTTCATTTCTGGTTAAAAACAAGTTAGCTTCAGTTGCTTTAGAAAGATCTACAATCAATTCTTGATTGTGTTTGTGTGTGATTTCAAATTTCTCTTGCAAACCCTCGTGTTTGCTTTGCAAATCGCAACACTTATCATTCATCGAAACATGTTTGTCTTGCAAGTCAAACAAACTATCTCGTAAAGCATCATGTTTGCCTTGCAACTCAGACACGTTTGCCTCTAAATCAGCATTTTTAACACGCAAACTATCACAGTTATCACAACTAGCTACAGTGGGTTCATCGACACATACCTGACCTGATGGACTGTCGACATTAGCCATAAAGGCTGAATGGAGAGAAGACGAAGAGTAAGCAGCTTGATCCACATGATCATTCCCTGAAGTGGAGGATTCTTCATCTGAGCTTCCACTATAACCAGAAGAGTCTTCATCCTCAGAAGAGTCACCACCATTGGTGGAAGATTCTCCACCACTGGCGTGCTTTAAATCCCTTACGACTTCAGCAAAACATGCTGTTCCACCATTTCCTCCTTCTCCAAGCTGAAGCGACCAATCACAACCCTCATCTATTTGAACCACCAGCCCCCGGTTGGCATTTGATGGCCCTGCTTGGCTTTGGTTGTTGACAGGTACCAGCGTACGAACATTGTTCCTGTTCTGGTTCTGCTGGTTGCCTTGGTTTCTGAAAGGATTCTGGTTTCCATGCTGAGCTGGTCTTGTGCATTCCCTTTTGAAATGACCCCGCTCACCACAGTTAAAGCACGTTACAGCTTGCTTGTCGAACCCATACTTGGTGTCTTTCTTGCTTTCCAAGTTGGTTCTCCCCGTCCTTTCCATAAACTCCTTTGCTCTTCGAATTGCACTAGCAAGAGCCCATTTAATATCCATCATTTCAAACTCTTCTTTATCTACTTGCTGATAATCTTCATTGGTTAGATTGATATTCCCAATCTGACCTGCAACTAATCCACAATAAGCACTAACCAAGGTGTTCAACATCTCCATATGCTCCTTGGCTACTTCGACACTGACTTTGGAAAAGTTGGAAGTGTCTAATCTGACTGTGTTAGGATTGGAAGTGGCTTGAAAGTTTGAAGAGCTTCCATAAAACCCTTGCTGTTGCGGTTGTTGCTGCTGAGCTTTCGGTTGCACATTCGGTCTAGAAAACATCGTGTAAGCTGAAAGATCAAACTGATCTGTTGTTGAAGGTCCGGTGTTAGAGACGAAGGCTGTTTGAAGCTTCGCATGTTGAGAGGCTGGTCTTTCTCCACTGATACCTCCTGCAATCCCAAAGTACATCTCTGGATTTTGAGGAGTTAGTGTTCGTTTTGCCTTAAGCTTTTCTTCTACATCCTTGTTCTCCAGTTTTTGAATCAACTCATAAACGTTGATTGTGTCTAGAACACCATTTTCTTTGAGAATTTCAAGATAACTGCTCCACTTTGCTGGTAAGCTATCAGCGAATCTCTTCACCATTTCTTGTGGAGTGGCAGTGACTCTAAAACCAAACATCTCGCTCAACAAGTGATGGAACCTTGTAGATAACTCTGCCAAAGTCTCATTCTCCATACACGTGAAACCTTCAAACTCTTTCTTCAGTAATTCTTGTTTGATCTTTCTAGATTGAGCATTTCCTTCACATCGTAACGTGAGCATGTCCCACAAGCTTTTAGTAGTCGTGCAGTAAACAAACTGGTGGTAAATGTCTTTGTGAAGAGCTTGTGTGAGAATCATGAATGCCTTCTTTTCTAACTCAAATTTCTTCTTATCATCATCAGACATAGTGCTGTAAGTTTCTGGATTAGATCCTGCAACTTCCAAATCATGATCAAATGCGGTGAAGAAGCACATCCATAGATCTTGACCTTGCCCCTGAACGTAAGTTCTCAGCCTTTCTTTCCACCATCCCCAATCATTGATATGATTTAGCTTTGGCGGTTTTGTGCTTGTACCAGTCTCACTGTCGTTCTGCATCATAGATTGAATGTTGTTGCTTTGATTTGTGACCAATGCCCATTGATTAGCAGTTATCATTGCTGCTTGAGGTGGGGCAATAGCCTGCATCCATGCTTTGCTAAAATCTGACGCAGATTGCGTAGCTGATGATTGCGTAGCTGATGATTGTGGAGTTAGAGTCCACGCGGTTGGATCCCACTGACCGTTTGTTCCCATTTTATAAAAATTAATATATTAAGTGAAAATAGATTTAAAATTTGAAAAACAAGTTTTCCCTTTAAAAATTTAATTTTCACAAAGTATGTTAAAATTTTGAAAGATAACAACCAGCCGAAGGATCTGAGATCGAAAGACCTGAAAAAATACAAACTTGATAACCACAAACAGACTAAGGATCGAAAGATCAAGACTTGTTCGAAGGATCAACAGTGTTCGAAAGATCACTGTTGAGTTTCGAACAATTGCTTCGAAAGATTCTCCAAAACGAAGGATCCTTATCTTTCGAAAGAGAACAGTAGACCGAAAGATGTATGCATCGAGATGATTCCTTGGTTCGAAGGATGATTATCTATCGAACCTCCACTGATCGAAAGATGATCTTTCGACTTCGAAGGATATCTCTCGAACTGCTCTGACACAGTTGACAAAGAGTGACAGGTTGGTGAAAAAGGTGATGGGTTGGTGAGATCTTTCGGCAGAAAGTATGGTCAGACCATCATTTTCACCAAAAACAAGATTTGAACAATAAAATATAATAATCTTATCCAGAAAACCGGTCACCGGAGAAGCCGGAATTTTGGCCGGAAATTACCAAACACCTTAAGAACAAGTTTTTAAGTTACCCAACCCGTTCCTTAACACACCCGGACAGTTTAGACCACGTTTTTAACGTCTGAAAAGGCGAGAAAAACAGTAAAAACGGATCCAAAACACTCCAAAAACTTGTATAAACCCGGTTTTTAACAAGGAAAAGAGCCACGGCTCTGATACCACTTGTAGGTCCCTCTCGAGGATGAGATAAAACCTTATCCTTGTTATATCAACACACTAGCGAGTGCGGAATCCAAGCTAGCATGCAACCGAGACTTTATATGAGAACAAGCACAAACACAACACACAAGATTCACCGATTAACACCACATGTATTAATACGTATGAAAGGTTCGGTTACAAGTCCAATGTTCACAGATGTGTTCTGCAAACTCTCAAAGTTCTCTCGTGTGTGTGTGCTCTCAACAGAATGCTCTCTCGTGTCTCACTGGTCTCTACCTTTCACACAACACACTACATGGGTATATATACCCGACACAGCAGGTCTGGTCGAAGGATCAGACAGATTGATCGAAAGATCATCTGTCGATCAGAAAGAGCTCGAATGATCCAGATGTACCTCGAAAGATGTGATCTTTCGTGGTCCATCTATCGAAGGTTCATGTTTCGAGCTGATCATCGAAGGATATAGGACAATCCTTCGATGACTTATCCTTCGACCCAACATCTTACAAACATAATGTTGACTGTTTGGCCAGGTCAAACCGGAGGATGGTTGACTTGGTCAAACTTACAGACTAACAAAGACATCGTTTTACATCGTGACCGAATACAGACAAAGTGCAGACATAAGTGCACCAACAAACTCCCCCTTGGCTGTAGCTTTGTCTCGATCTTCGTGTCTTCAAGTCTTCAAGGCCGAGTCGAACCGAGTCGAGTCGCGTCCACACAAAGTGCATCAACAAAGATAAAAAGAACCCGGGCAATGGGTTGTAAAGAAATATAAGCATGAACCGGATAACGGTAAACAAAGAACAAACCGATGTGTAAATGACGGAAAAAGTCATAGAGTCGGAAGAATAATTCAAAAGAAAACAAATGTAGCCTTAGACTACGGTCAAGGTCAAATGAAATACCAAAGCGAAAATAATTGATTCTAAATATAAAAAGGGTACCTTGACACCATAAATATATATATACAGTTGAATAAAGACTTAGATAAAACATGATCTACGAGGTCATCATAACCTACGGGATTAAAAGTAGTGTTAAGGTCAACGAGACCGAGAAGACCCTTGGGTCATAAATAGAAAGAAACGAACGGTTAGGGTCTCACCTTAATAAGGTAAAAAGGGTGAAAAACTAAAGAAATAGCCTACGAGGCTAAGAGAAAGAACTTACGGGTCAATAGTATAAAGCGAGGGAACTGGTTATTATTCCCCGTGTAAAACGAGAACGGAAAAGAATAATTTACCGATTGTCAATTTCCTTAATATGAGTAATTGACATAAGTTAAAGATAAAATGTTAAACTAAAATTCAGTTTTAGTAAGAAGTAACGTTTTAACAAATACGAATAACATAAGAGGAATTGGATAGCACTAAAAGAATGGGTGCATCAAGACACGTTCGAAAAGAAGATTTTCGTTAATGAAAAGATTATATAAACTTAAACATGACGTTATACGATCACGGTCAAGAAAACTAATATGGAATATAACTACGTTATAGACTGAACTACGAAATGGGAAAATAAAAGTTTATAAGCCCTAAGAAGGCAAAGTGGATGTATACCCGAGCAATGGGGAGTAAGGTAACCAGTGACTAATGAGTCTAAACGCCGAGATAAGTAATGAATAAAGATAAGGGACATAAGATGAAAGTAACGGCCCATGAGGCCTTACACATGAAAGACATACGTGTCAATATAAATAAATAAATAAATAAATAAATCGACCGAAAGAAATGGGTGCGTTGAAAACGAAACCTGGTTCGTTTGATTAAACCAATGAAATACGTAAATAAGGTTTCGAGGACGAAACCCTTTTTAAGGGGGGTGGACTTGTAACATCCCTAAAATATAAATTCTTTATTTTAATCTGACGTTGCGGTTAAACGGGATAAACTAACTAGTTATAAGATCTAACCCAGTTATATAAGAGCCAAGAAATACCAAGTTAGAGTGTCAAAACAATTAAACTAGAAACCTCATGAAAGTAGGAGGGTTAATTGTGCACATTGTGAAACAAGATTCATTAAAACAAAAAAAAAACAAAAAAAATCCAACACACACTAGTGTGTGTGTGTGTATCGACCAGAACACAGGGAGCGCAACCAGGGTTCTCCCACAAACCCTAACTTGCACAAAATTCACAAATTGAAGGCTCAAATCCATTCCAAAACGAAATCAGAGCTTAAATTGATGATCCCCATTGCAAGGAGATCATAAGGTATGTGAAATTTGATAGAAAATCACTACTTGAAAGTCTGATTAATGTAGAGAAATCAGAAATTGTTGATGCATGTTTGTTATGTATATGATATGGGAACATTGTAGTGTTTAGGAGTAAACCCTAAACAAGTATATATTGAAATCATGCTTAGCTCAAGTAAATTCAGATTTTTGTTGATGCTAAATTCATGTATGAGATGTTTTTAGGGTTTTGATTGCTAAGAATAAGTGTTATGATGTCAAGAACATGCTTTAATTGAAAGCTGAATTAAAACGGCTCTTGATCAGAATTTACAGCCGACTTGTATTGGCTGTAACATGGACAAAACGTGACAAAAACATGTATTTGTTGAGTCTAAAATGTGATTCCAGGAAATATCTTTAAAACCCCACTGGAATCGCATTTTTTTGACGAAAATTGAGCGTTTTATGAATTTTTCAGTACCAAAGGTTCAAGCTGCGTTTTCTAGCAGAATATGCAGCCTATTACGAATGTCATTACTCAATATAGGAATTGATTTATAACCTCAAATTCTTATTGTAGAAAGTTTTAAGTGATCAAAAGAATCACCAATTAGAATTTCGTCAATCGGATAAACGAAGAATTTTAAATGAATTTTTCCGTAAGCTGCAGTCAGAAGTGACGAATCTGATTGCATATTAGTAAATGAACTTTTACGAATTTTTGGTAAAGAGTTAGACCTTGAAATTTTAACACAATGTCTAACCCTCCGAGAGGTACGCCACATAAAAAATCATAATTTTTGAAGACTTGTAAACAGGTTAAATAAGTCACAAGAAACAGCCCATTTTCAGTGATATGAAATGCCAAAATGAAATCGCGGCCTACTAGTTAGTATGTAAAACGAGATTATATTAAGTGTTCGGATGAATGCATAGAAATGTGTAAGGTGGAAGATCATATTAAATTATGGTTAATCTAACCACCTTGTGAACATTGGATGATAGTTTGACTCTTAACAAGCTAGATGGAGGCTTGGGAATGAAGCGGGTCAAACGGAGCAAGTACGAAAAGGAAAGCGTAATTTGGATGCGAGGTAAGTAAATCTTACACCTATTTTTTTAGCATACGTATTTATTCTATAGGTGATAAACACAACAATAGATCATGTTCGAATTATGGGTTCCGACACGAAACGAAATGGGTCGGAACGAATAAAAAGTTTAAAATCATGATTAATGGTGAAAGAGGTAAAATGGTAATTTAGTCATAAATCGACTAAGAATTTATGAGTTTTCTTAAAGTTGCCTCATAGCTTAACTAATAATGGAAAAAGGGGCAAAATGGTAATTTAGTCACGTGATGACTAATTGTAATCGAGATTAAAAGGATACCCACGGCGTAAGCCGAACTGGGTCAAATATGTAAAAAAAAAGGAAATTTTTGTGGTAAAAATCTGTAATGGGTCAGATGCGTGATTGAGCAATTAGAAACCATGATTTGTAATAAATATAATTGTTTGGTCTTATAGACCAAATGGGTCAAATGATGGTGATAACATCATATGACCATATCGACTAATGTTGGTTGTTAAGTCATATGTTTGCAGGAACGAATAGCGATTTGGATAATTGCGTCATCATAGAATATTGAATTAATAATAGCAAGGTATAAACGGTTCTATACGTTGACTCGAGCCAGGTACGCTTATATATAGATTTATAGTTAAAAGTGTTTAACTTCCCTTAACGGGTCAAAAGGAGTAGATAGGTAAAACGGGTTAAGAATTCATAAGAAACCCGTAATTTAAACCTTGCACATTAGTAAATTGATATAACGTGATATGCATGATATTTTGAAAAGGTAATAAACAAGTTTGTTTGATAAATCACGAACGGGTCAAAAAGTGTCATAATTGAATTTCAAGCCGAGAGCTTGAAAGTCAAAATTTTGTGAATTTAGATGTCGGGTTTTCACTGCGTAAGATGGAGTATTAAATTACGAACGCGTAGGAAAAAGAATCGCGAAAAACGGACTTGTAGAATGAAAATTATGCACCTTAGAAGTTGAAAAATTGAAAGAAAATGGTGCTGGGCAAAAGTGCAGGATTTTAACCTGCACCCGCTGGAAAACGATCTCCCCCGCGGCACGCGAAGGGAGTCACTTGTTCTGGCGCGACACGCAAGCACGCTCGCGGCCCGCGAAGGATTGAAAGGAATCTGTCGCGTGGCGCGACAGATAAAAAAATTTTAAATTTTATTTTTTTGTTATTTGTATGATACCGGAACTTGTTTTTACATGTTATAAAGTTGTCAAAACTAATAATTGATGTTGTTTTGACCTTAGGTGATGTTCGTCTCATTTCGGATGCCGATCAAGCAAGAATTCAAGAACCGAACACAAAGTTTTGAAGCTTCTGCGCTAACCTAATCTTGTTTGAGACAATGTTTATTTGTAAACACTAAACTCAATGTTGTATGTTTAAACTAGTTAGTTTGTAAACTAGAATACCATAACCATGTAAACTTAATTTTTATAACTAAGTTTTGAAATGATGCACTTTGAAATTAAAAAAAAATGCGTGTTTTTAGTTTAAAATCTTAAAACAATGAGACAGGTGTTACAAAATGGCCCAAATTCGTGGAAGTGGAGGAAGACTTCCAAGTGACACCGCAATGAACCCGAAGCATCAAAGCTCAAGCACGGGCAATCTGAGGAATGTACACATTAGCGCGGTAAGTCTTCTTCCGAATGATGAAATTTGTAGTGTTCAAAGCATTCCACCACCACAATATGTTGATGGTGTAGTGGAAGATATAAGTGATGAGCCGGAAAGTGAAAATGAACAAGAAACGATTTCACAAAGTAAAATTGAAAATATAACTAAAAATTCTTTTTGTGAAAATTGTTTAAATCAACTTAACCCGAGTAATGCATCAAAAGTTGAGGAATGGTACCCACCGAAGGACGAGGGGTCGGAAAATTTTAAACAAGCAAAAATTAATTTACTGTTACTCGATGACATTAAAAAGGTTCCGGCCCATGTGGAATGCTTAAAGGAGTTAAGCATCGAAAAACGGCACAACAAATTACCCGAACCGGTTGATTTGATATCTCATGTTAGTGCCGTTTTATCGAGTATGCTCCCCGAAAAAGCTCAAGATCCGGGAGATCCTCTTATTCCAATTCAAATTGGAGCATTTAAAATCGAGAGGGCGCTCCTCGATCTTGGAGCTTGTGTGAGCATTTTGCCCGGTAGTTTGTATGACCAATACGATTTTGGTCCATTGAAAAAGTTTGATACTCCCGTGGTATTGGCCGATCAGACTCCCACGCATCCAAGGGGGATGGTGGAAGATGTGATTGTGAAGGTGGAAGATTGCTATTACCCAGTGGACTTTTTGGTAGTAGACAATGTTGGGTGTGTTGAGGACACCCAGCCGATAGTCATACTGGGTAGACCGTTCCTCGCAACTGCTAATGCCATAATAAATTGTGCAACGGGAACGGTGAGCATGAAGTTTGGGGACCGAGAATTAAATTTAAATGTTTTTCCAAAATTTACTAACCTACTCGGTGAGGATACGTGTCCCAAGAAGGACATGAATCCAAACAAAAAGGTATGTGCTATGGTTGGTAGGTTTGGAGAACCAAAGAAGAAACCGGTCAAGAAGATGAAGGCGAAGAAGTCGCCTCAAGAAAAGAAGAAGGAAGAAGAAGTGAGGAAGTTTGGACCGTTTGGCAACAAATGGTATGAATCACCGGTGGGTGATTTCGAGAAGTTTGTAAGCGGCAAGCATGCCATTCGACCACCATGAGGTGGTAGGTCAAGTGTTGTTGTATATTTTATTTCGCATTTCGGTTTAGTTGTTATCCGTAGTTTAGTTAGTATTGTTGTTGTTGAATATTTTTGTTATTTCGTTTTATTAGTTAAATGAACGTTGTGGGTGTGTTCCCTATATAACCCTCACGAGACCTACTCGTCCTCCCGAGCTATCGGCAGGTTTAAAGGGCTTGCGTGCATATGCTAAATGCCGTCGTGATTCCTACGAAAGTGAGTTATGATTGTTATTGTTATAAATTATTTTTCCACAAAAATCAAGTTAATTTAACGCATGATTTGGTAACACTTTCATAAAAATGGTAGATCTAACCACCTAACAAATTTCAATGGTTGTGAGAAGCATGCTTCTACACAAGGATTAAGATTTGTAGGTACAACATATTCGCGAGACAACCGTTTTTATGACGAGAAGAAGAAGACATGAGCATCTAGCGACAAAAATCAGGTGCATGCGTTTCCTTTTTCCTTGATTCTTAGATTAGTAATAAGTGGATTGTAAATTGTATTTTATTTTCCGGGGTGAAATTTTTAGGAGGTTAGCCGTGTCACATCCCTTGTGTGTTTTAAAACTCTAGTTCTTACACATTGAGGACAATGTGTACCTCCAGTGTGGGGATGGGGGAGTAGTAAAAGTTTTCGATTTTGACCCGTTCATTTAAACACTACACATTGAGGACAATGTTTACCTCAAGTGTGGGGATTGGGGAAATTTTCAAAAAAAAATTCAATAATTTCTTGTTTCAAAAGCGATCATAAAAGCACAAGTAACTAAGTCAACGAGGGATGGCACAACCCATTTGGTCTATTGTCATGGTCAAGTTCAAATAATTAGCATGACGGGTATTTAGCGGGTGGTTATTTGGGAATAATCCGCCTAAGAAACTAGCATTTGATGCATGTCACATACCATACCCTTGATACATGTGAGGTTTTGAGCCACTTTTACATCATAGAATTACATACTATTGTTTCTTTGTTTGAGTGGACCATTAGTCATGTATTGTAGAACTTGCAACTCTTGATACGTTTGAGACCATAGACCGAATACAAGCACGAGAATGATTAAGGCATTAGGTGAACCTTTTCCTTTAAAACCATTTATCTATCCTTACCCAAACAAATCCCCTAGTCGCCCACTTTGAGCCTAAACCTTACGTTTGACCAACCCAATTAGCCTATAACCATAAGCCTTTTCTTTTTAAACCTGTGTGATGAAAATTCGATTATAGGAGTTAAGTTTGTATAGTTGTGATTTATTCATATATAAAAAAATTAAAAAGAAAGCAAAAAAGATGTTAAGAAAAAAAAATGGAAAAGCGTTGAGAAAAACAAAAAAAAGATGTGTTAGTAGTTGTTGAATAAAAGGCGAAAGTTGTTGCCTCATAGTTGATGTTTATATTAAGTTTTGTTTAGTTTAGTGGTTTGCAATAAAAATCGAATTTTCATCACCTTAGCCACTTTAAATATTCTATTTCCTACCCTTAGCATAGCCCCGTTGCAACCCTTACAAAGACCTTATGACTTGTAAGCGTATTTGTGTTCGGTGGTGGAGAATGATTGAGTCGCAAGCCTATGCGGGTACGTGTTCTAATCGGTTTTGAGTGATTACTTTTGAAAGTGCTAATACATCATAAAAAAATTAGCCAAATTATAAACCGAGTGGAGAGAACATTGTGAGGGATGTGCATGATTTATTGGTTTCAAGGGCGTGTTAGTCTTGGATAACCATTTTATATGGGATTATTCACTTTTTCGTTAAATATTTCGTAAATTGTAAAAAAGTTTGAACCGGGTATGACATTAGACCTTAACCTTTGTTTCGGGAATGGGAAGTGTGTTTCTCGTTCGACCCACGTGAAAGTGAAAGACAGATTTGCTTGAGGGCAAGCAAACGACAAGTGTGGGGATGTGATGGAGAGTGTGAAACCCGGGTGTTAAAGTGTTTAAATATTGTGTTTTTAGTGCGTTTTATGGGGTTATATATTGTGAATGTGATAACTACGCAAGTGTGTGGTTTTACAGGTTAATCGGCTTAAAACGGTGAAGTTTGAAGAGTTTAGTGATGAAACAGAATTATCAAGGATGATAGTTGAAACACTACATTATTCCGGAGCTGTTACGAGTCAACATGTAGCTTGAATGTGTAAAGAACGCAAAATAATGAAGTCGAGGGGCCATGTGATAAATATGTGAAAACTGAATTCAAGTTACGGTGTGCGTGTGATATGTTTACAGAACCAACGGACCGTAACCTACGGCTTACGGTCCGTAGGTCACGGTTGAAAAAGAAAATATACGGCACATGTTTGAGGTCATAGGAGGCATTAATAAGAAAAGGAAAAGGGCCTATCAAATCATAATACACACACATGGGTTTTTGGGCTGACACCTTATATTATCAAAGGAAGAAAGTCAACAATGACATCATTCACGTGAACTTTGATACATTGAGAATTAGAAAATTTCATTAATCATCACATAGTGGGTCGCCATATTGGAGGTGAACATTAATACACTTGACTTCAAGGGACTTTTGAGGGAATACAAGACATCACGTGGGCATATGGGCATTGGTTTCAAAAGAATTAAACTAATTAAATCATCATCACATGGGCCGACTTTGGGGATGTTTGGCAGCTTGAACATCACGTGGGTGTTGGATTCTTTTATTTGGGCCGCTAACATGAAGTCATCATCACGTGACTTTGGGGGGTTACGAGTTCGGGGGGAGATCGCACAAGGGTAGTCTTTTGGCTGCTTTGCAGGGAATTCAAGAGGGGAGCACAAGATTTTGTGATTGGTATTATTGTGAGACGTCATGAATATACGCGGCTAATCTCTTAAGGGTTTCACCCCGGTGTAGACTTTGTAAGAATTATAGGGTTTCAATATTTTGTTTATGATTTAATTTGTGACTAGTTGTATTTAACCATTTGAAACTTATATCAAATGTCTTGCATTTGTATTGGATTCAAGAATTGTCGAATGAGTTATTAAATTTGACTTTGTGAAATGAATATGTGCAATTATGCCTTGCTATAGGTTAGGATTTACATGTTCTTGGTAACGAAGTGTAGTGTGGTCCGTTGTCTATGACGTTGATAGCTCTTGACACCTAAGCCACGTAATACTAAATCCGTTAATAATCAAATGCAACTAAATTAAGTCTAACGTGTAGAAACTCTAGGTCTTGCAGTTGTCGAACCGGGTGTGACCCTTGTTTCTAACTTGTTATTTTTTACTCATTCTAATTAGTCGTTTTTAATATATTTTTTTAAAACAAATTAAAAATAAAAATTAGCAAGCTTCATAATTACTTTGTACATTGTTGTAAATAGTCTAACTAATCGAATAAGTCGTGCGATACTGACCACATGCTCTTCGTGGATACGATACCCGACTTACCCTAGCTACCTAGGTTTAATTGGGTTTTTGACTGATCGGGACGACACGGTCACGTCAAGTGTACAACTTCATTTATTTGCAAGCCTTCAAGGGGAACCTGTAGTTCCTCGTCGGCTAGGCATTTACGTAGGTTAGATACGTGCAACACTGGATGTATGTTGCTTAGTTCTTGTGGCAGGTCGAGTCTGTACGCCACCTTGCCAATCCAGTCGAGTATCACGAAAGGACCCACATAGCAAGGAGCGAGCTTTCCCTTCTTACCACAACGAACTACTCCCTTCCAGGGAGATACCCTGAGAAGAACTCGGTCACCAACATCAAATTCCAGAGGCTTGCGTGTTTTATCAGCATAGCTCTTTTGTCTGCTCCTAGCCTTGATCAAGTTATCACGGATCTGAAGAATCTTATCCGTTGTCTCTTGAATGATTTCAGGGCCAGTAAATTGCTTGTCACCAACCTCATGCCAGCTGAGAGGAGATCGGCACTTGCGACCATACAAAGCTTCGAGATGAGCCATCTGAATACTCGAATGATAGCTATTGTTGTACGAGAACTCAATCAATGGTAAATGTACATCCCAGTTACCACCAAAGTCGATGACACAAGAACGGAGCATATCCTCTAGGGTTTGAATAGTGTGCTCGGTCTGTCCATCCGTTTGGGGATGAAAGGCCGTGCTAAGATTCAAATGAGAACCCTTAGCGGATTGAAAGGTTCGCCAAAGACGTGAAGTAAAACGACCATCACGGTCCGAGATTATGTCAAGAGGTATGCCATGACGACATATGATCTCAACGGTATAGATTCGAGCAAGTTTCTCCACTTTATAATCATCGCGAATAGGAAGAAAATGGGCTGATTTGGTCAAACGATCGACGATCACCCAGATACTATCGTGACCAGAAGGTGTTCGAGGTAGTTTGGTAATGAAATCCATAGCGATGCTATCCCATTTCCAAACAGGGATTTCAGGCTATTCTAAGAGACCTGAAGGGCGTTGGTGTTCAACCTTCACCTTTAAACAAGTGAGGCATTTTGAGACATAGGCGGTGATATCCTTTTTCATGCCCGGCCACCAATAGGTCGTACGCAAGTCATGGTACATCTTATCGGCACCAGGATGAATACAGTATCGAGATTTATGGGCTTCATTCATAATGAGCTCACGTAAGTTATCGCGATCTGGTACTCAGATGCGATTGAGGTAGTATTGAAGTCCATCAGGTTTAGTTTCAAGTTGATCAATCTTAGCGCCTTGGATTTCCACTTCTAGACTTCCTTCATTTGCTGAAGAATACTGAGCTTCACGAATACACGCATGGAGATCGCTAGAGATACGGATAGCACTTACATGAGTTTTACGACTAAGAGTGTCGGCTACTACATTCGCCTTGCCAGGATGATAGCGAATTTCACAGTCGTAGTCGTTAAGCAATTCCACCCAACGTCTCTGTCGCATGTTCAGTTCCTTTTGGTCAAAGATATGTTGAAGGCTCTTATGGTCGGTGAAAACCACACACTTAGTACCATACAGGTAGTGTCGCCAGATCTTTAACGCAAACACAACTGCACCAAGCTCCAGATCGTGAGTAGTATAGTTTTTCTCATGCACTTTGAGTTGTCGAGAGGCATAAGCAATAACCTTGTCCCGCTGCATGAGCACACAACCCAAACCACGGTTTGAGGCATCACAATATACCACGAAATCATCATTCCCATCAGGGAGAGTAAGAACATGAGCGTTACACAAAAGGGTCTTAAGAGTCTGAAAATATTCCTCTTGCTCGGGACCCCAAGCAAAAGGTCTCTATTTCTGAGTCAACGAAGTGAGAGGAACAACGATATTAGAGAAGTCTGAGATGAATCTGCGGTAATAGCCTGCCAATCCTAGGAAGGAGCGAATCTCAGATGTAGACTTAGGCGTACTCCAATTCTTCACAGCTTTGATTTTAGACGGGTCAACATGAATACCTTGCTTACTAACGACGTGGCCAAGAAATTGCACTTCATTAATCCAAAATTCACACTTGGAAAATTTAGCATACAAACGTTCACCACGTATAAGCTCAAGCATCAAGCGTAAATGATGAGCATGATCAGGTCTAGTTTTAGAATAAATGAGAATATCATCAATAAAGACTATCACAAAACGATCAAGATATGGTTTACAAACACGATTCATAAGATCCATGAACACAGCGGGTGCGTTGGTCAATCCAAAAGGCATGACCACGAACTTGTAGTGCCCATAACGAGTACGAAAAGCGGTTTTGGGTACATCATCTTCGAGTACACGAAGCTGATGATAACCAGAACGAAGGTCAATCTTCTAGAAATTGGACGCACCTTGTAGTTGGTAAAATAGATCATCTATACGAGGAAGCGGATAACGATTCTTAATGGTAAGCTAATTAAGTTCACGATAGTCGATACATATACGAAACGAACCATCTTTCTTCTTGACGAATTACACGGGAGCACCCCACAGAGAGGTACTTGGACAAATGAATCCTTTGTCGAGCAATTCTTGTAGCTGGCTAGATAATTCTTGCATCTCGGAAGGTGCAAGTCGGTAGGGAGCCTTGGCGACAGAAGTCACGCCAGGTATGAGATCGATACGAAAATCAACAGATCTAGGAGGAGGAAGACCAGGTAGATCTTCAGGAAAGACGTCAGGGAAATCACATACTACTGGAACGTCACTTATGTTCTTCCCCTTGCCCTTTTGTTCCACCACATGGGCCAAGAAGGCAAGGTTCTGTTTTCGTAAGCATCTGCTAGCCTGAGTGAATGACATCAACTTCAGTCCTCTCGAAGGTCGGTCTCCATAGACAAATAAGATATCACCAGACGGAAGAGGTAAGCGAACAAACTTCTCGTGACAGGAAATCTCAGCATGGTTCTTACGCAACCAATCTATGCCGATTATGACATCAAAACTACCTAATTGCATGGGTATTAGATCAATAGTAAACACGTGGTCGTTAAGAGTCAAGGAACAACCACTTAGAATACAATCAACCAGAATAGATTTACCATCGGCAACCTCCACCGAAAACGACTTAGGTAACTTAGAGCGTGCACAGTTTAACAAGGATTCAAATTCTACATACACAAAGCTTCTGTCGGCACCAGTATCAAATAGTACGAAGTGTAAAGGTTATTGACGAGAAACGTATCATTAACGACATCATTGTCGTTACGAGCCTGATTAGCATTAAGATTGAACGCTCGCCCACGAGCGGCTGGCTGCTGGTCCTGGTTCAACCGAGGACACTGATTACGGAGGTGAGTAGTGTCTCCACACTTGTAGCATGCACGAATAGCGTTGACTGGCCTCGGATTCTGCGGGGGAGCTGGTAGAGCTGCCTGAACTGGGGGTTGCTGAGCTTGTTAAGTAGGGTTAGCTTAACGACAATAGGGAGTCGTGTGACCATAACGATTGCAGTTGGTACACAAACGACATGCAGAGTTAGCAGGATGACGAAAGTTACAAGTTGTACACTTGGGGTGAGGCCCATTGTACTGCCTCTTGACTTCAGGAGCAGCAGGGTTCTGAACAGCAGGAGGAGCAGGTTTAGCAGCAGGGTTTGCAGCAGGAACAATCGCATTGCATCCTGAACCTTGTGACTTTCTCCTCTTGTTCTTGCTGCCACTAGGCTGCTGGGTGACTTGGTTCGCTATTTTCGAAGGAGCGGAGTTTCCAAACTGTTTATCACGTACGCGATTGTTATTCAAACTTGCTGCCAGACGATAAACTTCCTCAATTGTCTCAAGCCGAGCTGCTTCAATCGAATCTCGCATAGCAGGAAATAACCCATTGATGTACTTGGTTATCATGCGTTTAGGAGTAGAAACCAAGTGAGGCACGATTAAATTGACCTGTTTAAAACGAGTAGTATAAGCCAGATTATCATCACCAATCTACTTCAAGTGCCAGAACTCTTCTTCGAGCTTCAGTTGTTCATGAGGAGGGCAAAATTCAAGCATCATCAATTCTCGCACCTCAGCCCATGGAAGAGTATAGGCTTCTTCATTAGAACGAATGTTTCTCTCATTTGACCACCACTCTAGAGCTCTGCCTTGAAACATTCCCGTTGCACTCCTAGTCTTTAGATGTTCTGGGGACTCGCTGTTGATGAAGGTAACCTCGATGCTGTCAAACCATTCTAGCATAGCAGTCACCCCATCACTGTCCGTGAAAGGCTTAGGGTTGCACGAGACAAAGTGTTTGTAGCTGAACATTATAGGCTTCTCTTTCTCTGTCTTAGAGTCAACAAAAGAGGGTGGAGTGTTCGATCCTTGGATCTCAGAAACGATCTTTGGCACGACTCGAGCGATCTGGTCGGCCATGAAGGACATCATCTTTTTCTGAGACTTTTCCCTGGATCTCTTGAGAGTGTCGAATAGCTTTCGAGAAGACATCCTAAGATCCAACAAGAGGATCATATAAGTCTAGATCTTAAAGTCTCACAGTATATAGATTCACACACGATATAAGACTCAAGATTCAACAAGATTCATATAGATTACAGATTTAGAATTCCAACAAGTTTCACATAGATTCCGATAGATTCCAATAGATTCAACACCGCAAACCCAAGACCTTCACATGGCACGTTGTACGAAGTTTGGCAACATGTCAGAAACGCTTATATATATGAAGTATCAGCGGCGTATCCACCACGCTTCGGGCACATCGCTTCCGCCTCATACTCGGTGTCATGTTACGTGTCGCAATTGCCAAACATAACAACACATTCATCATCATCATCATACACACGTAGATTAACCCGGTAGATTCACATAGATTAACTCAATAGATTCACATAGATTCCAATAGATTTCAAATAGATTCACGTAGATTAGAGTTAACAATCTCATCACAAAACAACGAAATCCCGCATGGCACGTGCTACGAAAGTTCGGCAACATGACGAAAGCATTTATATATAGGAAGTACCAGCGGCATATCCACCATGCTTCAATCATGCTACGTTCGTCTCATCATCGATGTCATGCTTCGTTAACCATAACATTAGATTCCCTCACATCCCACATAAACTTCACATAGTTTACCCAAGTAGATTCAATAACATAGATTAACCCCTTTAGATTCAACAACTTCAACCCGAGTCCACAAAACTACGAACTTCGCTTAGCGCGTGATACGAAGGTTCGGCAACATGCCAGAAACACTTATATATAGGAAGTACCAGCGGCGTATCCACCATGTTTTGGACATGCCACTTCCGCCTCGTCTTCGGCGCTAGGCAACATTTCGTATTTTTGTTCCTCAAAACCACACATACATAGATTACACATAGATCATGATAGAGTGCACGTAGATTTCATATAGATTCCACATAGATTACACAAGTAGCTTCCTATAGCTTAGATTTCAACCATCTCATCACCGGTCTGCAAAACACTAGGTTTCGCATGGCACGTGGTACGAAAGTTGGTAACATGCCTGAAACACTTATATATAGGAAGTACCAGCGACGTATCCACCATGTTTCAGACACGTCACTTCTGTCTCGTATTTCTATGCCATGTTCCATTTAGTGTTTCACAACCATAAAAACACATAGATTCATCAAATAGCTTCACATAGCATCATAGTTAGTCAAGATTCCCACATAGATTAGCATCATGAACGAAGCTTCATAAATTTAGTTTGATTCTGAGATTAGGATTGGTGTCTTAGATTGCGGACGTACGTGCGAATTTGAGTAAAAAGCCTCAAAATAAACGAAGAATCAAGTTTAAAACCACACATAAAAATCGAGACAACATAAAAGATAGGCTCATAAAAACATAGGATTGTTCCGGGTAGAGGAACGATGACTAACCAAGGTGATTCGAACCCCTCTCAGATTGAGGCAACGTGTCTTGACTTACTTAGACACATACGTCATCGATGTTAGGCTTACGATATTCGTCCTTTTGGTCATTTCACATTCCTAATTGATTGGGAATTCCGAGACTTCGGCGAGACATTAAAATCCAAGGAGTGGGACTAGTTATCAAGGTCTGAGTTTCACCTCTATCTTGACAACATCGTACCCCAATAGCGTTGGTACTTATCAACAGATAAGACCGACTAGAGTATCATAAGGAAATTTCCCATCAAGGTTCGGATGTCACTCCTGACTTGAGGGCAAATCTCGTGCAAAATACAAACACTGTTTAACAGCGTTTTCAAAGTATCAAGTGTATATTGTATCGGCCTTAGGAAAGGCATGTAAGTTTAGTAGGAAAATATGCTGCTAGGAAGCAGATACGGTACAATACGTGAATCTTAAACAACAGATAAGAGTCAAGATTCCTAGAACTATAGACTAGGGCAAGTATTCCTACTTATCCTAATACCCTATAGTTATGGCTCTGATACAAATCTGTCACACCCCAACCGATGGCGAAAACATCGGGGTGCGGCACTAAGCATTCAGATTACTCATGAGATTCCATAACACTAGATATTCCAATATAAATTAAATCCATTTCATGATAATATTGTCTAGAATCAACCACCAACCATAACATAGTATCAATTACATATCACCAAGATTATTCAAGTTTGATAGATTAAACTAAGCGAGTTTCTAACCATCAATCCTAGCTTGTTTCACTTGTTCCATAGCATCCTATCAGCCTGCAACATGTATTAAAATAAAGTCAGTACAAAAATGTACCAGCGAGTATACAAGTTTGAGTATATAGCATAGTAGATTAAAAGACTCATATCCATCATGTAAATGATAAAATAGTTTCAACCATGCTAGTGTTCGCAGTCCAAGTGATAGCCCAAGTGTCCTGATGCTTTGGTGCTTTCCCAAGACTCAAGGAAAACTAGAATCCTCCTAACAATACCCCCGAGAATAATGGGGAGGTGCATCTCCTATAGCGCTACTATTGTTAAGGCGGAACTACACACTCTGGATTAAACGTTCACATAGCATAAAGAATCAAGAATCACAAGTTTCACGTACACATAGGATAGAGTTTAGATTCCAAAAGTTTCAAGTATCATAGATTAATAGAATACATGTTGCATCCCAAAGTTTAAAACAAAAAGGGATCGAGTATACTTACAATGATTGCTTAACAGACTAACCGTTATTAGATCATAGGGAGCTCTTTAGGTTAGCCTGATTAGATTACAACAGATAAGTATCGGACAAAATAAGGAGATCGCGCAAAGTGTCAGATAAGTCATGGGATCGGATGGCAGTTCGATCGGACGGCAGTTGGATCGAACAGCAGTCCGATCGGTTTGTCATTCAATTGAGGTGACTGTTGTGAGTGGGGGACGGATTGCCATCTGATCAGATAGTCATCCGTACGGATGGCCATTCGATCGAATGGTAATTCGATCCGAGTGTTGAGATTCCAAAAGTTTAGCCAAGTGTTCAACTCAGGTTATTTCAATCGGATGGTCATCCGATCGGATGACAGTTCGATCGGATTGCCATTCGATCATGGAGGTTTCCCAAGTTTCAGGTTTCTGAAAAAGTTACTAAGTGTTGAAAGGTTTCAAGGCACATGACACTTCGATCGGATGGCCGCTCGATCGGCCGGCAGTCCGATCGGATTGCCATTCGATCGTCATGACTTGTTCTGTTTTGCAACTTGTAAAGTTTATAAGTTTCTAGGTTAACGGTGATGACACGGTACGTCTTGAGACAATGGTAAGCACATCAATGTTCGGCCGGTCTGATCGGATGGGAATCACCCCAGTCCGATCAGTCGTCTGTTCGTGACGGTGCTTATGTCGGAATCCGTACACCGGTCATCTTCCCCGGCAAAAATCCAGTTCCAAACCAACTTCACACTAATCATCAAGTCTATAGTCCGTTTGGGTCCGGATCCCACCGATCTAAATATAAGTTTAAGAAAAGATGAAGAAAACATAAGTTTTAGGCGAAAAGGTTAGATTTAGTAAGGATTCAGTGTAGGAACGCATGAAATTCCTTAGATCTGAGCTAGATCTTGACGAGAATGACATCACACAACAATTTATACAAACCGCCATGATGACGTCATCCTCAAGGTCTCGAATCTTAGAGATTTCATGGTGAAAAGTGAGATTTCTAAGGAGAATCTCTTAGAGAATAGTGTAATGATCAAAGACGTACAAGAATCTAGTGTAAAACGTACCAAAATCACCGAGAAATGGAAGAAAAGAGGGAGTGCGTACGTCTGGTCGAAGGAGGTTGTCACATCAGTGAGAAGTGATGTGACAGCTCCTATTTATAGTGCAATGAGGAGATAAGGGCAGTGTGCAGTGGATCGGATGGCAATTCGATCGAATGGCCCTTCGATCGGATGGTCTTCCGATCGGATGGTCATCCTATCGGATTGCCATTCGGTCAATCCCATCCTTTCCGCGTTCCCGTCTTTGTTTCGTTTCGCGAGTTAGATTAAGCGTTGCGTTTCGTGTTATGGGTAATACTATCACAAAACTAGATTATATCGTTAACACCTTAGTTTCCAAGTTTCATAGTTTCCGCCAGTGACAAGTCTCCAGTCTCTCGTTCAACCAAGTCTCAAGTTGCACGAGTCTCAAGAGTCAAGCACCAAAGTATCAAGAATCATAGAATCAAGAATCAAACCTCAAGAATCAAGTATCAAGATTCATAGCTTCCAAGTATCAAGTATCAAGAATCATAGCATTAAGAGTCAAGTAGCTAGAGTTAAGCATCAAGAATCTAGATTTAAGCATCACAAGCATCAAAAGTGTCAAGTATCACATAGTTTAGGGACTAAAATTGACAATAGCTAAAAGTCTAGGGATGCAGGCGTTACACACGTGAAATGTGTAAAATGCAACATATAAATTACATCAAATGTGGCATAAAACTAACATTTTTTTAGTACTAATGTTGGAAAAAGCGTGCTTTTGTCTTCCTTTTGAATTTACAGGACCAAATGAGGTTAAACGAGCAAAAGGAACAAATATACAGCAAAAACCAACATAAATACAACGAAAAGGAATAAACGTGACATGCCCGACCCCTCGACGGCATCCCCAAAAGCAAAAGCAAAAACAAGAAACAGAAGACTGACCACGGGTCGTGCCCACTGGACACGGGGGCGCGGTCAGGTGTCTGCAGAAAGGACAAGGTTGTAGAAGCTTCTACGCCCACCACGGGGGCGTGCCCAACTCAGCACGGGGCGTGGTCAACGCTAAGATTAGTAGAATCTTGCAAATCTTGGTAGTACAGATACGCTTCTGCACACGGGGCCGTGCCCGCTGGACACGGCCCGTGTTGAGCCCTATGCTGACAAATGCAATTAATGAAGGAAGAGAAAAAGGATGGCCATGGGGGCGTGTCCGCTGGACACGGGGCCGTGCCCGGGCTTCTGTTTAAGCTATAAATAGAGGTGTTTGGTTCACTTCAAAGGCATCCTTTGGCAAACCACCACTCTCTCACTTTGCCACCACTCCACCACCATTACAACACCCACATCCACCACCATCATCCATCATCCACCTTAGAGTGTGTGTAGTAGTCTCGGGATCCAAGATTTATAGTAAGAGTTCTTGTCAATCAAAGGCCATGTTTGGCTAAGTCTCTTACATCACTTGGTGAAGACAACTCTTTAACGTATTACTTTTGATTTTTAATCTTTTCGCACTTTTTATTTGGTTTTGTATTAATGACTTTAATAACTAGTTTCTTATGTTGAAGGTGAAACTTCTTTATCATTTGTCCGTGGTGTCTTGGCATTACTTTGCTGTCTATATAAAGTAAAAGATTTACACCTTTCATATCTCTACGGTCTATATAGAGATATGTTGGCTACCTGGTCGGGGGTTAAGAGAATAGTTTAGTAAGGTTCTTGCCTTGTTCAGTGTATAGATCCTGCAAGGACCTGGGTCAAGCTTACTAGGACCTCCTTCAATACCCATTGGTATTGGATGGCGGGGGTGCGAATGGCTTGATCCCCTCATATGTAAACTACTATTAATACATTAAATCGGCTACTTGGGATTGTATCCCTGCTGACTCAAACCACTTAGCCGAGGGTAACGTCACCTTCAAAAGAGGGTCCTACCACTTTCATATTAATAACTTATTTAATTATCTTTCAATATTCCGACCCTTTGGGATTGTATCCTTGCTGACTCAAACCACTGGGTTGAGTGTAACGTCACCTTCAAAAGAGGGGCCTACTACTATAACTAAGTTAATCTCTTAAAAAGTGCAAAAGTGCGAAAATCATCAAAGGATACATTAAAGTCGAGTCGGATCCAAGTGATTCATCTTGTCTATCTGTTTTTATTTTATTTTTATTTCTACATATTTAGTTTTATTTTTTCATGTTTAGGATAAACCGGTACTAAAAGCTCTTGTGTCCTTGGACGACCTCGGTATCTTACAACGCTATACTATGCTCACGATGGGTGCACTTGCCCAAGTGTGTGTGTAGTGTTAGTAGAATCTAGTGTTTTATAAATTTAAAACTTGACTAATGTGTAAAATGGGCTTAAAATATCAATAAAAACATAGTACACCTTGCACACACCAAGTTTTTTGCGCCGTTGCCGGGGACACAAGGATTTTAAGAAAGTTAGGAATCAACGGCCTAATCTTTTTTTCTTATTTTTCTATTTTTTAGGATTTTCTTAATTTTTCAGCTTCTGCAGACTTCAGCATGGGGCCGTGCCTGGTCGGACACGACCGTGCCCAGCAACCTTACTTGCAGTTTTTGTTTTCTAAGTTACAAAAGAGTGACCACGGGGCTGTGGCGGTGCACCTCGGGGCCGTGCTGAACTCTCCACTAACTAGGATCCAGAAAACAATCAATGTAACCACGACCACGGGCCGTGGTCAGTGACCACGGGGCCGTGGTGAGACTTCTGACTAACATTCTTTTTGTTTTTATCGCAGGACTTGGAACCCAGGTGCAACACCTGAACTTTCTACGCAGTGCATGAGCTCCAGTTCCAATAAAGACATAAAAGAGCCTCTAGACAAACCCGAACGCTTTTTAAGAAAAAGACTAAAAGCTAAAATACAAGAGAAAGCTTCAGGGGACCAACATCCAATGGCGGATCAGCGTACCCTCATCTATTGCCTACGGCCCACGGTAGGTAATCTCGGAGCCGCTATCAATGCACCGAATGTCGATGCCAACAACTTCGAACTTTGGCCGCATTTGATTCAAATGCTCCAAAATTCCGCAACCTTACATGGCCAAGCTGATGAAGATCCCCATTTACATGTTACCAACTTTTTGGAAATATTTGATACTTTCCGAATCAACGGAACATCAAACGACGCAATCCGCCTCCGAATGTTCCCATTTTCACTAAAAGATCGAGTTAAGGCTTGGCTTAACACCCTCCCAAGTGGTTCGGTAAACACTTGGGATGAACTAGCCCAAAAGTTTCTATATAAGTATTTCTCTCCTTCTAAAACAGCTAAATTAATGACTGAAATTAATACATACTCACAAGAGGACGGGGAATCCTTATATGAAACTTGGGAAAGGTTCAAGTAGCTATTAAGAAAATACCCTCATCATGGTCTTGCAGTATAGCAACAAGTATCCACTTTATATAATGGGTTGTTGCCACACAAAAGACAAACCCTCGACTCTAGCTCCGGGGGACTTCTAGGTAATCGTCGCCCAAATGAAATTTATAATCAAATTAAGGAAATTGCTAAAAACAATTTTCAATGGCACACCCCCCGAGGCACAAAATCTATTGCCCCGAGCTCCCATAAGGTAGATAAAAACACTTCTTACAAGCCCAAATCGAGGCCCTGTCTTTGAAAATCAAAAAGTTAGAAATGGAAAAAACGGCCTTGGTTATGGCTTGCGAAGGGTGTGGTGGGTCACATGAAAATTGGAGTTGTATGAAAGAAATGGATAATCAAACGGAAATGGTAAACTACATTGATAATAGACCTAAGCCGTCGGATCCCTCAACAGGCACCTACAACCAAGGATGGCATAACCACCCTAACCTTGGTTGGAGAGAACCCGGCAATAGTAGTAACCAACAAAACCAAAATCAACGAACAAACTTTCAACAACAACCAAGAAATGAGTCACAAAATTTCTCTCAACAACAAGGCGGACGAGAGAGGCATGAAGATATTGTTTCACGCCTCATTTCAGACACTGAAAATAAGAACTCGGATCGATTCCTACAAATGGAATCAAACTTTAGAAATCAACAAGCTAGTATTCAAAACATTGAAAAACAACTAAATCAACTAGCTCAAAATTTCTCCGAGGGACCACAAGGCGCGTTACCTAGCAATACCGAGCCCAACCCAAAGGCGCAACTGCATCTCATACTATTGAGAAACCATACCGTAGGTCCCGAGGAGGCTCCGCTACCCCATCCGACAAAAATCCACCCATTCAAACCACGACCTCACCAACGACCCAAAAGGAAACAACTCCTCCGCCAATTCCCGAACCTACCAAGAGCCCCTCGGTACCCTACCCGGGTCGGTTACTTTGCCAAAATACCGATTAGCAATTCACAAAATTCATAAACTTACTAAAACAATTGCATATCAATCTTCCATTTGTCGAGGTCCTCACTCAAATGCCAAAATATTCAAAATTTATGAGATACTTCCTCACTCACAAAAGGAAGATTGAAACATTGCAATTAGTCAATTTAAGTGAAGAATTCTCCGGCGTGCTACTCAACAAACTCACACAAAAGAAGATCGACCCCGGAAGTTTCACCATCCCCTGTTCCATTGGGGGATTTCCTGTACGCAATGCACTAGCCGACCTTGGTGCTAGCATCAATCTCATGCCCGCATCAATGTTTGACCGACTCGGACTAGGTAAGACAAGCCCCACAACGATGAGCATACAACTCGCCGATAGGTCTATCAAATATCCACAAGGTGTCGCCGAAAATCTATTGGTAAAAGTCAGAGACTTTGTCTTCCCTGCCGACTTTGTCATACTCGATATGGAGGAAGACACCGAAATACCACTCATTCTAGGAAGACCATTCCTTGCCACCGCTTACACAATGGTGGATAAGAGTGATGGAAAATTAACATTGAGGGTCGGAGACAAAGAGATGAAGTTCGGGGTTGGGAAAAGAGTAGAAGACGACCCGGTCAACTACATGGATGTCATAGACTCAAGATTGGATGACGCTCTCCGACGGTGCAACATGGGATGCAAGACATCCCACTTGGGTAACATATGACTGACTTTGGGTGTAGCCAAGGACCCTTATAAACGTGGCGCACCACGGAGGCATTCCGCGGAACTATCCGTAGTTTTAGTTTAGATTAACTTTTATGTTTTCTAGTTTAGCTTTAATTTGCAGGAATAAAACACACTCGAAAAGATGGAGGTTACCAAGTGAACTTTAAAAAACCACACCCCATGCATAAAAACAGAAGCCTCCCGACAATTTTCCAGCATTAAAGCAAGTTCAGCACGGGGCCGTGCTCATCCCAACACGCCCCGTGCCCAAGTATCTACAGAAAGTTGCCCAGTTCAGGTAACTGGACACGGGGCCGTGCTCAGTGAACATTCCCCGTGCCTAGCCTTCTGTTAACTTTTGGTACTAGCGATCTGACCACGGGGACGTGGCCAGACTCCCAGTAACACAAAATTTTATTTTTCAACACCTTTTTACACATTCAATCAACTTAAAAACTTATTTTTGGGATACATTGAGGACAATGTGTAATTTAAGTATGGGGGGGTGCTAAAACCTTGAATTTTGCAAGTCCTAATAACAAGCCTTACACAAAACTCTATTGGAACCGCTAATCACCCCAAATTTTTTGCAAAAATTTTTATTTTTTTTTACTTGTCTTGGTTTAATTTGGGAATAACAAGTTCTTAAAAAGTTATATTTTTACAAATTTACAACCGATAGCGTCGTGATAAAAAGAACCAACATAATAAAATTATGAAAAGGCATGACAAATCTAATTAAAATATGATTATATATACTTGATCACATTATAAACCCATTCCCACAACAAGTGAGTTTTGAGCCTTTATTGAGCATACAAGCATACATCTTTAAACTAAATGCTCATTTTTCGTTTTTTGTGTGAATAGCCGCTTGGTTTTTACGACTCTAGAACTTGCCACGACAATACATTCCCGGTCCTTAATAAACTTAAACCAAAGTAAGTAAATGATGGAGGCATTAGGACTAACCCATTTTCCTTTCAACACCATTATTTTTCATTTTTTTCACCTACCCAAAATCCCCATAGTTAACCCCTTTGAGCCTAAACCTTTCCATTTCAAAACCCACAAAACAAACAACCTTCACCCACCAAAACCTTTGTTCTTTTCAAACCCTTTATTTTAGTAAAAAGCTCGGTTATTTTGTGACGTCTCCTATAAAAAAAATTAAAAAATGAAAGTCTAGCAATAAACAACCACTAACCAAAACCACCTACCCTTAGCCCAAGCCTAACCCTTACCCAAGTCCTCTTGATATTTTCGAAGGTTCATAGTTAAAAAGGAGGAGGATTGATTGCTTGGCAAGCATATGGTAGAAGTAAGTTCCATGCCGGTCTCGAGTGTTTCACAAAAATACATCTTCAGCCGAGTGTTGAGTGATCTCCCGTGAGGTATGTGAACTTGTATATAAATGGAATTTTAAAAAGGCATGTTATGCCCAAATAAGTAATTTCTTTTATGAAACGTTCTAAATAATCATAACAAATAGGAATGTAAATAGAATAAAAATAAAACTCAATAAAGATCTTGGATTCCCGACACTCAAGACAAGCCCAAAACTTCTCTCCTACCTATTCCATTTGGGTGTGTAAGCCACATATTAAAGAGTTTTGCTTGAGTACAAGCAAAGATTCAAGTGTGGGGGTATTTGATGTGTGTAAAATGCAACATATAAATTACATCAAATGAGGCATAAAACTAACCTTTTTTTAGTACTAAAGTTGGAAAAAATGTGCTTTTGTCTAACTTTTGAATTTACAGGACCAAATGAGCTTAAACGAGCAAATGGAACAAATATACAGCAAAAACCAACATAAACACAAAGAAAGGAATAAACGTGACATGCCCGACCCCTCGACAACATCCCCAAGAGCACAAACAAGAAACAGAAGATTGACCACGGGCCGTGCCCACTGGACACGGGGGCGTGGTCAGGTGTCTGCAGAAAGGACAAAGTGTTGAAGCTTCTACGCCCACCACGGGGGCGTGTCCAGCTCAGCACGGGGCGTGGTCAACACTAAGATTCACAGAATCTTGCAAATCTTGGTAGGACAGATACGCTTCTGCACCCGGGGTCGTGCCCGCTGGACACGGGCCGTGTTGAGCTCTATGCTGACAAATGCAATTAATGAAGGAAGAGAAAAGGGATGGCCACGGGGGCGGCGTGTCCGCTGGACAAGGGGCCATGGCCAGGCTTCTGTTCAGGCTATAAATAGAGGTGCTTAGTTCACTTCAAAGGCATCCCTTGGCAAACCACCACTCTCTCACTTTGCCACCACTCCACCACCACTACAACACCCACATCCACCACCATCATCCATCATCCACCTTAGAGTGTGTGTAGTAGTCTCGGGATCCAAGATTGATAGTAAGAGTTCTTGTCAATCAAAGGCCATGTTTGGCTAAGTCTCTTACATCACTTGGTGAAGACAACTCTTTAACGTATTACTTTTGATTTTTAATCTTTTCGCACTTTTTATTTGGTTTTGTATTAATGACTTTAATAACTAGTTTCTTATGTTGAAGGTGAAACTTCTTTATCATTTGTCTGTGGTGTCTTGGCATTACTTTACTGTCTATATAAAGTAAAAGATTTACACCATTCATATATCTCTACGGTCTATATAGAGATATGTTGGCTACCTGGTCGGGGGTTAAGGGAATGGTTTAGTAAGTTTCTTTCCTTGTTTAGTGTATAGATCCTGCAAGGACCTGGATCAAGCTTACTAAGACATCCTTCAATATCCACTGGTATTGGATGGCGGGGGTGCGAATGGCTTGATCCCCTCATATGTAAACTACTATTAATACATTAAACCGGCTACTTGGGAATGTATCCCTGCTGACTCAAACCACTTAGCCGAGGGTAACGTCACCTTCAAAAGAGGGGCCTACCACTTTTCTCATTAATAACTTAATTAATTACCTTTCAATATTCCGACCCTTTGGGATTGTATCCTTGCTGACTCAAACCACTGGGTTGAGGGTAACGTCACCTTCAAAAGAGGGGCCTACTACTATAACTAAGATAATCTCTTAAAAAGTGCGAAAATCATCAAAGGATACATTAAAGGCGAGTCGGATCCAAGTGCTTCATATTGTCTATCTATTTTTATTTTATTTTTATTTCTACATTTTTAGTTTTATTTTTCATGTTTAAAACCTTTTCTCAAAAAATTTAGCTTGATTAGACGTTGAGGATAAACCGGTACTAAAAGCTCTTGTGTCCTTGGACGGCCTTGGTATCTTACCAACGCTATACTACGCTCACGATGGGTGCACTTGCCCAAGTGTGTGTTTAGTGTTAGTAGAATATCGTGTTTTATAAATTTAAAACTTGATTAATGTGTAAAATGGGCTTCAAATATCAATAAAAACATAGTACACCTTGCACACACCAAGTTTTTGGCGCCGTTTCCGGGGACACAAGGATTTTAAAAACGTTAGGAATCAACGGCCTAATCTTTTTTTCTTATTTTTCTATTTTTTAGGATTTTTCTTAATTTTTTAGCTTTTGCAGACTTCAGCACGGGGCCGTGCCTGGTCGGCCACGGGCAGTGCCCAACAACCTTGCTGGCAGTTTTTGTTTTCTGAGTTACAAAAGAGTGACCACGGGGCCGTGCTGAACTCTCCAGTAACTAGGATCCAGAAAACAATCACTATAACCACGACCATGGGCCGTGGTCAGTGACCATGGGGCCGTGGTGAGATTTCTGACCAAAATTGTTTTTGTTTTTATCGCAGGACTTGGAACCCAGGCGCAACACCTGAACTTCGCTTTATAGTGGGTATTATGCCCGGGTATTATTTCTACTATTCAGAAATTGAGAGAGAGATCAGAGAAATGAATGAATTCCAAATGAACTCGTCCAGTCTATTTATAGGCTTTTCGTATGGCGGCTCGCAGCCCGTGAGAGAGAAGACTAAGGCCTTCACGGCCCGCGACGACAGTAGGTTAGGCCGTAGGCTTGGCCAGTCAGCGAGTCTAGCTTCGACACGTGTCGCCATGGGTGTCCGGCAAGTAACAGGTCCTTGCGCCCCGTGAAGAACCAAGGTGATCTTCGTCGCGCCCCGCGAGAAACCTATTATTCTTATTTTTCTTGATTTTATAAGTACAAGGGTATTTCGGGCTCGTTTCTCGCATACGAGGTATATTTTAGGACATTTAGGGGTGTCCAAGTACGTTTTAGGAGGGTTGTTATATCCTCCCCACCTTGTTTTAGATCTCGTCCTCGAGGTCTACTGGAACAGGTGTGGGTATTTTCATTGCATTTCTGATTCGAGTTCCCAAGTGTATTCTGGTCCTCTCTTGGATTCCCATTTTACTTTGACCAGAACTAGTCTCTTATGTTTGAGGTTCTTGATCTTTCTATCTTCAATTTGAATGGGTTCCTCGATAAACTTAAGTTTCTCATTTACCTCTATGTTCATAAGAGGTGTAACTAGTGATTCGTCTGCTAATCACTTTTTGAGATTACGTACATGAAATACATCATGTATTCCTGCCATTTCCTCTGGCAGCTGTAGCTGATAGGCTACGGGTCCTATTATTCTAATAATCTCAAAAGGTACAACATACCAGGGGCTTAGCTTTCCTCTTTTAACGAATCTGACTACTCCTTTCCATGGAGAAATTTTTAATAATTCCTTATCTCCTACTTGAATTTCTAAAGGTTTTCGTCTTTTATCTACATAACTCTTTTGACGATCTCGTGCTGCTTTTAGTCTTTCCTTGACTTGAATTATCTTGTCTGTTGTTTCTTGCACTATCTCTGGTCCAGATAATTGCTTTTCTCCAATTTCTGCCCAACAGACCGGAGTTCGTCACTTTCGTCCATAAAGTGCTTCAAATGGTGCAGCATAAATGCTAGTATAATAGTTGTTATTATAGGAAAATTCTATTAATGATAAATGGTCATCCCAATTTCGTCCGAAATCAATTACACAGGCTCTAAGCATATCTTCCATTGTCTGAATTGTCCTTTCGCTTTGTTCGTCTGTCTGTGGATGATAAGCTGTGATTAGGTTTAACCTGGTTCCCATTGCTTTTTGGAAACTTGTCCAAAAATGAGAAGTAAAACGGCTATCTCTATCAGATATGATAGATAAAGGAATTCCATGTAATGAAACTATTTCATTTACATATAGCTTAGCTAACTATTCCATACTGAAAGTTTCCTTCATTGGTAAGAAATGAGCAGATTTGGTCAATCTGTCTACAATCACCCAGATTGTATCATTTCCTTTTCTTGTCTTGGGTAATTTGGTAACAAAGTTCATTGTTATCAATTCCCATTTCCATATTGGCATCTCTAACTGTTGCAATAACACTGAGGGTTTCTGATGCTCAGCTTTAACTTGTGAACAAGTTAGACATTTAGCAACATAGTTAGCTATATCCTTTTTCATTCCTATCCACCAGAAATTCTTTCTTAGATCTTGATACATCTTATCACTTCCGGGATGTATCGTATACTTAGACTTATGAGCTTCTTCTAGAATTCTGTGGCGTAGGTTTCCTTGTTTAGGTATCTGCATCCTTTTCTTATGGAACTTCCAAATTCCATCTGTTCCTTGTTCTAATTCCTTAATCATTCCTTTTAAACCTTCAGCATCGTCCTTGATTGTTGTTTCCTGTACCTCTCTAATTTGATCATTTAAATCTACTTGTAGATTTAATTTGAGAGAACGTACTCGTTTCGGCTTTTCATGATACTTTCGACTTAAACATCAGCTACTATATTAGCTTTCCCAGCATGGTACTGGATATCACAATCATAATCACTAAGAATTTCCATCAAGCGTCTCTGTCTCATATTTAATTCTTTTTGGCCAAAAATTCACCTTAAACTCTTATGATCGGTGACGATAACAAATTTATTTCCATATAAATAGTGTCTCCAAATCTTAAGGGCAAAAACTATGGCTCCTAACTCTAGATCATGAGTCGTGTAATGCTCTTCATGTTTCTTAAGTTGTCTAGAGGCATAAGCTATAACATTTTGACGTTGCATCAACACACATCCATATCCTAACTTAGACGCATCACAATGGACTATAAAGTCTTTAGTTCCTTCTAGTAATGCAAGTATGGGTGCGTTGGTTAACCTTTGCTTAAGAATCCTAAAAGCTTCTTCCTGTTTCGGTCCCCATTCAAACTTAACTGGTTTGCAGGTCAGTTTGGTTAATGGAATGGCTATTCTAGAGAAATCTCGGATAAACTATCTATAATATCCTGCCAGTCCAAGAAAACTTCGTACTTCTGTTGGCGACTCAGGGACTTTCCACTTAGTAATCGCCTCGATCTTTGTGGGATCCACATGAATTCCTTCATGATTAACTAGATGTCCAAGGAATTGCACTTCTTGTAACCAAAATTCACATTTTAAGAATTTAGCATAAAGCTTCTCTTTTCTCAACAATGTCAGAAGTGTATGTAGATGCGTTGCATGTTCCTCTTTACTCTTAGAGTAAATTAGAATATCATCTATAAAGACAATTATTAATTTATCCAGGTATGGTTTACATATCTTGTTCATCATGTCCATAAATGTGGCTGGGGCATTGGTTAAACCAAATGGCATGACGGTAAATTTATAATGACCGTACCTCGTTCTGAAAGTAGTTTTAGGAATGTCCTCTTCCTATACTTTCAGTTGTTGATATCCGGAGCTTAAGTCAATCTTAGAAAAGAATCGAGCTCCTTGAAGTTGATCGAACAGATAATCGATTCTTGGTAGTGGGTAAATTCATAATGACCGTACCTAGTTCTGAAAGCGTTTTTTTTTTAAGTATTTTTTTACAAATGGCATTTATGTTTGAATAGCGTTCTATTGATATCCAACAGATATGGCGTTTTTGTGTTTTTTACTTGTTTTAATTTAGTTATTTTAACCCTTTTTAATGTTGTTTATGTTTTAAATGGTTACTATTTGTTAATTATTCTAATCATGGCATTTCCATTGATTTGCACAAATATTATAGAAAATCACACAACCAAACATGTAGATGAAATAATCTAAAGAGCAAAACACATTAGTCAACATTAAAATTTTACAATCTATGGCGTTTAAGCTAATCTACATAATCTGTCATCCTTTGTGCTATTCTCTTGTCCGCTGTGTTATACATTTCACGTATTTTTTGTCCCCCTAAAGCCAATAATTTTGTTACAGATTTTGTCAATCGTGTTCTGTTTTCATTTTCGCTATGAAGTAGGATTTTTACAATGTATTTTGCCCTCGGTTCATTTAGCTGTCTCTGCTTTAGTTGATTTGGGGCATTTTCTTTTGCCAAACCACTTCTCCAAGAAGCTATATCCCCCATGTATTTTTCCATATGCCTCATTGCGAAAACCCCACAGTCGAGCACGTTAGACGTTGTCCTCCAATCCATCTTTTGTCTAACAATCTCCGCCTTGCTCATGATCTTATGCTTTGGGTGTTTTTTAATACGCAAGTAGTTTGCAAAAGCATTGTGCTGCAGTTTTACATTTTTTTGCATATATTAGTATGGCGTTTTGTCAACATAGTTCCTATATACAAAGTTTTTAAGATACTTACCAACTTTCCCACTCATCCATCATACTTATCTTTAATGCTGACGTCATCCCCTACACCGTTGTTATCCAATACATCAACTCTTTCGTGTTTTATGTTGAAACAGACAACATAGAAATGTCTTTCCCATATTATTGGCACGAAGACCAGTTCATTGTGACAACTAGCAATTTTCCGTGTATCCGTACAATGTTAAACAGTAATTTGTGCTTTAGTGACTGTGCATGATTAAATTAATGACATGAATGATTTTCTGATTACTGCCATATACATACAATTGCATTTCATGTTACAAGAATGTTTATCATTATTACATGCAACACAGTATGGTTCAATTAGAGCACAGAACAAAGTTAGCACAGGTATCAGACAAACTAAAAGTACTAACGGGAGTTCAGTACTTAGACAGACACGATGTTAAGACACAGAATGAGCCCCAAAACCAAGAGTTACACTAGAATAGTGTGTAGGAAAGTAGGGATCATAAAACTGCCTTCCGAGTGATGATTTAAGTGCCGGAAAGTGCCCGAAACACACAAAAACCGCAGAATTCTGCACAATTCAGCAAAAATCAGCTTTTTAACATCAGAATATAATGCATAATTATGGTTTAATGGTCCAGAATACTTTCCTAAGTGTCGGGAATCAAAACTGTCATAAAAGCCTACATAAAGCACACTAAACTGCGCAATTTATCACCTTAACGAACCGGTAACCAAACGAACAACCGGACACTACCCGAAACACCAAATTTTCACTAGAAGCATTGTTTTAACATTACCAAACTAGTTATGATCATCAAACACCATAATATACCCTAAAACACTATAACACTTAAAACACGAAACATTATATTTAAAATGTAACTAGATTGCCTAACATCATTGGAATCCAACAACATACCCCCCCCCCCCATTTACGGTTCATTAAGGGGTCCCACCCCCTTGATTTTCTTGTAATATTTTATTTGATTTGTATAAAAGATATGGAACACAAAAACCATAGGATTATAACATGTTGGGAGAATTTTTATATAGACCAAGGGACTTCCATTCATTATCATTTTCAGCACCTCACCACACTTCATCCTCTCTTCTTCTTCCCTTTGTTCTCGTCTCAAACACACACACATACAACCATCATTTTCAATTCAATCTCAAGCATTCTAAGGTGATCTAAGGGTGAAAGAAGCATATCTAAGAAGCTTGGAAGCTTTGGAAGTTGAAGGACCTCATCAAGGAGCTATTAACCACTTCAATCTTCATTATCTTCATATTTGTTTCTCCCCTAGCCTTAGAGCTAGTAGTAAGCTCCTTTAACCATGTTCTTACTTCTAATTTTAGTGGTTAATGTATCATGTAACTTGTTAAACTAAAGAATCTCAAAGAAACATAAGCATGATCTTGAACATAAAGCTTAATAACAAGAAAATCAAAGATGTTTAAGTGTATGAAGTACACTTGTTTGTTGTTTCCTTATGTTTATGATGAAGATCATCATATGAGACTTGCTAGATGATGATTAAACACATGATCTAGCAAGTATAAGGATGAATCTTGAGAAAATCATGATGATCGTCCTTTATGTGAATCATGAACTTGAATATGAACTTGCTTTAGTGTATGATGATTATGTCTACAAGTTATATGTCTTGAGAATAAAAGATCTCAAAGATAATATTTTCAAGAAATCAAAGTTTATTACAAGATTTAACATGAACTTGGTTTTAAAGAAAGTAATCATGTTTTAAGGGTTAAATCAAAGCTAGAAAAGTGTTGGTAACAAAAAAAATACAAGAAGATTTATTTTTGAAAAATCATCATACAAGTTGTGAAGAACCAAAATTCACAAGAATGAGTTTTATAAACTAAAAACCATGTTTTTAGAGATAACTAAACTTACTAAACAACATGTTAAAATACTACACATTTTTGTTAAACTTCAAGTTCATGACATATGGTTAAAATGCATATTTTGGCTCATGGTAAGTTGTGTGTAAATTGTTGATGATTGGTGATGAGTTTTTAAAAGAAAATGATATGCCTATGAGCATGGAAACCTTCATTTTTAAGGGGAAACTATGACAAATTTTTTTGTAGAAATTAAACACTTAGAAAAAAAAAATTAAACAAGTGTTTACAAGTAAATTTTGATCATGGTTTTCATATAAAAATTTGCCATAATTTTTGTTACAAAAATTATAAATATTGGAGGTTGATTTTTTATAATAAAAATCACTAAGTATATATTTAGGAAAATATATATTTAGATGTCAAAAAATCGTGTGTTACTTGTATATTGATTGTATTAGTTATACTATTTTAGAAACATGAAAATAATATAACACACCAAAATACCAAAATTTGAAATACAAAATGTTACCAAAATTCCAAGAAAATAAATGTATAATCTATACCCGAATATTGGACAAACCGGACAATGACTTTGGACTATATTTACATACATATTCCGGAAATAAATTAGTAACACGAAAAGTATGACGTACGGTATTTTTGGAACCAAGGAAATGGCAAGATATAAATTTTTACAAGTATTACAAAATATATCATATTTTGTCAAATAGAAAATATATTATTTTTGAGTGGAGGAAAATATATATTTTCTTAAACAAGTTTAGAATATATTATTTTGGGTGAGAATTAGAAATATATATCTTCTAAAGTTAATCTTAAAGATATATATTATTTTTTAGATATATATGAAGGTATATATATTTTTGCCAAGTAAAGTTATAGATATTTTTCTATAAAAATTCTCTTAAAAATATGAATATTTTAAGAATATAAATTTGGTGATTTTTAGTTGTCTAAAAATAATATTCCGGAATATTAAATACAAATTAAGTATAAAATACTTAATACATACAAGAAAACACGTAACCTCATACGTATAAATACACACCAGAATACATCACCAATACTTGGCAAAAATACACAAGTATAAAAATACACAAGTACAAGTATACCCATACTTGGGAAATACCTACATGTGGAATACATAATAAACCAAGTTAAAAATATATTGTTCTAACAATATTCCAAATAATTGGATAAATATAATTTAAGTTAAAATATTATTATTTTAACTAATAATTATATACCTTGGAATTATATAATGTACATCGAAGATGTAACTCAAAGTATACCATGAATTCCAAAATAAGTCTTAATAAACAACTAAGACTAAGAGTCGTTACACGACCTAAACGTCTAATAAAACTTAGCACGTGTGTAGGTGATAGTACGGCTTAAGGAAACATACTTTAGGTACACAAGAGACAGGACGCAAATCAGTGAGTTCATGCCCCCCTTTTCTTTTAACTGCTTTTAGTTTTATAACTTCGGGGGTGAAATACATGTTGCAAATGTTTCAAACGTTTACAAATTGTATGGTTAGCTAAGGAATGAACTGTTAGATCATGTGAATGGGTAGGCGTTAACTTAAGACCATTAATCTTCGTATGAAGACCGTGGGGCATGAGTGATAGATCTATTTGGGTGTTGCGAGCCCCACCCTTGGGTCCGCGAGTTGGCCAATGTGGTGACTATGTCGTTCCAGCCGGGTGGCCCGGTACGAAATCCGCTAGGTTTAAGCCTTCCTACACCATTGCACACGTATTAATGACCTTGCAAATCATTAATTGATCTGTTCATAGACGCTTTCATACCGGTTTACAAAGACATACATACAAATGATTACAAGTTTAAACGAGCGTGCATACAAAACACATGAACTCGCTCAACTTTTGTTGATGTTTCCAAATTAAATGTATTTCATGAAATTAATGGATCTGGCGATGTTTGAAAGATTTCAAGAAGTGTTTACAAGAAGTGATGTCATCCCATTTTGGAAGGGTTTGGTTTGGATATCCTATCTTAGGTAGGACATACGAATCAAAGCCTTGGATTTAAAGTCTTTTGTTTTAAAACTCCTTGTGGAACTTATTACCACTTTGCATGGTTATAAACTTAACTTGAAGTTCATGGTTTGAAACTTAACAATTTATGGTTGTAATATTTTGGAAACTTATGAATGGATGATCATCACGTTTTTAATCATATAGTTGTTTGTTATAATTGAATGCAATGATATTGAGCAAGTCACACATCATACGCTTCCGCAAAAGTCAGGGTGTGACATTCATAATCTTTGATGGTTTTATTTTTCTTGTCTCCTTTGAAACGAGCATTTTTCAGAACAGTTTCCATGTTTCTGTTGAATTCTTTGTATCATAAATTTTCTTTTGTCGTTTCGTCGTATGCCGGAGTATTCTGTAATATTGAGTACCACATTTTAAACAACAAAACAATGTCCTATTATATTTTTATCAATTAAATATAGCAAAAGAGTTACCAGCAGTAATTCTGTGCAAAATAACCTTAAAGGTGATTCTGGAGCCTTGTATCTTTCTTCATAGTTCAGGATATGTGCCCAACATAGAATAATTGAGACGTGTGCTTGAAATCCTGGTTTCATGCTCTCACAAATCACCCTCATGAGAAACTTTTCTCCCATCTTGAACACATCAGTTCTAAAAAACATCATTTGGCGTTTTAGTTATACAAACTCATTCTATTATAATACATGGCGTTTTGATCATTTTTACATTCATATTCAAGTAAATGTTATAAATGGAAAGTTTGGTGTTTTATTTTGAGAGAAGTGTACATACTTGTATTCGCCGCATCTAGTGAAGATGTACGTGGAAAGGTTATTTTCATGGTTCGTCCTTGGTTCATGTATAACCACTTGCCTCCTTACATAAGGCGACAAACATGCCTTGCTCAATTTCTTATCTATCTTCTCCTTTTCATCCACAGTCTTTTTGTTGATATTTTCATCTTCTTCATCATCTTTATCAGCTTTTTCATCACCAGGCAGGGGTTTAAAATTGTATTTTCTTGCATCAACTTTGTGATGTCTGGAGTTTTGTCCTCATCACCCTTCTCTTGCACATCTGACTTGTTTGGCGTTTTTGGTGGTGATGTGTTGATGGCGTTTTCATTTTGGGGTTTATTGGGTATCTCTTCCTCTTCAAAAGTTTACAAGAGGTTTTTCCCAGCTGTAGATGGTGGCTTCTCATATGGTGTTTTATCAAACACTGCACCTTGTTGCTCAACACTTTTGTTTACCACCTCCCATTCAGTTTTTTTCTAGTTAAGTGATGAATGCCTGACTGTATTGTGTTTCTGTTGGGGGATGTTTGGTGTCTTATCAAATACAGGCATTTTTTTGGGTCTCTTCAGCAGGTTGCAGACGATTTTTTATTGCTTTAATTGCTTCATCCAATTATCTAGACCTTCTTTTATATCAATCATTTGTTTTAGATCTTGTCCAGACAGCTCCAAAAGCTCAGCAATATTCTTTTTAATTATTTTTCCCCATTGTATATGGAAATGTGAGATTCAAGTGTCTTGAAATCACAACTCCATCTCTCAATATCGTCTTCGTTTATATCTTCATCTGATAATATAGTATCCTCATCATCATCATATATTGGGGTTGTTGTAGCAGTTGAGGGTTCGGCGTTTTGTTCTTCGGCCATATCCTTTCCTTTTTCTACTCTCGTATCCCCTTCTCCTTCTCCTTCTCCGTCCCCTTCCGACTCCCCTTCCTCTTCTCCTTTTCCTTCTCCTTCCCCTTTTCCTTTTTCTTCTCCTTCTCCTTTTCCTTCATTTTCAACTTCAATGGAGTTTTCATGAACTCTTTCCACTTCAATGGTGTTTTCATCAACTATTTCCACTTCAATGGTGTTTTTTATTCCAGCTATCTCCTTCTCCCCTTCTTCTTCATTTTCACCTCCTCCTTCTCCTTCTTCTTCATTTTCAACTTCTTTGGCGTTTTCATCAACTGTTTGCACTTCAATGTCGTTTTCTATTCTAGCCATCTCGTTTTCCCCTTCTTCTTCATTTTCACCTCCTAGTACCACCTCATTTTCAACCTCAGTTTCATATTTACCTTGTTCTCTTTCAGCTGGCACTTCTTTGGCATTTTCATCAACAAATTTTGAGATGTTCTCCAACAATGTCAGACATTGTGAGTATTTAATGTGTACCAGGAGGCTGTTTAGGTATTCAGTCTTTAACTGTTTTAACAATGTGCTCATTTTATTGTAAAAGTCTTCTAATTCTTTGTATGCCCCATCCAATTTATCAGCCATTTCCTGTTAAATTAAAAAAAAGGATTTTGTTGATCATGGTGTTTTGTGGTTTTTTTTTAATTTATTATTTAAACAACATACCTCTTCAGTTTCATTATTTTGTTCTTCTTCATTAGCAAAAATGTTGTAATACTGTGTTACTACTCTGACAAGAGCATGATTCCCTAATGCAGAAACTTCAAATATCATTTCCCGGCTTTCTCTATCCTCATTCACCATCCTTTGAAGCGAAGCCTCTTCATCCTCATTATCTTCATACTCATTCTCATCATTGATGTGCATGGCGTTATGCACAACAGGGTGGAGCCCAACATAATCATAATGATCATCATGATCAAAACCATCATCATCATCAAACTCATCATCATCGTTATCAGCATGGTCATCAACGTTGTGAACATCATCTTCATCTTCATTCTCAACATGATCACCATCAGCTTCATCATCAACAACAACCTGCATTTTTCTTGTTTTTTTGGGTTTGCCTTCCTTAGCCTTTTTAACTGTTTTCCTTTTTACTTCATTGCCAACCAGGCGTTTTATCATTGCACTCTCAAACAAGTCAAGAGTATCTGTTGTAACCCACTCAATTGGGTATCCTTCTTTTCGGTCCCATTTTTTCTATTGCAAGTATCGTTCACAAAATAGATTTTTCAAATGACAGATATTTTTGGCATTTTAATGACACACAGATGATATATGTTATATAGGAAAATTATATTCTTACCGCTAGTATGATCAGTGGCCATGTGTAATGCTTTGTTGGAGACCATGGGGTTTTGGCGTGTTGCAAGCATTGGATGATATAACCACACCAGTTCATTTGGTTTATTTGAACGTCTGGTGTAACGTTGTGCAAGAACTGTTTGTTGACGACTGCATTGTCACTTGCATGCCCCATTATAGTGAAGAATGCTACAAGGAAATTTAGGCAGAAGTCTCTCCCAAAGCCATGCATCACAAGCAAAATGTTATCAAAGTATAGCTTCACACTTGGTCTGTTAACCCAATCAAACCCTTGGAACTCTGCTTTCCACTCAGCCACCACCTGGTCTTCATTTGTTGGTCTTTTTTTCATGTTCACGGGCACCCTTCCATTCGGTATACCCATTAAAGAGTTTATCAATTCTTCATTCATATGTACGGTATGGTTGCCAACTTTTAGGGTGTTTGTCTTTTCATTGTAATTTTCAACCAACTAGTACCCAAGCATTGTCGATACGGTGTCTATTTTCAACTTTAGTGTAGCACCAAGCCCCATTTGGTGTACTGCCTGTCTTTGATTTTGGTTTGGATTCATAAACCAACCAGTTAAGTTTGTAGGTTTTAATCTTGACAAAACCCTAGCCCCACTGAACTCATGATATGGTTCTTCCTCAACCTCAACATTCTGACTTAATGCCTTCCTCTTATTGGCGTTTTGGGCCTTGCTAGTGTGGACATTTATTCTCAATCTTAACCCCTCTTCACCTATAAAAAATGATTTCATGGCGTTTTATTTATGGCATTTAATAACACAAATGATACATGTATGGCGTTTTATAAATCAATCACAGATGATAGATGTTGAATAAGACAATAACAGATGATATATGGCGTTTATAACACAAACCATACATGTTTTGGCGTTTAGTAACAAAGCTATCAAACGATACATGTTTGTAGCGTTTAGTAACACAAAAATGATATATGTTTTTTCAATAAGACAATGACATATATGTAAAATTTCGTTCACATATATTGTTAAACAAACGATACAAATTTTGGCTTTTTGGCAACAAAGTATCAAAGTGTATTTTTACATCACGAAAAGTAACATTCTGTACCATGTCCTCTTGTTGTCTTCTTTTGTTGCTTGTTGGGTTTTTGGCGTTTTGGAGCAGATGACCCTTCCCCTTCCACACTTGTAGAAACTGCAAATTTATTGTTAAAATTAGAACGCCAAAAGCAGCATAAAATAGCACAATGTAAATCGAAGTTAACTCACTATGTTTTTTTGCCTTTGAATCTGGTTTGATTTTTCGACGCCATAGTTTTTGTTGTTTCGCGTTTTCTAGGGTTTTCGAGTTTTACGTTGGTTTTTGGGGATGTTTCTCTGGGAAGTATATATGTTTCGGTCATGCTTTGATGTGTTTTGTAGATGAACATTTACTTTTTTACCCTTATGGAAGCGCGCCCACTTTAAAAAGTTTATGTTATTTACGAAAACGCCACCGCCCCATCTAGTCCATAGATTGTTTTGATCTGACGATCCATAATCGTTCCCACCGTTCTCACACTTTCACCCGTTCTCTCTAAATACTGACCTTATATATATATATATAGGGTGAGAGTTGGCTACAAAGTCCATTTTTCCTACAAAGTGTAAAAAGTCATAAAAAACACTCAAAACCCACAAATAACAAAGTGGAGATTTCTAAAACGCCATATTTGTGGGTTTTGTGTTGTGTTTTGGATGATGAGCCTTTGATTATCGAATAACAAACATTAGTGTGTTTAATGATCTTCACTTTGTTATTGTGGGTTTTGAGTATGTTTTATGGCTAAAATTGTGGTGTTTTATGACTTTGTACACTTTGTAGGAAAAATGGACTTTGTAGCCAAACCCACCCTCTATATATATATATATATATATATATATATATATATATAGGGTAAGGATAGTGTAAAAAGGGCCTAAAGTGTGAGAAGTGTATTATAACACTATATATAATACTATATAACACCATATAAACACCGTATAACAATATGTAACACCATATAATACCATATAACACTATGTAACACTATATGTCATTATATAACAAATATTACACTATACATCTATCATAGATATGCTATCAGACAACCTATAGTGTTATATTTGTTATATAATGATATATAGTGTTATATGGTATTATATGGTGTTACATATTGTTATACGGTGTTTATATGGTGTTATATAGTATTATATATAGTGTTATAATACACTTCTCACACTTTGAGCACTTTTTACAGGATCCTCTACCTATATATATATATATATATAGGGAGAAGATCATGCGAGAACCGCGAGAACCAATGTGAACACAACCAAAAATGCCTAAAAATCACACAAAATTTTTTTTTTTTGAATTTTTTAATATTTTTTATAAAAAATATTAAAAAATTCAAAAAAAAAATTTAGATTTTTTTAGGTTTTTTGGGGGTTTAGTTTTTAGCATTTTAGCTTGGGGGGGGTGGGGGGAGGGGGTTTAGGTTTTTTTTTGGGGGGGGGGGTTAGGTTTTTTTTAGGTTTTAGTTTTTAGCATTTAGCTTGGGGGGGGGGGGTTTAGGTTTAGGTTTTTTTTTTTGGGGGGGGGGGGGTGGGGGTTAGGTTTTTTTAGGTTTTTTAGCTATTTTAGGTTGTGTTCACATTGGTTCTCGCGGTTCTCACAATAAAGGTGGTTCTCGCATGAGCTCCTCTATATATATAGGGAGCCGCTAGAATGAGAACCACCACGAGTTATGAGAACCACGAGAACCAAGTGTCACGGAGGGCCGTTGACCACGAAATTTTTTTTACACCTAGATCCGTATATTTTAAGACCGGGTGTAAAAAAAAAAATTTCAAACGGCGCGCCCGAGGGGGTAGTTTTTTACACCCAAAGTTTGTAAAAAAAAAAAAAGAAAAAAAAAAATTAAAAACACCAAACTTTGGGTGTAAAAAACTACACCCTCGGGCGCGCCGTTTGAAATTTTTTTTTTACACCCGGTCTTAAAATATACGGATCTAGGTGTAAAAAAAATTTCGTGGTCAACGGCCCTCCGTGGCACTTGGTTCTCGTGGTTCTCATAACTCGTGGTGGTTCTCATTCTAGCGGCCCCCTATATATATATATATATATATATATATATTTATAGTGTGAGGTTCATTGGGGGAACACTAAAAAAGTGGGGAACCGGGGAACACTCTTAAAAATTTAACTTAACATGTTAAAAATAAATTTTTTAAACATCTTTTTCGACGCTTCTCCTTATATATACCTGTAGATGCGTTTTTAATAAAAAAAAATCAAAAACTAAAAATATTAAAAAAAACAATTAAAAAAAGGCTAAAAAATTTTTTTTTTTAGAAATTTTTTTTACTCGACTAGTTTCTCCTCCTTTTTATAAAGAAAAGCGCTGAAAAAGTTTTTAAAAAAATTATTTTTAACATGTTAAGTTAATTCTATAAGATATAACTGTTTTTTAAACATTTTTTTATATTTTTAGTTTTTGATTTTTTTTATCAAAAATGTTTCTACTTGTATTTATAAGAAAAAGCGCCAAAAAAAATTTAGAAATATATTTTTTTTAAAATGTTAAGTATAATTTTTAAAAGTGTTTCCCCGTTCCCCACTTTTTTAGTGTTCCCCAATGAACCCTCCCCTATATATATATATATACACACACACATATGTGTGTGTGAGAGAGAAGGACTAATATTCACGCCCTTATAATTTTCGCGAGCAGGACCTATAACCGATATATGGCGTCCTCAGGACGGTGTTTGCCGGCGTTATGGCGGCGGGGTTGGCGCCATACCACTACGACTACGGAAGTTCTAATTTACTACCTATATAATTCATAGTTTCATACATCCAATGTAATTTAATGGGCTAGTCCCACATTGTTTTTACTACCTTTTATATTCCTCACAACATATTATTTTGCAATATGTTTTTACCATTTTATAAGTATGGAGAGATCACTTATACTAAAAAATATTAATATAAATAAAAATAATAAAAACAATAACAACAATAATTATACATTATTATATTGGCACATGATTTTTTAGTTATTCTATTATTGTTATATTAAAGAACATTGGGAGATATTTCTACAAACCCAACTTGTATATACGAGTCACGTGTGAACCGTAAGTCGTAACCACCTCAAACAATGGAACATTCGGTAGATCGACTAGTGTTCACACATCCAAACTGATTATAGTCAAACTTAATCTTCAAATAGGTTTTTAAGTTGGACTAATTGTTTCGGTTATCCAAGTTTCATCTAATACTATAAATGTTTTTTCTTTTCTTATACTAAGTTTTGTTAAAGTGAAGGTTTTAACGATAAATTTTCCACCCCGGCTTACACCTTCTTTAAAGGTTTAGTATATTGATTATGTGTTATCATTATTTTTGTTATTGTTATCTATTATTAGTAACTAAGATATAACTTATAGACCCGTGTACTATACGATGTTATATAACAGAAACAATCCGTAAAAAGCTTCATATAACTAACATATTTTTATCACTATATGACAATTTACATAACTAACTTAAATTTATCACAACAACCAGCCTATGTTAATTAATAACATTGAAATGCCATAATAGCCTAAAATGTACAAATATATATAGGGTATGATTATTGTAAAAATGGCGTGTTTTGTGAGAAGTGTAGGAAGGAATTTACACTCTTTTTTATCTATAATCTAATGGTTGAGATTATAATGGCAAAAATGTAAATATTGTTTACCATTAAAATATTTAATTTTCTGGACTAAGGGTATAAAGATAAATTTAACATTTTTAAATTCCGAAACCCAAATGCAATGTGATCTATAATCTAATGGTTGAGATTATAATAGCAAAAATATAAATAGTGTTTACCATTAAAATAATTAATTTTCTAGATTAAAGGTATAAAGATAAATTTAACATTTTTAAATTCAGAAACCCAAATGCAATGCACATGCAAGTTCTCCCCCATCTTTTTTAGATGTTAATAACTTTAAATACATAACTTAAAAAAAAATACACCATAATAACGAGTGTTTTTTTATCTTTAATATGAGTACCATATTGCTATACTTATATAGAAAAAAATTACGTTTCGATCGGATCTTTTAGTCCATGGTGTTTTGTCTATGTTTATACAATGGTGTTTTAATTGTATTGTGATTCAAAGCGTTATGTTTTACAGTAAAATACCATGAATGTATATAAGACACCATAACATTGAAAATACCATTAAATTCAACAAACTACCATTCAAAACTTGAAAAGCGAGAAAACTACAGCTAAACAATCATTTTTTTTTTACTTTTCATTTTTTTCATTAGAAGATTAGTATTGTAGAAATAAAAAAAAATGTATGTAGATTGAAGCTACATATATGTAGCTTGCAAAAGTATACATATGAGATATATGTATTTACTTCACGAGTCACGAGATACATATGTATAGCTCGGTGATCTACATAATTTTTATTTCCTTTCAATTTCCATGAATAATAATAACATATAAAAATAACAAAAAAATAAAAACAATTTTAAAAGTGGTTTCTTTGAAGTTTTATAGGGGAGAGTTCATTGGGAAACACTAAAAAAATGGGAAAGCGGGGAACACTTTTAAAAATTTAACTTAACATGTTAAAAAGGGTTATTGAATTTTATCACCCCCAACTATCAGCCTTTGGCCGTTGCCACCCACAACTAACACTTTGACACTCGGCACCCTCAACTTGACTTTTTGTTTGCACTAGCACCACTCAGTAAAATCTGCTCTAACTTGGTTAGTTTTTTGTCCAATGTGGCACAATTTTGCTGAGGTGTACATGATTACATGGCTGCTTATCTGTTATATCAAAGCCCAATTGTGCCACGTAATCATGTACACATCAGCAAAATTGTGCCACGTCGGACAAAAAACTAACCAAGTTAGAGCAGATTTAACTGAGTGGTGCCAGTGCAAACAAAAAGTCAAGTTGGAGGTGCCAGGTGTCAAAGTGTAGTTGCGGGTGGCAAGGGCCAAAGGCCGATAGTTGGGGGTGATAAAATCCAATAACCGTGTTAAAAATCAACTTTTTCTAAAAAAAATCGGCGTTTTTCCTTATTAACACATATAGAAACATTTTTAATAAAAAAACTAAAAAAATATAAAAAAATGTTTAAAAACATTTAAAAAAAATATATCTTATAAAATTAACTTAACATGTTAAAAATCATTTTTTTAATTTTTTTTTCAGCGATTTTCCTTATAAAAATGGGTAGAAACTATTCCAATAAAAAATCATTTTTTGTAAAATAAAAAATTTAAGCCTTTTTAAGTGTTTTTTTATTTATTTTAGTTTTTGATTTTTTATTAAAAATACTTCTAAAAGTATATATAAAGAAAAGCGTTGATTTAAAAAAAAATGATTTTTAACATGTTAAGTTAAATTGTTAAGAGTGTTCTCCGATTACCCACTTTTTAGTGTTCCCCAGTAAACCTCACACTATAGTATTATATTTAAGTTTTCCACTGATGATGCGAAAACTCATTTTTATTGAGAAAACAAGAAAACTTTATATTACATATAAGCGGTTTACCGTATGTTACATATATGCAATATATAATACATATAACATATATGCAATATATGATATATTACAAACATAAAGTTACTTGTTTAGTAGCAAACGTTTTTAGATTTAAATCATTGAAAAATGTTGGATACAAATAAAAAAGTTATAAGACCACCCGTAGTGGGCGGTATTTTTAAAAAAAATTGAAAAAAAACGCCCCAAAACGCCCCCCCCCCCCCCACACTACACTAGGCGTTAAAAGGCGTTGTTTTTGGAAAAATTGCATGCAAGCGTTTTAAATATAACGCTGAAGTGATCAAATGGATTTTGCATGTGGCCAATGGGGAGTGGTCCATGGTTTGACTAGCCAATGAGCAATTGTTTGCTTTTTTTTTTTTTTTTTTTTTGTTTAATGATTGGAAGGGGCATTATTAGGCATTATTCCTACTACACCACTTTTGCAATAACGCCCCATGCTGACTGGGATGACACGTGTCGGATAATGCCCCATGGTGGGGGCATTATTTTTCTTAACCACTACGGGTGGTCTAAGACTTTACGAGATAAACTATTTACATCTACAGTAAATGCTACAATAATGAAAAATTTATGAAAAAAAAACTATTAAAATTTTAAAATACGAACTAGAATAGTTATGGACAAAAATTAAAAAATACAAACTAGAATAGTTATGGACAATAAAAAGTAGCATTGAAATTTAGATAAGTTTAAGTAAACATTCACTACATATACATTTCTAAGTTAGGGGAATAGTGTCACTTCGCTATTGCACGAATTTATTTTTAATTTAATTTTATTTCTAGTTTAAAATTACGCTTTCGTTCTTTGTTTAAAATTATGTTTTTGCCTACAGCTCAAAATAAAATTATAATTTTGTCCCTATCTCTAAATTACGCTTTTGCCCTCGGTTCAAAAACTCACTTTTAATTTTGTTCTCAGTTTAAAATTACGGTTTCGCCATCCGTTTAAAATTATGTTTTTGCACACAGTTTAAAATAAAATGTTGTTTTTTCCTCCAGCGCAAAATTACGATTCTGCCCTCAGCTCAAAATTACGTTTTTGCCCACAGTTTAAAATAAAATTATGTTTTTTCCCCTATCTCAAAATTATGATTTTGCTCTAAGTTTAAAATAATGATTTCGTCTCCAGTTCAAAATATAATTTACGATTTTGCCCTTTGTACAGACATACATGCTATGAGAGATAAATATTCGGCTGCTTATTGCCCCACAACGCATGCGAGGCAAAAACTAGTTATAGATACATACGTCAATCTCAATTCCAAAATAATAGCAAATACAAAGACTACTTAAGAAGAGAATATACACCATACACTCCATGCTTCGAGTTATTATTATAGACTAATTTTTTTTTTAAATGTATTATTATAAACTATAAATTAGCAACAAAATGTTGCTTTATGAAGTTGTACTTTATGCATTGGGAGTTTTTCAAAAAAATAATAATTGATTTTTCATTTATAACCTAATGTTTTTCATCTTTTACAATTTAGCCCTAACACATTTTTATTTTCATCTTTGGCCCCTCATAATTTTCATCTTTCACAAGTTATTTGTTTTACGTTTCGTTTTAAATTGTGGTTTTCACTGTTTTTGTTATATTTTTTCCCATTTGACAAGTCTGTCGCAACACGTTTATTTTTCCCGTTCAACTTAGTTATTCTTTTATACATTTTACGTTTTGATCTAATTCTTCGCATTAACGCACCGCAACAGGCGTGATTGGTTTAACGATTTTACGTTTGCTTTTCGTTCGGTGTTATTTTTTTGTTTTTATTTATTTTATTTTTACGAACTTTTAAAATGTTGGGATCGCTGGCTATGATGTGGCATTGGTGCTACTTGGCATGGTTTTACGAACGTTTTTAGCGTATTAAGTTTTTTACTAATCATTTGTTTCGAGTTTACCCCTATACTTCATTTACTTAAAAAAAAACTTTTTTTTACGTGCATATTTTTATTTACGTGTCGGTATACATATGATTTGCTCTACATTTCGACGTAAACTTTTTATAGAAACGAGTTAGGTCAAATATAATACGTTTTCCTTAAAAATCAATTTTTACGTGCATATTTTTATGTACTATAAATTTGAGTTGGTCTACGTTTCGATTTGGGAGATGGGTCAGGACAAATATAATATGTATTCTTGCGTATTTTATGTATGTTTCGTAAATTTTGTTTCGAACCGTGTGGAGTCAAATTGTAGTTTCTTTTCTATATATGAGTCGGGTTACATATTGATTCGATTTACTTTACGTTTTGATCAAATCGCAATTCTTATATAGCTTATTTCGAGTTCAATCAGATACGTCAAAACGCGTGTTTTCATATGGTTAATGCATCAAACGATGTTTGGACTAATCCTTTCGATGTTTGCGATGTTCTCGCGCCGCAACGCGCGCGAGTCTTATTGCTAGTTATAGACTAATAATCAAAGATTCAATAGATGCACGGCACTGCACTAATGTTCAAGTATTTTCGACAAGTCTTATTGAAAAAAAGTAAATATTAGGCTAATATACACATTAATTAGGCAGATGACGTTTTGATGAAGAAAATCTGGCGTGCAAAACTCTTAATATGAGTGGGCAATACGCTATGTTTAGTGGATTTTTGGTAACACACTTCATTGAATATTACTCAAAACCCTTAAGACCGACCACAACATTAAACGTTGACAACTTACCATGAGGTCAAACCCATAACAGGATGGTAGATCCCACCATATAATAAGTCCACAAGATTTTGCATGAATCATTGATCAAGAAATTAGATTTCTCTTTTGAAGGTGATGTATACATCAAAAGCACACATTCCTTCATCTCCACCACTCGATCATACCAACAACACGGTTTGATTTTGTAACCAATAGGCCGGTGGGATTTTCCAATTTTTTGAGGTGGGACCAAAACTAATTAAGCAGTGGGATAATATTGATTTGACATGTGATGTGAGTTAATAAAACACGCATAACCTTCCATTAAGGAAATGCAATCGAAGCTTCTCATAACAAATGACAACTCTTCCGATGACATACTGACGCAAATTAAGACTAGTTAGCTCCGCCACTTAGACTAGAAGGTATGGGGGCCGGCTGAGGCCCGGCGCCGGTCCCCCACACCGCCCCCTCCCGGCCCATCCGTCTTCCCCAGCAACCCACAGCCGGTCTTGCCACCCCACTTTCAAATTTATATCCGTTGAATAACGGATAGTTTAATAAAAAAAAATTACCTTTTCCACTTTAAATATTAATCAACTTCATCCATTTTTTATACAATTCACATCCATTTCTCCCAATCTTCTCCTACTCTCATCCATTTTTATAAAAAAACACTCCCATTTTTTTAACCATCATGAATCCATTCAACCCAAACGACCCCAACCCGAACAATCCTAACTTTTTTTCGAGTCCCGCTTACACTCCGTCTATGGATCCTTCGTGGGGGTCTCCACCATTTACGTTTTCGGGTTTCCAACAATCACCTAACGCCTTCAATCAAATGTCCCAACTTCAACAAATGCAACAATACCAAGCATTCCAACAATTCATGCAACGCGGCTCGGTTCAACTTGATCAATTCCAATCGCAACCGCCAACTTCCCAACTGCAACCCTCGGTTCAACTAGACGATGATGATGAAGTCGTCCCCGAATCGCCACCTAAAGAACTCAAGCGCAAAAAAAACACGGGGAAGGGGAATGCGGTTGAAACCGAACCGGCACCGCAAAAAAAAACCGGTTCGAGAGCAAAGGCGAGAACGTGGACAAAAGTAGAGGAGGAGGCGCTAGCTATTGCGTATCTTAAGTCCTCAAATTGCCCGATTGTCGGTATGAACCAAAGTTAATTTTTTTTTAATTTAAATTTAAAAATATTTATTTTATAGTTTTACTAATGCAATTTTTTTTAATTTTAGGGAACAATCAAACGGGTTCTAGTTTTTGGAAGGCATGTACGGAAAGATTTAATAACCTTATGGGGGAAGGCCCCTACCGTGATCTCGAATCCGTATCGGGCAAGTGGCGGAAAATGAACAAGTGCGTGAATGATTTTATCGGGATTTATAACCCACTTTACATCAATCGTCCTAGTGGGAGTAGCGACAAGGACGTTCTTAACCTTGCGACGACTAGATGGGAAGCAAAAAATCCGCCTTTCCCGCACCTCCGAGCATGGAACATTTTAAAGAAAGAACCTAAATGAGCGCCGGTTCCAAATGAGGTCGCAACCGCCAAACGGACTAAAACTTCCGAGTCCGGAAGTTATAGTGCGGGAGGCTCCACAGCTCGTTGTCAAATCGACATAAACGACGAGCCGGAATATGACGAACCGGAATATAACGAGATCGAACGTCCCGGCAGAAGGGACAAAGCAAAAAAAGAGGCGCCGGAAAGTGCAAAGGGGCCGGCTCGAGTAGAGGGGGCGGCTCGAGTGGAGGGGGCGGCTCGAAGGCGTCTTCGAAAATGGACGACTTGATTTCCGAATTCCGTTCGTTTAAAGACTTTGCGGCCGAAAAATATAGTCACAAGAAAAACGTGTCGGCCGACTATGCTCGAGCGGAGGATTTTAGGATAATGAGGTTGGATCTCGACTCGGTTCCGGAGGATGAACGAGAGGTGTATCAGAGGATGAAGGAAGAGGTGAAGAAAAAATGGACGTCGTAGGTTTTTTTTTTTAGGAAATGTAATTTTTTTTATGTTATGAGATGACTTTATTTATGTTGTTTTATGTTGTATTTTTTAACTTTTATAAATTTTTTATTAAGTTAATAAAAAAACACTTAGAAAATTATAAAATAATGAGGTGGGGTAGCCCCATCCTCCATCCCCCTCAAATGTGAAGGAGACCCATCCCCCACAAGCCGGTGCTGTGGCACCTACGTGGCGGCCCATCCTCATGGGAATGGGCCTCACCATACCCTTTAGTCTTAGAGAGAGGTCTCTTTGTGATCATCAGCTGGGATGAGAATATCATCCAAAAGACTATATATAGTGAAATGGTAGTAAAATAAATGATAAGTATGTAATAAAAATGTCCTCTTCATTGCATTTTTTTTAATTTGACATTACAATGATAGCAATCAAGTATATTGTTAATCCGTTGTAATGTGCAAGAGTGTGTAATGAAAATATATATAAATTATCTTAGTTTATAGAAAAAACATTTATTTTCATTATGTAAATAAACGAATATAAAGAAAGAAAAATAGTTACGTAAATATTAATTATAAATTATTTATACACTATAAATTATCAACTTTTTGGTGCATTAAGAGTTGTACATCATGTTTAGTGAGTTTCTCAAAAAAAAAATTGATTTTATACTTTTAGTCCACAAAAGTATTTGATGTATTGTTTTTAACCCAAAACTATTTGGGTTATAACTTTTAACCAAAAACTTTTTATCTTTTCAGTTTAACCTAACAATTTTTTTACTTTCAACTTTGGTCTCATTTACTTTTCATATTCCGCAATTTTTTTGTTTTACGTTTCGTTCTAACTTTTGCGAGTTAATAAGATACAATGTACGTGTGTAGTTCAACGTTTTTACGTCGTTTATTTTATTTCCTGTTTTGACCAGTTCGTCATAACGTGCAGGTCCTAAATCGACTTAGTTGTACATCAAGTTTGGGGAGTTTTCCAAAAAAAAAAAAGTTGATTTTATACTTTTAGTCCAAAAGTATTTGATGTATTATTTTTAACCCAAAAGTATTAATCTTTTCAGTTTAACCTAATAACTTTTTTACTTTCAACTTTGTTCTCATTTACTTTTCATATTCCGCAAATTTTTCGTTTTACGCTTCGTTCTAAATTTTGCAAGTTAACATGGTGCAACGTGCGTGTGTGGTTCAACATTTTTACGTTTCGTTCTAAGTTTTGCGAGTTAATAAGATACAATGTACGTGTGTAGTTCAACGTTTTTACGTCGTCTATTTTTTTCCTGTTTGACAAGTTCGTCATTACGTGCGTGTCCTAAATCGACTTAGTTACTATTTTCTGTGTTTTACGTTTCAGTCTAATTTTTTCGCCGCAAATTCAGTGTTGGTGGTCGCTGGCGATGGTATGACATTGATGCTATTTTACACGGTTTTATGCCCTTGGGGGTTTTTCAAAGAAAAAAATGGTTATGCATATGGTTCTTGTAGGGCTTTGGGGGTTTAAAACAAATGATTTTTCAACTTTTCACCTAAAAGTATTTCATAAATTACTTTTAACCCAAAACTATTTGCTTTTTTACTTTTAACTCAAAACATTTTATCTTTTGCAATCTATCCTCACAACTTTTTTTACTTTCAACTTTGGTCCTTTATAGTTTTCATTTTCCGCAAATTTTTCGCTTTATGCTTCGTTCTAAATTTTGTGACTTAACACATCGCAACGTGCGTCTTTGGTTTAACGTTTTTACGTTTCGTTCTAAATTTTGCGAGTTAACACGACGCAACGTGCGTGTGTGGGTGAACGTTTTTACATCGTCTATTTTTTTTCCGTTTGACAGGTCCAACATAACGTGCGGGTCCTAAATCGACTTAGTTATAACTAAAGAATCCCCGCCGCATTGCGGCGGGTCGTAATTCTAGTTGATATAAATAAAGAAAGAAAAAGAGTTACGGAATATTACCTACTGCTACAAAACACAATGAGGGGAATAGTGCCAGGCAGCTGCCTGACACCCCTCATTGGTTGTTACTTTTCTATTTAACTTTTAAACCCTCAGCTTCGGTAATATACGTGTTTAGCCCCTTTGATTTTAAAAAAAAGTTTTTTTATTGGTTAGCTGTGTTTGTATGCATGTTTATTCCTTCTACTTTAACTTTAGTTGTGTATATGTTTAGTCCCTCTACTTTTATAATTTTTAGTAGTTGATCGTCACTTTTTGTAGTCTTCTTTTAAGCCTTCAACTTCACTATTATAGGTGTTTAGCCCCTGTGTTTTTTGAAAAAAAAAATATCTTTTTGTTGGTTAACTTTTTTTTTATATGCGTGCTTAAACTACATGGATGGGAATAGTGTTAGGCACCTGCCTGACACTTCCCCATTGGTCCAGTCAAATTAGGATTTTGCCACATTTAAATTTATAGTTTTACCATTGTTTTTTTTTTCTCCTAGCCAAACTACGATTTTGCCACAAATGTAAAATTGCGGTCATGCCATCGTTTTTTTTTTTTGACAAAACTATAATAGTGTTTTGTTTGACTAGGTGTAATTTTTATTTGTGTCAGGCGGCTGTCTGTCTGGCACACACTCATTTTTCTCAAAAAATTACAATTTTACTCACAATTTAAAATTATAATATTTCCATCGTTTTAGTTTGTTTTTAGCAAAAGCATTGTAGTGTTTTTTTAATTTGTTTACTCGATGTAAAAAAAATTTAAGATCGTTTATGAGTAGGATGTACAAGTAAACGAAACATAGACGTACATATTATAAGAGAGAATATTCGGTTTAGTACCCCGCAACGCAGGCGGGGCAAAAACTAGTTACTTACAAATTGATAAAAAAAAATTCATTTTTTTGTAATAGTTAAACTAAAGGTATTCGATATTTATTTACACTAAATTGAAGCAAATGTCTAGTGGAGGGTGGGGAGACACGAGATTTCAAAAAGATTGATTTTCACTTTTTAGCATGTGTCCAATTTCAATGAGAAGGTACATGGTTTTCACGTTGCGGTGAGATATTGAGATCTTATGGAGGTTTTGGGGTTAGTTTTTTTTTTTTTTTTTTTAAAGTAAACTTCAATAAAACATGTCTTTTTGACTCAATCGGGTAAAAGGCCAAACAGACAATAATACCACTGACTTAAACGAGTAAAGGATACACAATTACAACATATACATAGGATATTTATACCACTCTATTCAACTAATATAGTTACAAGACGTTCTATTTTTGACCCAAACGAAACCTCTTGATTTACCTCTCCTATAATATCTTGTGGACTTCTTCTAATCTGATTTAATACCATCTCGTTCATTCCTTTCCGAATGCACCAACAAGAGATAATCACTAAGTCGTGAATGATCTTCTTGTGAGATTAAATATATTATTGTTATAATATTTAATCGTGTAGCCATTATAATCATTTATATTATATAGATCAAAATATATTAATAACCTATTAATAATTAGTTGGTAATTGTTGATGGACCATACACTAGTACACAAACACTTTAGAGATGCGGTGAAATTGATATGAAAATGCGGTGCTGGAGCCGCATCAATAATATGCGCACCATTAAATTCAGATTTTTGAAGGTGCGGTTGGTGAAACCGCACCACTTTACAAAACAGCCGCACCTTTTAATTGATATTGAACCACCAGCAGCTCTCCAGTCCACCTGGCAACCACATTAGCATCATTAAAAAACATGAACCGCACCATTGTTTCTTAAAAGAAATATATATTATTATTAAATTTATAATTTCCAGCATTTTTCATTTAAATAAATACTCAAGAAATTACACAAATATATATGGATTATCAGAAAATAACAAACAAAAAATTCTAACTTACATTAAACACGTTTTAGAAAAGTACAGGTTTCCCGAATGAAACACAAAACGTATACAATTTGAGGAAATGTACATATTTTCCCAACGAAGCTTAAAAAAGTTTGCACCCCGAAAATGTCAAACCGGCGACTTCATACGCCTCGCGACTCAACGATCTCTTCAAACTTTGCATCCCGATCCGTAGAAACCACCTAACAAAACATAATGTGACATGGCACCACCAAAAGTTATACCTACACGAAATAAACAGCAAAGTGAAGGTTAATAAATAAACAAACTAATCACATACAAATATACAACGACATGAAAGAACAAAGATCTACAGTACAACTTTCGTACATAATGCACCTTATGTACATAAAAGCGATGGAGCTTGTGCCTTATGTGACTTTGCGCCTAAACGCGCCTTAGGCGCTCTTTTTAAAACCAAGGCGAACAAATACACGAACAAAAAATTCCATCTTAACACCACACAAAGGGACAAATGTTCGCTTGTATTGATTCCTATTTGTGGTTTATAACTTTAGAAATGAGTCTCAGTCCACAACATCCACTATATTACCTTTATTACCTTTGTTGAAATGCTTGTTAAATATTTGGCAAATAACCAAAGAAATACATGTGCCACGATATAGAAACGGTAACAAAATGTACAACTTCGTGATCCACCACTCGACTAGCCCACCCCAAGGTGGGCGGGCGCACCCCCGGGGGAAAAAATTAGGGCTAAATTCCGTCGAAAATCCCGTCCGCACCCCTTGGAATTTTTCGTCCGCACCCCTTGGAATTTTCGACCGCACCCTTTGAAATTTTTCGTCCGCACCCCTTAGGTAAAAAGTGTTATCAATTTATGTTTTAAATTTTTTTAGTAAACTCTTATTTAAAAAAAAATATACTACCTAAATTATATAACTTTTAATACCTAACCAACTAAACCCAAATACCCATACCTTTACCCACTTATAATTCCTAACTAGCTAGCCCACTAAGTCTTAGCCCATTAACCAAACCCAACAATATTTCAAACTATAATAAAATAATTAAAGCCCAAAACCTTAAGAAATTATATCCCGCTCTCTCTCTCTCTCTCTCTCTCTCTTGTGTGTTTTGACGTTGTTTATGGTTGTTTAGATGATTTTTAGGGTGATTATGTTGTTTATATATTTTTAGGGTGATTACAACTTACGTTATGATTTCTAGGGCTTGAATAGTTGAAAATTAAAATTGAAACATTATGTTATGGAGCGATGAACTTATGTTATATAGAGAAAGAATTGCTTAAGAAATTAGATTTAGATGATGTTTTGGATAGATTTCAAAAAATGAAAACCCGTAGGGCGTCGACGTCTTAATTATGTTTGTAACAAGGTTTGACAAGTTTTTGATGATTATATAAATTTAGTTTGATGTTCGTTTGTTTTACATGACCCGACCCGACCCGATACGAACCGATTTTTTTACTTATATACCTAGGGGCCTAAACTTTTTAAAAATGTTCCGCACCCTAATGGAAAATTTTCTGGGTCCGCCACTGCACTCGAGGCCATGCTCGTGGCACTAGTTGACCCGGGGTGCCCAGCCTCCATCATGGTTCACGTTCTTATACAATTCACCATGAACCCCAGTATGTCCTATAAACTCAATATCAAAACTAAATCAAGTTCTAATAAAGTATTTAACAACTAATATATATATATATATATATATATATATATATAGATAGAGAGAGAGGGTGGGTGGGTGGGTGGGGTTCTAGCCTTGGTTTAACAACTAATGAAATAACACAACTATTTACCAATATTTTGAAATCTTCAATCGCATCTAGTGGAAGGTCATATAGCCTGGTTTTTTTTTGTTTTGTATGGCGCAACCTAATAAATATATCTTAGAACGGTGATTTTTTTTTTCCAAAACAAAGGCTTCCCACTTATCAAGATCCAGTAATGTATATTTAGCACAAGCATTCAAACTTTTATACACATATTTGGTTGCAAGCCGACTTCTAATATTTGTGCCAAGTTTCACACTTCACAGCTTTCTTTCTCATAAACTTTTTCGCGCAATCGTCCATAATTTTCCATGCCCTCTAGAATTTACAAAATAATAAGTTAACAAAATAATTAACTAACAAAGATTTCGTATCTCTAAGTAACGCCCGTCTCAAATTATCATGAATTTATTAATAAGATACACATTTTATATGCTAAAATGTGACTTTACAAAAACTTGTCATAATAACATTCTCATATGTTTACAACATTTCAAAAAGATATTTATAAACGTTTACATAATTCACTTTTAGCAAAACAACTCTAGATTTGGCGCGGAAGCTTCGTTTAACGTGTGTTCGGTTCTTGCTCGTCGCTTAATCGTCATCCGGGACTCCAAGGCAACCTACATTCCATAAGCATGAAATGTTATTAGTCATATGCATTTTAAAACTTGTTCAAATGGGTTCGCGAACAAAACTTCAACAAAAATAATTGGGCTCTACCGTAACTTATGGTAGACACCGTAAGTTACGGTAGCCACTGGGCAACACTGGTCTACCGTATTGCAGTATCAAACCAGCGTAACAATTTTAGTTGCTACCGTAAGTTACGGTAGCTACCGTAACTTACGGTAGCTGCTGTATGTTCACCATATTTTGTTGTTTTGACCCGTTCATGCATAAATCAAACAGAAACAGGTTTATATGCTCCCTAAACTCATGAATTTCAAAATTTCAATATCTCCTATCATATTAGGTTCAAGTCACGAGTTTCTTACGTATTTAAAACCCGCTTACACTCAAGTGCTTATTTTGACCCGTTAAGGGTATTTAAGCGCTTTCAAGCTTAAAATTGTTTTCGATTGCTTCAAGCATTACATTTCAACATTTCTTATCGTATAATTTTCCACCACAACTGTATTTATGATGGGCTTACTATGGTAACCTATACAAACTGAGTTTTACACCTCCACCCATTATTTTACGGCAAAGACTCAAATAGAGTCATTTGACTATCGTATTACATCTTTCAAATTTTATACTTGTCCTAAGTATTTATCTAATCGTGAAACTCGTTTCCAAACAACCTTTAAGAGTGAAATTATAGATTCAATTGATCAAAATAAAAACATGAGGGACTAATGTTGTCAAGTGGGAAAACTAATATTCATTAAAAAAAATAATAACACACAACACACACACTGAGAGTGTGTGTGTGTGCGTGTAATCGCCCAGGAGCAAGAAGAAAAAGGGTGTAACCCTAGTTCATCAAGATTCAACAAATTGAAAGGCAATTTAGAGCCAAATCGTATGGATTAACACAAATTCGTGATCACCAAGCTTAGGGGATCACAAGGTATGTTAAAATTTTATGTTTAGTGAAGTTGAGATTCTTGATGAATTTATGATAAACGAAATTATTGCTTGCATGTTTGATGTAAGAGTGAAATTAGGATAAATCCATGTCTAGGAACAAACCCTAGTAAGGATTTGATGAATTAATGATGAAAAATTGGGAAATAGATTATTACCCATTTATGTGCTAAGTGGGTTTTTATGTCATTGTGATGAACACTTGGATTAGGGTGTTAAATTCATAAATAATGATGTTATGATATAAGTTCTAGATGTAGAAACGTGATGAACACTAGAATCATGATTGTCGAACTAGTGTTATTTGAACTCTATGAAGTTAATCTTGACATTGAACCATGAATTTGATGATTATTTAGTAAAAGATGTTGAAATTGGCAAGATAGGTAGCCATAAGTGTGATTATTAAATTTTATAAAAGAATGCTCACTAGGTGTTTGATATAATGCCTAAGAGAAAGCTAAATGTTGAAATTTCAAATAAAATACGCATTTGAATAATATGGCAAATTATGTGAAATGTGAAGTGATAAGGGTTCTAAACATCATGTTGAATTAGACTTAATTGTGTAAATCATGTGATCAAAAGTAGTTAACTTTTGATAAGTTGAATTAATAAATAATGAGGTCGAACGGTAGTTTCGACATAGAAAATACGTAAGGTGGAATAGTCGTGATTATTAATGACTAATCTAACCACCTTTGAATGATGACGATAGTTTGACACTTAACGAGCAAGGTGGAGGCTTGGAAAGAAACGGGTCAAACAAATCAAGAAGGAAAAGAAAAGCGTAGCTCGGATACGAGGTAAGTAAAACTTACATGTAACACACGTTTAAATTTCTGATTTTATAAAATAAAAGATACTAAATTTAATATATAAGGTACCTTGGTTTAACATAAGTACAAAATAAAAGTTTCAAAGTAACACCTACTAGTCAACTACCGACTAGTTTAAAACATTCATAACAAGAGTAGCCAAAACATTTACATCAAAACATTTTCTAGACAAGATTAAGTTAACGCGGAAGCTTCAAAACTTAGTGTTCGGTTCTTGGTAGCTTGCTTGATCACCATCCGGAAGGACCCCATTTGCACCTAGAGTCAAAACCACTTAAAAAGTTTGTCTTGACATAATTATAATACTTATAAACGAGTTCCAGTATTGAAGCGTCGAAATAAAAATAAAATTTCATTTTTTTCGTCCTGTCGCGTGTCACGACGGACCTTTGCGTGGCGCGGGAGGCCCCGCGTGTCGCGCCGGATTCTCATACCTCCTTCGCGTGGCGCGGGGGAACACGTTTTCCAGCAGTTCCAGTTTCTGGACCTGCATACCTGCCCAGCTCCGGAAATTCACAAATTTTCAACTTTAAACTATCATAACTTTTCACTCGGTTGTCCGTTTTAGTCGATTCTTTTTTCTATGAGTCCGTAATAAAATTACGGGTCTAACCATGTAAATTTCATATCACGAAACTCGAATTAACAGCGTTTTGATTACGAATTCCTTATTTTGATTATCCGACCCATTAACTATAATTGCTTATTATCACTTTTCAGTTTCTTAATACTTCTAGACATAGTTACCTATTACTCCGGGCTTATAACCTTGGCGTAATTGCGCCATTCATGGCTTTGTATTCCCTTAGAGCTATAAACTTGTTTTCCTCAGAATTCGAGCATTTCATTTCAAACGACATTTGTCTCTTATTTCTATTGTTTGATCCGACATGACGGATTTACAAACTTGATGTAATCATCGCCAAATTCATTGACGTAGTGCAATCCAACACTTAACAATACGATATTTTCAAGTCGTTGCTTTAATGATTCTTTTTATGGCATCAATTCGACCCGTTTGACTATCTAGTGAAAACCATCACTTTATTAACAAGCCAAACCCAAATCAAATCTTTATTTTGACCCGTTTGATGGTCGTGTGAGCTTCGCCACTTTAAAACACATCAAACGCATCTTATTACGCTACGACTCCATTTATACATTAAACCCAAACATATATACATAATTTAACGAGACTAAGGTCACGTACCTTTAAAGCACACCTTTTCCACGCGTATCTCCTCCGGCATGTCCGGTTGACGTTCCGGATTCCTTGCCTAAAGAGTTCAATTCATAACAAGTTTAGAACTCTTTTTCATAAGCTTTAACGCATTATTTTTCTAACATAATTAAATCTGCGTTTTCACCCAACTTTTAACATTTTAACCCTCATTTAGGCGTTTTATCAAACACCTAACGGTTCAGATTTCTAAATGATAAAAACCAAGTTCATGACTTGAAATTATCACCCAATTTGACTTCAAGTAAGCAAATACACACATATTCTAACATCTATATTTCAGCGATTATCTCATATATTCGGTTTACACTAAAACAAGAGTCTTAATCTTAGTGTTTATCAAGTTCTACTAACTTATTAATCTCTCACTATGGTGATTATAATCCTTACAACATCATGCAAGATTTTGACAAGAAATCACCTAGGGTTTGTCCCTAAACCTTTTATCACTTCCAATTTCATGTTTACAACACATAATCAAGCTCAACATTTGATTTCTATCACATGCAAGGAATTTGGGTTGAATCAAAACAACCTAATTTGACATACCTTATGATCCCCTTGACGAGGTGATCAGGTGTAACGCCCGGCTCTTTTGTACTTTCCATTTATAGAAAGTTTTGTTCGTATTTCTATTTTTGGAAACCTCGTATTCCTGTAATCGTCCTTTCCTTGTAATCATTGTAAAACCGAGACTTGGATCATTAATGAAACTCGTTTTTTGTTACAAATATGTTATACACACGTTATGTATGCTCGTATGTTCGAATTGGTGAATCAATTGGTGTTTAATCATTATTCTTGGAAACTATGTGCTAAACTTGTAATTAATCTAAACTTATGTTTAAAACGTGTCTTGAACGTGAACGACACTTGATTTTGATACTCATACGCTTAATCATATTTGGTTTACACTTCTCATACTTAAATTTATCTCAAACTATGCTTTTGTGGCAAATATAGTCCCTAAATGGCCTTAGAAACACTAAACTAACAACTTTGGGGGCCAAAATGTAATATTTGAAACTTATTTCCGGAACAGTAAGTTGAGGCGGCCCGCGACAAGGACCCCCTTGTCCTTTACGCGGCCCGCATGAACATCAGTTTCGCAGAAAACACAATCTGCTGCGTTTTGACGCGATTTTGCACGAAATCCTAAGTTCTAACCTCACCCAATCACCTCTAATCCACCTCTAATCACCTCCAATCATCCCTAACCTCTTCCACTATAAATACAACCCTTCTCGAAGCATTTTTACACTTTCACAACTCTCTACAACTCACAAATTCACTCTCAAATCAGTTGCAAATCTGTATTTTTGGACAGATTCATACTCTTGCACAAAAGTGAGTATAACTTGCTCATTTCTCAACGAAATTACTTGATTCTTCTTCCTACTTGCTTGGATAATCATGGGGTTCGATTCCTTGACTTCTGCTGGGAGAAATCAGACCTGGAATTGCCCTGAAATGGTCCATAAACTTTCTGTTTTGTTTTAAGTTCTTCAAAAGTTTGTTTAAACTTATCCAACTTGTGTTTAACACATCTCATACCTATATCCCAATGTTTACAACCTCTCTTATGGTTGGTTAAGCTTAAAAACAAGGTTGAGACACTTGAAACCAGAGGATTAAACCTCATAATTTTCTGTTTTGTTTAGGGTATTTAACCCACAAGTCATGTCAAGCTTAGACCTTGATAAATGAGTGATTATGGAACAACTTGGGTTGTCCAAACATACAATCCTCACATGATTTGATGATTTCTCTTTAGTTAGGTTGTTTATATTATTATCCTAAACCTAGTTCGTGACCCTCCTTGGTTGTTTTTACATCAAGAGAAGTGGTGAACATTCAAGGGGTCCCTAAACGGAAGCTTGTTCTTCCTACCCCATACATGACATCCATGATAACTCGAGGTGCCTAAATGAGGATTTAATCCTCTACCTCCTACTTGAATTATTGGACTTAATAATATGTAATACTTAACCTAAATATATATATACACTCATTCGAACCTTTAATGTTAAACTTGTGTTTATATGTTAAAGTAGTAGAATATCATCTAAGACTTAAAACTCCAAGTATGATTCTAATGGGCATATTACCCATGAAATACAATATAACCCTAGTGGTTACATAGTGTCATATAAGAGTATAAGTTAAAGATGATTATTTTCAATATCGTACTTTATGTTATGTTAAACTCCGAATTATAATCCTCCGTTGAACGCCAAACTCACACACCTATGTTTCCTCATGTAGAAGGACTAGGTGCTCCAACTTAATCTACTCCAACAACTCACTAGCAGGAATTCCAAGTAGGAAAGCTTGCAACCACGGTGTGTATACTCGATCCCTTTTTCCCCTTTTCACTTTGGGATGCAACATGTATAATTATGCAAACAACTTTTGAACTAAACATACTCAATCTTTGAACGAAGCATGAAACTAATGTGACTTACTTGCTATTCTTGTATGCTCTATGAACGATTTGGAACGTTATATGCTCATTGATTTGTTCGCCCACCTTAACAATTATAGCGCTATAGGATTAACGCCCCGCCTGCTGAACTATTGGGTATTGTTAAGTTACCACCCCGCTGAACTATTGGGATTAGGCTATTTTATGCGTTGTGTTCTAGGGTTTGATCATATTGTACGCCAAAATTGCATACTAGTAATCACATATTATGAATCATGTTGGATTTGAGTTTTTATTCTATTATGCTACGTAAACAAACTTGTATACTTGCCATTGCTTTTGCATTGAAACTCTATTTTAATACATGTTGCAGGTTGTTAGACAAGACGATGAAGAAATCAAGTTAGGACGGACCTAGATACTCATTCAATAATAAACAATGTTGTTGCAATTTGTCTTTATTTGAAACAATGTATTCAAATTTTAGTCATTAATGAAATTGGATTTAAATTATATTGTCACATAGTGTTATGATGCTTTTGAGCGATTTGTTCGTCTCATCCCGATGTTTCCGCCATCGGTTGGGGTGTGACATCAGGAATCTATGTTCAGATTTCGATTTCAACTTGGATTGACCCTTCAATTTGTGAGTTTAGTGATGTTAGGGTTTTGAGAATGGGGAATCGCCCCTCTCCTGCTCCTGATCGAACCAGACACCTCAAATGGGGTGTTTGGTTTTGTTTTTATTAAAATTAATAATATAGTTTCAATTTTAACAACATAGGCCCCTCCACTTTTGTTTAACATAAAGTTTGGTTGTTTTAACCCCATTTTAAGTTATTTCTAGACTTGTAGTTAACTAGGTTATAAATTCCTAGTTAGTTAATTCTTGTTTATTTAAACTTTATAATTCTAATATAAAGTTTTATATTTCCGGGGTGTTACAAGTCCACCCCCTTCAAAAGGGTTTCGTCCCCGAAACCGAATTACGTACCAAATAATATAGGGTAGAGCCGTTGCATTTCTTCTTCGGATTCCCACGTGGTATCTGCACCCTTCCTGTGTTCCCATTTAACCTTCACTTGGTTCATCGCTTTGTTCCTCAAACTCTTCTCTTTACGATCTAAAATCGCAATTGGCTTTACTGCATAGTTGAGGCTGTTATCCAGCTCGATATCATCGTAGTGGATACGAGCAGTTTCGTCTGCCAAACATTTTCGGAGATGTGACACGTGGAATGTGCTATGTATCCCACTTAACTCCTCGGGTAGTTCGAGACGATATGCTACTTTACCTACCCGTTCGATGATTCTGAATGGCCCAATAAATCTTGGGCTCAACTTTCCTCTTTTTCTGAACCGAATTATTCCTTTCCACGGCGATACTTTCAACATTACCTTATCGCCCACTTGAAATTCGATCGGCCTCCTTCGTTTATCCGCGTACGACTTTTGTCGATCCTGAGCTGCTTTTAAGCGAGTTCGGACCAAGTCGATTTTCTCATTCGTAGTTCAGATTATATCAGTAGGTGCTAGTCCTCGTGGACCCACTTCTCCCCAACATACCGGGGTTCGACACTTTCTACCATACAACATTTCATACGGGGCCATTCCAATGCTCGCGTGATAGCTGTTGTTATATGAAAAATCGACCAAGGGTAGATAGACATCCCAACTACCCCCGAAGTCGATAATGCAAGCCCGCAACATATCCTCCAATGTCTGTATTGTTCTTTCGCTTTGCCCATCCGTTTGTGGATGGTAAGCAGTACTAATGAACAGTTTAGTTCCCATTTGTTCTTGGAATTCTCGCCAAAAGTTTGAGGTAAACCGAGTATCTCTGTCAGACACAATGGATATCGGTACTCCATGACGTGCCACGATTTCATTTGTGTATACCTCTGACATTTTCTCGGATGTATAAGTCTCACGAATCGGAATGAAGTGAGCACTTTTTGTCAATCTATCCACGACTACCCATATAGCATCAAACCCGCGGTTGGTTTTGGGCAGTTTGGTCAGCAAATCCATTGTGATTTGTTCCCACTTCCAAACTGGGATGTCCAATGGTTGCAACTTGCCGTATGGCTTCTGGTGCTCTGCCTTGACTTGCAAACAGGTCAAACACTTCTCCACATGTTTCACTATATCTCTTTTCATTCCGGGCCACCAATAGTTTTGTTTTAAATCATTATACATTTTGGTTGCCCCCGGATGGATCGAATAACGAGATTTATGGGCCTCGTCAAGAAGGAGTGCCTTGGCTCCGCATGAATTTGGAACCCAAACCCTCCCAAATCGAGTTTTCAACCCTTGATTACCATCCGCCAAGTCTTTTAACTGGCCAACTATTCTTTCCTTTTTCACATTTTCTTCCTTCGTTGCTTCGGTTTGAGATTTCCGGATTTGTTCAAGCAAACCCGATGTTACAATTAGTTGCATTGATCGCACTCGAATAGGCGTATAATCTGTCTTTTGACTCAACGCATCGGCCACCACATTAGCCTTTCCCGGGTGGTAATGTATATCACAATCAAAATCCTTAACAGTTTCTAACCACCGTCTGTGTCTCATGTTTAATTCCTTCTGATTGAAGAAATATTTTAAGCTTTTATGGTCGGTAAAGATAGTGCATTTTACCCCATACAAATAATGCCTCCATAACTTTAAGGCAAACACTACCGCTGCCAACTCGAGGTCGTGTGTAGGATATTTCTTTTCATGAGTTTTTAGCTGTCTCGAGGCATAGGCTATGACCTTGCCTCGTTGCATCAAAATGCAGCCAAGCCCCGAATGCGATGCATCCGAGTAAACTACCATATCATCAGTTCCATCCGGTAATGACAATACCGGTGCATGGGTCAGTTTTTCCTTAAGCGTTTGGAACGCCTTTTCTTGGTCCTTGCCCCAAATAAACTTTTCGTCCTTACGGGTTAGTTTCGTTAACGGCATAGCAATTTTGGAGAAATCCTGTATGAATCTCCGATAATAACCCGCAAGCCCCAAGAAACTTCTGATTTCCGAAGGATTCTTCGGTGGATTCCATCTTGCCACAGCGTCTATTTTCGACGGGTCTACTAACACCCCGTTTGCACTAATGATGTGCCCGAGAAATTGCACCTCTCGTAACCAGAAGGCACATTTTGAAAACTTTGCATACAATTTCTCTTTTCTGAGCGTCTCTAATACTTCACGCAAATGACTTGCGTGTTCTGCTTCATTCTTCGAATATATCAAGATGTCGTCAATGAACACTATCACTGACTTATTTAGCATAGGCTTGCAAACCCGGTTCCTGAGGTCCATGAAAGCCGCGGGTGCATTAGTTAACCCGAAGGACATCACAAGGAACTCCTAATGTCCGTACCGTGTACGGAAAGCCGTCTTCGGTATATCTTCCTCTTTGACTTTCAACTGATGGTACCCCGATCTAAGGTCGATCTTGGAGAACCAATTTGCGCCTTGCAATTGGTCAAATAGGTCGTCGATTCTTGGGAGTGGATATCGATTCTTCACCGTGAGTTTTTTTAAATCCCGGTAATCGATACACATCCGCATGCTCCCATCCTTCTTTTTTACAAACAGCACCGGTGCGCCCCACGGAGATACACTTGGCCGAATAAACCCTTTGTCGAGGAGATCTTGAATTTGGGACATCAATTCTTGCAATTCTGAAGGCGCGAGCCGATACGGCGCCGTGGCCACAGGTTTCGCGCCCGGAATCAATTCGATTCCGAACTCCACCTCCCGTTCTGGCAGTATTCCCGGTAGATCTTCCGGAAATACGTCGGCGTATTCGCGTACCACCGGTACGTCTTCAATCTTTAGCGATCCCTTGTCTGGTTCGTTTGCGTATATCATGAATGCCCTACAACCGTGCCTCATGAGCTTGTGAGCTTTTAGCATTGAGCAAATAACAGGATTGCCCCCTTTCTCGCCATACATGGTAACAGATTTCCCACTTGGAGATGTTAATTTTATCTCCTTGCGGAAACATACGACTTTCGCATGATGCCGGGATAGCCAATCCATCCCGACCACTACTTGGAATTCTCCCATTGACATAGGAATCAAATCTATTGAATATTTGATATTCGCTAATTTACACATATTTTAGTCCCCCGTTTTACCCCTATTTTATGCGTTTTCGGCCGTAAAACCGTCATTCGGATGCTTAATCATCTACACTTTGGTTTACAGGCCTAAAACAGCATACCAGACAAGATGATAGTGAAAACGAGGACTTTCCGGACAAAACGACGAAGCTGCGAACATTCTGTTAAGAAAACTGACCTGGGCGTGTGGAACGGTCGTGCGACCTAATGCACGACCGTGCATCTCCGACAAATGAAAATCAGTCCGGCAATGAACGAGGGTGCGACTCCGCGTGCAAGGCATTCAAGGCCACCCCGGTGATGCACGGGCGTTCCATATCTTGCACCCCGTGCGGATCCGATGATCCAGCCAAACCTCGGAACTGAACGACCAGTGCGACTAGGCGTGCAACAAGAACTCGGAACTGAACGACCGTGCCATCTGAAGAACGGTCGTGCGAGACTGAAGACCAGTCAAGATCTGTGACGTCATGCAGTATGGTGCACCATGCCTACAATAATTGCTTAAAGTGAACGGTCGTGCAACAGGACGCACGACCGTGCGACATCGAAAAAATATAAAAACCTGCAGAAACATTCTGCTCGCAACTCTGGACATTTTGGAAGCGATTCTGGCGATTTTCAGGCTCCGGAGGCTTCTGCTTTCACCCGGATTCAAGCCACATTGTGCCGATTAGCTTCGTTATCTTCCAGATTCTTAATCTTATGCTTGTTTATGGTTTGGTTTTCTAATCTTTCCATTATTTTGTTAATCTTTCAAGCATTTAGATTAATGTTTATGTATTATTGTAGCCTTTGGGAAAAAAACACAACAATCCCTTGCTTGATTATAGCCATTAGTATGTTAATCTTTGTTTGTAATGACATTTTGAAGTATTTTCTATGTTAATCTTTGATGATTAGTTTGCAACCTTGTTATTGATATTGATTTCTTGATTATAAGTAATTGTGTTGGATGATTGGTATTTGGTTAGTTAAGATAGTTGAAAAATGAAGCTTAATTAATCTTGTATTAGTAAACTTTGAACTTGGTTAATTAGTTTAGCTTGGTTTAAATGTGTGCATCATGATACTAGAAATGGTTAGTGATTTAATAAAATGTAATTATTGTTAATCAAGAAAGCTTGCCGTCACGTAAGGACCTAAACGGGTTAAATGGTGTCGTTATGAATTCTTGCCATGATTTGTTAACTTAGTTAGTAGTTTAGGCCAAAATTGCTATCTTGGTGAATTTATGTGTAAGATTTGTAAAATGAACTCGGTTGTGATTTAATCTAGTTTATGCTTGTCTCGGTGGTTGCATTATGTTTATCGGTGTCGCTTTCCTTGATTAAGTGCGGTTAGAAAACTCCTAACGGAGGACTAACTCATTTTTAAGAGATTTTCATAGACATTTATCAATTGCACGTTAAAGAACAATTTTAGGTGGTTAAAGTGTGTTTATCGTTTTAGCTTTCCGAATGATTGTCATGTTAGGATTCCCGAAAGGGATACTAATTGTCTTAAAATGGAAAATTGACCGAATGCTTCTAGTGCCAAAACCGACTTAGTTGACATGCTTTGGTTGTGTATTAAGCAAGGCTATTTATCTATTTTCTACTATGTTTTATAAATATTAGTTTATGCTTACTTTAGTTTAATTAAAATCAAACAACTTATGTTTTTACCGGTAGTTTAGTGACAAAGGACTAGTATTATTTCTCCGCCCATTTCCTTGGATCGATACTTGGTTCTTACCGATACTTTACTACATATATGACGGGGTACACTTGCCTCTTTCGTGTGTGTTTTGATGTTAAAGTAATAATCACTTTTATAAATTTAAAACCGAATCGTGTGTAATTTCATTGCAAAATTATGTATATATACGCACACGTCAATATTCCTCATCGTCAATGCTTATCTTACAATCTCGACATATATCACACACAAGGAAACTTTTGTTATCACCTATTTCTACCTCTAATGGCATAGGCAATTTTGTTAGTACAAAGGAAGGATGTCGAATAAATCCATGCAAAACAAAAGATTTATTCGCACCCGTATCAAATAACACATGTGCGGGAATTGAGTTTATAGCAAATATACCTGAAACCACATCAGGTTCCCTTTTCGCCTCTGCTGCTGTTAATTGGAAGGATCTAGCTTTTGCTCTTTGTGTCTCAGTAGGCGTACCATTGCCTTCTTTCTTCCCGGTCAACTCCGGGCACTCAGACTTCTTGTGACCCGGCTGATAACATTTATAGCACACCGATACTTTCCCCGGGCACAACGCATCCGTGTGCCCTGTTTTCCCACAGATAGGACACGGTTTGTCCTTAAACCGACACTCACCCTTGTGCCCTTTCCCGCATACCTTGCAGTTCGATGACCCGCCTTTTCCTTCTTGTTTCTTTGATGATTCGGTCGTGCGCGCCTTTTTCGTCGGGCTTCGATTAACTACCTGCGCCCTTCTTTCGCCTCTTTCAATCTGTTTCTTCAACTCTATCTCCCGTTCCCGAGCAACGTTTATAATCTCGGTGAGGGTCTCATACTTTGAAGGAGTCATAAACTCCCTATACTCGGCGCTCAACATATTATAGTAATAATATATTTTCTGCTCTTCGTTTGTTATTAGTTCATCACAAAACTTCATTTTATCCATGAATGTTCCTGTGATTTTGTCGATGGATTCACCCTTGTGTCTGAGTTGCATAAATTCTTCTTTGATCTTGTTAATGACTGCTTTGGGGCTATGATGTTTAAGAAACGACGTCTTAAACTCATCCCATGTCATAGCTTTAGCCGCTTCACTTCCAATTTCTTTCTTCTTGTTATCCCACCAGTCTTTCGCTTGACCCCTTAACTGACCCGTGCCATAGGCTACGTAGTCATCTGTATCACAATGAGTCCTTTCGAATACTCCCTCCATATCGCTTAGCCACCGCTGGCATATTATCGGGTCAACCTCCCCATTGTAAATTGGCGGTTTGCACGCCATGAACTCTTTATATGAACAAGACTTTCGTCCTCCCGACTTTTCCTTTGCTAAATTGGTATTATCCTCCAATTTCTTGATTCTTTCTTCCACCACCGATAATACCGTGTTTTGGATTTTATCGATGAAACCCGACAAACTGTTTTCGATTGCCTTTCCTACCTCCTCAGCAATCACTTCTCTCGTTTGTTCGGTGACTCTCGGCACCGCATCATCGCTACCTTTATCCGTCATCTTAACTGAAATGTTTACATCAAGCGTTAAACATTTCTTCTATAACATATGGTTTATCTACTTTGGTTTATTCAAGTTCATAACTTGTTTTCACCTCTCTTATTTAATGCACTTTCCGGGTTTGAGTGTGTTAACACGCTCTTCCCATGCATGTCTATTCATCATTTTCTTTTTGTATTTAGTAACTCTACTTATGACAATTAACTCTTACCGGATGCTTGATCAAGCTTGAACCGAACACACTTTGCTAACAACCTTGAGCTCTGATTACCAACTTGTAACACTCGTTTAAATTTCTGATTTTATATAATAAAAGATACTAAATTTAATATATAAGGTACCTTGGTTTAACATAAGTACAAAATACAAGTTTCACAGTAACACCTACTAGTCAACTACCGACTAGTTTAAAACATTCATAACAAGAGTAGCCAAAACATTTACATCAAAACATTTTCTAGACAAGATTAAGTTAACGCGGAAGCTTCAAAAATTAGTGTTCGGTTCTTGGTATCTTGCTTGATCGCCATCCGGAAGGACCCCATTTGCACCTAGAGTCAAAACCACTTAAAAAGTTAGTCTTGACATAATTATAATACTTATAAACGAGTTCCAGTATTGAAGCGTCGAAATAAAAATAAAATTTCATTTTTTTCGTCCTGTCGCGTGTCGCGACAGACCTTCGCGTGGCGCGGGAGGCCCCGCGTGTCGCGCCGGATTCTCATACCTCCTTCGCGTGGCGCGGGGGAACACGTTTTCCAGCAGGTCCAATTTCTGGACCTGCATATCTGCCCAGCTCCGGAAATTCACAAATTTTCAACTTTAAACTATCATAACTTTTCACTCAGTTTTCCGTTTTAGTCGATTCTTTTTCCTATGAGTCTGTAATAAAATTACGGGTCTAACCATGTAAATTTCATATCACGAAACTCGAATTAACAGCGTTTTGATTACGAATTCCTTATTTCGATTATCCGACCCATTAACTATAATTGCTTATTATCACTTTTCAGTTACTTAATACTTCTAGACATAGTTACCTATTACTCCGGGCTTATAACCTTGGCGTAATTGCGCCATTCATGGCTTTGTATTCCCTTGGAGCTATAAACTTGTTTTCCTCGGAATTCGAGCATTTCATTTCAAACGACATTTGTCTCTTATTTCTATTGTTTGATCCGACATCACGGATTTACAAACTTGATGTAATCATCGCCGAATTCATTGACGTAGTGCAATCCAACACTTAACAATACGAGATTTTCAAGTCGTTGCTTTCATGATTCTTTTTATGGCATCAATTCGACCCGTTTGACTATCTAGTGAAAACCATCACTTTATTAACAAGCCAAACCCAAATCAAATCTTTATTTTGGCCCGTTTGATGGTCGTGTGAGCTTCGCCACTTTAAGACACATCAAACGCATCTTATTACGCTACGACTCCATTTATACATTAAACCCAAACATATATACATAATTTAACGAGACTAAGGTCACGTACCTTTAAAGCACACCTTTTCCACGCGTATCTCCTCCGGCGTGTCCGCTTGACGTTCCGGATTCCTTGCCTAAAGAGTTCAACTCATAACAAGTTTAGAACTCTTTTTCATAAGCTTTAACGCATTATTTTCTAACATAATTAAATCTGCGTTTTCACCCAAATTTTAACATTTTAAACCTCATTTAGGCGTTTTATCAAACACCTAACGGTTCAGATTTCTATATGATAAAAACCAAGTTCATGACTTGAAATTATCACCCAATTTGACTTCAAGTAAGCAAATACACACATATTCTAACATCTATATTTCAGCAATTATCTCATATATTCGGTTTACACTAAAACAAGAGTCTTAATCTTAGTGTTTATCAAGTTCTACTAACTTATTAATCTCCCACTATGGTGATTATAATCCTTACAACATCATGCAAGATTTTGACAAGAAATCACCTAGGGTTTGTCCCTAAACCTTTTATCACTTCCAATTTCATGTTTACAACACATAATCAAGCTCAACATTTGATTTCTATCACATGCAAGGAATTTGGGTTGAATCAAAACAACCTAATTTGACATACCTTATGATCCCTTTGACGATGTGATCAGTAATCTATGTTCAGATTTCGATTTCAACTTGGATTGAGCCTTCAATTTGTGAGTTTAGTGATGTTAGGGTTTTGAGAATGGGGTATCGCCCCTCTCCTGCTCCTGATCGAACCAGACACCTCAAATGGGGTGTTTGGTTTTGTTTTTATTAAAATTAATAAAATAGTTTCAATTTTAACAACATAGGCCCCTTCACTTTTGTTTAACATAAAGTTCGGTTGTTTTAACCCCATTTTAAGTTATTTGTAGACTTGTAGTTAACTAGGTTATAAATTCCTAGTTAGTTAATTCCTGTTTATTTAAACTTTATAATTCTAATATAAAATTTTATATTTCCGGGGTGTTACATTACACCCTTTTTGTAGGACACGTGTTTGTTTTATAAACTATAAATGCGAATAATGTAATATCCGAAATAAGGGTTCCGACACGATTGACACAAGTCGGAATGAGTATAAATGATAAAAAAACCATGGTTTATGGTAAATGGGGCAAATGGGTGAATTTGGAAATTTAAAACAATGCTTTTATTTTAAATTATGTAAATGTTTGGTCTTATAGTCCAAACGGGTCAAATGGTGTTGATAACACCATTTGACAATATCGACTAATGAGGTTGTCAAGTCGTATGTATTAGGAGCGAATAGCAAATTGGATAATTGCGACGCCATAGAATATTGGTTAATTAACGCGAGGTATAAAACGGGTCTATATGTTGACTCGAGCCAGGTACGCATATATATAGATTTATAGTTAAAAATGCAATGTTGGTCAAATACCTTAGCAAAGGGACCTATGTCGTAAAAGGATGAAATAAGTTGACGAAAATGCCCTTGATAGGTAAATCGGGCAAACGACCCTTAGAGGTCGTTTAGATACTAGTATTATTATTTTGTAACTCTTAGACATATGTAAGAGTTGTAGGCATAAACCTTGGGGGTCAAATGCCTATGAACGGGTCAATCACGTAAAATGACTATACTAAGGGTAAAAAAATTAGGATAGCGGTCCATTATGTTAAATCCACAACAAAAATAGTTGTGATGGGATATGAGAGGCTATTTAAAAATGAGAATACGAAGTGTAGAAAGATGTAAATCCTTGGTCAAAAGACTCTATATGAGTCCTTGCCGTAAAATGATAACCCGAGGGGTAAAACTCGGATTATATAGATCGCCACATTAAACCCATCACAAATATAGTTGTGATGGAAGATCATTTGATAAATAAGGTGGAAATAAGATGCTAGAAATAAACGAGTGTGAATTATGTGTAAAAGTGCTTAAATGCCCTTAACGGGTCAATTAAACATCTAAGTAATAACGGGTTTAAGAATGTATATAAACCCGTGATTTGAATCTAATATGATAAGCAATATGAGAATGGAGAGAAATTAGAATCAAACAACATGTTTGTTTGATAAAATCGCGAACGGGTCAAAATTTGGTAAAAAGGGTAATAAGCCGAAGACTTAAAAGTCTTAAATTTTGTTAATCCGGATGTTGGATTTTAACTCCATATGATGAAGGATCAAATTACAATCACGTAGGAAGAAACGGTAGGTCAAACGGACAAGCGGATTAAAAGTTATGAAGATTTTCGTTATAGAAAACGACAAACTTGGAAAATCCTGCAGTGGCCACCGTAAGTTACGGTAGCCACCGTAACTTACGGTAGCCTTAAAGTCTTTACGCCATACATCCACTGAGTTACGGTGGGAAATTCAACATTCAGGGGCTACCGTAAATTACGGTAGCCACCGTAATTTACGGTAGACCCTGTAATAAAAAAATTTATTTTAATCAGTTTCGTTTCCTAGACTCGTTTAGACACGTTTTAATCCTCGTATGACTATAGCATTTCATGTTTATGAAATGTAGGTACATTTTGGATGCCGAAAGACGATCAAGCTCAACGAAGAACCGAACACGATAAAGATACATGCTTCCGCATATTGCCTCGTTGTAAATTTTAAACGACGAATTCGATCACGTTGTGTTGAATAACTTATGATTTGTAAAAGTTTTAATGAACCCGTATTTTTATAGTATGTGTAGTCTTAACTACACATCAAAATGTTGGTACTTACATGTAAAACCGTTAAATAGTAACTAGGGTCTTACATTTTATGTCCGAGACACGTTTGAAACATTAAAATTCAGGTTTCGGATCCCAGAATTATGTTTTAATTTTTCTAGGGTTCATCGTATTGTTCTAAGTAAACTCGAAAATTCCTTAAATTTTGGAATATAATTTAGATTAGTGGGTGTTTTTACTGATTTTGATCTGAATTTTATCTATTAAGGTAATAAGCCCAAGGGAAATGATAAGAATCAAGGTAAATAAATATATAAACCAATAAACAAGAATGTTAGGGAATAGGGGTAAAGTTTGACTATCATAAGCGATGAAGTACACACGAACAAGTCAAACAAGACGAATGAAAGAATAAAAGACTTGGTGGAATAAGGGCGACGGAATACGCTAATACTACTGAATAAATCAAAACGAAGTCTTAATACATGCCGGAATGGCTGCTTTGATAGTGACTTCGGTAAAATACCCGATAGATGGGTAGGAATACGGATTTATATGTAAACCAAGAGACGGTGGCGCAGATTAAAAGTCAAAAGACTTGGATTAAGAGTTATGACTAAAGGACAATAAAATTTCGCAAAAAAAAAAAAAAACAAAAACAAAAATTTCGATAGTTATGTTCAACTATTTTAATATTGGACGGGCCGAATAAAGTATAATACTTGATATTCCAAGTAAGCACAACCCGAATAATGAAAGTGCAAAATATTATCGAACCAATGTGATAGGTCGTAAAAGAGTATGGAAAGGAAAACGCAAACCAATAAAACCAGGGTGTTAAAAACATTAAGATAACGAACCCGGTAACGGATTGAAAGGAAATAGGGGCATAAACCAAATAACGGTATGAGTAAAATAAACCGACGCAAAGGTGACATAAGAAGTCATAGAGTCGGAAAGATAATCCGAAAGAAAATGAGTGTAGCCTTAGACTACGGTCAAGGTCAAACGAATAGAAGATGAACCATGGGATCACCATAACCTCCAGATTGTAAACAATGTAAAGGTCTACGGGACCAAAATGACCATTGGGTCGCAAATACAAAGGAACAAACTATGGGGTCTCACCCTAAAAAGGTGAAGACCTAATAGAATAGTCTACAAGGCTAAGTAAAGGAACATGCCGGTCGACAATATAAAGCGTGGGAACCAAATATGATTTCTCGCGTAAAATGATAACGCAGAAGAATAATCCTTGTCGTCAATTCTTTGATATGATTAATCGACATGTGTTAAAAAAATTAGTTTTAGTAAAGAAACAACGTTCTAACAAATATAAATGTTATGAGAGAAGTTAGAAAATGGTTAATATTAAAGAACACAAGCCTTAACACCGATAGGTGTAAGACGATGCATTCAAAAAAAAAAGATTCATAATATTGAAAAACTGACGAAAATCTAAATATGACGTGATGTGATCACGGACCCAGGAGTGGTACAGAATACAGCCATGCTGTAATATGAGTTACTAGATATGAAATGATAAACACGCAAATGGCCGATGACGGCAATATAGCATACCCAAATGACGCGGTAGGAGGTAAAATGGTGACCAATTAGTCTAGGCAATAAAACAAGTTGTAGTCAAAATAATGTTCTGACTTATGTAGAGCGCTTGTCAATATAAGACTAGCGTGAAGTAAGTATGTTGACGGACTCAGTGATTGGATGGTCAAAAGAAAACCCGGTCAAAAAGGCGACAAAGATAGGAAATAAGTGATAAAAGGTTACGGTCCAATAGGACGTGTGCCTAAAAGACGCACATGTCAATGCGAATGAAAACCTTGTGCCGGAAAAAGAAAGAAGGCCTTGGAAAAACGAGACAAAGATGGTTATGTTTAAACCAAAGGACTACTTAAAGAAGGTTTCGGGGACGAAACCCTTTTAAGGGGGGTGGACTTGTAACACCCCGAAAATATAAAACTTTATATTGAAATTATAAAGTATAAAAGAAACAAAAAAAATAAACAATAATAAACTAACTAGGAATAAATAACCTAGTTAGTCATGAGCCTAGTCATAACAAAGAAACTTGGTTGAAGCATGGAAAATCTAACTTGATATAAGTAGGAGGGCCAAAGGTGTTAAGTTGAAAACTTGGTTTTTATATAACAAAAATCAAAAAATCCAAACACACACTGATGTGTGTGTCTGGTCGAACATAAACACAGGGGCGACACAGGGTTCCCTCACAAACCCTAGTTCATGCAATTTTCTCCAAATTGAAAGTTCTAATCTATTCTAAATCGATTTCCAAGCACAAATTAGTGATCTCCTCTGAAAAGGGATCATAAGGTATGTAATTTCCATAGAAAACCTTCATCTAAATTTCTGAGTGAATTCATGAAATTCAGAATTTATGTTGCATGTTAGTTGTTTGGAATGAAATAACGTCTAGGGATAAACCCTAGTCAACTACTTGTTGAAATCTTGCCTATTTCTTGTGAAATTCATAATCACCATTGAAGGTGATAAGTGGGTTTTGTAGAATTATGTTAAACACTAGGATTATCTTTGTTAACTTAGTGTATTTGAGCTCTATGGAGCAAATCCAGATTTGGTTGATATGAAAATTTGTCTTGAACATGTGAAATAATGTTTAAATCTTGGTTAACTAGTTAGTCAAGAACTTAATTTTTGAATTGTATGAAATCATGCTCATTAGGTGTTTGATATAATTCCTAAGAGAAGATAAGTGTTGAGAATTTGGACTAAAAACGCATATTTGATTGGTGTGGTAAATTATGCGTTACATACTATAAGAGAGTTCTAAACATCTATGGTTGAACTCTATAGGCAAGGAAATCGGAACGTCAAGTGGACGAGCTAGTGGCGATACGCGTTTGAAGGGAACGCTTTGAAGGTACGTAACTATGGTTTCGTTAAGTTATGTTCGATTATGTGATTTTGTTAGTAGACTTTAAAATTAGCATAATATATGAAGTTGATATTAGTCGAAGTGACGAAGATCACTCGATAAATAAATGGGCAAATATCGGTTAGAATAAGTTTGGTGTGTTGAAAAATGGTGGTTCCATTAAACAACCAAATGGGTTGATCAACGGTTGAAATTGTAGTGTTGAAGTGACTAAAACGTCACTCATTAAAAATTGAGTTATAAAAGCGTAAACCACGGAATGGACGTGATACGCTGAGGTTACCAAGCCCGGGAATGGGTAATTATGGTTAGAGACCAATGTTGATGATTTATGCAAGTATGTAACTTAATTCGTTACATTGAGTAATTTTGATAACTAGAGCATGTTTAGTTGCGTTGTAGAATAAAGGTTGTGTTGATTGAATGACAATGTTCGTTAATTGAAATAATAGATTAAGAATTGGTTAGAAGTCGTTTGGTAGTCATCATAATGGAGGATTTCGTAGATGAGCCAAACGGGTTGAATAATGGTATAATAGTATCGTTAGAGTTATTAATAGTTAGCGTAGGCGGTTACAATCATACGAGCATGAAACCATAAGATTGGTAATAAAATGCCGGTGATAATAAGCCCCGGAAGTTGGGTAAAAAGCGCCCTATGTTTACCATTAAAAAAGGGTAGTAAAATGAGTGTAACTTGAATGGGTCGAATAATGCATAAGTAACTTTTATTCGTTCGGCCCGTAAATTAAATTTTCGTTATGATAATTGTGATAGGCACCTCGGTAATGAATTTACAGATGTATAGGAAAAAAAATCACCTTAAACGGACTTACGAGTCAAAAGTTATGGTCAATTGAAGTTAAAAATTCAGAATTTCCGGAGCTGGCAGCAAATGCAGGTCACAAACCTGCATCTGCTGGAAAATCGTTTCCCCCGCGCCACGTGACAGGATCACTTGGATCCGCCGCGACATGCGAGAGCCGCCGCGGCATGCGACAGAATGAGCGGAACCTGCCGCGACACGCGGCAGGACAAATTTTGAAATCTTGTTTTGTTTCTCATGTCTTGATGCTAGAACTTGTTTATACGCACTATACTAACGCCAAAACTAATACTTTAAGTGGTTTTGACCATTAGGTGTCATTGGGGATTTTCCGGATGGCGATCAAGCATGTTGTCAAGAATCGAACACGAACTTTTGAAGCTTCTGCGTTAACTTAACTTGTCTAGACAATGTTTTTGAAGTAAATGATTTGCTAATTATGTTATGAATATTTAAGCTAGTCGGTAGTTGACTAGTATGCGGTTATTTTAGAACTTCGATTGGTAACTTGTGTTTTAATTAAATCACTTTTTATAAAATCCAGTATATTATTATTAAATTCGTGTAGTAATTAGACGGGTGTTGCAAGTTGGTAATCAGAGCTTAAGGTTGTCCACAAAGTGTTCGGTTTAAGCTTGATCGATCGTCCGGTAAGGATTAATTATTTATTTTAGTAGATTTTATTATATGTGAGAAAAAGAGAGGTAAATTGGCGTGCATGGGAAGAGCGTGTTAACACACTCAAACCCGGAAAGTGCACTAAATGAGAACGGTTAAAGCAAGTTATGAACTTGGCTAAACCAAAGCAAATAAGGTATATGTTATAGATGAAATGTTTAACAATTAGTATAAACATTTCAGTTTCAAGATGACGGAAATATGGGAGGAGTGTATAAATACGCTCGAACCCGGGAAAATACACTAAGCAAGAAAGGTAAGGCAAGATATATACTTGACCAAACCGAAAAGGAATAACACATTACTTATGATTAAGTGAGAATGATATAAATTTCCGTATAATAAGATGGAAATGAATTAAATAATTATTGATCAACCATTATGGATGCTTCAGTTAAAGAAATGTCTGGAGTAACTGGAGATGATTCGACATCTCAATTGACTGAACAAATGAAAGCTAAAATTTCCGAGGCAGTCGGAAAAGCTCTAGAAAATAGTCTATCACAGTATATTGATATATTACAAACCACAATCGTGCCGGTGGTGGATGATATGATGGCTGAATTGAAAGACAGCATATTACAAGAAATAGAAGAAAGGAGGGTGTTGGATATGAATCCAAGTTCCGTAAAAAATCCAAGTCTAATAAAGCTCCCAAGAAAGGAGTTACAAAAAGTGTGTTACATCAGTGTAAAATTTGTGGAAAAATTCACAAGGGCACATGTGGTAAGCCAAGACATAAGAAGTCTAAATGTCCAGAGAGGCTTGGAACCAAAGACACAACCGACACAAAGTCTGATCCCCAGAAATCAAGGACAAAGTTGTTTTGTATAACAGCCATAGAGGCTAAAGCTGAACCTGATGTCGTTTCAGGTATACTCTTGTAAATTAAATTTCAGCATGAATTTTTAATTATTACGAGTTCAAGTAAATCGTTTGTTTTATATCGATTTATTCAACATCATACATTCGCGTTAACGAAATTACCTATGCTTGAGAAATAGAAATAGGAAATAATAAAAGTTCTATTGTTTATAAGAGGTGCTAAAACTGTACATTGAGCATCGAGGTAAAAGTAATCTCGATAGATATTGCCATGGGAAGGAGCGCGTACACTCGAACCCGGAAATTGCAATAATAATAAATAGCGAAGACAAGGTTATAGACTTGGCCAAACTAAATAAAACGTGTAGAAGCGTCAATTACATCAACAAACGATGTAGATAAATTTCATGCAACAATAAGGAATAATAAAATTAAATGAATTAATTTTGTTATTATTTCAATAGGATTAAGGTTAAAGATGAGAAATTAATACTCGGACTAAGAATACCCGCGAAAAGGAAGTTAAATGAATGATACGTATTATTCGCTACTATGAATAATAAAGTATCAATAAATGTAAATTTAGAAACTTGAGTATGGGTAACCATCCAAGTAATACATTATTAATCAAATCCTCATGAGGAGGAACGATGATTGCAGTGATGGATGTGATTATATAAAAGCCTAGTAAAATAAACTTTATAAAAGTGTTAGAATAAGAACGGGTAAACCCCAAAAGCCGTATAACCGTAACAGTGGTTTTACCAAATAAAACTCAAGAAATGGGCTTTTGAAACATTAGTAAAAGAAACAGACCTAAGGGTCGCTAACAACAGAAAGGTGGTGTTCAGATCAAATAAGCAAAATGCTTGATAATAAAGGTAAACGGAAGCCGGATGACGGGAGGGTGTTACATTAAGGTAATAAGCCCAAGGGAAATGATAAGAATCAAGGTAAATAAAAATATAAACCAATAAACAAGAATGTTAGGGAATAGGGGTAAAGTTTGACTATCATAAGCGATGAAGTACACACGAACAAGTCAAACAAGACGAATGAAAGAATAAAAGACTTGGTGGAATAAGGGCGACGGAATACGCTAATACTACTGAATAAATCAAAACGAAGTCTTAATACATGCCGGAATGGCTGCTTTGATAGTGACTTCGGTAAAATACCCGATAGATGGGTAGGAATACGGATTTATACGTAAACCAAGAGACGGTGGCGCAGATTAAAAGTCAAAAGACTTGGATTAAGAGTTATGACTAAAGGACAATAAAATTTCGCAAAAAAAAAAAAACAAAAAAACAAAAATTTCGATAGTTATGTTCAACTATTTTAATATTGGACGGGCCGAATAAAGTATAATACTTGATATTCCAAGTAAGAACAACCCGAATAATGAAAGTGCGAAATATTACCGAACCAATGTGATAGGTCGTAAAAGAGTATATGGAAAGGAAAACGCAAACCAATAAAACCGGGGTGTTAAAAACATTAAGATAACGAACCCGGTAACGGGTTGAAAGGAAATAGGGGCATAAACCAAATAACGGTATGAGTAAAATAAACCGACGCGAAGGTGACATAAGAAATAATAGAGTCGGAAAGATAATCCGAAAGAAAATGAGTGTAGCCTTAGACTACGGTCAAGGTCAAACGAATAGAAGATGAACCATGGGATCACCATAACCTCCAGATTGTAAACAATGTAAAGGTCTACGGGACCAAAATGACCATTGGGTCACAAATACAAAGGAACAAACTATGGGGTCTCACCCTAAAAAGGTGAAGACCTAATAGAATAGTCTACAAGGCTAATTAAAGGAACATGCGGGTCGACAATATAAAGCGTGGGAACCAATTATGATTTCTCGCGTAAAATGATAACGCAGAAGAATAATCCTTGTCGTCAATTCTTTGATATGATTAATCGACATGTGTTAAAAAAAATTAGTTTTAGTAAAGAAACAACGTTCTAACAAATATAAATGTTATGAGAGAAGTTAGAAAATGGTTAATATTAAAGAACACAAGCCTTAACACCGATAGGTGTAAGACGATGCATTCAAAAAAAAAAAAGATTCATAATAATGAAAAACTGACGAAAATCTAAATATGACGTGATGTGATCACGGACCCAGGAGTGGTACAGAATACAACCATGCTGTAATATGAGTTGCTAGATATGAAATGATAAACACGCAAAGGGCCGATGACGGCAATATAGCATACCCAAATGACGCGGTTGGAGGTAAAATGGTGACCAATTAGTCTAGGCAATAAAACAAGTTGTAGTCAAAATAATGTTGTGACTTATGTAGAGCGCTTGTCAATATAAGACTAGCGTGAAGTAAGTATGTTGACGGACTCAGTGATTGGATGGTCAAAAGATAACCCGGTCAAAAAGGCGACAAAGATAGGAAATAAGTGATAAAAGGTTACGGTCCAATAGGACGTGTGCCTAAAAGACACACATGTCAATGCGAATGAAAACCTTGTGCCGGAAAAAGAAAGAAGGCCTTGGAAAAACGAGACAAAGATGGTTAGGTTTAAACCAAAGGACTACTTAAAGAAGGTTTCGCGGACGAAACCCTTTTAAGGGGGGTGGACTTGTAACACCCCGAAAATATAAAACTTTACATTGAAATTATAAAGTATAAAAGAAACAAAATAATAATAAACTAACTAGGAATAAATAACCTAGTTAGTCATGAGCCTAGTCATAAGAAAGAAACTTGGTTGAAGCATGGAAAATCTAACTTGATATAAGTAGGAGGGCCAAAGGTGTTAAGTTGAAAACTTGGTTTTTATAAAACAAAAATCAAAAAATCCAAACACACACTGATGTGTGTGTCTGGTGGAACATAAGCACAGGGGCGACACAGGGTTCCCTCACAAACCCTAGTTCATGCAATTTTCTCCAAATTGAAAGTTCTAATCTGTTCTAAATCGATTTCCAAGCACAAATTAGTGATCTCCTCTGAAAAAGGATCATAAGGTATGTAATTTCCATGGAAAACCTTCATCTAAATTTCTGAGTGAATTCTTGAAATTTAGAATTTATGTTGCATGTTAGTTGTTTGGAATGAAATAACGTCTAGGGATAAACCCTAGTCAACTACTTGTTGAAATCTTGCCTATTTCTTGTGAAATTCATAATCACCATTGAAGGTGATAAGTGGGTTTTGTAGAATTATGTTAAACACTAGGATTATCTTTGTTAACTTAGTGTATTTGAGCTCTATGGAGCAAATCCAGATTTGGTTGATATGAAAATTTGTCATGAACATGTGAAATAATGTTTAAATCTTGGTTAAATAGTTAGTCAAGAACTTGATTTTTGAATTGTATGAAATCATGCTCATTAGGTGTTTGATATAATGCCTAAGAGAAGATAAGTGTTGAGAATTTGGACTAAAAACGCATATTTGATTAGTGTGGTAAATTATGCGTTACATACTATAAGAGAGTTCTAAACATCTATGGTTGAACTCTATAGGCAAGGAAATCGGAACGTCAAGTGGACGAGCTAGTGGCGATACGCGTTTGAAGGGAACGCTTTGAAGGTACGTAACTATGGTTTCGTTAAGTTATGTTCGATTATGTGATTTTGTTAGTAGACTTTAAAGTTAGCATAATATATGAAGTTGATATTAGTCGAAGTGACGAAGATCACTAGATAAATAAACGGGCAAATATCGGTTAGAATAAGTTTGGTGTGTTGAAAAATGGTGGTTCCGTTAAACAACCAAACGGGTTGATCAACGGTTGAAATTGTAGTGTTGAAGTGACTAAAACGTCACTCATTAAAAATTGAGTTATAAAAGCGTAAACCACGGAACGGACGTGATACGCTGAGGTTAACAAGCCTGGGAATGGGTAATTATGGTTAGAGACCAATGTTGATGATTTATGCAAGTATGTAACTTGATTCGTTACATTGAGTAATTTTGATAACTAGAGCATGTTTAGTTGCATTGTAGAATAAAGGTTGTGTTGATTGAATGACAATGTTCGTTAATTGAAATAATAGATTAAGAATTGGTTAGAAGTCGTTTGGTAGTCATCATAATGGAGGATTTCGTAAATGAGCCAAACGGGTTGAATAATGGTGTAATAGTATCGTTAGAGTTATTAATTGTTAGCGTAGGCGGTTACAATCATACGAGCATGAAACCATAAGATTGGTAATAAAATGCCGGTGATAATAAGCCCCGGAAGTTGGGTAAAAAGCGCCCTATGTTTACCATTAAAAAAGGGTAGTAAAATGAGTGTAACTTGAATGGGTCGAATAATGCTTAAGTAACTTTTATTCGTTCGGCCCGTAAATTAAATTTTCGTTATGATACTTGTGATAGGCACGTCGGTAATGAATTTACAGATGTATAGGAAAAAGAATCACCTTAAACGGACTTACGAGTCAAAAGTTATGGTCAATTGAAGTGAAAAATTCAGAATTTCCATAGCTGGCAGCAAATGCAGGTCACAAACCTGCATCTGCAAGAAAAATCGTTTCCCCCGCGCCACGCGACAGGATCACTTGGATCCGCCGCGACACGCGAGAGCCGCCGCGGCACGCGACAGAATGAGCGGAACCTGTCGCGACACGCGGCTGGACAAATTTTGAAATTTTGTTTTGTTTCTCATGTCTTGATGCTAGAACTTGTTTATACGCACTATACTAACGCCAAAACTAATACTTTAAGTGGTTTTGACCATTAGGTGACATTGGGGATTTTCCGGATGGCGATCAAGCATGTTGTCAAGAATCGAACACGAACTTTTGAAGCTTCCGCGTTAACTTAACTTGTCTAGACAATGTTTTTGAAGTAAATGATTTGCTAATTATGTTATGAATATTTAAGCTAGTCGGTAGTTGACTAGTATGCGGTTATTTTAGAACTTCGAATTGGTAACTTGTGTTTTAATTAAAGCACTTTTTATAAAATCCAGTATATTATTATTAAATTTGTGTAGTAATTAGACGGGTGTTACAGGTTTCACCTTAAAAAGGTGGAAATCAAAAGAAATAGCCCACAAGACTAAGCGAAAGAACCTACGAGTTATTTGGGTTAAGCGTGGAAACTAGTTGAAATTCCCCGCATTAAAGATATTGGAAAGGAACAAATCCTCGGAAGCAACATTCCTAAATATGAGAGAAAGACATAAGACATAAGACATAAGATAAAGAGAAAACGTAAACTAAAAAAATTAGTTTTTAGTTAAAAGCAACGTTTTAACAAACATAAGTGGTATGAAGCGATTTAGAAAACCGTAAACGCACATAAGGACAGAGATGGCGACATGGATATATACCCGAGCAATGGGGTATAAGGTAACCAGTGACTAACAAGTCTAACCGCCAAAATAAATAATTAATAAAGATATGAAATACAAGATGAAAGTTACGGCCCATGAGGCCTTATACGTGAAGGGCGAATACGTTTGGAAGCCAAAAGGGCATTACCTTATCATCCTGGTAAGATTATTAGATGCAAGCAATGCTCAAGTAATTATCGAAACTAAGTCCAAGGAGTCAAACCTGAGGAACTGCGTAAGAAAGGTTTCGAGGACGAAACCTCTTTAAGGGGGGTAGACTTGTAACACCCCATAAACGGGTTTGGTAATCAAACCCCGTTAATACTTAAAGACGGGTAAAGTACCGTTAGCAGTAAAAATTTACCCGGTAAATATTAGGATCTAAATAAATAAACCAAATATTAAATAAAAGTTGAACAAATCCTTTGAGGAAAACAAAGTACATGAAAGGCCCGAGTTAACGGGACTTAGAATAAAACGGGTTATGACTTCCCGAACCCATTAAATTTAACTAGGAATAATTGACCTAGTTAGTAATATGTGACTAAGTTATAAATAGTGAATTATAGATTCAATTGATCAAAATAAAAACATGAGGGACTAATGTTGTCAAGTGGGAAAACTAATATTCATTAAAACAAATAATAACACACAACACACACACTGAGAGTGTGTGTGTGTGTGTGTAATCGCCTAGGAGCAAGAAGAAAAAGGGTGTAACCCTAGTTCATCAAGATTCAACAAATTGAAAGCCAATTTAGAGCCAAATCGTATGGATTAACACAAATTCGTGATCACCAAGCTTAGGGGATCACAAGGTATGTTAAAATTTTATGTTTAGTGAAGTTGAGATTCTTGATGAATTTATGATAAACGAAATTATTGCTTGCATGTTTGATGTAAGAGTGAAATTAGGATAAATCCATGTCTAGGAACAAACCCTAGTAAGGATTTGATGAATTAATGATGAAAAATTATGAAATAGATTATTACCCATTTATGTTCTAAGTGGGTTTTTATGTCATTGTGATGAACACTTGGATTAGGGTGTTAAATTCATAAATAATGATGTTATGATATAAGTTCTAGATGTAGAAACGTGATGAACACTAGAATCATGATTGTCGAACTAGTGTTATTTGAACTCTATGAAGTTAATCTTGACATTGAACCATGAATTTGATGATTATTTAGTAAAAGATGTTGAAATTGGCAAGATAGGTAGGCATAAGTGTGATTATTAAATTTTATATAAGAATACTCACTAGGTGTTTGATATAATGCCTAAGAGAAAGCTAAATGTTGAAATTTCAAATAAAATGCGCATTTGAATAATATGGCAAATTATGTGAAGTGATAAGGGTTCTAAACATTATGTTGAATTAGACTTAATTGTGTAAATCATGTGATCAAAAGTAGTTAACTTTTGATAAGTTGAATTAATAAATAATGAGGTCGAACGGTAGTTTGGACATAGAAAATGCGTAAGGTGGAATAGTCGTGATTATTAATGACTAATCTAACCACCTTTGAATGATGACGATAGTTTGACACTTAACGAGCAAGGTGGAGGCTTGGGAAGAAACGGGTCAAACAAATCAAGAAGGAAAAGAAAAGCGTAGCTCGGATACGAGGTAAGTAAAACTTACACCCTTTTTGTAGGACACGTGTTTGTTTTATAAACTATAAATGCGAATAATGTAATATCCGAAATAAGGGTTCCGACACAATTGACACAAGTCGGAACGAGTATAAATGATAAAAAACCATGGTTTATGGTAAATGGGGCAAATGGGTGAATTTGGAACTTTAAAACCATGCTTTTATTTTAAATTATGTAAATGTTTGGTCTTATAGTCCAAACGGGTCAAATGGTGATGATAACACCATTTGACAATATCGACTAATGAGGTTGTCAAGTCGTATGTTATTAGGAGCGAATAGCAAATTGGATAATTGCGACGCCATAGAATATTGGTTAATTAACGCGAGGTATAAAACGGGTCTATATGTTGACTCGAGCCAGGTACGCATATATATAGATTTATAGTTAAAAATGCAATGTTGGTCAAATACCTTAGCAAAGGGACCTATGTCGTAAAAGGATGAAATAAGTTGACGAAAATGCCCTTGATAGGTAAATCGGGCAAACGACCCTTAGAGGTCGTTTAGATACTAGTATTATTATTTTGTAACTCTTAGACATATGTAAGAGTTGTAGGCATAAACCTTGGGGGTCAAATGCCTATGAACGGGTCAATCACGTAAAATGACTATACTAAGGGTAAAAAAATTAGGATAGCGGTCCATTATGTTAAATCCACAACAAAAATAGTTGTGATGGGATATGAGAGGCTATTTAAAAATGAGAATACGAAGTGTAGAAAGATGTAAATCCTTGGTCAAAAGACTCTATATGAGTCCTTGCCGTAAAATGATAACCCGAGGGGTAAAACTCGGATTATATAGATCGCCACATTAAACCCATCACAAATATAGTTGTGATGGAAGATCATTTGATAAATAATGTGGAAATAAGATGCTAGAAATAAACGAGTGTGAATTATGTGTAAAAGTGCTTAAATTCCCTTAACGGGTCAATTAAACATCTAAGTAATAACGGGTTTAAGAATGTATATAAACCCGTGATTTGAATCTAATATGATAAGCAATATGAGAATGGTGAGAAATTAGAATCAAACAACATGTTTGTTTGATAAAATCGCGAACGGGTCAAAATTTGGTAAAAAGGGTAATAAGCCGAAGACTTAAAAGTCTTAAATTTTGTTAATCCGGATGTTGGATTTTAACTCCATATGATGAAGGATCAAATTACAATCACGTAGGAAGAAACGGTAGGTCAAACGGACAAGCGTATTAAAAGTTATGAAGGTTTTCGTTTTAGAAAACGGCAAACTTGGAAAATCCTGCAGATACGGTAGCCTTAAAGTCTTTACGCCATACATCCACTGAGTTACGGTGGGAAATTCAACATTCAGGGGCTACCGTAAATTACGATAGCCACCGTAATTTACGGTAGACCCTGTAATAAAAAAATTTATTTTAATCAGTTTCGTTTCCCAGACTCGTTTAGACACGTTTTAATCCCCGTATGACTAAAGCATTTCATGTTTATGAAATGTAGGTACATTTTGGATGCCGAAAGACGATCAAGCTCAACGAAGAACCGAACACGATAAAGATACATGCTTCCGCATATTGCCTCGTCGTAAATTTTAAACGGCGAATTCGATCACGTTGTGTTGAATAACTTATGATTTGTAAAAGTTTTAATGAACCCGTATTTTTATAGTATGTGTAGTCTTAACTACACATCAAATTGTTGGTACTTACATGTAAAACCGTTAAATAGTAACTAGGGTCTTACATTTTATGTCCGAGACCCGTTTGAAACATTAAAATTCAGGTTTCGGATCCCAGAATTATGTTTAAATTTTTCTAGGGTTCATCGTATTGTTCTAAGTAAACTCGAAAATTCCTTAAATTTTGGAATATAATTTGGATTAGTGGGTGTTTTTGCTGATTTTGATCTGAATTTTATCTATTAAAATCTTCAAAAACTGTTAATAGATAATCAGTTATAATTTTCGAAATCTTTGATAAGTTTAGATCAGCAACAAAACAGGAAACATTATCCCACAATCCCTAAAAGTTCGAGTTTTCAGTTATTATCACAATAAATAACTATTAACAGTGGGCTCGAGATCATCAGATTACGACTTGAGACCATCAGTCTCGTCTCGACTCGAGACCATAAGGTCTCGACTCGAAATCATCAGGTTCTCAAATTCTCAAAAGTTTACAACTCGAGACAACAGTCTCGACTCGAGACCACTGAGATTTCGACAAAGGGCTTCAATCTTCATAACTCGAGACCGTGGTTGCGACTCGAGACCGTGGTTGCGACTCGAGACCTCATTATAAGTCGAGATCTCATAAAATGCAGTAGTCGAGACCATGGTTCCGAATCAAAACAACAAGGTTGCGACTCGAGACCTTATAATGACTCGAGATCTCATAACTCAGTCGAGACCTGACTCGAAACCTCATTATTTTAGGCTGTTTCATGTGAACTAAAATTTAGCAGGTGGTTTGCAATTAAATACTTGGTTTTGTAAATAATTAATTAACTAATCAGAATCAGAAAACTTTTACAAAACCAAAATAGCTTAACTTGAATGAGCTTTTGATGTATCATTTCTGGCCAAAGCTGATTTAATACATCTATTTATTGTTCAAGTATTATAAAAGTTATGTTGAGTATGCATCACAAACGTGAAATGTCTTAATTCTGGCCAAAGCTGATTTAATTCATTTATGTTTAGCATGCTTGACAAGTGCATAACTAAAGTGATTGTCTCATTTCTGGCCAAAGCTGATTTGTCACGATTACTTTGCACACATACTTAAATGATTACACTTCTGGCCAAAGCTGATTTGTCTTCGTTTACGTAGAATTTTACTAAGTCTATTATTTTGATGTTAGTAATAGACAATATCACAGCTTCATAATTAAAATGGTCATTATTTATGCATGCCTTAGTATAACATGCCCTTAGATCACATTAGGACTTCTTTCTTAGTATCATAACTTGCTCGTCTTATTTCCACTATCAGCACCCAATTGCGGGATTCCACCTTTGACTGGTGATAACTTTGCTGAATGGAAGGATGCCCTCATGCTTACACTAGGATTGCTAGACTTCGATTATGCTTTAAGAGAGAATAAGCCAGCGGACCTTACTACTCAAAGTACTGCAGCTGAGCAGATAGTTCATGAAAAATGGACTAGGTGTAACCGCATGTCTCTCATGTTCATGAAGCAGTCCATTCATAATGCAATTAGAGGAGCTATTCCTGATTCTGAGGATGCTAAAACCTATCTGGCTTCTGTGGAGGCTCAATTCAAAGGAACATCAAAAGCACACGCTAGCACTCTTATCCTCAAGCTGGTGACGACTAAGTATGATGTGAGGAGCGGCATTCGTGAACACATCATGATGATGCATGACATGGCCAATAAGCTGAAAGGGCTAGAGATGGAAATCAGTGATGGTTTTCTTGTTCACTTCATCATCACTTCGCTTCCTTCGTCCTATGAAGCATTCAAGATCAATTACAACACTCAGAAGGACAAATGGACGATGAGTGAGATGGTCGCTATGTGCGTACAGGAGGAAGAGCGTATGAAGATGGATCGCACTACTGATGTTGCTAACTTCACCACCTCCAACTCTAAGAAGAGGAAGAACAATCATCAAAGGAAGGATGCTTCAAAAGTTCAAAAGCCAAATCCTAATACAAGTACACCTTCCAGCTCTAAGAGCTCCTTAGGCAAACCCTATTGCAAGTTCTGTAAGAAAACAGGACATAAGCAAAAGGAATGCCCTGACTTCAAGGAGTGGCTGGCTAAGAAAGGTAACGATTTTTTCATCATACTTGAGTCCTTTAATTTAAATGTTCCTGCTAATTCTTGGTGGTTTGATTCTGGTTCTATGGTTCATGTAACTAACTCTACTCAGGGATTCCTTTCAATCCGGAAGCTGGGAAGAAACCAAAGAACACTTAAAGTTGGGGATGATCGGGAATTAGAAGTGAAGGCCATAGGAACATTACAATTATTTTTGAAAACTGGTTTATGTATTAAACTTTATGATACCTTATATGTTCCTGAGGTAACTCGGAACCTTGTATCAGGACCAAAGTTAGACATGGACGGTTTTTTCGTTTCTCATGGTCATCGCAAACTCTCTATTCTCTATGATTCCGTTGTTTATGGTACTGGCATTCTGGATGGTGGTCTCTATAGATTAGAACTAGATGATGATTTTTCCAAATCTTTGTTGTCATATAATATTAATGAATCACTCACAAAGATGAAACAGATTCGAGACTTAGAGACTTCATCTATGTTGAGGCATCAACGTTTAGGCCACATCTCAAGAGAACGATTAAATCGTCTCGTAAAGGATGAAGTCTTACCTCCTCTTGACTTCACTGATTTTGGAACATGTGTCAAATGTCTTAAAGGCAAAATGACATCAGCGAATAAGAAAGGTGTTACTAGGAGTTCTAATTTATTAGAACTCATTCACACTGACATTAGTGGTCCTTACCAAATCGCTGGCATAACAGGACATACTTCATTTATCACTTTCATTGATGATTATTCTCGTTACATGTACTTGTATCTTATTAAGGAAAAATCTGAATCTCTTACAACTTTTAAAGATTATAAAGCTGAAGTTGAAAAGCAATTAGATCGTCAGATTAAAGTTGTGAGATCAGATAGAGGCGGTGAATATTATGGAAGACATACTGATGTGGGTCAAGCTCCTGGTCCATTTTATGAGTTTTGTAAGGGCCAGGGGATTGTGAACCAATACACCATGCCTGGTACACCTCAGCAGAACGGTGTCGCTGAACGAAGAAATCGTACCCTTATGAACATGGTGCGCAGTATGTTAGCCAACACTAATTTACCATTATTCCTCTGGACTGAAGCATTAAAAGCAGCTGTTCATATACTCAATAGAGTTCCTTCTAAGTCTGTTCCTAAAACTCCTTATGAACTTTGGACAGGAAGGAAACCGAGTCTTAAATATATGAAAGTATGGGGCTGCATTGCTGAAGCAAAACTCTATAATCCTTTCCTAAGGAAACTTAACCCTAAAACAGTTACCTGTTTCTTTATCGGGTATCCTGATCATTCAAAGGGTTATCGTTTCTATTGTCCTTCCCATGTCACCCGTATTGTTGAAACCAAGCGTGCTGCGTTCCTGGAGGATTTCAAGGTCAGTGGGAGCAGTACCAACCCTTACGAAGAATTGCAAGAAGTACAAGACACGGGGGGGAGAGACTCGTCGCTTAGCATTACTCCGTTTACTCCTCTTGTACCCAATGCAACAACTGCACCTTAAGCTACTGCACCAATTCCATCTCCACAATCAAAACCCATTATACCTCATAACGAAGGCACATCAAACGCTCAAAACCAAGACAACGCTGAACCTGATAATCAACTCAGGAGGTCATCTAGGCAAAGAAGGCCTACTAATTGGGATGATTATGTTACCTACCTGACTGAAATAGATGCTGGAAAGGTCAATGATCCTACCTCTTATAATGAAGCCATTAGCAGTGATCAGTCTTCTGAATGGAACAAAGCAATGATTGATGAGCTTGAATCCATGAAGAAAAATGACGTTTGGGATTTGGTAGAATTACCCAATGGTGTTAAACCTGTAGGATATAAATGGGTGTTCAAAACAAAACTGGATCCGAATGGGAACGTTGAACGCTACAAAGCGAGATTGGTTGCAAAGGGCTACACTCAGAAAGAAGACATTGATTATCAAGAGACGTTTTCACCTGTCTCTCGTAAAGATTCATTAAGGATCGTTATGGCCCTCGAAGCTCATTTTGATTTGGAGCTGCATCAGATGGACGTCAAAACTGCTTTCCTTAATGGAGACTTAGACGAAGATGTTTACATGAAACAACCTGAAGGCTTTAAACCTGAAGGTCAGGAGCATCTAGTCTGTAAGTTGAAGAAATCCATTTACGGGTTAAAACAAGCATCACGTCAATGGTACCTCAAGTTTGATGAAGTCATGAAGAGACAAGGTTTTATGAAGAATCAAGTGGATCAATGCACCTACCTCAAGATGAGTGGGAGTAATTTTACTATACTTGTCCTTTACGTAGATGATATTCTATTGGCAAGTAATAGTTTAGACATGTTGCATGAGTCGAAGCGATTACTCTCGCATAACTTCGACATGAAGGATCTCGGAGATGCTTCTTACATCATTGGCATCGAAATTCACCGAGATAGACACAAAGGGATCTTAGGATTGTCCCAAAAGACTTATATAGATCGTGTCCTTACACGTTACAACATGCAACAGTGCAAACCCTCAGTCGCTCCAGTAGTTAAGGGAGATGTTTTCGGTTCATTCCAGTGTCCGACAACAGAGGTTGAAAAGGAGCAAATGAGCCAGATACTTTATGCGTCAGTAATCGGGAGCCTGGTGTATGCTCAAGTCTGTACTCGCCCATATATCGCTTATATTGCTGAAAATTGGAATGCTAGGCCGTTATCAGACTAATCCTGGTCTAGATCACTGGAAAGCAGCAAAGATGGTTCTTAGATATCTGCAAGGGACGAAAGACTATAAACTGACTTATAGAAGAAGTGATCATTTAGAAGTGGTAGGTTATTCTGATTCTGACTTTGCCAAATGCAAAGATGACAAGAAATCCACTTCGGGCTACATCTTTATGTTAGCAGGCGGACCTATCTCATGGAAGAGTCATAAACAACAGTTAACTACAACTTCCACAATGATGGCAGAATACATTCCTGTTTACAACGCAACCTGTCATGGAATGTTGCTTAGAAATCTGATTACTGGACTCAAAATCGTTAATTCCATTTCTAGACCATTGAAGCTTTACTGTGATAACTCAGCTGCCGTTAGTTTCTCGAACAGTAACAGTTCAACTGGAGCTGGTTTATATCTCGATACAAAATATTTGTTCGTACGTGAACGAGTTGAGGAAAATAATCTTTGTATTGAGTATATTAGTACTAAAGATATGCTTGCGGATCCGATGACTAAAGGTCTCCCACCTAAAGTTTTCGAAGAACATGTATCGAATATGGGACTTACTAAAGACCTTATTTAATGGCATATTGTACTAGCTTATGTTTTAATTAATAAAATTTCCTCAGTTTGATTTTGTATGTCTCTAACATATGTTCTGCCGCTGTAATGACATATAGACAAATATAAATACAAATCAGACGCTAAAGGGCTTATGCGTATTTTGATCGTAACTATTAGGTTTTAAATTGAGGCTATAGTATGACTAATGGGGGTCCTAAGTCGAATGATGATTCAACGGCTGTATTTCTCTGCTATAGTTCTTGGTTTAAGGCTAAAATGAGTGTTAACTTCTGGCCAGGCTCATCTAATACTCATGATAAATGATTACTCGGCTAAGTGGGAGAATGTGAGATTAAATATATTATTGTTATAATATTTAATCTTGTAGCCATTATAATCATTTATATTATATAGATCAAAATATATTAATAACCTATTAATAATTAGTTGGTAATTGTTGATGTACCATATTACCCTTATTAACTAATTAGGTTTCCTCTTGGGTGTATATATAAGGAGATTATTAGAGAGTTTAAGGGTTAGACGATTAGACAATTTTCACAACCCTCATAACATCATTCTCGGCTCTCTCTCCAAACCGATTCCTCCCTTGTTTCGGTTCATCACCATCATCACCTTACACCCTAAGGAGGAACCAGATCATCCTGACAATCATGTCGAACTCAATGGCTGCATCTCTGACTGGATTCTCTGCTGGCCTGTCTGCCGTAACAGGTATGTTATTCATGTTTTCCATTATGTTTAAACAGAACTGATCAACACTTCTTCGCTTTCTTTCCCAATTGATTGAAGTTGTGAATATCCAGAATGTCTTTGAAGTAAAAAATATAAATCGAAAGGATGTTCTAAGGTACCCAAGTTCAATTCCTGCCCTCCCCATTATTTTCTACGGCACCTAATAATGATGGGAGACTAGGCGAATATGTGGAGATTGCTAGCTCGATCCTTGAACTGAGCGAGTTTTACCTCAACCCACTGTCATGCCTTCGGGCGAGTGTTCATGGGATTCGGCCCTAGGTGAGGGTTTTCCCCAATTTAGAGGCGAGTGTGTCCCGATGTGGTAAATTTCGCCAGTAGTCTATTTTGAAGATTCGTTAACTGTTAAAAAATCATAGCAAACTCTAGAGATCCTTGGGATTTGAAATCCCTCTCTCTTTATATGTTTTCGGTTTGCTATTATAAGTTTAAATGATTATCTATACCCACTGTCTTTTCTTTTGAGATATAAAAAAAGTTATTACCTGAACATTGGGGCTGGTCATTACATTCTATTACCCATCACACTAACAAAGCAATTATCATTTGACATATCATTCTATCACATTCCATTGCATTTCATTCATCCCACTTGCAACACCCATCATATTTCAAAATAAATATCACACCCAATCATAACTTAACAGCTCTACATCAAACGTCAAATCAACTCACAACACACACTATTATCAAACCTCGCTCTGACCCGACCCGAACAAGGACCAACCTGAAAATTTTAACGTTTTGTTATGAAATTTTGAACACCGAAAAAATGGACCCCATTAGAAAAAATTCCTAGGTCCACCGCTGTTTAAGTGATACACCCCGCTCACGCGATGGTGGTGTATCGCACGCCCCCCCCCCCCCCCCCCCTAAAATTTAAAATATAATCTGTTTACTAGATTGCTTAAATTATCATTATCAATAAATATAATTGTTTTTGTCTACGTGGCCGTCTTTCATTGGATAGATTAAGCAAAATTATCTTGGCCCAAAACCAACCCTAAATATTCACATGGGGAGACCAAAGAACCATCTATGATCTATGTGGTCCAGCTTTGTGTTCACATTCGATTTTCTTGCATATAATAAGAACGATAAAACGATGCATGAACTTCTTTGAGCACTCAAATCGACATGATCTAGAAGGGATTGACTCTTTTTGTGAACTTTATGATTTACATATACACGATCTTGCCACATGGCCAATTTAGGGAAATGATTTGAGAGATCAGACAAGTCAATCCACATACAATCAGTGCATAAAACTTGTGGGACTTGCTAATTTCTCCAATGCGGTAGGTCAAGAGTGACACGTCTAATAATTAAAAATGATAATTAGCAATTTAATAAAGATATAAAAGTATTAGATCTTAATAATTAAAAACGATAATTAGCAATTTAATAAAGATATAAAAGTATTAGATCTAGAAAATGTATCAAGTTTTAGTTAGTAATTATGGATTTTACTAAAATTTAAGTTTTATTTAATAATGATTAATTTAAAAAAAATGATTTTTTAGTGAAACTTGTAAGAATGAAAGGTCTTGAATTTGAGAATTATATTACGTAATATCAAATCAATATCAAGTGCTGTAAGGGTAAGGACGCTCCACTAGTGATGGAATTTCATCACCTACAACATCCAATCAAGTTCTGTCATCGAGCTTACATCACTAGTGATGGATTTTAATGAAAATGTTCATCACTAGTGATGATTTTTTTATTTTAAATTATAAATTAACAATAAAACAATAAAATTATAAATTATAAATTTCATTTAAATAAAACAAAACAATATTTCTAGACATAAACAAAACTTACTCCTCGTCCGAATCCGGAAATTCCAAACCTAAAGAACATACAAGTTCAATTAAATCATATCTCAACCGAAAGTGAATTTCTTCATTGCGCAAGTCTTGTTGGACATTTTCGGGAACGAGAACTTGTGTAGGAGGATCCGGCACCCAATCTGGAGATATTGCACGTCCATCTTCTTTAATTAGCATATATATATATAGTATTTAAGTGTATATATAAATGATATATATATAGTGTTTAAGTTTTTTTTTAAATCCCAAACGGTCCAAAAATAAACGTTCATAATGATCCAACGTTCAAATCCATTTATCACGCGTGATCATGAGCACGCGTTACCACATCAACACGTGAAACGATGCAGCGGCGGCGGTGTTTAACGGCAATCAACGCGTGGTAACTTGGCCATAACGTGATGCCCCGACCCCTCTAAGCAACTTATTTTTTTTATGAATACCAAAGGACAAAGGGTAAACTGTTTAGTTAATTTAAATTCTTATTTATAACTCGGTATGTATTTTGTTCACTAAAAACACAACTCACGAACTCAACTTATGCAAAAATTAAATTTGACGGAGGCCTAATTAGCACATAAGAATGTACGTATATAGCGTGTCTTTACCAAATTTTTATTAACATACTTTTTATGTTTAAACTTCCATTTGTTACAACCTTGCATGTGAGTTTTTGGTTCGCTTGTCTTTACGAACTCTTTATTAACATACAAAGACAAGTCAATTCACATAATCAAATTTGTATCAATTCTTATGTGCTAATCATGTGCCAAAAAGTATGTTTATAAAAAAGTTCGTAAAGGCAAGCTATATATGTTTAAACTTCTATCAAACTTCTAGCGACGAAGAAAAGTGGGTATTTTTGTCATATTAGTTTTTTACATTCCAATTTCATTTCTAGATATAACAACCAAGCATATTCCAAGTTTTTAATGAATTAATTTCAGGAAAAAGTTCAAATGCATAGTCAAAGTCGTAGGAAGAGTATCAAACGGACTCCGATTGAAATCATTTTAGAAGCATTGAAATTGTATCGTCGAACTCTATAATCTTGGATTTTAGTTTTTCGCTTTTGGCATTTTAGAAGTTTTGTTTAGATCATTGTTCATTTTTATTTGGCATTGTGTTTTTTTCGTCATTGTGTCTTTTGTTTTCGATTGATTGTATTTTTTTCCTTATCATTTTTTTATATTGTTAAATCTGGGTATCAGATCAGAGAGATGAATACAAACAAGATTCATAAATTTCTTCTATTAATTTTGTATGAGTGAATAAAAATTACAAGTTTTAATGACTAAAAATAATTTAATCCTACTAGGACTCTTATTCTTACTCATACTTATCCCTAAACAATTAGAAACTAAATAAAACTAATACATAGGATAATTCAAATAATAATTAAATACATTTAATTTATTTACTCGTTTAGTCTTTCGACTTTAGATCTTATTCAAACCGTCCCTTGGGATCTTCCGTACCTCCCTAGTTGATGTCGTAATTTTATCACATATTTCTTGCCATTATGTTATATTTATGATCCATTGCGTCTTTGTATCCTTTCAGCGATTCATTGTGTCTTTTTTCCTTATCATTGTTTTATATTTTACGATCCATTGCATTTTTGTATCCTTGCAAAATTTATGAGACTTCGTATGATAACTTTACCCTTAATTCCAATTCCTTTACTAAGGGGATGTTTGACAACTTCTGAATGGTTAAGTGCTGAACCAGTAAGAGGTCTGAATCATTAAGTGTTGAACCAGTAAGAGGTCTGAACCATTAAGAGACGGTATAATGCTTAACCGTTCAGAGACAAATGTCTGAACAATTCAAGTTAGATGTCTTAACCATTCAGACTACGTATAATTCTTAACACTTGGTGTGTGCAAAGCGTAATATGTTTTTATTGATATTTTAAGCCCATTTTACACATTAGTCAAATTTTAAATTTATAAAACACGATATTTTACTAACACTAAAAACACACATGGGCAAGTGCACCCATCGTGAGCTTAGTATAGCGTTGGTAAGATACCGAGGTCGTCCAAGGACACAAGAGCTTTTAGTGCCGGTTTATCCTCAACGTCTAATCAAACTAAAATTTTTGAGAAAGGTTTTAAACATGAAAAATAAAAACTAAAAATGCTGAAATAAAAATAAAAATAAAACAGATAGACAAGATGAATCACTTGGATCCGACTCGCCTTTAATGTATCCTTTGATGATTTCCGCATTTTTGCACTTTTTAAGATATTATCTTAGTTATAGTAGTAGGCCCCTCTTTTGAAGGTGACGTTTCCCTCAACCTAGTGGTTTGAGTCAGCAAGGATACAATCCCAAAGGGTCGGAATAGTGGAAGATAATTAATTAAGTTATTAATGCGAAAAGTGGTATGCCCATCTTTTGAAGGTGACGTTACCCCCCGGCTAAGCGGTTTGAGTCAGCAGGGATACAAGCCCAAGTAGCCGATTTAATGTATTAATAGTAGTTTACATATGAGGGGATCAAGCCATTCGCACCCCCGTCATCCAATACCAGTGGGTATTGAATGAGGTCCTAGTAAGCTTGACCCAGATCCTTGCAGGATCTATACACTGAACAAGGCAAGAACCTTACCAAACCATTCTCTTAACCCCCGACCAGGTAGCCAACATATCTCTATATAGACCGTAGAGATATGAATGGTGAAAATCTTTTACTTTATATAGACAGTAAAGTAATGCCAAGACACCACAGACAAATGATAAGGAAGTTTCACCTTCAACATAAGAAACTAGTTATTAAAGTCATTAATACAAAACCAAATAAAAAGTGCGAAAAGATTAAAAATCAAAAGTAATACATTAAATGCTTGTCTTCACCAAGTGATGTAAGAGACTTAGCCAATCATGGCCTTGGATTGACAAGAACTCTTACGATCAACCTTGGATCCCGAGACTACTACACACACTCTAAGGTGGATAATCGATGATGATGGTGGATGTGGGTGTTGTAGTGGTGGCAAAGTGGGAGAGGGGTGGTTTGCCAAGGTGGATAATCGATGATGATGGTGGATGTGGGTGTTGTAGTGGTGGCAAAGTGGGAGAGGGGTGGTTTGCCAAGGGATACCTTTGAAGTGAGCCAAGCACCCCTATTTATAGCGTGAACAGAAGCCCGGCCACAGCCCCGTGTCCGCTGGACACGTCCCCGTGGCCATCTCCTTTCTCTTTCTTCATTAATTGCAATTGTTTGCATTAGGCTTAACACGGCCCCGTGTTCGCTGGGCACGGCCCCGTGTGCAGAAGCGTATCTGTACTATCAAGATTTGCAAGATTCTGCAAATCTTAGCGTTGACCACGCCCCGTGCTGAGCTGGGCACGCCCCCGTGGTGGGCGTAGAAGCTTCTACAATTTTTGTATTTTCTGCAGACACCTGACCACGCCCCCGTGTCCAGTGGGCACGAGCCGTGGTCAGCCTTCTGTTTCTTGTTTTTGCTTGGGGAGATGTTGTCGAGGGGTCGTGCATGCCACGTTTATTCCTTTTCTTTGTATTTATGTTAGTTTTTGCTGCATATTTGTTCCTTTTGTTCATTTAAGCTCATTTGGTCCTAAAAATACAAAAGGAAGACAAAAACACACTTTTTCCAAGTACTAAAAAAGGGTTAGTTTTATGCCTCATTTGATGTAATTTATATGTTGCATTTTACACACATCAACCATTTAAAGGCAAATTTCTGAACCATTCAGACATTTGCTCAAGAAACAAACAGTTTAAATCATTAAGGATTGAACCTGTAAGAGGCCTGAACCATTAAAAGGTAAACAAACATGCCCTAAATTCTAATTCCAATTTAAAATATTTCGGGAATCAAATAACAAGTCTTTTAAAAATTCAAAATAGTTATAGATGAAAAGTAATATTTTGGTATGTAGATTACATAAAGCTATCATCATGTTTTAGCAAATTAATTAATTGATTCTCTCTATTATTTATTTGTTTTATCTTTCCCTTAACTAAATTCCTTTATATGAATTCACATGGATAATTATTTTTTAGTATACATAACTTATTTATCAGGCCATGGAATATACTTTAACATATTAGTTGTTAACAATAACATGACATGTTATATATATCTTAAAATTTTAATTTAAAATGTTAAAAATATTTTAAAGATGTGTAGAAGCTATAACAATAAAAAAGTCACTTTAGTAATTTTTTCTTTCTACCATTTTTAATGTTTTTTTTTTACTTTTTTTATTTTTTTAGTTTTTGAAACTTTTTTTTATTAAAAAGGCTTCTACATGTATTTATATGCAAAAACTCCGAATTTATTTTGTACAAAAAAATGATTTTTAACATGTTAAGTTGATTTTTTAACATGTTAAATGAATGGTTACCCGGTTCCACAATTTTTAGTGTTCCTCCTTGTGGTGTGCATGGTTTGGTCAATTCGACTAATTATAACATCCACCAAAATCGGATCCTAAAAACCCGACTCATTTTGTAAACTAGATCCTAAGCGAAAATAAACGAAAATTGAGTATATTTACTATTTGTATTATTTTATGTTTTTAATGTTGTTACGTAATAATTTAATTAAACTCGAGTTAAAAATATTAATTTTGTAAATAAAACTAAGTTAGTATAGTTAGTTTAATAAACGAAAAAGGAATAACCAAGTTAGAACTAAAATCATTTTATGTTTTGGCGTCACAATCCCAAACCCTCATCACCCCACGCGCCAGCGCACACCCCGTCCACTCGCCCTACATGCCGACCCACGCGCCCCACCCTTCTCTACCCGATGCGACCCACCAAAACCGGTTAACCCGACCTGGCTAGAACTCCATTATTTAACGATGTTTTGACTTCAAACTTTTCCTAACCTGATCGAGTTTATGGCAAAACTAAAACCATATCACTTAATCGTTCTATAACACCTCGTAGCCAGTCAAATTGAATCAAATTCATTTCACCATTATCACACTTCAAGAACTCGAATGGACTTACTCAAATTCGTCAATTGTAAGCTATAAAACTGATATCAATTGATCATCATATCTTTTAACATAATTTCCCACCCTCAATCCAGTTTACAATCACTCAAACTCGCACATTTAATCCAAGAACAAAGCTAGGGCTCGTATCTTGTATCTTTGAATTCTCCCTCGATTCTCAACCAAATCAAGTGATTCTTGAGTCCATTTCATTTAGTTTTTCATGCTATACAAAAGTCCTCTATCCATTTCTATGATAGAGGGCAAACGAATTCCAATTTGAATAATTCTGAAACTAGGGTTCTTGAGTGTTCTATTTTGGAGCTTTTTAATCTGGAAACATGTTTTATGAAATTAAAATTATCAATCTGATCATTAACATATTAGATTAAACTCTGGGAATTTTGGAAATTTTTTTATATTGTATGGATTTATTTGATAATTATACATGTTGTATTAGTTTAGAAAATCATGATAAAATACAAATTATTCAAAATAATACACCACAATTATATATTCTGATTTTTCTAGTAAATAATAAAGTTATAAGTTTTTTTATAACAAATTTCACATTGAAATTGTAAATTATTTGTAATGAGAAGATTAACTAAATTATTAACCATTTTTATTTCTTTTACAAATATAACACATTTATTGTTACAAATATAATAATTTTGAATAAAATAATATTTCACACGAAATGATTTTAATTTTCTATTTAGTAAAATTTAGATGGATTATTTATAATTATCTAAATTTAACATTCATAAAAGAAATATAGTAACTAAATAATTTTATGTTACTATTTATTAACAATAATTTCAATCAAAATCTGATTGATTTTTTTAGGGACCCATTTATTTATTTATTTATTAATTTCATTGGGAAATCATTTATCAAAATTCAATACACAAAAGAAATATAACAATATAAATAATTTTATGTTTTTATATCTTGAAACAATAACCCTAATCAAAATCATATTTATGTAATCATTTAATTATTTATTTTGGTTAGGAAATTATATAATACAAAAGCCCCCAAATAAAAGAACCCAAGTCATAGTCTCAGCTAAGTCGTTCAGTTTGTTTAAAAATTTGTTATCATATATTTTAGGGTAATTTTATTCGGATCATTCGTTTCCTTCATAGTGTCATTTGTGGATTATCTTCGCAAACAATGAATAGATGTTTCCTCTTTTTACTTAAAAATATTTTGGGGTGTATCATTGGTTAAAACTCATATTCGTTTTATTTACTAAATCAAGCATGCATAATTTATTGTGTAAATTTTGTGTTATCCTACTTCTTGTTAAAACTTTAGGTGGTAGTTAAATTGGTGAAACAAAAGTTAAGCATAATTATGAATCCATTGGTTAACCATTTACCTATGGCTATAGGTGATAGAAACCACACTCATTCAGTCTAAAAATTTTAAAATGAGAAATTTTAGGAAGTAAGCTTAGATTCTCAAAATCAACCTTTTAAATAAAGATAACTTGTAATAGTGAATTTACGCTAATGTCCTTCATTAAAAAAATAAAAAAATGTTAAATTAAATAAAAACAAGTGGCTATAAATGGTTTTGTAAGTTTTGAAAATAAATACAATTCTGAAATGAACCTTACCTTATATATATATATATATATATATATATATATAGGATTAGGATCAAGAGTGAACAACTTATTGAGAGTGAACTAAGTGAACTAATCTTAGCCCTTGATTATTTTTTAGATTAAAGGGGTAAGATTGACATTACCCAAGTATGTTTAATTAAAATCCCATAATTTTCTCCTCTTAACTCTCTCTCTCTCATTTTTAATTATTTCTTCATTATTTCTTTATCCATAGATTTTGTTTTAATTTTAACTTGAATATTGTTTTTATTTTATTATACGTATATAGAGATATCATAATACATTGTTTTTAACATTTTATAATTTTCAATAAACATTAAAAAATTTCTCTGAGATTGAAATTGTAATTATTCTTAGGCATTAATTTTTTTTTTTGAATATGTGATGAAGTTATTTATTTTTGCATACATGTGATTTGTTTCATTTTCATTAATTTCATAATTTTTATATGTATCTACTCGTGTGCATGCCTAATATACTATATGTTGTTAATATACACATATGTAACCATTTCTGAATATAATACACAGATGTATAAAAGACTGTACACATGTGTATAAACTAACAGCTGTGTATCTTGTATAAACTGATAGTTAGTGAGACTGTATACATGTGTATAAACTAATAGCTTTGTATATTGTATAAACGGATACTAGCGAGACTGTACACATGTGTATACACTAACAACTATGTATCTTGTACATACGAAAACTAGCGAGATTTTAGGGATTTTGATTATATTGTTAATAAATGCAATTTACAAAAGACACAAATACCCTTCTGTCATTTATTTTAAAGGGGAGTTACAACATTATATTTACAATCTTACCATTGTTTAAAAATCTTTTAGATGATGTAATCCAATGGCCCAGATTAGTTCACACAGTTCACTCTCAACCTAGTGTTCACTCTAGAACCCTACCATATATATATATAGGGGACCGCTAGAATGAGAACCACCCCGAGTTATGAGAACCGCGAGAACCACACCATCCGGGGCGCCGTTGACCACGATTTTTTTTTACAACTAGATGTGTATATTATATACACATTCGTAAAAAAAAAATTTAACGGCGCGGCCGAGGGGGTAGTTTTTTACACCACAAGTTTGGTGTTTTTTATTTTTTTTTTGTTTTTTTTTACACCAAACCTGTGGTGTAAAAAACTACCCCCTCGGCCGCGCCGTTTAAATTTTTTTTTTTTTTTACGAATGTGTTTATAATATACACATCTAGTTGTAAAAAAAATCTTGGTCAACGGCGCCCCGGATGATGTGGTTCTCGCGGTTCTCATAACTCGGGGTGTTTCTCATTCTAGCGGTCCCCTATATATATATATATATATATATATATAGGGGAGCGCTAGAATGAGAACCACCACGAGTTATGAGAACCGCGAGAACCAAGTGCCACGGAGGGCCGTTGACCACGAAATTTTTTTTACACCTAGATCCGTATATTTTAAGACCGGGTGTAAAAAAAAAATTTCAAACGGCGCGCCCGAGGGGGTAGTTTTTTACACCCAAAGTTTGGTGTTTTTAATTTTTTTTTCTTTTTTCTTTTTTTTTACAAACTTTGGGTGTAAAAAACTACCCCCTCGGGCGCGCCGTTTGAATTTTTTTTTTACACCCGGTCTTAAAATATACGGATCTAGGTGTAAAAAAAATTTCGTGGTCAACGGCCCTCCGTGGCACTTGGTTCTCGTGGTTCTCATAACTCGTGGTGGTTCTCATTCTAGCGGCTCCCTATATATATATATATAATGTTTATGTACTATATTTTTAATACAAAACTTCATTTATATTTGTTTAAATTTATTCATTTGTGTTCGTTTATGTTCATAAACTATTTGTTTAAAATGTTGGCGAATGTACGTAAACGAACATTAACATGAACATGTTTATTTTTGTACAAACGAACACGAACAAAAAAATCTATTCATTTATTTGTTTGTCTTCATGTCCGTATTTAGTCAAAGTTTAATGAACAAACATGAAAATATCCTCGTTCGTATTCGTTCGATTTATTTGCAAGCATAATCAATAATCATATCGAAGTCTTCAAATTTAATAAATTAAATACATTTGAACAGCAAAATATTTTTTTTGTCGACGCCAATTTGTTTATTACGAGATCCATTAAACAACCAAAGTCAAAAACCATTTTGACGCATGACTAATAATTTTTTTTAAAGGAAAACTTCATTAAAAACCGGCCCACCCGAAAAAAAAAACAACAGGCGACCAACACCAGACAAACCAACTATACAAATTTACACCAATCCTCCCAAGACATATCTATACAGTTAGATCTATTTTTAAACCAAATGAAACTGAGAGACCTAATCGAGCAAAAAACCTCCTCCACCTTCGGCACTTTAGCATTGAGTACCAACTCATTCATAGCTCTCTAAATCAACCAGCAAGCAATAATAACAATGCCTTGATACACCAGAAGCTTTGAACCTTTCAAACCGCTGAAACGATACGCTTCCACAACATCTTTGAAGGAGAACGCCACAGGGAAGGGGACTTTACACCAAGAGCTGACCTTTAACCAAATTGCCGTAGCAAAGCTGCACGTTGTGAATAAATGAGAAGCCGTCTCATCCCCAGCCTCACACATCGGGCACACCATATCCGACACTTCAATATTCCGTTTACAAAGCTCCACCCTAGTAGGAAGTCTCTCAAGCACCGCCCTCCATGCAAACACGTTGCACTTGATAGGAATCCAACGGCACCAATCCCAAATGACCCGATTAAAAACAATCTTATCCCGATTCATCAACACGTATGTCGATTTAACCGAGAAAACTCCTGAAGCATCAGCCGACCACTGCCAATTATCAGCAACATCTGGCAAGCAGACATCCCGAATAAGAACGCACATCGCCGACCACTCCGCAAGCTCCACGTTACTGTCTGGAGGTTTCTTCCACCGCCAACCAGCAGCCGGGTTGGAGAAAGGGTTGCCGATACGATCTCGGACTACACATCTCTTATCAATTTCCAAAGAAAACAAATTCGGAAAACAGTACCTCAGCGGATCCTTACACAGCCAAGGATCAAGCCAGAAAGTTAAAGTCGATCCGTCCCCCACAGCTCCTTTAACAAAGTGCCGAAACCGATCAGGCCCTATCAACGGTTTATCCACAGAGCTGACGATACTCTTCCACACACCACCCAAAGAAGCTCTGAGTGGAAGAAAATCCCACGAACCCCGGTGTAGGTGAATCGCCGAAATAACTTTAACCCATAAAGAGTTAGCCTCTAATTTATACCTCCAAGCCCATTTCAAAAGGAGAGATCTGTTAAAATAAGCAAGCCTTCGAATACCAAGACCCCCTTTATCAATAGGATCAGTAACACAATCCCATGAAACCCAACAGGTCTTTTTGCCCGACCCAGACCCTCCCCATAGAAACTTCCTCATGATAGCCTCCAATTGGTTAACAACCCCAACCGGAGCTTTGAAAAGAGAAAAATAAAAAACAGGGAGACTCTGCAAAACAGACTTAATGAGGGTGACCCTTCCCCCGATAGAGAGTACCGACGCCTTCCAAAGAGCCAGCCTAGACTCAAAAATTTCAATCACCGCCCTCCAATTAGATAAACGATTCATATTGGCTCCCACCGGAATCCCGAGATACTTAAAAGGAAAAAAACTCCGCCTTACACCCAATCAAAGAAGCCATAGAAAATAATTCTAAGTCAGGAACACCGACCCCAATAATACTAGACTTTTGGAGATTGATCCGAAGCCTCGAACAAATGTGGAAACCTCTAAGGATCCTTACCACATTAGAAATACTATCCATAGACCATTCCCCAATAATAAGCGCATTGTCCCAAAAAGAAGATGAGACAGGCTAGGGCCGTTATTCGGGAGCCGAATCCCCTCGAAACTACCAATATCAGTAGCCTTATTAAAGCAGCAAGTAAGGGCCTCCATCACAATGAGGAATAAAAAGGGAGACAACGGGTCGCCTTGCCGCATACCCTTTTGACACGGAAAATCAAAAGTTGGAGAGCCGTTCACCAGAACCGCCACTCTAGCAGCAGATAATAACCCAAAGACCCAATCACACCATAGCCGAGGAAACCCCATCTGGGTCATGATGGAAATAACGAATCCCCAGTTCACATTATCGTATGCTTTTTCGAAATCTAATTTGAATAAAAAAGCCTTCCTTTTATTCTTTTTAAGCCAGGAGATAGCTTCATTAATAATAAGGGGCCCGTCAAGAATGAACTTCCTAGAAAGGAACGCCGACTGATTTTCCGAGATGATCGATCCAAGAACTTTCTTCAACCGGTTAGCGAGGACCTTTGAGACCACTTTGTTAATAGCGCCAATCAAGCTTATAGGACGATACTCAGTCAGGTTTGACGGGTCACTAACTTTCGGAATCAAAGTAATAAAAGCTGAGGCACACCCACGACTAACCGAACCATTAGAGTAAAACTCGTCCAAAACCTGCATAAAATCAGCCTCGAAAACATCCCAAAAATATGTAAGGAAGTAAAAATTTAACCCATCCGGACCGGGTGCCCGATTACTACCACAGTCCCAAACCGCTTGCTTTAACTCCTCCACACTGAACATCGAAACCAGACTATCGGCATCTTCCTGACTAAGGGTCTTGAGATTATCCAAAAAAACAGACGGACGAACGACCATTTCCTCCTTGAACTTTCCCCTAAAAAACTCAAAGACGTTCTTTTTAATCTTTGTTGGCTTCGAGCACCAAGACCCATTAACAAGTAACCCATGAATGGTATTTTTCGCTTTCCGACAATTAATCATAGAATGAAAAAGGGTAGAGTTTTCGTCACCGTCTTTAGCCCATTTAACCCGTGAGCGTTGTCTCAGATCTTTAGTCTTATTGATTTCGATTTCCTTAATGAGCTTCGCATTTTCCAAGAGAACCCACTCCTCTTCCTCAACTAAATCCCTTTCCTCTAAAACTTTCTCCAACTCTTCAAGTTCAGCTCTCGCCAAAGCTTCCCTCTCACCTTCCATTTTAATCAACTCATCCCTCCAAACCTTAATACGAGTTCTGATAAACTCAAATTTTTTAAGTAATACCAGGTCCGCCGGACCCTCACAAACAAACGAACTCGCCGCCTCTCTAACCGTCTTCTCAAAACCCTCCCGACCGATCCAAGAGTTAAAAACTCTAAAAGGTTTCGGCCCAAAATTGGACTCTTTAGTGACCAGAATAATGGGGTTGTGATCAGATAAGTATCTCAGAAGAGCTCTGAAACATGCACTCGGCCATAGACCAAAAAAATCCGGACAAACCAGGATACGGTCAATCTTACTCCCTTTCCTACCGTTAACCGCCCATCTGGTAAATTTCCTATCCCTCATATCATACTCCAACAACCGAGCATCGTAAATAAAGGAATTAAAGTTACCTGCACACGATAAATTGAACCGCGTATTCAGCCTTTCGTTCGGAGTCAAAACCGCATTGAAATCTCCGAGAAGAATCCACAGACCCGGCGAGTTCTCAATGATTTCGAGAAGCCGATCCCAAAGAACTCGCTTAGCTTGAACATCTTGAGGAGCATAAATATTCGCAATGTTAATACGACGACCACAACCTTTAATCTTGCCTCTGGAGATGATAAAATTCTTATCCTTAATAGAATCACTGTGATCAAATAAATTTTTATCCCACACGCTAACCAAGCCACCCGACATACCGGAAGAATCGACCCATTCCGAGCCGACATCTTTACTGCCCCAAATCCTCGACACAAACTTCTCATCCAAATCCCTGCACTTCGTTTCCTGAAGAGCCGCAAAACTGATCCCGAACTTCACCTTCATCCCCTTAAACCATCTGACTTTTTCATCCCCTCCCAACCCTCTCACATTTAGGGATAAGAAATTCATTCTAACACCTCATTAATACCCTTACCCAGAATCACATTCTTTACCAAGTTTTCATTGTTGCCCAGATCCATACCCACCGAGACTCCCAACTTAACAGTTTCTCTGACCTCCTGATCGATTGGGATCGCTCCACAAGTTGCCCTACCTCCTCTCTCGTCCACACCCGTACCCCCAGCCCCGCATTCAACCTACTTCTGTGACAGGGATGGGATCTCGACAGATCCCCCATGAGCAACCCCAACTGGAACCCCAGAGGAATCAAGAGGAATGTTAAGATTAACACCAGACAGAGTCGAAGGAGAAGAATAATTCTCTGATCTTTTGTTCATTTGGGCCAATAAATGATCAAGAGAAAAAGGATCACTATCCTCTTCCAAGTGGGCCCTATTCCTTTTGGTGGGCCTTCCTTTTTCACTGGACTCCAAACCAACATTTGGGCTGCCCAGAAAAGAATTAGATAGACTCCTGGCCCCATACTTGCGACGACGTTTGGACTTCTTCCCTGCCTTAAAAAACAAAATCTCTTTTGTCCCATCCCCATGAACATTGGAATCCTCCCCATTACAAGACCCCAAAAAAGGCTGCCAATTAAATTGAACATCGTTGAACGTATTCCCACCACCGCCGCCCTTGGATATCCCACCAATTCGTTCCTCTCCCCTAGCCGATCCACTATCCATGCACACCTCTTCATCTTCCACAAAATCACCACCACCGTCCCCGGACTCCGCCACCTTAACCACCGGCGAAGACGCTAACGGGGAAGACACCGCCGGACTGTCATCCATCAAACCTCCCAAACAATCCGGGATCCAAACATCGAGTTCTTCTTCAACCCAGATCCTATAATTCCTATCCTTCCATTTCAAATCGACAACTTCTTTGATTCTATCAACAACTCCAGAAAGAACCCCAACTCTAACGAACGATAAGTCTTTGTCCCCTCCAATATCATTCTGGACGTGTAAAATTTTCCCGAACAGTTCTCCCACCATCTTGATAACATCCATATCCAATAAGTGTAGCGGTAACCCAATAAACCTTAACCAAGCCACTTTCTCAAAGGGCAGGGATTGACCATCCCATGCAGAGAGTTTCGAAAACCAAGGCCCCCATAACTCCCGAGATTCAAGGAACAGCCGAGAAGCAGGTTCCTCCCTAAACGAGATAAGAACTGATAAGCCCCCCAAATACTGAATCTTACCATAAGAAACTTTAGCAATACGGAGAAGTCGGTAAAGGTCGACCAACGTCTCCAATTCCCCCGTCCTGCCCACCACCGCTATCCCTTTAAACTATTGCATGGAAACCGTCCTATCAGGAGCAACAACCGACTTAACCTCAACCTGATTGCAAGAAACCTGAACAGCCCCTGAACTCGTACCAGCCTCCTTCGCCTTCCCTTTACCCAGAACATCACTATAGGAGCGATAATCTCTGAAGTTAGACGTCCTAAAATTGCCTCATGCATTCACATGATTTGATTTAACATTATCTCCACCACCAGCTTGCTTAAATATGAGATTACCACCAACGGACTGACTATTACCACCACCATTCTCCAAAGCAAACCTGGCGATGTTAACTTTTAACTTACAACCACCCAAACTAACACCCCTCAACGACCTAGCCAGTTCAGATTTGTCTTTAACATCCTTGAAGGAAACGAAACCAAACCAACACCCATCTTTATCCCTTTTTTTAGCCACGTACGAACCAGCAATATCCCCAAAACCAGCTAATCCACACTTCAGCTCCCATAGGGTACACCCTTCTGGCAGATTAGAGATGAAGAACTTCGTAAGACACCGAGAGCCAACGGAACGAGGGTTACCGTCCATTTGAAACCCCGCACGGGTAAATGAAAGGTTAATCGGATTCGTAAAGATCTAGCTAAACTGCAACGGCAGCCGCGATCAATAACAGACCGACTAAGCAATCGATACCCGGGAGGTGGTCAAATGAACACCGAAAGAACAACAAATCCAAAGAAAGTCCGAAAACAATCTATCCCACGGCAACGCTAACAATGCTCGTTACACACGGCAAAAAAGGGAGGAGCCACGTGAGAACAGGAGAGTTACACACTGCCAGGAAGAGACCGCCAGAAAAAAAAATGGGGAATGGGGAGGGGGGGGGGGGGCATGACTAATAATTAAGTATCTTGGTTGAAATTGCCTTTTATCTTTTATGCAGTCTTTCTTTCATTAATTGAGCTCGGCTGCGGAGAATGCGATAGGATCAAAGTTGTGGAAGAAACTTATTGAAGCGATCATACTCGTCACTAATACTCGCTATGTAGGATATTTGGAAAGCTAGGAACGAAGTAGAGTTCAACAAACGACACACGTCGTTTAATAGGACGGTGGAGCAAATAAAGGAACATTCGTATCTCTGAATGAAATATAGATCTAAATATGTTAATTTAGATTGGATTAGATGATGCGATTTCAATTTAAGTGACATCGGGTTGTAATTCCGGGTTTTTCAGCTTCTAGGTGGCCCGCTTTTCCATATTTTTATAATTAGAATAAAAAAATAACTTAAAACCAAGAAACGCAATATTATCCTTGAGCAATTTAAGATCTACAAGTTTTTATAATTAGAATGCACATCTTATAAGCAAATAATTTTAAGACCTTTTTTTTAATTAAAGGTAGATTTGGTAATGACTTCCTATTAGTGTTTGACCATGCATACATATGCATTATTTGCGTCAATTTCCATTTTTCGTGTCGCTTTAGTTTCTTCCGAAAGTAGTTAGGTGCTTTTTGACCAGATCAATGTTGGTAAATGTTACCAATAAAACTATAAAAATTCATGACCACTCGTCACTAACATTAACATGTGGTGTGGGTGAGTGTTGCTTTCGATCTGTAGAAAACTTTTCAACACTGGTATAAGTCTTGAGATATGCTTAATCTTGCCTGCCAAACAAGTAAAATAATTAAAGTTGTGACTTAATTCAAATAACCTCTAAATAGTACGTCGCTTCTACTTGCTTCTAAACGCAAATAAATTTTACAATTCTTCGTAGTTAGTGAGGATATTTTCAACAACGATATGTACGAAGTTTTAGGCTGGTTATTTTTGCTTAAACCTAACGTGTGAATAGTTTACATGTTTATAAGTGAAAAAATTAAATGTAAGGAATTTTAGTATTTGTTGTAGTTTATCAATCGTATCCTTATTCATTACTTAATATATCTCTATGTTAAGATATTAGGCTTCTCGGTATGGGCTGCGTCCCAAGATAGTCCTGGAACGGCGTCGGGCCAAACACCGTCCCGCTCCCCTGTCGTCGTCCTCTCCGTCTCGCTGGAGACGTTGGTGCCAGGCCACAAAAGGACAAATTCTTCCCACTTTCCAAGTTGTTACCGTTGAATAAATTAAAAAACAAATTTAATTTCCATAATTAATATCAAACGGTTATAATTCAAAATTACCCCAAATTTCAACCAAATTTTATATAAATTCAACACTTTTACACCAATTTTAACCCACTACAACCCCATCTTTCTCTCAACTTTTTTTAAAGCCTTCTTCTTTTTTTATAAATTATTCTTGTACAATGGATCCATTCAACCCGAACAACCCGAATCCAAACCCAAATGTTTTTTCGGTGCCCGGGTACTATCCTACAATGGAACCGAACCCTTTCGCTCAATTTTCCGCCAACGCTTTTGCGGGTTTCCAAAATTCTCCGAACGTTTTTTCGAGTACGCAACAAACTCAAGCCTTACAAAACTTGATGATGCGTAACCCGTTTAACATGCAACCCATTTAAGCTTCTCAACCACCGCAACCCGTTCAAACTTCTCAACCACTAGTTCCCGATGACGACGACGTTGAAGTCGTTCCTGAGACCCAACCGCAAACCTCCAAACGAAAAAAAGTAGATGAATTAAAAAAAAAGTAAACTTGTGGGTAGGATCATCCTCTCATTTCCAGTGTTTTAGTGTGTTTGATCATCCTCTATGTGACTAGCACGTGGCGCCAACGTGGCGGATCATTCTCCAATAGAGGATAATTACCATACCGCATATCCTTAATTAGTAGGCCAATATTAAACAAAAGTGGACAGGAGGAGGTATAATTACTTGAGTTTGTAAAATTATGAGTTTAGCTAAGTCATAAACTTAGGGTTATTTGATATTCTATTTGTAACAAACAATTCCGTATAATATCATACCATATCATCCATATAAAAATTGGTTTTAATCAAAATTGTATTTTTATTATTTTTTAAATCGGGTTGATACTATACACACCCCCCTGTTTACTAATTACACCCCCTCCTATAAAAACATCACATCCATCAATCCATCCATCAATCATTTGCTTTTTGTTTTTAGTCTTTTTTTGTCTTTTTGTTGTCTTTTTATTATATTTTAGTGTCTTTTTGTTATTATTATTATTTACTATTAGTTTTTTTTTTTTGAACGGCAAATTTGGATCACTGACGGACCACTGGAGTATCATCGTGCCACCAGAGGAACCACCCGATCATATCCATCTCCACTAAGCATAACGCCACACCAATTCAGGAGGAAACCCAATAAACATGGGAAAACCCCCTTGTGGGAATCGAACCCAGGACCTATTGGTCCCAAAGTCTTATCCCACCACCAAGATGCCACTAATTATTATTATTAAAATTGAAAAAAAAAACCGTGTAAAATGATCATATTATTGGTGCCTCAAATTATTGGTGCATTTGAGAGAATAAATGAAAGTGGAACAAACTCAAATTATTGGTGCCTCAAAAAACCGTGCAGTTGATATGCATTCGTTTCACTTACTTCTTTTTTGATGTAGGATTCACTTACTTCTTTTTTGATATGCATTCAAATTATTGGTAAAAATTATGCTATTAGTTTCACTTACTTCTTTTTTGATGTAGGATTCACAGCCAGTTCCCCCACCTGTGAAAACTAAGGAGGAGATCCTACTTTTCTTTAAGCTTTATGACCCTTTAAAAGAGGAGCTTCGGTAGTAGCCTTCGCTCTCTACAGTTAAAGAGATGTCTGGATTTTCAACAGATCAGGTATAGTTTTTAATTCCCATGTTTCAAGTTTCAACTTAGTTATATAATCTAGCTAGGTTAAGGGTCTTGTTTTAGTTTAAATGAGTTTGTTTGGATAATATATATTTTGTAACTACTCAAGCTTGTTCACCTAATATTTTGTAACTAATATTAGTTCACTTTTAGGTGTTCAAGTCTCGTGAAGAGTTGATGGAATGGGTTAGAAACACCGGACGTAGTCTTGGTTACGCTATTGTGACTAAAAGATCGAAAGCTAAAAATGTAGAACTGTTAAAGATAGCTTCGAAAAAAGTAGAACTGTTCTAACGCATAAACACAACCTACCAATGTTGAAGCTATTACATGGCTCTGTTTCTCATGAAGCACTTGATATAATAATAGAAGAGCGTCATTTAAAGCGTTCACATTGTCGTTGTCAAGTTCGTAAGTGTTATGGATTACCATGAGCTTGTGAAATCTCAAAGTATAAGAAAGCAGGTCAGTGTATTAAACTAAGATTCGGTCGATGTGCTTGGTAATATTTAAAAGCTGACAACTTATGTTTTAATGCAGGTCAATCTATTCCTTTAGATTCAGTCGATGAATTTTGGAGGAAACTCGAGTTACCAGTATATTGTGAGGATATTACTTGTGACGTCGAGTTGGAAAGTTTTAAACAAGCCTTCGATAATCGATCCAAGCCTGGAAAGAAAAGTTTACTACAAAAGTCAAAAGCATTAACCAATCCAAGTATACCTTTTGTTGAAGAACCTGATGTTAAAAAAAAATACTCGTGGACGACCAACTACAAAATCCAAACAACAAACAATACCGAACCCTGCAATTGCTAAACCGCCCCTTCAACGAATCTACTCTCAGAAGCCTCCAAGGCACAGTCCGTTTGGGAACTCCCAAGATCATGATTACACTCAAGAGCCTGCAAGGCATAGTTCATTTACGAACTATCAAGAGCAGGATTACACTCAAGAACCTGCAAGGCATAGTTCATTTGTGAACTCCCAAGATCATGATTACACTCAAGAGCCTTGGAGACATAGTTCTTTCGGGTATCTAGAGACTGATGATTATGTTGGTTACATCAGTCCAGACGTGAACTATCAAGTGCCTGGTGAAACTAGTCCGTTCATAAATCAAGATATTTACGGAAAAAAACCATTCAAGGACGATCCTGGTGAACCAAGTCCGTTCATGACACAAGATACAGACGGACAAGGTTTTTTTACCAACCTTTTAAACACACCGGGATATGATTTCATGGGGTTGAACCAAGATATTGTCGGACAAAGTTCTTTCGCCAACTCTACAAGTGCGCCAGGCTATGACTTCATGGGGTTGAACCAAGATCAAGCATCACAGGTGATACACAACTATATTCATCTAATTCCAAAAATCTTCCATGCGTATGTTATACGCATACATAACGTGTTAGGTGATGGAAATTGTGGGTTTCGGGTGACAGCTTCTGCTCTCGGGTACGGTGAAGATGAATGGTTATTTATCCGGAGATCACTGATGGAAGAGCTACTCGAGTTTAGAAATAAGTACACTAAGTCTTTCTTAGGCTCATTCAAAGATGTGTTCACGTCCTTGGCTTGGTCAGGATCGGGGTTTGCACCTGAAAAACACTGGATGATTATGCCAGAGGCAGGATTCTTGATTGCGAACAAGTTTAATGTGATCGTTCATTTTTTATCTCAAGAAAAAAGAAACAGTTCTACTTGTTTTTCGCTTTGGAGAGGCCCTCACGAGTTCCCAGAAAAAAAAATAATTACAATTGCACACGTGAATGGTAACCATTTTATAATGGTAGAATTGCAAGGAGAGTATCCAATTGCCAGCACAAACAACCTATGGAAATTAATGAGAGAAAATGATGCAGCTGGCTGGGAGAATATATTTGAATCACGTCAAAATATGTATAAGTCTTGGATAGCACAACCTGCTACATTTGGGGGTGTATAGATTAAACCTCGGTATGTAAATTATTAAATGATAATAATTTTGTAAAAAAATACTTATTTTTATATAGCTTTTGTTACAGCTATAAATATAAATTGATAAATTATAACAATAAAAACTAATAATAAATACTATATCATTACTACTACTAATAATAATAAATATAATAATAATAATAATAATAATAACTAATTAAATAAATAATAAACAAATACTAAATAACTAATAATTAAATAAATGAATAAAAAAAAGACAACAAAAAGACAAAACAGGCTAAAAACAAAAACTAAATGATTGATGGATGTGATGTTTTTGATAGGGGGGTGTAATTAGTAAATAGGGAGGTGGGAATAGAATGAGCCTTAATATATTATACAAGGTTTTTAAACCCGGACCGGCCGGCCGGACCCGGCGACCGCCAGCCTAGGCGGTCCGGTTCGAGATGTTAGACCGTCTCAACATCTGGCCGGCCGGTTGGGCCGGCGACCGGCGGCCGAACCGTAAATTCTGCAATTTGACCGTTGGACCGGCGACATTGAAAAAACAATCTGGTCGGAGGATGAGGTGGTTGAGCGACCGTGCACGGAGTTGGCCAGAACGAGAGTAGAATGTGGCGGCAATGGTGCTTAAACCTTCATATTTTTCAGTAGCGTAAGGTTAAAAGAAAAGAAGAGTAGAATGTGTAGAGTATTCCGGCCAATGTGTGGTGGTGCAGCGGCGGTCTTTACCACGACAACTGGTATGTGCCGTTTGTCCTTGTCGGAAGAGAAAAATGAGAAATGGGGTGTAGTTGTTGGAATGAAGCTTGAGAGAAAAGAAAATTGGAGTTGCAGGTTTTGGTTTCTAGTGTAAATGAAGAAGGAGAAAAGAAAGAAGTCTTGTTTGCATAGGGTTTGGTGAAAGTAAAAAAGCTTGATTTGAACTTGGCATGTTATTTTATTAAAGAAACTAAAATTAATATTATACATTTACATTAAGTAAATGTTATAAATTCTAAACTAAAATAATATTTTAAGTATATACCATAAAATTTAACCCGGGTCTTAAATTCGGTAAAGCTGGTCAGACCGGTCCGACCTTTGACCCCATAAGACGACCGGGTCAACCTCCGGTCTGATTCTGAAAACATTGGTTAATATCATAGAATAACAACAATCCTTACCTTAATATCCACTTTTAATTCAACTACATTTTTTAATTTATAATTTGTAACTTATTATAATAATGTATTTGAATTAAACCTTACCAAAAACAGATTTCTACAAAAAAAATTATATTAGTTTTACAGGGTAAAGTTATCCTACAAAATTTTATAAATATAGGAAAGGTACAAATGAATCTCAAAATATAATATAATAGATTGCAAAATATAAAACAATGTCGAAAATATAAAACAATATTGAGGAAAAAAGATACAATAAATTGCAAAAAAGACACAATAACAAATGTAAAAAAGGCACAATGCCAAAAAAGAACATAATAATCTAAACAAAAATTTTTAGGAAACTATTTATTGAACCTTTCCCTAGATTTATAATGTTATATTTTTAGATTAGATCTCCGACAAACATTTTTAATTATTTAACTCGTATAATACACGTGACTATAAATTAGCTTATAATATACGCTCACACTCTCTCTCTCTCACACACACACTTCTCTTACCTTTTTTTTTGAAAGGCAAACTTTATTAAAACACAACACCGGGAAATCTCCAAGGCGGAGATACCCTATACACAACAGTTACATTACATCAAAATTAAATGTTTGCCAATCCTTCCAAACCACTTCACTCTTTCTACACCTGTTGGAATACTAAAGAAACCCCAACGCTTTAATATCGGAAACAATCTCTACCACGTTTCTGCTAGAATTTCTGAATATCTTCTCGTTCCTAGCCTTCCAAACACGCCAACACGTCAAAATAACAATACCGGTACCTAATAAATAAATACAAAGTTGGACACATGTTATCCCATATCTTACCTTTTCAATTTTGTTCCGTCAAAATCCTTTCATGGCCCTAAATAAATAAATGTCTTTTAAGGTAGGAAACAAAAAATTAATGCTATTTTATTGTTATTACTTTTTTTTTTACCAATTTGTGATGATAAGGCTATAGTGTGTGGGGATCATGGTTGGGACATGATTTGCCACCTAGGAACATGAATAGAAGACTGACTATATCACCCCTTTGATTGATCCACCATGGTTTGATGTATTAAACCATGGCAACCGTAGGTCTCCTTTCCATTTTTCAACAAATCATTTCCATTTTCTTTAGACAAAGATAAATTAAAATAAATAAGGGTCTAGTGGTTTGGGTCATGACTACACCCTTAGGGTAGTGGTTTTGGATGGTGGATTAGAGGTGTGTTACATAGCACTAACATGGAGGGTCATGAGGGTCATGACCACACCCTATAGCCTAAACTAATCGTTAATTATGAAAATATTTTAATTGTCTTATAGAAATCGTTAAGTTAGATCATAATTTTATAATAACTAATTACTAATTAAATGTGCATAACAATTATTAACAAGAGTAACAAATATAATTTATGACATAACAATAAAATTATTTTCATTTACTTTAAATAAACTTCATATTAAAAAGACACATAATAATAAAACAATATTATTTATATACATTAATACTAAGAAAATGAGAAACCAGGGAATGATGCATCATGTTAAATTTATCATAAATTCAATTTAAACATGTTAAAAAATATTTTTTTTTTCAAAATTGTTTTATATGTTTTTGCATATAAATACATGTAGAAGCCTTTTAATAAAAAAACCAAAAACATAATTAAAAAAATGTTTAAAAAGTTGTTAAACAAGGTCAAAAAAAATTTACAAAAATCATTTTTGTTTAGAATACCTTCTACACATCTATATATGCAAAACCTATGATAATAATTAAAAAAAATAGCATTGTAAATTGGCTTTTTATGACATATTTAACATGATACATGAACTATTCTCTGGTACCCTATTATTTAGTGTTTCTCATTAAACCTCATACTATATATATATATATAGAGAGAGAGAGAGAGATGTCAGTTAACGTACAATAGGGCTTATCGTACGATACGTATGCGATCATCTCAGCCGTACGATCTGGTGCGAATTCAATCTTCCACATGCGATTTTGTCCATCTACACACCCCATGCCATTTTTCACATTACCCCATGCTAGCCATTTTTTCACATGCGATATTCAATCTTTCACATGCGATTTTGTCAATCTACACACCCCATGCCATTTTTCACATTACCCCATGATAGCCATTTTTTCACATGCGATTTCATTTGCATGGGATTTCAAAACATGCGATTTCATTGCATTTTCAAGCCATGCAATTTCATTTGCCTTTTTATAACATGCGAAGATTGCATTCGCACCAGATCGTACGACTGGGATGATCGCGTACGTATCGTACGATAAGCCCTATTGTACGTTACACTATATATATATATATATATATATATATATATATATATATATAGAGTAGGAGTTGGGTGAAAAGTCTATTTTTCCTAGAAAGTCTAGGAAGGAATAAGAATTGGACATGTGTCATTGAGGGATTTTAAGTAGAAGGGCTATCATGTAATTTCACATTTTAATTTTATTTTTGGAATGTATCTTCATTAACTAAAATTCCATGATTTTCAGAATTTTTATTATTTTCAAATTCAAATCTGGAAGTCAATGTGTTCATTAACTAAAATTCCATGTCACATTACATCGCATATTCCATTGTTCAGAAGATTACTGGAATTTATCAGCATGTTCTTGGTGCTGTGTTTTAACAGTTTACAGGGCTAAAGTCAATTTTTTTATAGATCCCACAATATAAAGATGGTAAAACACAGTGTATGAATCTGATTGTTGTTAAAACACAACTGTATGAATCTGAATGCTAAAACACAACTGTATGAATCTGATTGCTGTTAAAACACAACTGTATGAATCTGAATGCTACAACACAAGTGTATGAATCTGCTTGCTGTTAAAACACAACTGTATGAATCTGTTTGCTGTTAAAACACAACTGTATGAATCTGTTTGCTGTTAAAACACAACTGTATGAATCTGAATGCTAAAACACAACTGTATGAATCTGCTTGTTGTTAAAACACATCTGTATGAATCTGGATGCTAAAACACAACTGTATGAATCTGAATGCTAAAACACAACTGTATGAATCTGCTTGCTGTTAAAATACATCTGTATGAATCTGCTTGCTGTTAAAACACAACTGTATGAATCTGTTTGCTGTTAAAACACATCTGTATGAATCTGCTTGCTAAAACACAACTGTATGAATCTGCTTGCTGTTAAAACACATCTGTATGAATCTGTTTGCTCTTAAAACACATCTGTATGAATCTGAATGCTAAAACACAACTGTATGAATCTGTTTGCTGTTAAAACACATCTGTATGAATCTGAATGCTAAAACACAACTGTATGAATCTGCTTGCTGTTAAAACACAACTGTATGAATCTGTTTGCTGTTAAAACACATCTGTATGAATCTGAATGCTAAAACACAACTGTATGAATCTGCTTGCTGTTAAAACACATCGTCAAGAAAACGGAGATGATAAGAACAATATTTGAATGGTGATGATGAACTCGGAGATGGTGGAGATGGAGAAGTGTTTTAATTTGATCCGGTGCTCTCCATCGTTTCTAAAGTTATCTTCTTCCATGATTTTAGTTATTTTTGGTAGGGATTGGGGTTTCCAAGATGGGTTTGGAGAGAGAGAGGGAAAATCGCTTGAATTTAGGAACTGGGCGGTTATCTAATTGATTTAAAACACGGCCATTGACAAAATTGCCCCTACTCATTTAAAACAATCAATTAATTAAACTCAAATATTACAAGATTGCCATTGATTTAATCTCAATCCTTAAACACACCAATCGGAGGGACCAGATCGCTTCCTAGACTTTCTAGGAAAAACACACTTTCCGTGCGAACCCTACTCTCTCTCTCTCTCTCTCTATATATATATATATATATATATATATATATATATAGAGGCCGGTTAACGTACAATACCACTTATCCTACATTACGTACGCGATATTCTCAGCCGTTGGATCTTCAATCCATCAAAACAATTTAAGTCATTAAATTAGCCAAATTAATCTATTCAATTATTGAAAAAAAGGTTAAAATCGTCATTACGATATCTTAATCTTTATAACCGACGGAGATTTGAATCTTAATTTCAAAATCGTATTCGAAAATCCAACGATTAATCAAAATTCGATCCATAAATCAAAATTCGAAAATCCAACGATTAATAAAAATTCGATCCATTAATCCTTCTGCGATTTCATATCTGCTGATTTTGAAAGTTCAGAACTGAAACAAATCGATAGACCGTCTATCGAAGAAGATGATGCAGGATGAAAATTATAAAAGTATGCGAAATACATATTGAACGTGCGAAAAACCATTGCAGACAAAAAGAAAGGTTTTGTTTTTTTAAAGTGTGCGAAATCATATTATATAAACTTGCGATTTTAGAAAAAAAGGTAATAATATTTAAGATTTCTTATAGTGTGCGAATTATTTTTATACACATGTGAATTTAAAAAAAATTAATAATGTTTGAGATTTCTTATAGTGTGCGAATTCTACTTTTACACACATGCGATTTAGAAAGTGATGTTGTCTGTAGTTTCTTAAAGTGTGCGAATTAGTTTACGAATCATATGCGATTTTGAAAAAAATTCTGCTGATGATTTCATGTAACTCCGTCCTAAAATGCAAAAACCAAAAGTTATGAATTGATAATTAAAATAAATAAAAATTAACTATTTTATATAAAAATAAATAAATTTATTAACGATGTGACTGTAATGTGACTTGTAATGATCAATTTTACCATAAATACTACTGAACTTACCACCCTACATACATAATAAATTTACTATTTTAATATAAAATAGCCAGGGATAACAACCTTCCATATTAAGACACTGAACACAAAACACACACAAAAATGTCATCTGAAGATTCCGAACAAATAAAGAACATTGCAATAAAGGAACTATTGTCAACTCGCACGTTGACAGAAATAAGCACCGATGTCAACTCTTCTCATTTGATTCTTGATGTGCAGGGGAAGATTCTTGCAGAAATCAAGAAAAATCAAGGGATGTGGGAGAGACTACTTAAAGAACCACCATCAAGCTTCAGAGATGCAACATTGGATCAAATAAAGGAACAGTCTCGAGCTGATGACTTAGCATTCTCTTTCCTGAAAGATGCTCTAAACACAGTGAAAGAGAAGATGGAGTTCAGCTCGACTGAACGTGACAAAATCTTTGCTTCAAGTAACTAGATTTCTGTTTATCGTTTTATGGTTTTAGTTGTGTTAGACAATAACAAATACTTTATATTTATGTTTTGTGTACATGTTTTGAATACATCTTATGCTTCATGATAATATAAATCGCATGAATGATTTAGACATCGTTGTCAAAAAAAAAAAAAAAAAAAAAAAGATAACTCAAAATCGCATGTACTAAAATGAAAAACAAAGTGAAATCGCATGTTAGACTACTTATAAACTGATACATATGAAATCGCATGATTTAGATAATAAATCGCATGAATGTATGATATAAACTGATGAATATAAAATCGCATGTTTCTCGTATAAAATCGCATGTACAGTAAAAAAAATTATTCTTCCTCATCTGAAACCTCCTCCCACTGATCTTCTTCTTCAGTGCCATCATCACTACTTCCACTGTAATCTTTAAACCCATCTTCTTCTTGATCGTCTTCAACCTCGTTAGCTTTGTGCCTGGGATCTTTTTCAATCTGGACTCCCTTCATCTTCTTTTGTTGTTTGCCTTTCAGTATCTCGCAAGTCCGAATATCATGACCTTTTTCGTTGCATACACTACATGTCCGTGACCTTTTTCCTTTGCGGCTGATCATTTGTTCCTTCTTCGATTTAATAATTTTATGCGAGCCACGTCCTTTGTTTCTTATACCAGCCGGCACACGGACAGTAGGAGGTGCATTGGTTACTGGTTGTTGGTAACCAATCAACTTTGAAAAAAAGGTTAAACTTTGGATCAAGCTGCTTGGTTATACGACTCTGATCAACTTTCTCTTTAATCTGCTTCATTTGATCCCTCACTAAAACAAGTTGATCAAGGTCGGAAATCAAATTGCTAACCAAATACTCCCCTGTGTAGATGATTTCACGAGCAATCTGTTTAGCCTTCTGTTGCTCATCCTTATCATTCACCTTTATATCGAACGTGGCGTTTAATTCATTCGGAACCACATCCTTTGTCCACCTCTTCATAACATATTTGTTTGGTATTTCTTTAACACCAAACATCTTGAAAAGAAAATAGATGTGTTTACATAGCAGCCATAATGTTCAAGATGCAAACAACTACACTGTACAGTTACATCATTTTCAAGATTCTTGAAATACACCTAAGAAAACCAAAAAAAAAAAAAAAATATTAAAAACTAAAATCGCATGTGTAAATGAACAATTTCGCATGTCTAAAAAATCATTTAATTGAATTAATTTAAAATCGCATACGTACATCAAAATCGCATATTGCAAAATCATGTTCCGTATGAAATTCGCATATAGGTTTTCAAAATCGCATGTTTTAAATATATATGCTATAATACCTCTAATAACCCATCTCCATGAGCTTTAAAGTCTTTCAACGCTATCCTTATCTGTGGACCCTCGATTTTGGTGTCCATCGACAGACATTCGGTAATACTTCCATATATCTCTATTTGCTGATCAAAAAATATAGACCTGGTGTATATCTTAGCAGCATCTTTTTCCAAAGTAGTTTGGCTCTAATCATTAGGCTCAGTATATCTTGAAATGTGATCATTCTTTCTATGATTGAACCTTTGGACATCCATTGCACCGTCAAAATGATTCATAAACTCTACAAGAGTGAGTTGTGAATTAGCCACCTGGCAAAAAAAAAATGGTTCTCACTCTCTGATCTCGATGTTGTTCGCATAAGTCCAGACCTTGGCTCGTGCCGGTAAAAAAGCTGGAATCCACATGGATCTCATCGCAAACATATCATCAATCCATTTATTTTGTGTAAGACCGTACTCAATCATTACCAACTTCCACTGTCTCTCAAATTCTTCAGAATCAATGGAATCAGTCCATACAATATCGCACATCCTCTTTTTAAACTCATCATTATTGCACAACTCATGTCCAACCTATACAAATAAATGGTTTTTATATCAGCCTATAACAAAATCTATATTATAAAAAAAACGCTAACGAAAGACAATATAGCATGCTATACCTTATCTGCAACTTTTTTTCATTATGTGCCACATGCACAATCTGTGTCTGCTGGTAGAAAAAACCTCCTCAATAGCCTGTTTCATAGCACGGTCTTGGTCCGTCACTACAACCTTTGGCTGCTGACCAAATGACTTTACGAATGAATTCAGAAGCCATTTACAAGATTCAATGCTCTCCGATGCCAACAACCCAGCTCCAAGGGTTACATTTCGACAGTGGTTGCCAATCCTAGTGAACGGAACAAACACCATCTTGTACCTGAACAAACACATGCGAAATACACATTGTAACATGCGAAATAGACCAAAATATCACATGCGAAAATATACAGTATAACATGCGATATATTCAACACCTAATCTTCAATGTATATTAACATGCGATATTTCAAGTTTAAGAAATCATATAACATGCAAAAAAAAAAAAAAACCATTTTATGAAACACTTACCTGTTTGTCTTGAAAGTTGCATCGAACGATATCACATCCCCGAACTCCATAAAGTTACGCTTGCATAACCCATCGGCCCTGAACAAACCAGTTAACCGTTTGTTATCATCAACAGAATATTCAAACGAATAATCAACTAAATACTGTTTTTGTCGGTCAACCTATTAATCACCATGTCAGCAGCGTCATATTCTCCTATATAGCAGTTAATTCAATTTCTAAAATTTTTGCAATCATCAACCGTGGCGCCAACATTCTCGAAACCACCGTAACGTTTCCTCATTATATGGAAAGCTTTAACAGGGCCAAGGTTTAAAGTGCCTAGTTCCCATATCATCTCCTCCTGGGCATCTGACAATTGTCTGTACGCTGGCAGGATATGAATATCGTGTGGGCATACAAACTTATGATTATGGCCATCAACAAATCTCTTTAAAGTATATAATCTACCATCCACCGTGCAAATCATAAGTTGAGCTTTGCACCTAGTTCTAATGGTCCCCATGTTCCTTGATTTGAATGGCTTTTTTGACTTCGAATAAGCATCGTCAATACACAATGGCTTATGTCCCTCTTTAGAACAAACAAAATACTTAGTTTTGATTATACCACCACTGTGTACTTCACCACCTTTCCGAGTAGAAAAACCAGCTAACTTAGCATATGTTTGGTAAAACACATATGCTTGTTCAATAGAGGTAAATTGCATTCTAACCACAGGTGTAGCTGATGAGTAAACCTCCAGAGTGTAAACCCTTTCATCTACATAAATCAAATAAAAAAAAGAAAAACACATGCGAATTATCGGACTCCTAACATGCGATATATTAAAAACTCCATAATTTCATCATAAGAACAACAACACGTGCGAATTGTATGACACATAACATGCGAAAATGATGATTTTTGATAAATATGTTTTACACATGCGATTTATTATATCATAACATGCGAAATCAGTATTTAGAATAAACATCACATGCGAATTGCCAGACTCATAACATGCGAACTTATACATGTTGCTTTCATATCAATTATGCTCAACATTCAAACTTCAAAATAGTTACAACAATGCAAAATCATTGCTACGATTAAACAAAACAAGTCTACGAACAATTTGAATATCTGAATTAACATAATTACCATTAGAACACTCATTTACACTACTAGTACTTGCATTTGGATTTGGATTTGTTCGGGATTTAAAACATCCTCAATTGAAACTCTCTGATACGCAGATAATTGAACATGATCACCGATCGATTGAGCTTCTTCAAAATCAACATCTGTGTTTCGTCTGGTGCTGCTCTGTGGATCCATGAAAAAAAAAAAACAATTGAATCAAACCCTAACGCAGAAGAACGAAAACTGCAATTTGAGAATTATGAAAAATTTGAAACTGATTCGAATAATAATTACCGGGATATTAGTGTAACGAACTTCTCGCAGATTGAATGATCAAACGATTTTGCCCTCAGATGATTGAATGAAATGTCTGATTTAACCTTATGAGTGAAAAACGATTCAGACACGTGTACGGCCAATAAACTCGCGTATATAATGTACGATTAGGGGATTTGTATCCTACACTTCCTCCCTCTCTCTCTATATATATATGTATAGGGTGGGGTTCTAGAGTGAACACCAATGTATTTGCGAACTGAGTGACAAATCTTGGCCATTGATTTACACATGTGGATGGCTAGGATTTCATCATCAAATCATAAAATACACTAGTGTATTTCATCATCAAATCCTGGCCATTGATCTACACACATGTATGGCCATGATTAGTTCGGTCAGTTCGCAAACTACACTAGTGTTCACTCTTGAACCTAATCATATATATATATATACACACACACACACACACACACACACACACACACACACACACACACACACACACACACACACACAGTGAGGTTCATTGGGGAACACTAAAAAAGTGGGGAACAGTAGGGAACCGACTCAAACGAACTCCGATTGGACTCATTCCAGCGGCGTTAGAACCGGCTCGTTGAACCCTAACTAGGATCTATTAACCCTAAACCCTAAATCATAACCCCTAAACCCTAAATATATTAGGGTTAGGCTTTTAGGGTTTAGCTTTAGGGTTTAGGGTTTAAGGTTTAGATTTAGGGTTTAGCTTTTGGGTTTAGCTTTAGGTTTAGCCTTTAGGGTTTATAGCTTAGATTTTATGGTTTAGCTTAAGTTTTAGCCTTATTTTTAGCTTTAGGGTTTAGAGTTTAGGAGTTAGGATTTACGGTTTAGGGTTAAGAGATCTTAGTTAGGGTTCGACGAGCCGGTTCCAACGCCGCTGGAATGAGTCAAATCGAAGTTCGCTTGAGTTGGTTCCCCGCTGTTCCCCACTTTTTTAGTGTTCCCCAATGAACCTTCCCCTATATATATATAGGGTAAGGTTCATGTGAGAACCACCTTTATTGCGAGAACCGCGAGAACCAATGTGAACACAACCTAAAATAGATAAAAAAACCTAAAAAAAACTAACCCCCCCCCCCAAAAAAAAAAACCTAAACCCCCCACCCCCCCCTCCAAAAAAAACCCCACCCCAAAAAACCTAAACCCCCCTCCCCACCCCCCCCAAAAAAGCTAAACACCCCCCCCCCCCCCCCAAAGCTAAAAACTAAACCCCGAAAAACCTAAAAAAATCTAATTTTTTTTTAAAAATATTTTTATGTTAAAATCGCTACTTTTAGTAGCAAAAAAAAATAAATTATTTTTTTTGCTACGAAAAGTAGCGATTTTTTTATAAAAAATATTAATTTTTTTTGTGTTTTTTAGCTATTTTTAGGCATTTTTGGTTGTGTTCACATTGGTTCTCGCGGTTCTCACAATAAAGGGTGGTTCCTAACGGATCTTTGTCCTATATATATTTGTATGTGTGTGTATTACATACTTTTCAGTATTTAACTTATTTAATGCACGAGCTATTATGGTATTTTAGTGTTACTAATTAATATAGATTGGTTTTTGTGATAAATCAAAGTTAGTTGTGTGAACTATTATGTGGTAATAAATTAAAATATGTCAGTTGTATAATTTTTTTTATAAATTATATAATTATATTGTTTTTATTACATAACCACGTGTAACACACGAGTGCATAACCTGTTATATTATATATAAATTAATAAAGGGCAATATCTTTATAATAAAGCAATTAATATAGAGGTTTTAATTCAACATTTTGCATAATCAAGTTGTTTAGCCATACAAACTCAAATAAGAATATTTTATTATTTGTAAAAAAATAATAAATAAAGTATGTTTAAGAAAAATTTCTGTTTTAATGAAATTACAAAATAAAAAACCCCAACATTATCTCTAATTTCGTGTAATACATGTTCATATTTCTTATTTCCCAGTTTTTTTAGTGTGTGGTTTTTGTTAAATCTACAGAGTTTCAAACTTTTACATACACTAAACTATTAGACAACTTAATGCGAGTTAATTACTGTTTTCGTCCATGTGGTTTGTCAAAAATCACTATTTCAGTCCATTAGTTTAAAAATTGCGATTCCAGTCCCTGTGGTTTCACTTTCGTAACCATTTTAGTCCCTGTGGTTTCACTTTCGTAACCATTTCAATCCATTTATTATGTTAGTACATGGACTGAAATGGTTACGAAAGTGAAACCACATGGACTGAAATCGCAATTTTTAAACTAATGTATTGAAATAGTGATTTTTGACAAACCAAATGGACGAAAATAGTAATTAACTCACTTAATGCTATATCCGAGCCAGCAGATCATGTTTTTGGCTATTTCTAATTGGCCCTTTCTAGGCTTGTCTTTTTATTATTATTATTATTATTATTATTATTATTATTATTATTATTTTGTAACAGCTGAGTGTGCAAATATATATATATATGTATATGTATATATAGGATAATGATCATGTGAGAAGTAGTAGGCTAATTGAGAAACTTGAGAAGCAATCTGGACCACACATTTTCCCTAAGCAAAAAATGCAAAAAAAGTTGAAAAAATGCAATTTTTTTTTGGAAAAATCGCAGCTTTTTCTTTAAGGATTTAATTTTTTATTATTAATTTTTTTTTTTGGATTTATACACATGTGTATATTGTTAATCTTTTATCTATACATATATGTATATTGTCAATTATACATATATGTATATACATGTTTAAAATTGAAAAATAAGTGTTATTTAGGGTTTAGCATTAGTATTTAGGGTTTAGCATTAGGGTTTAACTTTATGGTTTAGGGTTTAGCTTTAGGGTTTAGCATTAGGGTTTAGCAATAGTATTTAGTTTAGCATTAGGGTTTAGCTTTTGGGTTTAGCATTAGGGTTTAGCTTTAACTTTTGGGATTAGCTTTAGCTTTAGGGTTTGCATTAGGGTTTAGCATTAAGGGTTTAGCTTTATGGTTTAGTTTTAGCTTTAAGGTTTAGAATTAGGGTTTAGCATTAGGGTTTAGCTTTAGGGTTTAGAATTAGGATTTAGCTTTAGGGTTTAGCATTAGGGTTTGGCTTTAGGGTTTAGAATTAGGGTTTAGCTTTAGGGTTTAACATTAAGATTTAGCTTTAGTGTTTATGGTTTAAGGTTTAGGGTTTATAACACATATTTTTTCAATTTTAAACATGTGTATACATATATGTATAATTGACAATATACATATATGTATAGTTAAAAGATTAACAATATACACATGTGTATAAATCCAAAAAAAAAAATTAAAAAATATAATTAAAAATTAAATCCTTAAAGAAAAAGCTGCGATTTTTTCAAAAAAAAAATTTGATTTTTTTCACTTTTTTTTTTGCATTTTTTGCTTAGGAAAAATGTGTGGTCCAGATTGCTTCTCAAGTTTCTCAAATAGGGTGGACTTCTCTTAGGATCCCTACCCTGTATATATATATAGGGTCAGGATTTAGAGAAAACGGTAGAAAGTGTGAGAACGGTGAGAACCCTTATTGATCGTCCGATCAAAACAATCTATGGACTAGATTGGCGCGGTGGCATTTTAGTAAATAACACCAATTTTATTACGTGGACGCGTTTCATTAAGGATAAAAAAGTAAAAAACCATTTCTCACATAAAACGCCATTGAAAAATAAAACGCCAAATAAATACAAAACACCAATTTTATCACTGCGTACTTTTTTCTGTGTTTTTATTTAAGCTCTCTGGCTACAAAAACGCCAAAAAATATGAAACGCCATTATATATAACGCCAAAGCTTACATCCGGATAAATGTTAATTACATTTTTTGTTATAAAAATAACATCCCGTCTAAACTACACGCCAAAAAAAAATTATATAAATAGAAACACCTCACCACCTTCCGTTTATCACACAAAAAAAAAAAAAAAAACACAAAAAAAACACACAGTGGTTGCTAAAAAAATTTACAACTCAATGTAAAACGCAAAAAAATACAACGACATCAAACATCTTTTCTTTGATCCTCAGTAATGTTTTGCATGAAGCTTCATTGAATGATTTGTTACGTGAGTGTAGTAAGATTTTGCTGCATGAGATGGACAAAATTAAAAAAAGAGGGACTGATGACACCCATATGTCATACTGTCATCTTTGTTCCTAAAGAAGGTTTGGATGATAAGAAGAGACTTATACTAGTGTAAATGCTACTTTGGCCTCGATGATTATAATGAAGACGACAGGCAGATAGCATCCACCCACACGGGGTCGATCTATGTCTCCAACACCCACAAAGACACTTCAACACATGAACAAAGAAAATAAACAACGCCAAACCCAAAACACCATTTATTTGTCACATTTCTTGTAGTTTCAAAAGAAAAAAGAGACTGATGACACTGAAGATTTAAAATCATAAATTGCTTGAACTTTGTTTTTTTTTTTAATTTTCTTTATCTATTGTTTGTTTTGTAATTTCAGTTAATAAACAACAAAAGAATATTAATGCTATAACTAAAAATATAATAAAACGCCAAAATTAGCAAATGCATAACTTGTAAGTGTAAAGCTAGATGGAATTTTAGCGTAAAAAATATTGATAAAATATTAGTTAAATAATAAGAAAATATAAAATATGAAATCTAAATATAAAATAAAAATTCAAGTTAAATAGTAATTATTATTTTATTAATTTTAAAAAAGCAAGTATGAACGGGTTCATTTGTGAGTCATCATCCTTCGTGGTACTTTTCCATACGCAAAAAAGATATTTATATTAGTGTTTTGGATTAAATGAATTAATACAATTTTTGGGAAGTTAAGGGGGTTAGTTGTAACAATAATAAAAGAAATCTTCCTATACTAATAAATGAAAATCTTTTTGTACACGTGTCACTCTCTGGTGCCTCATTCCTTTTAATAATAGTATTACACGGTAGGGATAGTGTACATTAATTCAGAAGTGTGAGAAGTATATTATAACACTATATATAACAGTATATAACACCATATAAACACCGTATAACACCATATAACACCATGTAACACCATGTAACACTATATAACAATATATAACACTATAGATCTATAATAGGCATGCTATCAGAAAAAATATAGTGTTATATATTTTTTTCTGATAGCATGCCTATGATAGATGTATAGTGTTATATATTGTTATTTAGTGTTACATAGTGTTACATGGTGTTATATGGTGTTACATAGTGTTATACGGTGTTTATATGGTGTTATATAGTATTATATATAGTGTTATAATACACTTCTCACACTTCTGAATTAATGTACACTATCCCTACCCTAGTATTACATATTAATTTTATACACAAAATATAATATAATATTAAATAATATAGTTAGAGATAAATGTCTAAATTCAAAATTAATTAATAATTATCTATAACAAATATAAATGTATCAAATAATATAATAAGTATTATATTATTTAATATAGTTAGAAATGAAACATATATTTCAAATTAATTAATAGTAAATTATATTTTGAGTCCCTATGTTTTAGTGGTTTTAACCACTTGAATCCAAAATAAAAAAGTTTAACACCTTGAGTCTCTAACGACTCATTCACACCCCCTGTAAAAAAATCAAAAACCTTTTTTAAGGATGAGTTCTCTAAGTTCTCAGTTTAACCTTTGTTTTACTAATTTATCTAAATAAGTCATTTCATTAATAAAGATTATATACAAGTTTATTATTTACATTTTTCGTCATTCAACCCGTGAAATTAAGAAAGAAAGAAAAAACAATGACTTAAGGAAAGAACATGGACTTACAAAAGAATGAGAGGGACATGATTCGAAAAGCTTACCTCCTGCTTATATTTCTCACAGCCAACCACTAGGCCACATACAGTTTTTGTTCAAAATAATGCAAAGCTTCCTTATATATGAAAGAAGGCGGTGGCTGTGATATGAAGCCACCGACCTTATTCTTTAATATTATATAAACTAGTGAACTTTCTCCGCGCGTTGCGGCGGGAAGTTAGTTGGTAGCGATTCGATTCAATAAAGTACCGGTATCATAGTCGACACTTTGTATAGCGAGCGAAAGATAAACCCCAAACAACAAAGTCATAATATGCCCAAAAACATATCGACACATGTTTTACATCGATCAAAAAATATAAAAATAAATATCGATAAAGGTTTCAAAAGTATAATTATTGATACTGATGTTCATTTAAAATTGACGTGGTACCAATGTTGTTCGGACGGTATCAGTTTTGTTCGTCACCGACACTCGTTATAGGTTATGATATAAAAGGTACTCTATACTGCCACCAAAGGTGTTGAGATAGTTTCGATTCGGTTTGTCACGATGATAAACAAAAGAATCAATTATAATTGACTCGATCAATTTTGAACAAAGCTTTTATCAAAACACATATAAAATAAGCATGTGGCAATGGTATATTCATAGAATTATAAAGCATTATACTATATTATTAGAATAACGAAAGAAGGTAACGACATTAATTTATAAAATATCATATGTTAAATGTAAAAAAAAACAAAATATGTCTAAAATTAGAATTGAAAAAAAAAACTTAATAAATATATATCAAATAAACATAGTCGCGGAGTTAGATTTTTAAAATAAGTTAACAAACACGACTTATTTTAAAAAGTCAAATTAAATAATGAATAAAATTTCATTAAAAGGGATTACTAAAAGTATAAAAAAGCATAAAATAAATATATGCTTAAATTTAGAATAAAAAAATAAATAACTACTTAAAAACCCCATATCACTGTTCATGATAACTTTCTATTAATATATATATATATATATATATATAGTAGGGCTATATAGAAAACCCTTATGTTTTTAAAAAACCCTAGAAAACCCAACCACCCGACATTTTTTTTTGAAAAAAATAACACATGTAATATACATGTTTTTAAGAGTTTTGGGCAAAAAAAAAACAAAAAAGCGCCAAAGGAATGTTTTAAAAAAAAATAAACAAGTTTCAGCCTTTTTTGCCTAACACATGTTAGTCACGAAAGTTGCTGAATTTTTTTTTTTAAATAATCCTTCGGCGCTTTTTTGTTTTTTTGGCCCAAAACTCTTAAAAACATGTATATTACATGTGTTATTTTTTTCAAAAAAAAAATGTCGGGAGGTTGGGTTTTCTAGGGTTTTTTAAAAACATAAGGGTTTTTTGTCTAGCCTTAGCCTATATATATATAATCAGTTGGTAGGGGTTCGGTTTGGTACTGTACTGGCAATCACTATAGTAGCTGAAAGAGAAAACTAATAAAATAAATTTGTGATATGCACAAAAGGATATATATTAATATCAATCAAAAACCATAAAAAGAATACCGGTTCCGATACTACCGATGCTGGTACCAAGGTTCTTCGAGTAAAATTGGTTCGTTAGTCACGTATCAATACTCAAATACAAAATATGTTTTTTTATATTTTTATCGGCACACGTATAGTTTACAATAATAAAAATAAATTACTATTTATTTTTAATATAAATCAAATCAAAATATAATATATAATTAGCTATAATAAAGATAATTAAATTAAATATAATATAATATTAAAATTTAGATTACTGTTCATCAACACTTTATATTCATATATATAATAATTTTTAATATAAATCAAATCAAAATATAATATATAATTAACTATAATAAAGATAATTAAATTAAATATAATATAATATTAAAATTTAGATTACTGTTCATCAACAGTTTATATTCATATATACTAGTGGATTTCTCTATGCGCTTCGCGGCAGGAATCCGGTCGATATTAGTTCACTTGCACATTAAGACATAGGGGAAAAACACATTGTAATGGCATATTCTGGAATCACTGAAAAATTACATCGTTATTTAAAACTAAATCGTAGAATCGTTTAAAAGAATGATTGTCTTCTTAATTTGAAATAACTAATTAAAAAAAATAGTTGGTTGTTAACATAAAAGTAAAATTAACAAATAAAAAACTTAATCATGTTTATAATAAAATACATCTGTGAAAATAATAATAAAATGTATATTAATTAATTGTTTATGACTTATTGATAATAAAATAAAGAAATTAAATTTACTGTTCATGATCAATTCCTATTAATATAATATAATATAATATAATATAATATAATATAATATAATATAATATAATATAATATAATATAATATAATATAATATAATACTACTGCTAATAATAATAACAATTCCATCGGAAATTCTTAATACTTTATTGCCTTATATTATTATTTTTTACTTTCATTAACTAGAAGATCAGAGTAGACTGGGCACTTGAGTACATAATGTTATGCCAATATAATAAAGTAGTATTTCATTTTATTGATGGTTTTAAATCATTTTATTGATAATTACTATAATTTATTTATTATGTTATTTGATTTATAATTTGTGGGTATAATTTATTATCATAAAGTTTATTGTTTTCTAAAAAATAGTAATGTATACTTTTAAGAACTCATACTAGTAAAACATACATATATCATAAAAAGTCATTACTTTATAAAAATACTTTAGTAAAAAGAACTTAATTTAAGAATAAGGCTTAATCATTTATTAAAAAAATCTACCTTGACCCTCCGATAAAATGTTTTCGGTTCCATCACTGCTCTTAAGCAAATGTATTCTAGCACAAAAGAAACGAAATTGGATTTTATGTTAGAGTCTAGTTACCAATAATAACTAGTTGATTTTCCGACCCCGTGTTGTGGCGGGGATCCAATGTCTGCAAAACGCGTGCCAACAACGGCAAGTGAATACCGAATATCAAAACATAGATAAAAATGACGTAGTAACGATAGTTACTCCGTCCTACAAACGATTTTAAATAATCTAGTATATAATAGTAGGACCCACACGTTGGAAATTTGGTTGTTTTCAGTTCAATTATGACGTTACTAACACGTTAAAATATGAATGAGCTCGGTACCGGTAATGGCACCGAAAGTACCGATCCCGAAAATCATCGAAATTAGGTACCGGCACCGAAAATGCTCGGTACTATACGGTATGGTATTTGAAGGTAAAAATAAGTAAATACAGGTATGGTGCTAGAACGGTGTCGAACTGAAAGTAACGATTCTGAAAACGTCAAAAGGTGGGTACCAAATTGGTACTGAAAATGATTTGGTATAGTAAATTTGGTACCGATACGATACCGGTTTGATTACAGGATTTGATACTATTTGCTCATCAATAATTTAAATATCCAAGTTAATTTTACATGTTACAACTCATTCATTACAGAAAAAGACAAAAAAGAAAACAAAAGAAGTTGTGTATATAAAACCTCATTCAAATGATATACAATTTACTTACCACGTGTATGAAAAGCAATCTAAACGGTGCAATTACTTGCGTTGCTACGTGGCATGAGATCAAAGGTGATGTTAGGGATGAGCTCGGTACCGAAAACCCCCAAAAGTGGGTACTGGTACCGAACATATTAGTATGGCACTGGTACGGTACTAGTATTTGATGGTAAAAACCGGTACCAAAAATGTCAAAAGTCGGTATCGAATCGGTACCGAAAATGTACCCGATTTGGTAAATTTGATACCGGTACTATTTGCTTATCACTATGTGGTGTTACTGTTCATTTGGTTGTGTTTTTAATATATAGGTAAAGGTAATTGCTATTGTATACTTTGATTGTACAAATGCAAGGTAATCTTTTCTAACATTGTATAAACCTACGTTAATTTATTTTTTGGATACCTCAGGACTTTTCTTCTGGATCCACCAATGAATAGTATTGTAACGAACCGAATTAATACCGATCGAACAACAACATTAATAATAATATTTGTTTTTATAGTTTTCTGTCTATATATGTAAAAGACGTGTGGATATCCTCTTGATCATGTCACTTTTGATTGCTATACCGAATGTCATTACTATAACAAACCGAACCAATACCCACGATAGAAAGCTAGGTGAATCCCGCTACTTTATATCATAAATAAATACATTGCATATCAAAATAGGATTCTTTTATGATCAAGGAGCAGAGAATCTGCATTAAGTTGATGAGTTTCAGTGGCGCAACAACTGTCATTCGCTATAAGGCAAACCATGTGCAGTATTTTTTATTTTTTATTTTTATTAAAAATGTCTCCAATGATTTAAACAAGTTTAACTTTATATATAAAGATCGACATGATATTTTTTATCCAAAATCAAATGATAAAACACGGCTATATCTTTATTATAGTCTTATTGGTGCAATTAATAAATCCAAACTGGGTAATAATTGATTCGGCAACTGCCAACAACGAACAACATATCAACTTTTTGATTTCGACAAATGGTGTGATCAAAAACCTTAAAAAAAATATTCCCTTGTTTCATGATTGGAAATCTCATTTAACTAATATATATAAGATAAAGTGAATAACTTCCTTTGGGTGCTAACCATGTGGTCTCATCTCTATCGCTTGCTCCAAAAGCAAGGATGCAACCAAAATATAATGCCGACACTTATTCGGGATTGGATTATTGGTAGGATATAATATATTATCATCCAACCATCAAAATGTGTTTAATCGTAATTGTCAATTGTTTTAGTACTGTTTAAGATGATGCGTGCAACAAGTATCCGCAGTAGCGCATGGTGCCACATATGGCCTAGTTGAGAAAGGAATTGTTGGCCTAGTCGTCGAGTTGAGTTTGCACGTAATGAAGCTACGATACAAGAATCAATATTAGTGGAAGAGTATTAGAAATTGTAAGTAATGAAATAATACATGAATTGGTGAGAGTATTTGTATGCAAGGAGACTTGGGCAATTCCATGCTCTATATTGAATATATTGACATCTTGAGAATTATAAGAACTTAATTTAAATGATTTAGCAAGTATTATGGTTGGTCGTTCATGTATGTCGAAACCATGTTTTGGCTGAAAGTAATTAGAGTAGTAATTATAGATCAACAGGATACTTGATTGAAACAAGCGCAAGTACTCATAGCGATAACCAATAAAATGGTATTTTGTAACTTGTGCATAGGTTCAAGGAATTGAAATGACAACAAAATATGCATGGAACAACATTGCAGGTGCTCCACAAACTAGAGAGATAACAAGTGCGTGGTCTGTTGGTGCATTTCATTTCATTTCATTGTAATGGTTGGTAACATGCAAAAAGATCTGAGTGATGCAAAAAGATCTAGCTTATGAGCCACTTGCAAAGGGTTGACACAATGATTGGCCAAGAAGGTCCTTTCCACACACCCGATCCGATGGTTGGTGCCTCGTTTACAGAGACAAATGTGCCATTTTCTGCATTAACTAGCTCGTTTTGGGTCCCAACCAATTTTGTGGACTACGTGTTGGATCCCTGCATCTCACATAAACCTTATGGTCGATTGGATATTTCATATAGAAACACACTACAAGAAACCGAGGTAATAGCGGCGACAAATGTCGCCGCTAAAGAAACAATCATGTAACACATTCACATCCTAAATGAGATAAAGTATTCAAAAAGCAGTCCCAAATTAAACGGAGACAACCCGAAATTAATTTCTAAATCAATTTCGGGTGGTTATTTCTAAGCTCATTATGTTTAAAATGACGAATTTAATATCGGGCGTGTATTTCTATGCTCATTATGTTCTAAATGATGGTTTAAATTTGGTTATGTTTTAAATGAGGATTTCAATTTCGATCGGATATTTTCTAAGCTTGTTATGTTTTACATAATGATTTCAATTTCGAGTGGGTATTTTCTATGTTTGTTATGTTATAAATGATAATATCAATTTCGACCGACTATTTTCTATGTTCGTTATGTTGTAAATGATGATTTCAATTTCGATCGAGTATTTTTTTAAACTAATACAATAACTTTTAAGCAATGGCATATCAAATACACAATATATCAACATATATAATTTTGAAATTTAACATACACATAGACTTACATATACAAATACATACTAATATACACACAATATCACCAAATACACATGTTTTATACATACTTACAAGCTAACATACATAAACTTACATACACAAATTTTCACCAAGTTTACATACGTTATACATTTTCACATATATTTACCAACATATACACATTTACATACAAACATAGATCCTTACATACACATATACATACTAATACACACACATTTTTCACCAAATACACCTAATTTATACATACTTACATGCTAACATACACATGTACAATCTTACATTCTTACATACACCTACATACACACATATATACACCAACACATACTTACAAGCTAACATACACACATACATACTAATATACACACATTTTCACCAAATACACATACTTTATACATACTTACAAGCTAACATACACATGTACATAGACTTACATGCACACATTTTCACTAAGTTTATATATATTGATGGTAGTGGTGGAGGTGGAGGTGGAGATAGATGGTGGCGGTGGTGGAGGTTGATGGTGGTGGAGGTGGTGATAGATGGTGGTTGTTATGCAGGAGAGATACAGAGAGAAAGAAGGTAGAAGAAGAAGTGGGGGTGTGGTGGGACCCACAAAAGATTATTATTTTAATAAATGCTTTAAATAAAATAAAAAAGAAATGACCATCTTGCCCTTGAGGAAAAAGTTGCAAAGAAGGTCCGTTCCACACACCCGATCCGATGGTTGGTGCCTCGATTACAAAGACAAATGTGCCATTTTCTGCATTAACTAGCTCGTTTTGGGTCCCAACCAATTTTGTGGACTACGTGTTGGATCCCTGCATATCACATAAACCTTATGGTCAATTGGGGATATTTCATATAAAAAGACAGCACTTTTCTTAATTTCTACTTAAGTGGAAGTGCCTATTATTTCATGTTTATAACCAGACAATCACATCACTTTGTCCGTTCTAATAGAATTAACAAACATTAATCATGTGTGAAAGAGTAATGATCTCTAGGACTGTGTCCCATATAATGCTTGGGTGGGCTTCACCACGAAATACCCGCTAAGAAAGTAACACCCGTTAGTCTCACCACAGGGGGGGGGGGGATGGGATGGAGCCCAGGTGTGAGAATAAGAGAATATTCTTTAATAATAAATGATTTGACACGGATCTCATGTGTATTTAATATTAAGTAGTTGAGAAATAATAGAATGCTCGCTCTCTGGTGGAGTATGGTAGTTATAATATCATTAGATGCCAACAATCACTAAGTTTCCTCTTTGTCGTTGTGTTAGTTGAGGAATGAATGTCTTATCGTAGTCAGAATTAAGTTGATCGATCAACCAACCGTTAAAGCCTTTGCCTGACTTTGGCAATGTTTTCTATGCCGTGACTTGAAGGTCATGAAATGCATGTCACCTCACTAGATTACAATATGATATCATGCCCTGCTTATGCCTAGTCATGGTGTATTGTTTTTGCCGCTAAAGAGCCCAATCGTTCATCTGGCTTGGATTTTGTCCGAACTTGACAAATAGGGATTTCTCGAACTTTGGTAGCTCAGATTCTTGTAGTTCGGACCATATTAAGACTTGTAGCTTAGCTGTATATATTTTGATGTGTTACCATTCACTCGATTAGGATAAAAGTATCTAACATCTCCCTTGTCTTATTCATTATTTATAATGGTACTTAATAGTTTAGCCGGGTGATGCACTCTACCAGACTTCACACTTAAACTCCCATCATAATCGACCAACGACATTTATGAACCAACCACACCATCGGTACTAAGCGAATACCACCACAACTTATTGTTCGACCACCATTATGGTAGACTTGGTGCCATATCATGGGGCATCCAATATATTAATTTTATTTTTGAACTCTTCTTCACAAAGTGAAAGCAAAGTTATTGACTTAAATCCTTTATATCCTTGAACTTTACTATTTAAAAATCGTATGTGAACACACATGTATGAACAATTTCAAGGCGAAAAGTTACAAGAATAACAAATAACAAAGAATACCATCAGAACTTATAGTTCGACCACCATTTTGGTAGACTTGGTGCCATTTCACGGGGTATCCAACATATTATTTTTATTATTGAACTCTACATCACAAAGTGAAAGCAAAGTTATTGACTCAAATCCTTTATATCCTTGAACTTCGCTATTTCAAAATCGTATGTGAACAAACACCTATGAACAATTTCAAGGCGAAAAGTTACAAGAATAACAAAGAACACATACTAATATAATGTGATTCACTTGATCTATGTGATCGGCTACATCCATGACCTAACTAGAGAGATTTTTATTGATTTTGATTTTGGTACAAGGTTTAAGATTGCATAAAGTTGTTAATATAATAGTTGGATTTGGGTTAGACTTGTTACCTAATATTGTACAAAGACCAACATGAAATACAAGACCCTAATCATTGCTTTACGTCCTTAGACTCTCCGATGGAAGTAACTAGGTCATTCAGACCCCATATCTCAACAATCTCTCACTTGAAGTTTGATCATCAAACCAAATTTCATCCATGACATAACGCTACTTCCAGTATCATGTATCCTCATCTATATCTTGACGCCTTAGCATCAATAATCTAGAATTATTAGTTAAAACTATGCAAAGCATGTCTATAGGATTCTTTGTGCCAAATATCCTTCTAAATGACATCACACCATCAGTCACCAATTCCCTATCAAGGTGATATAGCGTCTAATATTTTATTCTATAAGATACTTTATGAGATTAGCTACTCTGATGACGGAAACACCTTCAATTGACCTAAAGTAATTTTAAATGATTATATTCAAACAATTTTAAATGATTATAACTTTTTATCAAAATAATCAACCAACTATATCAATGAGAAAACCATAATATTTATACTAGAACTAAACTAGGAAATTATGTCAATACATGAAAATAGTATATAATTAAAATAAACTAGAAGAGAAAGCAAATAAATCTTCTTCGTACTTCTTTAATATTCAATCGGTAACTAAACAACATAGATTACCACCTCTACGGGCCCTAAGATTTCCGTATGAGCCCAACCTCGTGAACAAGCGAATATTAGAATCAAATGATCCATTAAACACCAAGACGAAAACTAAACCCATGGATGCTTTGTTAATACATGAAAATAGTATATAATTTAAATAAACTAGAAGATAAAGCAAATAAATCTTCTTCGTACTTCTTTAATATTCAATCGGTAACTAAACAACAGAGATTACCACCTCTACGAGCCCTAAGATTTCCGTATGAGCCCAACCCGGGAAGAAGTGAATATTAGAATCAAATGATCCATTAAACACCAAGACCAAAACTAAACCTATGGATGCTCTGGCGGCATACTCCATCAGTATTTTCATAACATAAAACATTGTAAGTTTTTTTCTTTGAACTATGATAAGACGTTTTTCAACCACATGACCTATGCTACCACCATATATAATTATGCATTAAGTTGTGTGTAGTGGTCTCACGCCCCGTCCAAATTGATGGTTTTCATTGGCTGCAATATCAATGCATCCCCCCTTCACATTCGTGGCCACACTAACGAGAAAGCCTGATGTGTATGAAAGACAACATGTTAATATAGTGTTAAAACCCACATTTTGATAGTTATGTTTTGTAATTATTGCTTGGAATGGATTAAATGTTTTTGTTTCTAAGTGTTTTACAGGTTCCTAAGTGAAATGGAGGATTTCCGGGCAAGAATTGGAGATTAATGAAGTTGCGCAGAAAGCAGGCCCAGTCCACTTGCTTATGGGCCATGGACAACATAACAAGTTACGAGTCGTGGGCCCCAATCTAGTACACCGACCTACAGATTGGAAACTGTCAGGACCCCCAACCTGTTTTGCCCGGTTCGGAAGCCGCGAGACAGAAACCCGTGGTATCGGTATTTAATTGGCAGCGGAAATTTTATCTGGACCGATTGTTAGAAAAATAATATCAGAGTTTTAAAAACACCGAATTATTTTATTATTAACTGCGGGACAACCCCGTATTTACAAGAAAGGAATTTCACTAGGAAATCCTTTGATTACAGAAAAACATGTTTATTTCTATTTACTGAGCCACTTTATTTAAGTTGGAGTGTTACGCGGCACTTTTCCTTTTCCTTCACAGTAAATCAACTGAAACATGTTTTTAAAAGTATTTGATCAGCGAAAAATACTGGCGAGTGCATTCAATTTATACAAAAGACACATTGTTATAACATACAGTATTAAGAGTTTTCACATTTGCTTATATCTTATAATTATCTGACCAAGTTGTCACTCGGAAAGACCTGTGACTGTGGTCATATCACTATTTAGGTCCGTTCACCTAAAAGTGATGCTTGTCAAGTAGTGTATACAAAACCCCAGATACTGGCAGAAATTTAAGATTACAAAGACTTAATCACTGTAAGTATAAGTGGAAAACATTTAGGGTTTTGGAAAGCAATTTGATAAAAATAGAATGACTCACATTGCAGATTTAAATGGTCAAAGCTTGCCTACTGGTTAAGCTGGTAGACCTAATTAAATATATACAATGCAAATGAAACTATGTTCGTAACTTAATACAACATTTACGATAATCACGAGATCGAAACCCTCACGACGAATGACAAAGTATAGCCCAATTTAGGAAGCACTTAAACATCCACCGGATTGGTTTTAATCGATCGAATATAGTACCGTAGCAGTGATCGAGTTATTATCCCGTTATCGTAGTAGAGTGTTGGTACTTCGGGTGTATTATTTGGACAGAAATATAGAGAACAGAAGAAAATTTTCAAGCAAATTGAAATGTCCCTGCATCGCTCAATTTATAGCTGTTTTACAGCTTTCTCGCGGCCCGCGACGTATCGAAGGAAGTCCTTCGCGCCCCGCGAGGACCAGCCTAGCTACTGCTAGGGCTGCCATGTCACCCCTTAGCCTCGACACGTGGACGACACGTGTCCATCATCGTTATCTAAAAACCCTAGGGCTTGGCAGAATGCAGTATTTATAAAACTTTGGTTTGCACCAGAGTCAAATAATACTTTTTCATAAACGTCATGGATAAGAAACGTTCCGACGATCACGTCGGGGATCATGGCCGCCTCTTGCGTTGTAAGCTGAAAAGCTCTTGCATTCTTCTTATTAGTTCCGTCGGCCACTTTCGCTTTGTTGTCAGGTGTCTTGGCTAATTTAGGGCAATTTGGCTTGAAATGCCTACCTCCCCGCAATTGAAACAGGTCGTAGATTTCTTTCTACAATCTTCTTCTTTATGCCCAGTTATCTTACAGAAGTTGCAGTACTTATTACATTTTCCTGGGTGCCTTCTTTTGCATAATTTGTAGAGAGGTGGTGCAGAAGACTGCCCGGCTCCTTTCTTGAAGTTATTACCCGAGCGAAAACCTTGGGTAATCTTTTGAGCCAACTCCTTCTTCCTATTCTCCTCCCTCGTACGAACCAATTCGTCAGTCAAGGTATTGGCCAATTCGACTGCATCGTCAATAGTCCGAGGTCTAGCAGCCTTGACTATATCGCGGATTTCGCTAATCAATTGTCGCAACCCCCGTCCCCTATCTGTCCCGGGAACGGACGGCCGCGAGACCAGTTTTGGTGGTATCAGTGTTTATCATTTTGGCAGCGGAAATTACATCAGGACCGTAGATAGGAAATATTTTATCAGAGTAAATACCACACTTTTATATTATTTAACATATTGGGATAAAATCCAAGTTTTCATTACAAACATTTTCATAGGGAAAATCCCTATCTTATTGAATAAAACATCTTCTTTTATTTAGGTAACTTTTATAGCCACTTTTCCAAGCCTTCAGTGCTGTCCAGCTGGCTTCTAGTTGGCTTTCACATTTTATTACCTGAAACGCGTTTAAAAACATTTTGTCAGTGGGAAATACTGGTGAGTGAATCCCAATTTAATCAAGAAGAGTTTTATCAATTTTCACAGTATTGAGAGCGATTATAATGTTTACATCTACACAATTACTCATTCAGTACTGTCAATCCTGACTGGTGGGTCATATTACACATTGGCTAACTCTTTGTCCAATGGTAACGTGTTCCACATTTTGTATACAAAACCCCAACATACCGACAGTAATTGAAGATTTACAAAGACTCAATCACTGCTAATCACATTGTAAAATATTTAAGGTTTTTGTAAAAACAGTTTACAAAAAGGAGATTACTCACATTGCTGTCTTAGGGTTTCCTTTAAGGGTTTCCTGGTGATTATCTATTAATTACACAAATGCACACGTGTTAGTATAATAACCCTTAATATTTACATTAGTAATACCCTCCCCGAGACGGCATTCCAACGAACCTCGACAGCCGTTACAGAACCCTGGATCAATCGGGCAGCGTATCTAATACGTAACCGGGGTTATAATACTTACAACGGGGCAGAACTTCGTTAATTAGGGGGGGTATTATACCCGAAAATCACTTCAACTATAAAGAAATTCGAGAGAAAGAAAAGATTGTGAGCGACTGGGACTGAACAGCCGATGCCCTCTTTAAATAGGGCTTGAATTCAAGTCCCTTGCGGCCCGTGTAGGATTAAGCTGGGGCTTACGTGGCCCGCGACATAGGGTAATAGGGCGTAGGTTTGCTGATTCGCCAATTGTAGACACTACAAAAAAAGTGACCATTAGAGACTATTTTATGAGGGACTGATCTATCAGTCTCGAATACATAATATTTAGGACTGATTTTTCAGTCACTAATAATATTGGGGACTGATTTTTACGCGACTTTTGTTAGTGACTAATAATCAGCGGCTAATGTATCTCCACCTTATCTGAGACTAATTTTCAGTCATAAATATGTCTAAGTAATATAAGGTTTTCAAGGGAAGTTTATTTGCAACTGAACTTTAGTCCCAAATAATTCCCCTCTATAATGAAAATTGGCATAAATGTATTGGCGACTGCTTTTCAGTTTCTAATAAGGATGGAACATATTAAAGACTAAAAATCGGTTATTAATATTCTAAAAGACTTACTGAATTAGGAACTGATATTTAGTCATGGATGCATTTTGTATATTAAAGGATTAAGGACTGATTTTTAGCATCCAAATATTTGGCTCAAGTTCTAACATTTTGAAGGAAGTACGAGAGACTGAAAGTTAGTCTCAAATATCTTTGTAAGTGACCTTATTCAAAACTAAGATTTCATTTACTAAAAGGTATACGAAAGTCACTAGGGACTAATATATAGTCTCCAAAACTCAACTAAAATTCTACCGTTATGATGAAATATATTAGAGACTAAAACTTAGTCCTCACAATTCTTGTAAGAGGTCGTATTAGGGACTGATAGTAATGGATGTGTTTTGTATATGAAATGATTATTATTTGATTATTAGTCTATTATACCACATTGTGAGTTCAACATTACAATAGTAACTAAAGTATGAATGACTGATGTATTAGTTTCAAATATATAGGATATAATATTAATTTTATTACTTACAGATGGTATTTGTGACTTCTGTTTTTTTAACTTATCTTGGTTACTTATTTTCGTCTCTAATATGTAGGTAAAATATTAGAGAATGTATATCAATTTTTACAATATTTAAAATGGATCGAACTAGGGACTAATTTTCAATCTCCAAAGTGTTTTATAGATGAAGAATTAGGGATCCAATAATTGATGTATATTCCACGATTTTAAGTAAACATATTAGACCATGCGTAGTGGTTGGGGTGAATAATACCTCACCCTTGGCCGTTGTCCGTCACGTGTTGTCCTAGTCAGCAAAGGGGCGTTTTTTCTAAAATGGGTGTAATGGGGATATGTGCATTATGTTAAAAGGTGTGTAAAGAATTAAAAAAATAATATAAAACATGAAAAAATTGATTGGCCAAAGAATGAGGGCTTAGATGTGATTGGTGAATTGAATCCCCCATCCGGCGTGCTTTATTCCATGCTCCAAACAATTTTTCTCAAAAAAAGCCCGTGGGGGCCGAGCTCGGGTGTGTTTGGGCATTGTGGGCCAAAAAAACACCCCAATTTCTCACCACTACAAGTGGTCTTAAAGACTAAGGTCATGAAAGGTCAATTATGGTCAACGATAGTCAACTACGGTTAATGATGATCATTTATAACCATTAATGGTCATTTAGGGTTGCAGATAGTTAATTAGGGTCACTAATAGCCAATTAAGTTTGTTGATAGTCAATTATTGTAAATGATGGCTAATCAAAGTCAATGGTAGCCGATTAGGTCATTAACGGTCAATTAGGGTCATTGTTTATCAGTTAGGGCATTTTTAGTCAACAATACTTAGTTAGAATCATTGATGGATAATTAGAGTCAATGATGGTTACTTAAGGTCCATGTTGGTGAGGTATGGTCGATGGTAATCAATTATGGTAAATGATGATAAGTTAGAGTCAATATTGGTCAATCAGATCGACTAACTATGAGTTAGGACGGTTTATGGTCAAATAGGTTCATCTTATGTTTTATGCCACGTGGCGGTATAAATTCGTGTTTTTGTTTTATGATTTTTCTCGGTTTTGGCCATCGTATGCTTACTACTTAGCATGGTTTTATGACCCCCACGTCCGCAATGCGGGGGTCAAAATCGTTACCAATAGAATATTCGTTTTAATTGTTTTCAATCGATGTAAAACATGTGTCGATTGTAATGTCGAGTGTTGGTATCATGTTGATACTGTAATAAACCGAACCAATACTGACCGAAAGTTCGTTGCGAAGCACGGGAGAATCCAACTAGTTAATAAGAAGTGAAAAAAAAACATTATAAACACAACCATATATACATTTTTAAAAGGAGCTGCATTACTATTGATATGGAATAACAAGATTGAGAAAGAAGCCATAAATCTTCAGCCTAATCATCTCAACAAGATACAAGTGAGATTGGAGATATGAGAAATAAGGTTATTGCATTCGGGGAGAAACTTCAACATGATAGGGAGAAATATGAAAAAAAAATGCCAAAGTACATGATCTTAAAGTTTCGAGAATTCAAGTGCACAATATTCACACCTACAAGTAATGAAGCTGATACTTTAGATGGATTACTCAGGCATAGTGACAACACGATCTATGGCGTTAGTAAAGACATTTATTACTTCTTTTATCAAAAAGACTTTAAGCTTTAGAATTGATAAATTGGTATTATTTCGATTGGCTCTTGTTATGATATTAATGCTTGAATGTATTCTGATTTTGGAAAAGCAAGAGATAGATTTATGAATGATATTACTGTTGGGGGCTGAATTAAATTGTACTGGAAGATATTTTTTAGTTTGTAAAACAAATAAGAAAAACATTGCAGTTGAGACATAGTATTAAAGGCTAAAAAATCGTCATAAAAAACAATGGACTAGTTTAGGAGACTGATTTTTAAACCCTAAATAAACATATTCAAGACTAAAAATATATGTTATTTTAGACTGTTTATTAGACTTTAAATGTACATATTAGGTACTAAAATCACATGCTATCTGCGATTAATTTTCGGTCCCTAAAAGAGCATATTAAGGACTGAAATTGCATGGTACTAGGGACTAATTCTAAGTCTTTAAAACCTCTTATTTGAGACTAATTCGGTATGGAATCACAAACATAACGAAGCGTATTAAGGACAATATAGATATGTTTAGAGGACTGATTTTTAATCCCTAAAGTTATACATTAAGAACTGAAATATCATAGTATCCAAGACTCATTTACAGTCACTAAAGAAATGTATTAGGGACTGTAATGATGTGGTACCAGAGGTAAATTAAGGACTAATTTTTTATGTATTGAAGACTGAATGTTAGTCGCCATTGTTGTCGTACAATGGGGACTAATTTTTAGTTACCAAAACCACTATCTAGTACTATGTATTCGAGACTGGCTAGAGACTGGCAAATCAGTCCCTGATAACCATTAAGGACTAATTTAGATGTATCAGATACTGATTTTTTAGTCCCTAATACTCAATTTTTTTTGTAGTGAGACTTGACACGATGTTGACACTTGGCACGCTAGGGTGTCGCCCTGACTTTGGGCTGTCGCTCCCCGCGTAGACCCTGGGGTGGTCTTACGCGGCCCGCCAGAGACCCATTTTTCTTGTTTATATTTAATTTTAATAATAGTAAAGGTATTCGGGGTCTGTTTTCGCATACGGGGTGTGTTTTAGGACGTATTGGGACACTGTAATTATATTAGGGGTGTCGAAAATATTTAGGAGGGTTGTTATATCCTCCCCACCTTGTTTTAGAGCTCGTCCTCGAGATCTACTGAAATAAGTGTGGATATTTCCTTTGCATTTCTGATTTAAGGTCTCGTGTGTACTCTGGTCCTCTTTTGGAGTCCCATTTCACTTTGACCAGAATTAATCTCTTGTGTTTGAGATTCTTAACTTTCCTGTCTGCAATTTGTAGAGGCTTCTCTACAAACTTAAATTGTTCATTTACCTCTATATCCTTAAGAGGTACTACTAGTGATTCATCAGCTAAGCATTTCTTGAGATTAGATACATGAAATACATCATGTATTCCTGCCATTTCCTCTGGCAGTTGTAGTTGATAGGCTACAGGTCCTATTCTTCTAATAATCTCAAAAGGTCCAACATACCTGGGACTTAGCTTTCCCCTTTTGATGAATCTTACCACTCCTTTCCAAGGAGAGACTTTCAATAACACTTTATCTCCTACTTGAAATTCCAACGGCTTGCGTTTGTTATCTGCATAGCTCTTTTGTCGATCACGTGCTGCTTTCAGTCGTTCCTTGACTTGAATGATCTTGTCTGTTGTTTCTTGTACTATCTCTGGTCCAGATAACTGTTTTTCTCCAATTTCTGCCCAACAGACTGGCGTTCGGCACTTTCATCCATACAGTGCTTCGAATGGTGCAGCATTGATACTTGTGTGATAACTGTTATTATAAGAAAATTCTATCAATGGTAAATGATCGTCCCAATTACCTCCGAAATCAATTACACAAGCTCTAAGCATGTCTTCCAGTGTCTGAATTGTCCTTTCGCTTTGTCCGTCCGTTTGAGGATGATAAGCGGTGCTTAGATTCAACTTGGTTCCCATTGCTTTTTGGAAACTTGTCCAAAAATGAGAGGTAAAACGACTATCTCTGTCAGAAACAATTGATAGAGAAATTCCATGTAATGAAACTATTTCATTTACATATAACTTAGCTAACTGTTCCATACTGAAGGTTTCCTTCATTGGTAGGAAATGAGCTGGCTTAGTTAGCCTGTCTACAATCACCCAGATTGTATCATTACCTTTTCTTGTTTTGGGTAATTAATAACAAAATCCATTGTTATTAATTCCCATTTCCAAACTGACATTTCAAACTGTTGCAATAAACCTGAGGGTTTCTGATGTTCAGCTTTGACTTGTGAACAGGTTAAACATTTTGCAACATATGCGGCTATATCCTTTTTCATTCCTATCCACCAAAAATTCTTTCTTAAGTCCTGATACATCTTATCACTTCCAGGATGCATCGTATACTTAGACTTATGGGCTTCTTCTAATATATGGTGACGTAGGTTTCCTAATTTAGGTATCCACATTCTTTCCTTATGGAATCTCCAAATTCCATCTGTTCCTTGTTCGAATTCTTTAATCATTCCTTTCAATTTTTCAGTATCATCCTTGATTACTGATTCTTTTACCTTTCTAATTTGTTCATTTAAATCTACTTGCAGATTTAGTTTAAGTGAACGTACCCTTTTTGGCTTTTCATGATACTTTCGACTTAAAGCATCAGCCACTACATTTGCCTTTCCTGCATGGTACTGGATATTACAGTCATAATCACTAAGTATCTCCATCCAACGTGTTTGTCTCATATTCAATTCCTTTTGCCCAAAAACATACCTTAAACTCTTATGGTCGGTGAAAATGGTAAACTTACTGCCGTATAGGTAATGTCTCCAAATCTTAAGGGCAAGAATTATGGCTCCTAATTCTAGATCATGGGTTGAATAATTCTCTTCATGATTCTTAAGTTTTATAGAGGCGTAAGCTATAACCTTTTGACGTTGCATTAACACACATCCATAACCTAACTTAGAAGCGTCACAATAGACTACAAAGTCTTCAGATCCTTCTGGTAACGCTAGTATGGGTGCATGGGTTAATCTTTGCTTAAGAATTCTAAAGGCTTCTTCTTGTTTTGGTCCCCATTCAAACTTAACAGATTTACAGGTTAACTTAGATAAAGGAATGGCTATTCTAGAAAAATCTCGAATAAATGTTCTATAATAACCGGCCAATCCTAAGAAACTTCTAACCTCGGTTGGTGACTCAGGGGTTTTCCACTTGGTAATCGCCTCGATCTTGGTGGGATCCACATGAATTCCTTTATGATTGACTAAATGTCCAAGAAACTGTACTTGTTCTAACCAAAACTCGCATTTTGAAAACTTTGCATAAAGCTTCTCTTTTCTCAATAAACTTAGAAGTGCGTGCAGATGCTTTGCGTGTTCCTCTTTGCTCTTAGAATAAATAAGAATATCATCTATAAAGACAATTATGAATTTATCCAAATATGGCTTACATATTCGGTTCATCATGTCCATAAATGCAGCTGGGGCATTGGTTAAACCAAATGGCATGACAGTAAATTCATAATGGCCATACCTTGTTCTGAAAGCGGCCTTAGGAATGTCCTCTACCTGTACCTTTAATTGATGATATCTTGACCGTAAATCGATTTTAGAGAAAAATCGAGCTCCTTGCAACTGGTCGAACAGATCATCGATTCTTGGTAATGGATATCGATTCTTAATTGTGACCTTGTTCAATTCACGGTAGTCAATGCACATACGCATTGATCCGTCCTTCTTTTTTAACAAATAAAATCGGTGCTCCCCATGGTGATGAGCTTGGCTGTATGAATCTCTTTTCCAATAATTCATCCAATTGTTTCTTTAGTTCCTGCATTTCTGCGGGTGCCAAACGGTATGGTGCTTTGGCAATTGGTGTTGTCCCTGGTATCAAGTGGATTTTGAATTCGACTTCTCTGTCCGGCGGTAGTCCTAGTAATTCTTCCGGAAATAAATCTGGAAACTGGGATACTACTGGAATATCCTTCAGTTCTTTTCCTTTAGTGTTAGTGATTATGGAAATCAAATACACTAATGATCATTTCCTTATATAACTTGCTGTTTTCATCACAGAGATGAACTTTGTGGATCTAAAGGGTTTATTGCCTTTAATCGTGATCTTTTCACCTTTTGGTGAATTTACTTGGATTGACTTTTGATCACATAAAATACTGGCTTTATTGGCTATTAACCAATCCATTCCTAACACAACATCAAATCCTGCTAGATTCATTGGGTAAAGGTTTGCAATAAATTTCTGATTTAGAATTTCTATTCTTGCTCCCTGCAAGATTTCAGAAATCTTAATGGTTTCCCCATTTGCTGTCTCTACTAGACATTCTTGTGGAAGTTTAGTTAATGGTTGGTTAAGAAGTTTGCAAAATGAAGTATTAATAAAACTTTGGTTTGCACCAGAGTCAAATAATACTTTAGCAAAAACATCATTAACTAAAAACGTACCGGCGATCACATCTGGGATCATCTTTTCTTCTTCTGCAGTTAGAATAAATACTCTAGCATTTTTAGTATTCTTGGTGTTCGTGGCTGGAGCTAGTTTTGGACAGTTCGGCCTGATATGACCTTGTTCTCCACAGTTGTAGCATATCCTGTTGTTAGGCTTCTTCCTGCAGTCTTCTTCCTTGTGTCCAGATATTTTGCAGAAGTTACAGTATATGGAGCATCTTCTGGAATGCTTCCTTTTGCAATACTTGCAATAGGGTGCAGAAGTAGAACCTATATTTTTCCCACGGTTACAATTTCCAGAACGAAATTCTTGGGTAAGCTTCTGAGTTAGGTTCCTCCTCTGATCCTCTTCTCGTGTACGGACTAATTCATCTGTCATGGTGTTTGCCAGTTCTACAGCTTCTTCTATGGTTTGAGGTCTAGCTTCCTTGACTACATGCCTAATTTCGCTGATTACTCCCCAAATGTAATGGGAGATTAATACTGGTTCTGGTGATGCAAGGGTTGGCACTATTCTAGCATATTCAAAGAATAAAGTAGTGTATCCCTTACTGTCAACTCCATTCATCCTAAGGTTTAGGAACTTATTTGCTATCTGTTCCTTTTCATTGGGAGGACAAAATTTTCTTTCTACCATGTTTTTAAATTCCTCCCATTCCATATTGTAAACCCTATCACTTCCCCTAGACTGGAGGATAGTGTTCCACCATTCTAGTGCTGAATTCTTAAATAGATTGGAAGCAAACATTATCTTATCCTCTTCCGCGCATTTACTTATTCTTAAGACTGCCTCAGTCTTTTCTATCCAGCGTAGAGATGCAACGACCCCTTCATTGCCCGAGAATTCCATTTGTTTACAAGACCGGAATTCTTTAAAAGGACAACCATAAGACATGGTTCTTCTTTTTTTAGGAATGGGCACTTGAAGTATAGGTCGATTGTTTACGCTGTGTTCAGGTTCAGAGGGTCGTTTACTATCACGTTTACTTTTATTTTCTACTTCCTTAACCGTTTTGATAATATATGGCATCACATCTATTATCCCTTGTGGCACTATGTGTTGCATGGCACTGTTATCCACTTGGTTTCCATTATTGTTGTTGTTCGGGTTTTCGTTATCCGGTTTATTGTTACTCTGGTTATCGTTATTCTGGTTTTCCTGGTTCACTTCGTTGTCCATCTGAATTTTAAACATTTGCCAATTATTAATATCATAAAATAATATTGTAAGGCAAACAATCACACAACACACATAATGGTCAAAAGCGTCGAGCATTGCGACTTACTCTTTCTTATATAGTATGCATCTAATACAAACTGATATTGTAATCAAAAGTTACAATACTATTATGCATCACTAACCACGAAGTGGTCTATACTACGATAGATTTATTATTATTATTATTATTATGATTATTATATATATACATATATATTTTAATACACACATATTATATACATATTATTATATTATTATAACTATCTCCACCATCACCTTCACTGATATGGGTTCATCCAGAACTCCATATTACGCTCGTCGTACTTCCAGACGAGTCGTTCTCCGATCTGCCTCATCCTGTCACTGTTTTCTAAAATCTCTTCTCTGAAAGTTCGAAGCTCTTGCACATTTTCTGCACTCATTGGGGGTGTAGGTGCTGGTACTGGATCTGGGTACTGGGGCATGGGTTCTTCCTGAGGATACGGATTCTCTAAGATTTCCCTAATGTATTAATCATTATCATAGTAGGGATCTAGAGGGTCCAGACCTGGGTAGGCTGCTAGGTTTTGGCATTGGTTCATCTGTTAGGTGGTAGCGTTGCACATAATCCCTATGATCATCAAACCACGGATCATAATCTGGGTCTAAGGGATTGGGTGCTGGTACCCTAGGTATCTCCTCTGGGCTGAAATCATGCATTTGGACTTGGTTTTCTGGGTTGTTTTCAATCTCCATTGGCTGTGTGGGAAACAAGGGTAATGGTTGAGGGGCTACTAGTTGTTCCAGGTTTGGGTCGGCGGCTGTGGATTCTAAAATATGGAAGTTTGCTAAACTCCTATTAAGCATGTCTTGGGTGTGGGCATCGGTTTCTCTTTTAGCGGCTGCTAGAACTCGCTGCTGTGGTAGCTTTTTCATTCTTTTCCTACGCTCGTGTGCTCCCCTACTGAACCATCATCTCTTTTTCTGAGGGAATGGCTCTTCAGACTGAGCCTTAAACACGAATATCCCTTCTTCATTGTCAGCTGAATACCCAGAGAGGGCAGGCTGTGAAGAGGTGCCTTTGCTAGGTGAGCCGGACAACTGACGATAAGCGTCGGAGGGTCCTTGATCACTCATAGTGTAAACTAACAAATAGTCAAATAACACACAACAGTAAAATACAGATATGCACGTATTTCCATAATTAATTTCCTAACAATTTGATTAATATCTTGGTGTCAGTAGAACACTTCTGTGGCTGAATCAGTGGCTTAGCTCTGATACCACCTTCTGTCGCAACCCCCGTCCCCTATCTGTCCCGGGAACGGGTGGCCGTGAGACCAGTTTTGGTGGTATCGATGTTTATCATTTTGGCAGCGGAAATTACATCAGGACCGTAGTTAGGAAATATTTTATCAGAGTAAATACCACACTTTTATATTATTAAACATATTGGGATAAAATCCAAGTTTTCATTACAAACATTTTCATAGGGAAAATCCCTATCTTATTGAATAAAACATCTTCTTTTATTTAGGTAACTTTTATAGCAACTTTTCCAAGCGTTCAGTGCTGTCCAGCTGGCTTCCAGTTGGCTTTCACATTTTGTTACCTGAAACGCGTTTAAAAACATTTTGTCAGTGGGAAATACTGGTGAGTGAATCCCAATTTAATCAAGAAGAGTTTTATCAATTTTCACAGTACTGAGAGCGATTATAATGTTTACATCTACACAATTACTCATTCAGTACTGTCAATCCTGACTGGTGGGTCATATTACACATTGGCTAACTCTTAGTCCAATGGCAACGTGTTCCACATTTTGTATACAAAACCCCAACATACCGGCAGTAATTGAAGATTTACAAAGACTCAATCACTGCTAATCACATTGTAAAATATTTAAGGTTTTTGTTAAAACAGTTTACAAAAAGGAGATTACTCACATTGCTGTCTTAGGGTTTCCTTTAAGGGTTTACTGGTGATTATCTATTAATTACACAAATGCACACGTGTTAGTACAATAACCCTTAATATTTACATTAGTAATACCCTTCCCGAGATGGCATTCCAACGGCTACGTCGGGCAGAACTTCGACAGCCGTTACGGAACCCTGGATCAATCGGGCAGCGTATCTAATACGTAACTAGGGTTATAATACTTACAACGGGGCAGAACTTCGTTAATTAGAGGGGTATTATACCCGAAAATCACTTCAACTATAAAGAAATTCGAGAGAAAGAAATGATTGTGAGCGATTGGGACTCAACAGCCGATGCCCTCTTTATATAGGGCCCGAATTCAAGTCCCTCGCGACCCGCGTAGGATTAAGCTGGGGCTTACGCGTCCCGCGACATAGAGTAATAGGGCGTAGGTTTGCTGATTCGCCAACTGTAGACCTGACACGATGTTGACACGTGGCACGCTAGGGTGTCGCCCTGACTTTGGGCTGTCGCGCCCCGCGTAGACCCTGGGGTGGTCTTACGCGGACCGCCAGAGACCCATTTTCTTGTTTTTATTTAATTTTAATAATAGTAAAGGTATCCGGGGTCCGTTTCCGCGTACGAGGTGTGTTTTAGGATGTATTAGGACACTATAAATATATTAGGGGTGTCGAAAATATTTAGGAGGGTTGTTATATCAATCCCCAAATATAACGAGAAATAAGTACAGGTTCTGGCGAGGCAAGAGTCGGTACTATTCTTGCATACTCGAAGAATTTCAATGTATACTCGCGACATTTAACATCCACCATCCTGTGGTTCATGAACTTGTTTTCCATTTGTTTTTTTCATAGGAAGGACAGAACTTCCTTTCTATTAGTTCCTTAAATTCTTCCCAACTCATGGCATAAGCCATATCGCTTCCTTTAGCTTGTGGTGCCGTATTCCGCCATTCTAATCCTTCTTCATTGAAAAGGTTGGAAGCATACATTACTTTATCTTCTTCTGCGCACTTACTTATTTTGATAACTTATTCTGTGTTTTCTAGCCATCGTAATGCTGCAGTAGCTCCTTACAGACGAAGAATTCTTTATAAGTGCAACCAGTTGTTATTACTTTCATCCTTTTTGGTAATGGGGCTTTGATAATACTATCATTGCCTCCATCATCACGGGAGCGTTTTCTATTATCGGCTTTGGAAGGTTCGACTGAATTTTTAACGGCTGCTATGATTGCTGGGATAACATTGGCTATACCCTGAGCAACTATGTTTCTATTTCTTCTTTATTTAAGGAGTTTTTCCGTTCCGATTGATTTACTTTGTTGGTCGATTGATTTACTGCGTTTTCCATCTGAATCATACACATAATACACTGATTATTATCACAAAATAGATAGCAAATTATCAAAACATTGCAATCACAAACACAAACTGAGTTAGCACATATAGCCAAAATTGTCGATCATTGCGACGTTAGATTTTTATATATATATGCATTCGTACAAACCACATATTTACAGATGTTTTATTTTATTAGGTGATATTTATATTATTATTATATTGTTTTATTTTATTATAATTTTTTTCACATATTATTATTACACAAAACACCTAGTTTATAGTTAACCGTCTTCAAAAGTGGAATTCCCGTTCATCATACTTCCAGTAGATGTTTTCACCCACAAATCGAATTCTGTTTCCCGCGTCCACCAACTCTTCGACGTAGCGGCGTAGCTCAGCAACATTTTCTAGGTTCATAGGTGGAAAGGTGGCGGGGGTAGGTTCAAATTGTGGGTAGTACGGGTTTGGATTATTCATGAGATTCTGGAAATGCCAATCATTGGTCCACTACTCCTCAATTGGATCAGGAAGTGGTAGTGGGTTAACAACAGGTTCAGGGATGGTAGGTTCCAGGTTTATAGGAAGTCAACTTGGACGGGAACATTCACAAGGTTTTCATCAGCTGGGCCAAAAAGGTCACAATGTGCTAATTTCCTGTCTAATTCTTCCCAGGGTGGTAAAGTCGGAGCCTGACTGGAGCTTTCTCCCAAAACCTCTTTTCCCTTCGGTTCCGCAGTTTTCTTAACTTTTTAGGCTGCAGGTTTCTTCCTCCTTCCCCTTTTCCAGTCCAGAATCCTCCTTCTTTTCTTTGGCTTGGGTTTCTCTTGGGCTTGGAACACTATGGTTCATCTGGCTCAGCTTGGTACCTGGTCTGGTTCTCAGTAGCTTCCATCGCAGTGGGATGTATCAAGAAGTTTTGGAGAGCCTTCGATAACTCATTCATACTGTTAGTCACAAATAATAACAACACAAAATTCCAAAAATTAAATATTAGCTATTGCAAATAATTTTCACAGAAGCACCCAATCCCTGTCTACATTAACTTAAGTATTTTTCAAATACTTAATTCGCTTAATGTAACGACTCTCATCAAAAGTCATAATTACTAAAGTAATTTGACCAATAGGAAACCCTAATTGAGACACCCAAGTGATTCTGCGCAAACCCTAAGATTTTCAGAAAAATCAGAATCAGGATTAGGGCCCCTAAAACTCAGGGGGGGTATTTCCTAGTTAACGATTATCTGAATTACTTGCTGCCAAAGTTTCAAATTCGAATTCTGTCGACTCATCTGAGCTAGTTCCACACGTGGCAACAATTTAAGCATGAAGTGTACCTTACGGACCGTAAGGTCACCAAGCTTACGGTCCGTATGCTGCCTTACGGACCTCAACATTGATAAGCTTACGGTCCGTAAGCTAAGCCAAAATCTTGTATAAATAGCAGGCTTTGGGACAGGCTTCTGGGCATTCGTTCGACGAAGAAATTCACAAAATACACCGAGTTCTGTCCTATTTACTTCAAATAAAACACCCTAAACCCTAATTAAGTATAGCGGGGTGCTGCAGATCAGGGTATTAACACAATCGCTGCTACGATTCATTTATCCGACGATCAATGTATCCAATGAATGTTTAAGTGCCGCCCACATTAGGGTTATACTTTATCGTTCGTCATTAATTTGACGGATTGTCGTTAATTCGATAGGTAAAGTATTATACTTTATCGTTCGTTGTTAATTCAACGGATCATCGTTAATTCGATGGGTAAAGTATTATACCTTGTCGTTCGTTGTTAATTCAACGGATCATCGTTAATTCGATGGACAAAGTATTGCATTTTGTCATTCGTTGTGAGAATTTGATCTCGTGAGTTATCGTAAATGCTGGATTGATTACTAATTCCAAAATTGTGTGCTTGTTATTGAAATTAGGATAAAAGCCTAATCAATAGGCTAGGTTCTGCCCGTATAAATCTGCAATGTGAGTCATTCTCTCTTTATCAAATTGCTTTATAAAACTTTTCTCACAGTTTGTGAGTCATTCTTCTTTTCTCACAGTTTGTGAGTTATTCTTTTTATCAAATATTTTACAATACCTCAAATTATTTTCAAGATTATAATTACAGGGACTAAGTCGTGGATATCTTGAATTACTGGTTAGTGGGGTATTGTGCACATTACTAATTGTCTCCCAGTTAGGTTCATTGACCTACTCGGGATAATCACTGTTAGGTTCATTGACCTACAGGGATAATCGTCACTATTTAGGTTCATTGATCTAAATAGTGGTATGACCATCGTCACCATTGTGACATGTCACCATTGTGACAGAATGCCAGATAAAAATAAGATAGAAGCCATTGTAATCGCTCTTATGCTGTAATTGATAACTATGCATCATTATGCAAAATAGAATGATTCACTCAGTATTTTCCGCTGACAAAACCTTTTTCAAACATGTTTCAGGTGATCTGTTGTAAATCAGGAAAAGTGCTGTGGAGCATTTCAAGCTTAAGATAGTGGCTCAGTATAAAATAAAGAAATAAATTTTGTAATATCACGCTTTTATAGTAAAAACATACTATCGGGGTTTTATCCCGAATTGTGAAATAAAATAATCAGGGAAAAAATTTTAGCTTTAAACGATCCTGTTTCCGCTGTAAAACTCAATTAAATAAATACCGCAGTATTTTCTGCCGCGGCTCTTGAAACGGGTCAAACCGGGTCGTGGGCCGTGACAGAAAAAGGTGGTATCAGAGCCACTGGGTTAAGCTAATTAAGTATTTAGAAATACTTAAATTTTTTCCTGATTACTATTAGGTAATTATGTGTTTTATTAACTGGCTATTTGTTAATGTTAATATAGGCAGATTTTTATTTTGTTGCTCTATTATTGTTAATTGAAAAACATTATATATTTGATTAATATATGGAATTACTTAATATAGTATTACTATATTGTGGTAAAGAAATTATATTTTTATATTTGAAGTATAATTTTATTTAAAATTATTGTTTAGTTAATTATTATTAAGAATTTTATTATTAAATAATAATATATTAATAATAGTGGTATTAAGATTATTTTTAAATACTAAGGTTATTATCAAAGGCAGATATTGGATAACCTAGCCTTAGTTAGGCATGGACTGATCACCTATGCTTAAACAAGGCAGCACTAACCAATATTCACCATGATAATGACTAAATAATATATATAAATTAAGTCATCATACTTATTTAATATATAGATTTTTATATGTTAACTACTGTAATAGTAAATATAAATCTTTAAATATTCTGATTTAAAGTTTAGTATTTTTATTATTATTATCTACAGTCAAGAAAATTTAGTATGTTTTAATTTGTATTTGTTTTGGTAGTATGAAATACTATTTTTGTTCTATAAAATTTTGTTATGACTTAATAATTGTATGTATGTTACTAAACAGCATGAGTGATTTGTCGGAAGCCCTTCAGAATTTAAATCTCTATCCAGTAAGAATTGAAGTTTCCAGAGATTTCAATAGGTATATACCAGATATAGAAGAATCTATAGAATTCAATGCTTTACCTCTTGAGAAACTTAAGCCTAAGAAAATGGAAATTGGGGAAAGCTCTAGGCAAATTAAAGAATTACCATCTCAAGAAGAACTAGATTTTATAATGGCAACCGATGATACTATTGAGCCTGTTAATGAAAATAATTTTATGAACTTAGAACCATCTATTCCAAACTCTTCTAATCACTGGAATATAGACGAATGGTTGGATAATGAAATACTGTTACAAAACCATCCCTATAGGCTTTTTCCTAAGTACAATCCAGAACCTTTACCAAATTTACCAATAAGTAACAAGAATAGGACTGAACTTCATCATTTTGACAAAATGGATGCTGGGAATAGAATCCAAGAGACTTTGGGACAAATCTCCTGGAAATACGACGAGAAGAAACGCCGTTATTAGAACATCATCTGATAAAAGATAGGGGATTATGAAACGGTGGTTGTGTAAAAGTAATAGTAAAATCAGTATGTGTAAAATAAATAATAAAACGGGTGTATATAGAAACATGATATAAGGAAATATTAGAAAAGTTACAATTTTGTTTGTATATTCGTTTATGTGATTATGTGCAACTAAATTGTGACATTGGATTATTTCCTTTATACTAATTACGTATCTATAAAATAGATATCAGATGGAAAACACTAATAATCAACCAGTTGATGAGGGTAATTAATCTGAGCAACAATCAGGGAACCAATATGTGACTAGGCAAGATATAGAAAATATTATTGCTCAAGAGATAGCTAACACTATTCCAGGAATAGTTGCTCAAGGGATAGCCAATGCTATACCAGCAATCATTGCTGCTGTTAAAAATCCAATCGAACCTCAACAAGTTATTCCTAGTAAACGCATTTCTGAAGATAATTTCAGTAATAGCGTAAATGGAGGTAGTAATCATGTTAATCATGATAATGAACCACGGCAAGCTCCGCTCCCTAAGAAAAGGAAAGTTGCAACGCCTGGTTGCACTTACAAAGAATTTCTTGCTTGTAAACCCACTGAGTTTGCAGGCAATGAAGGAGCGACTGCGGCACTGCGGTGGTTAGAGAAAACCGAGGCAGTAATTGCCATAAGTAAATGTGCTCAGGATGATCAGGTTATGTATGCGTCAAACCTTTTCAAAGAAGTAGCGCTAGAATGGTGGAATACGATGTTACAGGCAAAAGGAAGAAGGATGGCATATGCTATGAACTGGGAAGAATTTAAGAGTCTTGTAGAAAGAAAATTCTGTCCTGAGTACGAAAAAGATCAAATGGCAAATAAGTTTCTAACCCACCGGATGGTAGATGTAGATTGTCGAGGGTATACTACGATATTCTTCGAATATGCTAGAATAGTACCAACCCTGGCTTCGCCAGAACCGGTACTTATTTCTCGTTATATTTGGGGATTGATTTCCGAGATCCGTAATATCGTCAAAGCTGCAAAACCTTGCACGATTGATGATGCAGTAGAATTAGCCAATACTATGACTGACGAGCTAGTACGGACAAGAGAAGAAAATAGAAGGAAGGAAGTAGCCCAAAAGATTACCCAAGAATTTCGTTCGGGTAACCATAACAATTTCAAGAAAGGAGGGAATGGGCAATCTTCTATTAGTCCATTTTGCAATTTTTGCAAAAGGAAGCATTTTGGAAGATGCAAAGGATATTGCAATTTTTGCAAGATTCCAGGACATCAAGAAGAAAACTGTAGGAGGAAGAAATTTTCAGTTTGCTACAACTGTAGGGAAACTGGACATCTTAGGCCAGATTGTCCAAAACTGAATAAACCATTTGATAAATAAAGACCAACCAGCAGAAGGAGCAAAAAGGAATGCGAGAGCCTTTCAGCTGACTACTCATGAAGTCGAGATGATTCCAGATGTGATAGCTGGTATGTTCTTAGCTTACAACGTTTACACAAAAGTATTATTTGACTCTGGTGCAAACCAAAGTTTTATAAATACTTTACTCTGCCAAACTCTTAACTTACCGTTAACCAGCATTAGATAAATTTCTATAAACGGCAGATGGGAATTCAGTTAGAATAAATAAGGTTATGCAGAACATAGAAATAAGTTATAAGTTTTCTGCAACCCTATTATCTATGAAATTAGTTGAATTCAATGTTGTGATCATTATCTGTGATCAGAATTTCTTAGAAATTCAATCAACCTTCGGAGAAGTAATTATGATTACAGGAGATAAACCATGTAAGCCTATGAAGTTCATATCAGTAATGGAAATTGCTAATTATGAACGAAAGCAAATGAATAGTATATATGATTTTAGTAATCATTAATACTAAAGATACAGAATTTAAGGAAATTCTTGTAGTTTCAGAATAACCAGATGTAATTCCAGAAGATTTACCTGGATTACCACCAGATATAAAGATAGAATTTAGGATTTATCAAATTTCAGGAATTTTTACCGATAAAACCAGGAAACCTTATCGGTTAGTATAATATTGGTTGTTAAGAAAAAGAAAAGCTTTACGCCAAATTTTCGAAGAATAAATTTTGGCTGAAGTGCAATTTTAGGTCATATAATGAATCATGAAGGTATTCACTTAGATCTTACTAAGATAGCAGTGATTACCAAATGGAAGATTCTGTAAACCTCAATGGGAATTAGGAATTTTGTAGGTTTAGTATTATAGACATTAAGGAATTGAAGATTTTTGGAGTATAAGGTAATACTTCAAAGCTAGGATTTGGATATTCCTTAATGCGACGCAAAAAGGAAATTGCGTATGCCTCAAGACAATTGAAAAAGGTACGAAGGAACTATACCACTCATAAGTTAGAATTAGAACCATAATTTTTGCCTTAAGATTTGGAAACATTATTTGTATGGAAGTAAGGATACTATCTATACGGATTATAAGAAGTTAAGATATATATATATTTAGGCGAAAAGAATTTGAGGCAAAAGAGATGAACGAAAATCCTAAGTAACTACGAGTGTGATATTCATTATCACGAAGGAAAAGCTGAAAACGGCAATAGATAGTCATAAGAATTATGCATATAATAGATAAAAGCCGTTGGAGTTCGAGTTGGAGACAAAATATAATTGAAAATATCTCCTTGGAAAGGAGTGGTTAGATTTGGTAAGAAAGGAAATCTAAGACCAAATTATGTAGGATCATTTCCAGTAAATTCAACATATTGGATTAGTTACTTATAGTTTACAACTACCAGGAAGGTTAGTTGAAACACATGATATATTTTATATATATCCAATCTCCAGAAATGTCTATCAGACGAATCTTTGGTAGTACCTTTCCAAGATATAAAGTAACCAATAATGTTAAGTAAAGTAGGATTCAAAGACAAGATCCTAATATACGTGGAAACTGGAATCAAAAAGGAAGAGAAAGTATTCTCAATTATTCCAGTAAATCTCGAGGACGAGATTTTTATTAAGTTGGGGAGAATGTAACGACTCTCATCAAAAGTCATAATTACTAAAGTAATTTGACCAATAGGAAACCCTAATTGAGACACCCAAGTGATTCTGCGCAAACCCTAAGATTTTCAGAAAAATCAGAATCAGGATTAGGGCCCCTAAAACTCAGGGGGGGTATTTCCTAGTTAACGATTATCTGAATTACTTGCTGCCAAAGTTTCAAATTCGAATTCTGTCGACTCATCTGAGCTAGTTCCACACGTGGCAACAATTTAAGCATGAAGTGTACCTTACGGACCGTAAGGTCACCAAGCTTACGGTCCGTATGCTGCCTTACGGACCTCAACATTGATAAGCTTACGGTCCGTAAGCTAAGCCAAAATCTTGTATAAATAGCAGGCTTTGGGACAGGCTTCTGGGCATTCGTTCGACGAAGAAATTCACAAAATACACCGAGTTCTGTCCTATTTACTTCAAATAAAACACCCTAAACCCTAATTAAGTATAGCGGGGTGCTGCAGATCAGGGTATTAACACAATCGCTGCTACGATTCATTTATCCGACGATCAATGTATCCAATGAATGTTTAAGTGCCGCCCACATTAGGGTTATACTTTATCGTTCGTCATTAATTTGACGGATTGTCGTTAATTCGATAGGTAAAGTATTATACTTTATCGTTCGTTGTTAATTCAACGGATCATCGTTAATTCGATGGGTAAAGTATTATACCTTGTCGTTCGTTGTTAATTCAACGGATCATCGTTAATTCGATGGACAAAGTATTGCATTTTGTCATTCGTTGTGAGAATTTGATCTCGTGAGTTATCGTAAATGCTGGATTGATTACTAATTCCAAAATTGTGTGCTTGTTATTGAAATTAGGATAAAAGCCTAATCAATAGGCTAGGTTCTGCCCGTATAAATCTGCAATGTGAGTCATTCTCTCTTTATCAAATTGCTTTATAAAACTTTTCTCACAGTTTGTGAGTCATTCTTCTTTTCTCACAGTTTGTGAGTTATTCTTTTTATCAAATATTTTACAATACCTCAAATTATTTTCAAGATTATAATTACAGGGACTAAGTCGTGGATATCTTGAATTACTGGTTAGTGGGGTATTGTGCACATTACTAATTGTCTCCCAGTTAGGTTCATTGACCTACTCGGGATAATCACTGTTAGGTTCATTGACCTACAGGGATAATCGTCACTATTTAGGTTCATTGATCTAAATAGTGGTATGACCATCGTCACCATTGTGACATGTCACCATTGTGACAGAATGCCAGATAAAAATAAGATAGAAGCCATTGTAATCGCTCTTATGCTGTAATTGATAACTATGCATCATTATGCAAAATAGAATGATTCACTCAGTATTTTCCGCTGACAAAACCTTTTTCAAACATGTTTCAGGTGATCTGTTGTAAATCAGGAAAAGTGCTGTGGAGCATTTCAAGCTTAAGATAGTGGCTCAGTATAAAATAAAGAAATAAATTTTGTAATATCACGCTTTTATAGTAAAAACATACTATCGGGGTTTTATCCCGAATTGTGAAATAAAATAATCAGGGAAAAATTTTTAGCTTTAAACGATCCTGTTTCCGCTGTAAAACTCAATTAAATAAATACCGCAGTATTTTCTGCCGCGGCTCTTGAAACGGGTCAAACCGGGTCGTGGGCCGTGACACTTAAACCAATGGCTCTGATACCACCTTTTTAGTCACGACCCCCGACCCGTTTTGCCCGGTTCGAAAGCCGCGAGACAGAAACCCGTGGTATCGGTATTTAATTAGCAGCATAAATTTTATAAGGACCGATTGTTAGAAAAATAATATCAGAGTTTTAAAAACACCGAATTATTTTATTATTAACTGCGGGACAACCCCGTATTTACAAGAAAGGAATTTCACAGAGAAATCCTTTGATTACAGAAAAAACATGTTTATTTCTATTTACTGAGCCACTTTATTTAAGCTGGAGTGCTACGCGGCACTTTTCCTTTTCCTTCACAGTAAATCACCTGAAACATGTTTTTAAAAATATTTGATCAGTGAAAACTACTGGCGAGTGCATTCAATTTATACAAAAGACACGTTGTTATAACATAAAGTATTAAGAGTTTTCACATTTGCTTATATCTTGTAATTATCTGGCCAAGTTGTCACTCGGCAAGACCTGTGACGGTGGTCATATCACTATTTAGGCCCGTTCACCTAAAAGTGACACTTGTCAAGTAGTGTATACAAAACCCCACGTACTGGCAGAAATTTAAGATTACAAAGACTTAATCACTGTAAGTATAACTGGAAAACATTTAGGGTTTCGGAAAGTAATTTGATAAAAATAGAATGACTCACATTGCAGATTTAAACAGTCAAAGCTTGCCTACTGGTTAAGCTGGTAGACCTAATTAAATATACAATGCAAACGAAACTAGGTTAGTAACTTAATACAACATTTACGATAATCGCGAGATCAAAAACCTCACGACGAATGGCAAAGTATAGCCCATTTAGGCAGCACTTAAACATCCATCGGATCGGTTTTAATCAATTAGATATAGTACCGTAGTAGTGATCGAGTTATTACCCCGTTATCGTAGCAGAGTGTTGGTACTTCGGGTGTATTATTTGGACAGAAATATAGAGAACAGAAGAAAATTTTCTAGCAAATTGAAATGTCCCTGCATCGCTCAATGTATAGCTGTTTTACAGCTTTCTCGCGGCCCGCGACGTATCGAAGGAAGTCCTTCGCGCCCCGCGAGGGCCAACCTAACTACTGCTCGGGCTGCCGTGTCACCCCCTAGCCTCGACACGCGGACGACAAGTGTCCATCATCGTTATCCGAAAACCCTAGGGCTGTCGCGCCCCGCGAAGAACCCATCTAACTCTGTCGCGGCCCGCGACAGATGGAAATTTTTGGTTTTCTTTGATTTTTATAAAAAGTAAAGTTATACGGGTTCGGGTTTTTACTTATTGTGTATTTTAGGACGTTTTGTGTGAGTTGTTACAGAAACCGTAGAATGAGAAAGCTCCCCAGGACGTGCTTACGGGTCATTACCCACTAAATCATAACATGGACTATTTAAATAAAATGAGATGTCGTAGAAACCCGAAGAAGTGAAAAATTGAGAAGAGCAAAAAAAGGGTTGTTGAAGAACAAGGATTCAACATCGTGATTATTCGGGAGAATGTTCAAGGAAGAATAACGTACAGAAGGTTGAGAGATCGATCCTTACTAAGTTAGACCTTTCGTATTATCATTTCCTGTTGATTTCAATCGTGTATTTGATGAATTCATTAGCTTTATTTCTTATATGAGTAACTAACCGTGCCATAGCTGGTTAGGGTAGGATGATTCTTGTTACTTTGCATTGAGTTGGTTGATTTTGTTATGAAAGTGTGTTTTAGTAAGTTTTGCTTATGAACTTGTGATAGTGTAATTTGTATGTTGAGTATTGATGTTCAAATGAGTTTGTGTAGACAATTTAGATCTTTCTATGAGGTTATGCATGTTAGATCTACTTTGTTTATCTTTAGGCTATATATCAATCGTTAGTCTAGGGCTGGATGCTTAGTAGGTAAAGGACAAACTTATTTGGGTGTTGGTAATTCATATGGGTCACCTACGGGAAGAATTTGATTAAAATGGTTTGGAAACTAGATACGGGTTTGCTTTTTATTGAGTAGCCTGGATAGTAATTCGCTTGGTTCGTTAATCTATGGTTGCTAGAATAATATAAGAGACTCTTAGATCACAAGGGATTAGTAAATAACTTAGTTACTTAGAACCAGAGAGTTGGGTGTGTTTATAACCTGGTTATTTGGGGACATGGGGCTTACATGAGAGGGCTCTAGCTTTTTAACACTACACCCTCGCCACAATCATGACGAGTGTTTCATAAGAACCATAATCAACTGTTTTGCAAAGGTAATAAGATTATTCTGAACCTAAGTGGTTACTTTCTCATCACTATTTTGTAAACTCAATTAAATAGGTTGTTTAGTGTTTTCTGATCATTAAAAGTTACTTAGGTTAGATATTACGAAAGAGATAGATTAATAGATCTTGGTGTTCACGGATTGATACTTGGTTACTTTATTTAAAACTTTTTAATTTGATATTGTGATTTATGGCTAATTTAAATCTATATTTGATGTTAAAGTTATGATTTTGATATTTTTTTACATATTTTAAATGAATTTGAATCAAAACGAATTTATTTGAATTCAAAATTTTAATGGAATTCAAATCAAATTCCAATTGAACTTCTAATTTGAATACAAATTCGAATCGAATTGAGCAGTTTTTAATCAAGTTTGAATTTTTTTAACAAATTCGATTTGAGTAATATAATAATTCGCTATTCGACTTGATAAAACCCATAATTAATATAATTAACCACATTAAAATACAATGCTAATTTGATCACATTTTATGATAAAAATATTAGAGCATAATTCTTTGATAGTTTCTCGTTTTACATATGCCCATATATAATTCTACTTACTAAGTCAAGATGGGGCGCCCTGTGATAAAAGAACGAGCACGCATTGATTGGTGTGGAACAACACCGCCGGTGGATGTTATCACGCGTGGCCATCATCACGCGTGAAGATTTTGTGGTGTTCGTTTGTTTTTAATGGTAGTTCTTTGTGTTGTGAATGATGAATATTTCCACTAAAATCCATCACTAGTGATAAAAAAGCTCGATGACGTGTCAGAACTTAATTGAATGTTGTGAGTGATGGAACTCTCACTGTTGAAGCGCCCCTACACCTAACACCTTTTTATCGAACTAACCTCACCACTCACACCTCCTAAACACAATGGTCTACAAATATATAATATTATACAAATATTGTCATGTCATATGTCACATATATAATATTATACACGTGGTCTTCTCTTTTGATGTCTCCAGTGGACCCCACCGACCTCTATTTATCACCCCCTCCCCCTCTCCTCTCACCCCACACTCCCCCCCTCTTCCACCATAAGCATTTTCACTCCAATGGCTACCAATCCTTATACATCATCGTTACTCCCATCTTCTTTCTCCTCCCCAATCAAAAGTACTCAAACCACTCGTTTCATCTCCATCAAAACAAACAAACCTATAACCAAATCAACTATCAACTGTGCTGCTTTACAATCCTCTTCATTGCTTCATTTCCCACAAACCATTAACAAACCTTCACAACAACAACATCCACACCAACCATTGCAATGGAACTTGCTACAACGGGCAGCCTCCACCGCATTGGATATGTTCGAAACCGCCTTAATATCACGCGAAACCAACACTCCTCTACCCAAAACATCCGACCCTAGTGTTCAAATCTCCGGGAACTTCGCACCCGTGCCCGAACAATCAGTAAAACATAACCTAACCGTTACGGGTACCATTCCAGATTGTATTAACGGTGTGTATGTTCGAAATGGAGCCAACCCGCTTTTCGAACCGGTTGCCGGACATCATCTCTTTGACGGGGACGGTATGGTTCATGCGGTAACTATAGACGGTAACTCGGTTAGTTATTCATGTAGGCTAACCAAGACTCACCGGCTTGTTCAAGAAAAAGAGTTGGGTCGACCGGTTTTTCCGAAAGCTATAGGTGAGCTTCATGGACATTCGGGTGTGGCTCGGTTAGCTTTGTTTTATGCCCGATCTTTGTTGGGTTTGGTTGATCATAGCAAAGGGATGGGTGTAGCGAACGCAGGTTTGATTTATTTCAACAACCGGTTGCTCGCGATGTCGGAAGATGATTTACCGTATCATGTTAAGATCACACCGTCTTCGGATATAGAGACGGTGGGACGGTATGATTTCTCCGAGCAGTTAACGTCGACGATGATAGCTCACCCGAAGATAGACCCGGTGACCGGGGAGATGTTCGCCTTGAGCTACGACGTTGTACAGAAGCCGTATTTGAAGTACTTTAAGTTTTCGAAAAACGGAGAGAAGTCTCCTGACGTTGAAATACCGTTACCAGTTCCGACAATGATGCATGATTTTGCTATTACCGAGAACTTCGTAGTGGTTCCCGACCAACAAGTCGTGTTTAAGCTTCAAGAAATGATTAAAGGCGGATCACCCGTGGTTTACGACCATAATAAAATGTCGCGGTTTGGAATACTGTCCAAAACCGCGACATCTTCGGACGACATGATATGGGTAGACTCACCCGAAACTTTTTGTTTTCATTTATGGAACGCGTGGGAGGAACCCGAGACGAACGAAGTCGTCGTGATCGGGTCATGCATGACTCCACCGGACTCGATTTTCAACGAGTCCGATGAGAATCTTGAAAGTGTATTATCCGAGATTCGAATCAATTTGACCACACGTAAATCGACCAAACGTAGAATCCTTAAACAATCCGAACAAGTGAATCTTGAAGCGGGTATGGTGAACCGCGACAAACTCGGTCGAAAAACACAATTTGCATACCTCGCCATTGCGGAACCATGGCCTAAGGTTTCAGGCTTTGCTAAGGTTGATTTGGTTACCGGCGAAATGAAGAAGTTTTTGTATGGTGACAACCGTTACGGTGGTGAGCCATTTTTTCTTCCGAGTGATTCGAACTCGGATAAAGAAGATGATGGTTATGTTTTGGCATTTGTTCATGATGAAAAGACATGGAAATCGGAGCTCCAGATTATAAACGCGGTCACAATGAAGATGGAAGCTTCAGTTAAACTTCCTTCAAGAGTTCCGTATGGGTTTCATGGGACTTTCATAAGCTCAAAAGATTTAGCACAACAAGCTACAAAATAAAGGGAAATACTCAAATACGTACATACTGTCTATACACACAAATACACACACTCAGTGTGTGTGTAAGTGTGTATAGTGGTTAGAAGGTTAGAGTTAAGGAGATATTCCTGAGGGATTGTGCTTACATCCCCGGAATCTCCTCAACCTTGAAAGATTATGATCGATCGTTTATTCATAGATTTTTTTTTTTATTTTTTTATAGTTTTATTTTAGTTATGAGTTAGTTTGTATGGTTTGTGGAGGTATTGAACCAAGCTTGAAGCTTTTGTACTGAAGCTCAGCTGGTTTCTGCTGTTATCTGGTTTTAATGATTGGAAAAAAATATACTGTTTTGAGAAATTTATACTTTTATTAATTAATTACCAATCGTTTTTTTTTTTCTTTTTGTTCCCATATTGTCACCTTTCTCTAACGTTTAACCTTATGCGATGGGAATTCTTTATGGTTAAAAACCTAAAAGCATGCAAATATGCAACGTTTGTAATTCATAGTTTTTTTTTTCCATTAAAAAGAATAACCTAAACAAGCGGCCATGGCTAATGGATGCATCAGTGTCTAGATTAGAAAAATGATTTTATCTAATCATACGTAGTTACAGATATGTCTTATACATCCAATGCGACTTTTTATATTTATTAATACAAAAGTCTCTTTAATTAGTGCCCATGGTTTTGCCAATTATGTTAAGAGATCCAAAAGTTTTATAACATGATGTTTTTTCTTTTAATGGATCAAGTTTTGAAATAAGTTGATGTGGACCCCATGAATTTAGAAATTGATATAACCGTTATTGAAAGATTGTATTGGTGAGAATAGGGAACCGCGGAAAAATAAGGAACAGCATAACTAACCTTTACCATCTGGCTAAATGGTTATAAGTAAGCAAAATTCAGTATTAAAAGCGATATAAATGAATGATATACATACTCGATCAATCTTATTATGACTTTGACACTAATAAGTAATAACCATATAAGATTGTAAATGGTGAAGCCTATATACCATGGCGGGAGGGTTCCTAGACGGCATTGTCCCATTGGTGTGGTCTGGAGCAGTGCCCTGGTGTGGATCTTGGCATTTGGCTTCTGTGTCGTCTAGGGCAACACCCCATGGTTGGGACCGCGCTATAATTAAGTAGCAAGTTGCTAGTGCTTGGTTATTGAAGATCAGTAGAAGGTGGTTGTTGCTCGGTAGTAAGTTGTTGCTTCTGTAGTAAACTATGCATAAAGTAGCAACTGAGATGCGGTAGTATCTTAAACTTTGGTAGCAACTTAGAACATCGGTAGCAATATAGTTGATAACGATAAGGTTAGAAGGTTGTTATTGCTCGGTAGCAAGTTGTTGCATCTCTAGTAAACTGTGCATAAGTAGAGACTAAGATGCGGTAGCATCTTAAACTTTGGTAGCAACTTAGAACATCGGTAGCAACATAGTTGATAAACGCATTCGTTTAATTATATACGCTCTAACCTTTTAACTACTAAATGAAAGGTTGCGAGGGTTCAACCCATATAAATAGAATTCTTCTTGTCTAATTTCATTATCAATTTACAATCAAATTTCCTACATCGAATTTCACAGAGAGGAACTTCTCGTTCTTAGATTGTACAAACGATATATTTTGATTTGAATGTGATCCTGCACAATAGAGAAAATATCTACGTTAGATTGAAATGAAATCTTAAAAACCTAGAAGTCTAATCATAAACAATTTTTTTATTAAAATAAAATGCTAGCTATTATATTATATTACATTATGCACTATATATGAACATTATATACGCTATGCATGAAGTTACTAAAATTGCTAAACCAATAGCTACGACGAAATTACCAAAATACAATATTAAACTTTTACAAACTACGTACTAAACCTCAAAGCCGTAAGGAATAAAGTTACATATTCTAGTCATTGTGAAAGGGACGCCTCTTTACACCTAACCAACATGCCTTTCTCCACTACTGTTGAAGTTTATATAGAAACATTAAAACAAATAAATTTCTGCCGGCAAATGAATATCTGCCATAAGTTTGTAAAAGGTGTTTTTGTAGCAACCCTTAGTAGGGTAGGATCAAGGGAGAGAAGGAGCAAGTCATGGGTCTATGAATGTGTGTATGTGTTTTGTTTCTTCTTGTGAAAACAAGTGGGGCTTGGACCAAATGCACCAACTTGGTGGTAGGGTGTGTTGTGTTGTGTTGCCTTGGAGACCAGTCGTGTCTCACACCCACACAAGAAACACTTTGTTTTTCCAATTAGATTCCACCGACCATAATCTTTTACTATACCTTTTAGACCTATAGAAGAAGTGTGGTGTGAAATATGTGACTTTTTATTGTATTTGTAGTTTTGCACTCTACGTAGAATATAGGTGGTTAGGTTATATTAGAGATATATATATATATATATATATAGGGAGCCGCTAGAATGAGAACCACCACGAGTTATGAGAACCGCGAGAACCGCGACCCGCGGGTGGCCGTTGACCACGAATTTTTTTTTACACCTAGATCCGTATATTTTAACACCGGGTGTAAAGTTTGGGTTCAAACGGCGCGCCCGAGGGGGTAGTTTTTTACGCCCAAAGTTTGGTTAAAAAAAAAAAGAAAAATTAAAAAAAATAAAAAAACCCAAACTTTGGGAGTAAAAAACTACCCCCTCGGGCGCGCCGTTTGAACCCAAACTTTACACCCGGTGTTAAAATATACGGATCTAGGTGTAAAAAAAATTTCGTGGTCAACGGCCACCCGCGGGTCGCGGTTCTCGTGGTTCTCATAACTCGTGGTGGTTCTCATTCTAGCGGCCCCCTATATATATATATATATATATATTTAAGTTTGTTTTGCGTTAGTTGAGCAGGGTTAGTTGTGTCAGTTAGCCTCTATATACTGAGGAGTTTGTTGTATTTGTAACTAACTTTCATTTGGTTGGAATAATAGCCTGATCCATTTCTTCATGGTATCAGAGCACTAGACTCTGGATCCTTCCATTTCTGTTAGATCACCGATCAAATTCCGATCTATTTTCCGGTTAGTCTCCGATTTCTTTCTTCTCCGATCTCTTTCTCTTATCTCTCTTCTCTTGATCCGTTTCATTTTTGATCTTCTGATCTGTGTTCATAATGTCCGAAAACAATTTTCAAACTCAATCTTCTACAATTGCTACACCAAATCCTGTAAATCCTAATCCATTTCAGAATGTTATGAATCTAATGCCAATTAAGCTTGACGAAACAAACTACTTGAATTAGAAGCATCAAACAACACTGATTTTGAAAACGTTAGGGCTTCTTCAACATCTTAATATCAACTGTAATCCACCAAAATCTGAGGAAGCTAGAACTATTTGGGACAAATCAGATGCATATGTATCAGCCTTTATCTCTGCAAATCAGTCTTCATCGCTGATTCATTTGGCTCGAGGTGCTTCTAGATCTGTAGAGTTATGGTAGAAACTTGAAGAATTGTTTACACAACAGGTATTCGCCAATCAGAATGACATTTAAACACAATTTCACTGTTTAAAACAAGGAGATAAGTCAGTGATTCAATTCTGTGATGAGGCAAAGAATCTATTCGATCAATTGATTGCCCTAGGGGATCCAATTACAGAGCATAGTCTAATATTACAGATCATAAATGGTTTACATTCTGATTTTCGAATGTTTGTTACTAACATTGAGAATTCTGATTCAAAACCTGCATTCTCTCAACTCAGAGCTAAGTTGTTGACCTTTGAATCTCGTTTAAAACAAAATCAAAGCTCATACTCTGTTCCAATAGCTGCTATGGCAGCCATGACTGTACGACCATCTCCACACACTGATTCTACTTCTCAAACAAAAGTTATGTGTCAAATTTGTGATAAACCTGGACAACGTGCTAATACTTGCTATCATCGGTTTAATTCTAATTCTGGTGGACGTGGTAGGCGTTGGAGGCCACGCGGTGGTCACGGTGGTGGTAGATATGGTAATCAATGAGGAGTTTTTAATCAACCTGCAAATCGATGGTCGACTGAAGGAGTTAGAGGCTATAGTGCAAACATTGCAGACTGTTATGGATCTAGGGCTTCTAATTTTGGAGCTAGGGCTCCTAATTTTGGGGGGAATTTTGCAGGTCAAGCTGATGGAAGTTTTGATCCACGAATATTTGGTGAATACGGGTTTGGATCTTCACCGGGTTATAACGCTGGATATGTTCCATCTCCTCCAAATAGTAATGTGCCAATTTATTCTAATGCTGGCATTCTTGGCCCAGGCTCTAGTGGTGTTAATGGCTTACATAGTTCTGATGGTAGTGTTGGATCAGGTTTTGGCCCAAGTCATTTTGCAAACTGGGCCCATTTTGTTACTGGATCTTTTGTATCTTCTGGTGTTTCGACTTATGGACCAGCAAGTTCAAATACATTTGATGGACCTACTGGACATTTTGGGCTTGTAGCTAACTTGTCATCCGCATGTGATTTGGCTGATTCATGGATTCCGGATTCAGGAGCTTCTACACATATGACTGGTGCGCTATCACTTGTTTTTAATTATGTTCCTTATACCGGTACTGAGCGGTTGTTATTGGCGATGTTACATCTCTTGTCATATCTCACATTGGTTTTGCTCATTTGCGTTTATCTAGTAGTACCATCATACTTAGATATGTTTTAGTAGTTCCTGGCCTAGCCAAGAACTTACTATCTATTACTCAGCTTGTGATTGATCATCCGCTTACTATTACTTTTTCTCATTTTGGTTTGATTATTTAGAGCCTAACGGGACAGCTCCTCCACCACACGCGTGGTAGTCCTCATCAGCTGTATTCGTTGACTGTTGCTGCAGCTGTTTCTCGAGAGACGTGGCACTCTCGTTTAGGACATCCATCTGATGGAGTTATGGCTCGTTTTCCATTTTTACGTGCTTTAAATAAATCCATATGTTCTCATTGTGTTTCTTGTAGTACATCGAAATCTACACGATTACCATTTGATTCGATTGTCTCTCACTCTGTAGTTCCATTACACATGATTCATTGTGATATTTGGGGACCTTCTCCTGTTTTGTCTCGTGATGGTTATCGATATTTCATTACGTTTATTGATGATTTTAGTAGATTCACATGGATTTATCCTCTTACACATCGTTCTCAAGCGGTTGATTCGTTTCGTCACTTTAAACCGCTTGTTGAGAACCTTTTCTCATGCACCATCAAACACCTTCAGTGTGATGGTGCTCCCGAGCTCATTCATGGACCGATGGCTCGATTTCTTTCCGAGTCTGGTATTGCTTACCGTATCTCATGTCCCTACACATCCCCACAAAATGGGGTAGCCCAACGTAAAAATCGTCACCTTTCTGAGGTTGCTCGTGCTTTGTTATTTCTTTCTCATTTACCAAAGAAGTTTTGGTATGATGCTTATGCTACTACTGCTTATCTCATTAACTGGTTGCCTTCACCAGTTATTCACTATTCCTCACCTTTTGAGACATTGTTTGGTTTTTCACCCGATTATTCTTTTCTTCGCACGTTTGGGTGTTTGTGTTATCCATTTCTTGGTGATACTCGAACGGATAAGCTTTCACCTAAATCCATTCCTTGCATCTTTATTTGATATGCTCCATCTCATATTGGATATCTTTGTTATGATCTCACACATCTCACACTTATACGTCTCGACATGTTCGATTCTTTGAGATGATTTTTGAGATTCCTCGTACTTCATATGCTTCTTCTTCTTCTTCTTCTCGTATTTCTTATGATTCTTTTTCGTTTTTTATTCCTCCTCATTCGTCTTTTCCTCCTCCTCCTTCTCCCCCTCCTCCTGCAATGCATCCTATGTTTACTCATTCTCGTGACCATACTCGTCAAACCCTAGACAGTTTCCTGATCATGTGGTTTTTCATGCCACTACCGCTCCCACCACAGAGCCTACTTCTTTTCGTCAGGCTCAGCAGTGGTCTGTTTGGTGGGATGCGATGCGTACTGAGATGGATGCTTTGTATGCCAACTAGACGTGGCGTTTGTTTTTAGCTCCCACTGGCGCCAACATTGTTGGTTGCAAGTGGGTCTACAGGATTAAGAGAAAACCTGATGGTTCTGTGAGTCGCTACAAGGCACGGCTTATAGCAAAGGGTTTTCACCAGACTGAGGGTATTGAATATACTGAGACATTTAGTCCAGTAGTCAAACCCACCACTATTTGGATTGTTCTTTCTATTGCTTTCTCTCGTGGATGGTCTATTCGGCAAGTTGATGTCAACAATGTCTTTCTTCATGGTGACTTATCTGAGACTGTGTATATGGCACAGCCTCAGGGCTTTGTTGACACTTCTAGACCACAACATGTTTGTCTTCGGCAGAAGGCTCTTTATGGCCTGAAGCAGGCTCCCAGAGCTTGGTTTTCCAAGCTCTCTTCTGCTCTTATTGCTAATGGTTTCTCTCAGTGTATTTCTGACACTTCTTTATTTGTCTATAGTAGAGATTCAGTGATGTGTTATGTCTTGGTTTATGTTGATGATATCATCATTACTGGGAGTTCTCCGGATTTTGTTACTCATTTGATTGAGCGCTTACATTCTCGTTTTGCGCTCAAAGATCTTAGTCAGCTTTCTTATTTCTTGGGAGTTCAGGCTACCTTCTCTGATGATGTTCTTCATCTTTCTCAGCAGCGTTATTTACTTGATCTTCTTCAGCGCACTGGTCTTGCTCAGTGTCGTCCTTTGTCTACTCCTATTGCTTCTGGTAGACAGCTTTCTCGGCACACGGGTATACCTTTACCTGATGCCACTTTGTATCGTAGTACTGTTGGTGTTCTTCAGTATTTGGTCTTGACTCGTCCTAAGATTGCATATGCTGTTAATAAGGTGTCTCAGTTTCTTCAGACACCTACTGACAGACATTGGGAGGCGGTCAAGAGGATTTTACGGTACCTTAAAGGTACATTGACTTGTGGCTTGAGTATTAGACGATCTTCTAGTATGGATATTCATGCTTATTCAGATGCAGACTGGGCTGGATGCCCTGATGACCGACGGTCTACTACTGGTTATTGTGTTTTTCTTGGTTCCAACTTGGTTAGTTGGAGTTCCAATAAACAACATACTGTTGCTCGGTCAAGTACTAAGGCTGAGTATCGAGCTCTTGCACATATAGCTGCTGAGTTGAGGTGGATTATGTCTATATTACGGGAGTTACATGTTGTTTTGAGTTGTTCACCGACCGTTTGATGTGACAACATTGGGGCTACTTATCTTGCTGCAAATCCGGTGTTTCATTAGAGGACTAAACGCCTTGAGATTGATTTGCACTTTGTTAGAGATATGGTTTTGTCTCGGATGTTACGGATTTGTTATGTGTCCACTGTTTCGCAGATTGCAGATGTTTTGACTAAGGGTCTTTCAGCAGATCGATTTAGTTCTCTTCGGTCCAAGCTTCACGTAGATTCTTGCCGTTTAGCTTGAGGGGGCATATTAGAGATAGATATATTTCAGTTTGTATGTATTGTTTTGAGTTAGTTGAGTAGGGTTAGTTGTGTCCGTTAGCCTCTATATATAGAGGAGTTTGTTGTATTTGTCACTAACTTTCATTTGATTGGAATAATAACCTGATCCATTTCTTCAGATTACATATGATCTAGTGACAAACTCATGCATGTGTACGTTTTTGGTAGGATGTTGTGTGGGATACCATAAAAACAAAATAGATTTAATACATGCTTGACACATATACTTTTGCTTCGAATGAGAGAACAATATTCTTCTCTCTATATGGAGAATTGTGACTAAAGAGATAGAGATGGGAGATATTAACCTTATTATTCGATTGTGAAGTTTTGTAATAAAGCAATAAATAAAAGCAGCCGTCTTGTCATAAATTAGGTCAAAAAAAGGAATTAAATGGTATTGTGTGGAATATGTTTGATCCCTATGAAACAAGGCAAGTGTGCTAGCTAGACGTGGAGGGGAAAGATATAGATATATATGTTGTTTTGCAAGCTTCAATAATATTGTCTTTCCCCTCACGCAAGTAAAATATCTTAGCAACAAACAAGACAAGGCACACACCACTTGTTCCCCAACTTTATCATTTGCCAAATACGTTTCCTTTGTACCTTTTCTATTTATGAAGACACAATGGTCCCCATGCATCTTGAGGTAACATGTGAATTTACTATTTACTTAAGAGTAAATTGTCATTTTAGTTCATGAGGTTTGACCAAAATTGACACTTTAGTTTAAATAGTTTTTTTCTTGTCATTTTAGTCCAAATATTTTTGTTTACTACCATTTTAGTCTCTGACTTTTGTCATTTTTTGTCATTTTCATTGACCACCACCATCTTCCACCACCCATCCCATCACAACCTTCTATCATCGCCACCACCTGCCCGCACCGTCACCACCCCACCACCCACCATTTCCACCACCACCGGCCACTTTTCCGCCACCCACGTCATCAACCAACACCACCGCCATCATCGTAAAACTAACAACCACCGCCATCATCTTCACTCTAAATCGGCATAACACCATCCCCATACCCTCGCAACTGCTAAAAAAGAAAGAAAAAAGTGGTTTGATTAAAATTTACCTAAGTTAACTAAATTTTTTGAATGGAGTTAGTGTGTTGGATGAAAATGACAAAAGTTAGGGACTAAAATGGCAGAAAGCAAAACTATTTGAACTAAAATGAAAAGAAAAAACTATTTGGACTAAAGTGACAATTTTGGTTAAACCTCAAAGACTAAAATGACAGTTTACTGTTTACTAAACCTGGCTTAATTTTATATCATTGTTCCAAATAGCATCGGAGATATGTGATACATATGCTTAAAAAGGTCCACAATTGGGGACATGTGATACAGTTTTTAAACGTATATTAGATTTAAATAACTTTAAGTTTCACTAAATAACCGATAATACTTTCTAACTTTATATTTGTATTACATCACTTTCCACTTTTAACTTATTTTCCTAGAACACTCCCAAACTGTCACATCATAAAACCAGTGCCACGTCAGTTGTCATGTCATCAAACTAAACCACATCAGACGTCACGTCATCAAAACAACCACCTCAAACGCATGTCAGCTACCATGTCATCAAAAATGTCATGTCATGTGCCATGTCACCACATAAGTATCACATCAGCAAAAACTAAGTGGGTTAGTGTTCATTTAGTTACGGTGAAGCGGCATAACATTTTGTTGAAGAAACCTGAGCCACAAGGTTTATAAAGAAGGCTTAAAATATACTTTTTTTAACTAGCAAGGATGAAATTTGGGTCTCTTAGAAAAACTACAAGTATCCACCACTCACCTCCACTTGAAGCTAACATAAATATTTAAAATTCTTAAGGATGATAATCAGTCAAATTCGACTTTAGCATAAGTGGATATCTTCAATGCGCCGGTGGCCATTTTATGTAGTGCATGAGAAGTTATATATTGTATGAGTGTATTATGCTAGTCAAAATAATAGACAAAAAGAGCACCTAAGTTATATAATGTAATTGTATAGCATATAATAACCTTCGTATAGTTCTAGTTAAGACCCAAGTTATATAATGTATATTCTAGCTAGGGTGCATATGTAATAGTGTTGGTTACGGTTCTACTTCTTAACTTTTAGAGGCATTCTTGAAGCATGTACCTTTTAACTCATTTTATTTTCAGGTCCGTCATATCATGTATGTATGTGTGCGTGTATATATATATATATATATATATATATATATATATATATATATAGGGTTGAGTTCATTTCAGAACTCTAAATAATTACAGAACTTTCAGAACTCCTAATAAACAATCATTTTGTAAATATATTTTTATATTTTGGGCACTTTTATCATTTATTATAAGTATTTCTATGATTACATACATGTTAAGAGTAGTTTACATACGTGTAATAGTTAAATTATATATATGTGTAACAACTTATTACATATATGTAAAAACACTAGTTTACATATATGTAATTATAAAAATTCATATAAAATATGATAAAATTACTCTTAAGATGTATGTAATGATGAAAATACATATAATAAATGGTAAAGTTATCCTAAATATAAAAATATATAAATAAAAAGATTGTTTATTATGAGTTCTGTAAATATTTAGGGTTCTGAAATGATCCTCATCCTATATATATATATATATATATATATATATATATATATATATATATATATATATATATATATATAGTTAGGATAGTGTGAGAAGCACTAAGCTAATTGAAAAACTTGAGAAGCATTCTTTACTACACATTTTCTATAAGCTTTTCGTAATATACACATATGTATATTTTAAAAGTGATTTTATACATATGTGTATAATTCAAGATTTGATAATATACATATATGTATATAGTGAATTTTAAACTATATATATGTGTATATTATGAAAAACTTAGAAAAATGTGTGGTCCAGAATGCTTCTCAAGTTTCTTAAATAGGATTTAGCTTAGGAAAATGGGGGGTTTAGTTTTTAACATTTAGCTTGGGTGGGGGAGGGGTTAGTTTTTTTTAGGGGGCGGGGTGGGGGGGGGGGGGGGTTAGGTTTTTTTAGCTATTTTAGGTTGTGTTCACATTGGTTCTCGCGATTCTCGCAATAAAGGTGGTTCTCGCATGAACCTTACCCTGGTTGAGTTCATTTCAGAACTTTAAATAACTACAGAACTTTCAGAACTCATAATAAACAATCATTTTATATATAAGTTTTTGTATTTAGGATCTTTTTATCATCTATTATGTGTATTTCTTTGATTACATACATGTTAAAAGTAGTTTACATATGTTTAATTGCCAAAATTATATATATGTGTCATAACTAATTACATATATGTAAAAAAACTAGTTTACATATGTGTAATTATAAAATTACATATAAGAAATGATAAAATTACTCTTAACATGTATGTAATCGTAAAAATACACATAATAAATGATAAAATTATTCTAAACATAAAAAGATATAAATAAAAAGATTGTTATTAGGAGTTCTGCGAGTTCTGTAAATATTTATGGTTCTGAAATGATCCTGGCTATATATATATATATATATATATATATAGAGGCCGGTTATCATACAAATGTCCTTATCGTACATTACGTACGTTACAATCTCAGCCGTCAGATCATCTTCCCGCATTTTAAAATCGCATGTTGTTTTTTTATAACAATTTCGCATGTGATAATTTTTTATGAATTCGCATGTTGTTTTTTTGTACCAATTTCGCATGTGATAATTTTGATGAAATAGCATGTTTTTTTATAACAATTTCGCATGTGATAATTTTTTATGAATTCGCATGTTGTTTTTTTGTACCAATTTCGCATGTGATAATTTTGATGAAATAGCATGTTGTTTTTTTGTAACGATTTCGCATGTGGTAATTTTACAACATGCGAATTCAATGCGGGAAGATGATCAGATGGCTGATATTGTAGCGTACGTAATGTACGATAAGGAGATTTGTATCCTACCCTTTACCTATATATATATATATATATGTATATATATATGTATATTACGAAAAACTTAGGAAAATATGTTGTCCAGAAGGACCAGAATGCTTCTTAAGTTTCTCAAATAGGATAGACTTCTCTTAGGATCCCTATATATATATATATATAGGGGAAGATTCATTGGGGAACACTAAAAAAGTGGGGAACAGCGGGGAACCGACTCAAACGAACTCCGATTGGACTCATTCCAGCGGCGTTGGAACCGGCTCGTCAAACTCTAACTAAGATCTCTTAAACCTAAACCCTAAATCCTAACTCCTAAACTCTAAACCCTAAAGCTAAAAAATAAGGCTAAAACCTAAGCTAAACCGTAAAATCTAAACTATAAACCCTAAAAGCTAAACCTAAAGTTAAATCCTAAAGCTAAACCCTAAACCCTAATGCTAAACCCTAAAGCTAAACCCTAAAGCTAAACCCTAAAAGCCAAACCCTAATATATTTAGGGTTTAGAGGTTATGATTTAGGGTTTAGGGTTAAGAGATCATAGGTAGGGTTCGACGAGCCGGTTCCAACGCCGCTGGAATGAGTCCAATCGGAGTTCGTTTGAGTCGGTTCCCTACTGTTCTCTACTTTTTTTGTGTTCCCCAATGAACCTCACACTATATATATATATATGTGTGTGTTATTTCTTTTCTTTGGATGCTTTTTTTTTTTAATAGCAACTTTCATTCCAACAAGCCAAAGCTTACCTAGCTAGCAAGAAGCTAGAAAGTAGCGGCAACAACAGAAACAAAAACAAAACAAACTTACAAACTGAAACTTTTCCATTTGTCCCTAACTAAAGCTAATCTTTTGGCCTTATTAGAAATCCATAGGAAATTTAGCAACCTGATATCATTGATGATTTCATTCACCTTTATCCGATATATGAGAAGATAAAATTATTTCGGGCTTTCACAAAAACCAACAAGAAAGTGGTCCAATCAAAATCTTTCTTTGCTAGTTTGGCAAATATTGGTAATATGAGAATGTACAATCGTTTTTCCACTTAATCGAGTATTGTGTATACTAAATTTGTTTCGGATTAAGATGGCTTAAATAATAGGAAAAGTAACAGACGCGTAAAGCTTTTCCATTTTCATTGCAGTGGAGGAACCTAAGAAACCACTTTCCCGTAGCAAAAACCTGCCATAATGTGAATTAATTTGTGACTACTTTTTCAAGGTCAAATACTAAACTATTCTCGCATAATTAGTTCACCTAGATACACATATGTTTTCGACTTTTTAACAACTTTCTTTAGGGTCAAGTCTTTATAGCGTTAGGCTTCTCCTGGGATGGAATTGGCTTTTTTTTTAACAGAAAATTTGGATCACTAACAAATCACTGCAGTATCATCGTGCCACCAGCAGAAACACCCGATCATATCCATCTACACTAGGCATAATGCATATACACCAATTCAGGAGGAAACCTAATAAATATGAGAAAAACTCAGTTGTGAGAATCAAACCCAGAACCTATTGGTCTTAAATTCTTATCTCACCCTTAAAATGTCACTAGGTTATAAAGCCATGGGTTAGAGCTGTCATACATGGAAGATGTTGTAAAACTAAATGTGACTAGAAGCAAATAATCCGCACAAATTCTTGATCATTGAAACAATTCAGTACAAATTCGTCCTCCCTCTCAATATGACATCACTTATAGCTGATCATCACGAGATCATGATCTATTTATACAAGTAACTAAACTACTGAAAAACATTAGTTGACATTCTTTGATAGTGACATCAAACAAAAATAACTAGAAGATGCTCGGTTGTAACAACGGATCATTTACAAAACAACTGATAATTATAGAAGCTAACACATAGGTAAACAATTGACTTTGGCAAAAAAACCGATTCACAAGTTTCTCAATTGTTTGCTTCATTAATTATTCTTCAACAGCTTTTCAGGTCTCTAAGTTTTCAATCTTTTTAACCATCAGTATTTGAAGAGGATTATGGTTGAAGTTCCTCGAAGACGTAAATAAGTTTTTAGGTAAATGAAATCTATTGACATTTTTGAAATGAGAGTTATGAGAAGTAGATAATGGAGTACTTCACCACCATCCATACGATTTTGCGGAGCATATATTTGATGTTAGCAATATTTTTGTTTGGATTTATTGTTTTTCATGTAAAGTTGAATTTAAGGCTTGTGTAGGATGAGTCACAATTTTATAATAAAATTATATAAGGGGAAGGTTCAAATGAAAACCACTAGTTATTGTGAAAACTAATTAAAAAAGCCAAAAAAAACATACCAAATTTTTTTTTTTTTTTTTTGCAAATCAATTTTTCGCAGGTTTTTATATATAAAAAAAAATTTTCAAAAAAAAAAAAAAATTTTTTTTGTGTAGTGCACATGTGTAATACACATGTGTATGTGTACTACACATGTGTAATACAAAAAAATTTTTTTTTTTTGAAATTTATTTTTCATATATAAAAACTAGCGATTTTTATAAAAAAAATTGAAATTTTTTTTTTGTGTTTTTTAAGCTTTTTTTATTTAGTTTTCGAGTTTTTACAATAAAAGTGGTTTTTATTTGAACCATCCCCAATTATATAAATAAATATAAAATTGTAAAGATACTCTCTTTACATATTTAGGAAATTGTAGTACATGAACTATGTACAAATTTAGACGAAAATAAATATGAACTACAACATATTTAATAAATTAATCGATTCAAACCAATATCTTCAAAAGATAAAGTCTTCACCTTGATCTTTAGTAACGTATTTTTGTAGTCTCCTTAGCAAGATCTTCAAAAGATAGAGTAATCAACTTTGTGCTCGAACAAGGCCTTCCTGTAGTATTGCTTGCTGCAAGAAAGAACAAACAATGTTGACGGTTGTGGCTGAGGCACGTGTTCGACACTCTTCCTTTAAAACAGATTTCGCGCCTCAACCAAAGATGACACGTTTGTCTCCCAGTGTACAATAGCTGAAGCAATCTGTACTACCGGAGATGGCCACGTGCCCGAGGTTACACCAGATAAAATTATAGTGTTAGAACTTGTGGAAAAATAAGGATGCGAATGTGATGGAATCGAGTAGAGAAAACTTATCTCTCTAAGTACCTAACACATGGGCCTTCAAGTATCTCCAAGAACTCTTCTAATTTTTTCTTTTAACTTCCACTTTCAATTCTCTACTTGTAATTAGCTTCATCAAGTTAGACACATAGCCTACTTTGCATACAAGAGATATGGGATAGAGAAGAGTCTCACTTTATTAGAGATTTTATTAGAGACATAAACTCTAATAAAAACTAATAAATTAACATAAAAACTCTACTTAAGAGTTTACCACCCATATGAAGAGTCTAGTAAACAATTATAATTTTACTAAATTATAATTTCACTAAATTAATATCCATTCACACTATCTAAATTTCCAACAATCCCATACATGAATGAAGCTTGATCAAAACACACTAAATTTCCAATGCAACCTCGACAGTTGAGTATTGCAGGAGAGGTAGATATTAGCTTTGAACCTTCCTTTGTGAAGCGTACTTAGTCTCCTAGCGGTTTGTAGACGCGATGTCCTTGAACAATACCCCATTTGTGTAGACGACAATACACTTCACACAATACTCTCCTTAGCCGGGTCATCCCCTCATAGTCGTGTCCAATAATGGTCGTGGAACACTTTCCTGGTTCTGCAAGAGCTCTAGGAATTGTGCCCCCAATTCCATTCGAAACGACCCCACTTCTCTCTAACATAGGTGATTCTCCTTAAATCATTAAAAGCATCGTGGTTACCATGATTACGCAAAATCATTTACCACATAATATGTTTAGCCTCACAATTTGTCACTGGATTTTATAGGAATGAACTAGGACGTATTTAAACACCATTTTTATTGTTTAGGGGGTATATATGACCATAATATATCAGCTATGCCCCCACAGTGACCACCCTTAGGCATATGAATTCGTTGTCCTATTGAAATTAGATCTTGGGATCTCTAGTCAACTACGGTAGGTTTCTGTAACAACTCTCACTAAAACTATGATTTATTATTTTATTTAGTCCAAAAGGAAACCCTAATTGAGACACCCAAGTAATTCTACACAAACCTTGAAATTTTCAGAATTTTCAGAATCAGGATTAGGGTCCCTAAAACTCAGGGGGGGGGGGTAAAACTCTAGTTACGATTATCCAAATAACTCTCTGTCAAATTCGAAATTTGAGAAACTGTTGACTCAGCAAGCCTACCCATGCACGTAGCTACCCTATGGTAGAATAGGAGGCCTCGCGTCACGCGAAGCCTAGGGCAGGACCCCTCGCGTCACGCGAGGGGGGTAAAAATTTACCTATAAATTGAGGGGTTTGGGACTGGAATCTGGGCACTGAAACGACGTTCAAACTCCAAATCTACGCTGAGCTATTGTTTAATTACTATCACAACACACACGAATCTCGAATTGCTGCCACAAAACAGGGTAATAACTCGATCGCTATTAGGATTCATTTTCCGATCGATCAATGTACTCAATGGATGTTTAAGTGCTGCCCACATTAGGGTGATGCTTTGTCATTAGTCGTTAATTCGATGGATGTTTAAGCATAGCACTTTGTCATTCGTTGTGAGGGTTGATCTCGTGAGTTATCGTAAATGCTGTATTGATTACTAACCCAGTTTTGTGTGCATTATTACTTAAATTAGGTTAACAAGGCTAATCCATAGACTAGACTATGTCCGTATTAAATCAGCAATGTGAGTCATTCTCTTTTTATCAAATTACTTTTGAAATCATGTTTATTTTCAAAGGTTATAATTACAGTGATTAAGTTTATGTAATCACCAAGTTACAGCCGGTATGTGGGGTTTTGTATACATTACTTGATAATCTTCACCATTGGGGCAGCCAAGGGGTGATATGACCATAATCACAGACACCATTGGACGAATGGGCCAATGGGTCGAGTGACAAAGTACTGTGGGTAGTTGGTTGATATCTGAAACATTGTAATCTTCCTTAATACTGTAAATTATAACAAATGTGTCGTTTTAGTAAATAGAATGATTCACTCAGTATTTCCCGCTGACAAAACTTTTTTCAAACATGTTTCAGGTGATCTGTTGTAATTCAGGAAAAGTGCTGTGGAACATTTCAAGCTTAAGAAAGTGGCTCATTATAAAATAAAGAAATATGTTTTGTAAAATAAAGATTTCTCCATAAAATCATAGTATTGTAAATTAACGGGGTTTTATCCCGAGTTGTGAAATAAAATAACCGGGAAAATTTTAGCTTTACAACGATCCTGATGATAAACTTCCGCTGTTAAACTCAAACAAATAAATACCACGGGATTTCTGTCCCGCGGCTCCTGAAACGGGTAAAACCGGATCGGGGGTCGTGACAGAAAAATGTGGTATCAGAGCCACTGAGTTAAGCTAATTAAGTATTTAGAAATACTTAATTTTTCCTGATTACTACTATGTGATTATGTGTTTTATTAACTGACTATTTGTTAGTTACAATATGGGTAGGAAAAAGCTTTCAAGCATCTATCTTAAATTAGATAGGTCATCCAACGAGAAGGGAAGTTCATCCCAAACTAAATCCTCAAAACTCCCTTCAATTCCTGAAGAAGGAATATTTGTTCGAAAAGCCCAATACGAGAAACCACTTTCTCCGAATAAAAGAAGTTTAATTTTAAAGAAAAGTCAAGAGGAAATAAAGAAAGCCCGAGAGAAGAAAGTTAAAAAGGAAACCCAGAAATTAACCAGTAAAACACCTTGGGAGGATAAATTAGATGAAAAATGGGCGGATCTTTATATGCTAGCTACTGTAGCAGTAAATGCTAATATTTAAAATACCATGACCCCGTAATAGCAATCTTATCACTTACAAACCGAAATATCATCTAGTAAATAAATAAAACCTAGTATGTTTAAAATTGTTCATTTTCTTTTGTGTAAATTAGTCACAAGATATGCAATAAAATTTAAAGGTTATTTCTAAATTTTGTTATAAATTTTAACTTAGCATTTTTGTATTATACTTGTATATTAAACAACATGAATGAGTTATCGGAAGCCCTAGAGAATCTCAACCTATACCCTGTAAATCTAGAAGTTTCTAAAGAGTTTACTGGGTATTTTCCTGATGTGGAACAACCTGTAGAATTCAGCGCTCCACCTTTGAAAAAGCCAAAACCAAAGAAAAGAAGGAAATACGTATGGGGGAGTCGTATACGTAGGAAAAAGCTAGCTACGAAACTTCCTAAAATAAACAATCCTTTAGAAAAAGGAAAATAAATTGTAACCAGGGAAAGTTCTAGACAGCAGGAGATGGAGACTGAAGTCAAGGAAGATTCTAGGCAAATGGGAATGCAGTTTGACGAATATTCTAAGGAAATAGAAATGGAGGTTGGAAAAGGTTCTAGACCAACTCAGATGGAAATTGGAGAAAGCTCCAAACAAAACCAGGGAATGACTTTTCAGGAGGAAATAGATTACATATTGGCAAGCTGTGAAACTATTCAGCCTGTCAATACAAATGTTTTTACTTGTCCTATTGAAACCCAAATCCCTATAAATCTTGAACCAACAATCCCAGAACCAATAATCCATACCCAACCTGTAGGAATGGATGAATGGTGGACAAATGATTGGCAATTTCAAAACATTGTCAACAGTCCTTATTCCTTTCTTCCACAATTTGATCCAGAACCATTACCAAATCCACCCATGAGTAACGAAAATTTAGCAGAACTTCGCCATTTTGGAGAAGAGTTAATGGATGCGGGAAATAGAATCCGGGAAATAGGGGGACAAATTGCTTGGAAATATGATGAAAGGGAGCTCCGTTTTTAGGAAGACAAATAACGAGAGATAATGGGTTGGTAAAACTATGGTTGTGTAATAGTAATAGTAAAATCAGTATTTGTAAAATAAATAATAAAACGGTTGTATATAGAGGCATGATATAATAAAATTTTAGATTTTGTTTGTATATTCGTTTACGTGATTATGTGCAATTAATTGTGACATTTGATTATTTCTTTTATACTAATTATTTATTTATAAATTAATTATCAGATGGCAAACATTGATAATGAACCAGTAAATGAAGTAAATCAATTTGAGCCAATTCAGGAAGAACAATTGTTAAATAGGCAAGATATAGAGGATATCGTTGCACAAGGAATAGCCAATGCTATTCCAGCAATCGTTGCTGCTGTTCAAAGACCTGTTAAACCTCAATCAATCATTCCTAGTAAACGTACTCAAGGCGACAACTTTAGTAATAGTATAAACGGAGGCGGAAATCATGTTAATAACAATAATGATCTGCAAACCCCAATTTTCAAGAAAATGAAAGCTGCAACACCTGGTTGCACTTACAAAGAATTCCTTGCCTGTAAACCAACTGAGTTTGCAGGTAACGAAGGGGCTATTGCAGCATTACGCTGGTTAGAGAAAACTGAGGCAGTAATCGCTATAAGTAAATGTGCTGAGGAAGATCAAGTTATGTATGCGTCAAATCTTTTTAAAGAAGAGGCGTTAGAATGGTGGAACACTGTGATACAAGCAAAAAGAAGGATTGAGGCTTATGCCATGAAATGGGAAGAATTTAAGAGTCTTGTAGAAAGAAAATTCTGTCCCGAGTATGAAAAAGATCAAATGGAAAATAAGTTCCTAAACCATCGGATGGTTAATGTGGACTGTCGAGGATATACTTCGACATTCTTCGAATATGCTAGGGTGGTACCAACGCTGGCTTCGCCAGAGCCGGTACTCATTTCTCGCTACATTTGGGGATTAATTAGTGAAATCCGCAATATCGTTAAAGCTGCGAGACCTCGCACTATTGATGATGCAGTAGAACTAGCCAACACCTTAACTGATGAACTAGTACGCACAAGGGATGAAAACAGGAAGAAGGAATTAGCTCAGAAAATTACCCAAGGATTTCGTACGGGTAATAATAGTAGTTTCAAGAAAAGAGGAACCGGGCAGTCTTCAACTCCGCCCTTTTGCAGGAATTGCAAAAGAAAACATTTTGGAAGATGTGATGTAACTTGCAATTTTTGCAAAACTATAGGGCATAGGGAAGAAAACTGCAGAAAGAAAACCATAGTTTGTTTTAACTGTGGAGAAGCAGGGCATTTTAAAACAGAATGTCCTAAATTAACCAAACCAGCAGACAAGAAAACCAAGGCGACCGAAGGAGTTACTAAGAAGAATGTCAGAGCATTCCAGCTAACCACTCAAGAAGCAGAACTCATTCCAGATGTAATAGCTGGTACGTTCCTAGTTCACAACGTATACGCAAAAGTATTATTTGACTCTGGTGCAAACCAAAGTTTTATCAATACTTTATTCTGTCAAGTTCTTAAGTTACCTTTAACCAACATTAGGCAGATTTTTACAGTCGAAACTGTAGAGGGGAATTCAGTTAAAATAGATCAGGTTTTGCAAAAAGTAGAAATAGAACTTTCAGGTCATAAATTTTCTGCAAATCTGTTACCTATGAAATTAGCTGAATTTGATGTTGTGTTAGGAATGGATTGGTTAATAGCCAACCATGCTCAAATCATTTGTGATAAAAACTCTATAGAAATTCAAGCACCTACTGGAAAAATAATCATGATTACAGGAGATAAACCACGTAAACCCATGAAGTTCATATCAGTAATGAAAGTTGCTAGTTATGAACGAAAGCAAGGAATAGTATATATGATTTCGGTAATCATTAATACTAAGAACAAAGAACTTAAAGAGATCCCTGTAGTCTCAGAATACTCAGATGTATTTCCAGAAGAATTACCAGGATTACCACCAGATAGGGAGGTAGAATTTAGGATTCATCTAATTCCTGGAACTACACCGATAGCTAAGGCACCTTATCGGTTAGCTCCTACCGAAATGTTAGAACTTAAAACACAATTAGATGAATTACTAAGTAAAGGATTCATACAACCTAGTTCATCCCCTTGGGGAGCTCCAGTGTTGTTTGTAAAGAAGAAAGATGGTTCGATGAGAATGTGTATTGATTATAGAGAATTGAATAAAGTTACAATTAAGAATCGATACCCATTACCTAGGATTGATGATCTTTTTGATCAACTTCAGGGGGCTAGATACTTCTCTAAGATAGATTTACGCTCTGGATATCATCAATTAAAAGTACAAGAGGAAGACATACCTAAGACTGCTTTTAGAACTAGGTATGGTCATTACGAGTTTACAGTCATGCCCTTTGGGTTAACGAATGCACCTACAGCATTCATGGACATGATGAATAGGATCTGTAAACCGTATTTGGATAAATTTGTAATTGTCTTCATAGATGATATACTTATTTATTCAAAAAGTCAGGACGAACATTGTCAGCACTTGCATGCACTCTTAACTTTGTTAAGAAAAGAAAAGCTATATGCCAAATTCTCAAAATGTGAATTTTGGTTACAAGAAGTGCAATTCTTAGGACACATGGTGAATCATGAAGGTATTCATGTAGATCCTGCTAAAATAGAGGCAATCACCAATTGGAAGGTTCCGCAAACCGCAATGGAAATTAGAAGTTTTATAGGTTTAGCTGGGTATTATAGACGGTTTATTAAGGATTTTTCCAAAATAGCTGTACCATTAACTAAGCTAACCTGTAAAGCCATTAAGTTTGAATGGGGACCTAAACAAGAAGAAGCCTTTAGACTTTTGAAGCGGAAATTAACCAATGCTCCAATCTTAGCCTTACCAGAAGGAACTGAAGATTTTGAAGTATATTGTGATGCTTCAAAACTAGGATTTGGATGTGTGCTTATGCAACGCAAGAAGGTAATTGCGTATGCTTCAAGACAGTTGAAAAAGCACGAGGAAAATTATACAACTCATGATTTAGAGTTAGGCTCCATAATATTTTCCCGTAAAATTTGGAGACATTATCTTTACGGAAGTAAATTTACTGTCTATACAGACCACAAGAGTTTAAAATATATTTTTGGGCAAAAAGAGTTAAATATGAGGCAAAGAAGATGGATGGAAATTTTAAGTGACTACGACTGTGATATTCAATATCACAAGGGAAAGGCAAATGTAGTTGCAGATGCCTTAAGTTGTAAATACAATGAGAAACAACGACGGGTTAGTGCTCTCAGATTAAATCTACAGTTAGATTTAATGGAACAACTGAAGTACTTTCAAGAAATAGCAATAGAAGATGTTGCTGAAGGAATGAAGGGAAGAATAAAAGATTTAGAACAAGGAGCTGATGGAATATGGAGATTCCATAAGACAAGGATCTGGGTACCAAAACAGGGAGAATTAAGAAATAAGATTTTAGAAGAAGCTCATAAATCTAGGTATACTATACACCCTGGAAACAATAAGATGTACCAAGATTTAAGAAAGAATTTCTGGTGGATAGGCATGAAGAAGGATATAGCTAGATATGTTTCTAAGTGTCTTACTTGTATGGAAATGGGAACTCATAACAATGGATTTTGTTACTAAGTTACCCAAAACCAGAAAAGGTAATGATGCGATTTGGGTAATTGTAGATCGATTAACTAAATCAGCTCATTTTCTACTACTGAAAGAAACCTTTAGCATGGAAAGATTGGCAAAGTTGTATGTAGATGAAGTAGTATCTTTACATGGAGTTCCACTCTCCATTGTATCGGATAGGGATAGTCGGTTCACTTCTCATTTCTGGAAAAGTTTCCAGCAAGCAATGGGAACTCGACTAAACCTAAGCACGGCATATCATCCACAAACAGACGGGCAAAGTGAAAGGACGATCCAAACTCTAGAAGACATGCTCCGAGCATGTGTAATAGATTTTGGTGGGAACTAGGATGATCATTTACCATTAATTGAATTCTCCTATAACAATAGTTATCATTCAAGTATAGAAACTGCCCCATTTGAAGCACTGTATGGAAGAAAGTGCAGAACTCCAGTTTGTTGGGCAGAAATAGGAGAAAATCAATTATCAGGTCCGGAGATTGTGCAAGAGATGACTGATAAGATCACACAAATCAAGGAAAGACTGAAGACGGCTAGAGATCGCCAGAAGAGTTATGCAGACAATAGATGCAAGCCGTTAGAATTCCAAGTTGGAGACAGAGTACAGTTGAAATTTTCCCCTTGGAAAGGAGTTGTTAGATTCGGTAAGAAAGGAAAGCTAAGTCCAAGGTATGTAGGACCATTTCCAGTGATCCAACGTATAGGACCAGTAGCTTATCGTTTACAACTACCAGAAGATTTAGCTGGGGTACATGATGTATTTCATGTATCCAATCTCAAGAAATGTCTATCAGACGAATCTTTGGTAGTACCTCTTCAAGATATAGAGGTAAATGAAAAATTAAGATTTGTTGAGAAACCTCTTCAGACAGAAAAGTGAAGTTTCTCAAGCACAAACGACTAGTGCTAGTTAAAGTCAAGTGGGATTCAAAGAGAGGAGCTGAATACACTTGGGAGCTGGAATCAGAAATGAAGCGAAAGTATCCATACTTATTCCAGTAAATCTCGAGGACGAGATTTTTATTAAGGTAGGGAGAATGTAACAACTCTCACTAAAACTATGATTTATTATTTTATTTAGTCCAAAAGGAAACCCTAATTGAGACACCCAAGTAATTCTACACAAACCCTGAAATTTTCAGAATCAGGATTAGGGCCCCTAAAACTCAGGGGGGGTAAAACCCTAGTTACGATTATCCAAATAACTCTCTGTCAAATTCGAAATTTGAGAAACTGTTGACTCAGCAAGCCTACCCATGCACGTAGCTACCCTATGGTAGAATAGGAGGCCTCGCGTCACGCGAAGCCTAGGGCAGGACCCCTCGCGTCACGCGAGGGGGGTAAAAATTTACCTATAAATTGAGGGGTTTGGGACTGGAATCTGGGCACTGAAACGACGTTCAAACTCCAAATCTACGCTGAGTTATTGTTTAATTACTATCACAACACACACGAATCTCGAATTGCTGCCACAAAACAGTGTAATAACTCGATCGCTATTACGATTCATTTTCCGTTCGATCAATGTACTCAATGGATGTTTAAGTGCTGCCCACATTAGGGTGATGCTTTGTCATTAGTCGTTAATTCGTTGGATGTTTAAGCATAGCACTTTGTCATTCGTTGCGAGGGTTGATCTCGTGAGTTATCGTAAATGCTGTATTGATTACTAACCCAGTTTTGTGTGCATTATTATTTAAATTAGGTTAACAAGGCTAATCCATAGACTAGACTCTGTCCATATTAAATCAGCAATGTGAGTCATTCTCTTTTTATCAAATTACTTTTGAAATCATGTTTATTTTCAAAGGTTATAATTACAGTGATTAAGTTTATGTAATCACCAAGTTACAGCCGGTATGTGGGGTTTTGTATACATTACTTGATAATCTTCACCATTGGACGAATGGGCCAATGGGTCGAGTGACAAAGTACTGTGGGTAGTTGGTTGATATCTGAAACATTGTAATCTTCCTTAATACTGTAAATTATAACAAATGTGTCATTTTAGTAAATAGAATGATTCACTCAGTATTTCCCGCTGACAAAACCTTTTTCAAACATGTTTCAGGTGATCTGTTGTAATTCAGGAAAAGTGCTGTGGAGCATTTCAAGTTTAAGAAAGTGGCTCATTATAAAATAAAGAAATATGTTTTGTAAAATAAAGATTTCTCCATAAAATCATAGTATTGTAAATTAACGGGGTTTTATCCCGAGTTGTGAAATAAAATAACCGGGAAAATTTTAGATTTACAACGATCCTGATGATAAACTTCCGCTGTTAAACTCAAACAAATAAATACCACGGGATTTCTGTCCCGCGGCTCCTGAAACGGGTAAAACCGGATCGGGGGTCGTGACAGTTTCCTTCACACACCCTTTTTTCCATGGGTTTTAGTCTCATTCGACAACTTGATCTCTAATAAACCCTCAGGTTGTTGGATCCATAACATTATCTTTGTCTTTGACAAGTCACAAAAGATAACTTTGTAGTTGAGATCAATTGTCATGACGTGTTCGTAACTTGAAAGTTAACATTGCCTATTGTCAACTTCTAAGACTATAACCTCAGTGGCTACCTGAATCTGGTTATAATATTTGTCTTAGAATGATATATTTATCATTTAAGGAAAACACATATCCATTATGCACTACGACATTTGTGTCCTCCACTTAGTCGTCTATTTGCAATGTTAGATTGGATTACAAAATTCTTATTGCCAAAAACAAATGCAAGACACCCCCACATTTAAGTGTTATTGGATAACATCTAGATGGGTTAATGAGAACCATTTCTACATATCCTTATAGGGTTGTTTCTTAAATGGATCCTCCCCCACATTTCTTGCCATTTGATCGACATTTCCGTAACACCACTTATGGCGACACTTATACACATATGATTGAACAAGATCAACCTCATTGTATCAGTGAATTCAACTCATATTGCATTAGCTTACATAAGCTTCCGAGCTTACCAAAGCAACACATGCCATTGTCATAAGTTTGTCACCAACTTAGAATAATTCTAATTTAACATCTAGAATAAGCTTAGACAATGAGTTCTCCTCATCAGCTTTTCGAACAAACTCTTAAAAACTTACATGTCTTTTCATTATAATGAATGAAAATTCTCCCTCAACTTTGTCTATACACAAATTCTTTTTGTATTCATACACATTTGAATTTTTAGAGTTAATTAGTCTCCGTCAAGACCCATAATTAACCAAGTACTAGTCTAGCATGCTTTAGACTACAATACTTTAGCATGTGAAAAGAAGATGCATCATTCTGATTCTTCACAGCCCTAAGGATATCATAATATCACTTTGCATTTCATCCCTTGTTAAGACAAAATAATGAGACTTATTCATAATCCTAAAACATCAATATTTAGGAAGGTCTCACAAATTATTGTATATATCACATAGCTAAATTTTATCATTCATTTAAGGAACATAACTTGTTTACCTTTGATCTCCAACACATTACCATTGACTCATAAGGACTTAAACATAAGTCTTAATCAAAGTCACTTTGTGAACACATTCATCACCAACAAGATGAATGTTCATAGTCTACAATCACTATTATGTGTGACATAGAGTCAACTAGATTGACACTCAACAACATGGCATTCATAATTTTGTCATAAGTGATTTGCACACAATTATTGTTATTCATTAGGAGATATGTATATTTAGGATACTCTCCCAAACGAAGGTAAAATCTCCATATAGTTCTAACAATAATCAAGTGGTAGACGCATCTACGTGTAGATCACTCGGAACAAATCTGGCAAGATTTATTATTCACACTTGTGAATTTTTCAACGACTTCTAACGAAGTATGTTGACATGAATCTCGTTTGTGTATTTCATCTCAATACACTTAGTACGTTCTTTCATTATTCTCTCATGATGTGTTTACACATTTGATGTCTCGTCTTTGACATTTAGTCAATGCAACAACTCTTAAGTTGTTTATGTACAAGAATTTTCATGTACTATCCGTTTAAAACCATATTCTGTTAAACAATGTATAATTGGCGTTATAATTATTTCCACAAAAATTAATTTATACATCACAAACATTAGTGATTTATTTCCTTGTAAAAAAATGCATGTGTTATCCGAAGATATTGAACACAAAACAATAAAATACATTGGAAATTAAATCATAAGTGCTGAACACTTTTGAAATTTAAACGGAAGCATAGATGATATGTAGACATCAAATATCAAAGTGTTTTGATCTTCAACACTTTGTAATCTGACCGAAATCTTCTCAATGATATAGTCCCATGGCATGTCTTGAGGTACTCCCTCAATTAGACTCCATGCACTTGTAAGTACAAGTTCCCAATTTCATCTTGAAACTTTAAACTTGGACAATTATGCTCAAAACAACACCAAGTTGTTACAAAGACTACATTTAAGTAGTAAACTTGAACAATTAAATTTGTTCATAACAACACCAAGTTGTTTTTCACCAAATAACATCCACGAGACTGTTATTTTGTTCACCATATGCTACTTCTAGCAAGAGTAGTGGACCATTTGAATTATCAATGTTATGCAAAACTTTGTTTTAAAAATCATTCAAAACAGTTTCTTAGTTTTGCAATATACAATATTAATAATATCAATTAGGGTTATGAAAACATAGATCAAAACTCAAAATAAAAATGGTGTTAGTCTTACTACACATGTACTAAACGTTTTCTAACACGCATGTTAGAAAAAAAATGTTATAACGAGCTCATTATAGAATCGAACGTTTACATGAAACGTTTTCCAAAGATATAGTTTATAAAATAAACCATTTCTCATCATTTTTAATGCACACATAGGCAATTAAATGTTTACATAAAACATTTCCGTTCATTATGAACAATCTCTAAACCTGTATTCGTGATACACATTTTCTAACACACGTGTTAGAAAATTTTAGTCATTTTATATATAAAAAACATGACCAACTGGATTTAGAACTCACAAATTAAAGTTGGTGATAAATCCCACACAACTACACCATCACTTTATGGTGACTTAATTTTTGAAACCAATCAAACATCAACTTCAATGTATGACCTTTTATTTCTAAACCACACAAAGCATTAAAATCAATGCTACAACTAATTACTTATATAAAATGTTTACATAAAACATTTCAAAGCATTTGTATTTTAACCATTTTTAAAAATCATGTTAAAATGAAAGAAATTCTAACGCGCACGTTAGAAATATTAACATTTCCACAAAATGTTAATTCGACTTGCTAAAAACACCTATATGGTTCAAATAAATAAGTCATTTCTAAAACACACGTTAGAAACTAAACAATTAAAAAATTACTTCCAAACTAACGTTTTTCATGAACGTTTCTAACACACATGTTAGAAGACAAATGATTACAAAAATCATTATAAGGCTTATTTGTTCATATCAATCCATGGGTGGATAAAGTGTCTACTTTAAATAGAGACTTAATTAGAGACATAAAACTCTAATCAAGTAACATAAAACTCTTATTTAAAGACATAAAAAACTCTACTTAAGATAACTTAATGTTTACAAAAAACGTACGGTTTACACCAATAATTCCGGTCTAACACACATGTTATAGAATTTAACGTTTACAAAAAAACGTATGGTTTACACTAATAAACCCTATCTAACACAAAAGTTAGAAAAATTAACGATTTCCAAAATCGTTTTAAAACCAAACGTTTGAACCAAAACTATTCGTTTTAAATCCAAACACAACAAGTTGTACTACATACATATTTCCCCAAAAAAATATTTATAAGATCATAATCTTTAAAAATATTTTTTATTATTATAATGCCTTTTGTGAACCCAAAATCCTTATAAATAAGGTTTTAAGATTGTAGCTACAATCTCACGAAATCTGTTTTAAGTTTGTAGGACATGGGTCACAATTTTATAACAAAAATTATATAAATAAAAATAAAATTTGTAAAGATACTCTCGTTACATATTTAGGAAATTGTAGTACATAAACATGTACAAAATCAAACGAAAATAAATATGAACTACAACATATTTAATAAATTAATCGATTCAAACCAATATCTTCAAAAGATAAAGTCTCCAACTTGATCTTTAGTAACGTATTCTTGTAGTCTCCTTAGCAAGATCTTCAAAAGATAGAGTAATCAGCTTTGTGCTCGAACAAGGCCTTCCTGTAGTATTGCTTTCTGCAAGAAAGAACAAATTATGTTGACGGTTGTGGCTAAGGCACGTGTTCGACACGCTTCCCTTAAAACAGATTTCGCGCCTCTACCAAAGACGACGCTGTCACACCCCGACCACGTTAAAACAACGAAACCGCGGCGGAAACGTCGGGGAGTGTTGCAACAGAATCATCGTTTCACAACCATGGTAATTAAAAGTTTTGTTTTATTGATTCATTAAGTAAATTACATTGTCTTTAAACCAACACAAACAAGTTACATATCGTCTATCATTGTTTTTATGTCACTAAGGCCTCGTCCAGATCCTATGTGACTCATGCTTCCTAGTAATCAACATCAAGCAACACCACCTGAAACATATGTAAAAACAAAGTCAACAAAGAAATGCTGGCGAGCACATAGGTTTTATAAGAGTATCGGATTCATGGCTCGTTTATATGTTGCAGTACCTTATTAGACTACAAGATTCAAAAGTACAAACCTCGTTTTGAAAAGTGTATTGCAACATAATTAACCAACTCAAATCAAATTGGTTATAGTTTATAAAATCTCGTAGCCATGATTCTTAACCCAAAAAAAAAACATTTGCTTTAGTAAACCAATTCGTAAAACATCCCGTAAAAAAACTCGTTAATAAAACTCGTATGGTTTATATCATTTAGAAAACCTCGTTGTGTGACATCGTTTCGAAAATCGTTTCCCAAGTGAACTAAATAATGACACGGAATATAATATGATAAAAGCACTTATATATAAGATGTACCAGCGGCGTATCTACCATGCTTTTATCATGCTACACCCATCCCATTATCTAATCACAACCCAAAACCAATCGTTTAATCAAATCGTTTATTTCGTTTAAGTCGTCTCGAATCGTTTAACTCGTCCCAAAATCGTTTTCGTTTTAATTGTGAAATTACTTTTGGTCGTCTCGCTAATAACATTCAAACCTTCGTGACTCGTCTATCTCGTTTCTCGCATTAACAAACCACAAATGGGTAAGTTAACAATCATCAGATTCGGTCGTTACCTACATAACCCCCACACATAACCATGGGTGTAGTCTGATAACGGGATTTGTCAGATCCAATGGTACCATAACCTAATACTGGTCAGCTTGATCGATGCTAATGAATGTCATTCGTTATGTAACTACGTCCAACAAGTTTGTTCACATTATCGAAATCGTTATTAGTTTAATATAAACCATCTTAATCGTTTTTGAAACCATCGTTTAGATATCGAAATCGTTTTAATACATATGAATCACCCCAAAACAATTGAAAACAGTAAAAGAGGGGAACTATGTACTCACTTTGAATAGAAGGGTATCCTTGATCTAAAGAACTTAGCGAAGCTCAGGAAAACCAAGGAAATTCAAGTAGTACCTAGTAATCGGATCACTAGTAAATAAATCGACACCTAAATCGGAAGATTGGACAGAATAAGGTCTTGTAAACCAAATGAGTATTGGAACTCATGTGATATGGTTTAACAAAGCCTACATTCTAAATCGGAACCTAACCTAAGTGCTTTCTGTTGGTACACTTTATGTGGACGCGACTCGACTCGGTTCAACTCGGTTCGTTTCGGTTCGGGTCGACTCGGTTAGGTCCGGCTCAAGCCCGAAGACACGACATTCGTCCGTCGTGCGCCCCAGAGTTCGACACGCGAGGCACGGAACGCCGCAAGCAAATCCCCGCCAACACATCACCATGACATCACCTTAGTGATGTCATGATGATGTCAACACTTTGTCTCATATGGGAAAAGTGTGCAAAGGTTGTAAACAGAACTACAACTTGGGCCGTTTCTTGCAACATGGGCCGAAGATTACATTTGGACTTTGACTATTCTTGGGCTTCAACAACACATGACGAAACAGATTAGGAATTATATGTTTATCGACGAAACAAGTGTGTTTCGTCGACTTTGATTTGTTTCGCCGTGTAACTGTTTAGTTTCGTCATGTTTGGTCTGTGTCTAGTATAAATACCCATCTCAGTTTCATTGAAAAGAGAGATGAGAAAATACCTGTAAAGAAACTCTGTCAAAATTCCGTCTAAACTGTGTTTGTATCAGTTTGTATTCGGTTCTCATCCCGTTAATCAATAGAGTGTGTTTCATTGGTTAATCCGTGTTATTTACTATCTTTGTTTGGTTTGCACCGTCTCGGGGATTCCGCACCCGTTACCGTGTTTGTTATAAACAGGGAATAGGTTTCTCGTTATCGATCCTCACCGGGAAAAACGGGACCTACAAGTGGTATCAGAGCTTTGGCTCTAATCCTTGTTTAAAACCAAACAAGTTTGGGTTGTTTATCAAGTGTCTTATTGTGATTTTTTTCAGATTTGTGTTCTTAAAAATTTATATTTTTTTCGAAAGCATTTTGTTTATTGTCATATTCTCGCATTTGAAGACGAACGTATGAACCTAGAACGTCAATACCGGTCCTAACGAGTTCACAAAGTCTTTGGAGGGATACAAGTCGGATCCTACGGGGTACTAGGCGATATTTCCTTATCAACTAGAATATGCAACGAAGAAATCTTTTTGTTTATTGTCATATTCTCGCATTTGGTAACGAATGCATGAACCTAGAATGTCAATACCGGTCCTAACGAGTTCACAAAGTCTTTGGAGGGATACAAGTCGGATCCAACGGGGTACTAGGGGACGTTCTTATTCAACTAGCATATGCAAAGAAGAAATTCGTTTTCGTGATTTTTCGAAAAACCAAGAACATTCAACGAAGATTGATGACAGTTCCGCTTAGTGGAGGGAACTGGTGAACATTTGACGACAGTTTCTTTGAAGTGGAAAGAATCTGTTAAGGTTTAGAGATTGTACCAAAGAAATGGGGGGATAAAAATTTTCGTATGTTGAATTTCTTCGGTAAATTTCTAAACGCAATCACAGGTGGTAGAGTTTGTGATTTTCTGGTGATACAAACGGTTCGGCGTGGAATGTTTTGCACATACACATATTTGAGGATTTTAATTAATTCTCCAGCCAGCGTGAAGGGTTTTGCACGGAAAAATACAGGTTTCTAAAGTCTACAGTAGTTACAAAAGCGCTGTTCACTGAAGACCTGGGGAATCTTTATGAAAGCTGATAGTTCAAGACTGAAGCCCTGCAGGATTCGGTTTTGGGTTTGATGTTTCTTTGGGATTTTACAGGGATCTGGGGGTAACTCAATTCGTTGAGTTTGCAAACGATGTACTTGGTCCAGCTGACTTCCTGAGTACTGATGCTGAAGATCCGTAGTGCATTACGTGGTCAACTTCACAAAGGCGACACAATGAGATCTGGATGTAGTTCAACTAAGCATGCTGGTTGAGCTTGCAAGGGATACACTTGGTCTAGCTGACTTTCCTGAGTGTTGATGCTGAAGATTAAAGTGCATTACTTGGTCGATTCCACAAAGACGGTTTACAGAAGACGAACCATCACGGAAGACGAACATCAATCTCCCCCTTGGACGCTACTCGTGAGGTTCGTCTTCCGTGTCTTTCATGTCGGAGGATCTTCAAAGTCTTCACGCTTCGTAAGTAGAAAGTGTATCAACAAACTCCCTTTTCATTTAGGTAGTGTGTTAACAAACTCCCCCTTAAAATGAACTCTCCATTGAGTCATGCTCGTGAATCTTTTGACTTGTCAATTCTTCAGATCCTTGTGGTGTTGATGAAGGGTCAGCGGCAACTCGATCATTTTATCCTTTGAGTGCCTCCACTTCGTGTCTTCATTCCAAAGCTTGTCATCGAACATGTTCTCCTCGCCTTTAGCATCTGCACATGCAAGAAAGCTAAACGCATAATGAGAACAACCGCTTGGAATATAGTTAACATTTAAACAAATGACACATATGAGATCAAATCTCAATCAAACACCAACCGACTACAGTTTGAAAGTTTAGAAAATGATCAATTTTAATCCTTTAACTTTCAAAACTCGTTAACTTCGACTGTTTATGAAGATGCAATTGTTTTTCGGCTTACGAATCAGGATTTTGGGTAGGATAGACTCGAGTTCCAACATCAGTCAATCAAAAATAAACTAGAAGCAAAATCTTTTTGGCTTTTATAAAGTTTATATTAAAACACACCTAAAATCTTTTTGGAATTTTCATTTTTCAAAAGTAAAGACGGAAAGCAATAAATAAATATATACATTAGATGTAGAAACTGAAAGCAGTAAACAAATATTTACAGACATTCTTTTTGCGAGTTTCGAGGGTAAGAGAATCATATCAGTGTACGGTCATGCCAAAACGCTCTTTTTGTTCAATTAGTTAACATTTAGATAAGCATCATATAACAATTATCGGTATTGTTGTCCACTTAAGCTCAACTTATCAGATGTAATCATGGCGAAGGGATACGTTAAGGTATGATTTATACTTACCGACCGGTGTTCATCCACACACGACACATTCCCGTGTCAAGGTATGCACGAGAGTTCATCTTACCGGTGAGTATACTGATTATCATCCGTTTGACCGTATAAAAGATGTGAGAAACTCACTTATTTTGATTTGAAAACAAGCCCTATGTGATAGAATCACTTATTGATGAGGAACTTGATTTTCAGATGCATGAGGGCACAGGAGCAAGTCCGTGAACAGGTCAGTACTTTCGTACAGCAGAGAGACGAACTTGACTCCCGCAAAGAATATGTGATAAATTATCACTTATTTTGTTTGGACATGTGATTGTTGATCACTTATTGAGGTCGAATGCAATATGTACACGTATGTATGGTATCATGGAAGATCTTAGACTTCGTCTCCGATATTTTTACGGTTTGATACAACCATGATACCCAGATGATAAGCAGCATAAAGACCGAATATCTCAGAACTCGGCAATCTCTCAAACGAGATTTCGGTACCAAGACCATATGCCAATGTGCGGTTCCCACCTGGTTTTCAGTCGATTTAATATTTATATCACCCTGCACACTTTAAAATGATTGTGAGCCTACCGATACATCTTATATAGAGCTGCTTAACATTTTTCATTTTGCATTTCAGTTTAAAGATGTTTCGACAGACCACTGATCTACTATCATTTTCTCTTTTTCTCGCCAGGAAACTCATTTTTGTTTTTCCAATGTTTTTGCGTTTTGAAATTTTTCACTGTTTTTGAATTTTTCAAATTTGGATTTACTCCCCCTAAAATCAACAAACTATGATAAATTTTAAAAACACAAAGGTATTTACAAAAACGATTTCCCGATGTCGGTTTAACTCATGTTTTACCTCAATGCCGTTTACCAAAATTAATTTTAAATCAGAAATGATTTATCGAATTTTGGAAAAATCAGTTGGCATGTCGGTAAGCGGTGTGGACCATGACAATATTGTCTGGCCAAAGAGTGCTATAAGAGGATAACAATTTATAAAGCAGCTTAAATATCGACAAGTAAAGGAGAGATTAGAAATGTAAAACCGTATCCTGCAACTGCTTCGTGCATTGCAAGGAATCTGAGTGCTCTCCCAAACTGGATATCCACCCGGTGTGGATTTCAAAGTCGATTTTTGTAGCTACTGAGAAATCTCTTCACAGCAACAAGATCAGAAACCTTTGGGTCCGGCTGGTATTCCACATTGCACCAGCGAAGGTCTTTGACTTTCTCTTTCAGAATTAGTGTGCGGTTGTTCAATCCACGCCAAGGCATCCGCACACCCGGTTGGTTTGTTCAACAAACACATTTTCTTCAATCACACCACGAGGAAATGTACACTGCACGTTCATCTTGTGGAGTTTGAACTTCAGACGTGCTGCAGGTGCGTACATTTTGATTTGAATCTACCCTGGGGACCCGATCAAAGCCTTGAACAATCAAACTTTTGGAATGATTCTCAATTTGTCGAAGCTTTCAATCTCTTTCGACAGACAATTCTGTCTTCTTTTCTTTTTCTTCTTCTCTCCATCAAAGGCAACAATTTCTTCTGTCGCCTATCTTGTGCAAGGACGCTCCACTATCAACAATCCGATGACTATCGATAGTTCCTCCTGGAACATCCTGCACACTCACTTAGAGATTAGATGGAGATGGGGGACCCAAGCCTTCATAGACTTAGGTCGTCCTTCATCATCGAAGATTGTGACTTCGATTTCCTGATGATTAGGAATGGATTGAGCTTCCCCTGAAACAGTTACCGATTTTGGTTTCCAAATCTGTTTTTGTTTTTCATTTTTAATTTCTAACTTAACAGACTTCGTTTGGACAACCTCCGGTTTTAACGCTTTTTCAATCACCTTCACATTTTTACGTCGTTGTTTTGTTTCCTGTTCTTTAACAATGCGTTTATCATGTTTTGGAGAAACAGGACGACGTTGTGGGTGAACCTTTTCAGGTGGTGCTCTTTCCACAAATTTCTCTTTAGGAGTGTTTGAGCAGTTCTTAATGATATGCCCAAACTCCCCACATTTAAAACACGTTCTCCTTTCCACAAACTTAGGAGAATTTTTTCGACCAACAAATGTCGAACCAGTAGAACCTGAGGTACTTACTTTTTCATCACACCCATTTGTATGTTGAGTGTAATTGTTTTGACTGTTACGTTTTAAAATCTTGACTTTTTGTATAAAATCGGTGTTTGATTTGTTTTCAAAAGTCTCAATTTTATCAGTACCCTTTGATGCTACAAACTTGACATCTTTTGCTTTCTTCTTGTAACGAGCTCCTTTTGATTCAACCTTAGCCTTTGGCTTTGGAGCTCGTTGTTGTTGCTGTTTACCCTTAAAAGCAACAGGTTGTTGCTTTGTCGGTGATTTTTGATTTCCAAATTGTTTCCTCACTTCAGCTTTTGGAATAGGATCACACTGAGTTACTGAAACTCTCGGGATCGCTTTTCCCAAAAACTTAGTTGTATTATCTTCAAACACTTTATCAATCAATGATTGATTGACGTTTTTGATTGGAAAATCTTTGTTTGAATAAATTTTGTTATCACCGACTAAAGTATACAACACGTTATTGCTCTTAACAGCAGACACACATTCATTGTCATCTTTGACATCCTTGACAGGATCTATCACTTGCTTGGCAACATGTTGCACGGCAGGAGTAGGAGGATCACAAAGAATATGATTCTCAATTGGAATTTCTACTCCTTTCGTTTCATCAAGTGATTCATCCCGGTCATTCACATCTGATTCATCATCCGACGAATCATAGTCCTCAATAGTTGGAGAACTTTGATTTGAAGCACATGATGACTTTTCTTTGTTATCAGATGAGCCCTCCGATGAATTGTCCGGTTTGAACCCTAGGCCAGTAGTAACTTCCTCATAATCAAGAGGTACACTGGGTTCATACCGAGGCATATCCTCTTCATCGGGCGACTTGGTATAGTCGTGTCTCAAAGGGGGTGGACACTTCCTATAACCAACGCCTTTCACATTCCCTTTAAGCTGTTGAACGTCAATGATGTGATCAAGCACATATCGGGAGTTTGAGTAACTCTCCAATTTGAGCTTGATCGCCTCATGTTCACATTTAGCCACGGCTAGCTCTTTCTTTGTTTCCTCAATGATATTAATGTAGTTATTAATACCAATTTGTTTGTTACAAACAGTTTTTGTTAATTCGGAAACACTTTTCTTTTGGGTTTCAATAACTGTTTTAAACTCTTTTTCATTGCGAGCTAAGGCCATGTTTGCCTCCTTGCATTTTGACAGTTCAACAACTAAACTCTGATTGTGACTATGAACCGTTTCAGATTCACGTTTCAATTCAGCACATTCATGTTTTAATTCTTCAAAAGCATGTTTAGCATTAGCATATTCATGTTTTAATTCTTCAAAAGCATGTTTAGCATTAGCACATTCATATTTCAAATCAGCACAGTTACTACATATGCTAGGAGTTTCAGATTGTACCTGACTTGTAGAAGCTGTGACATTAGCCATAAAGGCAGTCTGAGAAGAGAAAGATCCATCTTCAGTGAGAATCTTCTCCATTTCTTTTGATGTAGCATCAGCTTTCTTGACCAAGTCAGATTTCTCGTTAGCATCATTCGACAAATTACCAGCTTCAGAATCCACACCCTCCTTTATGTCCGATTCTGAACTGTAATCACTCACACCAGAGCTATCTTCATCAGTGCCACTATATCCTGAACTGTCATCATTTCCCGAAGATTCACCATCGCTGACATTCTTGATGATTTCGGCATAAAGCGCAGTTCTTGTTTGATCACTGTTTCCCAACTGTATGGCCGAACCACAATCGACAGTAGGTTTAGGAAAATAGGCACTTGGATCGAAGACCGGAGGAGGAGCTGATTGTGGAAACGGAAAAGAGTTTGTATTTGATACAAACGCCGTTTGTAACTTCGGTTGCTGAGCTGAACTGGAACTAGCTAACGGGTTAAAACCTCCTCCAAGATACATTTCGGTATTTTGAGGAGCAGGAATTTGTTTAGCTTTCCGAATTTCTTCTTCGTTCTTGTGCTCCAACTTCTGAATGAATTCATAGATATTAACATTGACAGCATCCAGAACGCCCGTGTGCTTTAAAAGCTCAATGAATGGGCTCCACTTTGGAGGTAGAGCATCAGCAAACCGTGCTACAATTTCCTGTTGAGATACAAGAACACCAACATAATACATTTCATGCATCAAATGATAATAACGAGTAATTATATCATTTAGGGTTTCATTCTCTAAGAAATGAAATGATTCGAATTTCTTCTTCAACAGATCATGACGTATCTTTCTAGTAGCTGCATATTCTTCTCCTCTCGCTACCAAAGGATTTTGAATGCTCTGATTTTGATTCGACACCTTTGCCCATTGACTTGCACTTATTGACTGTTGTTGTTGAGGTATGGTACGATTCATATATTCGGCCATCGACATCTGTTTTATATCTGGTAGTGGATCCGTACTCCAATCCCATGGGCTCGTACAACTCATATTTGATGTATGAAAGTGAATACCTGAAAATCACACCTCAAACAAACTGTTAAATCACTAATGCAAACCTTCTGTTTAAATTCACAAAGTGTTTCGACGAAACAATTTTCTACGAAACAGACTTTGTTATATTTTTGAAACAGAAAATATAAACTTGATTGACGAAACAGGATGTTTGATCTCAGGTCGACGAAACAGAATAATGAACTGGTTGACGAAACTGATGGATGTTTGTTGATCGACGAAAATGATTGTTTGAACTGGTTGTTTGAAGCCCACGAAAATGAACTGGTTGATTGAACTGATGGTTGTTTGTTTGAATAATGAAGCCCACGAAACAGAATAATGAAGTCCACGAAAATGATTTTTTTTTTTTTTTTTTTTTTTTTGTATATCGATGACAATGTGAAGCCCAATATAAATGAGAAGCCCAATTCAGCTGAAAAAGCCCAAGTCTGCTTTGTTGTAATCCGACTACCAGGTTATGTATATTAAATAATAATGCCGAAATATTTGACTGTTGACTGACTTGTTTGTTTGTTTGAAATAAACAAATATATGTGACTAAACTGATGGAAGAACTTGGTCCGACGAAAATGATTGTTTGAACTGGTTGTTTGAAGCCCACGAAAATGAACTGGTTGATTGAACTGATGGTTGTTTGTTTGAATAATGAAGCCCACGAAACAGAATAATGAAGTCCACGAAAATGATTTTTTTTTTTTTTTTTTTTTTTTTTTTTTTTGTATATCGATGACAATGTGAAGCCCAATATAAATGGGAAGCCCAATTCAGCTGAAAAAGCCCAAGTCTGCTTTGTTGTAATCCGACTACCAGGTTATGTATATTAAATAATAATGCCGAAATATTTGACTGTTGACTGACTTGTTTGTTTGTTTGAAATAAACAAATATATGTGACTAAACTGATGGAAGAACTTGGTCCGACGAAACTGGGATCTGAATTGCGACGAAACAGCTTCTCAAAGGTGGGTCGACGAAATACTTGTTTTGTTTTGAGCCCAACTTGTGAAGCCCACTTGTATGTGAGGCCCAATGTGTCGACGAAACAGAATCCAAATGTGAGAGACGAAACAGATTGTAGATATTATCTTGGTACTTATCTCCTGACAAGAGCCACAATTTTCAACTCAACATGCTTTTTCAGAAACTAATGATCACAAATTTACACTAAAGTCAATTTAATGTATAATATGTTATAACACTTTAATCAATTTCCAAACAAAGATCAAACACTAGAAATTTTCAAGAACAGTTTGAAGATCAAACGAAGAACACGATGAATATTTGAAGATTCCGGTCACCGAATAATTTCCGAACACGATTTTGCTTAAAACTTTCAACAAAAACCAAAGGTTAATATGTAAACACTCAAACACACAAGGTTTTCGATAAAACTTTTAGCAAACCAACAACATAAACACTGATTTTAATGACTTTTTCAGAAAAAAATATAAATTTTTAAGAACACAAATCTGAAAAAAATCACAATAAGACACTTGATAAACAACCCAAACTTGTTTGGTTTTAAACAAGGATTAGAGCCAAAGCTCTGATACCACTTGTAGGTCCCGTTTTTCCCGGTGAGGATCGATAACGAGAAACCTATTCCCTGTTTATAACAAACACGGTAACGGGTGCGGAATCCCCGAGACGGTGCAAACCAAACAAAGATAGTAAATAACACGGATTAACCAATGAAACACACTCTATTGATTAACGGGATGAGAACCGAATACAAACTGATACAAACACAGTTTAGACGGAATTTTGACAGAGTTTCTTTACAGGTATTTTCTCATCTCCATTTCGAAGTGAAACTGAGATGGGCATTTATACTAAGACACAGACTATGACGAAATAGAAAGGACTCGGCGAAACAAATCAAAGTCGACGAAACACACCTGTTTCGTCGACAAACACATTAATCATTCTTTCTGTTTCGTTGTATGTTATGTGGCCTAATTGAAAGTCAAAAGCCCACTCTTAAGACTTCGGCCCATATGTCAAAGTTACGGCCCAATCACGATTCTAAGTCCAAATTCAAGATCCGTTTGTAATCTCTCATTTTGTTAATGTTATGACATCATCATGACATCACAGAGATGATGTCATGGTGATGTGTCATCGGGACAGATTTGCGGCGCTCCGTGCTTCGCGTGTCGAACTCTGGGGCGCACGACGGAGGAATGTCGTGACGTCGGGCTTGAGCCGGACCTAACCGAGTCGACCCGAACCGAATCTAACCGAGTCGAGTCGCGTCCACATAAAGTGTACCAACACTTTCGACCCGTTACGACCCATTAAGGTAGCTTACGCTACTTTAACGCGTCGTTCACGTAAACGCGCGTTCGAGACGTCTAACTAGTCCTATGACAAGTATTATATGCCTAAACATGCTTAATTATGTTGCATAATCAGTTAGGTGACAAATGTTTAGGTTATATATGCTTAAAATCCAATTATGCATTAAAAGGGCATTTTGGTCATTTACCTAAGGCATATAAACTACCTATCATATAACTACTTAAACTATGTGACCATAAGGTATAACCTCGGAAGGTTATTCCCTATGCAACTATGGTCACTAAACATGCTTGGTCGGATCCTAATGATCGACCAAACCGGTCGAGTTCGAAAGTCTAAGCGGTGGTGTAGACCGCTTGACTTTACGACTCTAAACAAGCACTAAACTAAAAGTGACGAGCTAAGCATGTTAAAACATGCTTAACTAAGTTAGAAAACAGGTTTTGATATCAAAACAAAGTGTTTTGATACCAAGAGTAGTTTGGTTGCAAAATACGCTTAAATGCGCATTTTGACCGAAACTACGACTCGTCACTACGCCTAGTCAACGTGGTAATCAGTAGGTATAGTCACTAAGGACTATAACCATCGTGATTACGCTCATGTTGCGAAGTTCAAACGAACTTCGTGTTGACCAACTCGTGGTCAAAGCAGAAAGTCAAACACTGTTTGACTTTCACGCTCGAAATGTGATAAAAGAACGAAGGAAGCTTACAAAGGGTCCTTGCTAGGGAGAACTTGATATAAATCACTCAGGTATGAAGCAAAGGCTCCAACTTAGTGTGTAATTCAGATCAAGGGTGAATGAAATGAGAAGATGGCATGGCTATTTATACTTGTAGCAAGTTCATAGGATCAAAACAAGTGTTTGTGTGGTTACCAAGCATTAAATCACAACCATACAAGTGTTATGAGCTGATTCAAAGCCTTGGAGAGGTGTTAACTTGGTGATCACACAAAAGAATTGCAAGAAAGGCCCTCAAAGATCAAAGAACAGCTGAAAAATCAAAAATCTGGAACTGGGCGTTTTTAAGCGGCCCGCGTAAGCTGAGGGGCAGGCTTACGCGGCCCGTGTGAACTCAGCAGATCAGCAACAGTTTCTAATTTAACAGCTTTAGTCCCTGCATTTGTTTGAGCTCTGTTTTGGCACTTTTAACACCCGTTAAGCCATTTTCAAGGCTCTACAAGGTCATTAAAGTTTAGATGACTCAAAATGTGCTCGGAAAACTCTCGGATGTCGGCTCGTTTGGTCGTACGGTCACGTTATTCGTCTAATTACGACGAAACTCAAACGGACGCGAAAACGATCCAAAGTTCGCGACGAATGGTATTTTTGTATGCCGATCACTAAAATAAAAATATTTTAGTGTGTACAAAAATTTTGGATGCCCAGATGTGGTCAGAACGTAAGATATGCGCGAGAATGCAAACTTACGCCGTTTTTGACACTTTTAGTCCCTGTAAGATCAAATAAGCATATTTTCGCACACCGAACCACTCAAAGCTTATTTCTAGGCTATGTTTAGGTTATTTATGGTATGTTTAGCTTATGATCAAGTTCCAGACTGTACGTTGCCTTACGAAACGGCAGACTTTTGCAGTTTGACGCAAATAGTCCCTGTGAGCGAATAAACTTGTTTTTGCCATACCAAACCTTTCAAAACTTATTTCTAAGTTATGTAAAGGTTATTTAAGGTATGTTAAGCCTATGTCACTATTCCGGAGTGTTTGTCGCGTTAAACTGACTGCGTTTACGCACCAGTTTGCGTATAACCCCCTAGAAAGCGATTTAAAGCTTGAAATTGGAATCGAATCAAATCGTAAAATCAACAAACACAAATACACACATAATAATATCAAAACACATTATTTTATTGATAATTAACGTTATTTTACATTGTACATCGATTACAGAGCATAGTTGTCACAGACACGTCTGTCTCCCAGTGTACAACAGCCGAAGCAGTCTGTACTGCCGGAGATGGCCACGCGCCCGAGGTTACACCAGATAAAATTATAGTGTTAGAACTTGTGGAAAAATAAGGATACGAATGTGATGTAATCGAGTAGAGAAAACTTATCTCTCTAAGTACCCAACACATGGGCCTTCAAGTATCTTCAAGAACTCTTCTAATTTTTCTTTTAAATTCCACTTTCAATTCTCTACTTGTAATTAGCTTCATCAAGTTAGGCTGATAGCCTACTTTACATACAAGAGATATGGGATAGAGAAGAGTCTCACTTTATTAGAGATTTTACTAGAGACATAAACTCTAATAAAAACTAATAAATTGACATAAAAACTCTACTTAAAATTTTAACACCCATATGAATAGTCTAGTAAATAATTATAATTTTACTAAATTAATATCCATTCACACAAAGATATAATTTTTTTTATCATTTGCTATGTAAAATTAGATTTATTCAACACTTGTAACACACATGGTTTTTTAAGGATATAAATTTTTTTATTATTTGGTAGATTTTCAACCCGACTATACATGAGTTTTTTTAAAGATATGATGTTTTTAGTATTTAATATACAAAATTACATTTATTTAATCTGTGTATAGACATGGTTTTTAAATATATAACTCTTTTTTAGATCTATTCAACACGTGTAATATACGGGTTTTTAAGGATGTAATTTTTTATTATTTGGTAGATTTATTCAACCCGATTATACACGAGTTTTTTTTAAAGATACGACGTTTTTAGTATTTAGTATACAAAATTACATTTATTTAATCTGTGTAATACACATGGTTTTCAAAGATATAACTTTTTTATTATTTGATATATAAAATTATATTTATTTAACCCATACAATATACGAGGTTCATAAAGATATAACTTTTTATTATTTAATATATAAAATTACATCTATTCAACCCGTGTAATACACGGGGTTCTAACCTAGTAGTCAATATTTTGAGGATTCTAACTTGTTATATATTTCATTAAAGATAAAAATTTTATATTTTCTTATCATTTAATCATGAAACAAAAGTAATATCCGATAAAAAAATTCTAAAATATTTAGGATTGAAACTTGTTATATATTTAGAATTACGGTCACGTACGTAGGTTAGCAGCTAGCTTTGTAAATATACATATGTATTTTTAATAATATGATATAATATGACATTACATGTCACATGGCAATTCTTCTAAGAACGTAATGAAACATATATAGGGGTGTTCTTAGGATTCAAATTTGAACAATTGGAAAGCAAGCTACTTCTTCTCGTCTCTAAAAGCTAGTACTCTACAACTATTATTTTAATTTGGAATTGCTTCCCCAACTGATAATTGAAGTCACTTTCATAAACGCCATCTGTGACTTCATATTCCATTTATCCATATTTACAATTAGATGTATACGTGTGACCCATCCATACCCAGTTTCTCATATCACTAATACTTTTATTATATTATACATATTTTGTTTGTATGGTAAAACTAGATCTTAAGCCCTCCCACCAGCCGGCATTTTGGCGGAGGCGTAAACAGAGACGGATCTATAGGTATTCTAAGGGTTGTCCGGGATTTCTCTCAACTTTTTTGGCAAAAAAGAAAGGCGGATCTATCTCGTTCCCTTAAGCAAATATTGAGATACCCTTGAATTAAGTTGTATTACGTAAGTAGATGAAATAACAAAAGAATAAAGGGCTTTTGGACGGCAGCCATGATACCGAAAGAAAAAAAAATCAGAGAACTCATGATGAGTACATGAAGTTGACAACGTCATAACTCTTAAAAACTTAAAAGACCTAAAATCTAGTTTGGCATGGTCTTTTTTAATACCAAGTCCATTGGAAAATCTTAATATTTTATTTCCATATATTATTATTATTATTATTATTATTATTATTATTATTATTATTATTATTATTTATGTAAGACCCTAAACCGTTTTAAGTGAAAACACGCAGCGAAAATGCGAACCATAATTTTTTTTTTCTTTATATACATTCTAATATGCTTGAAAACCATTTAAAATGACTATTTTAGATGAATTACATCATTCCTACTTCTTCAATACACCAATTGTTACATACGTTTACAACTAAGCAACCATACTCCCGACAATTCACGTTCGGGCTCGATCTTCAACCACTTGCACCTCATGAGGATGATGATGATGATGCATGTAACCTGCAGTCACCGTTTACAACTGCATCATTAGTAATCAGTGGCATCATACATAATTTAATACAAATATAAGTTAAACGCCATAGTGTATTCTTCCAACGTGTGATAAACCATTCAATTTTTTTTCCGAATTCGATCATTGTATCTTGACGTCAAACCTTCGAATATGCCAACAGTATTTTACCTGCACTTTAATTCCATTCTCAAAGCAACATGATTAGCACCATTAATACTTGTACATTTTTAAAACCACCTACACATATGTACAAGTCTAATTCATTTGTATATATTAATTTCCAATATTTTCATACATATATTCCTATCCGAACACTTACATACTTGCATACATATCTTCCTATCCAAACACTTACATACATCTTATATTCTAACATATTCAAACATATAAATCCAAGCCACAACATCCACACATACAAATCTCATACATACAAACCTACGTACGTATTCATTCTTAATTTTGCTCATCTATGGTACCCCTTTACTAACACACAAATGAATAAAAAATATCTACAAGCATACATACTTCTTTTACCCCCCCCCCCACATTCTCACGTACAAGTTTCATGCTCATACGCACTCCACACAACTCTTCGGTAAAATTAGGGAGCTTTTCGGAGGTTTAACGGTGTTTAGAAATGGGGCCACGGGGTCCGAGATTGAAGAAAACGAAGAAACTGGGCAACACGGAGCCCCTGGTGTCGCCGACTTTGCTAATACGGGCACTTTACTGAAGTGTGCACTTTGTTGTAGTGTACACTTCGCTAATACGTGCATCCTACCGAAGTGTGCACTTTGCTGAAGTGTGCACTTTGCTGAAGTGTGCACTTTGCTAACACGTGCATTCTACCGAAGTGTGCACTTTACCGAAGTATGCACTTCGCTAATACGTGCATTCTACCGATGTGTGCAGTTTGCTAATACGTGCACTTTACTTTTTAATCATGACAAAACTACATATAGTCCAATACGATCTCAGTTACCTTGGTCCTAACATTACTTTCCACCCTTTCATGATTCTCAATCATTCTTACTTTCAAGACTTCATTACATAATAAGAAATTAAGTTCGGGAATCACTTACCATGAACGTCTATGTTCGTGCTTGCTTCCTTGCCTCCTCTTGACCAGTTAGCCTTCTGTGGTCGAGTCCATGCTAATGTAATTTCGTATCCCTTCATGGCATCATGTAACACCCCGAAAATATAAATTATTTATTACAAATAAGTTGTCAATAAATAGACAAAATAAACTAACTAGGAATAACACTAACCTAGTTAGATAATGGCTTGAGTATGGGTTAAACACTTAAGATAAAATAAAAACGAAAGTAGAGGGACTAAACGTGTTAAAACTGGAACTTGATTTGATTAACATAATAAAAATCCAAAACACACAAAATTGTGTGTGTGTGGGTCGATTAGGAGCAGGGGGCGACACAGGGTCTCCCACAAACCCTAGTTCTTCCAGAAATTCAACAAATTGAGGGCTCAAATTCGTTCTAAAACAAGTCTCAAACACAAATTTGTGATCTCCATTGAAAGGGGAGTCATAAGGTATCTGAATTCTGTGAAGAATCTTTAGTTGGATTTCTAAGTAAACTTAGAAATCTGAAATTTGATGTTGCATGTTGGTTGTTTAGAATGAAATAATGTATAGGGACAAACCCTAGTCAATTACTTGACGAAATTGTGCCTATTTTGTGTGAAATTCATAATCACCACCTAAGGTGATAAGTGGGTTTTGTGAAAATTGATAAACACTAGGGTTATAGTGGTTGTTCTAGTGTAATTAAAGTTTGATTAAGTGAATTTAGAATTTTAGAGGTTAATATTCATGTTAGATAGTTAGATTGTTGAAAATCTGGGCTATATGACAAGTTATGAACTTGTTAATAAATCATGTAAAATTCTGCCCATAAAGTGTTTGTATAAATGCCTCAAAGAAGGCTTAAAACTGAGAATTAAAGCTAAAACGCATAATTACGATGTTTCGGAAAATTATGCGATATATGATTTAAAGAGAGTTCTAAATATGTCATAATTGAACTCTATAGGAAAGGATACCGGAGCATCAAGCGGACAAGCCGTTGGCGACTTGCGTTCGAAGGGTTTACTTTGAAGGTATGTAACTTGATTTGTTACATTGAGTACTTTGATACTAGAATATGTATAGTTGCGTTGTAAAATAATGGTTGTGTTGATTTATGCGGCAATGTTCGTTACTTGGATTGGTAGGTTAAAAGTCGTTTGGTAGTCATTACAATGGTGGATTCCATAGATGAGCCAAACGGATCGAATAATCAATTAGTACGTGGCTAAACGCTTCGTTAACATGGTTATTTGGTCCTTGTTATTGTTAATGATAAGTATATTAGAATACGAGATTTTGGTAGTTTAGTTTGCTTGAATGATTAACTTCCTAAGGGCAAACTAACGGGTCATTAAGAGAAGGTACAAACCGAGTAACGGTAGTACCTTACTCGTAGATTTCGAACCCTAGTGATGGGTAGTGAATTACTAAATACGCAAACCGATGATGGGAGCGTGGGTGTTGAAAATAAAGAACCCATGATTGGGATCTTCTTATTTAGAGATGATATCCCGTCCATGGAAGTTTGGGTGAAATGAATAAATGGGTCAAACAACAAAGTTACAGAATCTACCATAAGTTACGGTCTCTACCGTAACTTACGGTAGAAAACAAAGTGTTACGGTTGTTCACTACTGTTTTACGGCAGACTAGGGTCACTCAGCGACTACCGTAACTTACGGTAGATACCGTAAGTTACGGTAGAGTCCAGACCTTTTTGTTAAAATTCTGCATATCTTAGTTAATCGAATCCGTTTCTAAGCGTAGTTTCGATTATGCAAATTTTCTAAGAACACTAATACTAATATTTGTCAAAATCTCCAGTTTTTAGGTATTGCAAGTACGTGGGTGATGGTCAAGACAATGCTTTCGAACCGAACACAATCTTTTGAAGCTTCCGCATTAGATTATCTTTGTTTTTAGACAATGTTTATATTGTAAACAATTTATTAATCATGTTTTGAATGACGTAACTAGTTAAGTAATTGTCTAGATCACTCTTAAACTTGAATTTTGTACATCTTTTGAAGTAAGGTGCCGTCTTATGTAAAATCATGTGTATTGACATTAAATTCCTATAAAATTTAGACGGGTGTTACAAGTTGGTATCAGAGCTTAAGGTTGTCAACAAGTGTTCGGTTCAAGCTTGATCAATCATCTAGTAAGAATTAATTAGTTATTTAGTAGATCTTATCATAGGTGAGAAAAAGAAATGTGAATCAATGTGCACGGGAAAAGTGTGTTAAGACACTCAAACCCGGAAGGTGCACTAAATGAGAACGGTCAAAGCAAGTTATAAACTTGACTAAACTGAAGTGAATAAAGCATGTATTATAAATGAAATGTTTAACAATTGGTATAAACATTTCAGTTTCAAGATGACGGAAAAGAGCAACAGTGATGTGGTGCCAATAGTCACCGAACAAATGAAAGAGGTGATTGCCGAAGAGGTAGGAAAAGCAATAGAGAATAGTCTATCGGGTTTCATAGACAAAATTCAAAATACGGTCCTATCATTGGTCGAAGAACGAGTTAAAAGGCTGGAAGATAATGTCAACCTTGTGAAAGAAAAACCCGCGGAATGTAAAGGATGTTCGTATAAAGAGTTTATGGCGTGTAAACCGCCAATATACAACGGGGAGGTCGACCCGATAATATGCCAAAGATGGCTAAGCGATGTAGAAGGGGTGTTTGAAAGGACCCACTGCGACGTGAGTGACTATGTTGCTTACGGAACGGGTCAATTGAGGGGTCAAGCCAAGGATTGGTGGGACAACAAAAAGAAGGAAATGGGAGCCGAAGCGGTAAGGGTCATGACTTGGGATGAGTTTAAGGTGCCATTCCTTAAACACCATAGTCCCAAGGTGGTTATCAACAGGATCAAAGAAGAGTTCATTTAGTTAAGACAAAAGGGTGAAACAATTGATAAAATCACGGGTATCTTTATGGATAAGCTGAGATTTTGTGACAAGTTGGTCACTACTGAAGAGCAGAAGATATATTACTATTACAACATGTTGAGTGCTGAATACCGGGAGTTCATGACTCCCTCAAAGTATGAAACTCTCACCGAAATTATCAACACCGCCAGGGAACGGGAGATCGAGTTGAAGAAACAAATCGAGAGGGGCGAGCGAAGGGCGCATGACGTGAATCCAAGCCCTACAAAGAAGGCTAGAATAGCTGAAACGACAAAGAAAACTGATACAAAGGGTGGATCGCCAAGTTGTAAAATCTGTGGAAAAGGGCACAAGAATGAGTGCCGTTTCAAGGATAAGCCGTGCCCTATATGCGGAAAGACGGGGCACACAGCATCTCTATGTCCGGGTAAAGTCTCAGTTTGTTACAAATGCTATCAACCTGGCCACAAGAAGTCTGAATGCCCGGAGTTGGATGGAAAGAAAGACACCAACGATTCTCCAACAGAAACTCCAAAGGCGAAGGCTAGGTCCTTCCGACTTACAGCAGCAGAAGCAAAAACAGAACCCGATGTGGTCTCAGGTATATTCGCAATAAACTCAATTCCTGCACGTGTGTTATTTGATACGGGTGCGAATAAATCCTTTATTTCACATAGATTTATTCAACATTCTTCATTTGTATTGACAAAATTACCTATGCCTTTAGAGGTTGAGATAGGAGATAACAAAAGTTTCATAGTTTGTGATGTCTGTCAAAGCTGCAAATTAAGTATCGATGATGAGGAGTACTTGATAGATCTAATCCTGATGTCGATGGGAGAATTCCAAGTGGTGGTTGGGATGGATTGGCTATCCCGACACCACGCAAAGGTCGTGTGTTTCCGTAAGGAGATTAAATTAACATCTCTAAGTGGAAAACACGTCACCATCTATGGCGAGAAAGGAGGCAAGCCTATAATATGCTCGATGTTAAAAGCTCATAGACTTATGAAGCATGGATGCAAGGCATTTATGATATACGCAAATGAGCCCGAGAAGGAATCACCGAAGATTGGAGACGTACCGGTGGTACGTGACTTTGAAGATGTGTTTCCGGAAGATTTACCGGGGGTACCGCCAGAACGGGAGGTAGAGTTTGGAATCGAATTGGTTCCGGGCGCAAAACCCGTAGCTAAAGCACCATACCGAATCACGCCGTCAGAATTACAAGAATTGATGTCGCAAATTCAAGACTTGCTCGACAAAGGATTTATAAGGCCGAGCGTGTCTCATTGGGGCGCGCCGGTATTATTTGTGAAAAAGAAGGACGGAAGCATGCGAATGTGTATCGATTACCGGGAGTTAAACAAACTTACAGTGAAGAATCGATACCCGCTTCCGAGAATAGATGATCTATTCGACCAATTACAAGGTGCGAATTGGTTTTCGAAAATCGACCTTAGATCGGGATATCACCAATTAAAAGTCAAGGAAGAGGATGTACCGAAGACGGCTTTCCGCACGCGATACGGACATTACGAGTTCCTCGTAATGTCATTTGGGCTGACGAATGCGCCCGCGGCTTTCATGGACCTCATGAACCGGGTTTGCAAGCCAATGCTAGATAAGTCGGTAATCGTGTTTATCGACGACATTCTAGTGTACTCGAAAAATGAACCAGATCATGCACGTCATCTACAAGAGGTGCTAGAGACACTCAGGCGAGAAAAGCTATATGCGAAATTCTCAAAGTGCGCCTTCTAGTTACGAGAGGTGCAATTCCTCGGCCATATCATAAGTGCCGATGGAATTTTGGTGGACCCGTCCAAGATAGAGGCCGTGTCGAAATGGAGCCCTCCGAAGAATCCTTCGGAAATTAGAATCTTCTTAGGACTTGCGGGGTACTATAGGAGATTCATTCAAGATTTCTCCAAGATTGCATCACCGCTAACTAAGTTAACCGGGAAGGAGGAAAAAATCATTTGGGGTGCCGAACAAGAAAGAGCGTTCCAAATGCTAAAAGAGAAGTTAACTCAAGCTCCGGTATTAACATTGCCGGACGGAGACAAGGACTTGGTGGTTTATTCTGATGCCTCGCTTTCAGGGCTCGGATGTGTTTTAATGCAACGGGGCAAGGTTATAGCTTATGCCTCGAGGCAATTAAAAACACATGAAAAGAAATATCCCACGCATTATCTCGAATTGGCAGCGGTGGTGTTTGCGTTAAAAATATGGAGACACTACTTATATGGGGTAAAGTGCACCATATTTACCGACCACAAGAGTTTGAAATACTTCTTCGATCAGAAGGAGTTAAACATGCGACAAAGGCGGTGGTTAGAAACAGTAAAGGACTATGACTGCGAAATACATTACCACCCCGGAAGGGAAAATGTTGTGGCAGATGCATTGAGTAGGAAATCGGACTATGTCCCAATACGAGTAAGATCGATGCAGCTCATTGTAACCTCGGGTCTACTCGAACAAATCCGAGAGGCACAAGTCGAGGCAGTGAAAGAAGAAAACCTGAAAAGGGAAAGGATAGTTGGTCAGCTGAAGGATTTGGTGGATGGTAGCCACGGTTTGAAAACTCGATTTGGAAGAATATGGATCCCAAATTCCTGTGGAGTTAAGACGCTTCTACTCAACGAAGCTCACAAGTCCCGTTATTCTATTCATCCGGGTGCAACCAAGATGTACAACGATCTGAAACCAAATTATTGGTGGCCCGGGATGAAGAGGGATGTAGTAAAATACGTGGAGAAGGCAGAACACCAGAAACCATATGGTAAACTGCAACCATTGGATATTACAGTTTGGAAATGGGAACAAATCACGATGGACTTGTTGACCAAACTGCCCAAAACTGTAAGGACTCTCAAAAATGTCCCAATTTGACCCGTAAATAAAAACCCATACCCCTGGAACCCTACTGTGCATGAAAAACCAAGAAACCAAGGTTTTTGGGTTTCAGGCGGGCCGCGTAAGGGTTGAGCATGTCCTTACGCGGGCCGCGTCAATGTGAGGTTTGACCGGATAAGCATCCGGGCCACGTGTCGCACGCGTGGCAAGTCTACTGATGACAACGTAGCCCTAATCTACGAATAGGTGCCCCTCGCGGGCCGCGTAAAGATCGAGCCAAGGTTCACGCGGGCCGCGTGAACCCCAAATTTTACCTAGAAATAAGTTGGATCATGAGCAGTCCTCTGGTGTCGAAATCACTTCACAAAAACGAAATTAGGCTGTTCTAATTCGTAAAATACATTCACAATAGCGAGGCGCTGCTACGATACAGGGTATTAACTCGATCGCTGCTACGATTCAATGTCCGATCGATTGAAACTATCCGATGAATGTTTAAGTGCTGCTCAAATTGGGTTTATACTTTGTCATTCGTCGTGAATTCGATGGATGTTTAAGTATTGCACTTTGTCATTTGTCGTGAGGGTTTAATCTCGTGAGTTATCGTAAATGCTGTATTAGTTACTGACCTAGTTCGTGTGCATTGTTATTTAAATTAGGTTATCAGGCTAATCAGTAGGCTACACTTTGCCCGCGTAAATCTGCAAAGTGAGTCATTCTCTTTTATCAAAAGTATTTTACAATACTCCATTTTCAAATGTTATAATTACAGGGATTAAGTCGTGGTTATCTTAAATCACTTGCTAGTGGGGTATTATGCACATTACTAATTTCTCACGGTTAGGCTAATAAATCCTAACAGCGATAAACGTCACTACTTGGGGAAAGACCCAATAGTGGTATGACCATCGTCACCAGGTGACATGGCGCCAGATAAAAATAAGATAAAAGCCATTGTAATCGCTCTTATGCTGTAATTTATAACTATGTGTCATTTTGTCAAAATGAATGATTCACCAGTATTTCCCCGCTGACAAAAATATTTTTAAAACATGTTTCAGGCGACCTGCTGTAAATCAAGGAAAACGTGCTACGGAGCACTAACAAGCTTGAAGAGGTGGCTCAGTTAAAAAACATGTTTTAATAAATCAGGGAATTTCCTAGTAAAATTCCTCTATTGTAAATTTACGGGGTTTATCCCGAATTATGAAATAAAATAATCGGGCATTTCAAATTTTAAAAGATCCTGTTAAAATCTTCCGCTGTCGCATCATATATACCACGGGTTCCTGTCCCGCGGCTCCTGACCGGGTCAAACCGGGGTTGGGGCCGTGACAGGAAAAGGTGGTATCAGAGCCACTGATTTAAGCCAATTAAGTATTTAGAGAATACTTAATTTTACTAATTGCCATTTTGTGGTTACGTGTTTTATTATTTGAATATTTGTTTTACAGTATGGGTAAACAAAGACTTTCGGACATCTATCATAAATTAGATACTTCACCGAAAGAAAAAGGAACTTCATCCTCAAAATACCCAACAGATACTGAGGAAGGAGTATTTGTCCGTAAGGCACAGTTTGAGAAACCACTTTCTCCTAAGAAAAGAAGTCGGATTAATAGAAAAAGTCAAGAGAAAATAAAGAAGTCACAATCAAAAGAAGTGATGATTCCTAAAGAAACTCAAGAAATAGGAAATAACCCACCATGGGAAGATGAGTTAGATGAGAAATGGGCAGATCTCTATATGTTAGCCACTATAGCAGTAAATGCTAACGTTTAAATACCCTGACCCAGTCCTAGCACCCATATCACCTACAAGTCAGAAACTTTACCCATTAAATAAACAACTTAGTAAGAGAAAATAAAATAAATTAGGATTGTGCAACCTTAGTATATTGTGAATTTCATTTGCAATTTGTATTAGAAAGTCGCAGTATGGGCAATAATATTTGAATAATTATATTAAATGTTCGCCTGTGAAATTTTTATTATAAAATTTTAACTTAGCATTTTGTGTGCATTTTTGCATATATGCTAAACAGCATGAATGAGTTATCTGAAGCCCTTCAGAATCTCAATCTCTATCCCGTGAAAGTGGAAGTTTCCAAAGACTTTACTGGTTACTTACCCGATGTAGAGGAACCTATGGAATTTCGAGCTCCACCTCTGGAGAAACCAAGGCCTAAGAAAAGAAGAGGATTTGTAGGCTGGAGGCGTATACGCAGGAGGAAACCAGCAACTCGGAAAGTTCCTAAAATAGAAAATCCCATTGATAAAGGAAAAGGGATCGAGATTGAGGAAAATGCTAGGCAAGTAGAAATGGAAATTGGGGAAAGTTCTAGGCAAGTCGAGGAATTGCTTTTGCCGGAAGAATTAGATCGCATACTTGCAAACTGCGATATCCTTAGACCTATCAATGAAAATCTCTTCCCTTATCCTGCTGAAAACCAACTTCCAATAAACTTAGAACCGGCTATTCCAGATCCTCTGATCCATACCCAACCTCTAGGAGAAATAGGCGAGTGGTGGACCAATGATTGTCAGTTTCAAAACCTCCTCAATAACCCTTATACCTTTTTCCCTCAGTTCGACCCAGAACCTATACCAAACCCACCAATGAGCAATGAAAACTTAGCTGAACTCCGCCATTTTGGTGAGGAACTGATGAATGCAGGGAATAGAATTCGGGAGGTAGGAGAACAGATCTCCTGGAAATACGACAAGAGGGAACGTCGCTTCTAAGGTGCCCAGGGATAGGATGGTTGTGAAGCTGTGATTGTATAATTGTAATAGTAATAATAAAATAAGTCTATAAATAACCTACAAATAAAACTTTTATAAGATAACGGTGTGTACTGATGCATATTATAATATATAAAAATGGCAGTTGAGAAATCAACAATTTTGATTAAACATGTGTTATGAAATTGTGTGATTAATTGCATATAGTTATTATTTATTTTATGCTAATAATTTATATATGTTAATTACCAGATGGAACCTGCTAATAATGAACCAGTTAATGAAGTAAACCAATCTGAGTAAAATCAGGAAGATCAATTTATGACTAGGCAAGATATCGAGAATATCGTTGCTCAAGGAATAGCCAATGCTATTCCAGCAATCCTTGCTGCTGCCCAGAAACCTGTTGAACCTCAACAAATTATTCCTAGTAAACGTACTCAAGAAGATAACTTCAGTAATAGTGTAAACGGAGGCAGCAACCATACTAATCACGATAATGATCCACGGCAGGCCCCACTCCCTAAGAAAATGAAAGCTGCAACACCTGGTTGCACTTACAAAGAATTTCTTGCTTGTAAACCAGCTAAATTTGCAGACAATGAAGGGGAGACTGCGGCACTGCGTTGTTTGGAGAAAACCAAAGAAGTAATTATGATTAGTAAATGTGCTGAAGAAGACAAGGTTATGTATGCGTCGCATCTTTTTAAGGAAAGGGAACTAGAATGGTGGAATACGGTACTTCAAGCCAAAGGAAGAAATATGGCCTATGCCATGAGTTGGGAAGAATTTAAGCAGATAATGGAAAGAAAATTTTGTCCTGAATATGAAAAGGAACAAATGGCGAATAAGTTCCAGAACCATCGGATGATGGGTGTAGATTGTCGAGGATATACTTCGACATTCTTCGAGTATGCAAGAGTGGTACCAACCCTGGCTTTGCCAGAACCGGTACTTATTTCTCGCTATATTTGGGGATTGATTAGCGAAATCCGTAATATCGTTAAAGCTGCGAGACCTCGCACTATTGACGATGCTGTGGAATTAGCTAACACCTTGACTGACGAGCTGGTACGCACAAGTGAAGAAAACCGGAAAATGGAAGTAGCTCAAAAGATTACCCAAGGATTCCGTATGGGTAACCGTAGTAATTTCAAGAGAAGGGGAACCGGACAATCTTCCACTGTTCCATTTTGCAATTCCTGCAAAAAAAAAGCATTTTGGAAGATGCAAGGGGTATTGCAATTTTTGCAAAATTCCAGGACATCAAGAGGAAGATTGCAGAAAGAAGAAAGCAACATTTTGCTACAACTGTGGAGAAGCTGGACATTTTAGGCCAGACTGCCCGAAATTGGCCAAACCAGCTGATAACAAAGCCAAACCTGCAGAAGGAACTACCAAGAAGAACGTAAGAGCCTTCCAGTTGACTACTCAGGAAGCAGAACTAATTCCTGACGTAATAGCTGGTACGTTCCTAGTTCACAACGTTTATGCAAAAGTACTGTTTGACTCGGGTGCGAACCAAAGTTTTATAAATACTTCATTCTGCCAAGCTCTTAATTTACCCTTAACCACCCTTAGGCAGATTTTTATAGTCGAAACAGCAGATGGGAATTCTGTTCACATAGATAAAGTTTTGCGAGAAGGAAAAATAGAACTCTTAGGTCATAAATTTTCTGCAAACCTGTTACCTATGAATTTAGCCGGATTCGATGTCGTGTTAGGAATGGATTGGTTAGTAACCAACCATGCTCGAATTCTTTGTGATAAAAATGCCATAGAAATATATACACCTACAGGAGAGGTAATTTTAATTACAGGAGATAAACCACGAAAGCCATTGAAATTCATTTCAGTAATGAAGTTGGCCAGTTATTCAAGAAAACAAGAAATGGTGTATATGATTTCAGTAATCATTAACACGAAAGGTAAGGAACTTAAGGAAATTCCGGTAGTATCAGAATACCCAGATGTATTCCCAGAAGAACTCCTGGGATTACCACCCGACAGGGAAGTAGAATTTAGGATTCATCTAATTCCGGGAACTACACCGATAGCCAAGGCACCTTATCGGTTAGCACCCACCGAAATGTTAGAACTGAAAAAGCAGTTAGATGAATTATTAAGCAAAGGATTTATACAACCTAGTTCATCCCCGTGGGGAGCTCCAGTGTTGTTTGTGAAAAAGAAAGATGGGTCAACGAGAATGTGTATCGATTACAGGGAATTAAATAAGGTTACAATTAAAAATCGATATCCATTACCTAGGATCGATGATCTCTTTGATCAACTTCAGGGAGCTAGATATTTTTCTAAAATAGACTTACGCTCCGGATACCATCAATTGAAGGTACAAGAAGAGGAAATACCTAAAACTGCTTTCAGAACTAGGTATGGTCATTACGAGTTTACAGTCATGCCCTTCGGACTAACAAATGCTCCGGCAACATTCATGGACATGATGAATAAAATCTGTAAACCGTATTTGGATAAATTTGTAATTGTCTTCATCGACGATATACTTATTTATTCCAAAAGTCAGGAGGAACATTGTCAGCACTTGCATGCACTCTTAACCTTGTTAAGAAGGGAGAAGCTTTACGCCAAATTCTCAAAATGTGAATTTTGGCTACAGGAGGTGCAATTTTTAGGACACATGGTGAATCATGAAGGTATTCACGTAGATCCCTCCAAAATAGAAGCAATCACCAAATGGAAAGTCCCGTAATCAGCTATGGAAATTAGAAGCTTTCTAGGGTTAGCAGGATATTATAGACGATTCATTAAGGATTTTTCTAAAATAACGGTACCATTAACTAAGCTAACCTGTAAAGCAGCTAAGTTTGAATGGGGACCTAGGCAAGAAGAGGCCTTTAGAATTTTAAAGCAAAAGTTAACAAATGCCCCAATTCTAGCCTTACCAGAAGGAACAAAAGATTTTGAAGTTTACTGCGATGCTTCTAAGCTAGGATTAGGATGTGTGCTAATGCAACGCAAGAAGGTAATTGCGTATGCCTCAAGACAATTGAAAAAGCATGAGGAAAACTATACGACTCATGACTTAGAGTTAGGAGCCATAATTTTTGCCCTTAAGAATTGGAGACATTATCTGTATGGAAGTAAGTTTACTGTCTATACGGATCATAAGAGCTTAAGGTACATATTTGGGCAAAAAGAATTAAACATGAGGCAAAGGAGATGGATGGAGACTCTAAGTGATTACGACTGTGATATTCAATATCACGAAGGAAAGGCCAATGTAGTTGCAGATGCCTTAAGTCGTAAGTATCATGAAAAGCAAAAGCGAGTTCGTGCCCTTAGATTAAATCTACAATTAGATTTAATGGAACAAATGAAGAATGTTCAAGAAACAGCAATCGAAGATGATGCTGAAGGAATGAAGGGACGAGTAAAAGAATTAGAACAAGGAAGTGATGGAATTTGGAGATTCCACAAGAAAAGGATATGGGTACCTAAAAGGGAGAATTAAGAAATAAGATTTTAGAGGAAGCCCATAAATCTAGGTATACTGTGCATCCCGATAACAATAAGATGTACCAAGATTTAAGGAATAATTTCTGGTGGATAGGAATGAAAAAGGACATAGCTAAATATGTTTCTAAGTGTCTTACTTGCTCACAAGTTAAAGCAGAACACTAGAAACCCTCAGGTCTACTACAACAATTAGAAATGCCTATATGGAAATGGGAGCTCATAACAAGGGACTTTGTTACAAAGTTACCCAAAACCAGAAAAGGTAATGATGCGATTTGGGTAATTGTAGATCGATTAACCAAGTCAGCTCATTTTCTACCCATGAAAGAAACATTTAGCATGGAAAGGTTAGCCAAGTTGTATGTAGATGAAGTAGTATCCTTACATGGAGTTCCGCTCTCCATTGTATCAGATAGGGATAGTCGTTTCACTTCCCATTTCTGGACTAGTTTTCAGGAAGCAATGGGAACCCGACTAAATTTAAGTACTGCGTATCATCCACAAACAGACGGACAAAGTGAAAGGACGATACAAACCCTGGAAGACATGCTCCGGGCATGTGTGATAGATTTTGGTGGAAACTGGGATGACCACCAACCTTTAATCGAATTCTCCTATAATAATAGTTATCATACGAGCATTGAAGCTGCCCCATTCGAAGCACTGTATGGACGAAAGTGCAGAACTCCAGTTTGCTGGGCAGAAATAAGAGAAAGTCAATTATCAGGTCCTGAAATTGTACAAGAAACTACCGACAAGATCACTCAGATCAAGGAAAGACTGAAAATGGCTCGTGATCGTCAAAAGAGTTATGCCGACAATCGATGCAAGCCACTAGAATTCTGAGTTGGAGACAAGGTACTCTTGAAAGTTTCTCCTTGGAAAGGAGTAGTTCGATTTGGTAAGAAAGGAAAGCTAAGTCCAAGATACGTGGGACCATTTCCAGTGATCCAACGTATAGGATCAGTTGCTTATCATTTACAACTACCAGAAGAATTAGCTGGAGTACATGATGTATTTCATGTATCCAACCTCAAGAAGTGTTTATCGGACGAATCGCTGGTAGTACCTCTCCAAGACATAGAGGTAAATGAAAAGTTGAAGTTCGTAGAAAAACCACTTCAAATAGAAGACAGAAAGATCAAGTTTCTCAAACACAAAAGATTGGTACTAGTCAAAGTCAAATGAGATTCTAAAAAAGGACCCGAATACACTTGGGAACTGGAATCGGAAATGAAGCGAAAGTATCCTCACTTATTTCAGTAAATCTCGAGGACGAGATTTTAAATAAGGTGGGGAGAATGTAAGGACTCGCAAAAATGTCCCAATTTGACCCTTTAATAAAAACCCATACCCCTGGAACCCTACTGTGCATGAAAAACCAATAAACCAAGGTTTTTGGGTTTCAGGCGGGCCGCGTAAGGGTTGAGCATGTCCTTACGCGGGCCGCGTTAATGTGAGGTTTGACCGGATAAGCATCCGGGCCACGTGTCGCACGCGTGAACGTAGCCCTAATCTACGAATAGGTGCCCCTCGCGGGCCGCGTAAAGATCGAGCTAAGGTTCACGCGGGCCGCATAAAGATCGAGCCAAGGTTCACGCGGGCCGCGTGAACCCCAAATTTTACCTATAAATAGGTTGGATCATGAGCAGTCCTCTGGTGTCGAAATCACTTCACAAAAACGAAATTAGGCTGCTCTAATTCGTAAAATACATTCACAATAGCGAGGCGCTGCTACGATACAGGGTATTAACTCGATCGCTGCTACGATTCAATGTCCGATCGATTGAAACTATCCGATGAATGTTTAAGTGCTGCTCAAATTGGGTTTATACTTTGTCATTCGTCGTGAATTCGATGGATGTTTAAGTATTGCACTTTGTCATTTGTCGTGAGGGTTTAATCTCGTGAGTTATCGTAAATGCTGTATTAGTTACTGACCTAGTTCATGTGCATTGTTATTTAAATTAGGTTATCAGGCTAATCAGTAGGCTAAACTCTGCCCGCGTAAATCTGCAAAGTGAGTCATTCTCTTTTTTCAAAAGTATTTTACAATACTCTATTTTCAAATGTTATAATTACAGGGATTAAGTCGTGGTTATCTTAAATCACTGGCTAGTGGGGTATTGTGCACATTACTAATTTCTCACGGTTAGGCTAATAAATCCTAACAGTGATAAACGTCACTACTTGGGGAAAGACCCAATAGTGGTATAACCATCGTCACCAGGTGACACGGCGCCAGATAAAAATAAGATAAAAGCCATTGTAATCGCTCTTATGCTGTAATTTATAACTATGTGTCATTTTGTCAAAATGAATGATTCACCAGTATTTCCCCGCCGACAAAAATATTTTTAAAACATGTTTCCGGCAACCTGCTGTAAATCAAGGAAAACGTGCTACAGAGCACTAACAAGTTTGAAGAGGTGGCTCAGTTAAAATGAATAAACATGTTTTAATAAATCAGGAAATTTCCTAGTAAAATTCCTCTATTGTAAATTTATGGGGTTTATCCCGAATTATGAAATAAAATAATCGGGCATTTCAAAATTTAAAAGTTCCTGTTAAAATCTTCCGCTGTCGCATCATATATACCACGAGTTCCTGTCCCGCGGCTCCTGACCGGGTCAAACCGGGGTTGGGGCCGTGACAAAAACCAACCGCGGTTTCGATGCTATATGGGTAGTTGTAGATAGGTTGACAAAAAGTGTTCACTTCATTCCGATTCGTCAGACTTATACATCTGAAAAGATGTCAGAGGTGTATACCAATGAAATAGTGGCACGTCACGGGGTACCGTTATCCATTGTGTCCGACAGAGATACTCGGTTTACTTCGAACTTTTGGCGCGAATTTCAAGAAGAAATGGGGACTAGACTGTTCATTATTACTGCTTACCATCCGCAAACAGATGGGCAAAGTGAAAGAACGATACAAACGTTAGAGGGTATGTTGCGGGCTTGCATTATCGACTTCGGGGGTAGTTGGGATGTCTATCTACCCTTGGTCGAATTCTCATATAACAATAGTTATCACGCGAGCATTGGAATGGCTCCGTTTGAAATGCTATATGGTAGAAAGTGCCGAACCCCGGTGTGTTGGGGAGAAGTGGGTCTACGTGAACTGGCCCCTAATGATGTTGTCCAGGCCACTAATGAGAAAATTGACATAGTTCGAGCTCACTTAAAAGCGGCCCAAGATAGACAAAAGTCTTATGCCGACAAAATACGGAGACCAATTGAATTCCAGGTAGGTGACATGGTGATGCTAAAGGTTTCCCCAAGGAAGGGCGTTATCAGATTCAGAAAAAGAGGGAAACTAAGCCCGAGGTTTATCGGGACATTTAAAATCATTGAACGGGTAGGCAAGGTAGCTTATCGCCTTGAGCTACCGGAAGAGTTGAGTGGAATACATGGCACGTTCCATGTATCACAGCTACGAAAATGTCTAGCGGAGGAAACAACTTATATCCAATACGACGATATCGAGGTGGATAATAGCCTGAATTATGCGGTAAAGCCATTAGAGATTCTAGATCAAAAGGTTAAGCACTTGCGAAATAAACGAATCGATCAAGTCAAGATCAAATGGGAGCATATGAAAGGTTCGGACATTACATGGGAGTCCGAAGAGGAGATGCGGCGTCTCTACCCGACCTTGTTTGGTACGTATTTCCAGTTTCGAGGACGAACCCCTTTTAAGGGGGGTGGAGTTGTAACACCCCGAAAATATAAATTATTTATTACAAATAAGTTGTCAATAAATAGACAAAATAAACTAACTAGGAATAACACTAACATACTTAGATAGTGGCATGAGTATGGGTTAAACACTTGAGATAAAATAAAAACGAAAGTAGAGGGACTAAACGTGTTAAAACTGGAACTTGATTTGATTAACATAATAAAAATCCAAAACACACAAAATTGTGTGTGTGTGGGTCGAATAGGAGCAGGGGGCGACACAGGGTCTCCCATAAACCCTAGTTCTTCCAGAAATTCACCAAATTGAGGGCGCAAATTCGTTCTAAAACAAGTCTCAAACACAAATTCGTGATCTCCATTGAAAGGGGAGTCATAAGGTATGTGAATTCTGTGAAGAATCTCTAGTTGGATTTCTAAGTAAACTTAGAAATCTGAAATTTGATGTTGCATGTTGGTTGTTTAGAATGAAATAATGTCTAGGGACAAACCCTAGTCAATTACTTGACGAAATTGTGCCTATTTTGTGTGAAATTCATAATCACCACCTAAGGTGATAAGTGGTTTTTGTGAAACTTGATAAACACTAGGGTTATAGTGGTTGTTCTAGTGTAATTAAAGTTTAATTAAGTGAATTCAGAATTTTAGAGGTCAATATTCATGTTAGATAGTTAGATTGTTGAAAATCCGGGCTATATGACAAGTTATGAACTTGTTAATAAATCATGTAAATTATGCGATATATGATTTAAAGAGAGTTCTAAATATGTCATAATTGAACTCTATAGGAAAGGATACCGGAGCATCAAGCGGACAAGCCGTTGGCGACTTGCGTTCGAAGGGTTTACTTTGAAGGTATGTAACTTGATTTATTACATTGAGTACTTTGATACTAGAATATGTATAGTTGCGTTGTAAAATAATGGTTGTGTTGATTGATGCGGCAATGTTCGTTACTTGGATTGGTAGGTTAAAAGTCGTTTGGTAGTCATTACAATGGTGGATTCCATAGATGAGCCAAACGGATCGAATAATCATTTAGTACGTGGCTAAACGCTTCGTTAACATGGTTATTTGGTCCTTGTTATTGTTAATGATAAGTATATTAGAATACGAGATTTTCGTAGTTTAGTTTGCTTAAATGATTAACTTCCTAAGGGAAAACTAACGGGTCATTAAGAGAAGGTACAAACCGAGTAACGGTAGTACCTTACTCGTAGATTTTGAACCCTAGTGATGGGTAGTGAATTACTAAATACGCAAACCGATGATGGGAGCGTGGGTGTTGAAAATAAAGAACCCATGATTGGGATCTTCTTATTTAGAGATGATATCCCGTCCATGGAAGTTTGGGTGAAATGAATAAATGGGTCAAACAACAAAGTTACAGAATCTACCGTAAGTTACGGTCTCTACCGTAACTTACGGTAGAAAACAAAGTGTTACGGTGGTTCACTACTGTTTTACGGCAGACTAGGGTCACTTAGCGACTACCGTAACTTACGGTAGATACCGTAAGTTACGGTAGAGTCCAGACCTTTTTGTTAAAATTCTGCATATCTTAGTTAATCGAATCCGTTTCTAAGCGTAGTTTCGATTATGCAAATTTTCTAAGAACACTAATACTAATATTTGTCTAAATCTCCAGTTTTTAGGTATTGCAAGTACGTGGGTGATGGTCAAGACAATGCTTTCGAACCGAACACAATCTTTTGAAGCTTCCGCATTAGATTATCTTCGTTTTTAGACAATGTTTATATTGTAAACAATTTGTTAATCATGTTTTGAATGACGTAGCTAGTTAAGTAATTGTCTAGAATGTAATCACTCTTAAACTTGAATTTTGTACATCTTTTGAAGTAAGGTGCCGTCTTATGTAAAATCATGTGTATTGACATTAAATTCCTATAAAATTTAGACGGGTGTTACACATCATAAATGTTCGTTCACACGAACATTTATTTCCAACCCAAAGGTTGCCGTGACTTTCATTAGTCAATTACCAACATGCATAAGACTTACTTAAACGGCCATATCATTCCAAATTTACGCGATTTCATTCATCATCACGTATAACACATAAATGATCTAACTTATATGACATGGTTTCTCTACCCTTACAATTGTATCCGAAAGCCTAACCATGCTACTCATATATTGTTAACTTTCAGAAGGTCAAATGTCCAACTTACACAATTTCAACTTATGAACATGTAGCTATTTTATTATAGTCGATCATACTAACGATAACATTTGCACTTCATACTCATGTTGTAGGGCACATACAACCAAATGATCGATTAATTACATATGTACACATGTATATTCAGTTCAACAAATAATAACACTTTTATGATCCTACTATTGACAACCACCTTCAAGGTTAGCAATCGTGGTGGAGATTACCCAAGTACAAAACAAAATGTTTTTTTTTTCTAAAAATTGTATCAGACTATACAAACTGTAACCAGCTTTTACACTTTCTCTCTCCCCTCTCCTCTAACAAAAAGTTGTTACGGCTATAATTGTTACACAAAAATCTCCTTATAAAAAATTGTAACATATTTTTATGTGCACTATAAAAAATAAACCTTCGTAAATTTTTAGTTCTAAAATCTATACACTTGGCAGGAAAAGTGTTACATCAGAATGTGTAACACGTGTCATATTTGCATCCACCCATTTAAGTTTGTTTGGTTTTCTTGACTCAATAGAGATTTTTTTCTATAATTGCCATATATATATATATATATATATATATAGGGTAGGGCTAGATAGAAAACCCTATCTATATAAAAAACCCTAGAAAACCCAACCTCCCGACATTTTTTTTTTGAAAAAAATAACACATGTAATATACACGTTTTTAAGAGTTTTGGGCCAAAAAAATCAAAAAAGCGCCGAAGGGATAATTTAAAAAAAAAAAAAATTTCAGCAACTTTCAGCATTTTTGTCTAACACATGTTAGGCACTGAATTTTGTTTATTTTTTTTAAAAAAATCCCTTCGGCGCTTTTTTGTTTTTTTTTTGCCCAAAACACTCTAAAACATGTATATTACATGTGTAATTTTTTTCAAAAAAAAAAAAGGTCGGGAGGTTGGGTAAAAATGGGTGGAGATTTGGGTTTCCAGAGTTTTCTAAGAATTTTAGGGTTTTTTGTCTAGCATTACCCTATATATATATATATGATTCGATTTAATTAAGAACCACCACGAGTTGTGAGAACCATGAAAACATCTACTTCCCGCGCGAGTTGGGCCACCATTCTTTACACAAACATAGATGAAAATGTTATAAACACATTTGTAAAAACAAAAACAAAAAAACAAATTGTCGAGTCAGTAGTTACGCCTGATGTAAAATTTGTTTATGGAGATTAATTTTTTTTCTATCACCAATAATTTTTCTACACTCGATGTAAATTTTTGCATTCGACTTTTTTTTTTATTTTTTATTTTTTCGTTGGAACAAGTGATTTTTTTTAAGATTTTTGGGATTTTTTTTTGAAAGGCCTAATTCACATGATTCTCACAACTCAAGGTCTTTCTCATTTAAACTTTCCATATATATATATATATATATATATAGGGAGAGGATCATGAGAAAACTAGATATAAATGAGAAAACCAAAAAACTAACCAAAAAACACTAAAAAGGAGGGGGGGGGGGGGGGACTTTTAATGAAGAAGGGGTAAAATTGGAAAAAATATATATAACTTTTCAAACATTTCCCATTTCTCCATACGTTATCATTTTAAAACAAAAATGGCACCATAAGATCACAAATTTTTGTATCTTTCATTCAAGTATATTCGAGCATATTTTTTATGACATAAAAAAAGATTTATGGTGTCGTCTTGTTTTCAATACTATTATTATAGTAGTGCACATGTGCAATATAACATGTACTACAATTGCATTACATGCTTAAAATTAGTTTTTTGAGTCTAGTTTAGCTTTTAGGGTTAGTTTTTTTGGAGGTTTAGGATTAGGATTAGGTTTTTGGGTGTGGGGGGGAGGGGGGTTTAGGTTTTTGGGGGCTGGGGGTGGGGGGGGTTTAGGTTTTTTTCGGGTTTATTTTTAGGGTTTAGTTTTAGGTTTTCGGGAGGGTGGGGGGTGGGGGGGTTTAGGTTTTTGGTGGGTGGGGGGGGGGGGGTTAGGCTTTTGGTGGGAGGGTGAATTTAGGTTTTTGGGAGGTGGGGGTGGGGGGTTTAGGTTTTTGGGGGGTGTCGGTGGGGGGCGGGTTAAGTGGTTTAAGCTTTATGTATTAGTGCACATGTGCAGTACAACCAAACTAAAACCCACAAAAAACCTAAAAAAAACCTAACCCCCTCCCCCACCCCCCAAAAACCTAAACCCCCCACCCCCAAGCTAAAATGCTAAAAACTAAACCCCCAAAAAACCTAAAAAAATCTAAAAAAACAAAAAAAAATCTAAATTTTTTTTTAATATTTTTATGCTCAAATCGCTACTTTTAGTGGCCAAAATTTTTTTTTTTTAAAAAAAAAAATTAAAAAAATAATTTAATTATTATTTTTTTTTTGCTTCGAAAAGTAGCGATTTTTATATAAAAAATAGTAAAAAATTTTTTTTTTTTGTGTGATTTTTAGCTATTTTTAGGCATTTTTTGTTGTGTTCACATTGGTTCTCGCGGTTCTCGCAATAAGAGGTGGTTCTCGCATGATCTTCTCCCTATATATATATATATATATATATATATATAGTGTGAGGTTCATTGGGGAACACTAAAAAAGTGGGGAACAGTGGGGAACTGACTCAAACGGACTCTGATTTGACTCATTCTAGTGGCGTTGGAACCGTCTCGTCGAACCCTAACTAGGATCTCTTAACCCTAAACCCTAAATCATAACCCCTAAACCCTAAATATATTAGGGTTTGGCTTTTAGAGTTTAGCTTTAGGGTTTAGGGTTTAGGGTTTAGCTTTAGGGTTAGCCTTTAGGGTTTAGCTTTTAGGGTTTATAGTTTAGATTTTACGGTTTAGCTTAGGTTTTAGCCTTATTTTTTAGCTTTAGGGTTTAGAGTTTAGGAGTTAGGATTTTGGGTTTAGGGTTAAGAGATCCTAGTTAGGGTTCGACGAGCAGGTTCCAACGCAACTGGAATGAGTCCAATCGGAGTTCGTTTGAGTCGGTTCCCCGCTGTTCCCCACTTTTTTAGTGTTACCAAATGAACCTTCCCCTATATATATATACATACATATACACACACACACATAGGGGATGGATCATGAAAAACTCATTTAAATGTGGAAACTAAAGAACTACCAAAAAATCAAAAAACACACCAAAAAAGTATTATTATTTTTACAGTTTTTGCTGTAAATCTATATTTTTAAACTACAAAATAAAATAGTATTACACATGTGTAAAATTACAAAAAAACATAAACCCCCCCCCCCCCCCCACACACACACACCCCCCGCCCCCGCCCCCTCCCCCAAACCTAAACCCCTCCCCTAACATAAAAACTTAACCCTAACCCTAAACGTAAACCCCTCAAAAACATAACCCTAAAAGTTAAACTAAACCAAAAACCTAAACCCTAAGGCTAAATTGCATGTGCAACATAACATATGTTGCACATGTGTAAAATACTGTGTTTTTTATCTTAAAAATGTTAGACTTATAGCAAAAAAATGTTTTAAAAAATTGGCGTATGTTTTTAAGGTTTTTTTTGGTAATTTTTTAGTTTTCTCACATTTAAGTACTTTTCTCGTAATCCTCTTCATATATATATATATATATATAAGATTAGGATCGTGTGAGAATGACTAGGATAATCGAGTAACTTGACAACAATCTTGGACCACACATTTCCCTAATAAAATGCAAAATTTTGTTTGCTAAACCGCCAATTATTTCAACATTTTTGTAATATATACATATGTGTATATAGGTGTTTAAAATTTAAAAATAAATATTGTACACACATGTACGTATATGTTAAATTTTTTTATAAATAATTGTATATATGTGTATATAAATGAAGATTATGGTTCTGAACATGTGTTTTGTATTGTTCATACGTGTAAATACGTGTTTAGTTTTACTTTTTTTTTTGTGAAGTTATACATATCTGTATATAGGTGTTTAAAGTTTAAAAATAAATATTGTACATACATGTTTGATAATATATTAAATGTATATAAATGATTGTATATACATATATCTAAAGGAAGATTATGGTTATGAAGATGTGTTTACTATTGTACGTGTGTGTAAATACGTGTTTAACATTAAAAATAACCGAATATCTTTAATATATATTCGATAATTTACATAGGGTGAGGTATAATTAAAAGTTTGAAAATATGCACATGTGTATAATTAAAAAAATGAGTAAAATGCACGGATAGTCCCTGTGGTTTTGCAAAATAAAATCTATTATCCCCAACTTTAGAAGATTACATCGGTGCTCCCTGTGGTTTGACGATTTGTTACTCGTATAGTCTCTGGAGTGGATGTCCGTTATTTTTCTATGTTAAGTCCATCTGAAATTACTTATTTACCCTTCCATTTAAAAAATAAAAAAACAAATATGGATTATTAAAAGTGTGGGGCCACCTTATTTACCTTTCCCTTATAAACAACCGGCCACCTACCTCCATTGCCACCCACACCCACCATCACCATAGCCACACTACCCCTTGACCGCCGACAAACACCTACCCCGCCCCTTCATCGCCGACCAAACACCTCACCCCCTGCGACCTTCTTCCTCACTCCACAACAACTAAACCCCGCCGAATGGGAACTCGTCAATGACGACGGTTTTGTCTACCGGCGTCTCAAGCGACCCCGTCCTGCTTCCGCCTCTACCGCCGGATTCTGCAGCTGAATCTAAAGCCCACAGAGAGAGATAGAAGAAGGTGCTATTAAAGCTCGAATCAAACTACCAACAAGAGATCCACCATTGGGAACTTTTGTCGAACACCTTACAGGCATTACAAAATCATACCCTAAATTGTACACAAAATCAACCACCACCTATTCCACTGCCGGTTTCAGATCAAAGGTCTTCCATGTGCACCAGAATTCTTCGGATTCTACTTACTAGAAACTCACCGATTACCCTGGTTGCTCAGGGTTAAATTTTTTGTGAACCCTCGAAAATTGATGTTGTAATTGTGGAATTCAAAATTGGTATTGGAATTGTTGCCAATTTTTCATTATATTTCAGAGGTTTGATTTAATTTGACTTTCAAAAAGGTGAAAATCAACATTACTAAATGTGTTTTTAGGGTTTTGAAGGTGATTTGGGGGAATTTGATTGTTTTGCAGGTTGAAGCAAAGGAAGCGATGGTAGTGCGGCGTCGTGATTTTCATTTTACATAGATTTAATTGTGGGGCCTAGTTGATATTTTAAATGGTTAATTAAATTTTCTTATATTTTAGTAAAAGAAAGGGGTAATTTTGTCATTTTACATAGATTTAAAGGAGAAAACTAACAGACATCCACTCCAGGGACTATCCGAGTAACAACTCGTCAAACCACAGGGAGTACCTGTGTAATTTTCAAAGTTGAGGACTATAGGTGTTATTTTACAAAACCACAGCGAATATCCGGGCATTTCACTCTAAAAAGCCCTTAAAAAGGTACAACTAACAATAAAAATATTTTCTTAGAAAACATATGTAGTTCAAAATATCTCTTACATTTCTCAGTTAAGATATGCGTATCTTTAAATCCCGATCCTATATATGCATATATAAGTATAACCAAGTCGGTTATATATATATATATATATATATATATATATAGCCAATGATTTTTCTAGATCAAGTGGTATAAGATTTGTATTTTTTTTTTTTTGTGATGCAGGTTCAATTCCCACATATTCAACTCTCACTTGGTGCAGACTGAGTCAGTGGTGGATAATGATAGGAGGCCCAGGAAAACCTGGGTTTGGTCTTTAAGCCAAACAAGTTTTATCGGTAATTTCATCGTCGTGCCTACAGACGGGTAGGTTACCAGGTTTTCTCTGGAAATGGTGGTGGAATCGTATTACTCTTGGAGTACTCTGTTTGATCTAAAGGGATCTTGAGAATGCTTGGGATTGATTATGTTTGCCGTTTATAAAAAAATATATTTATATTTATGTTAACAGATAAGATAGAGATTTCATATTTGTTGATGTGATTAAGTTTCCCTTCAAATGGGACAATATTTGTCACGTGGTAGGGTATAGAGATAGTCACATGACAAAACTGCCTTTGATGTGTTGTTTTTTTTTTTTATATTCTATAGATAGATAATTGTTTTGGAAAATTATTTGAACTAAAATTATGTGGATGGTTGTTATTTTATATTTAAAAAAGGCTTATGTTAAAATGATTAAGACTTAACGTGCCCGTTATTCTTGTTTAAAATAATGAATTTTTAACAGATTAATTAGGTAATGTATATGTAAAGGTTCATATCGAGTTCACATATGCAATCCAGCTTGAAGGGTATGGTCCTAAATTCTGAGACGACCGTATGAGTTAACCTCACGTCGTGCGCAAGACCATACCCAAAGTAAATCAAAATGATGACTTTCCTGACCTTGGGCCGACTGCAAGGTTGTGTCCCAAGTCGCGCAGGGTCAGGACCAAGATGAGACCAATTCTGACACTTAGTTCATTTGACGAAAGAACTAGCTTCCTTGACCTTGCGCCGACTACACGAGGCATACCCAAGTCGCGCTGGGGGAGGGAGCGTAGGGCAACATCCGACAAGTACAGAAAGTACAAGTGGTAGAGAAGTGGAACAATAGGCACTCAACAGGCTGTAGTGTGTAACAACTCTCAAAATACCTATGAAGAACCCTGATCGAAACCCCAGACTTGTATGGCGAGACCCATCATGAAAAATGAAGAAATCGATAACAGGACACTCCAGAGCATCACGGGGGATACCCCTTATTTTCCGCGACACGCGGGGGTGTACCAGGACACGTGACACCTGAGCGTGATAAGTGGCAAGCCTATACGCATTTCAAAGCTGACCTAGCACTAGCCGGAGGCCCCCGCGCCACGCAGAGGAATCCTGCACTCCCTCCGCGACGCGCCTAGGAAGCCCATGTCGCTTGTATAATGGTTGGCATGGGACTGAAGTTTCTGCACCAGTTCGATCACTTTCTGCGAACTTTTACTCTCTCGTTCTGTCGTTTCTTTTCCCAAACCCCTAAAGCTATGAAACTCTGCTCCGTAGTAAGTGTACGTAACCCTGATCACTTGTACGATACCTTGTCCAATCGATATGAAACCCATCAACGGATGTCAAAGTGCTGCCTGAATAAGGCTATACTTTGTTAACTATGTTGGGGTTTTGATCTCGTGATTATCGTTAAAGTTTGAATTGGGTTAATGCACTAATACGTTTTGCATTGTGTTTTTATTAGGAACCCTGGCTTAACACAAGGAGGCTATAGTAATCAAAACCCCGAATCTACAAAGTGAGTCAATCTCTTTTTATCAAATGATTTGCAAAACCCTAAATGTTTTTCAGTTATACTTACAGTGATTAAGTGTTTGTATTCTGAAATCACTGCCGGTATGTGGGGTTATGTTGGGGTTTTGATCTCGTGATTATCGTTAAAGTTTGAATTGGGTTAATGCACTAATACGTTTTGCATTGTGTTTTTATTAGGAACCCTGGCTTAACACAAGGAGGCTATAGTAATCAAAACCCCGAATCTACAAAGTGAGTCAATCTCTTTTTATCAAATGATTTGCAAAACCCTAAATGTTTTTCAGTTATACTTACAGTGATTAAGTGTTTATATTCTGAAATCACTGCCGGTATGTGGGGTTTTGTATACATTATTTGATAATCTTCACTATTGGACAAAGAGTTAGCCATTGAGTGATATGACCACAGTCATAGAAACTGCCACCGAATGACAAATACTGATTTGAGTAATTGATAGATGTAAACAAATGTAAAAACTCTTAATGCTGTAAATTATAACAAACTGTGTCTTTTTATACAAATGAATGAACTCACCAGTATTTTTCGCTGACAAAATGTTTTTTGATGCGTTTCAGGTAACTTACTGTGAAAGTAAAAGAAGCATGCTATGAGGCACTGAAGGCTTAAATAAAGTGGCTATGTTACCAGAATAAAGAAAAGAAATTATGATTTATCAAAATAGGGTTTATCCCTATAAAAACCTTTGTTTGGAATATAGGTTTTATCCCAGTTGTGTAATATTAAAAATTTGGTGTTTTACAACTCTGAAATTTTCCTAACTACGATCCCGATGAAATTTTCCGCTGCGAATTTAATAAACACCGGTACCACTTGAATGTTTACAGATCCCGTCCAGGGTGTGGTCGAGGGTTGTGACAAAAGTGGTATCAGAGCCACTGATTTAAGCCATTTAGGTGTTATTTTAATACCTAAACTTAAACATTAAAGCTAGAAATTAATATAAAAAAACCTATGTGTTATTTATGTGAATATAAATTTAAACATATACATAATTTTTTAAACTATCGTTTTTAACGATTTTTTAGTCCACAGTATGAGTGATGAAAAAGTATCCGAGGCATTATAAAACATTTCTGACCTGGAAATGAATGAAGGGCCATCTGGAACGCAATCAGGATATGAGGCGAATAAAGATGAGTCTATAATTTTCCAAGCCCAACCAATCGAACCACAGCACCCTAAGAAAAGAGGTTGGTTCAATAAAGGAAAGAGGGAAAAGAGGAAAAAGAAGAAAAACCAGTAGCTACCATAACCCTAGTTGAAGGTTTAGCCCAAATCCCTGTTACCAAACCCTTATAGGAGAAACTAGACCCAGGTTAGCTAATTGTGACCTATTTCAACCTATAGAAAACGAGATAAACTTAAACCTACCTGCAAATCCCAAACCAATGTTACCTTTTAACCCAGATGAACTATAAGAACCGATACCTCTCTGTCCTGAACCTATACCGATCAATCCCAAACCAATACTCGTGTTCAATCTAGAAGAAATCCCGAGGATACCTGCAACGGCACCGAATCCTATGGAACAGTGGTGGATGAATGATTGGCAATTCTAGAACCTCATACAGGAACCCTATCCCCAGCTACCACAATTTCCACCGTATATACCAAATGCCTATCCAGCCATGAGCCTAGAGAATGTAGCTGAGTTGAGGCAATATGGAGAGGAACTGATGGCGGCAGGAAACCAAATCTGCACGATTAGGGAAAATCTCGTCTAGAAGTATGACGAGAGAGAATTTCACTTCTTAAGACAAACCGGCCTTATAATATATATATATATATATATATATATGTATGTATTTTCCCTGTATTTTATAAAAAATATATATTAATAATAATAATATATAATATATATACACACATCAACGCATAACTAAAACTAAAATATACTGACATGTATAATTATGGTTTGTATTTATTAGTGATGAAATATATATAAAAAGAGTAAACGTCGAAATGCTCGACGATTTTGATAAAATGTGCTTTGAATATTTGTTATGATTTAATTATTCTGTGATATTAATACCTGAAATGTTTGCAATTCAGATGTCGAATGAAGGATCACAAAATCAAGAAATTCACGTTAGTAACATAAACCATATGGATAAAGTGCTATAGAAAATATAGTAGCCCAAGGAATAGCTGATGCCATACCTCTAATTATTAAAGCAATTAAAAATCCTATGCCTATAAACAATAATACTACTATAGGCAGTAAGCATACTAATCACACTGAACCTAGCCACATTGTCAATGGAGACAATGACATTCTTGTCAAAGCTCCATTTCCCAAACGAAAGAAAGCCATCGCCTATGCTTATTCTTATAAAGAATTATTGTCCTGTAAGCCAATTGAATTCTCCGGTAACGAAGGAGTCATTGCAGCTTTGCGCTGGTTAGAAAAGACTGAAGCTGTGCTGAAAATTAGTAAGTATACGGAAGAGGATAAAGTAATGTACGTTTCTAATCTTTTCACAGATGAAGAATTAGAATAGTGGAATACCATTTTTCAAACAAAAGGTAGTGACATGGTTTATGCCATGGAATCGAATGGAGTGAATTTAAGGAAATGACCGAAAGAAAATTCTGTCCTCCTCATGAAAATGAGCAGATAGCTAATAAGTTCCTAAATCATATGTAACACCTCGTAAATTCATGTCTAGTAATGCACTAACACATGTCCCTAATTCCCATTTATGCCTAATGTTGGCTGGGAGGGACTAATTTTTCCAATTGTGGAAAGTATGAATGTGGAGGGACTAAAGGTGTCAACATGCTGAAACTATGCCTCTGAGTGACCCTTTTATAGATCATGAGCTTGAATGATATATATGTTAACAGATAAGATAGGGATTTCATATTTGTTGATGTGATTAAGTTTCCCTTCAAATGGGACAATATTTGTCACGTGGTAGGGCATAGAGATAGTCACATGACAAAACTGCCTTTGATGTGTTGTTTTTTTTTTTTTTATATTCTATAGATAGATAATTGTTTTGGAAAATTACTTGAACTAAAATTATGTGGATGGTTGTTATTTTATATTTAAAAAAGGCTTATGTTAAAATGATTAAGACTTAACGTGCCCGTTATTCTTGTTTAAAATAATGAATTTTTAACAGATTAATTAGGTAATGTATATGTAAAGGTTCATATCGAGTTCACATATGCAATCCAGCTTGAAGGGTATGGTCCTAAATTCTAAGACGACCGTATGAGTTAACCTCACGTCGTGCGCAAGACCATACCCAAAGTAAATCAAAATGATGACTTTCCTGACCTTGGGCCGACTGCAAGGTTGTGTCCCAAGTCGCGCAGGGTCAGGACCAAGATGAGACCAATTCTGACACTTAGTTCATTTGACGAAAGAACTAGCTTCCTTGACCTTGCGCCGACTACACGAGGCATACCCAAGTCGCGCTGGGGGAGGGAGCGTAGGGCAACATCCGACAAGTACAGAAAGTACAAGTGGTAGAGCAGTGGAACAATAGGCACTCAACAGGCTGTAGTGTGTAACAACTCTCAAAATACCTATGAAGAACCCTGATCGAAACCCCAGACTTGTATGGCGAGACCCATCATGAAAAATGAAGAAATCGATAACAGGACACTCCAGAGCATCACGGGGGATACCCCTTATTTTCCGCGACACGCGGGGGTGTACCAGGACACGTGGCACCTGAGCGCGATAAGTGGCAAGCCTATACGCATTTTAAAGCTGACCTAGCACTAGCCGGAGGCCCCCGCGCCACGCAGAGGAATCCTGCACTCCCTCAGCGACGCGCCTAGGAAGCCCATGTGGCCTGTATAATGGTTGGCATGGGACTGAAGTTTCTGCACCAGTTCGATCACTTTCTGCGAACTTTTACTCTCTCGTTCTGTCGTTTCTTTTCCCAAACCCTTAAAGCTATGAAACTCTGCTCCGTAGTAAGTGTACGTAACCCTGATCACTTGTACGATACCTTGTCCAATCGATCTGAAACCCATCAACGGATGTCAAAGTGCTGCCTGAATAAGGCTATACTTTGTTAACTCTGTTGGGGTTTTGATCTCGTGATTATCGTTAAAGTTTGAATTGGGTTAATGAACTAATACGTTTTGCATTGTGTTTTTATTAGGAACCCTGGCTTAACACAAGGAGGCTATAGTAATCAAAACCCTGAATCTACAAAGTGAGTCATTCTCTTTTTATCAAATGATTTGCAAAACCCTAAATGTTTTTCAGTTATACTTACAGTGATTAAGTCTTTGTATTCTGAAATCACTGCCGGTATGTGGGGTTTTGTATACATTATTTGATAATCTTCACTATTGGACAAAGAGTTAGCCATTGAGTGATATGACCACAGTCATAGAAACTGCCACCGAATGACAAATACTGATTTGAGTAATTGATAGATGTAAACAAATGTAAAAACTCTTAATGCTGTAAATTATAACAAACTGTGTCTTTTTATACAAATGAATGAACTCACCAGTATTTTTCGCTGACAAAATGTTTTTTGATGCGTTTCAGGTAACTTACTGTGAAAGTAAAAGAAGCATGCTGTGAGGCACTTAAGGCTTAAATAAAGTGGCTATGTTACCAGAATAACGAAAAGAAATTATGATTTATCAAAATAGGGTTTATCCCTACAAAAACCTTTGTTTGGAATATAGGTTTTATCCCAGTTGTGTAATATTAAAAATTTGGTGTTTTACAACTCTGAAATTTTCCTAACTACGATCCCGATGAATTTTTCCGCTGCGAATTTAATAAACACCGGTACCACTTGAATGTTTACAGATCCCGTCCAGGGTGTGGTCGAGGGTTGTGACAAAAGTGGTATCAGAGCCACTGATTTAAGCCATTTAGGTGTTATTTTAATACCTAAACTTAAACATTAAAGCTAGGAAATTAATATAAAAAAACCTATGTGTTATTTCTGTGAATATAAATTTAAACATATAAATAATTTTTTGAACAATCGTTTTTAACGATTTTTTAGTCCACAGTATGAGTGATGAAAAAGTATCCGAGGCATTCCAAAACATTTCTGACCTGGAAATGAATGAAGGGCCATCTGGCACGCAATCAGGATATGAGGCGAATAAAGATGAGTCTATAATTTTCCAAGCCCAACCAATCGAACCACGGCACCCTAAGAAAAGAGGTTGGTTTAATAAAGGAAAGAGGGAAAAGAGGAAAAAGAAGAAAAACCAGTAGCCACCATAACCCTAGTTGAAGGTTTAGCCCAAATCCCTGTTACCAAACCTTTATGGGAGAAACTAGACCCAGGTTAGCTAATTGTGACCTATTTCAACCTATAGAAAACGAGATAAACTTAAACCTACCTGCAAATCCCAAACCAATGTTACCTTTTAACCCAGATGAACTATAAGAACCGATACCTCTCTGTCCTGAACCTATACCGATCAATCCCCAACCAATACTCGTGTTCAATCTAGAAGAAATCCCGAGGATACCTGCAACTGCACCGAATCCTATGGAATAGTGGTGGATGAATGATTGGCAATTCTAGAACCTCATACAGGAACCCTATCCCCAGTTACCACAATTTCCACCGTACATACCAAATGCCTATCCAGCCATGAGCCTAGAGAATGTAGCTGAGTTGAGGCAATATGGAGAGGAACTGATGGCGGCAGGAAACCAAATCTGCACGATTAGGGAAAATCTCGTCTAGAAGTATGACGTGAGAGAATTTCACTTCTTAAGACAAACCGGCCTTATATAATATATATATATGTATATATATATATGTATTTTCCCTGTATTTTATAAAAAATATATATTAATAATAATAATATATAATATATATACACACATCAACGCATAACTAAAACTAAAATATACTGACATGTATAATTATGGTTTGTATTTATTAGTGATGAAATATATATAAAAAGAGTAAACGTCGAAATGCTCGACGATTTTGATAAAATGTGCTTTGAATATTTGTTATGATTTAATTATTCTGTGATATTAATACCTGAAATGTTCGCAATTCAGATGTCGAATGAAGGATCACAAAATCAAGAAATTCACGTTAGTAACATAAACCATATGGATAAAGTGCTATAGAAAATATAGTAGCCCAAGGAATAGCTGATGCCATACCTCTAATTATTAAAGCAATTAGAAATCCTATGCCTGTAAACAATAATACTACTATAGGCAGTAAGCATACTCATCACACTGAACCTAGCCACATTGTCAATGGAGACAATGACATTCTTGTCAAAGCTCCATTTCCCAAACGAAAGAAAGCCATCGCCTATGGTTATTCTTATAAAGAATTATTGTCCTGTTAGCCAATTGAATTCTCCGGTAACGAAGGAGCCATTGCAGCTTTGAGCTGGTTAGAAAAGACTGAAGTTGTGCTGAAAATTAGTAAGTATACGGAAGAGGATAAAGTAATGTACGTTTCTAATCTTTTCAAAGATGAAGAATTAGAATAGTGGAATACCATTTTTCAATCAAAAGGTAGTGACATGGTTTATGCCATGGAATCGAATGGAGTGAATTTAAGGAAATGACCGAAAGAAAATTCTGTCCTCCTCATGAAAATGAGCAGATAGCTAATAAGTTCCTAAATCATATGTAACACCTCGTAAATTCATGTCTAGTAATGCACTAACACATGTCCCTAATTCCCATTTATGCCTAATGTTAGCTGGGAGGGACTAATTTTTCCAATTGTGGAAAGTATGAATGTGGAGGGACTAAAGTTGTCAACATGCTGAAACTATGCCTCTGAGTGACCCTTTTATAGATCATGAGCTTGAATGATATACGATCGTGTCCATACTCTGACGAGAGGGACTCAATATATAAAAGGTTTAATATTGGAGGGACTAAACGCGTCCACATGTTAATTTATTCCTCTGAGTGACCCTTTAACGAACCGCAAGCTTGATGATATACGGTCATACTCTAGAGTATGCCAAACATTGGCCAAGAGGGGCTAATTATGTTAATATTATAAGTATGAAGGTTGAGGGACCAAATGTGCCAAGTTGTAAAATTTAAATTTTGGACCGAGACCCTTTACGGTCCACAAAGCATGCCCAGTGACCAGAAATTTTTTGGCCTCCAAGAAAAACGCCAAAAACCATTTTCTCGAAACCTTGGGCTGCATGGCTGCTTGGGACACGTTAGGGGACACTTGTGCTCATTTCTAGCACTCCCTTAACACCTGTGATGATCTTGCACCTTCTTGATTCTCTTCCTATCATCTCTCTGGAGGTTCCTAACTGAAAGGAGCTTCCTAATCAAGTTTATTTTCATCTGAGGATCACTAGTAAGTTCTCCTTTCATCTACATTTTCGTGTATTAGGCTTTTTAAGCCAAAAGTCAAGCAATTTCGATAATTGCTTTGACTTTCGGTTTAGACCTTTATGGTCCAGCGATTGTTTGGGATGAATATGGCTACGTGATCGTAATTAGGTAGGTGTTAATCCCTCAAAAAGGCACCTCATGAAAATCACGTTTACTAGGTCAATTGACGGGTCAAAGTTTTAATGTTTAAAAAGTCAAACGGGTCAGTTTTCGAAAATATTATAAACTGATTATATGGATGTTCTAAAATTTGTTTTGAAACTTAAACAAGTTGGTAATTATTATTAGAACATGTGGGAACATATTTGGCTCGTCAATTCCAGTTTTAAGGTAGGTTCGCAACCGAAAGTCGAGAAGTTTGACTTCTACTTTGACTTTCGATTCTAACCCGATTTAGCCAAGTTTGCTACTGATTTAAGGTTCCATTATGATCGTAATTTAATGTAGCATAACCCTCTGAGATTATATTACATGATCATAATCAGATTCTGAGTTTTATGCAAGTTTCTTTATATTATGCCAACTTTAACCAAAATGCCCTTTTTGTAATGAAAAAGGTTTTAGTCAATACCGAACTTGCAAATAACTTACCTTCTGATATGTTAATGTAATTAACATATTTTGATGTTATTAAACTGATCATAAACTGATTTTTCATATAAGATCGTAAATTATGTTTTAAATTGACCAAAGTGCTCTTTCGGCGCAAAGAATGGTTTTAAACATAATTTATCATATCAAACCTATTACATACTGATACAATATCATAACTAATATATTTTGGGATATCAAATCAGTTCATAACCTGAGCTTTGATTAAAGATCGCAAATGTCGTTATTTAATGACCGAAACGACCTTTTGGCGCATAATATGGTTTTAAACCATAACTATCGATCAAAACTTGATACCTACTGATATTATAACTTATTTAAATTATTTTCACAGTAGGTACATGATCTTAACTCAGATTTATAAATAAGTTCTCAAACTATGTACATAATGACCAAAATGCCCCTTCGGTGCATAGTTTGGTCTTAAATCATAAAACTCACATATGTTTGATTAGTTACTGATATTATACCATAAATATAATATTTTACATAATGATTATGATCATAACATCAGTTTATACGCAAGTTCCTTTAATACGTCGCTTAATGACTAAAACGCCCTTATGAGGCATAGTTTGATTTTAAAACCTTCATGGGCATATAAGTTGATATCCTACTGATATTACAACTTATTTAAAGTATATTGGCATATAGAACTTGTTCATGACTTATCCGGTTACCCGATATCGCTTATACGTATGCTGTTAAGCTTATGTAACTAGTTTACTTAAGTTTACAGAAACGGGTCAAACCTTCTCATTTTTACTTCAAATTCAAGAATGTTATTTGTTTACCCATATTATAGAAGTCTTAGTACTTGTTGGGTTTAAACCACATTCTATTCCGGTTATCGCTTAATCGAGCGTATTGTGCCGTTTTCAATATTTTAAGTTAACCGGTCCAAGTCTACGACTTGTATAAGACCCGTTAAGATTCTAATTGGTTATTTATACCATCATTCCAGATTAGGGCCTTTCGGTAAATTTCTACCTACCTTAGTTATTTGATTAATGGTTGAGCTATTTATAAACCTTGCATATTAAGACGAGTATTAGCTCAGGTAAATACTCTTAACCTATTTTCCCTATACGGGTTGGGATACGGTAAATTATTACCGCTTGGTCGGGTATGAGATCATATGTCGAATTGTGATTACAAAATCTTCATAACCCGTTTTAATCTATTTTGTCTGATATCATAAACATTGGGGGTTAACGCGACCTTGTCTTGGATATCCATGGCTCATTTAAGTTACTAATGGCCACGACCAAGCACGGGGTGTAGGCGTACACCCGACAGATACTTAATGCTAATATAAAATGTTTTTCTTACCCACTACGTGGGGATACCCCTTTGTGGGTTTAAGTGGTGTGTCGGTTAATCATGTCTCGGTGTTTAGTACTGGCCCCATATGTATTGACAGGCATGTAAAACTGTATACAACATCATTTTCAATTGTCCCAAGTTATTTATAAAATCATGTGCCTTGTGCACTTAAAATAAATTTGAAAATGTTTTCAAAATGTGTCGGTTGATTGTATTTACCAGTGTAAACTGACGTATTTTCAAATGACTAAGTTACAGGTACAAGTACGTAAATAGGCTGGAAGTTGCTCGGTAATGCTAGAAGAGGAATTTGCAACTTTTTTGCATAAAGCCTAGTAGTCTGTTGATCTCCTTTTTGTACATTTTACGATCCGCCTGTAGATCTTTATTATTACAAGTTTTTTGTATATATTTTGAACATTTGGACATTTGGTTTGTAATAATATTTTAAATTCCAAGACTTCCGTTGTGCTATCTGTGATTATTTGACTATGACGATACCAATCTTATGTCACGATACTCACCACCCGGGCTCACCGGGACTTGTGGTGAAATTCAGGGTGTGACAGCTTGGTATCAGGGCCAACGTTTGAGTGAATTAAACGCTAGAGTTTCGTATTTAATCTCAAATGACACAGTAGCATATTCCTTAGACTTTCTGAGTCTAGGAAAATGACCCAGGATTAATTCTCATCCTTATTAAGTTTATATATATTGTTTTCTTTGATTTTTGACAGGTTGCTAAATCAAAATGCCGCCAAGATACTGTGGAATGGGACGGGGCAAAGGTCCAATGAGGGGAGGACCTTCGGGACACGTAGGACCTTCAAGACACATACCATCTCCCTCTTATGACTCGGATCCCTTTCAAGATTAGGGGAATTCCTACTCATCCGCAAGACATTCTGTTGACTCGTCATCTTCATATCATCATTCATACCACTCGCAACATTCCCATTCCCACCATTCTTCACACCACTCGCATTCACATTCCTTCAATGTGTCTTTTGACCCAAATAAATACATCAACACTCCTCCAGCTGCTCAGAATCAGTTGGAGCAAAACGTGGACCAAAACATGGACGTGGACGAAGATCCAGATCCAGTAATGCCATCCTCGGGGTCACCAGCTCACCCCATTGAAATCTCAAGTGGTTCCGCTTCTTATGCGGGGTCACCATACCAAGGTCCTAATGAATGGGACCAATACTGAAGCTAATTTAAGTTTGAATACACTCCTTCAGGCCATTCTCCTTCACCCCGTCCACCACCTCCACAAGAGGATGTGCACATGGAACCGGTGGAACATCCACAACCACCACCAGATGTAGAGCAACCACAGCCACCTCCTGAGCCGCCAAGGAGAAAACGTGGAGCGCGCATGTCTGTGCGCATGGGACCGCGGTCAAGTCCGCTACCACTACAGCCACCATCTTACCCACCTATTCCCGAGGACCCACAAATGGGTAGACCCTCAAACACTACACCTGTGGTTGACCCAACGCATGCGACATTTGTTCAACCACCACCGCTAGTGGGTTTTGACAACCTAATTCCTTCGTATCAAGCTACGTCTGGGTACAATCCTCTTGAACCTTCTTCGCCAGTAGATTACAACTACCATGCGCCTTCCTACGACCCTTACATGTAAGCGGTCATACATAATGCCTTATACCCATCTCCTTTCCCACCTGCTTACCCACCTACTGGTTATCCAAGTTATGGATACCAGTATCTAGATGGGCCTCATCCACAGCCACAGCCACTGCCACCACAACAACTAGAGGCCATTAATTAGGACTTGGAAAGAGTGGAAGACGTTCAGCGACAAGTTCTTCAAGAAACTCACTAAACTGATCAAGGGAAAGAAAGACGAGTGAAGGCTTTCTTTATTTATCATATATTGTATTTGTTTAATTTCCAAAACTCCCTGCGTGGACATGTTTATCTTTTAGTCCCTGCATGGACTTGTATTTCCTTTTTAGTCCCTGCGTGGACAAGTTAGTTTAAGTGTATTTCAAAGTCCTGTTTAAGGCACGTATTGTAATTTCCTATCATTTAATGGAAATTTTTTGGAATTATTATTATTATTATTATTATTATTATTATTATTATATATGTATTCAGTACATCCTTTTTCCAGCGATCGTCTCGATTTTAATTCGAACTTTATCAATCTGCTTAATAATTCCAAAAGATTTTCTTAATGGTTTACACCAGTCAAGTGGCAAGTCCACATTAATTGGAAAATTTTAAATGATGGTTAAGGATGTATATCCCTTCTATAATGATAGTTAAGGAAGAATATCCCTTCTATATAGAGGTGGTGAACTATGTTCAAGCCTCCAAACCCTTATGGTCAAATACGACCAAGGCTTTATTATTCAACCATTAAGACAATTATTCTATGTTAATATAACACTCCTGGCAGTGTGACTTGAGGAACCACACTATCCGTCAAGGTGATGAACTACGTCCAAACCTTTATAGCCTATATGATCGGATTAGATCATGGCTAATATCATCAAAGCGATGATCATATTTAACATCATTAGTGATGAATTGCCTATGGACTATATTATATTGTCCATTTGAGACAACGACAGTTGTGGTCTATGATTCCCTGTCCGAAGGTGGTGAACTATGTTCAAGCCTTAAAGCCTCTTGATCGAACGAGGTCGCGGCTTATATATGTTTTAATGTCCTTCGTGATAGGCCTATGTGCCATATTTTAATGTCCTTCGTGACAGGCCTATGATCCATATTTATTTTCCTTCGTGACAGGCCTATGTGCCATATTTTAAAGTCCTTTGTGACAAGCCTTTGAGCTATCTAGTTTTGTCAATGCGACAATGACAATTGTGACTTTATGATCTACTATCTAATAGGTAATAGACTTTGTCCAAACCTTAAATGCCATTGATGGTCCTTTATTGTAACAACTCGTATCAAAAGTCATATTTATTTAATTAATTTGTCCAATAGGAACCCCTAATTGAGATACCCAAGTGATTCTGCACAAACCCTAAAATTTTCAGAACAATCGGAATCAGGATCAGGGCCCCTAAAACTAAGGGGGGGGGGTAAACCCTAGTTACGATTATCTTAAAATCTCGTTGTCAAAAATCAAATTTACAAAATGTCAATTCAGCAAGGCTAGGCAAGGACGTGGCTAACCTAGGGTGATTTCGTGTCCCTTACAGACCGTAAGGGATGAGTCATACGGTCCGTAAGCTAGTCAAAATTCGTGTATAAATAGTGGACATTGGGACTTGATTTCTGGAATTAAAACGACGAACAAACTCGAAATACACACTGAATTACGTTCTGTTTACTACAAAAACACACACGAATCACGAAGTGCTGCCGCAATTAGGGTAATAACTCGATCGCTGATACGATTCAATGTCCGATTGATTAAACTATCCAATGGATGTTTAAGTGCTGCCCACATTAGGGTTTATGCTTTGTCATTCGTTGTTAATTCAATGGATGTTTAAGAATCGCACTTTGTAATTCGATGTGAAGGTTTAATCTCGTGAGTTATCGTAAATGCTGTATTAAGTTACTAACCGAATTGTGTGCATGTTATTAAATTTAGGTTAAAAGGCTAATCAGTAGGCTAGGCTCTGCTCAAATTAAATCTGCAATGTGAGTCATTCTCTTTTTATTAAATTACTTTCAAAAGCATGCTTATTTTCAAAGTTATAATTACAGGGATTAAGTCTTTGTAGTCACCAAATTACAGCCGGTATGTGGGGTATTGTATACATTACTTTTTCCCGCCACCATTGGACAACGAGTTAGCCAATGGGTGGTCTGACCACAGTCACAGAAATAACTCGAGTGACAAATACTGTGGGTAGTTGGTTGATATAGAAACAATGTAATCACCCTTAATACTGTAAATTATAACAAACATGTCGTTTTATTAAATAGAATGATTCACCAGTATTTTCCGCTGACAAAACCTTTTTCAAACATGTTTTAGGTGATCTGTTGTGATTCAGGAAAGGTGCTGTGGAGCACTGCAAGCTTAAGAAAGTGGCTCATTATAAAATAAAGAAATATGTTTTGTAAAATAAAGATTTCTCCATGAAATCATAGTATTGTAAATTACCGGGGTTTTATCCCAAGTTGTGAAATAAAATAATCGGGAAATATTTCAGTTTTAAAAAGATCCTGATGATAAACTTCCGCTGTTAAACTCAATTAAATAAATACCACGGGATTTCTGTCCCGAGGCTCCTGAAACGGGTCAAACCGGGTCGGGGGCCGTCACAGAAAAATGTGGTATCAGAGCCACTGATTTAAGCCAATTAAGTATTTAGAAATACTTAATTTTTTTCTGATTACCAATTATATGATTATGTGTTTTATTAATTGAATATTTGTGTACAGTATGGGTAAGCAAAAGTTGTCAAACATCTATCTTAAATTAGATAGGTCATCCAACGAGAAGGGAAGTTCATCCCAAACCAAATCCTCAAATCAGTCTGTAATTCCTGAAGAAGGAATATTTGTGCGAAAGGCACAATATGAGGAACCACTATCTCCTAGTAAAAGAAATCTGATTATTAAGATAAGCCAGGAGAAAATAAAGAAACTCCGAGAAAAGAAGGTTAAACAGGAAACCCAGGAATTAACCAGTAAAACACCTTGGGAGGACAAGTTAGATGAGAAATGGGCAGATCTTTATATGCTAGCTACTGTAGCGGTTAATGCAAATCTTTAAATAATTTTTACCCAAGTATTAGCACCTTTATCAACTACAGTCCAGAAACTTTATTTCAGTAAATAAGTAAGTTACAATAAACCTTAGTATGTTGTATATTTTTTATTTATTTTGTAGTACCCAGTATGAAATAATATTTAAAAGTTTTTCTATAAAATTTTGTTATAATTTTTAATTATGTGTATTTTGCTAAACAGCATGAGTGACTTGTCTGACGCCCTTCAGAACCTAAATCTCTATCCGGTAAAAATAGAGGTTTCCAGAGATTTCAATAGGTATATACCAGACATAGAAGAACCTATTGAATTTAATGCTTCACCACCTCCAGAGAAACCCAAGCCCAAGAAAAGAAGGAAATTTGTAGGATGGAGGCGTGTGCGTAGGAGGAAGCCCGTCACTAGAAAGATGCCTAAAATAGAAAATCCTTTAGAAAAAGGGAAGGGAATTGAAGTCGGGGAAGAGTCTAGGCAGATGGGATTACAGTTTGATGAATATTCTAAGCAAATAGAAATGGAGGTTGGAAGAAGTTCTCAGGTAGAAGTTGGAGAAAGTTCTAAACAAACTCAGGAAATGACATTGCAGGAAGAGCTAGATTTTATATTGGCAAGTTGTGATACTATTCAGCCTGTCAATACAAATGTTTTTACTCGTCCTATTGAAACTCAACTCCCTATAAACTTAGAACCAGCAATCCCAGAACCTATAATCCATCCTCAACCTCTGGGAATGGATGAATGGTGGACAAATGACTGGCAATTCCAAAACATTATCAACAGTCCTTATTCCTTTCTTCCCAAATTTGATCCAGAACCTCTACCAAATCCACCAATGAGTAACGAGAATATGGCTGAACTTCGCCATTTTGGTGAAGAGTTGATGGATGCTGGAAATAGGATCCGAGAGATAGGAGGACAAATTGCCTGGAAATATGATGAAAGGGAGCTTCGTTTTTAGGAAAACAAGTGACGAGAGAGAAGTGGGTAGTAAGTCTGTGTTTGTATAATAGTAATATTAATGAAAATCAGTATGTGTAAAATAAATAATAAAACGGTTGTATATAGAAGCATGATATAATCTATAAAACAAATGAAATTTTAGAAAATTTACAATTTTGTTTGTATATTCGTTTTCGTGATTATGTCCAATTAATTGTGACATTGGATTATTTCTTTTATACTAATTATTTATCTATAAATTAATTATCAGATGGCAAACATTGGTAATGAACCAGTAAATGAAGTAAATCAATCTGAGCAAATTCAGGAAGAACAATTGTTAAATAGACAAGATATAGAGGATATCGTTGCACAAGGAATAGCCAATGCTATTCCAGCAATCGTTGCCGCTGTTCAAAAACCTGTTAAACCTCAATCAATCATTCCTAGTAAACGTACTCAGGGCGACAGCTTTAGTAATAGTATAAACGGAGGCGGAAATCATGTTAATAACAATAATGATCTGCAAGCCCCAATTTTCAAGAAAATGAAAGCTGCAACACCTGGTTGCACTTACAAAGAATTCCTTGCCTGTAAACCAACTAAGTTTGCAGGTAACGAAGGGGCTATTGCAGCACTACGTTGGTTAGAGAAAACTGAGGCAGTGATCACTATAAGTAAATGTGCTGAGGAAGATCAAGTTATGTATGCGTCAAATCTTTTTAAAGAAGGGGCGTTAGAATGGTGGAACACAGTATTACAAGCTAAAAGAAGGATTGTGGCCTATGCCATGAACTGGGAAGAATTTAAGAGTCTTGTAGAAAGAAAATTTTGTCCCGAGTATGAAAAAGATCAAATGGAAAATAAGTTCCTAAACCATCGGATGGTTAATGTGGACTGTCGAGGATATACTTCGACATTCTTCGAATATGCTAGAGTGGTACCAACACTGGCTTCGCCAGAACCGGTACTCATTTCTCGCTATATTTGGGGATTAATTAGTGAAATCCGTAATATCATTAAAAGTCATATTTATTTAATTAATTCAGCAAAACTGTCAATTCAGCAAGGCTAGGCAAGGACGTGGCTAACCTAGGGTGATTTCGTGTCCCTTACGGACCGTAAGGGATGAGTCTTACGGTCCGTAAGATAGTCAAAATTCGTGTATAAATAGTGGACATTGGGACTTGATTTCTGGAATTAAAACGACGAACAAACTCGAAATACACACTGAATTACGTTCTGTTTACTACAAAAACACACACGAATCACGAAGTGCTGCCGCAATTAGGGTAATAACTCGATCGCTGATACGATTCAATGTCCGATTGATTAAACTATCCAATGGATGATTAAGTGCTGCCCACATTAGGGTTTATGCTTTGTCATTCGTTGTTAATTCAATGGATGTTTAAGTATCGCACTTTATCATTCGATGTGAAGGTTTAATCTCGTGAGTTATCGTAAATGCTGTATTAAGTTACTAACTGAATTGTGTGCATGTTATTAAATTTAGGTTAAAAGGCTAATCAGTAGGCTAGGCTTTGCTCAAATTAAATCTGCAATGTGAGTCATTCTCTTTTTATTAAATTACTTTCAAAAGCATGTTTATTTTCAAAGTTATAATTACAGGGATTAAGTCTTTGTAGTCACCAAATTACAGCCGGTATGTGGGGTATTGCATACATTACTTTTTCCCGCCACCATTGGACAACGAGTTAGCCAATGGGTGGTCTGACCACAGTCACAGAAATAAGTCGAGTGACAAATACTGTGGGTAGTTGGTTGATATAGAAACAATGTAATCACCCTTAATACTGTAAATTATAACAAACAGGTCGTTTTATTAAATAGAATGATTCACCAGTATTTTCCGCTGACAAAACCTTTTTCAAACATGTTGCAGGTGATCTGTTGTGATTCAGGAAAGGTGCTGTGGAGCACTGCAAGCTTAAGAAAGTGGCTCATTATAAAATAAAGAAATATGTTTTGTAAAATAAAGATTTCTCCGTGAAATCATAGTATTGTAAATTACTGGGGTTTTATCCCAAGTTGTGAAATAAAATAATCGGGAAATATTTCAGTTTTACAAAGATCCTGATGATAAACTTCCGCTGTTAAACTCAATTAAATAAATACCACGGGATTTCTGTCCCGCGGCTCCTGAAACGGGTCAAACCGGGTCGGGGGCCTTGACATTTATGACCTAGGCTAAATATATACTTGATTATTTTATTATACATTCGTTAGAAATGTTTTGGCAGTTGTGACGTTGTGCACACTGGACCAAAAAGGGTGAATGATTTATATATCCAAACCTTATAGCCTATATGGCTTAATAATGCCATGGCTAATGCATATTGCATGTCTTCAAATGTGATGACCAATTATTATATTGCAACTGAGCAATTAATTATTTTTGGTTTTTTAGTGCCAAGCTTCTGAATATGGAAAATTCGGGTGAAGCAAATTACGGTCACAACAATAATGATGATGCGAATATAAACTGCAACACTGATGGAGTTGATCTCCAGGCTATGATCGCCGTTGAAGTCGACAAGGCCATGAATGCATTCATGGCTAATTATAGGCAATCGAGTGGTACTCGTCTCAAGTCCCAATCAATTCCACATTCATCAGCTCGTAAGGAGAGTTCAATTCACTCTTCAAATGCAAAAAGTGAACCAAGGAAGCAAGTGCTTCAGGATAGGTCTCGTTCTTCTAGGGACGGTTGCACCTACAAGTATTTCATCTCCTGCAAGCCCCAGGACTTCAATGGGGAGAAAAAGGGCTATTGACGCCATGAGATGGTTGGATGAAATGGAGACAGTAGTAGACATAAACGGTTGTGCTGAAAGGGATATTGTGAAGTTTGTTTCACAATCATTCAAGGGTGATGCCCTAACATGGTGGAAGACCATGATTCAATCTACAGGGAAGATACCCCTATACAACCTTCAATGGTCCAAATTTATGGACCTTATTAAGGAGACTTACTGCTCACCACATGAGGTGGAGAAAGTGGAGTTAGATTTTCTGACTCTCACCATGAAAAACTTGGACTGTCGGAAATATGTTACCGACTTCAACTCTCTATCGAGGTTAGTGCCTTACTTGATCACTCCAGAATCCAAACACATTGCACGTTTCATCGGTGGTTTAGCACCAGATATTAAGGGTATGGTAAAGTCTTTAAAGCCTACCTCATATAGGTCAGCTGTGAATCTAGCACTGTCTCTCACCCTAAATGTGCTGAGACAAAAATTGGTCAAAACTGAGACTGACGGAAAGAGAAAGAGGGAGGATGATAACTCCCAAAAGTCCAAGAAGAAGGGTAAGTTTGGGTTCAAGAAGAAAAACCAACAGGGGTCTGATGAGAGACCCGTTTGCAAGACCTACAATAGGAGGCACTGTGCACAGTGTCATTCTGATCAGCAGGCCAAGCCTTGCGGAATATGCAAGAAGACAGGTCACAAGACCTTAGAGTGTAAGGATCTTAAGGATGCTGTCTGTTATGGTTGTGGCGAGAAGGGCCACATTAAGACGAACTACCCGAAGGCTGCTAAGGAAGGTACTTCTAAGCCTGGTGGGGCAAAGAAAGGAAATGCCTGGGCCTTCCAAATGAATGCAAGTGAGGCAGTTAATGACAATAACATCATAACGGGTACGTTCCTTATCAACGATATCTTTGCTAGAGTTCTATTTGATTCGGGTGCTGATAGGTCTTTTGTAGACCTTAAGTTTAGTAAACTATTAAACTTACTAATAAGAACTCTAGATATTACTTATGAGGTAGAACTTGCCGATGGAACCATAGAAACCACATCTTCTATTCTTGATGGATGTTCCATTTCCATTAAGAATCATTCTATTCCTATCTCTCTTCTTCTAATGAAATTGGCGGGGTTCGATGTAGTTTTAGGCATGGATTGCTTATCGCATAACCAAGCCCGCATTGCCTGTGATAAGAAACTCATCGAGGTTAAAACCCCTTCTGGTGAAATGATCACCATCCAAGGAGATTTACACTATGGATTGCCTGAGAAGGTTCCTTACTCAAGGCATCCAAGTGTCTGAAGAGCGGATGTGTCATTTACATGGCACAAGTGACGGTAGACGAACCGAAGCCCAAGAGAGAAGATATCTCTGTCATTTCTGAATATCCAGATGTCTTCCATGAAGAACTACCTGGTCTACCTCCGAAGAGGCAAGTGGAGTTTAGGATCGACATTCTACCACGAGCTGCACCAGTTGCAAGAGCCCCATATCGGCTAGCGCCGACAGAAATGAAGGAATTGAGGACCCAACTTGATGAGCTATTGGAGAAAGGCTTCATACAACCTAGCTCATCACCGTGGGGAGCTTCTATTCTATTTGTCAAGAAGAAGGACAGTTCAATGCGTATGCGCATTGATTACTGCGAACTGAACAAGATAACGATCAAGAATCGTTATCCACTGCCCAGGATCGACGATTTGTTTGATAACTGCAAGGGGCTAGCGACTTTTCAAAGATTGACTTGAGGTCAGGAGTGAAGATGTTCCAAAGACTGCCTTCAGAACAAGATAGGGGCACTATGAGTTTCTAGTGATGACTTTTGGGCTCACTAATGCACTTGCAACATTCATGGATCTCATGAATAGAGTCTGCAAGCCATATCTAGATAAGTTTGGCATTGTCTTCATAGACGACATACTTATCTATTATGGTAATCAAGCTGATCATGAGAAACACCTTCGGTGCATCCTTGAACTATTGAAGTAGGAGAAGCTTTATACCAAGTTCTCCAAGTGTGAGTTCTGGCTTTGAGAAGTCCAGTTCCTTGGACACGTGGTTAGCGAGTGTGGTATCCAAGTGGATCCCGCCAAGATTGAAGCCATAATGAACTAGGAAGCACCTAAGACACCTTCTGAAATCTGTAGTTTCTTAGGATTGGCCGGTTATTATAGGAGGTTCATCGAGAACTTTTCTAGGATAGCCACTTCTTTGACTACCTTGACCCGTAAGAATATTAAGTTCAACTGGGGTCCGAAGCAACAAGAATCCTTCGAGATTTTTAAGCACAAGTTGAGCAATGCTCCAGTGCTAACTCTACCTGAGGGTATTGAGGATTTTGTTGTCTGTTGCGATGCCTCGCACACCGGCATGGGCTGTGTGCTTATGTAAAGAGGCAAGGTGATTGCCTAGGCATTGCGACAACTAAAGGTGCACGAAAGGAATTACACCACCCACGAATTGGAATTGGGAGTCGTTGTATTCGCACTTAAGTTATGGAGACACTATTTGTATGGCACGAAGTGTATATTATATACACTGACCATAAAAGTCTCAACACTTGTTCAACCCGAAGGATCTGAACATGAGACAACGCCGCTGGATAGAAACGATGAATGACTATGATTGCGGGAGTCACTATCATCCCGGCAAAGCAAATGTAGTTGTTGATGCATTGAGTCCCAAGGAAAGGGTTAAGCCGATTCGGATTAACGCCAAGAGCATTGAGCTCAGGAACAGCTTGAATGATAAGCTACTAGATGCGCAAAAGCAAGCCCTGTTGGAGGCTAACCTTCCTAGTGAAGGATTAGGTGGAACTGTTGATCAGTTGTCACCTGGAAAGGATGGAATTCTTAGATTCAATGGTCGGGTCTGGGTTCCAATCCTTGAAGGACTTAGAGATCTAATCCTTCAGGAAGTGCATAGTTCCAAATATTCTGTTCACCCTGGAGGTGACAAGATGTATCAATATCTTAAAAGGAACTATTGGTGGATGGGTATGAAGAAATGCATAGCCACCTATCTAGCTTAGTATCTGACATGTTCACAAGTTAAAACTGAACATCAAAAGCCGTCGGGACTACTACAACAGCTTGAAATTCCTACTTCAAAGTGGGAAATGGTAACTATGGATTTGATTACCAAGTAACCTAAGACCAAATGTGACAATGACACGATATGGGTCATCATTGATAGGCTGACTAAGTCAGCACATTTCTTGCCCATAAAGGAGACGTATAGCTCCAATAAATTGGCTAAGTTGTACGTGGACAAGATTGTGTCCCTGCATGGTGTGCCAGTATCTATTGTATCTGATAGAGATACTAGATATACTTTCATTTCTGGAAAAGTTTCCAGCAATCATTAGGCACCAGATTGAATTTTAGTACGGCTTACCATCCTCAGACTGACGGACAGAGTGAGCGTACTATCCAAACTTTGGAAGACATGCTTAAAGCATGCGTGATTGACTTGGGTGGTAGTTGGGATAACCATCTCCCCCTAATTGAATTCTCCTATAATAATAGTTATCATACGAGCATCAAGGCTTCTCCTTTGAGGAAAGGCCATAGGAGAAAATGTCGAACACCCGTTTGTTTGGCTGAAGTTGGGGAAGCCAAACTATCAGGACCGGAGATTGTCTTGGAGACCACAGATATGATAATACAGATCTGTGATCGTCTCAAAGCTACCAGGGATCGGCAGAAGAACTACGCTGACAAGAGGCATAAACCTCTTAAGTTCCAAGTTGGGGACAAGGTTTACTGAAAGTATCACCCTGGAAATGTGTGATGCTCTTCGGTAAGAAGGGCAAGCTGAGCCCAAGATATATAGGACCATTTGAGATAATCGAATGTGTCAATTCTGTAGCTTATAAGCTAAACTTGCTGGAGGAGCTTAGTGGAATTCACAATGTGTTCCACATCTGTAATTTAAAGAAACGTCTAGCCGATGAGTCGCTAGCAATGTCACATCAAGATGTGCAGATTGATGAAAACCTGTGGTTTGTTGAGAAACCAGATTCGATCGAGGATGACAGGTTAAGAAGCTTTGCCCAAAAGTATACACTGATTGTAAAGCTCAAATGGAATGCCCGTAGAGGCCTCGAATATACATGGGAGGTTGAGTCCACTATGCGACAAAAGTACCCCCATATTTTTGAATAAAATCTAGAGGTCGATATTTATTTTAAGGGGGTGAGGATGTAACACCTAGTAAATACGTGTCCAGTAATGCATTGACACCTGTCCCTAATTCCCATTTATGCCTAACGTTGGCTAGGAAGGACTAATTTTGCCAATTGTGGAAAGTATGAATGTGGAGGGACCAAAGGTGTCAACATGCTGAAACTATGCCTCTGAGTGACCCTTTACAGATCATGAGCTTGAATGATATACGATCGTGTCCATACTCTGACGAGAGGGACCATTCGTGTCAATATATGAAAGTTTAATATTGGAGGGACTAAAGGCGTCAACATGTTAATTTATACCTCTGAGTAACCCTTTAACGAACCGCAAGCTTGATGATATACGGTCATACTCTCAAGTATACCAAACATTGGCCGAGAGGGGATAATTATGTTAATATTATAAGTATGAACGTTGAGGGACCAAATGTGCCAAGTTGTAAAATTTAAATTGTGGACTGAGACGCATTACGGACCGCAAAGGACCACCTTTACGGTCCGCAAAGCCTGCCGAGTGACCAGAAATTGTTTGGCTTCCAAGCCAAACGCCAAAAACCATTTTCTCAAAACCTTGGGCTGCATGGCTGCTTGGGACACGTTAGGGGACACTTGTGCTCATCTCTAGCACTCCCTTAACACCTGTGACGATCATGGCAACCCTCCACAACTATAAATAGGTGCCATTTTCACTCAAATGAACTTGCACCTTCTTGATTCACTTCCTCTCATCTCTGTAGAGGTTCCTAACTGAAAGGAGCTTCCTAATCAAGTTTATTTTCATTTGAGGATCACTAGTAAGTGCTCCTTTCATCTACATTTTCGTGTATTAGGCTTTTTAAGCCAAATGTTAAGCAATTTCGATAATTGCTTTGACTTTCGATTTAGACCTTTATGGTCCAGCCACTGTTCGAGATGAACGTAGCTACGTGATCGTAATTAGGTAGGTATTAATCCCACCAAAGGACACCTCCTGAAAATCATGTTTACCAGGTCAGTTGACGGGTCAAAGTTTTAATGTTTAAAAAGTCAAACAGGTCAGTTTTTGAAAATATTATAAACTAATTATATAGATGTTCTAACATATGTTTTGACACTTAAACAAGTTGGTAATAATTATTAGAACATGTGGGAACATGTTTGGCTCGTGAATTCCAGTTTTAAAGTCGGTTCGCAACCGAAAGTCGAGAAGTTTGACTTCTGCTTTGACTTTCGATTCTGATCCGATTTAGCCAAGTTTGATACTAATTTAAGGTTGCATTATGATTGTAATTTAATGTTGCATAACCCTCTGAGGTTATATTACATAATCATAATCAGATTCTACGTTTTATGCAAGTTTCTATATATTTTGCCAACATTGACCAAAATGCCCTTTTTGTAATTAAGAAAGGTTTAAATCAATAACGAACTTGCAAATGACTTACATACTGATATGTTAATTTATTAACATATTTTGATGTTATCAAACTGATCATAAATTGAGATTTCATATAGGATCGTAAATTATGTTTTAAATTGACCAAAGTGCCCTTTCGGCACATAGAATGGTTTTAAACATAATTTATCATATCAAACCTATTACCTACTGATATAATATCATAACTAATATATTTTGGGATATCAAATCAGTTCATAACCTGAGTTTTGATTAAAGATTGCAAATGTCGTTATTTAATGACCTAAATGCCCTTTTGGAGCATAATATGGTTTTAAACCATAACTATCAATCGAAACTTGATACCTACTGATATTATAACTTATTTAAAATATTTTCACAATAGGTATATTACCTTAACTCAGATTTATAAACAAGTTCTCAAACTATGTACATAATGACCAAAATGCCCCTTTGGTGCATAGTTTGGTCTTAAATCATAAAACTCACATATGTTTGATTACTTACTGATAGTATATCATAAATAATATTTTTAAAGAATGATTATGATCATAACATCAGTTTATACGCATGTTCCTTTAATACGTCGCTTAATGACTAAAACGCCCTTATGAGGCATAGTTTGATTTTAAAACTTTCATGGGCATATAAGTTGATATCCTACTGATATTACAACTTATTTAAAGTATATTGGCATATAGAACTTGTTCATTACTCATCCGGTTACCCGATATCGCATACACGCGTACAGTTAAGCTTATGTAACTAGTTTACGTAAGTTTACCGAAACGGGTCAAACCTTATCATTTTTACTTCAAATTCCAGAATGTTATTTGTTTACCATATTATACAAGTCTTAGTACTTGTTGGGTTTAAACCACATTCTATTCCGGTCATCGCTTAATCGAGAGTATCGTACCGTTTTCAATATTTTAAGTTAACCGGTCCAAGTCTACGACTTGAATAAGACCCGTTAACATTCTGATTGGTTATTTATACCATCATTCCAGACTAGGGCCTTCCGATAAATTGCTACCTACCTTAGTTATTTGATTAACAGCTGAGCTATTTATAAACCTTTCATATTAAGACGAGTATTAGCTCAAGTAAATACTCTTAATATGTTTTGTCTGATAACTTAAACATTGGGGGTTAACGCGACTGTGTCCTGGATATCCACTGCTCATTTAAGTAACTAATAGCCACAACCAAGCACAGAGTGTAGGCATACACTCGACAGATGCTTAATTCTAATATAAAATGTTTTTCTTACCCACTACGTGGGGATACCCCTTTGTGGGTTTAATTGGTGTGTCGATTAATCATGTCTCAGTGTTTAGTACTGGGCCCCATATGTATTGACAAGCATATAAAACTGTATACAATAACATTTTGAATTGTCCCAAGTTATTTATAAAATCATGTGCCTTGTGCACTTAAAATAAATTAGAAATTGTTTCCAAAATGTGTCGGTTGATTGTATTTACCAGTGTAAACTGACGTAATTTCAAAAGACTAATTTACAGGTACAAGTACGTAAATAGGCTGGAAGTTTCTCGGTAATGCTAGAAGAGGAACTTGCAACTCCTTTGCATAAAACCTAGTTGTCTGTTGATCTCCTTTTTGTACATTTTACGATCCGCCTATGGATATTTATTATTACAAGTTGTCTGTATATATTTTGAACATTTGGACATTTGGTTTGTAATAATATTTTAAACTCAAAGACTTCCGCTGTGCTATCTGTGATTATTTGACTATGACGATACCAATTGGACATTTGGTTTATAATAATATTTTAAACTCCAAGACTTCCGCTGTGCAATCTGTGATTATTTGACTACGACGATACCAATCTTACGTCAAGATACTCCCCACCCGGGCCCACCGGGACTTATGGTGAAATTTGGGGTGTGACACCATAAGATGATTGGGGGTAAATTGTTGCGAATTTACTACCAAATTCTTTGAATATGCAAGGATAGTACCAGCCCTGGCTTCGCCAGAACCGGTATTAATTTTCCGTTATATCTGGGATTTAGTTAGTGAAATCAAATGTCACAACCCCCGACCCCTATCCCGGGAGCGGGCGGCCGTGGCCAGTTTCAGTGGTATCGGTGTTTATTAAATTGGCAGCGGAAAATTTCATCAGGACCGTAGTTAGGAAATATTTTATCAGAGTTAAACACCACAATTTTTAAAATAGAACATTGGGAAAAAACCCAAGTTTTTCTAATAATATATTTATAAGCGGGACAAAACCCGATTTTTCATTGGATATATTTATAGGGAATAACCCCATTTATTGAAAACAATTCTCATTTTTAATTAGGTAACTTTTATTGCCACTTTTCTAAGCCTTCAGTGCTCTCCAGCTGGCTTTTATTGGCTTCACACTAAGTTACCTGAAACGCATGTTTAAAACATTTTATCAGCAGGAAATACTGGTGAGTGAATCCCAGTTTAATCAAGTTTAATAAAAACCATTGTACAGTATTGAGGGCGGTCTCGCAATTACATTTGTTTCCAAGTCATAGCAATTACCACCCACGGTACTGTCAAACCCGACTTGTAGAAAAGTTACTCCTCGCAAGGCAGTAACTAAATTTGTATACAAAACCCCAACATACCGACGATAATTGTATCCTTACAAATACTCAATAACTGTTTAATATATAATTAATCGTGTGAGGTTTTGTAAAAATAATTTGCAAAATAGAGATTACTCACATTTCTATTTTAGGTCTTTCCTTTGTGGCTTCCTGGTTATAATCTAGTTAAATAAATAATGCACACGTGTTAGTATAATAACCCATTTTAACATTAGTAATACCCTCCCCGAGACGGCATTCCAATGACTACGTCGGGCAGAACCACAACAGCCGTTACGGAACCCTAGATCAATCGGGCAGCGTATCTAATACGTATCCAGGGGTTATAATCCTTACAACGAGGCAGAGCTTCGCTATTTAGGGGGGTATAATGCCCGAGAATCACTTTATTTATACAGAAATTCGAGAGAGAATTATTGATTTTGAACGGTTTGTGAACTGAGCCTCTCGATGCTATTTATAGGGCTGTTCAGGAACTTCGTCGCGCCCCGCAAAGACCACACCAAGGTCTTACGCGGCCCGCGAGGACCAGAAAGGGCGGCGGCAGTGCTGAGTCATCCCGGGGGTGTTGATGCGTGTAGGGACACGTGTCACATTGTGGCTCCGCCACTTATCACTCGGTCGCGGCCCGCGTAGAATGAGGAGTAGTCTGTCGCACCCCGCGACAGACTTAAAATATTGTTTTTATTTTTATTTTATTAATTTAAATATATTTCGGGCCTATTTCTCGCATAGGGGTTGTATTTTAGGACATATAGGGGTATTCTAATTATATTAGAGTGTCGGAAAATATTTTGGGAGGGTTGATATATCTTGGTACAACTCCTAGATTATTTAATAAAATATATAGTGCACTCACATTAAGTATAGTAACCCAATTCCACTTTATCCCTACTTCACGAGACAGAACCCCAACGAATTTAGGCAGAGCCTTGACATACGTTACGGGGCCCTAGATCAATCGGACAGGGTATCAGTGATCAGGGACTAAAATACATAAAACGAAGCAGGGCTTTATTATTATTATTTTTGGTGAATTAAAAAAATATAGAAACATATAGATTGAGAGCGAGAGAGATGGAGAGACTGAACAAGTTGAATTTTTGTTTGGCAAGTTCTATTTATACTACCTTAAATCTTAGGGAGTAAGTTCCAAAAGATTTCTTCTGTGTTTTTGGCCAACCACGTAGCCCAACACACACACATTCACCTTAGTTTCATTTAATGTAAAATTTTGATTATTTTATTATTTATAGTTAATTTAACTGCTTCATTTATTTGGCGCGTATAACTTCTAAAGTATGATGTTTTATAAAACAAAGAATATGTCATTAGAACGAGAATATTTGTATCTACATTTTGAACCAAGTTTCATTAAAAACGGAGTAGGTTCAAATATAATGTATTATTAAACGGTTCCTACGTTTGCCAAAAATATTTTTATCGGTCAATTTACTCATGACCTATTCGTGTAATAACTTTATTTTTAAAAATATTGGGAATGTTACATCCTCCCCACCTTGTTTTAAATCTCGTCCTCGAGATTTGGGCTACGATATCTTCTTGGGGTTGCGTCACGTATTTTAGTTGGTTATCAATGTGTCTAGGATAGAATCAAAAGATAAATATAAAAATATCATAGGATAGTTGGAATTTAATGGTCTCAAAACTTAGTTTCTGGATTTGATGTTAACCAAATGAGATGAAATAATACCATTAACAAGGTGACTAAGTTTCATGAATCAAAAGAAATATTTGATAGGCATAGAATTTGAAATACAATGACTTGTAGAAACAATACGATTCAATGCCAGAAAAAAAACTTACTTTGATTATCAATTGAGGGAGATTCTGAATCAATAATCTCAATTTAAGAATGGAAGTATGAAAAATGATTTGTCAATGATCAACCCAGAAATCAATAAAGTTTATTTAAATGGCAAGGTTACACTGGACAATACAATAGAATTTAGTGTATCATGGTCGTAATACATAATTGTATCAAGAATACTTGAATGATGAGTCAAACGAATGATGTATGATTAGGGTTTACTATTAGCGCAGGCTACAAATTTATACAGACACCGCAAGGTGTTGTAGTGACTGAAAGAATTCAATAAGTACGGTGACTGAACGAATTCACCGTTTTCGAAATTAACTGAAAGTTTAAAGGAATCGAGTCTGGATATTTCAAAAGATAGGATGTTTTAGAGTGGAATCAATTCAAATACGAAAGTATTACTGAAGGTACATTTATCTTAACACAAAATTGCATTAAGACTGGTTTAGGATAATGAATCAATAAATAGATAAATTCGTACCTCGGTGTGAAAATGAAATGAGTTCAAGTTTCAAAGAAATAGCCACCGCAAGGTGTCGTGTTTTAACAAATAACATATAGAAATTCAGACAATGAGATTACCTCGAATATGATGATCTTAATTCATCATAGGGGATTTTGAATTGAATGTGTATTGTGAACAAGTTTAAACAATTGAGCTTGGTTTGGATATATTCCAAAAATGGATATGTGTATTGACAAGAAATGGTTTTAATGAAAACCTGGTAACTCTGAAAAGAAGAGGAGTTTTTCAAGAAATCTGTTGACTTGATATCAAAAATCAGTATTGTGTAATCATACAAAGTATCAGAGTGAGTATGACGAAATATTTTATTAGAACTCAAGATTAAATGATCTTTTGAAGTGAATTCACATACATGACAAGCAATGCGCGTATGACATAGGAATTTGTCAAGAGATGGGACGAATGAGAATTGGCTATTATAAAAGAAAAATAAAGACCTTTTATTGATGAAGTTTTAATTGAAATCAGAAGTCACCTAATACTAAAAATGTAAAGGTACTTATTCTAAAAGTTGGCTATTGTCTCCGGTGTTGTAAGTATCTATGCATCCTTATTGGCTTCATCGGGGTTTCGATCCTGGTTGTCGGGTGCCTTAGATAGTTTCGGGCAGTAGGGATGAATGTGGCCTGGATCTCCGCATTTGTAACATACATTAGTTTTCCTTCTACATTCTTCCGCTGTATGTCCAGCCTTCTTGCAGAATTTACAGCGAAGTGTCTTCCTAGAACTGCGTTTTCTTGAATGCTTTTTGTGGTTGTAGGTAGGCTGCGCGATTGCTGGTTCCATTTCTTGGTCTTTACAAGATTTGTCGGATCGGAATTCCTTATAGGAGTATCCATAGGTTGTGGTTTTCTTTAGTTTGGAAGGTGAAGTTTTGATACGAATATCATGACTTCCCTTGGAACTAGGGTTAGGTTTGAAGTGGTGAGTATGCCTACAGTGTATAGTACGATCTTCGTTTATAGGCACTGATATTAGTTAATTTACACATATTTTAGTCCCCCGTTTTACCCCTATTTTATGCGTTTTCGGCCGTAAAACCTTCAAACGGATACCTAATTATCTACACTTTTGTTTACAGGCCTAAAACAGCATACCAGACAAGATGATAGCAAAAACGAGGACTTTCCGGACAAAACGACGAAGCTGCGAACCTTCTGTTAGAAAACTAACCTGGGCGTGCGGAACGGTCGTGCTACCAGACGCACGACCGTGCATCTCCGACAAAACCAACTTGGTCCGGCAATGAACGACCAGTGCGACTAGGCGTGCAAGGCATACAAGGCCAGCCCGGTGACGCACGGTCGTGCCATGATCTGCACCCCGTGCGGATCCGATGATCAGCCAAAACCTCGGAACTGAACGATCGGTGCGACCAAGCGTGCAACAAGAACCCGGTGAAGAACGATCGTGCCACATGAAGAACGGTCGTGCGATATCGAATCTGGTCAACGATCTGATGACGTCATGCAGTATGGTGTGCCATACCCAATAATTGCTTAAAGTGCACGGTCGTGCCACAGGAAGAACGACCGTGCAACAGCAAAAAAATATAAAAACAGAACAGAAACATTCTGTTCGATATTCTGGAATTTTGGGAGCTTCACTGGCGATTTTACAGGCTCCGGAGGTTTTGCTTTTGACCCGGATTCAAGCCACATTGTGCCGTTTAGCTCCATTACTATCCGGATTCTTAGTCTAGTGCTTGTTTATGGTTTGGTTTTCTAATCTTTCCATGATTTTGTTAATCTTTCAAGTACTTAGATTAATGTTTATGTATTATTGTAGCCTTTGGGCAAAAACACAACAATCCCTTGCTTGATTATAGCCATTAGTGTGTTAATCTTTGTTTGTAATGACACTTTGAAGTATTTTCTATGATTATCTTTGATGATTAGTTTGCAACCTTGTTATTGATATTGATTTCTTGATTATAAGTAATTATGTTGGATGATTGATGCTTGGTTAGTTAAGATAGTTGAAAAATGAAGCTTAATTAATCTTGTATTAGTAAACTTTGACTGGTTTAAATGTATGCATCATTGGTTTAAATGTATGCATCATGATACTAGAAATGGTTAGTGATTTAATGAATGTAATTATTGTTAATCAAGAGAGCTTGCCGTCACGTAAGGACCTTAACGGGTTAGATGGTGTCGTTATAAATTCTTGCCATGATTTGTTAGCTTAGTTAGTAGTTTAGGCCAAAATTGCTATCTTAGTGAATTATTGTGCAAGGTTTGTAAAATGAACTCGGTTGTGATTTAATCTAGTTTATGCTTGTCTCGGTGGTTGCATTGTGTTTATCGGTGTCTCTTTCCTTGATTAAGTGCGGTTAGAAAACTCCTAACGGATGACTAACTTATTTTTAAGAGATTTTCATAGACATTTATCAATTGTACGTTAAAGAACAATTTTAGGTGGTTAAAATGTGTTTATCGTTTTAGCTTTCCGAATGATTGTCATGTTAGGATTCCCGAAAGGGATACTAATTGTCTTAAATTGGAATATTGACCGAATGCTTTTAGTGCCAAAACCGACTTAGTTGACATGCTGTGGTTGTGTATTAAGCAAGGCTTTTTATCTATTATCTATTATGTTTTTATATTGTATTTGTTTACGCTTACTTTAGTTTAATTAAAATCAAACAAAACTTATGTTTTTACCGGTAGTTTAGTGACAAAGGTCTAGTATTATTACTCCGCCCATTTCCTTGGATCGATACTTGGTTCTTACCGATACTTTACTACATATATGATGGGGTACACTTGCCTCTTTCGTGTGTGTTTTGATGTAAAAGTAATAATCACTTTTATAAATTTAAAACCAAATCGTGTGTAATTTCATAGTAAAAATATGTGTAGATACGCACACGTCAAGTTTTTGGCGCCGCTGCCGGGGAAATGGCGAGTTTTAGGAACGACCCGAGTCATTATGTTATCGGTGTATATACTTGTTAATATTTGTGTATAATTTCTTGATTATTTATTTGTTAATATTTCTTGTTTTTAATTCGATTTATTCGTTTTCGTGAATATTTTGTACACTTGTAAATTTTTATTCCATTTATTTATTTGATCCGGGTTTATTTATTCACTTATTCCTTGGGTTTTCGGCACCCTAAAACAATTTTTATATTAGCCGATTCATTTATTTTTAGTGTTGTAATTTTTATAAAATTTCGGGCCCATTTTCGAATTTTTATAAAATTTTCAGCCCATTTATAATAATATTCTGCTTCTATTCAGCTGCAAAACAAAAAAAAAGAACATTATTTTATTAATAAAATATTCATTGTGTCAAATTTTCGTTTGCAGGTTGATGTTCTCGACCCCCGCTCCAGAAGTTGTTGAACCGTCAGACGAGCCCGAACATGATCTTAGGAGACGTTTACGCGCGAGAGGTCGGGCGGTTGGGCTACTGCTTGCCAGTGGTGAGCCGGAGCCGGTGGTACCTGTTAAAGCCGAGGGCTCAGGAGGAGACGCAATCATGGCAGACGATGAGCGACCGTTGAATGAGACAAATCAGCCCGGAAGGGCAGGCCTAGAGCCGAGTATCCTTCAACCTACTATTGATGTACCTACTTTTGAAATTAGATCTAGTGTTATTAATATGGTACAAAATTCAGTACAGTTTGACGGACGTGAGCACGAGGATCCCGGGAGGCATATTGCTGCTTTTCTCCATGTTTGTTCTACGTTTAAGATTACAGGTGTTTCGGAGGATGCAATTCGGTTGAAGTTGTTTCTGTTTTCGTTACGTGACAAAGCTAGAGCTTGGCTTATGTCGCTTCCAGCCGGGTCCATCAGGACCTGGAATCAGTTGGCGGAGCAGTTTATGCAGAAATATTTTCCACCTGAGAAAACGAACAAGTTACGGAACCGAATTGTATCTTTTCACCAGGACGTGGGCGAGTCGTTGCATGCGGCTTGGGAGAGATTCAAGGATTTGTTGATTGATGTTCCACATCATGGCTACTCCAAGAGACAGCTGGTTTTGACGTTCTATCAGGGGCTCAGTTACAATACACAGGAGCGATTAGACGTGAACGCGGGAGGCGATCTAGGAACTAAGACGCCGAATGAAGCGTATGATATTATAGAGAAAGCCGCGTTGAAATCCAGCTCGTGTCGGGAAGGAGATAGAGGTCGGGCATCATCGTCATCATCTCGCGCAGGAGTTCATGCTGTAGATGACTACACGGCCATTACTGCACAAATCTCGGCTCTTGCATCGAGATTCGACAGGTCCCAGATGATTGCGCATGCTGGCTTGGGATGTGACCAGTGCGGAGTGTCACACGAGCCTGGGGCATGTTTTCAGGGAGTCGTATATGAGGGCCACGAAGAAGTAGATTTCGTGAGTAATCAAGTGAGGCCGCAGAACAACCCGTACAGTAACACCTATAATCCCGGTTGGAGAAATCACCCAAATTTTGGGTGGCGAGCGAATACAGGCAATCAAAACCCTTTGGGATTTAATCAGCGCGCTCCAGCGCCACAGCAAGGTCAGGGTCAGCAGTTCCAGCAATACAACCAACCTTACCAGCAACGCCCATATTCATATCAGAATCAGGGCACTGGGAGTAGCTCCCAGCAGCAGGCCCCTCAGTCTAGTTCGAAGCTGGAGGATATGATGGCTCAGCTTCTTACTAGCTCCTCGAGTGCGAATCAGTTGGCTGAAAAACGCTATCAGCAGAGCGAGGATCGTTTTCTCTCTCATGAGGGGGAAATGAGGAGTCACAAGGCCTCGATTCAGAATATCGAGAATCAGGTTGGTCAGCTGGCACAGATGATGTCAAAAAGACCCCAGGGTGGTCTTCCGGGTAATACAGAACCAAACCCGGGCGGACACAGGGATGTGAATGCTGTCATGACCAGGAGTGGAAAACCTACCGGACCCGTCATATCGGACTCAGCACCGATCACTGAAGCGGTCCCGACTGACACACCGGACGAGGTGCAAGCCAGGCTACGCCCAGCAAGTACAACACAAGTCCAGGAGCCGGTCAAAGATTTCACTCCTCCAGTACCTTATCCAGGCAGGCTGAAGAAGCAGAAGAATGAAGAACAATACGGTAAGTTCCTTGAGTTATTTAAGCAACTGCACATCAATATACCGTTCAATCAAGTATCCACGTGGATCTAGGTGAGCCGTCACCTACTAGGATGAGCATTCGGTTGTCAGACCGTTCAATCAAGTATCCACGTGGATTTGTGGAAAACATGCTTGTAAAAATTGATAAATTTGTTTTCCCCGTGGACTTTGTTATTCTTGACATGGACGAGGATTCAAAAGTACCTTTGATACTTGGACGTCCTTTCCTCAATACAGCGAGGACGATTGTTGATGTGGCAGCTGGCCAAATCACGCTCCGAGTGAATGATGAGCACGTGACATTCGATATCAAAAGATCGATGCAGCATCTGCAATGTCACGATGACAAGCTTTATTACGTCGACATTGTCGATGCATGTGTGTGCTCTCATTTTCAAGGTACTATTGACGAGATTGATTCGGACACACGTCTGTCGTGTGGGGACCTGATTGGCATTACGCAGGAGGGCCACGATTTCGAGCAGCCAGTCTATCAGATTGGTGACGATGGTTCCCAGAGCCCGGAGAGATTTCTTGAAATTGTCCATGTAGAAGAAGAGAAAGCAAAACCGTCGGTTGAAGATCCACCGTCTTTGGAGTTGAAAGAACTCCCGCCACATCTCGAGTATGCATTTCTTGACGAGGAGCATCGCTTACCGGTAATAATTTCGGCGTCATTGGAAAAGGTTGAGAAAAATCAGCTTCTTGAGGTTCTGAGACTTCATAAGAGAGCCATTGCATGGAAAATCATGGATATCAAAGGCATCAATCCTTCTTTCTGTACTCACAAGATTCTGATGGAAGACGAGTACAAACCGTGTGCACAGCATCAGAGGCGTTTAAATCCAAATATGCAGGACGTGGTGAAGAAGGAGGTGATTAAGTTGTTGGATGCCGGGATGATATATCCTATTTCGGACTCTGTGTGGGTGAGTCCAGTGCAGGTTGTACCAAAGAAAGGTGGTATGACTGTAGTCTCAAATGATAGGAATGAACTAATTCCTACCCGTACCGTCACTGGGTGGCGAGTTTGCATTGGCTACCGCAAACTCAATGATGCTACTCGTAAGGATCACTTCCCGCTTCCATTCATCGATCAGATGTTGGAACGTCTGTCGGGGAAGTTGTATTACTGCTTCCTAGACGGGTTCTCTGGGTACTTTCAGATTCCTATCGCTCCTGAGGATCAGGAGAAGACTACCTTTACCTGCCCCTTCGGCACATTCCCCTACCGGCGGATGCCTTTTGGGTTGTGTAATGCACCAGCGACCTTCCAGAGATGCATGGTTGCCATTTTCCATGACATGATCGAGGATTCCATGGAGGTTTTCATGGATGATTTTTCGGTATTTAGGGATTCCTTCGATCACTGCTTGGAAAATTTGAAAAAGATGTTGAAGAGGTGTGAGGAGACGAATCTGGTCCTGAACTGGGAGAAATGCCACTTCATGGTGAAGGAGGGCATAGTTCTGGGACACAAAATTTCTCATGCGGGCATGGAAGTCGATCCAGCTAAAGTCGACGTTATTTCACGACTTCCGCCCCCACCTCTGTTAGAGCTATACGGAGCTTTCTCGGTCATGCCGGGTTCTATCGGCGATTCATCAAAGATTTTTCAAAAATCGCCAGACCCATGACCCGTTTGTTGGAGAAAGATGCTCCGTTCGTGTTTGGAGATGATTGCTTGAGGGTTTTTGACCTTCTCAAGCAAAAGTTGATTGAGGCCCCTATTTTAGTCGCACCGGACTGGAGTCTGCCATTTGAAATTATGTGCGACGCAAGCGATTACGCTATAGCGGCCGTTCTGGGTCAAAAGAAGGAAAAGCACTTCCACCCGATCTATTATGCGAGTAAAACTCTTCACGACGCTCAGGAGCATTACACCACGACTGAAAAGGAGCTCTTGGCGGTCGTTTTCGCATTTGATAAATTTAGATCGTATTTAGTGCTTTCGAAAACCGTTGTATACACTGATCACGCAACCATTAGATACCTCTTCAGCAAACAGGACGCTAAACCACGTCTAATCAGATGGATCCTGTTGCTGCAAGAGTTTGATATAGAAATCCAAGATAAAAAGGGTGCTTTGAATGTAGCGGCTGACCATCTATCTCGGTTGGAGCACGGAGACATCGAGGACGCGCGTTGGGATTGAATCAATGACAATTTCCCACACGAGTCTTTAATGGGTGTTGAGATATGCAATGAGTCGCCATGGTTCGCCGACTTTGCGAACTATCTTGCTTGCGGGATTCTGATTAAAGGGTTGACTCACCAGCAAAAGAGGAAATTCTTTTCAGATCTCAAGCACTACATATGGGACGACCCTTTCTTATTCAAGGTGGGTGCTGATCAGGTGATCAGAAGATGTGTATCAGGGACTGAGGCGACCGATATTCTGCGCCAGTGTCATGAGGGACCTACCGGAGGCCACCACAGAGCCAACTTCACCGCGAAGAAGGTGTTGGATTCCGGGTTTTACTGGCCGACCATTTTCCGTGACGCGCAGAGTTGGGTGAAAGCGTGCGATGCTTGTCAGAGGGCGACGAACATATCGGCACGCGACGAAATGCCCCAGAACTGGATACAAGTATGTGAAGTCTTTGATGTTTGGGGGATAGACTTCATGGGACCATTCCCCCCCTCACGTGGAAACAAGTACATACTCGTGGCTGTTGACTATGTATCAAAGTGGGCGGAGACGCAAGCCTTACCCACTAATGACGCCAGAGTAGTTGTGAGGTTTCTTAAAAGTTTGTTCGCCCGATTTGGCGCTCCGAAAGCGCTCATTAGTGACCGAGGGACTCATTTCTGTAACACACAGCTTGAAAAAACTTTGTCCCGATACGGCGTGCATCACCGTTTATCCACGCCCTATCACCCGCAGACGAGCGGGCAGGTGGAAGTCACGAACCGTGGGCTTAAGCGCATCCTTGAGCGGTCTGTTGGTGCGAACCGCAAGGAGTGGTCGGACAAACTTGAGGATGCATTGTGGGCATTCCGTACAGCTTATAAGACCCCTATAGGGACCACCCCCTTTAGGTTGGTATACGGAAAGGCATGCCATTTACCGGTGGAGTTGGAGCACAAGGCTATGTGGGCTTTGAAAACCGCGAATTTGGACCTAAAAACCGGAGGTGAAGCCCGGTTTCTCCAAATTCATGAATTGGAAGAATTGCGACAACAAGCCTACGAAAGCTCCGTACTCTACAAAGAGCGCACGAAGAAAATTCACGACAAACGCTTGAAGGACCATAAAGAATTCCAAGCGGGTGATCTTGTTCTTCTATACAATTCACGGCTGCGCTTATTTCCTGGGAAGCTTCATTCACGCTGGACAGGACCATACACAGTTAAGGAAGTGTTTCCGTATGGTACTGTTGCAGTAGAGAACGCGGATGGCGTTACATTCAAGGTAAATGGTCACCGGTTGAAGTTGTACGTTGCCGGGCCGATAGAGTCGGCGGTGGAGGTAATTGAGCTCCAAACCCCGCACACATCATAAGTGTGGGGAGGAGAGAGTCTACGCTACTGACTCGCGGATCAAAAATGTAGCAAGAGCGTATTTTGCGCTTTAGGGGTAGTATCGTCTTTTTAGGATTTTTTTTCTAGTTTTAGCTTGGAGTCTTGCTATCGACTCGTCGACAAAAATTTAGCATGAGTCTACGCTACTGACTCGCCGACCAAAATGTAGCAGGAGCGTCTTTGGCGCTATAAGGGTAAAATAGTCCGCTTTTATGTTTTTGTAGTTTTAGCGTAATTTAGGTTAGTTAGTTAGTTTCCGTTAGTTTGTTTTAGTTTCGTACGTACCGAGCGAAGGTTCTGTGTTGCAATATTGTTAGAACAGTTGGCGTGTTGAAAAAATGGCGAAAAACGGCTGAAACAGTTGCTGGAAATAGCTTCTGCGGAAAATTCTGTATCTGCAGCTGTTGCACGGTCGTTCCTCGGGTCGCACGACCGTGCGTTTCCGAGGGCCGGCACAGTGGATCGCACCCCCGGTGCATTTCCGAGAAAAGTTGGCTAGGTTTGAGCGATGTCGGTGACGCACGACCGTGCAATACGGAGAACGACCGTGCGTCAGGCTGAGGGCATTTTTGTCATTTGGAACTATAAATATCCTCATCTGCAGCCCCCATTCACAATTCGCGAAACCCTAGTCGCACCAGGCCGTTCCAGAGCGATACTTCTTCAAATCGCACGGTTTTTCGCACGATCTCACACCCTTCTTCGCACGGTACGTTCCTAGTTGTAGATTTCTTGTTTCTTTGCTTTCTAGGTTAGATTTCTTCCGATTCTTCAAGGCATTTTTAGGGTTCTCTTCATAAACAAATCGAAACCCTAGCCCTTGTTGAATCGTTGTATCATGAACATCCGGTGAATTTTCTGACCCCTGTTTGTGTAATAACTTGTTGATTTGTGAAAAATCGGGCTAACTTAGAGCCTGGGTCAGAATCTGCAGAAAAAAGGTGTCGCATGGACGTTCCTTCAATGGAACGGTCGTTCCATGCCGGATGTTTTCGATAGTCTGCTGTTTGTTCGGTGTGGCACGGTGGTGCGGTTGGTCACACGCCGTGCAGTTCCGGAATATTTGGGCATTTGGTACTCGTCATCGGTGACGCACGACCGTGCTTCTCGTCGCACGGCCGTGCCATATGCCCAGATCAGAATTCACAGTTTCTTCATAATGAGCTGCTCGGCTGTTCTTGATTCAAATTTTTCCTGTTTCCATCTCTCTAATGTTTTTCCTCATACAGATGAACCATCCTTTCCTTCAATTCGACCCCAACGATGAGCGAGAGGCTTTGTGCATCCCGAAACGAGACGCATTATGGGCACGGCGGGGGCAGTTTGGAGTCCCCCGATGGTTAGATTGGGAAGTCATGCGGGAACTCAATCAGTATGACAGACTAGACGACATGATGAGTCGCCCGCTTGCAAATCTGGTCGGTTGCAACCGACCCGTTTACCGGGAGCTGACAATTGAGTTTTTCGCATCTTATGCCTATGAAAAGCCGGTTGCACATAGGAAACCCAAATTCCGCCACAAGGAGCGGGTAGCTTTCAGATTATATGGACGATGGCATTCGTGGTCAGTTGGTCGTTTAGGAAGAAGACTCGGGATTTATACTAGGGACGACATGGATGATACCGATGTCTTCACAGATCAGTTCACCTTCCCTTCTGATGCAGCACGAGATGAATTTTGGGCTGAAAATGCCGTTGGGGACCCCTACAACCCGAGGATGTCGAAGGCCTCGCGACTCAGAGACCCTTTGGTGCGAGTGATGCACCATGTTTTTAGCCATACGATATGCGGTAGCATGGACAGTCTTGGTAACTGTCCAACACCTGATTTGATCTTTTTATATGCGTTGGTTGAGAAAGCACCTATCAACCTAGCCGCTCGAATGGCTGAATACTTCGTCAAGTGCTCGGGGCGGACTCCGAACAGTGAGATACATGGCGGTCAGTATGTGACCGAAATAGCGTACAATGAGCGCTATATGATTGAGGAGGTGTTTCAGGGACTCACTCTGATTACCGAGGGGGTTTATGTTGATATCAGGTCGCTGAAGGCCATGGGGGTGATTGTTGAGCTTGATAGGGGGGATAGGTTGAAGGGGTTGAATAACGAGGTCTGGGACCCGTTGCCTCCAGATGTGGAGGAAGATGAGGATGTTGAGATGGGAGAGCAGAATCCGCAGCAGCAGCACCAGCACCAGCCACCGACACCACCACACTCGCCGCAGCACCATGCATTCCATCAGCATCAGGACTGGCCTGAGTTCTACCAGCAGTTCCAGGATATGCGAGTGACGCAGGAGCAGCATGGTACTTACATAGACCAGATTAGATCTAGCCAGGACCAGATCCGGGCTAGCCAGGATCAGCTCAGGGCCACCCAGGACCAGCTTCGGCAGAGCCAGGATACTTTATATCAGGGGGTCAGTGCGGGATTCTCATATCTTTTCGGGGAGATGCATCACGCATATCCCGAGTACTTTCAGCATCCCCCGCAGTTCCCACCGTGGAACCCCCTGGTTATGGCGATGCCGGCCCGTCCTATACGAGAGAAGATGATGATGGTGACGAGTAGTTGGCAGTGGTGATAGCAGTTGGTGGTGTTTTCTATTTCAGTACTTTATTTATTATTGGGTGTTTATTTTGACTGTTATTTCAAACACCCCGGTTATGTATTTCAAACAATTTACTTTATGTTTTGTTTGGATTTTACTATTTATGTTTATATATATTATGGTTGATTTGTGATTTTTCTGTTTCTGTTATGTTTTGGGTGCACATGTGACATACTTGCAGGTTTTAGATATCGGATCTTGGACCGGAGCACGTGACCAGATACAGCTTCGGAAGTCTCGTGGGATCTTCATCATCTTGAGGGGAGTATTATTATCCCTTTCTCTATATTTCGGGTCTCGCATTGGGGACAATGCGAAGTTCAAGTGTGGGGAGGGGGTTAACTTTGTTTGTCCTCATATATATATAAAAAAAATCAGAAAATCAGAAAAATCATTCAAAAATACCTATATTTTGTATATATTTTAGTAAATAAACCGGTTGGTTGTGTTTTAGAAAGCGTCGGACTTGATAAAAACTCGACAAGCAAAATATTTTTGAAAAAGGAAACCGGAAAGCGTGACAAACAAAGAAAGACTTACATGATAGTTTTCACACTTTTACCCATTCCTTCCGTTACGTGAGCATATTTGAGCCTATTGTTATATATTTGTTAATTTCGGATATAGGAGTGAGCCGGATGTTTTGTGTAATTTAGAACTTGTCACTAGTATGCTTGTTAAGACCATGAACGTGCGGATTTGTGTAAAAGTGATAGAGGCACTTAGATTACCCCTTTGTTGTGTACTTGTTCTTTGTGTTGTGCTTCCCGTTCACCTTATATTACCCTTTAGGATTAACCTTGTCGAGCCTTCCCGTTTACCTTTCTTTACCCACATTATCGCCCACTTAGCCAAATTTAGCCTTTTTATGTTTTAAACCTTTTTAGTGTTGAAACTCGGTCAAAATTATAGTTTAACTAGCACTTGTTATTGTTTATATTTCATTGTATAAATTAGTTTGCAAAAAAAAAAAAAAAAAAAAAAACAGAAAATAAAACACCCTAAATTAGGGTGAAGTTGATAGAAATCGAGCAATTTTGTATGCTTAAATGTTAAAATTTCGTTGATAAGCTCGATTGCGCTTTAGTCGCCTTTTTAAGGCGTTTGTATGTATAGTTGTATTATTTCTTGCTAGTTAAACGCTACTATTGAGTTTTAACCATTTTCGCCACTTTATATGTCCACTTCCATACCCTTCGCCCAAGCCTAACGTTACAACCCGTAAAGACCTCTTGATTTACACTTGTTTGCATGTTAGTTGGTGAAGACGAGATCTTATGACAAGCTTATGTTATTGCACATTTCATTGACTAGGCATTGAGTGTTTACACATACACATTTTATGTATGTTTTATAAATAAAACCGAGTGTGTGTGAACATTGTGAGTTGTGTGTAGATTAACATGTGAGTCAATTAAATGTGAAGTCACGGCTTTTTGGTTGTCGCTTTATAATTGCAAATACTTGTTGGGGTTGAGTCTTTTGATGTTGTCTTTCGACAAACCGGCTAACCGTTTATAGTAGTTTTCAATAAAATAGTGTGTAAATTATCGTTCTTGTTTGTTTCTTTCTTTTATTGCTTTTTAGTTTAGCTTGCTTGAGGACAAGCAAGGTTCAAGTGTGGGGAGATTTGATATTCGTTAATTTACACATATTTTAGTCCCCCGTTTTACCCCTATTTTATGCGTTTTCGGCCGTAAAACCTTCAAACGGATACTTAATTATCTACACTTTTGTTTACAGGCCTAAAACAGCATACCAGACAAGATGATAGCAAAAACGAGGACTTTGCGGACAAAACGACGAAGCTGCGAACCTTCTGTTAGAAAACTGACCTGGGCGTGCGGAACGGTCGTGCTACCAGATGCACGACCGTGCATCTCCGACAAAACCAACTTGGTCCGGCAATGAACGACCAGTGCGACTAGGCGTGCAAGGCATACAAGGCCAGCCCGGTGACGCACGGTCGTGCCATGATCTGCACCCCGTGCAGATCCGATGATCACGGTCGTGCTACCAGATGCACGACCGTGCATCTCCGACAAAACCAACTTGGTCTGGCAATGAACGACCAGTGCGACTAGGCGTGCAAGGCATACAAGGCCAGCCCGGTGACGCACGGTCGTGCCATGATCTGCATCCCGTGCGGATCCGATGATCAGCCAAAACCTCGGAACTGAACGATCGGTGCGACCAAGCGTGCAACAAGAACCCGGTGAAGAACGACCGTGCCACATGAAGAACGGTCGTGCGATATCGAATCTGGTCAACGATCTGATGACGTCGTGCAGTATGGTGTGCCATACCCAATAATTGCTTAAAGTGCACAGTCGTGCCACAGGAAGAACGACCGTGCAACAGCGAAAAAATATAAAAACAGAACAGAAACATTCTGTTTGATATTCTGGAATTTTGGGAGCTTCACTGGCGATTTTACAGGCTCCGGATGCTTTGCTTTTGACCCGGATTCAAGCCACATTGTGCCGTTTAGCTCCATTACTATCCGGATTCTTAGTCTAGTGCTTGTTTATGGTTTGGTTTTCTAATCTTTCCATGATTTTGTTAATCTTTCAAGTACTTAGATTAATGTTTATGTATTATTGTAGCCTTTGGGCAAAAACACAACAATCACTTGCTTGATTATAGCCATTAGTGTGTTAATCTTTGTTTGTAATGACACTTTGAAGTATTTTCTATGATTATCTTTGATGATTAGTTTGCAACCTTGTTATTGATATTGATTTCTTGATTATAAGTAATTATGTTGGATGATTGATGCTTGGTTAGTTAAGATAGTTGAAAAATGAAGCTTAATTAATCTTGTATGAGTAAACTTTGAACTTGGTTAACTAGATTAGCTTGGTTTAAATGTATGCATCATGATACTAGAAATGGTTAGTGATTTAATAAAATGTAATTATTGTTAATCAAGAGAGCTTGCCGTCACGTAAGGAGCTTAACGGGTTAGATGGTGTCGTTATAAATTCTTGCCATGATTTGTTAGCTTAGTTAGTAGTTTAGGCCAAAATTGCTATCTTAGTGAATTATTGTGCAAGGTTTGTAAAATGAACTCGGTTGTGATTTAATATAGTTTATGCTTGTCTCGGTGGTTGCATTGTGTTTATCGGTGTCTCTTTCCTTGATTAAGTGCGGTTAGAAAACTCCTAACGGATGACTAACTTATTTTTAAGAGATTTTCATAGACATTTATCAATTGCACGTTAAAGAACAATTTTAGGTGGTTAAAATGTGTTTATCGTTTTAGCTTTCCGAATGATTGTCATGTTAGGATTCCCGAAAGGGATACTAATTGTCTTAAATTGGAATATTGACCGAATGCTTTTAGTGCCAAAACCGACTTAGTTGACATGCTGTGGTTGTGTATTAAGCAAGGCTTTTTATCTATTATCTAATATGTTTTTATATTGTATTTGTTTACGCTTACTTTAGTTTAATTAAAATCAAACAAAACTTATGTTTTTACCGGTAGGTTAGTGACAAAGGTCTAGTATTATTACTCCGCCCATTTCCTTGGATCGATACTTGGTTCTTACCGATACTTTACTACATATATGATGGGGTACACTTGCCTCTTTCGTGTGTGTTTTGATGTAAAAGTAATAATCACTTTTATAAATTTAAAACCAAATCGTGTGTAATTTCATAGTAAAAATATGTGTAGATACGCACACGTCAGGCACAAAAATCTTAATAGCTTCAATGATCGAATGTATGACATTCGATATAACTTGAGCTATTATATTTTCTATAGTATTTCTATCCAAAAAGTTTTCATTACTAGCCTGAATTTCTTGGTCACATGTCATTTCCTTTGACATCTGAATTACAAACATGTTCAAATATAATTATTTTAGCATCATCCTAATCATAACTATTAGTATTATGCGATGATATTTAAGGTAACATATACATGTTATATCTTAACATTTTCTATTATTATATATCTTATCAAATTATAAGGAAAATGGAATCTTATATGTTTTCTTCCTTTGATGTAATAGCTTTTATATTGCCTTAATTTACTTATATTTCCAGAGCTTATGGCTGGATATGTATTCAAAAATAAAGATAAAAGCTTTATATGAAATTCTGAGATTTTCTGCCGTTGACCCATTTATTGTTTTTCAAGAGGTGGTGCTAATACGGATATCCTTAAGGTATCCTTTGAATTAAGGCTGGGTAAAATAGATCTTAAGTAAACATGTAGGTTTGTTTCTTCAGTAAGCTTGTCCTTTTGCAGAAGACATTTGATTCTTATATTATATATTATCAAGAAAATTGTGTCTTGTATATATATATATATACGTATAAATATAAAGTTTTAAAATTTCCATTATAATACCAACTTATAAAAATCTAGTTACATAATTAATTGTATTAGCTATCCTGTTTATTTTCATAACCTTGATAAAAATTTCTATCAAATTTATTGAAGATAATAAAAAATAAAAGAATTCATAAAAATTTTAATAGAGATATAATTTTCTGGATTCTTTTTAGAGAAATTCTAATTTTGACAGGTTAACTAAATTTTGGTTATAACATATTTATAATTTGATTCAAATTCTACTTATTTAATATTCGTAATAACCGATACAAAGTCTGTTGTTTCTAAATTCGATCCTTAATATATTAAGAAATATTAAGAATGAAGTATTATCATAATATATATACATATGACTTTAATAGAACTTATCAAATGGTAAAAAGTGTTTCCTTTTAGAAATATATGTATATATATTTTAAACCATATTGTTATATCGTACTAAATATTTTTGTACATATTTTATTTCATGGATGAAATACGATTTATAATATTGATACAAATCGTATATATAAAATATACATACATTTGACTTACAAATAAGTTTTAAGTTATTTCCTGTTGACACATAGGTATTATGTATTAAAATCACAGTATCAAGTTGTTGTATGTATTCTGGTTTCATAAATAATGTTTTATAAAATATTTTGCATTTTCTGTGGTATACGTATATGTGTTTAAATTTTAAAATCGTCGAATTGTAATAATTCGTGTTCATTATTAAATTTAAGGATTACGTTTTATAAAATACTTTCTAATATAACTTTATTCAAGAACCAAATATTTTATTCTTCTAAAAATATTATTACCATTATTAGTTTAATTCAAAATAGAATTTAATAATATAAATAATGATGATAATAATAGCATATCTTAAAGATTTTTTCTTAAGAGAGCATGTGTATATAAAATTTTTAATATATTAATTATCATAAATGTTGACTTTATACATAATTTCTGAATATTACGTAATTTATCAAATTATGATAATTAATATTTAATTTTTAATGATAAAGAATTATAAAGTGATTTACAAAGTATTTTAAATTATTGTTTTTGAATAATGCTGAAACATTATATTTTAACAAAATTAATATAATTGTATGTTTAATCAAAATTTTGACAAATATATATCTTTTAATTCGAGTAAAATTATATCATAAATTATAAAATATACTGCTTTTATTAATGATATTTTAGGGATATCTTACCTTAGGGTATTATTTTATATTTAAAATATTAATGCCAATATAATATTATTATAATTTATTTTGAATTGTATTCACATAAATATGTGGATACAGAAATAAATATTATATTATGAATATATTCTTCAAACATATTATAAGATACAATAGGAGTTACATATTCGGAGAATTTATAAAATCATTTAGGTATAAAATATATTATCTAAATATTTATATCATGATATTTACAAAGTATCATATCTGAATTGCATTTTGTGACAACCCTCACTAAACCAGGTATCCGTACGACTTAATTAATAATTAATTACTGCTTAATTACTGTGCTTACTTGAACTTGTGGATAAACTGCTACTTGAATGCTGATACATGTACTTACTTGCATCATACTTTACTTGCTGTCACTCCATGTTTTGCTTACAGCACCTTTGTGACAACCTTGATGCACCAAAAGCACAGTAGCACAATGAACGGATAACCTATTAAACGTGCTGTCATAACTAGCACCAGGCAGGTACTGCCTCTAAGGCCTGTAAGAGCCTGAGATAGTTTGCTACACTAGTGGTGAGTGTAGGGATATAAGGGTTGTAGAACTGCGTCACTAGGAATGAGATCACAGTGACCGGACGTGCCTAAAACGTACTTTAAGTACAAAATTCAACACTTTAATTAAAATTCAGCATCTAGCTAACTAATAAGTGCCAAAACATGAGAAAAACATTACTAGACACTTTCCAAAGTGTCGGGAATAAGTTGGGTCACTAGAAATAGTATTAACGACACTTTAAAGCTTTGCTAAGCGCTTTAACGGATCACTATCCAACCGAACAACAGGACTTTACCCGGAACATAAAAATATTGCCAACAACATTGTTTCTCTTTTTCTGAGCCAGTTAGGGTCCCCGAATACCCTAACACCCGCTATAACGCATAACACATCAGTAACCGAGTTAACCTTCACTTAACTTAACTAATACTTAACTTTATCCTAACTATTAGTTGAATTCTAACCGGATAACCCCCCCCCCCAACCGAGTTCGGTCACTATGTGACCCCCCTTCCCCCCCATTGTACTTTGTTGATTAATTTAATCAAACATGCCTAATATCAAGGGAACATAGTAACCCTTGGTTAATGAACTTGAAGTTGTCTATAAGTATGTGACCTTAACCATCATAACCTTCACACACTCAACATCACAACATCACTCACTCTCTCTTTCACTCTCGGCCGAAGACACAAGCACCCCCACCGCCACCTTTTGATCTTGATCTTGCCATTCCAAGTGCATACAAGTGTTAAGGATCTCATACAAAGGAGCTCGGTGCATTCAGAACGCGAAGGACCTCTTCTCATTGCTTTTATCCACTCATTCTTCGACTAGATTCTTCCCTAGCCTCGAGCTAGTAGTAAGTTGCTTGAAACACCCTCTCAATCTATTTTAAAGTGGTTAAAATAAGATATAACGGTTCAAACTCATGAACTTGCAAGATGAAGTGTTAAAAGTCTACTAAAATGTTAAAAATGATGGTTAAAAGCTATGATGTTGTGTAAATCTTGTAAGACTTGTTTTGTGTAACTATTTAGTGCCGATCTATGTTGTGGTAGCTCGGATCATCATCTAACCCGGATTAGTCGTGATCATGAATCATGGCATAGAGTTTGTTTAAGTGTACAAATGGTTAAATGATGAAACTCTACCACACACTAAACATGAACTTGTGTAAAATCGATTTTACTTATGAAATGGTGTTCAAAACTAGTAGATCTACGGATCTACAAGCGGTACTTTCAAAGGACCAAGTGTCAAAGAAATCATATTTTCTAAATCCGGATCTTACATGAACAAGAATGATTTTAGCAAACACACAAGTGTGTAAACACTTGTGTAACACAAAGTTTCGACAAAATAACTATTTTTGTAAAAGTTGACAAGAAGTTGTAAAGATGAAATTCCTTTAAAAACGAGACTTTCAAGAAACGAAGTTAATTCATATAAAGATCCACTAAAAGTAATGAGATTTACTACATACTTTTGGGTAAACCACAAGTTCATGTAATTTATGCGATTTATATATATTTTGACTAGTTTTATGCTTTGGATATTGTTTTGGTTGAATAAGAAAACTGTTGATTTGAATTTTAAAAGAAAATGATACGCTTGAGAGCGTGGCCACCTCCAGTTACAGGGGAAACTCTGGCGAAATTTTTCCAAAAACCTAACACTTGAAAATATTTTCATCACAAGTGTTAGAAATACATTTTTAACTTGTTTTCAAAGACGCAAATTTCGCCATGATTCTGTTTACAAAATTTCTAAGTGTCGGAGGTGGGATTTTCATAAAATAAAACCTGAAATATATATGTTTTTCATAACAACACTTGTGAATTTCTATGATTATTTTGTGAACTATACAAATATTATTTTTAGGGTAAAACTAATATTACCGAATGTTAACGATTCCAAAAATAACACAAACACCTTCATAATAAATAATAAGTTACAACGGTATAATTATTACCACCTGATCTTTAAAACGTAACTTACGCATTTTAAGAAAATATTTATGAGCGCGTATTTCTGTCAAAGTATTATTTTGGGAAGAATATTTATATTTTGAAGTAAGAAATAAAATATATTAAGTGAGACTTAATAATGTATTTCGAATTTTACGAACACGCATGTATTAAATCCCCTATCCTTGGGAAGGAGAATAATTACCAAGTATTTACAAAAATATAAACACGAAATAGTTGTCTAACTATTTCCCAAAAACTTAAACCTTAAGCTAAGGCACGGCCGTCCGTCTAATAGATTTAGTACGTGTAGGTCATCGCACAGCTGCTTGATCAGGAGATATACTTGGTAGAGACGCACCACTGTGAGTTCATGTCCCCCTTTTCTCTAACTGTTTTCAGTTTTCTAAACTGCGGGGGTGAAATACATGTTACTATGATTACGAATAATTCTTACATGGTATGGTTAGCGTAAGGAGGGTTATTATTCAGATCATGTGAGTGGGTAGGCGGAAACTTGAGGCCATTAATCCTCAGGGTAGGAACGAGGGGCAGGAGTGGTAGATCTATCTAGGTGTAGCGAGCCCAACCCCAGGCCCAAACAGAACGGACCTCGGGGTGACTTTGTACCCAACGCATAAATCTGCTAGGTTTGAGTCTTCCTACTTGCACTTCACACATATCAATGGCCTTGCAAACCATTGGTGATCTCTTTTTCCTTATTTGCTACATACCAGGGTTTTTATACATACAAAGGTTTATTTACTCACTTACACATGAACTCGCTCAACATTATTGTTGATTTTTCAACTTACATGTATTTCAGGGAATTAAAGGATCTGGCGCGGTATGACACGTTTTCCCGCTGCATTAGTCTCGAGGTCATCCGAGTTTAAGGGATGTGACTTTTTCCTGGACGAGTCACAGTTCTTAAACTGTGTTTATTTCTTGTTGGTGTTGTGTCTTTTGAACACTGTTTATGTTTGTTAGGATGTGATATCCTTTAAGACAATGTTGTGGTTCTTTACTCTTCAAACTTATTTTAATGGATGATCTTGCATGGTTTTTATTTCATATAGCTTGTTATGATTAAGCTATGGTATTAAGAAGTCACACCAAAATAACCACGCTTCCGCAAAGCCAGGGTGTGACAGCTTGGTATCAGAGCTCTGATCATAGCGAACTAGGATTCCTTCTCGAGTCTAGACTATGATCACTAGGGCTCTCACGAAAACATTTTTACACTGCATACCACCCAAGTCCAGATCCAAAACTTTTTACAAACAAATGTTGAGCACATTTATTTATTATTTATAGGCTCAGTCTGAGAGGCTGAGGCTCGGTCTGGAAGACCGAGGTAGTTGTCTAGTGGGACTAGGGAGTCAGTCTGAGAGGCTGGGAGAATAGGCTAGTGGGACTAGGAAGAGCAGTCTGAGAGGCTGGGAGAATAGGCTAGTGGGACTAGGAAGAGCAGTCTGAGAGGCTGGGAGGCTAGTGGGGCTAGGAGAATTATTTGATTGCTTACTTGGTGACTAATGTGCTTATCTGATTATATGATTGATTATTTATACATATTTGTGTTTGTGTTACAGACACCATGGACTCGCCCGGCACAGGTGATTCGGACACCACGGGCCCTAGACCCATAGTATCAGACGACTTAGAGTCTTCAGAGCACGAGGTCCACACATCAGATGTTACCAACACAGACGAGGATGACTTTCAGCCCTTTGCGCTGCCCGACGCTGTCGATGAGCCCGCTGATGGCCCTTTTGCTGGGTACCTACCACTCGTAGAGATCCCTGCTCCCATACCTTTGGCCGTTTATCCTGCTTACGATATGCTCCTCGACGCCGACGTTGACGACGACGTCGATCTTTTTGATGATGAGCCCCTGGAGGACGATGTTGAGGGCGAGGCCCTTCTAGCTGACGGTGGTCTTTTGTTACTCGCAGATGCTCCAGCTGGGGAGTCACCTGCACACTCACCCGCTCCAGACTCCTTCGAGTCTGTGGCCACCGCACCGTCACACACTCGGAGCGCACAGCACTATTCACACGGTTCAGATCCTGACAGGGCATCATCTGCTGTCTCTGCTCCTAGATTTGCTTTCGATCACGACCTCGATGAGGATTCAGACCCTGTTTTTCCCCCTGGATTCGACCCGGACCAGGAGATAGAGTTCATCCACTTGGATCAGCCTATGGTTGACCCAGTAGACCCAGTTGACCCTTCATTCGCTGATCATGCAGATTTTGATATGGAGTTCGTTGATCCCGAGCCTACCATGGCCCTTGAGCCAGTAGCTGCTCCTGACCCAGTGTTTGAGCATGACCCTGTTCATGCTGGCATGCCCATTGATCCTGTGGTTGCTGACCTACCCATTGATGATCACCCTGCTGATGCACCACTACTGGAGGGTGACCATGTTATTGCTGCTGATCATGTTGATCCCCCACTTATCGCTGATATACCTGCTGACCCTCTTGTTGCACCCCACCTTGACCCTATGCCTGTACAGTTTGATCGAGCACTTTTTGAGGCATAGATTGACCCACGAGATGAGCACGCCCAGCATGGGTGGATTCCTGCGGATGATGAGCTTCCACCTATTCCTCCTCATACCACCGATGCACGTCCCGTTGATTTCTCTCTTTCATTTGCACAGTACACACCTCCAGCTCGACCTGGAGAGGGTTCCTCGGCTCATCCCTTTGGACATGTGCCGACATCTATTCCAGTTATGCCACAGTCTTCATCCGCTATTCCCCCTGCACCACCATTCTTTGTGCCACCTTTTGATCCAGCCAGCGAGCCGTTTCTCTGGACGTCACCGTCTGTTATGCCACTGACCGACCCCTACCATCCTTTCCATATGGGGTATTCTATTGAGGACGTTCTGATGTCGTTTGTTGTCCAGCAGGAGGCACTCACACGGCGCATTCAGGAGCTTGAGAGAGCTCAGCCACCGCCGTGCCAGTGTCAGGGTCAGACCCACCGTGCTTCTTCGCAGCACCCTCGACCATTGTTACCTGACTATGCTGCACGCCTTTTGGCACTTGAGCAGCAGGTTGCTTCTTGGTTGCGTACCCAGAGAGCCATGGAGGAGGACTGGCTCCATTTGCGACGTTTATTCTACACACATTTTCCCCCTCCTCCACCACCATCAGTTTAGGGCATCTTTAGTACAGCATGGGTGGACGTTGGTGAGAAGACGGCGATTGCTCTAACCACACCGCATTTTTGGAGACTGCATTCTGATTCTGACTTTTGTATATGGGATGTATTGACACTGATTTGATATTCTTTTGGACTGGGGTGATGTAGCCCTTAGTCGATGATGATGTATGACACTATTATGTACTTGTACACTCTACCATGTGGTCCCGATTTTGGCAATGCAATCGCAGTATTCTCATCATATGTGATGTTTTGATTGATTATTTATGTCTTATAACATGGGATGTTGTGTGATTAATATAATTATAACATGAGATGTTATGTACTATTACTATCATTATATACGTACGCTTTATTATGGTCTGACCGACGTGAACCCATCTTTTAGAAGATGCCGCCGAGACGTCAAACGCCGATGCCTACCAATGAGGCAGAACTCCAACAAGTCATCGCTGCTGCCATCGCACAATACGCCACCTCGCAAGGAGGACCCAGCGGAAGCAGCTCAAACAACAATGGCAACAACAATCCACCTCATGGTAATACTAAGTCATTAAGACATACCATGATCTAATTGGATATCTCTAGCAAGGATGCTAATGCCATTCATATGTTGTAAAGTATGTGCAGGGTGCACCTACAAGCAGTTTCTAGACTGCAAGCCTGTCAACTTTGATGGCACTGGAGGTGCTGTCGCTTTTGTTCGTTGGGCCGAGAAGACTGAATCTGTTCTTCGCATGAGCAAATGTGCACCAGACCAGCAAGTCACCTACACTTCTGGGCTATTTTTGGATGGAGCCCTATCTTGGTGGAATTTGCAAGTGCAGACACTTGGTGAAGCTGCTGCCTATGCACTAACATGGACCGAACTGAAGGAACTAATGCATAAAAAGTATTGTTCTCGCGCTGAAATCCAAAGATTGGAAACTGAGTTCTGGCATTTGAAGATGGAAGGTCCGAAGATCGCGGAATATGTTCAGAGGTTTCACGACCTGTCGCATGTGGTACCCTATATGGTCACTCCAGAATTCAAGCGGATTGAACGCTTCATTTGGGGATTAGCTCCTCAAATCATAAGCATGGTGACCTCCTTCAAGCCTGCAACAATTACTGAGGCAATCGATTTGAGCGTGGCTCTCACTGAGGAGGCTATCCGCCTGAACAAGTTCGATGAGATCGAGATAAAGAAGAAAGAGACTCACGTCGAGTCATCCGGAGGTAACAAACGAAAGTTCTCGAACTTCAAACAAGGCACTAGTGGTGTTGTTAAGAAAGGAGAGCCAAACGCGCCAGCTCAGGTTACAACTGGTGGTGGAAAGAAAGGAAAGGGATATATGGGCACCCAGCCCAAGTGCAACACCTGCCAGCGTCACCATTCTGGCCGATGTGGTTTGAAGGTATGTGAAGCGTGTGGGAAACCTGGCCACTTGAAGGATTCTTGTTGGGCCACTGTTGGCCAGGGAGGCCAAGGAGGATTTGGAAACAGAAACAATAACCGGGGCGGAATTGGAAATCGCCCACAAGGAAACAATGGAGGTAATGGGAATCGAGGCAACAATGTGAATCAAGCGGGCGCTGTGAATCCTAACCAAAGGAATAACCAAGCTGGAAATGGAGGTGGAAACGGGCAAAGACCTGGATGCTTTAACTGTGGTGATATCGGGCACTTTAAGAGGAACTGCCCAGAGTTGAACCAAGCCCGTGGAAGAGTGTTCAATATCGAAGCGAGGGAAGCGCGCCAGGATCCCAATGTCGTTATTGGTACGTTCCCTGTAAACCAACGCTATGCATCCGTTTTATTTGATACTGGTGCCGACTATAGCTTCGTATCGTTAGAATTTAAGAATATGCTTGGTTTAGCCGCTAGTAAGTTAGATATTCCCTACTCAATCGAATTGGCTAATGGGAAGTTAGTAGAAGCCAATGAAGTGATCAGAGGTTGTGCAATCGAGTTGGGAGAACGTGAGTTTGCTTTGGATCTACTACCAGTCAAGTTGGGAAGCTTCGACGTGGTAGTAGGAATGGATTGGTTATCAAGTAACAAGGCAGAAATTGTCTGCCACGAGAAGATCATTCGCATCCCAACCGAAGATGGTGAAACAATTGTGGTTCATGGTGAAAAGCGTGATACGCCTTTAAGAATCATCAGCTGCCTGAAAGCACGAAAGTGTTTACAGAAGGGATGTGCTGCCTTCCTGGCACACATTGTAGACAAGAAAGCTGCAGAACCGAAGATTGAAGACATCCCTGTCGTGAGGGAGTATCCGGAAGTCTTCCCGGAGGACTTGCCTGGACTGCCACCTCAGAGGCAAGTGGAGTTTCACATCGATTTAGTCCCAGGCGCCGCGCCTGTGGCTAAGGCACCTTGTAGACTTGCCCCGTCTGAGATGCAAGAATTGTCGACACAACTTCAAGAGTTGTTAGACAAGGGATTTATCCGACCAAGCTTCTCGCCTTGGGGAGCACCGGTCCTGTTTGTCAAAAAGAAGGACGGTAGTTTTCGAATGTGCATAGACTACCGGGAGCTGAACAAGCTGACGATCAAGAATAGATACCCTCTGCCAAGAATTGATGATCTGTTTGATCAACTGCAAGGTTCAAGCTTTTACTCAAAGATCGATTTGCGATCTGGATACCATCAGTTAAGGATACAAGAGGAGAGTATCCCGAAGACAGCCTTGAGAACTCGTTATGGACACTACGAGTTCCTTGTTATGCCGTTTGGGTTGACAAACGCACCTGCAGTCTTTATGGATTTGATGAATAGAGTTTGCAAGCCGTACTTGGACAAGTTCGTGATTGTGTTTATCGACGACATCTTGATTTATTCAAGAACAAAGGCTGAGCACGAATAGCACCTAAGAGCTATTTTGGAGCTGCTGAAGAAAGAACAGCTGTATGCCAAATTCTCTAAGTGCGAATTTTGGCTACGTGAAGTCCAATTTCTTGGACATGTGGTGAATGGAGATGGAATCCATGTGGATCCAACCAAGATCGAAGCGATCAAGAATTGGGAAACGCCAAAGACGCCAACCGAGATTCGACAATTCTTGGGTTTGGCTGGCTACTATCGAAGGTTCATTGAGGATTTTTCGAAGATCGCTCAACCATTGACGCTCCTCACCCAGAAAGATAAGAAGTTTGATTGGGGAATCAAACAGGAAGAAGCGTTTCAGCTGTTGAAGGATAAGCTCTGCAATGCGCCAATCCTAGCACTACCGGAAGGTACTGACGATTTCGTGGTATACTGTGACGCCTCGCGTCAAGGATTGGGTTGCGTGTTAATGCAACGCCAGAAGGTTATTGCTTACGCATCACGTCAATTGAAGGTACATGAGAAGAACTATACCACGCACGATTTGGAGCTAGGCGCAGTGATATTTGCTTTAAAGATCTGGAGACACTACCTATATGGTACGAAATGTACAATTTTTACAGATCATAAGAGCCTACAACACATATTCAACCAGAAGGAGTTGAATATGAGACAAAGACGATGGGTTGAGTTGTTAAATGATTACGATTGCGAGATAAAATATTATCCAGGGAAGGCGAATGTGGTTGCCGACGCCCTAAGTCGAAAAGAGAGGATCAAGCCCATTAGGGTTAGGGCTTTAGAAATGATTATCCAAACCGATCTTTCCTTGCGCATTCGTGCCGCGCAGAAAGAAGCTCTTAAGGAAAGAAATCTTGAAGAAGAATATCTCCGTGGGATGGAGAAGCTATTGGTGCCAAACAAGGAAGGAACGTTATGTTTTGAGAAAAGGATTTGGGTTCCTCTGTTTGGTGGTTTACGGAAAGTTGTTTTTGATGAAGCTCACAAATCGCGGTACTCTATCCATCCAGAAGCGGATAAGATGTACCAAGATCTCAAGGATTACTATTGGTGGCCTAGGATGAAGGGCGATGTTGCTGTTTATGCGAGCAAGTGTCTAACGTGTGCTAAGGTGAAAGCGGAATACCAGAAGCCTTCAGGACTTCTGCAACAACCTGAGATTCCCAAGTGGAAATGGGAACAAATCTCCATGGATTTTATTACAAAGTTGCCAAGAACGCCAAGAGGTCATGACACTATTTGGGTGATAGTTGACCGCCTAACAAAGTCCGCACACTTTCTGCCAATCAAAGAGAAGGATAACACCAGCAAACTGGCAGAAATATACATGCGAGAGATCGTCGCACGTCATGGAGTGCCTCTCTCGATCATCTCTGATAGAGATGGACGTTTCATATCAAGGATTTGGCAATCCTTCCAAGAAACTTTTGGCTCACAATTAAATCTGAGCACTGCATTTCACCCTCAGACCGACGGTCAAAGCGAGCGGACTATTCAGACCTTGGAAGATATGCTGAGAGCATGTGTTATGGATTTGGGCGGTAGCTGGGATAAGCATTTGCCACTGGTCGAATTTTCATAGAACAACAGCTACCACACCAGTATTGGAGCCGCGCCATTTGAAGCTCTTTACGGACGCAAGTGTCGATCACCCCTATGCTGGGCTGACGCAGGTGATAGGCAGCTTGTTGGTCCCGAAATCGTCCAAGAGACGACAGACAAGATTGCGCAGATTCGAAAACGCATCGAAGCAGCTCGCGACTGACAGAAAGCCTATGCAGATCCAAACCGAAAACATTTGGAATTCCAAGTTGGAGATATGGTTTTATTGAAAGTTTCACCCTGGAAGGGTGTGGTACGCTTCGGAAAGCGTGGGAAGTTGAATCCGCGTTACATTGGCCCTTTCAGAATTTTGGAAAGAATAGGGCTAGTAGCATACAAGCTGGACTTACCTGCTGAACTGAATGGAGTTCACGATAAATTTCATGTATCCAACCTGAAGAAAAGTCCAACTCAAGATACCGTTGTCATTCCCACCGACGAGATTCATGTTGACGACACGCTCCATTTCGTTGAAGAACCTGTTGAGGTTACGGATTGGAAGGTAAACAAGACCCGCCGGAGCAGTGTCAAGCTCGTCAAGGTTCGTTGGAATGCCAGACATGGTCCTGAATACACCTGGGAGCGTGAGGACCGGATGAAAGAGAAATACCCCCACCTATTTCCCAAGAACCCTGCTTCTAGAAGCAGAACTTGAAATTTCGGGACGAAATTTTTCTAACGGGGGGAGAATGTGACAACCCTCACTAAACCAGGTATCCGTACGACTTAATTAATAATTAATTACTGCTTAATTACTGTGCTTACTTGAACTTGTGGATAAACTGCTACTTGAATGCTGATACATGTACTTACTTGCATCATACTTTACTTGCTGTCACTCCATGTTTTGCTTACAGCACCTTTGTGACAACCTTGATGCACCAAAAGCACAGTAGCACAATGAACGGATAACCTATTAAACGTGCTGTCATAACTAGCACCAGGCAGGTACTGCCTCTAAGGCCTGTAAGAGCCTGAGATAGTTTGCTACACTAGTGGTGAGTGTAGGGATATAAGGGTTGTAGAACTGCGTCACTAGGAATGAGATCACAGTGACCGGACGTGCCTAAAACGTACTTTAAGTACAAAATTCAACACTTTAATTAAAATTCAGCATCTAGCTAACTAATAAGTGCCAAAACATGAGAAAAACATTACTAGACACTTTCCAAAGTGTCGGGAATAAGTTGGGTCACTAGAAATAGTATTAACGACACTTTAAAGCTTTGCTAAGCGCTTTAACGGATCACTATCCAACCGAACAACCGGACTTTAACCGGAACATAAAAATATTGCCAACAACATTGTTTCTCTTTTTCTGAGCCAGTTAGGGTCCCCGAATACCCTAACACCCGCTATAACGCATAAAACATCAGTAACCGAGTTAACCTTCACTTAACTTAACTAATACTTAACTTTATCCTAACTATTAGTTGAATTCTAACCGGATAACCCCCCCCCCCCCAACCGAGTTCGGTCACTATGTGACCCCCCCCCATTGTACTTTGTTGATTAATTTAATCAAACATGCCTAATATCAAGGGAACATAGTAACCCTTGGTTAATGAACTTGAAGTTGTCTATAAGTATGTGACCTTAACCATCATAACCTTCTCACACTCAACATCACAACATCACTCTCTCTCTCTTTCACTCTCGGCCGAAGACACAAGCACCCCCACCGCCACCTTTCGATCTTGATCTTGCCATTCCAAGTGCATACAAGTGTTAAGGATCTCATACAAAGGAGCTCGGTGCATTCGGAACGCGAAGGACCTCTTCTCATTGCTTTTATCCACTCATTCTTCGACTAGATTCTTCCCTAGCCTCGAGCTAGTAGTAAGTTGCTTGAAACACACTCTCGATCTATTTTAAAGTGGTTAAAATAAGATATGAGGGTTAAAACTCGTGAACTTGCAAGATGAAGTGTTAAAAGTCTACTAAAATGTTAAAAATGATGGTTAAAAGCTATGATGTTGTGTAAATCTTGTAAGACTTGTTTTGTGTAACTATTTAGTGCCGATCTATGTTGTGGTAGCTCGGATCATCATCTAACCCGGATTAGTCGTGATCATGAATCATGGTATAGAGTTTGTTTAAGTGTACAAAGGGTTAAATGATGAAACTCTACCACACACTAAACATGAACTTGTGTAAAATCGATTTTACTTATGAAATGGTGTTCAAAACTAGTAGATCTACGGATCTACAAGCGGTACTTTCAAAGGACCAAGTGTCAAAGAAATCATATTTTCTAAATTCGGATCTTACATGAACAAGAATGATTTTAGCAAACACACAAGTGTGTAAACACTTGTGTAACACAAAGTTTCGACAAAATAACTATTTTTGTAAAAGTTGACAAGAAGATGTAAAGATGAACTTCCTTTAAAAACGAGACTTTCAAGAAATGAAGTTGATTCATATAAAGATCCACTAAAAGTAATGGGATTTACTACATACTTTTGGGTAAACCACAAGTTCATGTAATTTATGCGATTTATATATATTTTGACTAGTTTGATGCTTTGGATATTGTTTTGGTTGAATAAGAAAACTGTTGATTTGAATTTTAAAAGAAAATGATACGCTTAAGAGCGTGGCCACCTCCAGTTACAGGGGAAACTCTGGCGAAATTTTTCCAAAAACCTAACACTTGAAAATTTTTTCATCACAAGTGTTAGAAATACATTTTTAACTTGTTTTCAAAGACGCAAATTTCGCCATGATTCTGTTTACAAAATTTCTAAGTGTCGGAGGTGGGATTTTCATAAAATAAAACCTGAAATATATATATTTAGAATATATGTTTTTCATAACAACACTTGTGAATTTCTATGATTATTTTGTGAACTATACAAATATTATTTTTAGGGTAAAACTAATATTACCGAATGTTAACGATTCCAAAAATAACACAAACACCTTCATAATAAATAATAAGTTACAACGGTATAATTATTACCACCTGATCTTTAAAACGTAACTTACGCATTTTAAGAAAATATTTATGAGCGCGTATTTCTGTCAAAGTATTATTTTGGGAAGAATATTTATATTTTGAAGTAAGAAATAAAATATATTAAGTGAGACTTAATAATGTATTTCGAATTTTACGAACACGCATGTATTAAATCCCCCATCCTTGGGAAGGAGAATAATTACCAAGTATTTACAAAAATATAAACACGAAATAGTTGTCTAACTGTTTCCCAAAAACTTAAACCTTAAGCTAAGGCACGACCGTCCGTCTAATAGATTTAGTACGTGTAGGTCGTCGCACAGCTGCTTGATCAGGAGATATACTTGGTAGAGACGCACCACTGTGAGTTCATGTCCCCCTTTTCTCTAACTGTTTTCAGTTTTCTAAACTGCGGGGGTGAAATACATGTTACTATGATTACGAATAATTCTTACATGGTATGGTTAGCGTAAGGAGGGTTATTATTCAGATCATGTGAGTGGGTAGGCGGAAACTTGAGGCCATTAATCCTCAGGGTAGGACCGAGGGGCAGGAGCGGTAGATCTATCTGGGTGTAGCGGGCCCAGCCCCAGGCCCAAACAGAACGGACCTCGGGGTGACTTTGTACCCAACGCATAAATCTGCTAGGTTTGAGTCTTCCTACTTGCACTTCACACATATCAATGGCCTTGCAAACCATTGGTGATCTCTTTTTCCTTATTTGCTACATACCAGGGTTTTTATACATACAAAGGTTTATTTACTCACTTACACATGAACTCGCTCAACATTATTGTTGATTTTTCAACTTACATGTATTTCAGGGAATTAAAGGATCTGGCGCGGTATGACACGTTTTCCCGCTGCATTAGTCTCGAGGTCATCCGAGTTTAAGGGATGTGACTTTTTCCTGGACGAGTCACAGTTCTTAAACTGTGTTTATTTCTTGTTGGTGTTGTGTCTTTTGAACACTGTTTATGTTTGTTAGGATGTGATATCCGTTAAGACAATGTTGTGGTTCTTTACTCTTCAAACTTATTTTAATGGATGATCTTGCATGGTTTTTTTTCATATAGCTTGTTATGATTAAGCTATGGTATTAAGAAGTCACACCAAAATAACCACGCTTCCGCAAAGCCAGGGTGTGACACATTTATCTTCTATTAATATTAAAATACTAATATTAATATTCTATTATTATTATAAAAATTATATTGTATTATATTCTCATATAAGGATGAGCATGTGGTACCAGATACCGATCCCATACCGATACCATACCGGTACCGTTCCATACCGATACCATACCGCTTGTATTCGGGATCGGGATCATGTTTTACCATTATTTCGGTATCGGGATAATCGGGATTGGTATCGGTATTTTTCTGTAATACCGACTTAATACCGATTTCCCACCAGCTAAATTCCCACCCATAATTCATGTAGGGTGGTGAACTGTAATTATTCATGCTCATCCAGATTCCAGGCACCCATAATTCATGTAGGGTGGTGAACTGTAATTATTCTCACATCCCTTACCTACCAAATAAAATTCCTAATCCTCAAAAACATAACATGACCGATCCCAATTCCTCTTACCCTAGGTCGAACTATCGAATAGTCTTTTAACCAGTTGCTTGTTGTTGCCCTCCATCGATCCATCTGAAGTTTTGTAAAAAAGAAAATTAAGGTGGTACTCTTATCGATCCATCAGAAGTTCAGATTCTGAAGTTGCTTGCTCCATCGCTCCATCAAGGTACTCTTATCTCAGTTAAATCGATACCATGTCTAGTAAGAGAACTTAGATTTGGTACTTTGTGCTTCTAAAATTGAATTATACAAACGAGTATATTGGGTTGTTGTCGGTTGTGTAAACTAATCACACAAAGTAAAAAACAAACGAATTTCCCAGAGAAAAGAAAAAGAAGAATTCACACCTTATTGATGGTATGTTTAATGATTCTTGAAAAGGTATTTAATTCTCCCCACCTATATCTTAATTAGGACATAAATGATAACTCCATTAAGTCAAGCTTAAACATATATATTTTAACAAACTTTAAAGATGTAAATCTGTTAAGTTTTTGTTTGGAATGATATAATGCTAGTGGAGGGTTTAAAATTACAGTGAACAAGAGTTAATATGTAGAATTACTCACTTGAAAGAGAACTTAGATTTGGTACTTTGTGCTAGTTCTTGGTCATACACTGATACTGGCTGTTAAATGACAGGTGCTAGTTCTTCAGCTGAGTCTAGTAGCAAGAATCCAAATGGCATCTTTGAATGGACCACCTTCTAGTTAAGTAAGTTACTTGAACTGAATTTTTTTACATGGGCTTTCTACTGTAACTTGGTTAAGTAAGAGCTCTAAACAACAAACCAATATTTATTACTGATTTTTAACATTTAATGGATATAAATAATTTGGATGAAATGTCTATTAATAATTAATTTCATGGTTACTAAATACACCGATACCTATAGATTGCACGTAGAATATTATTCATCTTTACCTTTTTGTGTGGATTATATATGGGTAGGAGGAAGATGAAACGCTTGTTGATGATACCCCTCATGACCATTTCGAACTTGATGATGATTCGGAATCGGTTAAGGAAACATGTAATGACAAAGTGGAATCAAGTCGTAAGAGAAAACAACCAACAAAGAAAAAAACCCCCCAAAAGAAAGCTAAAAAAGGAGTCAAAAGTGAGTGGTGGGTTCATTTTGATGTCGTTTATCTAGAAGAACGTGATGGAGTGAGTCGGAAGTACGAAAATTGCAAGTATTGCAAAAGTGACATTAAAGCCGATCCAAAAAGAAACGGTACGTCTGGTATCAAAACACACGCTTTATGTTGTCAAAAAAATCCCGAGGTACTTGGTAGTCAAAGTACTTTAGTGTTTGAAAAAGAAGCTAGCGGGGAAGGTAGTGTGAGCATTTGGAAACATGATGAGGCTAGAATCAAGAAAGCATTACTAGATTTGATTATTGTCGCCGAATTACCGTTTAAGCTTGTGGAAAATCCGGTTTTTATTGAGTACACCAATGCTTTGAATGGAAGATTCAATTTGCCATCACGACATAAATTGTCTAGAGATATTGGAAAGTACTATATCGAGGAAAGGAATAAATTGTTAGCATATCTAAGTAAACCCACCAACACAGTTCACTTAACTACCGACACTTGGACATCCTCATGTCAATGGGTTAACTATATGGTTGTAACGGCACATTTCATTGATGATGATTGGGTAATGCATAAACGCATTATTAATTTTAGACCCATTCATAGTCATAAGGGGGAGGATATTGGTCAAGAGTTATTCCACTGTATTCATGGTTGGGGTATTAAAAATGTTATGACCATGACGGTAGACAACGCGTCTAGTAATGACAAGGCGATTGATTATCTGTTGAGAAAATTGCCTAATTTGTATGCTGAGGGGAAGCATTTTCATATCAGGTGTATGGCACACATACTAAACTTAATTGTCAAAGATGGTTTATCAGAAAACAGGTATCATGTTGATTGTTTGCGAAAAGCAATTAGATATATTCAGCACTCATCACAAAGAATAACCAAGTTCAAAAAGTGCATCCAAGAATCAAAGGTTGAATCAACTAAGTTTTTGTGTGGAGATATGCCTACTAGGTGGAATTCCACCTATGAAATGTTGAAAATGGCAGTGGATTTGAGGGAGGCGTTTTTCTCTTATGAACTAGAAGATAATAGTTATATTCATGATTTAGAAAGGCCACCTGAACATTCAGACTTTGGTGCTTGCCAAAAGTTGGTTAAATTTCTAGAAAAGTTCAAGACGAAAACAGAAATTTTATCAGCCACATCAAAGCCCTTGGCTCACTTATTTTTTAGAGAAATCCTAGATGTGGATAAACATCTACGGGTGTGGGATTGCGATCCATATTTTGCTACAATTGTTAGGTCGATGCGTGGGAAATACGAAAAGTATTGGGGGGGAGTTTGACAAACTTAACGACTTCATGTATTTTGCTGTTATTTTGGATCCTACCATGAAGTTATATTTTGTTGAGCATTGTTTTACGAAGATGATTACCTCTGAAATAACCGAGAATGACCATGTGACTAAAGAAGACGTTAAAAAGATGGTATCGTTGAAGTTGTTTGATCTTAAGAGTAGGATACATGAGCTATTTCAAATATACATGGAAAAATTTGACGCTGTTGATTACAATTCGGCATCCCAAGAAGCACGTAACGATGACGTCGTTGGAAGTGACGAGGGCAATGACTTCTTCACGGAGTTTCTAAGTAAAGAAGAAAGCAAATCGGTTGGTATAGATTCTGAGGTAAAGAGGTACTTAGATGAGCCAAGAATGAATTTTGATATCCGATTTGATATACTTAAGTGGTGGAAACAAAACGCAATTAGATTTCCAGTTGTATCTCGCATGGCTAGAGGTAAACTGACTTGCCTTTAATTGTGTATTTTTCATTACTTGTTACATTATTGTTGTTTATTAATAATTTGTATAATTATTAGATATTTTGGCAATTCAAATTTCTACGATTGCATCCGAATCCGCCTTTAGCACTAGTGGTCGTGTACTAGATGCTTACAGAACATGCTTGTCAACTAACATAGATGAAGCTTTGATTTGCACCCAAGATTGGGTGAGAAAGTCAAGAAAACCGATTTTGGATGACGTGGACGACATATTAAAGGACGACGACATTGCCCTAGGTAAATTGTACTATTGTAGAAGTAGACTACTAGTTCTTTACATGTATAATGGGTGTTAAGTGTTAACCTTGTTCGGTTTCATTTTTTTTAGAAATTGAAGATGCAATACAACAACAAAATGGAAAAGGGAAAGGGATGGTGCATGACAAGGCTTAAGAAAACTCGAATGGAATGTAGTGAAATGTTTTGACATTTTTGGTCCAGAAGTTACTATGATGACTGATGAAGGATGGTAATTTAGTATTTTAGTGCAATGTTTTGAACTTGTTTTTTATCATTCTACTACTCTACTGTGTGATGAAGGAATGATGTCTCTAGTATGTCTTGTATATGACTCTAACTTTTTTGGCTGATGTTATTTCTTAATGAAGTGAATGTTTTGAACTTGTTTGGCTGATGTTATTTTAGTGCAATGTTTTGAACTTGCCTTACCTAGTACCAACACCATTATCATTATTTTTTAAAGTTTGTTTCTTGTTTAAGCTTTAATGATGATGATGAAGATGAAGCAACTTGTTCAACCATTTGTTCTTCTTCCTCCATTTCCAAGCTGTTCCTGGGTGCTTCTACACCTGTTTTACACAAACAAATGCTTCATAAAACATATAAATATTATCCAAATCTTGTGTGTGTGTGAAAGAGAGAGAGAAAGAGTATAGAAAGAGAAAAACACCTTTGAGTATTATGTTGGGTTCTTCAGGTATTTTAACAGGAGATTCAGAGATAAAAGAAGGTTGATGAAAAGGAAGGTGATGATTTTGAATGTCAAACATATGAATATAAGAATTCGGTATTTTTCGGTATCATACCGGAAAACCGGTACCGATACCGGTACCATACCGATACCATACCGCATGTATTCGGGATCGGGATCAATTTTTGAGGAAAATCGGGATCGGGATTGTCGGGATCGGTATCGGTTCGGTACCGTGCTCATCCCTATTCTCATATATACATATGGATATAATAGATATGTAAGATATCACGAAGTTTACTAAGACATGATATTATTAATATATATATCATTTATATATATACTATAGCATAAGTATAAAATACAGATATGGGTAACACATATTGGGAATTTAAGATTCCTGAAATAACATAAAAATCATAATAAACATATTAAGATTTTTTGTTCACATGATAACACATAAGATATTAATTTCCTAACACAAATGGTTAAGGGTTTAGGTATTGGAAGAACACCTAAAGGGCTTAAACCAATGGCATAGCTCTGATACCACCTTCTGTCTCAACCCCCGACCCCTATCCGGGAGCGGGCGGCCGTGGCCAGTTTCAGTAGTATCGGTGTTTATCAAATTGGTAGCGGAAAATTTCATCAGAACCGTAGTTAGGAAATATTTTATCAGAGTTAAACACCACAATTTTTAAAATAGAACATTGGGACAAAACCCAAGTTTTTCTAATAATATATTTATAAGCAGGACAAAACCCGATTTTTCATTGGATATATTTATAGGGAATAACCACAATTTTTGAAAACAATTCTCATTTTTAATTAGGTAACTTTTATTACCACTTTTCTAAGCCTTCAGTGCTCTCCAGCTGGCTTTTATTGGCTTCACACTAAGTTACCTGAAACACGTGTTTAAAACATTTTATCAGCAGGAAATACTGGTGAGTGAATCCCAGTTTAATCAGGTTTAATAAAAACCATTGTACAGTATTGAGGGCGGTCTCGCAATTACATTTGTTTCCAAGTCATACCAATTACCACCCACGGTACTGTCAAACCCGACTTGTGGAAAAGTTACTACTCGCATGGCAGTAACTAATTTTGTATACAAAACCCCAACATACCGACGATAATTGTATCCTTACAAATACTCAATAACTGTTTAATATATAATTAATCGTGAGAGGTTTTGTAAAAACAATTTGCAAAATGGAGATTACTCACATTGCTATTTTAGGTCTTTCCTTTGTGGCTTCCTGGTTATAATCTAGTTAAATAAATAATGCACACGTGTTAGTATAATAACCCATTTTAACATTAGTAATACCCTCCCCGAGACGGCATTCCAACGACTACGTCGGGCAGAACAACGACAGCCGTTACGGAACCCTAGATCAATCGGGCAGCGTACCTAATACGTATCCAGGGGTTATAATACTTACAACGAGGCAGAGCTTCGCTATTTAGGGGGGTATAATGCCCGAGAATCACTTTATTTATACAGAAATTCGAGAGAGAATTATTGATTTTGAACAGTTTGTGAACTGAGCCTCTCGATGCTATTTATAGGGCTATTCAGGAACTTCGTCGCGCCCCGCGAAGACCACACCAAGGTCTTACGCGGCCCGCGAGGACCAGAAAGGGCGGCGGCAGTGTTGAGTCATCCCGAGGGTGTTGACGCGTGTAGGGACACGTGTCACATTGTGGCTCCGCCACTTATCACTCGGTCGCGGCCCGCGTAGAATGAGGAGTAGTCTGTCGCGCCCCGCGACAGACTTAAAATATTGTTTTTATTGTTATTTTATTAATTTAAATATATTTCGGGCATATTTCTCGCATACGGGTTGTATTTTAGGACATATAGGGGTATTCTAATTATATTAGAGGTGTCGGAAATATTTTTGTAAGGTTGATATATCTTGGTACAACTCCTGGATTATTTAATAAAATATATAGTGCACTCACATTAAGTATAGTAACCCAATTCCACTTTATCCCTACGTCACGAGACAAAACCCCAACGAATTTAGGCAGAGCCTTGACATACGTTACGGGGCCCTAGATCAATCGGACAGGGTATCAGTGATAAGGGGTTAAAATACTTAAAACGAAGCAGGGCATTATTATTATTATTATGGGTGAATTAAAAAAAATATAGAAACATATAAATTGAGAGCGAGAGAGATGGAGAGACTGAACAAGTTGAATTGTTCTTTGGCAAGTTCTATTTATACTACCTTAACTCTTAGGGAGTAAGTTCCAAAAGATTTCTTCTGTGTTTTTGGCCAACCACGTAGCCCAACACACACACATTCACCTTAGTTTCATTTAATGTAAAATTTTGATTATTTTATTATTTATAATTAATTTAACTTCTTCATTTATTTGGCGCGTATAACTTCTAAAGTATGACGTTTTATAAAACAATGAATATGTCATTAGAACGAGAATATTTGTATCTACATTTTGAACCAAGTTTCATTAAAAACGGAGTAGGTTCAAATATAATGTATTATTAAACGGTTCCTACGTTTGCCAAAAATATTTTTATCGGTCAATTTACTCATGACCTATTCGTGTAATAACTTTATTTTTAAAAATTTTGGGAATGTTACATCAAAGACATGGTCAAGGCAGCTAGACCACAAACTATTGAAGAGGCAGTTGAACTGGCTAACACTTTGTCAGATGGACTGATTCGCACATGTGCAGAGAATAAAAAAAGGATTTAGCCCAAAATATTTCCCAAAAACTACGTTCTGGTAATTCCTATCGTAGATTCTGTAAAAGAAAGCATTCAGGAAGGTGTACGATATACTTCAACCTCTGCAAGATACCTGGACATAAAGAAGAAGTGTGTGAAGAAAAACTAACACTAAAATATGCCTCAACTGCGGTGGGGTAGACCATATCCGTCCAAACTGCCCAAAACTAGCAACATCACCCATCAACAAGCCAAAAGCAATCGAAGGACCCAAGAAAAATGCAAGAGCTTTTGTACTGACAGCGCAAGAAGCATAAATTATTCCCGATGTCACCAGTACGTTCCTCGTTCATCACATCTATGCTAAAGTATTATTTGACTCTAGGGAAAACAAATGTTTTATAAATACTGCTTTCTATCAACATACGCGAAATACTACAGAAAGGAAAGATAGAATTATTAGGACATACGTTCAGAACCAACCTGTTATCAATGAATCTAGCTGGATTCGATGTTCTGTTAGGAATGGATTGGTTGGTAGCCAATCATGCGGGAAACTTATATGATCAAAATTCTGTTGAGATTTGTACGCCAACAGGAGAAAGGATCACAATTCAGGGAGACAAACCAACAAAATCAACAAAATTCATCTCTATGATGAAAGCTGCAAGCTACGCACAAAAAGGAGGAATAGTGTATATGATCTCTGCGATCATTAGCACTAAAGGAAAAGAACTAAAAGATATTTCTATAGTATCAAATTTTTTAGATGTTTTCCCAAAAGAGTTACTTGGACTACCGCTTGATCGTGAGGTTGAATTTAGAATTCACCTAATGCCAGGAACTTCAACAATTGCCAAAGCACCCTATCATCTAACGCCAACAGAGATGCTGGAAATGAAGAAACAACTGGACGAATTATTAGAAAAAAGTTTCATACAACCTAGCTCATCGTCGTGGGGAGAACCTGAGTTATTCGTCAGGATCGATGCGCATGTGTATTGATTATAGAGAATTGAATAAAGTCACAATTAAAAATCGATATCCACTACCGAGGATAATCTATTTGATCAACTTCAAGGAGCTCGATTCTTTTCAAAGATAGATTTGAGATTTGGTTACCATCAATTGAAAGTACAGGAAGAGGACATTCCTAAAACTGCTATTAGAACAAGGTATGGACATTATGAGTTTACAGTCATGCCATTTAGTTTAACAAATGCTCCAGCTGCATTTATGGACATGATGAACAGGATATGCAAACCATGCCTGGATAAATTTGTAATTGTCTTCATAGACGATATACTTATTTATTCCAAGAGTAAGGAAGAGCATACAGTACTTCAAACATTATTTAGAAAGGAAAAGCTTTGTGCTAAATTCTCAAAATGTGAGTTCAGGTACAATTTCTTGTACATTTGATTAATCATGAAGGAATTCATGTGGATCCTACAAAGATCAAGGCAATTACCAAATGGAAAGTCCCTAATTCTCCAACGGAAGTAAGAAGTTTTCTTGGATTGGCAAGAACTATAGACGCTTTATTCAAGATTTTCCAGGATAGCCATTCCATTAACCAAGTTAACTTGTAAATCCGTTAAGTTTGAATGGCAACCAAAGCAGGAGGAAGCTCTTAAGATCCTAAAGAAAAGACTAACTAACGCACCGATACTTGCTTTACCAGAAGGAACTGAAGATTTTATAGTACACTGTGATGCATCAAAATCAGGTTTTGGATGTGTGTTGATGCAACGCTAGAAAGTAATTGCTTACGCCTCTAGACAATTGAAGAAGCATAAAGAAAACTACACAATGCATGATCTGGAATTAGGAGCGATAGTTTTTTCTCTCAAAATTTGGAGACATTATCTTTATGGTAGTAAGTTCACAATTTTACAGATCATAAAAGTTTAAGATATATTTTTGAGCAAAAAGAACAGAACATGAGGCAAAGACGTTGGATGGAGATCCCTAGTGACTACGATTGTGATATTCAATATCACGAAGGTAAAGCTAACGCAGTAGTTGATGCTTTAAGTCGTAAGTATCATGAGAAGCCAAAAAGGGCACGCGCTCTCAAATTGAACCTGCAGATAGACCTAATGGAACAATTAAAAGATACTCAGGAAGCAGCAATCCAGGATGATGCTGAAGGAATAAAAGCAATGATGAAAGAATTAGAAAAGGGAACAGATGGAATTTTGAAATTCCATAAGAAAAGAATTTAGGTACCTATCCAAAGAAATTTACGAAACCGAATTCTGGAAGAAGCTCATAAAACCAAGTATACGATGCCTCACAATATGTATCAATATCTAAAGAAAAATTTCTGGTGGATAGGAATGAAGAAGGATATATCAAGTTATGTTTCTAAGTGTTTAACTTACTCCCAAGTTAAAGTTGAATATCAGAAACCTTCAGGTTTACTTCGGCAGTTGGAGATGCCAGTTTGGAAATAGGAACTGATCACAATGGATTTGGTTACCAAACTACCCAAAACACGAAAAGGTAACGGCATAATCTGGGTGACTAAGTCTGCACATTTCTTACCAATAAAGGAAACCTTCAGTATGGAACGTTTAGCTAAACTGTATGTGGATGAAATAGTCTCATTACATGGAGTCCCTTTATCTATTGTGTCTGACAGAGATAGTCGTTTTACTTCTCATTTTTGGGAATGTTTTCAAAAAGCTATGGGAACCCGATTAAATTTAAGTACCGCTTATCACCCTCAAACAGATGGACAAAATGAAAGGACAATTCAGACTTTGGAAGAGATGCTCAGGGCCTATGTAATAGATTTTGTAGGAAGTTGGGATGGACACTTGTCATTAATAGAATTCTCTTATAACAATAGTTATCATACAAGAATTAATGTTGCTCCATTTGAAGCGCTCTACGGACAAAAATGCCAAACACCTGTGTGTTGGGCAGAAATAGGAGAAAAGCAATTGTTAGAGCCTGAAATTGTAAAAGAAACAACTAACAAAATAATTCAAGTCAAGGAAAGACTGAAAACAGCCCGAGATCATGAAAAAGAGTTATGCAGATTATCGATAAAAGCCGCTAGAATTCCAAGTTGGAGACAATGTGTTATTAAAAGTTTCACATTGGAAATGAGTCGTCAAATTCAGTAAGAGAGGAAAGTTAAGCCCAAGGTATGTTGGACCATTTAAGATTCTTAAACGAATTGGCCCAGTAGCTTATCAGCTACAATTACCCGAAGAAATGACTGGTGTACATGACGTATTTCATGTATGTAACCTAAAGAAATGTTTAGTTGATGAATCATTGATAGTACCTCTTCAAGACATAGAGGTAAATGAGAAACTGAAGTTTGTTGAGAAGCCTCTACAAGTTAAAGATAGAAAGATTAAGAATCTCAAACACAAGAGGTTAATTTTGGTTAAAGTGAAGTGGGATTCGAAAAGAGGACCAGAATACACATGGGAACTAGAGTCAGAAATGAAGCGAAAGTATCCTTACATATTCCAGTAAATCTCGATGACGAGATTTAAAATAAGGTAGGGAGGATGTAACAACTCCCAAAATACCGTATGAAGAACCCTGATAGAAACCCCGGACTTGTACGGCAAGACCCAACACGAAAAACAAAGAAATCGATAATAGGACACTCCGGAGCATAGTGGGGGATAACCCTGATTCTTCCGCGATACATAGGGGTGTACTAGGAAACATGGCACCTGAGCGTAACATGTGGCAAGCCTATATGCATTTTGAGGCTGACCTAGCCTTAGCTAGAGGCCCCCGCGGCATGCTGAGGAGTCCTGCACTCCCTTCGCGACGCGCCTGGGAAGCCCAGGTGGCCTATATAATGGTTGGCGTGGGACTAAAGTTTCTGCACTAGTTCGATCACTTTTTGTGAACTTTTACTCTCTCGTTTCTTTTCCCAAACTCCTATAGCTATGAAACTCTGCTCCGTAGCAAGTGTACGTAACCCTGATCACCGGTACGATACCCTTTCGATTGATCTGAAACCCATCATCGGATGTCAAAGTGTTGTCTGAATAAGTCTATACTTTGTTAACTACGTTTGGGTTTTGATCTCGTGATTATCGTCAAAGTTTGAATTGGGTTACTGCACTAATACGTGTTGTATTGTGTTTTTATTAGGAACCCAAGCTTAACACCAGGAGGCTATAGTAATCAAAACCCTAAATCTACAAAGTGAGTTATTCTCTTTTTATCAAATTATTTGCAAAACCCTAAATGTTTTTTAGTTATACTTACAATGATTAAGTCTTTGTATTTTGAAATCACTGCCGGAATATGGGGTTTCGTATATACTACTTGGTAATCTTCACTATTGGACAAAGAGTTAGCCAATGAGTGATATGACCACAGTCACAGGAACTGCCACCGAGTGACAAATACTTATTTGAGTAATTGATAGATGTAAACAAATGTAAAAACTCTTAATGTTATAAATTATAACAACTTGTGTCTTTTATACAAATGAATGAACTCACCAGTATTTTTCGCTGACAAAATGTTTTTAAACACGTTTCAGGTAACTTACTGTGAACGTAAAAGAAGCATGCTATGAGACACTAAAGGCTTAAATAAAGTGGCTATGTTACCAGAATAAAGAAAAGAAATTATGATTTGTCAAAATACGGTTTATCCCTATAAAAACCTTTGTTTGGAATATGGATTTTATCCCAGTTGTTTAATATTAAAAATTTGGTGTTTTACAACTCTTAAATTTTCCTAACTACGGTCCTGATGAAACTTTCCACAGCGAATTTAATAAACAAAAGTACCACTTGAATGTTCACAATTACTGTCCATGGTGTAGTCAGGGATTATGACATAGTGTATCGTGTTGCACGATGAACAATCGTGCAGGGAACAAGAAGTACACAAGGACACATCACCTAACTGCTGACGACAGACCAGACAATAAGGACAACCGTCAGGACACGTGGATCCATTAAGCGTGCGCTAGCTACCTTCTCGCCTGGAGTCACTAATGGTTGTGACAGGAGAGACAAAACGGATATTCCTTGTTGTCGGTCTCTGGTACAAGGCCCATCAGCCCATCACCTTCACAATTCACCTCGGCTATAAATAGAGAACTTCACCTCCAGGTTTAAGGTCGCTCTCTTGCTCTCTCACCTAATACACATGTCACACCCCGATATGTCAACCACAAACCCGGTGGGCCCGGTGGGGAGTATCGTGACATAAGATTGGTATCGTCATAGTCAATATTCACAGATACCACATCGGAAGTCTTGGAGTATAAAATATTATTACAAACATAAGTGTCCAAAGTTCAAAAATAAATATAGAGACTTGTTTGTAATAAAATCCACATACGGATCAAACAAATGTACAAAAGGAAGATCAACAGACTAATAGGCTTATGCAAAGGAGTTGCAAATTCCACTTCTAGCAATACCGAGCAGCTTCTAGCCTATTTACGTATTTGTACCTGTAACTTAGTCTTTTGAAAATACGTCAGTTTTCACTGGTAAATATAATCAACCGACACATTTTGAAAACATTATTCAAAGTTAAGTGCACAAGGCACATAATTTTTATAAATAACTTGGGATAATTCAAAATGATCTTGTATACAGTTTTACATGCCTGTCAATCGAACTGCCATCCGATAGCCATCCGATCGGATGACCACCCGATCGGATGGCCACTCGATCGAACCGCCATCCGATCCGAGTGCACACCGCCTTCATTCCTTCTCACACTATAAATAGGCCTGTCACATCACCATTTTCACTGATCTGACAGCCTCACTCGTCCAGACACACGCACTCCTATTTTCTTCCATTTCTCGTCGATTTCGGTACGTTTTACACTATATTCTAGTACATCTTTGATCTACACATCATTCTCTACGAGATTCTCCTTTGAAATCTCACTTTCCACTGTGAAATCTCTAAGATTTGAGCTCTTGAAGGTGATGTCATCATGGTGGTTTGTACCAAACTGTTGTGTGATGTCATTTTAGCTAAGATCTAGCTCAGATCTAAGAAATTTCATGCGTTTTACACTAAAACTATGCTAGATCTAAACCTTTCAAACTAAAACCTATGTTTATCTTCATCTTTTCTTGAACTTTTACAATAAAACAGTGAGATCCTGGTCTAAACAGACTGTAGACTTGATTATTAGTCTGGAGTCAGCTTGGAAAGGGATTGTCACCGGAGAAGATGACCGGAGTACGGATTCGGACATAAATATCATCACGAACTGACGACTGAAAAGACCGGGGTGATTCCCGCCCGATCAGATCGGCTGAACACCGATGTGTTTTCCGTTGTCTCAATACGTACCATGGCGTCGCTGTTTAAACAGAAACGTAGAGATTTTACAAGTTTAGGAACGGGACAAGGATAACCCGATCGAGTGGCAATCCGATCGGATAGCCATCCGATCGAACAGCCACCCGATCAAGTAATATTTGTCCCTTAATTTCAAACACTTTGAAACTTTGATCGTCGAATGGCAAACCGATCGGATAGCCATCCGATCGAACTGCCATCCGATCGAGGTGATAATGTGCCTTAGAACCTTTCAACACTTAGAATCTTTTTGAAAACTTGGAACCTTGGATCGAATGGCAATCCGATCGGATAGCCATCCGATCGGACAACCACCCGATCAAGGTAACCTGAGCTGAACACTTGACTTGACATTTTGGGAACTTGACACTTGGATCGGATGACCATTCGATCGAATGGCCATCCGACCCATTCACAAACATGCCATCTCAATCGAGTGGCAATCGATCGGATGGCCATCCGATCAAGGTGACTAATCCAACACTTGGTTAAATCTCGTTATTCCACCCGACTCTTACCCGTTATAATCTAATCAGGCTAAATCTAAAGATCTCCCTTTGATCCAATGACAGTTGATCTTTTAAACAATCACTGTGAGTATACTCGATCCCTTTTTGCTTTAAACTTTGGGATGTAGCATGTATTCTACTAAACTACGATACTTGAGACTTTTGCAAACTAAACTCTATACTACGTGTGTGTGAAACTTTTGATTCTTGTATTCTATTTGTGCTATATGAACGTTTAATCCAGGGTGTGTAGTTCCGCCTTAACAATAGTAGCGCTATAGGAGATGCACCTCCCCATTATTCTCGGGGGTATTGTTAGGAGGATTCTAGTTTTCCTTGAGACTTGGGAAAACAACAAAGCATCGGGATACTTGAGCTATCACTTGTTGGACTGCGAACACTAGCATGGCTGAAACTATTTTGTCATTTACACGATGGATATGAGTTGTTTTAAACTATTATGCTATTACTCAAACTTGTATACTCGCCGGTACATTTTTTTACTGACTTTATTTTAATACATGTTGCAGGCTGATAAGATGCTGAATCATGGAAATCAAGCTAGGGCTGATGCTTAGAAACCCACCTAGTTTAAATCTAGAATTTGAACAATGATTAATGGTTGTATTTTGAATCTTTCGTGGTGATGCTGTTTTAGACATACTTATGCATAAAACGAATTTAATCTTTAATGAAACTATCATTGTTATGGAATCTCATGAGCAATCTGAACGCTTAGTGCTCGCACCCCGATGTTTCCGCCATCGGTTGGGGTGTGACAGATTCTCACACCCCGATATTTCCACGTATTACCGGTGGGCCCGGTGGGGGAGTATCGTGACGTAGTTGATATCGTTATAGTCAAACAACACAATATATAAATGCATAGCGGAAGCAAAAGATAGATTCATTTCAACCAAATAAAATTGTAATATCAAGTATCACAAATAGTTGAAAATAATCCACAAGTGGATCAAAATAAAGAAGAAACATTGTGCAACAGTTTTATGTCATCCAAGCTTGCGAGACATATTGTGGATGCTAGGAGAAAGCCAGCCTATTATGAGTAGTACCTGCACTTAACCTTTTTGGGAAAATACGTCAGTTTACACTGGTAAATACAAATAACTGACTCATTTAAAAAGGTTTAATAAAATTGATTTGAATGCACGTGGCACAAACCTTTTATAACTTGGGATAATTATTTGAATATAATACTCATAAATGAATTACATGTTTCTTATGCGTTCAGTAGCCCGGTTCGTGCCGGGTTAAAGATCAATAGACACACCACATTATTTGTTTAGGCACTGACGGGTGTACGCCTACACCTCGTGCTTAGGTCGTGGCCATTTCGTAAAATGATGCCAAGGATATCCGGGACATGGTCATTAACCCCCCAAAGGCTTTAAGCAACAAAAAAATTTAAACGGGTCATCTCGATAATACTTAACCACCAATCGATTAAGGTCGAATGCCCGACCAAGCGGTATTTTAGATACCGTACCCCAAGCCCGTATAAGTGAAAATAAGTTAAAAGTATTTACCTGAGCAAAGTATAATCACAACAGCAAGTGCAAATAGCTTTTACCGGGTCTCCTATTCTGGAACGAAGGTTTATAATAACCTATTAGAATCCTAACGGGTCTTTAATTAAGCCTAAACTTAGACCGGTTAGTTTTAAAGGAAGATACGGTTCGACGCATGATTAAGCGAATACCGGAATAGAATGTGATTTAGACCCGACAAGTTTGAAGACTTGTAAAATATGGTTAAACTAAACACATTCTGGATTTTGAGATAAAAATGATAAGGTTCGACCCGTTTCGGCTAATTTGTGCAAACTAGTTACTTAAACCGAACATGAATAACGCATACGGGTAACCGAATGAGTCACGAACAGGTTTCCTAAGTTAATATGCTTTAAATATGTTGTGATATCAGTAGGACACCTTCCATTATGCCCAAAACGAGTTTAATCTCAATTTAATCCCCGTAGGGGTATTTTGGTCATTTTAAAGATTATAAAAGGGATTAATTATAATTCTGAGATTCGGGTCTGAAATAGTCAGTAAAACAACTTAATTTAATAGGTTATATCAGTTGGTGATAAATCTTATATGACAAAATGGTTTTAAACCCATACTATGCGTTTAATACGCGTAAAAAGCCGTTTAAAGCGATTTTCGGTTTATAACAGAAATCTTAGTTTTCTGATCCGGTTATAAAGTTCAAAATACTTCATTTATCATATAAATTCATTGGCAAAATATTTGGTATCAACATGTCATGAAAAACTCATTTTATAAACGAAAAGGGTATATTCGGTATTTATCGAATCAAGGCGATAACCCTATGTTATGATCAGTTTAAAAATAAATAAAAATCTTAAAAAATCCCAAAATATTATATTACATCAGTGGGTAACAGGTTTGGTGTCAAAAATTGGGTTTAGATAGGCTTTACGCTAATGATGCCGTTTAATTAATAAAAACTTTCTAATTACGCCATTGAGCATAACTCCTAATCTAGACCTCAAACTGATGTGAAAATTTAGGGACATGTTTATAAATCAGTAGCAAAGATTATTGTCTTTTCACATTTCCAAAATTCTTGTTTTATGGTCAAAAGGGCATTATGGTCAACATATAAGCAATTAACGGAATCATGCATATGTATTGGATAACTATTGAACCAAGTTGTATAATCTCAGAGGGTTATACTAACATGTATCCTGGTCCAAATAAATCTCTAAGGCATTTTTAAACTGTGCTCAAATGGGTCAGAACTGAAAGTCAAAGAAAAAGTCAATTTATGCGACTTTCGGTTCCGAACCGGGTCTCTACTGAAAATTGTCTGGGTGAACATGTTTAGACATGTTCTTACACTAATTACCAAGTTATATTAATGATAAAACAGGTTACATGGATCCTATATTGCTAATTATGTATTAATTTGAAAATAAGTATTCTGTTGACTTTTTAAAGTTAGCTTTGACCCGACAATTGACCTAGTTAGCGTGGGAATCAGAGAGTACCCTTTTAAGGGTTTATTATCCACATAATTACCTACTTATAGGTACTTTTAATTCGAGATTTGACTGAACAATTATTGATTAATCTCGAAGTCAAACCTAAATTACGACGGTTTGACTTTTAGCTAATTAACTAAGCTAAACTGAATTTGGAAGGGTTAAGGAAGCTTACCAAAGTCCTATGCACGACTAGTGATGCTTAGGGAAGGCTCTTGAGCTCTAGAAATGATCATAAGTTGAGTTTGGATTGAATGATCAAAGTTGCAACAATGTGGGTCTTTATATAGTGTTCTTGATTGATTAAGATCATGCCAAACAACTCTAGGATTGATCCCTGATCAATTACAAGTGTCCCTAGTGCCTAAGAACTAGTTTGTGTTGCACATGGAAGTGAAAAATGGCAAATAAGTCGGTTAACTCATTTTAACAGGCAGCTGTCAAACTTTCTGTTACTGGGACTGTCTTACGGACCGTAAGCGGAGGGTCTTACGGTCCGTAAGCCTTTACCAGAAGGCAAAAATTTGTAACCTTTCAAGCTTCGAACAGGCAACTTATGTATTACGAATTTGGGCCTCTATTTTCTGAATGGGGCCTTCATTATCATGTCCTGAACAGTTAAGACCACTATGCCATCTTCTAAAGTTGCCTTGGATTATTTTGAAAAGGTCTTGAATGTAGAATTTGTCGAAACACTCACATAGGATCCATTCATTGAGATTTAAATTAATTATCATCAAAGATAATCGGATTTGAATGTATATTAGATGTTTATAACACAGGTTAAGGTTTGGGATTTATACATAGGTCGCTCAGAGGTATTTATTAACATGTCGACGCTTTTAACCCCTCGTATACGAATTTTATCATAACTTTCTCATATGATAACGAAACTTGGTGAAATTTTTATCATGCATTCTAGTGAGCATAATTAATCATTACAAAGCTTCGGGTTTGCTAAAAGGTCACTCAGAGGTATACTTTAAACATGTTGACACATTTAACCCCTATAGTTTGTAATATCTCACTTTCTTTCACAATTAGCTTCGTATGATCCATGATTCATTCGTTTAAGGGTATAAACATCATGTAGGGTTATTGTAAAGTATATTTATCCATTGTTGACATTTTGAACCCTTATATTCACATACTTTCCTGGTTTGTCAACTTTAGTCCCTCTTGAGTATTCTTTTACACGCTCAAAGATTATGACACGTGTCAATACATTATTGGACATGAAAATACGAAGTGTTACATCCTCACCCCCTTAAAAGAAATCTCGACCTCGAGATTTACTGAAATAAATGAGGGTATTTTTCTTTCATTGTGGACTCTACCTCCCACGTGTACTCGGGACCTCTACGGGCATCCCATTTCACTTTTACAATCGGTACATGCTTCCTTCGAAGCTTCTTAACCCGTCGATCCTTGATCGACATGGGCTTTTCAACAAACTTCAAGCTTTCATCGATGTGCACATCTGTATGTGGTATGACTAGTGATTCATCAGCTAGACATTTCTTCAGATTGCAGATGTGGAATAACTTATGAATACTACTGAGCTCTTCAGGAAAATTTAGCTTATACGCTACTGATCCGACACATTCGATGATCTCGAATGGTCCTATGTATCTGGGGCTTAACTTGCCCTTCTTGCCAAAATGCATTACCCCTTTCCAGGGTGATACCTTAAGTAGTACCTTGTCACCTACCTCGAATTTCAGAGGTTTACGCCTTAAATCCGCGTAGCTTTTCTGCCTATCCCTGGCAGCTTTGAGACGATCACGTATCTGCACAATCTTATCTGTCGTCTCCAGGACTATTTCAGGTCCTGTCAGTTGGACATCGCCAACTTCCGCCCAACAAACGGGCGTTCTGCACTTTCTACCATACAAGGCCTCGAAAGGCGCAGCCTTAATGCTGATATGGTAGCTATTGTTATAAGAGAATTCTATTAATGGCAGGTGGTTATCCCAACTACCACCTAAGTCAATCACACATGCACGAAGCATGTCTTCCAAAGTTTGGATTGTACGCTCACTCTGCCCGTCCGTCTGAGGATGGTAAGTCGTACTAAAATTTATACGCGTGCCCAAGGACTATTGGAAACTTTTCCAAAAATGCGATGTGTATCTAGTATCTCTGTCAGAGATGATAGACACTGGTACGCCATGCAGAGATACAATCTTGTCTACGTACAATTGGGCTAACATGTCGGAGCTAAAAGTCTCCTTAATGGGTAGGAAATGTGCTGACTTGGTCAGTCTATCTACTATCACCCATATAGTATCATTTCCTTTCTTTGTCTTTGGCAACTTGGTGATGAAATCCATCGTCACCATTTCCCACTTCCAGGTGGGAAGTTCAGGCTGTTGTAGCAAACCTGACGGTTTCTGGTGTTCCGCTTTGACTTGCGCACATGTCAAACATTTAGCTACATAGGTAGCTATAGACTTCTTCAAGCCTATCCACCAAAAATTTGCTTTCAAATCCTGGTACATCTTGTCAGCTCCAGGATGAACGGAGTATTTAGAGCTATGGGCTTCCTGGAGGATAACATCTCGAAGTCCTCCAAAAACTGGAACCCATATTCGTCCATTTAACCTTAGGATTCCGTCCTTGTCATAAGATAACTGCTCCTCAGTTACTCCCAACTTTTCAGCAGGATAGTTAGCTTCCAATACAGCTTCTTTCTGTGCAGCTAACAACCTTTCATTCAAACTATTCTTTATCTCAATGCTCTTGGCATTGATTCTTATAGGCTTAACTCTTTCTTTTCTGCTCAAAGCATCGGCGACTACATTCGCCTTGCCAGGATGGTACCTTATCTCACAATCATAATCATTCAAAGTTTCCATCCAACGTCGTTGCCTCATGTTCAAATCCTTTTGGTTAAACAGGTGCTGGAGACTCTTGTGATCAGAATAGATCACACACTTGATACCATATAAATAGTGCCTCCATAGCTTCAGTGCAAATACTACGGCACCCAACTCTAAGTCATGGGTGGTGTAATTCTTTTCATGCACCTTTAACTGACGTGAAGCATAGGCAATAACTTTGCCTTTCTGCATAAGCACACATCCCATCCCGGTGTGTGATGCATCACAATATACCACAAACTCTTTTATTTCATCAGGCAATGTCAACACAGGTGCATTGCTTAGTTTCTGTTTAAGGATATCAAAGGATTCTTGTTGCTTCGGTCCCCAGTCGAACTTAATATTCTTCCTAGTCAAAGAAGTTAAGGGCGTAACAATCCTTGAAATTTTTTCAATAAAACGCCTGTAATATCCTGCCAAACCTAGAAAGCTACGAATCTCTGTAGGCGTCTTTGGCTCTTGCCAATTCATGACAGCTTCAACTTTAGCGGGATCTACTTGGATACCACGCTCACTAACAACGTGTCCAAGAAATTGGACTTCTCGCAGCCAAAATTCACACTAAGAGAATTTGGCGTAGAGCTTTTCTTGATGAAGCAGTTTCAGAATACAATGGAGGTGCTTCTCATGGTCTGCTTTACTCTTCGAGTAAATAAGAATATCATCGATGAAGACGATGACAAATTTATCCATGTAGGGCTTGCAGACGCGGTTCATGAGATCCATGAACGCGGCTGGTGCATTAGTGAGTCCAAAAGGCATCACTAAGAACTCGTAATGACCATAACGAGTCCTAAATGCAGTCTTATGTACATCTTCATCCTTGACTTTCAGTTGATGATATCCTGACCTTAAATCGATCTTGGAAAAGTAACTCGCTCCTTGAAGCTGGTCGAACAAGTCGTCGATCCTGGGTAATGGATATCGATTCTTGATAGTAACTTTGTTAAGTTCTCGATAATCAATGCATAGACGCATCGAGCCATCCTTTTTCTTCACAAACAGAATTGGTGCTCCCCAAGGATATGAGCTAGGTCTAATAAATCCTTTGCTTAACAAATCATCCAGTTGAGTTCTCAACTCTTTCATCTCCGTTGGTGCCAATCTGTAAGGCGCTCTTGCAACAGGTGTTGCTCCAGGAATAATGTCAATCCTGAACTCCACTTGCCTATCTGGGGGTAAACCAGGTAGTTCTTCTAGGAATACCTCTGGATATTCAGAGATAATAGGTATGTCTTCGATCTTAGGCTTTGGTTCATCAAGGGTTACTTGTGCCATGTAGATAACACAACCCTTTGTCAAACACCTTGATGCCTTGAGCATGGACACTTGCTCAGACATTCCGTACTAAGTATCTCCTTGGATTGTCAAATGCTCGCCATGAGGAGCTCTGACAACCACTTGCTTCTTAGCACAAACGATCTGGTCTTGGTTGCGAGACAACCAATCCATTCCTATTACTATATCGAAACCGGCTAATTTCAGAGGAAGTAAAGACAATGGAAAAGAGTGGTTCCTAATGGATATAACACATCCATCTAACACGGTTGACGTTGTTTCTATGGTTCCATTGGCTAATTCCACTTCATATTTCACACTTAAGGTTTTAACAGGTAAATTCAGCAACTTACAAAACTTATTATCTACGAATGATTTATCAGCTCCCGAATCAAATAGCACTCTTGCATAAACATCATTTATGAGGAAGGTACCTGTGATCACATTGTCGTCCTGAACAGCTTCCTTTGCGTCCATCCGGAAGACCCTTGCATTGGTCTTTTTCCCATCCTCAGTCTTCTTTGCAAATTTTGGGCAGTTGGACTTGATATGCCCCTTTTCATTGCAGCTATAGCACGTAGCATCTTTGATTTTCTTACAGTCTAGGGTCTTGTGCTCAAAAGACTTGCAAATTCCACATGCCCTTGGCTGTGACTGGGATTTCGACTCATATCTGCACTTCCCGAAGTGCTGTTTCTTACAGATCTTACAATTGGGTTTATCACCCGATTGACGACCATCTTTCTTAGATCCAGAACCCTTCTTGTGGTCATTGCTTCCCTTATGTCTCTTATCCGATCGTCGTGAGCTATCATCCTGACGCTTCCTTTTCTCAGCATCAGTGTTTCTCAGCGATCTCTACCTGACCGCGTCCAGAGTAAGAGATAACGCTATATCAGCTGCAGACCGGAAAGTAGCTGGTCTAGAGGCTTTCACACTGGCCTTAACTTCTGGGGCTAAACCCCCGATGAATCGAGCTATCCTCTTGGGTTCCGGTGTCACAAGATAAGGAACCAACCTTGACATAGTGTTGAAGCTTGTAAGGTAGGCTTGACAATCCAGGTTTTTCATAACCAGAGACAAGAAATCAGCTTCAATCTTTTCAACCTCATGCTGAGGGTAGTAGTTTTCCTTGATCAGTGACACAAAATATTCCCAAGTCATATTGTACAATGGGACTTTCCCGGTAGCTTGGATTAAAGACCTCCACCAAGCTAATGCCTCACCCTTGAAAGACTGAGACACAAATTTCATCACATCCTTATTAGCGCAACCACTGATATCCACCACAGTGTCCATTTCATCCAACCATGTCATGCAGTCTATAGCTCCTTTTTCCCCAGTGAAATCCCTGGGTTTGCATGAAACAAAATACTTATCGGAGCAACCCTTATCACGGGGTTCCTGATTCGGTACGATCCTTTGAGATGGAACACTCCTTTAGTTTGATGAGTGATGGGAATTACTGTTGTGAGCAGTGTGAGTTTTAGAGGGTGTTTTAGAGTGTGGTGCAGATTGGGTCCTCTCACGGGTACCACTGGATTCATGGAACTGTCAATCCAAAGCTCGAGTAATGGCATTGTCTATCATTGCCTGCAGTTCTGCACCCGCTACGTTAATTCGGGTATTATCATGATTCTCCCTGGGGTGACTGTTGATCTCATCTGAGTCAGCCATGTAGTTTGAACTGTACATAAGATATTGACAATAATTTATTTGGGAGTTTATTATGGAACTGTCTTTTATGGCAATTCATTAACCACGGTAAACATAGACCATATTTGGTTAATTTGTTAATCATATTTATTTAGGATTTTTATTATAATTTATCCTAATTATAAAACAATAACAGTATTATTAGTGGCACAAAAGGCCTAGTCACAGGGACATTCTAAATCATAAGCCATGATTTCAGAGAATCAAGGCATTAAGGTTTGAACATTGTTCTTTACCTTTTTCTGACAGGGAGTCATAGACTACTACCGTCTTTTGTCTTATATGACAATGGGTATGGTCCGTAGGCACTACATTACCTATGGATGTTTAATATATAATCATTTTAATTGATGGTTTAAACCCATGATTTATAGATCATCAGGTTAGGATAGGAATCTTTTGAAGAATCCTATTATAAGAATGACGTGTGTGATTTTAACGAATCACGTCTGCCCGGAGCGTTAACATGTTTTCAGATGTTAACAGGGATTTGATTCTTTTTAAACAGGTCTTACCATTTTGGCCAAGTCTTTTAATGTCATGCAGGCTAGGTTACACCTTTAAGATTCTTATTCAATATTTAATAGGCAGATTATTTTTTTAAAAGGAATGATTTTTAATTTATTTATTTCATGTATAATATATTTATGCATAAAATGATAAAAATGAAATTTTTAAATTTATCAATCCAATAAACATAAAAAGGAGTACATAGTGCCCTAAACGGGACTTTTAACAGAAATAACTTGCCCACGCAGGAGCTAAACTGATAATACAAGTCCTCGCAGGGACTGATTACTAAGATAGGCATCCACGCAGGGACTAAAAAGACGAGTCCACGCAGGGACTAAGTACATAGATAAATGTCCACGCAGGGACTTGATCGAAATAAGGCAATACAATAATATATACAGAGATTTAATGATCCCTCTTCTTCTTTCCTTTTAATAAGCTTGCTAGGCCCTTGAGGAATCCCCGGTTGTTCCTACGTTCTTCTTGAAATTCTTGCTCCACCCTGTGTAGCCTGTGGAGGATTTCCTCCTGTTCCGGTGGGGAAAACCGTGGTGGCTGTGGCTGGTGCTGAACCGGAGGTTGAGCAGGGATTTGATACCCATGAGTTGGGTATCCCACTCCCCAAGGGGCTCCATACGGTCCTTTAGGATGAAGGGCGTTGTAGTTTGCTGCTACACGGTATGGGTCGGCTTCAGCATAGTTGTAATGAGTGTGAGCCGGCTGCTCAAAAGGATTATACGTCGTTATACCAGCGTATGTAGGAATCGGGTTACCAAATCCCGATGGTGGCGGCGGTGGTGCAACTGGTGCAGAATTCACCTCTGCAACTGGGTTTGAAGCCCCACCCATTTGTGGGTCTTCATGCAGTGGTGGATAGTGACTGCCACTAGAGTGTTGGGGGGTCCTAAAGTGAAAACCCCTTTCTTGCACGGACATTCGTTCGCCTGTTCTTCCGCGCCTCGGTGGTTCTGGAGGTGCTAGCTGTACTGGTGGTGGTGGTGGCGTGAGTGCCACGAAACGCGAATCCTCTGAGGGATCCTGCTGATGCTGCTCATGAGGCGATGAATGGTGAGATTGTGTAAAATACCACTCATACTGGTTGAACCTTGCTTGGTAACTTTCTGGACCACGGTAAGGTGATCCATGGAAAGATGATCCATCAGAGACTTCAATAGGGTGCGTGGGGGTTCCAGTCGGTGGTTCAACAGGGTCGGTGTCCTCATCCATATCCATGGCGTGATCGCCGGAAAAATGATCCTCTGGTCCCAATGGGTTAAAACCCACTGGTTCTTGAATAAAGTTTGCCGGGTTAAACCGACCCTGAAAGACAGGAGTGGGGTCGCCAAAGGAATGGTGTGACATGGATCGCTGCAACGGCAAGTAGGAGTGGCGTGAGTCTTCAGGCTCATTTTTCGATTGCGGCCCAAAGGAATGGCGGTAAGGAGGTGTTGAGCTATGCGAGACAGACCGTCTAGCGGGCTCCACATAGGTCCTCTAGTTTCCTTGAGGATCGGCACTCATAGTAGTAGAAGGAATCCGCCGGTGTGAAGGCCCGACCTCGTGATCATTAGGGGCGTGGATTGGCCCCTTGCCTCTTCCTCCTCTCCGGAATCTTGGTGGCATATTTCTTGTCAAACAATTAAAAGATACAACAAAGAAATATAAAGGACAAAGTTAAAATAAAAAACAATTCAGACTAGTCCTAAGTTCTTTGTCTAGACTCGAAAATTTAGGAATGTGCAATTGTGTAACTGAGATTAAACACAAAAGGCTAGTGTTTAATTCACTCAGTGTTGGCTCTGATACCAACCTGTCACACCCCGATATTTCCACATATTACCGGTGGGCCCGGTGGGGGAGTATTGTGGCGTAGTTGATATCGTTATAGTCAAACAACACAATATATATAAATGCACAGCGGAAGCAAAAGATAGATTCATTTCAACCAAATAAAATTGTAATATCAAGTATCACAAATAGTTGAAAATAATCCACAGGTGGATCAAAATAAAGAGGAAACATTGTTCAACAGTTTTATGTCATCCAAGCTTGCGAGACTTATTGTGGATGCTAGGAGAAAGCCAGCCTATTACGAGTAGTACATGCACTTAAGCTTTTTGGGAAAATACGTGTTTACACTGGTAAATACAAATAACTGACTCATTTAAAAAGGTTTAATAAAATTGATTTGAATGCACGTGGCACAAACTTTTTATAACTTGGGATAATTATTTGAATATAATACTCGTAAACGAATTACATGTTTCTTATGCGTTCAGTAGCCCGGTTCGTGCTGGGTTAAAGATCAATAGACACACCACATTATTTGTTTAGGCATTGACGGGTGTACGCCTACACCCCGTGCTTAGGTCGTGGCCATTTCGTAAAATGATGCCAAGGATATCCGGGACATGGTCATTAACCCCCAAAGGCTTTAAGCAACAAAACAATTTAAACGGGTCATCTCGATAATACTTAACCACCAATCGATTAAGGTCGAATGCCCGACCAAGCGGTATTTTAGATACCGTACCCCAAGCCCGTATAAGTGAAAATAAGTTAAAAGTATTTACCTGAGCAAAGTATAATCACAACAGCAAGTGCAAATAGCTTTTACCGGGTCTCCTATTCTGGAACGAAGGTTTATAATAACCTATTAGAATCCTAACGGGTCTTTAATTAAGCCTAAACTTAGACCGGTTAGTTTCAAAGGAAGATACGGTTCGATGCATGATTAAGCGAAAATCGGAATAGAATGTGATTTAGACCCGACAAGTTTGAAGACTTGTATAATATGGGTAAACTAAACACATTCTGGATTTTGAGATAAAAATGATAAGGTTCGACCCGTTTCGGCTAATTTGTGCAAACTAGTTACATAAACCGAACGTGAATAACGCATACGGGTAACCGAATGAGTCACGAACAGGTTTCCTAAGTTAATATGCTTTAAATATGTTGTGATATCAGTAGGACACCTTCCATTATGCCCAAAACGAGTTTAATCTCAATTTAAGATCCGTAGGGGTGTTTTGGTCATTTTAAAGATTATAAAAGGGATTAATTATAATTCTGAGATTCGGGTCTGAAATAGTTAGTAAAACAACTTAATTTAATAGGTTATATCAGTTGGTGATAAATCTTATATGACAAAATGGTTTTAAACCCATACTATGCGTTTAATACGCGTAAAAAGCCGTTTAAAGCGATTTCCGGTTTATAACAGAAATCTTAGTTTTCTGATCAGGTTATAAAGTTCAAAATACTTCATTTATCATATAAAGTCAGTGGCAAAAGATTTGGTATCAACATGTCGTGAAAAACTCATTTTATAAACGAAAAGGGTATAATCGGTATTTATCGAATCAAGGCGATAACCCTATGTTATGATAAGTTTAAAAATAATTAAAAATCTTCAAAAATCCCAAAATATAATATTACATCAGTGGGTAACAGGTTTGGTGTCAAAAATTGGGTTTAGATAGGCTTTACGCTAATGACGCCGTTTAATTAATATAAACGTTCTAATTACGCCATTGAGCATAACTCCTAATCTAGACCTCAAACTGATGTGAAAATTTAGGGACATGTTTATAAATCAGTAACAAAGATTATTTTCCTTTCATATTTCCATAATTCTCGTTTTATGGTCAAAAGGGCATTATGGTCAACATATAAGCAATTAACGGAATCATGCATATGTATTGGATAACTATTGAACCAAGTTGTATAATCTCAGAGGGTTATACTAACATGTATCCTGGTCCAAATAAATCTCTAAGGCATTTTTAAACTATGCTCAAATGGGTCAGAACTGAAAGTCAAAGCAAAAGTCAATTTATGCGACTTTCGGTTCCGAACTTGGTCTCTACTGAAAATTGTCGGGGTGAACATGTTTAGACATGTTCTTACATTAATTACCAAGTTATATTAATGATAAAACAGGTTATATGGATCCTATATTGCTAATTATGTATTAATTTGAAAATAAGTATTCTGTTGACTTTTTAAAGTTAGCTTTGACCCGACAATTGACCTAGTTAGCCTGGGAATCAGAGAGTACCCTTTTAATGGTTTATTATCCACATAATTACCTACTTATAGGTACTTTTAATTCGAGATTTGACTGAACAATTATTGATTAATCTCAAAGTCAAACCTAAATTATGACGGTTTGACTTTTAGCTAATTAACTAAGCTAAACTGAATTAGGAAGGGTTAAGGAAGCTTACCAAAGTCCTATGCAAGACTAGTGATGCTTAGGGAAGGCTCTTGAGCTCTAGAAATGATCAGAAGTTGAGTTTGGAATGAATGATCAAAGTTGCAACAATGTGGGTCTTTATATAGTTTTCTTGATTGATTAAGATCATGCCAAACAACTCTAGGATTGATCCCTGATCAATTACAAGTGTCCCTAGTGCCTAAGAACTAGTTTGTGTTGCACATGGAAGTGAAAAATGGCAATATAAGTAAGTTAACTCGTTTTAACAGGCAGCTGTCAAACTTTCTGTTACTGGGACTGTCTTACGGACCGTAAGCGGAGGGTCTTGCGGTCCGTAAAGACTCTTACGGACCGTAAGACCAACTCTTTGCGGTCCGTAAGCCTTTATCAGAAGGCAAAAATTTGTAACCTTTCAAGCTTCGAACAGGAAACTTATGTATTACGAATTTGGGCCTCTATTTTCAAAATGGGGCCTCCATTATCATGTCCTGAACAGTTAAGACCACTATGCCATGTTCTAAAGTTGCCTTGGATTATTTTGAAAAGGTCTTAAATGTAGAATTTGTCGAAACACTCACATAGGATCCATTCATTGAGATTTAAATTAATTATCATCAAAGATAATCGAATTTGAATGTATATTAGATGTTTATAACACAGGTTAAGGTTTGGGATTTATACATAGGTCGCTCAGAGGTATTTATTAACATGTCGACGCTTTTAACCCCTCGTATACGAATTTTATCATAACTTTCTCATATGATAACGAAACTTGGTGAAATTTTTATCATGCATTCTAGTGAGCATAATTAATCATTACAAAGCTTCGGGTTTGCTAAAAGGTCACTCAGAGGTATACTTTAAACATGTTGACACATTTAACCCCTATAGTTTGTAATCTCTCACTTTCTTTCACAATTAGCTTCGTATGATCCATGATTCATTCGTTTAAGGGTATAAACATCATGTAGGGTTATTGTAAAGTATATTTATCCATTGTTGACATTTTGAACCCTTATATTCACATACTTTCCTGGTTTGTCAACTTTAGTCCCTCTTGAGTATTCTTTTACACGTTCAAAGATTATGACACGTGTCAATACATTATTGGACATGAAAATACGAGGTGTTACACATATTGGTATCAGAGCCATAACTATAGGGAATTAGCATAAGTAGGAATACTTGCCCTAGTCTATAGTTCTAGGAATCTTGATTCTTATCTGTTGTTTAAGACTTATGCATTCTACCGCATCTGCTTCCTAGCAGCACATTTTCCTGCTAAACTTACATGCCTTTCCTAAGGCTAACACAATATACACTTGATACTTCGAAAAACACTGTTAACCAGTGTTTGTATTTTGCACGAGGTTTGCCCTCAAGTTAGGAGTGACATTCGAACCTTGATGGAAAATCTCCATACTATTCTAGTAGGTCTTGTCTGCGGATAAGTACCAACGCTATTAGGGTACGATGTTGTCAACTTAGAAGTGAAAGTCAGATCTTGATAACTAGTCCCACTCCTTGATGTTTTATTTATGTCTCACCAAAGTCTTGAAATTTCCATTCAGTTGGGTACGTGAAATGACCAAAAGGACGAATATCGTAGGCCTAACATCGATGACGTATTTGTCCAAGTAAGTCAAGACACATTACCCCAATTCGAAAGGGGTTCGAATCACTCTGGTTAGTCACCGTTCCTCTACCCGGAACACTCTGTGTTTTATGAGCCTATCTTTTTATGTTATCTCGACTTTTACATGAGGTTTTAAACTTGATTCTTCGTTTATCTTGATTTTTCATTTATTTTGAGACTCTTTACACAAATCGCACGTACGTCCGCAAGCTAAAACATTAACTCTAATCTCAGGATCAACTAAATTTATGAAGCTTTAATCTATCATGATAATATATGTGGGGAATCTTGGTCGACTATGACACTATGTGAAACTATCTTATGAATCTATGTATTGTTGTGGTTGTAAGACACTAAATGTAACATGGCATGGAAACACGAGGGAGAAGTGACGCGTCTGAAGCATGGTGGATACGCCGTTGGTACTTCCTATTTATAAGTGTTTCCGACATGTTACCAACTTTCGTACTAAGTGCCATGCGAAACTTAGTGTTCTGCAGACCAGTGATGAGATGGTTGAAATCTAAAGCTAAGGGAAACTACCTGTGTAATCTATGAGTTATCTATGTTTATGCTAGCGTAATCTATGTGTAATCTATGTATGTGTAGTTTTTTAGAAACAAAATGCAAAACGTAGCCTAGCGCCAAAGACGAGGCGGACGTGGTATGATTGAAGCATGGTGGATACGCTGCCGGTACTTCCTATATATAAGTGCTTTTGTCATGTTGCTGAACTTTCGTAGCACGTGCCATGCAGGATTTCGTTGTTTGTGGATTTTTAACACTAATCTATTGAAATCTATGGTAAACTATGAAATCTATTAAAGTCTATTGAATCTATTAAAGTCTATTGAAGTCTATTGGATCTATTGAAGACTATTTAAAACCTATCGTAATCTATTGAAATCTAGGTGAATCTATGATAATGATGATGAGTGTGTTTTGCGACACGTAACATGACACCGAGTACGAGGTCGAAGAGATTATGCCCGAAGCGTGGTGGATACGCCGCTTGTACTTCCTATATATAAGCGTTTCTGAAATGTCACCAAACTTCGTACAACGTGCCATGCGAAGGTCGTGGGTTGCGGTATCTATGAGAATCTCGAGTCTTAGTCTATCGTGTGTGAATCTATATTAATCTAGACTTATATGGTCCACTTGTTGGATCTTTACGATGTCTTCTCGAAAGCTCTCGGACACTCTCAAGAGATCCAGGGAAAAGTCTCAGAAAAATATGATGTCCTTCATGGCCGACCAGATCGCTCGAGTCGTGCCAAAGATCGTATCTGAGATTGTCACAACCCCCGTCCCCCTATTCAAATACAGGAACAGGCGGCCACGAGCCAGTTTCGGTGGTATCACGTATTGTCTAATTTGGCAGCGGAATTTACATCAGGACCGTAGTTAGGAAATATTTAATCAGAGTAAAATACCACACTTTCATAATATTAAACACATGGGATAAAACCCAAGTTTGCAGTACACACATTTTCATAGGAATAAATCCTTATTTTAATAAAAACATCTATTTTATTTTAGATAACTTTATTGCCACTTTTCCAAGCCTTCAGTGCTGTCCAGCTGGCTTTTATTTGGCTTTCACATTTGGTCACCTGAAACGCGTTTAAAAACATTTTGTCAGTGGGAAATACTAGTGAGTGAATCCCAGTTTAATCAAGTTTTAATAAAAACCATTGTACAGTATTGAGGGCGGTCTCGCAATTACATTTGATTCCAAGTCATATCAATTATCACCCGTGGTACTGTCATACCTGACTTGTGGAAATGATACCCCTCCAGTAACAAATTTTGTATACAAAACCCCAACATACCCATGATAATTGTATCCTTACAAATACTCAATAACTGTTTAATATATAATTAATCATATGAAGTTTTGTAAAAACAGTTAACAAAAGGTTTACAAAAAGCGGATCAACTCACATTGTGTCTTAGATTATCCTTAGGGTTTCCTGAGAATTATCTATAATTTACACAAATGTACACGCGTTAGTATAATAACCCATTTTAACATTAGTAATACCCTCCCCGAGACGGCATTCCAACGACTACGTCGGGAAGAACCACGACAGCCGTTACAGAACCCTATATCAATCGGGCAGAGTATCTAATACGTATCCACGGGTTATGATACTTACAACGGACCAGAACTTCGTTATTTAGGGGGTATTATACCCGTGTATAATGCCTACACTTTAGTTTTGAGATTGAGAAAAGAAATCTGAACAAATTCGACTGAAGGCCCGATGCCTTCTTATATAGGAGCTGAGTTTGGGTTTCTCGCGACCCGCGTAAATGTAGGCGAAGGCCTATGTGGCCCGCGTCAACGCTGGTCAACAGCGTAGCTGATCCGGGTCAGCATATAGGTTCAACACGAGTCGGACACGTGTCAACACCGGGCTGCGCCACACCTTTGATCTCTAGCGGCCCGTGTAAGATCCCTAAGGGGTCTACGCGGCCCGCGACAAAACCCAAAAATTGATTTTTGATTATTTTTAATAATATTTAAGGTATTCGGGGACCATTTTCACGTATGGGGTGTATTTTTGGACATATTGGGATATTTTAAAATATATTAGGGTGTCGGAAAATTTATAAGGGTGTCGGTTTAGAGTTGTTATATCCTCCCCACCTTGTTTTAGAGCTCGTCCTCGAGTTCTATTGGAACAAGTGTGGATATTTCCTTTGCATTTCCGATTCAAGCTCCCATGTATACTCAGGTCCCCTTTTGGAGTCCCACTTCACTTTGACCAGAACCAATCTCTTATGCTTAAGGTTCTTGACTTTTCTGTCTTCAATCTGTAGAGGCCTTTCTACAAACTTGAGTTGTTTATTTACCTCTATATCCTTAAGAGGCACTACTAGTGATTCATCAGCTAAACACTTTTTGAGATTAGATACATGAAACACATCATGTATTCCTGCCAATTCCTCTGGCAGTTGTAGCTGATAGGCTACAGGTCCTATTCTTCTAATAATCTCAAAAGGTCCAATATACCTGGGACTTAGCTTTCCTCTTTTGATGAATCTTACCACTACTTTCCAAGGAGAGACTTTTAACAATACTTTATCTCTTACTTGGAATTCCAATGGTTTGCGTCGATTATCAGCATAGCTCTTTTGTCGATCACGTGCTGCTTTCAGTCGTTCCTTGACTTGAATAATCTTGTCGGTTGTCTCCTGCACTATCTCAGGTCCAGATAGTTGCTTTTCCCCAATTTTTGCCCAACAGACTGGGGTTCGGCACTTTCGTCCATAAAGTGCTTCGAATGGTGCAGCATTGATACTTGTGTGATAACTATTATTATAAGAAAATTCTATTAAAGGTAAGTGATCGTCCCAATTACCTCTGAAATCAATTACACAAGCTCTAAGCATGTCTTCCGTCGTCTGAATTGTCCTTTCACTTTGTCCGTCTGTTTGAGGATGATAAGCAGTGCTTAGATTTAACTTGGTTCCCATTGCTCTTTGGAAACTTGACCAAAAATGAGAGGTAAAACGGCTATCCCTATCAGAAACAATTGATAAAGGAATTCCATGTAAAGAAACAATTTCATTTACGTATAATTTAGCTAACTGTTCCATACTAAAAGTTTCCCTCATTGGTAGGAAATGAGCTGACTTGGTTAGCCTATCTACAATCACCCAGATTGTATTATTACCTTTCTTTGTTTTGGGTAATTTGGTAACAAAATCCATTGTTATCAATTCCCATTTCCATACTGGCATTTCTAACTGTTGTAATAAACCTGAGGGTTTCTGATGTTCAGCTTTAACTTGTGAACAAGTTAAACATTTAGAAACATAGGCTGCTATATCCTTTCTCATTCCTATCCACCAGAAATTCTTTCTTAAATCCTGATACATTTTATCACTTCCCGGATGCATCGTATACTTAGACTTATGGGCTTCTTCTAATATACGATGACGTAGGTTTCCTAATTTAGGTATCCACATTCTCTTCTTATGGAATCTCCAAATTCCATCTGTTCCTTGTTCTAATTCTTTAATCATACCTTTTAGCTTTTCAGTATCATCTTTGATTACTGATTCTTGTGCTTTTCTTATCTGATCATTTAAATCTACTTGCAGATTTAATTTAAGAGAACGTACCGTTTTTGGCTTTTCGTGATACTTTCGGCTTAAAGCATCTGCCACTACATTTGCTTTTCCTTCATGATACTGGATATCACAATCATAATCACTACGCATCTCCATCCAGCATCTTTGTCTCATATTCAACTCCTTTTGCCCAAAAATATATCTTAAACTTTTATGATCAGTGAATATGGTAAACTTACTACCATAAAGGTAATGTCTCCAAATTTTAAGGGCAAAAATTATGGCTCCTAACTCTAGATCATGGGTTGAATAATTCTCTTCATGATTCTTAAGTTGCCTAGATGCATAAGCTATAACCTTATGGCGTTGAATAATTCTCTTCATGATTCTTAAGTTGCCTAGATGCAAAAATTATGGCTCCTAACTCTAGATCATGGGTTGAATCACTTCCATAACCTAATTTAGAAGCGTCACAATAGACTACAAAGTCTTCAGTTCCTTCTGGTAACGCTAGTATGGGTGCATGGGTTAATATTTGCTTAGAATTCTAAATGCTTCTTCTTGTTTTGGTCCCTATTCAAACTTAATGGATTTACAGGTTAACTTAGTTAAAGGAATGGCTATCTTAGAAAAATCTCGAATAAATCTTCTATAATATCTGGCCAATCCTAAGAAACTTCTAACCTAGGTTGGTGACTAAGGGGTTTTCCATTTGGTAATCGCCTCGATCTTTGTTGGATCCACATGAATTCCTTCATGATTCACTAAGTGTCCAAGAAACTTTACTTGCTCTAACCAAAAATCGCACTTTGAAAACTTAGCATAAAGCCATTCCTTTCTTAATAAAGTTAAAAGTGCGTGCAAATGCTTTGCATGTTCCTCTTTACTTTTAGAGTAAATTAGAATATCATCTATAAAGACAATTATGAATTTATCCAAATATGGCTTACATATTCGGTTCATCATGTCCATAAATGCAGCTGGGGCATTGGTTAAACCAAATGGCATGACAGTAAATTCATAATGGCCATACCTTGTTCTAAACGCGGTTTTAGGAATGTCCTCTTCCTGTACCCTTAATTGATGATATCCTGACCTTAAATCGATTTTAGAGAAAAATCGGGCTCCTTGAAGTTGATCGAACAGATCGTCAATCCTTTGTAATGGGTACCGATTCTTAATTGTGACCTTGTTTAATTCGCGATAGTCAATGCACATACGCATTGATCCGTCCTTCTTTTTAACGAATAAAATCGGCGCTCCCCATGGTGATGAGCTTGGTTGTATAAATCCTTTTTCCAGCAATTCGTTTAATTGTTTCTTTAGTTCCTGCATCTCTGCTGGTGCCAAACGGTAAGGTGCTTTGGCAATTGGTGCTGTTCCGGGTAGCAGATGGATTCTGAATTCGACTTCTCTGTCTGGCGGTAATCCTGGTAATTCTTCTGGAAATACATCTGAAAATTGAGATACTATTGGTATGTCTTTTAATTCTTTTCCTTTAGTGTTAGTGATTATAGAAATCAAATACACTATAGACCCTTTTCTTATATAGCTTGCAGTTTTCATCACAGAGATGAATTTTGTGGATCTAGATGGTTTATCTCATTTATTTGTGATCTTTTCACCCTTTGGTGAATTTACTTGAATTAACTTTTGATCACATAAAATACTGGCTTTATTGGCTATTAACCAATCCTTTCCTAATACAATATCAAATCCTGCCAGATTCATGGGATAAATATTTGCCATAAACTTTTGATTTAAAAATTTTATTCTTGCTCCCTGCAGGATTTCAGAAATCCTAACCGTTTCTCCATTCGCTGTCTCGACTAGACATGCTTGTGAGAGTTTAGTTAATGGTTGATTGAGAAGTTTGCAAAATGAAGTATTAATAAAACTTTGGTTTGCACCAGAGTCAAATAATACTTTAGCAAAAACATCATTAACTAAAAACGTACCGGCTATTACGTCCGGAATCATTTTGGCTTCATCTGCAGTTAGAACAAATGCTCTAGCATTTTTAGTGTTTTTGTTGTTCGCAGCTGGAGCCAATTTCGGACAGTTCGGCTTGATGTGACCTTTTTCTCCACAGTTGAAGGATAGTCCATTACTGGATTTCCTCCTACAATCTTCTTCCTTGTGTCCTGGTGCTTTGCAGAAATTGCAGTGAGTAGAGCATTTTCCCAAATGCTTTTTCTTGTAGGCCTTGCAATATAGTGCAAAGGTAAAACCTATATTCCTACGGCTGGAATTCCCATAACGGAATTCTTTGGTAAGCCTTTGAGCTAGGTTTCTCTTCTGGTCTTCTTCTCTAGTACGGATTAACTCATCTGTCAAGGTATTTGCTAGTTCTACAGCTTCTTCTATAGTTTGGGGTCTAGCTGCCTTGACTACATGTCTAATTTCCCTGATTAACCCCCATATGTAACGGGAGATTAATACCGGTTCAGGTGATGCAAGGGTTGGTACTATTCTAGCATATTCAAAGAATGTGGTAGTATATCCCTTACTATCTACCCCGGTCATTCTTAAGTTCAGAAACTTATTTGCTATCTGTTCCTTTTCATTGGGAGGGCAGAATTTCCTTTCTACCATATTCTTAAATTCCTCCAATTCCATATTATAAATCCTATCACTTCCTCTAGACTGGAGGATAGTGTTCCACCATTCTAAGGCTGAATTCTTAAACATATTAGAAGCAAACATTATCTTGTCTTCTTCAGCACACTTGCTTATTTTTAAAACAGCCTCAGTCTTTTCTATCCAGCGTAGTGCTGCAATGGGTCCTTCATTTCCCGAGAATTCTATTGGTTTGCAGGACTAGAATTCTTTGTAAGAACAACCATAAGGCATGGTTCTTCTTCTTTTGGGAATGGGTGCTTGAAGTACGGGTCCATTGTTCACGCTGTGTTCTTGTTCAATTGGTCGCTTACTGCTATACTTACTTTTATTATTCGCTTCTTGAACCGTTTGAATAATAAATGGCATTGCATCTATGATTCCTTGTGCCACTATGTGTTGGATGGCACTATTATCCACTTGGTTTCCATTGTTATTGATGCTCGGATTCTCATTAACCAAGTTAATGTTACTCTGGTTATCGTTATTCAGATTTTCTTGATTTCCTTCGTCGGCCATCTAAATTTTAAACATTTACCACGTATTAATATCACAAAATAATATTTAATATAGTCAATCACATGACACGCATTTTGGTCAAAAGCGTCGATCATTGTGACTTACTCTATTCATATACTATGCATCTATTACACACCAGTACTGAAATTAAAAATTACAATACCAACTGAAATAAAGTTACACTACTAGTAATAGGCATCCGTAGTTTTTTTTTTTCATACACATACACACATATTATATTATTTTATTATTATTATTATTACTACCGTCTCCACCATCACATACATGGATATGGATTCATCCAGAAATCCATATTGCGCTCGTCGTACTTCCAGACGAGTCGCTCTCCCACATGTCGCATTCTTTCACTACTCTCTAGAATTTCCTCACCAAATGTCCTAAGTTCTTGTACGTTTGCTGCACTCATTGGGGTGCAGGTTCTAAGACTGGGTTTGGAATCTGAGGTGCGAGTTCTTGGTACGGAGGTGTAGGGGCCTGGTATGGGTAAGGATTCTCTAAAATCTCCCTAATGAATACATCATTATCGTAATAGGGATCTAGAGGATCTAACCCTGGATAGGCTCCTAGGTTCGGCATGGGTATATCTTCGTGTATCGGGTAACGTTGCACATAGTCCCTATTGTCGTCCCACCATGGGTCGTAATTTGGGTTTAAGGGATTTGGTGCGGGTACCCTAGGTATTTCCTCTGGATTAAAATCATGCATTTCTACTTGATTTTCGGGGTTTTCTATCTCCATTGGTTGGTCAGGAATTGGTGATTGTGGTTGGGGTGCTATCATTTGCTCTAGGTTAGGGTCAGCTGCAGTGGTTGCTAGGATATGGATATAGGCTCTACCCCTATTAATCATATCCTGGGCATAAGCATCGGTTTCTCTTTTAGCTGCTGCTAGTGCTCTCTAGTCTTGTAACTTTTTCATACACTTCCTACGCTCATGTGCCCCTCGACTGAACCATCCTCTCTTTTTCTAAGGGAATGGCTCTTCAGACTGAGCCTTAAACATGAATATTCCTTCTTCCGTATCAGCAGAATACCCTGAGAGGGCAGGCTGAGAAGAGGCACCTTCGCTTCTAGGTGAACCAGACAATTGACGGTACGCGTCAGATGGTCCTTGGTTGCTCATACTGTAAACTAACAAATAGTTAAATAACACATAACAAGAAAATACAATTATGCACGTATTCCCGGAATTTATTTCCTAACAATTTAAATTTTGGTGTCAGCAGAACACTTCTGTGGCTGAATCAGTGGCTTAGCTCTGATACCACCTTCTGTCGCAACCCCCGTCCCCCTATTCAAATACAGGAACGAGCGGCCGCGAGCCAGTTTCGGTGGTATCACGTATTATCTAATTTGCCAGCGGAATTTACATCAGGACCGTAGTTAGGAAATATTTAATCAGAGTAAAATACCACACTTTCATAATATTAAACACATGGGATAAAACCCAAGTTTGCAGTACACACATTTTCATAGGAATAAATCCTTATTTTAATAAAAATATCTATTTTATTTTAGGTAACTTTATTGCCACTTTTCCAAGCCTTCAGTGCTGTCCAGCTGGATTTTATTTGGCTTTCACATTTAGTTACCTGAAACGGGTTTAAAAACATTTTGTCAGTGGGAAATACTGGTGAGTGAATCCTAGTTTAATCAAGTTTTAATAAAAACCATTGTACAGTATTGAAGGCGGTCTCGCAATTACATTTGTTTCCAAGTCATATCAATTATCACCCGTGGTACTGTCAGACCTGACTTGAGGAAATGTTACCCCTCCAGTAACAAATTTTGTATAAAAAACCCCAACATACCCACGATAATTGTATCCTTACAAATACTCAATAATTGTTTAATATATATTTAATCGTGTGAGGTTTTGTAAAAACAGTTAACAAAAAGCGGATCAACTCACATTGTTGTCTTAGATTATCCTTTAGGGTTTCCTGAGAATTATCTATAATTTACACAAATGTACACGCGTTAGTATAATAACCCATTTTAACATTAGTAATACCCTCCCCGAGACGGCATTCCAAAGACTACGTCGGGCAGAGCTACGACGGCCGTTACGGAACCCTAGATCAATCGGGCAGAGTATCTAATATGTATCAAGGGGTTATGATACTTACAATGGAGCAGAACTTCGTTATTTAGGGGGGTGTTATACCCGTGTATAATGCCTACACTTTAGTTTTGAGATTGAGAAAATAAATCTGAATGAATTCGACTGAAGGCCCGATGCCTTCTTATATAGGAGCTGAGTTTGGGTTTCTCGCGGCCCGCGTAAATGTAGGCGAAGGCCTACGCGGCACGCGTCAACGCTGGTCAACAGCGTAGTTGATCCGGGTCAGCATATAGGTTCAACACGAGTCGGACACGTATCAACACCGGGCTGCACCACACCTTTGATCTCTAGTGGCCTGCGTAAGATCCCTAAGGGGTCTACGCGGCCCGCGACAAAACCCAAAAATTGATTTTTGATTATTTTTAATAATATTTAAGGTATTCGGGGCCCGTTTTCACGTATGGGGTGTATTTTTGGACATATTGGGATATTTTAAAATATATTAGGGTGTTGGAAAATTTATAAGCGTGTCGGTTTAGAGTTATTATAGAGATCCAAGGATCGAACACTCCGCCCTCTTCTGTTGACTCTAAGACGGAGAAAGAAAAGTCTACCAAGTTCAGCTATAAGCATTTTGTCTCTCGCAACCCTAAGTCTTTCAGGGGCAGTGATGGGGTGACTGCTTTGCTCGAGTGGTTTGACAGCATCGAGGTCACCTTCATTAACAGCGAGTGCCCGGAACATCTAAAGACTAGGAGTGCAACGGGAATGTTTCAATGAAGAGTGTTAGAGTGGTGGACAAATGAGAGAAACATCCGATCGAATGAAGAAGCCTATGCTCTTCCATGGGCTGAGGTATGAGAATTAATAATGCTTGAATTATGCCCTCCTCATGAACAACTGAAACTTGAAGAAGAGTTCTGGCACTTAAAGCAGATTGGTGATGATAATCTGGCTTATACTACCCGTTTCAAGCAGCTCAGCTTGATTGTTCCCTACTTGGTTTCTCCCCCTAAACGCATGATAACCAAGTACATCAATGGTTTACCTCCTGCTATGCGTGATTCTATTGAAGCAGCTCAACTAGGAAATATTGAGGAAGTCTACCGTCTTGCAGCTAGTCTCAACAACAACCGCGTTCGTGATAAGCAGTTTACTAACCCTGCTTCCTCCAAGTCTGCCCATCAACTTACTCAGCAGCCAAGTGGCGGAAAGAACAAGAGGCGAATGTCTTAGGGCTTAGGATGCAATGCAATTGTTCCTGCTGTTCAAAACCCTGTTGCTAAACCTGCTCCTGCTGCTGTTCAGAACCTTGCTGTTCCCGAAATCAAGAAGCAGTACACTGGGTCTTACCCCAAGTATGCGACTTGTAATTTTCATCATCCTATTGCTTCTGCATGTCGTTTGTGCACCAATTTCAATCGCTATGGTCACACGACTCCCTACTGTCGTCAAGTTAACCCAGCTCAACAAGCTCAGCAAGCCCCATCTCAAGCAGTCCTACCAGCTCTCCCAGCTCCTCCGCAGAATCCAAATCCAGTCAACGTTATTCGTGCATGCTACAAATGTGGAGATACTACTCACCTTCGTAACCAGTGTCCTCAGCTGAACCAGGACCAGCAGCCAGCCGCTCGTGGACGAGCGTTCAACCTTAATGCTAATCAGGCTCGTAATGACAACGATGTCGTCAATGGTACGTTTCTTGTGAATAACCTTTACGCTGCGATTCTATTTGATACTGGTGCCGATAGAAGTTTTGTGTCCGTGGAATTCGAATCTTTGTTAAGCTGTACACGCTCTAAGTTACCTAAGTCGTTTTCGGTAGAAATTGCCGATGGGAAGTCTATTCTAGTCGATTCTATTCTTTGTGGTTGTTCCTTGATTCTTAACGACCACGTGTTTACTATTGATCTAATACCCATGCAATTGGGTAGTTTTGACGTTATTATTGGCATGGATTGGTTGCGTAAGAACCATACCGAGATTGCCTGTCACGAGAAGTTTGTTCGTATACCTCTTCCGTCCGGTGACATTTTGCATGTCTATGGAGACCGACCTTCGAAAGGACTAAGGCTGATGTCATGCACTCAAGCGAACAGATGCCTACGTCAACAAAACTTTGCCTTCTTGGCCCACGTGGTGGAACAAAAGGGCAAGGGGAAGGACATAAGCGATGTTCCAGTAGTGTGCGAATTCCCTGATGTCTTTCCCGAAGATCTTTCTGGTCTTCCTCCTCCTAGATCTGTTGATTTTCGTATTGATCTCGTACCTGGTGCGACTCCTGTCGCCAAGGCTCCCTATCGTCTTGCACCTTCCGAGATGCAAGAATTATCCAGCCAGCTGCAAGAACTACTCGACAAGGGATTCATTCGTCCAAGTACCTCTCCGTGGGGTGCTCCTGTGCTATTCGTCAAGAAGAAAGATGGTTTGTTCCGTATGTGTATCGACTACCGCGAACTTAATAAGCTTACCGTTAAGAATCGTTACCCTCTACCTCGTATCGATGATTTATTTGACCAACTACAAGGCGCGTCCTGTTTCTCAAAAATTGATCTTCGTTCTGGCTTTCATCAGCTTCGTGTACTCGAGGATGATGTACCCAAGACCGCATTCCGTACTCGTTATGGGCACTACAAGTTCGTGGTCATGCCTTTTGGATTGACCAACGCACCCGCTGTGTTCATGGATCTCATGAATCGAGTTTGTAAACCATATCTTGATCGTTTTGTGATAGTCTTTATTTATGATATTCTCATTTATTCTAAAACTAAAGCTGACCATGCTCATCATTTACGCTTGATTCTTGAACTCTTACATGGTGAACGTTTGTATGCTAAATTTTCTAAGTGTGAGTTCTGGATTAATAAAGTGCAATTTCTTGGTCACGTCATTAGTAAACAAGGTATTCATGTTGACCCGTCTAAAATCGAAGCTGTGAATAATTGGAGTACGCCTAAATCTGCGTCTGAGATTCGTTCCTTCTTAGGATTGGCGGGCTATTACCACTGATTCATTTTGGACGTCTCTAAGATCGTCGTTCCTCTTACTTCGTTGACTCAAAAAGAGAGGCCTTTTGCTTGGCGTCCCGAGCAAGGGGAATCTTTTCAAACTCTTAAGACTCTTTTGTGTAATGCTCCTGTTTTAACTCTCCCTGATGGGAATGATGATTTCGTGGTATATTGTGATGCCTCGAACCGTGGTTTGGGCTGTGTGCTCATGCCTCCCGTCAACTTAAGGTACATGAGAAAAACTATACTACTCACGATCTGGAGCTTGGTGCAGTTGTGTTTGCGTTAAAGATATGGCGATACTACCTGTATGGTAGTAAGTGTGTGGTTTTCACTGACCATAGGAGCCTTCAACATATCTTTGACCAAAAAGAGCTGAACATGCGACAAAGACGTTGGGTGGAATTGCTAAACGACTACGACTGCGAAATTCGCTATCATCCTGGCAAGGTGAATGTAGTGGCCGATGCTCTTAGTCGTAAAACTCATGTGAATGCTATTCGAATCTCTAATGACCTCCATGCGTGTATTCGTGACGCTCAGTATTCGTCAGCAAATGAAGGAAGTCTAGAAGTGGAAATCTAAGGCGCTAAGATTGAACAACTCGAAACTAAACCGAATGTACTCCAATACTACCTCAATCGCATCTGGGTTCCAGATCGCGATAATCTCCGTGAGCTCATTATGAATGAGGCTCACAAATCCCGCTAGTCTATTCATCTAGACGCTGACAAGATGTACCATGATTTGCGTGCAACTTATTGGTGGCCTGGCATGAAGAGGGACATTTCTGTATATGTTTCTAAATGCCTTACTTGTACGAAAGTTAAGGCTGAACATCAACGTCCTTCAGGACTCTTAGAACAGCCCGAGATTCCAGTTTGGAAATGGGATTGCATCGCTATGGACTTTATTACTAAGCTACCTCAAACACCTTCTGGTCACGATAGTATCTGGGTGATAATTGATCGATTGACCAAATCCGCCCACTTTCTCCCCATTTGTGAGGATTATAAAGTGGAGAAACTTGCTCGAATCTATACTAATGAGATTATATGCCGTCATGGCATACCTCTTGACATAATCTCGGACCGTGATGGTCGTTTTACTTCACGTCTTTGGCAAACCTTTCAATCCGCTATGGGTTCTCACTTGAATCTCAGCATGGCATTCCATCCCCAAACGGATGGACAGACCGAGCAAACTATTCAGACCCTAGAGGATATGCTCCGTTTGTGTGTCATCGACTTTGGTGGTAACTGGGATGTGCATTTACCATTGATTGAGTTCTCGTACAACAACAGTTATCATTCCAGTATTCAGATGGCTCCTTTCGAGGCTTTATATGGCCGCAAGTGCCGATCTCCTTTCAGCTGGCATGAGATTGGTGACAAGCAGTTTATTGGCCCTGAAATCATTCAAGAGTCAACGGATAAGATTCTTCAGATCCGTGATAACTTGATCAAGGCTAGGAGCAGACAAAAGAGCTATGCTGATAATAGGCGTAAGCCTCTGGAATTTGATGTTGGTGATCGAGTCCTTCTCAAGGTATCTCCCTGGAAGGGAGTAGTTCATTTTGGTAAGAAGGGGAAGCTCGCTCCTCGCTATGTGGGTCCTTTCAAGATACTCAAAAGGGTTGGCAAGGTGGCGTACATACTCGACCTGCCACAGGAACTAAACAATGTGCATCCAGTGTTCCACGTATCCAACCTACGTAAATGCCTAGCCGACGAGGAACTACAGGTTCCCCTTGAAGACTTGCAAATAAAAGAAGCTATAAACTTTGTGGAGAAACTGGTCGAAATCATGGATCAGGGCGTCAAGCGACTGAGGCGCAGCAAAATTCCCATAGTCAAGGTTAGATGGGAAGGAAAGCGTGGCGCCGAATTCACTTGGGAACTGAAAAGTGATATGAAGGCCAAGTATCCGCAGCTCTTCGAGCAGCCTTCTTCCTAGATTTCGGGGACGAAATCTCCTAAAGGAGGGGAGACTGTAATACCTGCGTCCCTAGACTTTTAGATATTGTCAATTTTAGTCCCTGAACTATGTAGTGATTAATACTTTTGGTACTTGGTGAATTTTATGCTATAAACCTAAATACTTGGAATGTCTAAACCTAAATACTTGGAATGCCTAATTCTAGATACTTGGAATGTCTAATTCTAGATACTTGGAATGTCTAATTCTTGATACTTTGGTGCTTGACTCTTGAGCCTCGTGAAACTTGAGACTTGGTTGAACGAGGGACTGGAGTCTTGTCACTGGCGGAAACTACGAAACTTTGAAATGTTTTGTGTTATTGCTATAATCTAGTCGTACTATTAGCCAATAATACGCAATGCTTAACCTAATGCACAAATCAAATCAAAGACAGTGAAACGGAAATGATGGGATTGACCGAGTGGCAATCCGATCGGATGACCATCCGATCGGATGACCACCCGATCGGATGGCCACTCGATCGAACCGCCATCCGATCCGAGTGCACACCACCTTCATTCCTTCTCACACTATAAATAGGCCTATTACATCACCATTTTCACTGATGTGACAGCCTCACTCGACCAGACACACACACTCCTATTTTCTTCCATTTCTCGTCGATTTCGGTACGTTTTACACTAGATTCTTGTACATCTTTGATCTACACATCATTGTCTACGAGATTCTCATTTGAAATCTCACTTTCCACCGTGAAATCTCTAAGATTTGAGCTCTTGAAGGTGATGTCATCATGGTCGTATGTACCAAACTGTTGTGTGGTGTCATTTTAGCCAAGATTTAGCTCAGATCTGAGAAATTTCATGCGTTTTACACTAAAACTATGCTAGATCTAAACCTTTCAAACTAAAACCTATGTTTATCTTCATCTTTTCTTGAACTTTTATAATAAAACTGTGAGATCCGGGTCTAAACGGACTGTAGACTTGATTATTAGTCTGGAGTTGGCTTGGAAAGGGATTGTTACCAGAGAAGACGACCGGAGTACGGATGCGGACATAAATATCATCACGAACTGACGACTGAATGGACCGGGGTGATTCCCGCCCGATCAGATCGGCTGAACACCGATGTGTTTTCCGTTGTCTCAATACGCACCATGGCGTCGCTGTTTAAACAGAAACGTAGAGATTTTACAAGTTTAGGAACGGGACAAGGATAACCCGATCGAGTGGCAATCTGATCGGATAGCCATCCGATCGAACAACCACCCGATCAAGTAACACTTGTCCCTTAATTTCAAACACTTTGAAACTTTGATCGTCGAATGGCAAACCGATAGGATAGCCATCCGATCGAACTGCCATACGGTCGAGGTGACAATGTGCCTTAGAACCTTTCAACACTTAGAATCTTTTTGAAAACTTGGAACCTTGGATCGAATGGCAATCCGATCGGATAGCCATTCAATCGGACAACCATCCGATCAAGGTAACCTCAGCTGAACACTTGACTTGACATTTTGGGAACTTGACACTTGGATCAGATGACCATTCGATCGAATGGCCACCCGACCCATTCACACACATGCCATCTCAATCGAATGGCAATCCGATCGGATAGCCATCCAATCAAGGTGACTAATCCGACACTTGGTTAAATCTCGTTATTCCGCCCGACTCTTACGCGTTATAATCTAATAAGGCTAAATCTAAATAGCTCCCTTTGATCCAATAATAGTTGATCTGTTAAACAATCACTGTGAGTATACTCGATCCCTTTTTGCTTTAAAGTTTGGGATGTAGCATGTATTCTACTAAACTACGATACTTGAGACTTTTGCAAACTAAACTTTATCCTACGTGTGTGTGAAACTTTGATTCTTGTATTCTATTTGTGCTATGTGAACGTTTAATCCAGGGTGTGTAGTTCCACCTTAATAATAGTAGCGCTATAGGAGATGCACCTCCCCATTATTCTCGGGGGTATTGTTAGGAGGATTCTAGTTTTCTTTGAGACTTGGGAAAACAACAAAGCATCGTGATACTTGGGCTATCACTTGTTGGACTGCGAACACTAGCATGGCTGAAACTATTTTGTCATTTACACGATGGATATGAGTTGTTTTAAACTATTATGCTATTACTCAAACTTGTATACTTGCCGGTACATTTTTGTAGTGACTTTATTTTAATACATGTTGTAGGCTGATAGGATGCTGAATCATGGAAATCAAGCTAGGGCTGATGCATAGAAACCCACCTAGTTTAAATCGAGACTTTGAACAATGATTAATGGTTGTATTTTGAATCTTTTGTGGTGATGCTGTTTTAGACATACTTATGCATAAAACTTATTTAATCTTTAATGAAACTATTAGTGTTATGGAATCTCATGAGCAATCTGAACGCTTAGTGCTCGCACCCCGATGTTTTCGCCATCGGTCGGGGTGTGACAAGATGGTTATCCCAGCTACCATGCAAGTCGATTGCACATGCCCTAAGCATGTCTTCCAATGTCTGGATCGTACACTCACTCTGTCCATCTGTCTGAGGATGGTAAGCCGTACTAAAATTCAGTCTGGTGGCTAAAGATTGCTAGAAGCTTTTCCAGAAGGGAGATGTTTATCTAGTATCTCTATCGGATACAATAGACACCGGCACACCATGAAGGGACACAATTTCATCCACGTACAATTTAGCCAACTTATCAGAGCTATAAGTCTCCTTTATGGGCAAGAAATGTGCTAACTTTGTCAGCCTATCAACAATGACCCATATCGTGTCATTACCTCACTTGGTCTTAGGTAACTTGGTAATCAAGTCCATAGTTACCATCTCCCACTTCCATGTGAGAATTTCAAGCTGTTGTAGCAGTCCTAACAACTTTTGATATTCGGCTTTAACCTGCGAACACGTCAAACACTTAGCTATATAGGTGGCTATGGATTTCTTCATACCTATCCACCAATATTTCCTTTTTAGATCTTGGTACATCTTGTCACCTCGAGGGTGAACTAAATATTTGGAACTGCACTTCATGGAGGATTAGATCTCTAAGTCCTCCAAAGATCGGAACCCAGATTCGACCATTGAATCTAAGAATTCCATCATTTCCCGGTGACAACTGATCAACAGTTCCACCCAATCCTTCACCGGGAAGGTTAGCCTCCAACCGGTCTTGTTTCTGTACGTCCAACAGCTCTCATTCAAGTTGTTTCTGAGCTCAATGCTCTTGGCGTTAATCCATATAGGTTTAACCCTTTCTTTGCGACTAAGCGCATCAGCAACTACATTTGCCTTGTCGGGATCATAGCGAATCTCGCAATCATAATCATTAAATGTTTCCATCCAATGACATTATCTCATATTCAGATCCTTCTGAATAAGCAGATGCTGGAGACTCTTGTGATCAGTGTATATAATACACTTCGTTCCATATAAATAGTGTCTCCACAGCTTTAGTGCAAATACAACGACACCCAACTCCAAGTTATGGGTTGTGTAATTCCTTTCATGCACCTTTAGTTGTCGCGATGCGTAGGCAATCACCTTGCCTCTTTGCATAAGCACATAGCCCATGCCAGTATGCGAAGCATCACAGTAGACAACGAAATCCTCAATGCCCTCAGGCAGAGTTAGCACTGGAGCGTTGCTCAACTTGTGTTAAGAATCTTAAAGGATTCTTGTTTTTCAGACCCCAGTTGAACTTAACATTCTTACGGATCAAGGTAGTTAAAGGAGTGGCTATCCTTGAAAAGTTCTCAATGAACCTCCTATAATAATCGGCTAATCCTAAGAAACTACGGATTTCAGAGGGTGTCTTAGGTGCTTCCAAGTTCATAATGGCCTCAATCTTGGCGGGATCCACTTGGATACCACACCCACTAACCACATGTGTAAGAAATTGGACTTCACGAAGCCAGAACTCGCATTTGGAGAATTTAGCAAAAAGCTTCTCCTGTTGTAAAAGTTCAAAGATGCATTAAAGATATTTCTCGTGATCAGATTGATTACGAGAATAGATAAGTATGTTGTCTTGATGACAATGACATACTTATCTAGATACGGCTTGCAGACTCTGTTCATGAGATCCATTAACACTACCGGTGCATTAGTGAGCCCAAATGGCATCACTAAGAATTCATAGTGCCTGTATCTTGTTCTGAAGGCAGTCTTTGGAACATCTTCACTTCTGACCTTCAGCTGATGATATCTCGACCTCAAGTCGATCTTTGAGAAGAAGCTAGTCTCTTGCAGTTGGTCGAATAAGTCGTCGATCCTGGGCAGAGGATAACGATTCTTGATCGTTACCTTGTTTAGCTCACGGTAATCAATGCACAGACATATTGGATCGTCTTTCTTCTTTACAAAGAATATCGGAGCTCCCCAAGGCGATGAGCTAGGCTAAATAAAGCCTTTCTCCAGAAGTTCGTCCAGTTGGGTTCTCAGTTCTTTCATCTCTGTCGGTGCTAACCGATAAGGAGCTCTTGCAACTGGTGCGGCCCTATGTAGGATGTCAATTCTGAACTCCACTTGCCTCTCAGGTGGTAATCTAGGTAGTTCTTCAAGGAAGACATCGGGATAATCAGAGATGATAAAATATCTTCAATCTTCAGCTTCAGTTCATCTACCGTCACCTGTGCCATGTAGATGACACATCTGCTCTTCAAACACTTGGATGCCTTGAGTATCGACACATGTTCAGGCAATCCATAGTGTATATCTCCTTGGATGGTGATCATCTCACCAGAAGGGGTTTTAACTTTGATGAGTTTCTTGTCGTAGGTAATGCGGGCTTGGTTATACAATAACCAATCCACGCCCAAAACCACACCGAGCCCCGCTAATTTCATTGGCAGAAGAGAGATAACAATAGAATGATTTTTAATGGATATAGAACATCCATCAACAATAGAAGATGTGGTTTCTATGGTTCCGTCAGCAAGTTCTACGTCATACGTAATATCTAGAGTTCTTATGGGCAAGTTTAAAAGTTTACTAAACTTAAGATCCACAAATGATTTATCTGCACCCAAATAAAATAGAACTCTAGCATAGATATCATTGATCAAGAACGCAACCGTTATGATGTTGTTCTCATTTACAGCCTCCCTGGTGTTCATCTAGAATGCCCGGACATTCCGCTTTTTAGCCTCTCTAGGCTTTTTGGCATTCTTAGGGAAGTTAGTCTTTATGTGCCCCTTTTCATTACAACCGTAGCAAACAAAATCCTTAAGCTCCTTGCAATATAGAGTCTTATGCCCTTTCCTTTTGCAGATGCCACACGGTCTATCCTGCTAAACCCGTCGACACTGTCCCTCGTGTCTCCGATTGCAGGTCTTGCAGACAGGCCTGTCACTAGACCCCTGTTGGTTCTTCTTTTTTAACCCAAATTTTCCTTTCTTATTCTACTTCTGGGAGATGTCCTCCTCCCTCTTTCTCTTACCATCTGTCTCAGTCATGACCGATTTACTTCTCACCACATCCAGGGTGAGTGACAGAGATAGGTCTATAGAGGGCCGGTAAGAAGTAGGCTTTGAAGCCTTCACCATGCCCTTGATTTCTGGTGCCAAACCACCTATAATACGCGCAATGATTTTGGGCTCAGGGGTGATGAGATAATGTACCAACCTTGAAAGAGAATTGAAGTCGGTTACGTACTTCCGACAATCCATGTTTTTCATCGTGAGATTCAGGAAATCTGACACCACCTTTTCTACCTCGTGCTGAGGGCAGTAAGTCTCTTTAGTTAGGTCCACGAACTTGGACCATTCAAGGTTGTAAAGGGGAATCTTCCCTGTGGGTTGGATCATAGCTTTACACCACGTACGGGCATCGCCCTTGAAAGATTGTGACACAAATTTCACAATATCACGATCAACACAGCCGCTGATATCAACTACTATCTCCATTTCATCGAGCTATCTCATGGAATCGATTGCCCCCTTTTCATCATTAAAGTCTACGGGCTTGTAAGAGACGAAGTATTTATACGTACAACCGTTTGTAGAAGAATGGGGTTTATCTTGAAACATGTGGTTCTTTGGTTCTAGTAGAAGAGTGAACAGAGCTCTCTTTGCGAGCCGATGCATGTGGCTTGGATAGGGACTTTGAGCGAATTGCACTCGACTCTTTAAAGTTCTCCATGATAGTATTAACGGCCTTGCCGACTGCTGCGTCGATCATTGCCTGGAGATAAGCACCACTGATATTATGGTTTACATTAGCAGCATCATTAACATTTGCAGCATCATTAGTGTTGCGGCTGTTGTTCGCTACATCTGAGTTTGCCATACTCGAAGCTTGGTACTAAACACCAAAATAAATAAATTGCTCAATTGGAATATAATAGTTAATCATCGCATTTGATGACTTAACAAGCCATGGTATCATTAAACCATATAGGCTATTTGGTTATAACATTTCTAATGAATGTTGTTTGAAAATAATTCAATTATGCTTAGCCTAGGTCATAAAAGGACCATTAATGGCATTTTAAGGTTTAGAAAAAGTCGATTACCTATTAAATAGTGGATCATAATGTCACATCTGTCGTTGTCGTATTGACAAAATAATATGGCTTGTAGGCAAATCATTTGACATCGTTTAGGATGTTAAAAATAATTAATCATTGCACTGATGATATTAGTCATGATCGCATTGATCATATAGACTATGAGGCTTAGGCGAAGCCAACCGCCTTAGACAGGGAATCGTAAAGAATACAACTGTAAATGTCTTAAATGAACAATAAAGTATAGCCCGTAGGCACTTCATCGCTAGGGATGTTAATAATATGATCATCGTATTGACGATACTAGCCATGATCTAGTTCGATCATATAGGCTATAAGGCTTGGACGCAGTCCAAATACCTTGACGGCTAGCGTGGTTCCTCAAGTCACACAGCCTAGAGTGTTGACATTACTTGAATGTTAACATAGAATAATTGTCTTAATGGTAAAACAATAAAACCATGGTCGCATTGACCATAATGGTTTGAAGGCTTGAACATAGTTCACCTCCTCTGGATAGAAGGGATAATCTTCCTTAACTATCATGATAGAAGGGCTAGTCATCCTTAACTACCAAAAATTGCCAATTAATATGGACTTGCCACTTGGCGGGGGTAAACCATTAAGAAGATCTTTTGAAGTCGTTTAGCAGATCGATAAAGTTCAAATTAAAATCGAGACGATCTCTTGAACAAAGGATGTAACGAATACATATATATAATAATAATAACTCCAAAATTTTTCCATTAATCATTAGGAAATTACAATAGTGCCTTAAACAGGACTTTGAAATACATTAACTAACTTGTCCACTCAGGGACTAAAAGATAAACATGTCCATGCAGGGACTAAAATGAAATAACATGTCCACACAGGGACTTTTGGAAATAAATAAATACAATACAAGATAATTAAGAAAGCCTTCATTCGTCTTTATTTCCATTGATTAATTTTGTGAGCTTATTGAGGAACTTGCTAGTCTTCTCCCACTTTTTTCAGCCCTACGCTGAACGTTTTCCACCCTATCTAAGGCCTGGTTAATGGCCTCAAGTTTTTGTGGTGGCGGTGGCTGTGGCTGAGGCATAGCTGGATACTGGTATCCATAACTTGGATAACTAGTTGGTTGGTAAGCAGGTGGGAAAGGAGATGGATACAGGGCGTTGTGTATGACTGCTTGCATGTATGGGCCGTACGAAGGCTCCTGGTAGTTAAGATCTACCGGTGGAGAAGGTTCATGTAACATCCGTGCTTGTAATCATTGTGAACAGTTCTATTATCAATAAAACAATGTTATTTGATCCCAATGTTTGTTTGATTGTGTTTTACATTTTTCATGTTTTGACTTTTATGTAATTTCAAACTCTGCATCGCTTTCTGGAGAGTTTTACGTAAACTGATGCGTAAACGTAATCAGTTTAATATGAGAAATACTTCGGAACATCAACATATACTTAACATACCTTAAATAACCTTTACATAACTTAGAAATAAGTTTTGAAGGCTTTGGTATGGCAAAAACAAGTTAATTCACTTACAGGGGCTAAACTTGACAAACTGCGAAAGTATGCCAATCTGAACTGTAACAGACATTCCGGAACATGACCATAAGTTAAACATACCATAAATATCCTTTACATAGCTTAGAAATAGGCTTTGAGAGGTTCGGTGTGCTAAAATATACTTTTGGGACATTCAGGGACTAAAAGCGTCAAAAAGTGCACAAGTTTGCACTTTCGCGCATAACTAACGTTCTGAATACATCCGGACATCCAAAAATTTATGTAAGCACTAAAATATTTTATTTTAGTGTTTGGCATAAGAAAAATCCATTCGTCACGCCATTTGGATCGTTTTTCGCGCTTATGCGCATTCCGTCGTAATTAACCGAACAACGCAATCGTACGGCTAAACGAACCGACATCCGAGATATTTTTGAGCACATTTTAAGTTCCCTATACTTTAACTTCATTTTAGAGCTTTGAAATGGGGTTAACGGGCCTTAAACGCGTCGGAAACGACCTTATAGCACAACTGGGACCAAAATGGTAAATCTGCCAAACTTGGCCCTTGCGCACCGTAAGGGTTTATTTGTTACGGTGCGCAAGCAGTGTACAGATGCAGCAAATCGTTTTTGGCTGCTGTTATCTGCCCCTAAACATTCTTCAAAGGTCAAGTGCCACTTGTTAAACTCTTATGGTGGCCAAAAATCAGTACCACAACATTGTGACAAGTGTACGGGCTAGATCATTCCCTCTTCTCCAAGAAACGATCCTAACGGTGGACCGAAATCTATAAATACCCATCACATTTCACTTCATTTCTCATAAGAATCTGATCATTTGTGCTCTAAGTTGAAACCTTTGTTTCATACCAGAGCTATTTTGATCTAGATTAGCATTCGGGGACCCTTCGTAAGTGTTCCTTCGTTCTTTTATTGCTTTTCGAGTCCGAAAGTCAAACTTTGTTTGACTTTCTGAATTGACCAGTTTATGGTCGATGCGAAGTTCGTTTGAACTTCATAACGTGAGCGTGATCACGATGGTTATAGTCCCTAGTGACTATACCTACTGATTACCACGTTATCTAGGCTCAGTGACGAGCCGTAGTTTCGGTCAGAATACGTATTCTTAAGTATTTTGCAACCAAACTACTTAAGGGTATCAAAACCGTTTGTTTTGATACCAAACCTGTTTTTCTAAACTTAGTTAAGCATGTTTTAGCATGCTTAGTAGGGTCGTAGGGTAAGCGATCTAATAAATCGCTTATACCTTCGAACCCGACCCATTTGGTCGATCATTAGGATCCGACCAAACACATTAGGTGACCATAGTATATAGGGAATAACCTTCCGAGGTTATACCCTATGGTCACATCGTTTGAGTAGTTGTATGATAGGTAGTTTATATGCCTTAGGTAAATTACCAGAATACCCTTTTCATGTATAATTGGTAATTAAGCATATGTAACCTACACTTTTGTCACATAACTGATTATGTAACATGTTTAGGCATATAACACTTGTCATAGGACTAGTTAGACGTTCCGAACGCGTTTCACGCGAACGACGCGTTAAAGTAGCATAAGCTACCTAAACGGGCCGTAATGGGTCGTAAGCACTTATGTTAGGTTTCATTTAGTATGTAGGCTTTGTTGAACCATATTACACGAGTCTCCATACTCGTTTGGTTTACGAACCCTCATTCTATCTAAATCCTCCGATTTAGGTCCGGTTTATTAACATAGTTACCTATATTAGGTGCCGTTTGATTCCGTGATCTCTATCATTGTTTGGTTGTCACTCCAGGACTACTGAGTAATCTCAAGTGAGTACATAGAACCCCTCTTTTACTGTTTTCAAACTGTTTTGGGGTGGAACACATGTGCCTACTTGTTACTTTCATGCTTTCCTGTTTTCACATCATATACCGACTATGTTTGTTAGTACATTATAGTACATGATTTCATTACATTTCATGCTATGTATGTCCATTGTGTGCATACTTAGTACATTGTTTTACATTACATTTCTGCTATGTATGTTGACTGATAGCATGCTAGCACATTGATTTACAAGACTTTTCTGCTTTGTATGTTAACTAAGCATACTTAGTACATTGTTTTCATATAACATGTTCACTTTTGCTATGACATTTGGTTTGCACAAACGAGACTATTATATGTTCATTAACATTAGCTACGCCGCTCGGTAGTAAGTACTGGTACCATAGGACTTGACAAATCCCATTCCTGACATCCCGGGTTTTGTTTGGATGTAAGGAATGACTGAATCCGAAAACATTTCTTTTGATAACCTTGACTGAAAGGGTTATCCGACTGTCTCAAGGCTTGAATGTATGCGTTAACTTACCACATAAATGTTTGTATCAATGTAACATGCATTACTTTACAAAACATAACTTTTTGATATATTCAAATTACTTTGTTTTGTACATTTCTACATTTGGACTATTTGACAATACTTTACTTACAAGACATAACATTTGTTACACATTACTTGACTACTTTTGGACTGTCAACATTTGACATGGTTTATACAAGGACTTTTGACAATTGGTTTAAACATAGACATTATACATTGTTGGTTGGTTAAGTGACTTAAGTAACGAAATGTGAGTAATATGATACAAGCATGGTGGATACGCCGCTGGTACTTCCTATATATAAGTGTTTGTATTATATTACATATCATAGCGTTATTTAAATCATTCATTTTGGACTTATACATTTTACACAAGTAACATGTTTTCACAATACGTTGTTTTACAATACGGTTTATTTTATACAACTCATTTTACATGGTTATTCATTTAACCTTACATTATTCTTTTACTTATACATATCATCTGAACTTATTGTTTTTCAAGTGATTTACAAAACAAATCAAATTACAAGGTTCATGACTGACTGTTATTAAACAATTTCTTAAACTTAAGTCATGAATCCTATTTTCACAAAACCTATGTATCTCACAGGCATTTTTATGCTGACGTACCTATTTTCACATGTGTTTTCAGGAGCTTTTCCATAGGATGATGATCGTGACACTAGGGCGGACCTGTGCCTTAGAGACATAAAATGAAGATAGACTTAGTTTAATTATGTTCTGAACTCTTTATTTCCTATTTAAAACAATGTAACTCTTATGTTTATAAATAAAATACAACTTTGATTGCCATGGTTATGAGACAATTAATTATGTTACAACACTCCCCGACGTTTTCCGCCACGTCTTGTATGTTATACGTGGTCGGGGTGTGACAGTTCAAAGGGTTGTACCCAGACGTAGCTGGATACGATGGAATTGGGTTATCACAACACACTAGTGGTGGTGACTGAGCAAACGTCACAGGCATTGTGTCAACCACAGGTGTCATGTTGGAGGGTCCACCCATTTGTGGATCCTCTGGGATAGGCGGGTAGGAAGGTGGCAGTGGCGGTAGCGGACTTGTCCGCGGTCCCATGCGCACTGACATGCGCGCATTGCGCCTTTTCCTTGGCGGTTCTGGAGGTGGCTGTCACACCCCAACCAATGGCGGAAACATCGGGATGAGACGAAGTGTGAAGATTGCTAGAGACATCATAACGCTATTTGTGGCAATATTTAAATAATTCCCATTTCATTCCATGACTTCAAATTGTCAACATTACATAAACTCAAATAACAACAAGTTCGAAAGAAATACATAACAACATAAGCAAAATTGATACAACATATTAAACCTAAACGTCTATATGTGTATCTAGGCATCAACGCTACTTCTTTTCATAGCATCATCATCATCAACCTGTAACATGTTTAAAATACAATTCAATGCAAAAGCAATGGCGAGTATACAAGTTTGGTACGTACATAGCAAAAGATAAGTTTTGAACAATTCCTCATAGCAAGCATGTGATTCAAGATAAACATGAAAACATGGTATGTGTCTAACATATCAAACCAAGAAAACGCAATATGCTCATGACATTACCGAGATAAAGGGGCGGGTCGTTAATCCTATAGCGCTACATATGTCACGGTTTGGCTCGTACAAGTTAATGATAAGTTCAACACATAAGATTAATCCAAGTTTAAAGTATCAAGCCATCACGTATACAAGCATGTTAATAAGAATGTTCATGTGTTTAAGCAAAAGTTCATGTGTAAGTTGTTGATAGATAAACATGTTACACCCCAAAAGTGGTAAAAGTAAAAAGGGGAAAATACGAGTATACTCACGGTGGTTGCAAGTCTTCTACTTGAAATTCCGCGAGTGAGTTGGAGGATGGATTATTTTGGAGCACCTAGTCCTTCTACACGAGGAAACATAGGTGTGTGAGTTTGGCGTTCAACGGAAGATTAAAGATTCGGATTGTAAATATAACATAAAGTATCATGATATGAAAATAATCATCCTTGACTTAGTAACTCACGTATGACACTATGTAACCAAGGAGGTTATAATGTTTTCATGGGTGGTATGCCCATTAGAATCATACTTAAAGTTCTAGGTCTTAGATGGTATCCTACTACTTCAATATATAAACACAAGTTTATTATCAAAGGTCCGAATAAGTATATGTAAATAATAATTAGGTTAGTATATTATTAGGTCCAATGATTCAAGTAGGAGGTAGGAGATTAAATCTCCATTTAGGCACCTCAAGTTGTTCATAGATGTCATGTATGGGGTAGGAAGACAAGCTTCCATTTAGGAACCCCTTGAATGTTCACCACTTCTCTTGATGTAAAAACAACCAAGGAGGGTCACGAACTAGGATTAGTATAATATATACAATCTAACTAAGATAAATCATCAAATCATGTGAGGATTGTATGTTGGGAACAACCCAAGTTGTTCCATAATCACTCTATATCAAGAACTAGCTCGAACATGACTTGTGGGTCAAAACACCCTAACAAAACAGAAAGTATTTGAGGTTTTAACCTCTGATTTATAGTGTCTCAACCATGTTTTTAAGCTTAACCAACCATAAGAGGGGTTGTAAGCATTAGGACATTGGTGTGAGATGTGTTAGACACAAGTTGGATGAAGTTTAAATAAGTTTGTAAGAACATAAATCAAAACAGAAAGTTTTTGGATCATTTCAGGGGATTTCCAGGTCTGATTTCTCCAAGGAGAAGTCAAGGAATCATACCCTATGATTATCCAAGCAAGTAGGAAGAAGAATCAAGCAATTTCGTTAAGAAATGAGCAAGTTATGCTCACTTTAGTACAAGTGTATGAATCTGCCCGAATCTTGAGTTTGCAACTGATTTGAGAGTGAATTTGGAGTGATTTGAGAGTGTAGGAATGCTTGGAGAAGGGTTATATTTATAGTGGAAGAGGTTGGTGGTGATTGGAGGTGTTTAGAGGTGGCTATATGGTGATTGGGGAGTGATAGAAAGGTGGGATTCGTGCACAATTCGCGTCTGATCAAAGCTGAATGTGTTTTCTGCGTAACAATGGGCCACGCGGCCCGCATGAGGTTTCAGTTAAGTCAAAGCGGGCCGCCCGCCACTTCTGTTTCGTGTACAAGTTTCCAAAAAATACAATTTAGCCCCTAGACTTGTTCATTTGATCATTTTAGGGCTTTTAAGGACCATTCTTGCCACCAAGGCATAGTTTGAGGTACGTTCAAGTATGAGAAGTATAACCCGAGTTCAATTTAGCGTATAAGAATCAAAGTCAGGTGTCGTTTCACGTTCAAACATGTTTTATGTATAAGTTTAGATAATTTACAAGTTTGGCACATAGTTTCCAAGAATAATGATTAAACATCAATTGATTCACTAATTCGAACATACGAGCATATATCGAGTGTGTACAACATATTTGTAACAAAATACAAGTTTCATTAATGATCCAAGCCTCGGTTTTCGCAACGATTACAAAGAAAGAACGATTACAAGAGTGCAAAGTTTCCAAAAATAGAAATACTAATAAGATTTGCTATAAAAGGAAAGTACAAAAGAGCCGGGCGTTACAGTCTCCCCTCCTTTAGGAAATTTCGTCCCGAAATTTAGGAAGACGTAGGGAAAAGATGCGGATACTTCTTTTTCATCTCGCGCTTGAGTTCCCAAGTACATTCGGTGCCACGTTTACCTTCCCATCGAACCTTGACGATAGGAATCTTACTGCGCCTTAATAACTTGACTTTTTGGTCCATGATTTCGACGGGTTTTTCCACAAAATGCAAAGTGTCGTTTATTTGGAGATCTTCGAGGGGAACATGAAGTCTTTCTTCAGCGTGACACTTCTTTAGATTAGAAACATGGAACGTTGGATGCACGTTGTTGAGTTCTTGAGGTAAATCGAGTCGATAAGCCACCGCGCCAACCCTTTCGAGTACCTTGAAAGGACCAACATAGCGAGGGGCAAGCTTTCCCTTTTTACCAAAACGAACCACTCCTTTCCAAGGAGACACTTTGAGTAAAACGTGATCCCCAACATTGAGTTCCATATGTTTGCGTCCCTTATCAGCATAGACCTTTTGACGTTCTCGAGCCTTGAGTAGATTGTCACGGATTTGGTGAATCTTATCCGTTGCTTCTTGTATGATCTCAGGGCCAGAAAAATGTTTGTCACCAATCTCGTGCCAGCTTAAAGGAGATCGGCATTTGCGACCATACAATGCCTCGAATGGAGCCATTTTAATACAGGAGTGGTAGCTATTGTTATACGAGAACTCGACCAAAGGTAAATGCACATCCCAACTACCACCAAAGTCGATGACACAAGAACGGAGCATGTCCTCTAGGGTTTGGATAGTACGTTCAGTCTGTCCATCCGTTTGAGGATGAAAAGCCGTACTGAGATTCAAATGAGTACCCATTGCGGACTGAAAGGTTTGCCAGAGACGTGAAGTAAATCGACCATCGCGATCAGAAATGATGTCGAGAGGAACGCCATGATGGCGTATGACTTCGTTAGTATAGATGCGAGCAAGTCGTTCAACCTTGAAATCTTCACGAATAGGGATGAATTGAGCGGACTTGGTTAGGCGATCGATAATTACCCAAATACTATCGTGACCAGAAGACGTTCGAGGGAGTTTAGTTATGAACTCCATTGCAATGCTATCCCATTTCCAAACGGGGATTTCAGGTTGTTCGAGTAGACCAGAAGGTCGTTGATGTTCGGCTTTGACTTTTGAACACGTAAGGCACTTAGAGACGTACGTGGCAATGTCTTTCTTCATACCAGGCCACCAATAGGATGCACGTAGATTATGATACATCTTGTCGGCACCAGGATGAATTGAGTACTTGGATTTGTGTGCCTCGTTCATAATGCAGTCTCGAAGTGCTTTGCGATCAGGGATCCAGGCACGATTATTAAAGTATAGGATACCATCGGCTTTGGAGACGAGATCGTGTTCTTTTGCGCCTCGTATCTCGATATGGAAGTTACCCTCGTTAATAGAGGCGTACTGAGCTTCACGAATGAGTTGAGGGAGGTCGCTTGAGATGTGAAAACAACGCATACAATCTACATGAGTTTTACGACTAAGCGCGTCGGCCACGACATTTGCTTTACCTGGATGGTATTTTATTTCGCAGTCGTAGTCGTTTAACAGTTCCACCCAACGACGTTGACGCATGTTCAGTTCCTTTTGGTCAAAGATATGTTGAAGGCTCTTGTGGTCAGTGAAAACCACACACTTAGTACCATAAAGGTAGTGTCGCCAAATCTTCAACGCAAAAACAACTGCGCCAAGTTCAAGGTCGTGAGTAGTATAGTTCTTCTCATGTATTTTGAGTTGCCTTGACGCATAAGCGATGACCTTGTCTCGTTGCATGAGCACACAACCAAGACCAAGGCGGGAAGCATCGCAATATACGACGAAGTCGTCGTTTCCATCAGGAAGTGTAAGGATAGGAGCATTACATAGCATGTCCTTGAGCATTTGAAAGGACTCATCTTGTTCGGGACCCCAAACAAAAGGGTTCTCTTTTTGAGTCAAGGAGGTCAAAGGAACGGCGATTTTCGAGAAGTTGGAGATGAAGCGACGATAGTACCCAGCAAGACCGAGAAACGAACGAATTTCAGATGGAGATTTAGGTGTGATCCAATTTTTCACAGCTTCGATCTTAGCGGGGTCAACGTGAATACCAAGTTCGTTGACAGTATGACCAAGGAATTGAACCTCTTTTAACCAAAATTCACACTTGGAGAATTTGGCGTATAGACGTTCAGCACGAAGAAGTTCGAGGATAAGACGCAAGTGTTGTTTATGCTCTTCTTGAGTCTTCGAATAGATGAGAATATCGTCAATGAAAACGATCACGAAGCGGTCCAAGTAAGGCTTACAAACACGATTCATAAGATCCATGAACACGGCGGGTGCGTTGGTCAGACCAAAAGGCATAACCACGAACTCGTAGTGTCCATAGCGAGTGCGAAAAGCGGTTTTGGGAATGTCTTCATCGAGAACACGAAGTTGGTGATAACCAGAACGAAGATCGATTTTGGAGAAACAAGTAGCGCCTTGAAGTTGATAAAAGAGATCGTCGATACGCGGGAGAGGGTAACGATTTTTTATGGTGAGTTTGTTAAGCTCACGATAATCGATACACATGCGGAAGGAACCATCCTTCTTTTTGACAAAGAGTACAGGAGCACCCCAAGGTGAGGTACTTGGACGAATGAAACCCTTATCGAGGAGTTCTTGAAGTTGCGTAGATAACTCTTGCATCTCAGAAGGTGCAAGACGATAAGGAGCTTTGGCAACAGGATTCGCACCAGGTACGAGGTCAATGCGAAAGTCAACAGGTCGAGGTGGAGGAGGACCAGGCAAATCTTCAGGAAAGACGTCAGGGAAGTCACGCACCACTGGAACATCACTTAAACTCTTTCCCTTGCCCTTTTCTTCCACAATGTGGGCTAAAAAGGCAAGGTACTTTTTGTGTAAATACTTGTTCGCTTGTGTGCAGGACATCAACTTCAGTCCCTTTGAAGGTCGGTCTCCATAGACGTGCAAAACATCACCAGATGGAAGGGGTAAACGGACGTATTTTTCGTGACAGGCGATCTCAGCATGGTTCTTTTGGAGCCAATCCATGCCTATGATGACGTCGAAACTACCCAATTGCATGGGTATGAGATCGATAGGGAAAACGTGCTCGTTAAGATTAAGACGACAATTGCGAAGAACGGAATCGACTAGGATGGATTTTCCATTGGCGACTTCAACGGAAAACGACTTAGGTAGCTTAGAGCGTGTGCAATTTAACAATGGCTCGAATTCTAAGGACACAAAGCTTTTGTCCGCACCAGTATCAAATAGTATCGAAGCATAAAGATGGTTAACAAGAAACGTACCGTTAACGACATCATTGTCGTTGCGCGCTTGATTTGCGTTCAGATGGAAACAGCGTCCACGAGGAGGTTGTAGAGCCTGTTGTTGTTGTTGTGGCTGTTGCGGTGGTTGTGGTTGTTGCTGTCGAGGCGGTTGCGGTTGGTATCGTTGAGGGCAGTAGTTGGCCATATGGTTGGTATCACCACACGTGAAACATGATCGCACAGGAGCGACTTGATTTGGAGCCGGAGGGGCCTGGTTTCGATAGGCCGGTGGTGGGATGCGACAGTACGGAGAAGTATGTCCACCTCGGCCGCACTTGTCGCACTTTTGACAACGAGTGTTGGGAGGGTGATGATACTGGCATTTATCACACTTAGGCTGCGTTCCAGTGTAAACCTTGCGTGAAGTCTCATCGTTGGTAAAAGCAGGTACGGCTTGTAGGGGTTGTGGGTTTGGCGGAGTGACAACCGCATAGTTTTGGCTTGAAGCCTTCCGCTTCTTGCCCTGGTTTTTCTTGGACGATTGGGAGGGTAAGGGCTCATCAGTAGTAGTGTCAATGGTAGCTTGGCGTGCACTCTTCGTTGAAACCTTGTCAAAGGCTCCATGAAGAACACAGTTGTTGTTAAGTTCGGTGGCTATACGAAAGGCATCTTCAAGGGTTTGGGGGTTGGCAGAGGCAAGGTGGTTTGTCAGGGAAGGTGCAACACAACGAACGAATTTGGCTATTGACTTGGGGACGGTCTCAACTTGCCCGGGACAGAGGACACTGAGTTGTTTAAAGCGCGTAATCAGGCCATCCATGTCACTCCCTTTCTGAGTTAGGTTCCAAAATTCGTTCTCCAAATTTTGGAGTTCGTGGGGAGGACAGAAGTGGTCTTTCATAAGTTGTTTGAATTCGCCCCAAGGCATAGCATGTGCAACCTCGTTTCCCCTCTTGTTGCGTTCTGTTGTCCACCATTCGAGTGCCTTTTCACGAAACACCCCAGTTGCGTTCAAGGTTCTTAGTTCATCAGGGCAGCCACTTTGCAGGAAGGTAAGCTCGATTGCATCAATCCAGTTCATCATGGCGGTAGCGCCATTTTTTCCAGTAAACTCTAAGGGTTTACAAGCCATGAATTGCTTAAACTGGAAGGCTGATTTGGGTTTGTCTGCCTTTGAGTCGACAGAGCCATGTGGTGAATCGGTGTTTGTTAGAATCTTGCTAACAACATCGGGTAGGACCTTAGCAAATTGTTTGGCCATGAATCTCATGCAATCCTTTTGTGACATGGTTTTGGAAGTCGAACCCTTCTTTGACTTGGTTCTCTTTGACACACCGTTGGACGACATCTAAAGATGGAGAGAGAAAGAAAGGATGAGACTTGGTCATAATTTTAAAACAAGGTTTTTGCATGTAAAAACAAGTAAGTGTTCATGTATCATGTAAAGTTCACATCAAGCATAAGTTTTCAACATGTATTCAACAAGTATAACACATATGATTGCGTAAAAGGGGTATAAATTTAGTTTGTTCACGAGGTTTATTATTGTTTTTGGTTGCGATGACGTGCGAAAAGAGTTTAAAAGTTTGAAATGAAGAACGTTCAAATATAAAATCACATATAAATTGAGATACATAAAAGAGAGGCTCAATAAAACATTGGATTGTTTCGGGTAGAGAAACGTCGACTATTCCAAAGTGGGTCGAAAGTCCTTTCGAATTAGAGAAAACGTGCTTTGGCCTATAGGTAAGATACTCTCGTCGAGGAGCGATTAACGGTATCTTACCCTTCTAGTTACTACACGTCTCTAATCGATCAAACAATCGGGACTTTGGCGAGATCGAAAATCGAGGAGTGGGACTTAATCGACAAGGTGCGGGTTTCACCCCTAACTTGAAGATTTCGTACCCTAAATGTGGTTGGTACTTGTCGTGTCAAAATAAAATTTCGACACTTTGACAAGGGTCCACTAGAGTTGAAAAGGAAATTACCATTAAGTTGTGGATTTCACTCCTAGCTTAATGGTGAAATTTCGTGCAAAATAGATCAAGGTAGAATGAGAGTCGTTTACCAAATTGTGGGTTTCACTCCTATTTTGGTAACGTCGTCTCGTTTGTGTTACAAGAGTATACAAATAATCAAAAGTGTGTTTTTGTTAGCCTTAGGAAAGGCATGTAAATTTAACAACAAGAAGTGTAGCTAGGAAGCATGAAAGGTAGAATGCATAAGTTTTAAACAACAAATAAGAGACAAAGTTCCTAAAACTATAGACTAGGGCAAAAGCATGGCAATTTTCCTAATTCCCTATAGTTATGGCTCTGATACCAATCTGTCACACCCCAACCAATGGCGGAAACATCGGGATGAGACGAAGTGTGAAGATTGCTAGAGACATCATAACGCTATTTGTGGCAATATTTAAATAATTCCCATTTCATTCCATGACTTCAAATTGTCAACATTACATAAACTCAAATAACAACAAGTTCGAAAGAAATACATAACAACATAAGCAAAATTGATACAACATATTAAACCTAAACGTCTATATGTGTATCTAGGCATCAACGCTACTTCTTTTCATAGCATCATCATCATCAACCTGTAACATGTTTAAAATACAATTCAATGCAAAAGCAATGGCGAGTATACAAGTTTGGTACGTACATAGCAAAAGATAAGTTTTGAACAATTCCTCATAGCAAGCATGTGATTCAAGATAAACATGAAAACATGGTATGTGTCTAACATATCAAACCAAGAAAACGCAATATGCTCATGACATTACCGAGATAAAGGGGCGGGTCGTTAATCCTATAGCGCTACATATGTCACGGTTTGGCTCGTACAAGTTAATGATAAGTTCAACACATAAGATTAATCCAAGTTTAAAGTATCAAGCCATCACGTATACAAGCATGTTAATAAGAATGTTCATGTGTTTAAGCAAAAGTTCATGTGTAAGTTGTTGATAGATAAACATGTTACACCCCAAAAGTGGTAAAAGTAAAAAGGGGAAAATACGAGTATACTCACGGTGGTTGCAAGTCTTCTACTTGAAATTCCGCGAGTGAGTTGGAGGATGGATTATTTTGGAGCACCTAGTCCTTCTACACGAGGAAACATAGGTGTGTGAGTTTGGCGTTCAACGGAAGATTAAAGATTCGGATTGTAAATATAACATAAAGTATCATGATATGAAAATAATCATCCTTGACTTAGTAACTCACGTATGACACTATGTAACCAAGGAGGTTATAATGTTTTCATGGGTGGTATGCCCATTAGAATCATACTTAAAGTTCTAGGTCTTAGATGGTATCCTACTACTTCAATATATAAACACAAGTTTATTATCAAAGGTCCGAATAAGTATATGTAAATAATAATTAGGTTAGTATATTATTAGGTCCAATGATTCAAGTAGGAGGTAGGAGATTAAATCTCCATTTAGGCACCTCAAGTTGTTCATAGATGTCATGTATGGGGTAGGAAGACAAGCTTCCATTTAGGAACCCCTTGAATGTTCACCACTTCTCTTGATGTAAAAACAACCAAGGAGGGTCACGAACTAGGATTAGTATAATATATACAATCTAACTAAGATAAATCATCAAATCATGTGAGGATTGTATGTTGGGAACAACCCAAGTTGTTCCATAATCACTCTATATCAAGAACTAGCTCGAACATGACTTGTGGGTCAAAACACCCTAACAAAACAGAAAGTATTTGAGGTTTTAACCTCTGATTTATAGTGTCTCAACCATGTTTTTAAGCTTAACCAACCATAAGAGGGGTTGTAAGCATTAGGACATTGGTGTGAGATGTGTTAGACACAAGTTGGATGAAGTTTAAATAAGTTTGTAAGAACATAAATCAAAACAGAAAGTTTTTGGATCATTTCAGGGGATTTCCAGGTCTGATTTCTCCAAGGAGAAGTCAAGGAATCATACCCTATGATTATCCAAGCAAGTAGGAAGAAGAATCAAGCAATTTCGTTAAGAAATGAGCAAGTTATGCTCACTTTAGTACAAGTGTATGAATCTGCCCGAATCTTGAGTTTGCAACTGATTTGAGAGTGAATTTGGAGTGATTTGAGAGTGTAGGAATGCTTGGAGAAGGGTTATATTTATAGTGGAAGAGGTTGGTGGTGATTGGAGGTGTTTAGAGGTGGCTATATGGTGATTGGGGAGTGATAGAAAGGTGGGATTCGTGCACAATTCGCGTCTGATCAAAGCTGAATGTGTTTTCTGCGTAACAATGGGCCACGCGGCCCGCATGAGGTTTCAGTTAAGTCAAAGCGGGCCGCCCGCCACTTCTGTTTCGTGTACAAGTTTCCAAAAAATACAATTTAGCCCCTAGACTTGTTCATTTGATCATTTTAGGGCTTTTAAGGACCATTCTTGCCACCAAGGCATAGTTTGAGGTACGTTCAAGTATGAGAAGTATAACCCGAGTTCAATTTAGCATATAAGCATCAAAGTCAGGTGTCGTTTCACGTTCAAACATGTTTTATGTATAAGTTTAGATAATTTACAAGTTTGGCACATAGTTTCCAAGAATAATGATTAAACATCAATTGATTCACTAATTCGAACATACGAGCATATATCGAGTGTGTACAACATATTTGTAACAAAATACAAGTTTCATTAATGATCCAAGCCTCGGTTTTCGCAACGATTACAAAGAAAGAACGATTACAAGAGTGCAAAGTTTCCAAAAATAGAAATACTAATAAGATTTGCTATAAAAGGAAAGTACAAAAGAGCCGGGCGTTACAGTGGCTGTGGTTGCTCCACTGGCTCCATTTGCACATCTTCTTGAGGAAGTGGTGGAGGCGGTGAAGGTGAATGGTAGGAGGGCGTGTAAGCAAAGTTAAATTGCCCCCAGTATTGGTCCCATTCATTAGGACCTTGGTACGGTGACCCCGCATAAGAAGCGGAACCACTAGAGATCTCGATGGGGTGAGCTGGCGACCCCGATGGCGGCATTTCTAGATCCGGATCATCGGCCACATCCATGTTCTGGTTCACATTCTACTCCAACTGGTTTTGTGTAGCTGGAGGGGTGTTGATATACTGATTTGGGTCAAAAGACCCATTAAAAGAATGTGAGTGAGAATGATGTGAAGAATGGTGAGAATGAGACTGATGTGAGTGGTACGAGTGGTGGTATAAAGGTGTTGAATCCACCGAATGCCTCGCAGACGAATACGAATTCCCCCCATCCTGAATGGGATCCGAATCGAATGAAGGGGATAGCAAGTGATGTGAAGGTCCTGCTTGGCTTGAAGGTCCTCCTCGCATCGGATCCTTGCCTTGGCCCATTCCTCTGTGTCTTGGCGGCATTTTCAAATCATCAACCTGCAAAAAATCAAAGAAAACAATATATAAATTTAATAAAGATAGGAATTAATCCTAGGTCATTTGTCTAGACTTAGGAAGTCTAAGTAATATGCTACTGTGTCATTTGAGATTAAACACAAAAGGCAACTGTTTAATTCACTCAAACGTTGGCTCTGATACCAACCTGTCACACCCCGATATTTCAACCACAAACCCGGTGGGCCCAGTGGGGAATATTGTGATGTAAGATTGGTATCGTCATAGTCAATATTCACAGATAGCACAGCGGAAGTCTTGGAGTATAAAATATTATTGCAAACATAAGTGTCCAAAGTTCAAAAATAAATATACAGGCTTGTTTGTAATAAAATCCACAAGCGGATCAAATAAATGTACGAAAGGAAGATCAACAGACTAATAGGCTTATGCAAAGGAGTTGCAAATTCCTCTTCGAGCATTACCGAGCAACTTCCAGCCTATTTAAGTATTTATACCTGTAACTTAGTCTTTTGAAAATATGTTAGTTTTCACTGGTAAATACAATCAACCAACACATTTTGAAAACATTTTTCAAAATTGATTTAAGTGCACAAGGCACATAATTTTTATAAAAATTGGGATAATTCAATACAGTTTTACATGCCTTTCAATACATATGGGGCCTAGTACTAAACATCGAGACATGATTAACCGACACACCACTTTACTAAACATCGAGACATGATTAACCGACACACCACTTAAACCCACAAAGGGGTATCCCCTGATCAACAGGTAAGAAAAACATTTTATATATGCATTAGCATCTGCCAGGTGTGTGCCTACACCCCGTGCTCAGTCGTGGCCGTTGTTAACTTAAATGAGCCATGGATATCCAGGACACGGTCGCTCTAACCCCAATGTTTAAGTTATCAGACAAAACGTATTAAAACGGGTTATGAAGATTTTGTAGCCACAATTCGGCATATGATCCCAAACCCGACTAAGCGGTAATAATTTACCGTATCCCAAGCCCGTATAGGAAAAATAGGTTAAGACTATTTACCTGAGTTAATACTTGTCTTACAAATGCATGGTTTATAAATAACTCAGCCGTTTAATCAATTGACAAGTGTAGGTAGCAATTTAGTGAAAGGCTCTAGTCTGGAATGATGGTATAAATAACCAATTAGAATGCTAACGTGTCTTATTCAAGTCGTAGACTTAGACCAGCTAGCTTAAAATATTGAAAACGGTATGATACGCTTGATTAAGCGATGACCAGAATAGAATGTAGTTTAAAACCAACATGTACAAAGACTTGTATAATATGGGTAAACAAATAACATTCTGGAAATTGAGATAAGAATGATAAGGTTAAACCCGTTTCAGTAAACTTATGTTAACTAGTTACCTAAGACTCACCGTATGCGTATAAGCGACAACGGGTAACCGGATGAGTCATGGGCAAGTTCTATATGACAATATACTTTAAACAAGTTATATCAGTAGGATATCAATTTGTTTGCCCGTTAAGGTTTTAAAACCAGACTATGCCTCATAAGGTCGTTTTTGTCATTATGTGACGTATAAAAGGAACTTCCGTATAAACTAATGTTATAACCATATTCATTCTGGAAAAATACTTTATTTATAATATAATATCAGTAGGATATCAAACGTATGTGTGTTTTATACTTTAAGACCAAACTATGCACAGAAGGGGCATTTTGGTCATTTCACACATAGTTTGAAAGCTTATTTGGGAATCTGGGTTATAAACATGTACCTACTGTTAAAACATTTTAAATAAGTTATAAAATCACTAGGTAACAAGTATTGATTGATAAATATGGTTTAAAACCATATTATGCGCCAAAAGGGCATTTAATTCGTTAAATGACGATGTTTGCGATCTTTTATCAAAACTGATGTTATGAACATATTCTTAGTGTCAAAATATTTTATTTACAATATCATAACGGTAGGTAATTAGTTTTGTATCACGTTTATGATTTAAAATCATATTAAGTGCCAAAAGTGCATTTTCGTCATTTAAGGACATAATACAAGAACTTGTACATAAACTCAGATTATAAATTGATTTCATATCCCAAATATTCTAATTATGATATTATATCATTAGATAATGACTTTATATAAGAAATTATGTTTAATACCGCTCTAGGTGACGAAAGGGCATTTTGGTCACCTTAAAACATAGTTTACGATCTCTTATAAACTGATTTCATATCCCAAATATTCTAATTATGATATTATATCAGTAGATAATGACTCAAAATATGCTAAATACATTAACATATCAGTACATATATCATTTGCAAGTTCATTAATGATTAAAACCTCATTATTTGCAAAAAGGACAATTTAGTCAAAGTATGGCATAATAACGAAACTTTGCATAAAACTCAGATTACTATCATGATCATGTAATATAAGCTCAAAGGGTTATGCTACATTAAATTACGATCAAAATGGATCCTTTAATCAGTAGGAAACTATTCTAAATCGGGTCAGAATCGAAAGTCAACGCAGAAGTTAAACTTCGCAACTTTCGGTTGCGAACCGACCCTAAAACTGGAATTGAGGAGCCGAACATGTTAACACATGTTCTAATAATTATTACCAAGTTGTTTAAGTGTTAAAACATAATTTAGAACACCTACATTATCAGATTATAACAATTTCAAAAACTGACCCGTTTGACTTTTTAATATTAAAACTTTGACCCGTTAATTGACCAAGCAAACGTGATTTTCAGGAGGTGCCCTTTTGAGGGATTAACACCTACCTAATTATGATCATGTAGCCATGTTCGTCTCGAACAATGGCTGGACCACTAAGGTCTAAACCGAAAGTTAAAGTATTCACCGAAAATGTTTGACTTTTGCTTTAAAAAGCCTATAAACGAAAATAGGAAAAAAGGGAACACTTACAAGTGATCCACTGATGAAAAATAACTCAAATGGAAGCTCCCTTTAGCTGAGAATCTCCCGGAGATGAGATGAATGATGAAAATAAGAAGAGGTGCAAGTTCAACAAGTGAACCAAGGCCTCTATTTATAGTTGTGGAGAGTTAAGGAGGTGATCACAGCTGTCTTGGGGTGTTATGAGGTGCCTACAAGTGTCCTCAAACGTGTCCTAAACCAGTATGTAGCTCATGGTTTCGAATTTGAGGTGTTTTGGTAGTTTATTTGGGTTCCAAGCAAAATTTCTCAGCTGGTAATAACTTTCTATCACAGACACGCCGTCGCGCTACGCGACGAGAAATGGGGCCGGCCATCGCGGCACACGGTGCCCCTTATAAATCTTTGAAAGTTGACAGCTTTAGTCCCTTGACCTCCAAACTCTTATTTACTTTCATAAATGGCATAACTAGCCCCTCATAGTTAATATTTGACACACCCGAGAGTATGACCGAACATCATTATGCTCCCGGTTCGTTAAAGGGTCACTTAGAGGTATAAATTAACATGTTGACACCTTTAGTCCTCCAATTAACAAACTTCCATATAATTTCACAAACAGTTCCTCTCGTCCAACTAGTGGCTCATTTGAGAATATGGACACCGTAAAAAGGTCACTCAGAGGCATAGTTCTAGCATGTTGACACTTTTAGTCCCTCCACATTCATAGTTTTCACATTTGGCAAAGAGAGTCCCTCCTAGCCAACAGTAGGCACAATTAGGAATAGGGACACGTGTCAATACATTACTGGACACAATTTTTACGAGGTGTTACAACACACACTTTTATCCTCAAAGCAAGTTCTTATTCTCACATTGGAGGGTGGTTACAAAGAGAACCCCCCTTATTCTCCTCATTGTGACGAGATTCACGTTGTGTTGATTGTTTTGTAGGATCGACGTAGTTGTTCATCAAGTTCAAAAGAAGCTTAACCTCATTTGGATGAGACATAAACCACAAGCTAATCTACAGATTAACTTGGTGTTTTTTCATTGGCTCCCACCGATTTTTACAATCACTTTTTCATCTTCTTTTTGAGCTGTTACTCTTGATCAATGATTGATCAAGGTATTCTATTTCCACCTTTCGGCTCACACTCTCAAATGTGTATGACAACGGACAATGCGCATGTCCAAAACTAGCCCATTGACGAGTACGCCGATGGCAAGTGCACTGGCGTTAGAGCCATACACGTAAGTGGTACTCGTAGCTCCCAAACTGTGACTCCAACAAATCAAGGTGTTGCTCCTTCAGCACCTGCATCATCAGCACTACCAGATGGAGAGACTCCTGCATCCTGGTTCGCGAAGAGTCAAGCGACACCGAACGTTATTTACGCACAACTGTGCGCGCAACAAGGGCCAGTTCAAGCGCAAACGCAACAAACTCCGTTTGTGGCCCCAATGCCTAGATAGATGAACTATGAAACTCCACATCAAGAGCACACACAGGCAGCAATACAACAAATCGCCGTCCCCGCGAAGGCAAAGTGCTCACGCTGCTCGCGACACGTATGACGAATCAGGGAGCTATTTTGACTCCCAGACTCACTCTCGTCAACGACTCTGACTAGTAGCCGGCTGGGGCCACGCAACATAAACGAGTGGGGTGCGAACACAAACGAAGCTGACCCGATGTACCAACATGAGGATACTTCGTCAGTTTCCTGTCGTTTACCGAGACATCATGAGTCTTACAAGCCAAAGACGCGTGCATTTTACAACAAATTGGCAGAGCATAATTTCAGCCTCATCTACAAGCCAGTAGCAGTAGAGCATTCAAAGTGCACCCGGAACGTTGCTCTAGCACCCTTGGAAAAGGCCAAACTTCCACAAGTAGTGGGTAAGTTTAATGGATTAATTGATCCAGATGATCATGTATAACTGTTCACAAGTGTTGGTGTGGTGGGAGGATGGACCATGCCTATGTGGTACCATCTCTTTGTGCAAACCCTGATAGGGGCGGCTCACGCGTGTTTCAACAGCCTCCCCACAGGTAAGATAAAATCTTGGCCGGATTTTCAAGAAACATTTCTTGCTCATTTCAGCCAACAGAGGCGTTATAAGCGTGACACTTCGTTTTTCTTCTCAACCTCGAACTGAGCCTTTTCATCAGCCAAATCAGCCTTGGCTTTTTTGAAATGTTTGGCATCAGCGGCCAACAGACTCTTGAAAGCTTCCCATTCAGCACGCTCGCGGTACATCGTGCGCCATTCCCGCAAAATATGATTGCCGGTGGATAATTGATTAGCTTACACAACCACATGTGATTGGTACAATTGGTCATGTTTGCGCTGTTTTTGATGAAGAACCACAGCAAGAGGGAAGGTGCCCATGAACCACTCACGGCAAGTGGTGAAGTTAGAAAAGGTATCACCTTGTCTCAACTTCCATACGGAGGCGTGGATTTCGTGGCAAGACTGTAGTTGTAAGAACGATAATAATGGTCGCCCAAAGTATCTTCTGGCCGGATTGGTGAAGGTTCTTTGTGTCAAACGCTGAAAGTACTGACACCTTCACCTCCCACGCAAGTAACAGAGACATGTTGTGACACCGCCCCCTTACCCATACCCTTATCAGTGGTAGCAGCCTCTACATTGATTCCTTCAGTGGGTTTCTCAGACTCCTTTGCAGGTTTCTCACCCTCTTTTGCATACTCTTCAAAAAAAATTTCGGCCTCGGCAGTTACATGTTGTTCAACCTCAATAGGTTTTCCAATCTTCAAGACTTTCTCTACACGCTCAAAAGTCCCTATTGACTTAATAGGCCCACTCCTTGGAGTGCCGCCTTCAACATGGGGGATCTCAACCCCTGTCTCAACAATTTTCTCACCAGTGACCTCAGGTGCACCTTCCACCTTGTTTGTAGCATCAGTAGAGGTAGGCGAAGGTGCCTTAAGCACAGGTTTTGGAAGTATGATCTTGATATTTGGTTGCGCCGCCTTCGGTTCTGCATTAAAAAATAATGTTAGAAACACATTAGTAAAAATAAACCAAGATACAAAATGTGAGAACACGAAACACTTACCTAGAATAATTTGTGACATCCAAGATCCGAGATTTGTTTTTTTCCCAATAAGGGGCTTGCGAAATGCCACCTTCATGTGAAGAGTGCCTGTCATCTTCTTGTGGTCAATTAAAGTTAAATCAACACATTGTTATTTGGGCCTAATACTATTTCCAGAGTCTTTTTGGTATAGGTTTCTAATAATTTGATTCAATGTTGTTGGCAGTCGCGTTGAGACTCTAATTTTAGTTCACAAACTTTGTCCTCTCATCTTTCAGTTCAATTTTCAAAATCATGGTTACAGTTCTAATGATTTACTAATGGTGTGTACAAAATGCAACATATAAATTACATCAATAGAGACACAAAACCAACCATTTTTTAGTACTAATGTTGGGAAAACGTGTTTCTTTCTTCCTTTAGAATTTACAGGACCAAATGAGCTTAAAAGAACAAAATGAACAAATACGCAGTCAAAAACCAACATAAATACAAGAAGAAGGAATAACTTGACATGCCCGACCCCATGGCAGCATCTCCCAAGACAAAAACAAGAAAACAAAGACTGCAGAATCTTCTACGCCCACCACGGGGCCGTGCCCAGCTCACCATGGGGTGTGGTCAACTCTAAGATTTGCAGAATCTTGATAGTAAAACAAAGAGTTGACCACGGGGCCGTGCCAGAAGCCACGGGGTCTTGTGGGGCCCTCTGCTGACAGCTGCAATTAATGAAGGAAGAGAAGAAGCTGGCCACAGGTCGTGCCCACTGGACACGGGGCCGTGGCCGGGGTACTGTTCTGGCTATAAATAGGGGAGCTTGGTTCACTTCAAAGGCATCCGTTGGCAAACCACTTCTCTCTAACTTTGCCACCATTCCACCACCAATACAACACCAACACCCACCACCATCATCCATCTATCATCTTTAGAGTGTGTAGTAGTCTCTGGATCCAAGATTGATAGTAAGAGTTCTTGTCAATCAAAGGCCATGCTTGGCTAATCTTTTAGATCACTTGGTGAAGCCAAGTCTTTAATGTATTACTTTTGATTTTTAATCTTTCGGCACTTTTTAATTGGGTATGTATTAATGACTTTAATAATTAGTTTCTTATGTTGAAAGTGAATTTTCTTTACCATTTCTTCATGATGTCATTGATTTGCTCATTTGTGTCTTTACGGTCTATATAAAGCACGTTAACTACTTGGAAGGGGGTTAGAAGGGTGGTTTGGTAAAGTTCTTGTCTCGTTGAGTGTATAGATCCTGCGAGGACTTGGTTCAAGCTTACTAGGACCTCCTTCAATCCCCCAAAGGTATTGGATGGCGGGGGTGCGAATAGCTTGAACCCCTCATATGTAGACTACTATTAAAACTTTAAACCGGCTTCTTAGGATTGTATCCTTGCTGACTCAAACCATTTCGCCGCGGGTAACGTCACCTTCAAACGAGGGGCCTACCACTTTTCGCATTAATAACTTTATTATTTATCTTTCAATATTCCGACCCTTTGAGATTGTATCCCTGCTAACTCAACCCACTGGTTTGAGGGTAACGTCAGCCTCAACAGAGGGGCATACTACTATAACTAAGATAATCTCTTAAAAAGTCCGAAAGTGCGAAAATCATCAAATGGTACATTAAAGAGGAGTTGGATTCAAGTGATTCTATCTTGTCTATTTGTTTTTCATTTTATTTATCTTTTAATTTTTAGATTTACTTTCATGTTTAAAAACTTTTATAAAAAAATTAGATTGATTAGACGTTGACAATAAACCGGTATTAAAAGCTCTTGTGTCCTTGGATGACCTCGGTATCTTACCAACACTATACTACGCTCGCGATGGGTGCACTTGCCCTAGTGTGTGTTTAGTGTTAGTACAATATCGTATTTTATAAATTTAAAACTTGACTAATGCGTAAAAAACGAGCTTAAAATATTAATAAAATCATATCACGCTTAACGCACACCAACTAACAATCATTGCTTATTTTGTTAAGATTTTTGTCAAATATAACTGTTTGGAATTTAAGGTTTTCGTTTTTTTTATTTATTTTTTATTCTTTGATGAAATAAGCTCTTCATCACATTGATATTGATAAAATCATGGAATAACTTTAACAAATCATTATCAGGTTTATGGAATTACAAAGATATGTGATGATATAAAAATAATATCTCTCTATTAAGGGTAATATTGTGTTTCAAACTGCCAAGGACACTCTCTATTAAGGGTTAGATTGTGTTTGAAATATCTTATTTTCTCACATGGTCAACTTTATGTCACATTATCAAGAGTAAAAAGCCAAGTTGGTGTGAAGTCACTTATGCTAGATAAAGACGGAAATGTTACAAATAAGACAACTAATATGATCTATAGGGAAGTTTTTAGTGAAGTTTGAATTATTTGTTTTTTTTTTCTTTCAATGTATTTGTTTTTTAAAGTATTTAAAATTTTAATGAATTCAAAGTATTTTTATTTGTGAATCCCCGTATAACGCGGGAAATAACCTAGTATATATATAGAAAACCACCACCTACCACCACTATCATCACCTATCACAACTACCTTTATCTTCCATTCTTAATAACTCAACATCCTTGAGCTTCACCCTCTACATATATTGTCAGCCTAAGACCCAACATTCATATCATCTGATCTTTCCACAAATTCTTCTCAAAATTGGGGATTCTCATCTCAAAATTGGGAGGTGGTGATGATGGCGGTGGTGGTAGATGGTGATTTTCTAGAGAGAGGGAGAAGAGAGAAGTAAAAGTGTTGTTGTGTGGTCGGCAAGACATGTAACCATACGTTCACCTCTAACCCCACTTGTAACCATAACCACTGGCCACCGTGAACCTCCACCGCAACAAAACCCCCTGTCACCATCACCTCTACCACATCACCTAAACCACCACCATCTGCTACCAATCGAAACCCTAACCTACGCGAAACAACCTCAGACAACCACCATCCTCCACCTCAGAAGTAAACCCTAGATTTAGAAAAAAAAGTGGAAATTACTAGGTTTTTGAGGTTTGCCATCAGCCCATTTGGAGACAGGCTTTCGGATTCAGGGATGATAGTTGGTGGTGCTTGGTGAAGGTTGCAGGGATAAGTGTCCCAATCAAAGCTTGATTTTGGAAGTTCAAATATTGGTTCCTCATAGCAAGTGTATGAGGTGGATGGTTGGAAAAGGTCACAATATTGTACCGAGTGAGAATTACCGCAAATGGTACAATATTCCTTCTCGTAATCATCCTCTTTGTAGTAGTGAGTGTAATCTCCCGAGTATAGATCCATGAGAAAACACTCAGCAGATTACAGAGTCTCGGGACCAGAAAACAAAATTAAAAAGCTGAAACAGAAGCTCACCACGGCCCCGTGCTGAGCAGACACGGCCCGTGGTCAAATTCTATATCTGGACGTTTAAAAACTGTTACTGGTTACTTGCAGCACGGGGGCGTTACAAAGTCTCAAAAATCTTGAACGCTTAATAAGAAATTCATGCGAAAGGGAAGAGGCTATTTGTACTAAGGAAGTGATAATTGAAGAAGTAAAAATGGAAGAACAACTAAGTGAAAAACCAAAGCATGAACCAAACGACGAGAGGGGTAAGTTCGAAAACGATAATTTTCAAAAAGAATCAAATTTTTGAGAAATTAAACTTTTGACACCCTCTTGCAAAAACCATTGTTTGGTACCTACTCATGCTAAGTTTTTAAAAAAGTTAAACACTAACACTAAAATTGACGAAATGGTTAGCATTAAATTAACAAACGATTAAACTACGCTAATAAAAGATGAGCAATTTGAAATTAACATCACACCGGTTCCATGTTTCTTTCAAAACACCTTTATTAGTAATAGTACAATTGATAAGGATCTTTGTGTTAATATAATGCCTAACTACATTTTCTAAAAATTAAATATTAGCGATTTATCTCCACTTCAAATCCCAATTTTTCTTTCTAATCGGAAGGTAATAAAATCAACGGGAGTAGTTGAGGATGTGTTAGTACAAACAAACCAAACGGTGGTCCCAACCGACTTCGTCATTCTTGATGATGCTCCACTTGTGTTGGGACAACCTTTTGTGAAAACTCATCAAGCATTGATCAATCGGAAGCAAAACAACCTACCAATTCAATTAGGGGCCGGAAAAAGGTATGCCAATCTTGACCAAGCCACAAAGTACCCATTCGGCAACGACCCCTTAATTGAAGATGAAGTTGGCCTCCCGATACGAAGGACGAAATCGACCAACTTGTCGAAGAGGAGGACGCCATTGAACAAGCCTTTTTAGTTCTCGACCAAAATAAAGAGCAAACGAATAAAGAGTCCCCTAGAGACTCGATAGCGTCAGCTACACAGTTTCTGACATCAACAGACTCCCCCTTAGCTGATGCTTCCAATCTCCAAAACTTTATTCATTGTAGATCAGTTAGCTAGCAATCCTTGGTTAAGAAAGTAAGCTCCAACTCTTTCATATCTCTTTCTTTCTACAATGTAGTAGAAGGATCCTACCATGCATCTTCACACGTTCTTTACTTCACTCTCAATCTGCACTTTACTTGTATTCTGCACTTCATTTTGATAACTGCATCAATCTGTTTAGCAACACAAGCAAGTATCTCGAAAAACCATTAGCCTTTTTCACATTTAAAGATAAACCAATATTGTATCTTAATTTGCAAAAACAACTACCTGTCAGTTCAAAATGGAAGTCTTTTTTTTTCAAAAAAAAATCTTTTTGGTATTTTTTTGATATTTTTCAAAACAAACTAAACTAAACTCAAAAATATTTACAATTTCATCTTTTTGTGAGAATCATGTGCAAGAAGATCATATCAGCCAAATCAAACTGTTTCACACCATTGGATAATTCATTATATAATTTTTATGAAAAGCAGTTCAAGACGATTACCAGTATGTTTGTCCACTTAAACAAAATGCATGAACATTTCAAGTACCATTACCGTATGATACGTTAAGGTAATATTATTTATGAAATATTAGTGTGTCCCACTTCAGGATATACCCCCGCGATCAAGGTATGCACAAAGATTCATCGTAGTAGGTGAGTATACTGAATTCATCCGTTTTGTTTTTCAACGTTTAGATAATTGGTGAACAGGTCAGTACTTCCGTACAGCAGAGAGACCAAAATATCTAACGAGGGCTAGGACAAATACCATTTTTGGTACGAATTATGCATTTTGCACATTTTGAATGACTCTCTATGAGAGCTTCTTCATTTAAGGGTTTTGGCATTTTTAGCTCTTTTAAGATATCCTGGGTGTGTCTAGGTCAGCATGTATCTGGATGCAGCAGAAGGACACCCCTGATATCCCCAGATGAAAAATCAGTATAAAGACCCAAAACTTCAGATTTTGGCAATCTATCAACACAAGATTTAAGGTCATTAAACCATACACCACTGATGTGTTCCCCACTCATACACAGTTCATTTAAGTTTATATCACATTGTTAAGTTGATTATTTCATGCTTTTTGCCTACTGGTACATCATATAATGAAGCTGCTATCACACTTATGCAATTTAGGTTCAATTTCAGTGTGACAGTCTAACTAGCTGATGTAATATCATTTCTCCTTTTTCACACAGTGATAACTCATTTTTGATTTTCTATTTTTTTATGTTTTTGATTTTTCAATGTTTTTGTATTTTTGATTTTTAAGAAAAGCAGTAAACTATTTACAAAAATTCTTATGAAAAACCAGTTATTCAGGATTCCTCATCCCGTTGAGTTCGACTAAATGTTCAAAGCGAGCCCTGTCAAAAGCTTTAGTATAAAGATCTGCCAGGTTATCTAGTGTGTCGACTCGATGTAATTCAATTAGTCGTTTTTCAGCACAATCCCGTATAAAATGATGACGTATGTCAATATGTTTTGTGCGACTGTGTTTCACGGGATTATTAGTTATAGAAATCGTGGCATTATTGTCTATCATAATAGGAGTACGAGTGAAATCCAAACCGTAATCGCGCATTTGCTGTTGTATCCAGAGAACCTGAGAGCAGCAGCTACCAGCAGTGATATATTCAGCTTCACACGTAGAGGTAGACACACAAGATTGCTTCTTGCATTGCCAAGAAACAATCCTGCCTCCTAAGAACTGACAACCACCTGTTGTAGACTTTCTGTTCGGCTTGCATCCCCCAAAGTCTGAGTCAGTGTAAGCAACAAAATTCATATCACTATCAGCTGGATACCACAACCCAAGTTTAGGTTTCCCCTTCAAGTAATGAAGAATACGCTTCACTGCTTTCATGTGTGACTCTTTTGGATTAACCTGATATCTGGCACACAGACATACTGCAAACATGATGTCAGGTCTTGTAGCAGTCAAATACATTAGAGAACCAATCATTGCCCTGTATTGAGTTGGATCAATATCTTCAGTACTTTCTTGATCTGGGCCAAGATTGTGATTTTCGCAAATGGGTGTGTTGAAGGTAGAGCAATCATTCATTTTGAACCGATCCAAAATGTCATACACATACTTTGTTTGATGAATAAACATCCCATCCTTCTTCTGTTCAACTTGTAATCCCAGAAAGTAAGACAGCTCACCCATAGCGCTCATTTCGAACTTGCTCTTCATCACCTGCTCAAACTCTTTACACATGTTTTCATCTGATGACCCAAAGATGATGTCATCCACGTACACCTGTACTAGCAGAAAATCTTCCTTCTTCCTCTTGATGAACAGTGTACTGTCAATCTGACCTCTTTCAAAACCATTCTTGATCAGATGTGTAGACAGTGTCTCGTACCACGTCCTGGGAGCTTGATGTAATCTATACAAAGCGTTATCAAGTTTGTACACCCGATCTGGATAATCTGGATCAACGAACCCATCTGGTTGTGAGACATACACCACTTCTTGGACTTTCCCGTAAAGAAACGCACTCTTCACGTCTAGTTGGTAAACTTTGAAGCCCTTGAATGTTGCGAAAGCTAGAAACAAACGAATTGCCTCCAACCTTGCCACTGGTGCAAACACCTCATTGTAATCAATCCCTTCCTGCTGATTGAAACCTTTGACAACCAATCGAGCCTTGTTTCGCGTGACTATCCCTCTTTCATCCTTCTTGCACCTAAATACCCACTTAGTGCCTATCTCTCTTTCACCTTTAGGAAGGTCAACTAACTCCCAAACCTTCAACTTAGCAAACTGTGCCAATTCCTCTTGCATAGCTTCAACCCATGAATTGTCTTTAAGAGCCATATGAATGTTCTTCGGCTCCTCTTGGGAAATAAAACAACTATACAAATACTCGTTCACAATCCCAGTCTTCTCAATCGAAACAAATAAGCCAGAATTCGCTGCTATGCTTCTTCTCGTCTGAACACCTGTAGTAGGATCTCCAAGTATCATGTCAACTAGATGATCTCTATTTACTCGTGTAGTAGCAACAGTATCCATTTCTAAGTTATCACCCAGGTTTGATCCAATCTCCCCCTGAATGTTCTGATCTGCAAATGGATTAATGAAATCCTCCCCCTCAATGGGTTCAGAGTCACTATCACTTGAATCAGGATCAACAACACCTTGAGAAGTTTTCGGAGCATTTGTTATATCAACATTCGATCTAGGCATGAACTTGCCTTCATCGTCTCCACCAATCACTGCTTGAATCAACTGAGAATCATCTGCATTTGGAAACTTAGGAATATTAAATGATTTAAAAGTGCTTTCATAATCATATAATATAGCAGGTCCACTCATTGATTGTTGAGGTTTGTATGTAGTAATTTCAACATTGTAAACAACCTCAATTTTACCAGTTTTTAGATTAAAAACCCTTTTATTCGGTGTGCCAGGCACGTAACCTAGAAAGTAGCCATCGTCAGCCACCTCACCGAATTTTTGTTTATCTTTATTTCACACAATGGTGCAGGATAATCCAAATGGTTCAAAGCCTTCCAAGTTTGGTTTAGCAGTCAAAACTTTGTTTAGGACGTAGCACGCTGTATTCACAGCTTCTCCCCAGAAAAGAACTGGTAGCTTTGAATCTGAAAGCATTGTCCTAGCGGCTTCAATCAACGTCCTGTTTTTCCTCTCAGCAACTCCATTTTGTTGAGGTGTATAAGGAGCAGAATATTGATGTTCAATTCCCTTTAGAAAACAGTAGAGATCCAGAATTCGATTCTTGAACTCCGTGCCATTATCACTCCTTATCCTCTTGATCCTTGCATCATGAACGTTTTCCAATTTCGTAAAAAGATCTATCAACATCTCTGCTATCTCATCTTTTGTACCTAAAAAGAAAACCCATGAATAAGGTGAGTAATCATCAGTGACAACTAAACAATAGTACTTTCCACCTATGCTCCTCACGTTCACTGGACCGAATAAATCCATGTGAAGTAATTCATAAGGGGCATCTATGGAATTTACTGTTTTAGACTTATGAGGTTTCTTGTGTTGTTTTCCCTTTTGACATGGAAGACATTTATCTTCCACTTGAAACCTCTGCATTGGAACCCCTTTCACTAGCTCATTTTTAACAAGGTAATTCATTTTTCGATAGTGAATATGGGCCATGCGTCTGTGCCACAACATCGATTCAGCTTCAGATGCTTTTGATAGTAAACACGCCACCACAGCATTTGGATCCTTAGCACCCATGTCCATGACATAAGTGTCATTTCTCCTTGGCGCTCTCATCACTATCCAATAGTCCGGAATCTTCAAACCTGGTTTCAACACTAATGCTTCATTCTTGGTAAAATGGACCGAGTGACCTTTGTCGCAGACTTGAGACACGCTCATCAGATTGTGTTTAAGCTGCTCAACATAGTTCACTTTGTTCAGTGTGATCTTCCCATTGGTCACTTTTCCTCGGCCTGTAATTCTACCACCTTTAGCACCTGCAAAATTTACATTTCCACCATCATAATCTTCAAACTCAGTCAACAATCTCGCATCCCCCGTCATGTGCCTGGAGCAGCCACTATCAACATACCATAAGTTGATAATCCTCCTTAGCAGCTCCTGCACACACCAACCAAGAAATTAGTTAGATTGGGGGACCCAAGCCTTAATGGTCTTGAGGGTTCCTATATGTGTTTGGACTATTTGACCTTTGAAAATTTTGGTTTTGATACCTTGAATTTTGATTCCAAGAAGCATTATTGTTGTAATTTCTAAAGCCATTGTTATAAAAAGTTCGACCACCATCATTTTGGTATCGATTTTGATATTGACCTTGACTTCTGAAATTATTTGAATTATTATTGTTCATTCTTGGTGAACTGCTTCTAGGTCTCTCATATCTGCCTGGTGGAGATCTAGGCTGAAATCTTGGTTGATTTCTTTGAAAACGAGGAACTTGTGGAGTTCCTTTTTCAGCCTTATCTACACCAACAGCAACATTCTCTGGTTGCTTAGGAGCGGATTTCTTTGGAGAGTTAGACTCCTTCTCCTGTTTATCACCACTATTCTCTGGTGACTTCTCTCTCTTCCTCTCACTAACTTGTGCTTCACTCTTTTTGTTAGGACAGCAGCTAGCTACATGTCCTTTGGTGTGACACTTGAAGCACGATCTCCTTTTCAAAGACTTCTTAGTTGGAGTCTCTGAGGTAGATCCCTTATCAGATGGTGATGATCCCTTGGATGAACCTTGCTTAGTTTGCTTGGATTCAGATTTTTCTTTGTTTTTATTTTTAGCAAACTCTACATTTGATTCATTTTCAATAACAGTTGTTTCATTTTTCATATCACTACCTTGAACAAAATTAATCTTTTTAACAAAAGCTTGATTTTTATTCTTAGGCGGTGATTTTTTCCTTTTCAAATGTTCCCTGTTATTGTTCTTCTTAGCATCATCACTCTCAGATCCATCACCTTGACTTGATGTGGATGCGAAACTACTTGGTGCAGATGCCATAAAGTCTGCTAGCTCATCTTCACTAGGCAGGAATGAATAGTCATGACTAAGAGGAGGTGGAACTTCATTAAAGCCCTGGAAGCCCACACTGGTCTTGTCATTACTCTTCTTTAACCCACCCATCATGTGTTTCATTACAAAAGACGAATCTCTGAATTGACTCAATTTCTTTTCAAGTTCAACAATTTTGAGTTGTGCATCTGACAACTCTTTGCATTTTTCAGAAATCTCTTTTGTTTTCTCAGCCATCATGTCATGAGCTAAGTCTATGACTTGAAGTTTTTCATTTAGTTTGCAAGTTAAAGCTTCAATTTCAGCTTCATAACCTTTTATCTTCTTCAAGTATAAAGATTCATTTCTTTTAACAAAAAAGTTTGATTCTTTTATGTTACACATCTCGCTTACCAGACTTTGGTTTTGTGTTGTCAACCTCACCCTGTAGTTCACGACATCTCAAACATACAGAATTAGATTGTACCTCTTTCTCATGAACTTCTGAGGTTTCATCAGCAACAACATGTTCAGCTTCACTCTCTTTCTCTACTTCAGCATCCACTTTTGCTTCAGCATTCTCCACTTGAGCTTCAGCATTTTTCACTTCAGATTCAGCATCACTCACAGTAGTTTCAGCCTCATCAACTGGTACTATCTCTGCCATGAATGCCTGAGTGGCACTCTCATTTCCCTGATATCGCTTTTGTAATGCATCCCACATATCCTTTGAATTAGTGTACTTTTTGAAGGTATGCTTGATGCTATCAGGTAAAGACATCTTTATTGCAGCCAAGGCTCTCTTTTCAGCCTCATACATCTTTTTATCATCCTCTTGCATGTTTGCATAGTCTGTTCGACGTGGTCTGCCCTCAAAATCGTGTGTTGGGTTTGTGTACCCATCTTCAATACAGATCCACATGCGTGCATCCTGAGATTCAATGAATGATTTGAAGCTAGCCTTCCATGTAAGATAATTCTCCACCTTCATCATCTTAGGTGCATTCAAATTCGTCATGTTCGACATTTTAACGCAACAGACTGGTAAAACCGTACAAAATATCTCCGAAAATAGTGGTTACCAAATTACACCGTTAGAATCGTCTCGAAAAGACGAATCCAATGATATCTAATGTCGAAAACCAAATTCGGGATTTTCCAGAGTCGTTTGTTTTTTATTTTTTATTTTTATTTTTTTTTTACCCTAAAAATCCAAGGAATTCGACGGTGCAGACGGTTCTGTCAAACGAGCTACGGATCAATTTCTATTTTCAGAAACGTGAATTTTTCCTTACGCTTGCCAGAAAATATTCCACCTTTTAAATAAGTTATTAATTTCGCTCAACTGGACACTTTCGCTGATCTGGTTAAATTCGCTGGTTATTTCGCTGAACTGTTTAAATTCGTTGGTTTGTTACTCGTCCAATTTCGCTGATCAGGTTCACTGGTCAATTTCGCTGAAAGGTCAATTTCGCTGTCAAGTTCGCTGCAAATTCGCTGGTCTATTTTCGCTATTACGACGACCAGTAAATTCGCCGAAAACCGTAATAATTTCGCTGTGGAAAATTATACGGTTACCAAAGTCGCCTTTGGATTTAACTTCGCCGGTAAATATGCTGGACAGTTTAATTTCGCAGGGTTTGCTAATTTCGCAGATCCAGTAATTTCGGAAACTTAATCTGTTTGAAATTTTGAAGATTTTATCTCCTCTCCAACACAAATCTGCAAAATCAGACCACCTAATCAGCTCAAAATTTCCGAAAATTATGAAGAACAGATTGAAAACCACGAAGAACAGTCTTCGAATCTTCAAGAAATTCAGCCAAAAATTCTTCCAGAATCAACCAAAAACTTTCCTGGAAACCCTGAAACCTGCAAAACAGCAATCAAACAAACCAGAAGATCAAACCAGCCAACAAATTTTGAAAATTTTAAAACCTAATTTTCAGATTTCAAAGATTTAAAAAATTTCGAAAATTTCTTCCTGTTTCTGCAGCCAACAATTCTGAACCGAGCCTTCAAGAGCCTAATGCTCTGATACCAATTGTAAGTCCCCTTGACGTATGGATCTTTAACAGAATTGTCTTTCCAATCAAGAGTGCGGAATCCTATTGATCAGAATATAGCAGAATGAGTAGAAACAGAAATCAGCAATTTACTTTCAAACCGGGTTTTCTATTGATTATCAAACCAAAGTATTATAATCAATCAAAACCCTAACACAATTTCGTCCAAGCTATGTCTCTCACGAAATTGCTCTCTCAAAAACTGTTTTGGCTGATTAACCTAAACCCTAAAGCCTAACCTTGTTTATATAACACAAGGTTTGCTACTTGGGCTAGAGTTTCCTACATGGGCAAGGCCCAATTCGTCCCCCCTAGACCCAATGTGGGTTTTGTTTAGCCCAAACTCTATTATCTCACTAATACAAAGCTAAACCTGCTAACTGTTTATCGTTTATCTAATTACAAGATATCCAAAGACCAAATCTAAGTTGTTGTCACAAACATGCACCAACAAACTCCCCCTTGACAATAGCTTCATAAAATAACTTTGTCTTCAGTCGTCTTGCAATCTTCATGAAGTCGTGCACTGCCTTTGGTCTTTGGATAACTTCAGCTTCAACAGCTTCTGTCAGTAACAGACTCCCCCTAAGCTGATGCATCCAATCACCAAATCTTCAAAAACTTTAGCGTTTGAGTAAACTCCAGTTTAGCATTTGTAAAGCAATCTTCAAACTCTTCATCTTTGTTTGAGTAAAATCCAGTTTAGAAGATGTTGTGGTAGAAGAGAAGAAGAAAGATGGTGAAAAGAAGGATACAGAAGTTTCAAAGGGCTTGACTGATGTGAACGGACTTACAGCAGAGGTGAAGGTATCATCAGAATCTGTAAGTCATACATGTCATAATTGCACTGAACAACAAGGTAAAGTTAACAGATTATCGGAGCAAAACAAAATTCTTTTAGCTGAATTGGAAAAACTGAAAGAGTCAAATGTTCTTTTGATTAAACGAGAGTCAAATTGTTTAAACAAACTCGAGTCAAATGAACAGGAAATTAGCAGTTTAACAAGCAAAGTCAATGAACTGTTACAGGTCATTGATTTGGCTCGTGAAACTGTGAAGGATAAAACTAATGAATTTTCTGAAAAGTGCAGGGAATTGGCCGTTGCACAAGACCAAATTGTTGAACTAAAAGGAAAGTTAGACAAATTTGGAAATTCTTCATTAGTTAGGACTCAAATTCAAGCAAGTTTGAAAAAGAGTAATGATAAAAAGGGTTTGGGGTTTAGTAAAGCCTCATCTTCTAAAAATCAAGACTACTCTTTTTTACCCGATGAAAATGAGTTAATTGATTTTGTGCCAACTACACCAGCTGTAGTGGATCCGATAGCTGTGGACTTGCCAAATAGTCCAGTTACTTTGAAAGAATCTGCTGAGTCTAGCAGTACACCTCATAAATCGGATGAGGATACTGAAGACGAAAAGAAGAAAACATTTAAAAAGAGATTTAAGAAAAAGAGAAATTATAAGACAAAATCTTGTTTTAGATGTCACAACAAAGGGCATGTGGCAACTTGTTGTCCTTTGAAGAAAAATAAGCAAAAGGTTGACGAGGTTAAAGAAGGGAACAGGGTTGGTTTAAATAATAATGTGCAACCACATTGTTAAAGTAATCAACCAAAATTTCAATCTAAAACTTCTACAGCAGGACGATTTGATAGACCAAGAAGTAATTTTACACAATTTAGTCATTTTAATGGTAAATCAAATCGGTTTCAAAGTCAATATAGAAATTTTGGATATCAAAATCGATACCAGACTTTTGGTAATCGAAATTTTCAAAGAAGAAATGAACATAGGGGTTTTAATAACTCAAATGTTCAACAACATCCAAAATTTTTTCAAAATTCATGGTATAATAATGGGAGAAGATGGTATCAAGATAATAATTTTCAAACGTCAGAAAATCCGAGATTTTATAGGAACTCTCGTGATCAAAGACCTAGTGGAAGTTATAAATCTTGTTCAACAATGGGTAAAACATCCAAGACACCAACAAGGTGTGATGGATATTGGTTAGAAGCATCGTATGTGGATTTACATGGTCAACCCAAAACCGGTCAGGTTTGGGTTGTTAAGTCTAACTAAGTTGTTGAGAATGTGCAGGATGACCAAGAAGGACTGTTGATGTGTTCGACAGTGGTTGTTCCTGTAAAGCATCTGAGGTGAATAGTAGGTTAACCTTGGTAACGAACTATTTACTTTAGTGATTGTCGTGTTTATTTGAGACTTTAACATTGAAAAACTTATTGTCAGATTAAAGTGGGAGTCTGTTTGTGTTTAAATTTGTGTTTTTAAAACTTGCTCCATAAAAACAAAAATTTAGGGGGAGAAATTTCCCTAAGCCAAAAAGAGTTTAGTTAGTGCGTGTGTTTAGGGGGAGTAAGTTATAAATTTTAAAATTTAAAAAAAAATCTGTTGATGTCAGAAACTGTGTAGCTGACGCTATCCAAAGACCAAAAGAACACAAGATGTTTGAAGACAAAGTTACACTATGAAGCTATTGTCAAGGGGGAGTTTGTTGGTGCATATTCGGTGACAACAGCTTAATAGCTTAAGTATTTAGTCTTTGGATATTTTGTAATGGACTTAGCTTATTGGTTAGTGAGTTTATTATTGTAATGGGCTTGGAAAATGGCCTAGCCCTGTAGGAAGCCCAGTTCACAGACATGTGGTATATAAACATGTTTTGCGATTAGGGTTTTAGGGGTTAGAGAATTCTAGAGAGAGAAAGTCTAGAGAGAGAGAGTAATTTCGAAAGTTGTGAGAGGCAAGGTCACAGAGAGAGGCTGTGTGGTTGTGAGGTCTTGAATTGATTGTAAAACTGATTGTTTGGATAATCAATAGAAGACCTGTTTGATTGAATTCTGTTTTCTACTTGTTTCTGTAACAAATCTGATCAAGAGGATTCCGCACTCTAGGTTAGATATACAATTCTGTGAAAGATCCATACGAACAAGGGGATCTACAATTGGTATCAGAGCATTAGGCTCTTGAAGAAGCTCGGTTCAGAATTGTGTCTACAGATTTGGGTGGAATTTTTGAAAATTTTGAAACCTGAAAACTAGGGTTTCGAAATTTTGTTTGGGTTTGATATAATTTTCAAAAATTTTAGGGTTGTTTGATCTGTTTGCATATTTAATTTTGTTGTTTGAAGTGTTTTTGGTTGCAGGTTTGGTTGGTTTTTGAAGGATTTTTTACTAGAAAGTCTTGAAGATTCGAAGATTGTTCTTCGTGTTCTTTATAAATTTCGAAAAATTTTGCTGATTTGGTTGTTTGATTTTGCAGGAAATTGTTAGAAGAATCTGGAAAATCTTCAGAAAATTCGAAATTACTCTCTCTCTCTAGAATTCTCTATCCCCTAAAACCCTAATCACAAAACATGTTTATATACCACATGTCTGTGAACTGGGCTTCCTACTAGGCTAGGCCATTTTCCAAGCCCATTACAATAATAAACTCACTAACCAATAAGCTAAGTCCATTACAAAATATCCAAAGACTAAATACTTAAACTATTAAGCTGTTGTCACCGAGGTTAAATTCGCTGGATCAGATAATTCCTCTGATTTGTCAGCGGAATTGTTAATTATGCTAGGAAATTATGGAAACTCAATAATTTCGAATTTTTTGAAGATTTTCCAGATTCTTCTAACAATTTCCTGCAAAATCAAACAACCAAATCAGCAATAATTTTCGAAAATATTGATGATCTTAGCGAAGAACACGAAGAACAATCTTCGAATCTTCAAGCCTTTTCAGCCAAAATTCTTCAAGAATCAACCAAACCTGCAACCAAAAACACTAATACAGCAAAATTAAATATGCAAACATATCAAATACTTCAAAATTTTCGAAAACCAGCCACCAAAATTTCGAAACCCTAGGTCTTAAAAACTTAAAATTTTCGAAAATTGCCAAAACAACCCGAAAATCAACCCTTTTCTGCAGCAACAATTCTGAACCGAGCCTTCAAGAGCCTAATGCTCTGATACCAATTGTAAGTCCCCTTGACGTATGGATCTTTAACAGAATTGTCTTTCCAATCAAGAGTGCGGAATCCTCTTGATCAGAATATAGCAGAATGAGTAGAAACATAAATCAGCAATTTACTTTCAAACCAGGTTTTCTATTGATTATCAAACCAAAGTATTACAATCAATCAAAACCCTAACACAATTTCGTCCAAGCTATGTCTCTCACGAAATTGCTCTCTCAAAAACTGTTTTGGCTGATTAACCTAAACCCTAAAGCCTAACCTTGTTTATATAACACAAGGTTTGCTACTTGGGCTAGAGTTTCCTACATGGGCAAGGCCCAATTCGTCCCCCCCTAGACCCAATGTGGGTTTTGTTTAGCCCAAACTCTATTATCTCACTAATACAAAGCTAAACCCGCTAACTGTTTATCGTTTATCTAATTACAAGATATCCAAAGACCAAATCTAAGCTGTTGTCACAAACATGCACCAACAAACTCCCCCTTGACAATAGCTTCATAAAATAACTTTGTCTTCAGTCGTCTTGCAATCTTCATGTAGTCGTGCACTGTCTTTGGTCTATGGATAGCTTCAGCTTCAACAGCTTCTGTCAGCAACAGACCCACCACTTGAGCTCAAAGAACTCGCAAAAGGTTTGGAATATGCTTTTCTAGACAAGCATGGTAAGTTACCGGTAATTATTTCTTCGAAGTTAACTAGTATAGAAAAAGAAAAATTAATTACGCTTTTGAAAAAACATAAAAACGCGATTGCATGGAAGCTTGTAGATATAAAAGTAAATTCTTCCATGTGCACGCACAAAATTTTGATGGAATATGACTATAAATCGGTAATACAACCACAACGTAGAGTAAATCCAAATGTTCAAGAAGTGGTTAAAAATGAAGTCATCAAACTACTTGACGCCGGACTCATCTACCCAATTTCCAATAGCCCTTGGGTGAGTCCAGTTCAAGTAGTTCCCAAAAAAGGAGGTATGACGGTGGTCACTAATGAAAAAAATGAATTAATACCAACAAGGATCGTCACCGTATGGAGAGTTTGCATAGACTATCGTAGATTAAATGAGGCAACGAGGAAAGACCACTTCCCTTTACCCTTTATTGATCAAATGTTAGAAAGATTATCCGGTCATGAATTTTACTGTTTTTTAGATGGTTTTTCAGCTTACTTTCAAATACCGATAGCTCCAGAAGACCAATAAAAAACAACATTTACATGACCCTATGGAACTTTTGCTTATCGATGCATGCCTTTTGGTCTATGTAATGCCCTCGCGACTTTCCAATGTTGCATGCTGGCCATCTTCCATGATATGATAGAAAAGACAATGGAAGTCTTCATGGACGACTTTTCTATATTTGGGGATTCATACAACCAATGCCTCGATAACCTTGAACGAATGCTATCCCGATGTGAGGAAACTAACCTCACCCTTAACTGGGAAAAATGCCATTTCATGGTAACGGAGGGAATAGTACTCGGTCACAATATCTCAAACGAAGGAATGGAGGTTGATCAGGCTAAAATAGACACCATCTCTCGATTACCACCTCCATCCTCCGTTAGATCCATAAGAAGTTTCCTAGGGCATGTCGGATTTTATAGACGACTTATCAAAGACTTTTCGAAAATTTCAAGACCTTTAACAAAATTACTTGAAAAAGATGCACCATTTATCTTTGACGAGGATTGTAACCAAGCATTTTTAACACTAAAAGAAATGCTAGTCAAAACACCAATCATGATAGCACCTGATTGGAAATTACCTTTCGAAATCATGTGCGATGCAAGTGACTTTGCGGTTGGAGATGTCTTGGGACAATGAAAAGATAAGCATTTTCACCCAATATACTATGCTAGTAAAACACTCAGTGATGCACAAGAAAATTACACCACAACGGAAAAAGAGTTACTAGCTATACTATTTTCCTTTGATAAATTTCGTTCTTATCTTGTTCTTTCTAAAACGATAGTTTATACAGACCATGCAGCCATTCGTTATCTCTTTAAAAAATAGGATGCCATGCCGCGTTTAATCAGATGGATTCTACTCCTCCAAGAATTTGACATGGAGATAAAAGACAAAAGAGGAGCTGAAAACACCACTGTCGATCATCTATCTCGCTTGGAAGATCCAGCTTTGGAGGCAACTAGGGACGAGCTCATCAATGAAAAGTTCCCAACGGAATCCTTAGAAATGGTGGAGTACCGAGAATAACCATGGTGCGCCGACTACGCTAACTACTTTGCTAGTGGGATAGTTGTGAAAGGATGGTCACATCATCAAAGAATTTTTTTTTTTTTTTGCCGATGTAAAGCGTTATTTTTGGGAAGATCCGTATCTTTTCAAAATTTGTACTGACCAACTTATCCGACGATGTGTACATGGTAACGAAGCAAGGAAGATTCTACGCCATTGTCATGAAGGTCCGTACGGAGGACATCACGGAGCCACTAGTACAGCTCGAAAGGTATTTGATTCAGGATTCTATTGGCCGACCATTTATAAAGACTCACAAAGTCTTATCAAGACATCTGATGCATGCCAACGATCAGGTAATATTTCTACCAAAAACGAAATGCCACAGAATGGTATTCTTGTTTGTGAAATTTTTGATGTGTGGGGATTAGACTTTATGGGACCTTTCCCACCATCAAAAGGAAACAAATATATACTTGTGGTCGTGGATTACTTGTCAAAATGGGCCGAAGCCGAAGCGCTTCCAACAAATGATGGAAGAGTTGTGGTAAGATTCTTGAAATGACTATTTTCTCGTTTCGGTACTCCAAAAGCATTAATAAGTGATAGAGGTACCCATTTTTGTAATCATCAACTTGAAATTTTTTTGACAGGATATGGGGTCTATCATCGAATCTCAACCGCATATCATCCTTAAACAAACGGACAAGCCGAAGTGACTAATCGAGGTTTAAAACAAATACTTGAGAAAACCATAGGATTAAATAGAAAAGAATGGGCTGATAAATTAGATGACGCTTTATGGGCCTTTCGAACCGCTTTTAAAACAACAATAGGTACCACCCCATATAAGCTTGCCTATGGAAAAAGTTGTCATTTTCCAGTAGAGATAGCACATAGGGCTTACTGGGCATTAAAAAACGTAAACTTAGACTATGAAACCGCCGGAAAAAAATTGATTTTATCAATTAAACGAACTAGACGAATAAAGAAATCAAGCATACTCTAACTCCGAAATTTATAAGGAACGTATGAAGAACTTACATGACAAACATATTAAGCCTAATGAGTTTCGAGAAGGAGATCAAGTGCTATTGTTTAATTCACGACTTCATTATTTCCCGGAATACTAAAGTCCAGGTGGTCGGGACCTTTTTCCGTCACCCATATCTTTCCACATGGTGCAATCGATTAAATCTCAAAATGGCGTTCCATTCAAAGTCAACGGACAACGGCTTATACTCTACCAAGGATTGATTGAGGATGATGAGGAAGAGATTTCGCTACAAGCAAGCAAGGTATGATTAAACAAAGGTGTGTGTATATATGTAAATTAACATCATGTCTTGTAGGTATTGAACATCGGGAAAGCTTCAAAAATAGGTAAGGCAACTAAATCTCTTTCAGGAAAACAGGTCACTCACATGTGCACTATAAAAAAAAGCCGCCCACGGGGTCGTGGTCGGTGTGCAGACGGGTATAAACCCCTTCTTCTTCTTCTTCTTCTTCTCATTTCTTCATTTCACCATGACCCGTTTCCCTGAAAAAGCTCTGGTTCCTCTGCAACTCTCTGTCATTTTTCATGTTTTCTTTCCATTCAACATCTGCAAGGTATGATTCTAACATCTTCTTTAGTTAGTTTAACAATTCGCATGCAGAATAACACCAAAAATTTGGGAAAAATCTAGGGTTCTTGAACTAGAACCAAACCAAATCCTAATTTTTTACTAGATCTAGTAATAGTAGTTTACATTCATGTTATAGGAAGTAAGACAACCATTATTGTTCATAGAATCACCCAGTTTCAAGTATAAACCATGAACCCTTGTTTTTTAACCAAAAAAGTTAAAATTGATAAGGTTAACGGTTTGTTTTTGGAAAAACAGCACTTGGGGTTTCATTTTCGGGGGAAACCACCCCTACTCAAGCAAAAATTTTCAACTTTTGAAACTGGGTCAAAATTTGAACATTTGCAATAACAGTGGCCAGACCATGGGGCGTGGCCAGGGTTGATGACTGAACACGGTGCATGGCCAGTGACCACGGGGCCCTGTCCAGCTTCCTGTTTTCAATTTTTCCAGAAATTTAATCATAAAGCACTGATTGGTTTGTGGTTCTCTTTTGCAGCAATGGCCAGCAAGTTTCTGAAGTTCAAATCATCGAAGTAGGAGTACCAAACCCGATACGACATCGTCCAAACAAGGCTTGAAGAGGCACCAAAACAAACATGCTATGACACTCTTCAAACTGTGGGACAACGAGGCCGATATGATACGCTAGTCACGGGACCACTCCGAGCAGCTCTTGACACCTAGCTCAATTCCGTCTACGAGTATAACATAGAATTCTATAGCACCTTCAAGTTCAAGGCCAAGGCAGACCCGTTTGACTTAGATGGGGTTGAGTTCAGATGCGCTGGGGAGCTATTTTCCATCTCCATTGCCCAATTCGGTGTGAATGTGGACCTATACACTGAGGAAGATTCGGTTGAAGAAGAATTCACGGGTGGCCTCCGTGAAATTCCGACTAACATGTGCCAAAATGCATGGGCTCAACTTGTTGATGGGCCATACGATCCAAGCATCACCAAAAGCTCCCAGTTGCGGGATCCCCTTCACCGCTAGATCCACCGGGTCCTAAGCAACTCCCTCTGTCAACGGCGTGACAGTTAGGGTGTGGTAAACCTCCGTGATCCTACACTCCTCTATTGCATCCACAACTGCCAACCTCATGATGTCACATACTTACTCCTCAAGAACATTATAATAACCCTCCTAAAAATATATTTGGACACCCTAAATATACCCCGTACATGAAAACCGGACCCGTTATACCTCTATATTTGTAAAAATCAACAAAACAAGATTTGGCAGTCTCTCGCGGGCCCCGACGGAGACCTACTGGTCTGTCGCGGGGAGCGACAGCCTGATCATTATCAGGACACGTGGTGTGCCACATGGCACGTGACTCGGCAGGCCTACCCCTTGACTCAGCAAAGCTATAAACGACACGTAGTCGCTCACGGGTCGCGAAGGCTTAAGCCTTGGCTTTCGTGGGGCGCGACAAACCCCCCGAATCAGCCTACAGAAGGGGAGGGTCGAGCTCATTTGATCGTCGTTCATTTTCTGAATTCTCTCTCAACTTCTCTAGTAGTAGAAACTCTGCTCAGGCATAATAACCACTATTTAGCGAAGCTCTACCTCGTTGTAAGTACTATAACCCTGCTATTATCCTACACGATCGATTTAGGATTCCGTAATGCATGTCGGCTCTGCCCGACTCAGTCATTGGAATTCTGTCTCGTGTGTACACCTGATTGATTTAGAATTTCCATAATGCATGTCGGCTCTGCCCGACTCAGTCGTTGGAATTCTGTCTCGAGTTGTACAGTTAAATTGAATTGGGTTATTTTACTAACACGTATGCATTATTAATAGATAATAACCAGGAAATTCTCAAGAAGCCTTAGTAGTATCTAAACTTGCAATGCGAGTACATTCTCTTTTTATAAATCTTTTTGTGAGTCAAAATGTTTACCAAAACCTCAAATGTTTTAATATACACTTAACAGTAATTGAGTATTTGTAAGTCTACAATTGATGCCGGTATGTTGGGGTTTTGTATACAAAATTTGTGAGACTTTACCTTTGGACAAAGAGTTAGCCAATGAGTAATATGACCCACAAGTCGGGTTGACAGTACTGATTGAGTAATTGTTTAGATCAAGCAAATGTAATTGCGGGTTGCCCTCAGTTCTGTTTAAATGTTAAAACTAAACTGGGATGCACTCACCAGTATTTCTTGCTGACAAAATGTTTTTTAAACGCATTTCAGGTAACGTAATATGAAAGCCCAATAGAAGCCAGCCGGAGAGCACTAAAGGCTTGGAATAGTGGCTATAAAAGTTACCTAAATAAAAAATACATTTTGTTTTCAATAAATAGGGTTTATCCCTAATGATGTATTGTCAAATGAACTTGGATTTATTCCAGTATAATTATTAATTACAAAATGAGGTGTTTACTCTGATAAAAATATTTCCTAACTACGGTCCTTGTGTATTCCGCTGCCAAATTAATAAACACCGATACCACCCGCTCTAAGTAGCTCGCGGTCGCCCGCTCCCGGGTGGGGGTCGGGGGTTGCGACAGAAGGTGGTATCAGAGCTACATCCACTGATTTAAGCCAAAGAAGTATTCTGCTGACACTGAAATTTCAAATTATGTGTTAGGAAATAATTTATCTGATTATGTGTTATGTGTTATTTGACTATTTGTTAGTTTACAGTATGAGTGACCAAGGAACATCGGACGCTTATCGTCATTTAGATAGTTCACAGAAAAATGAGGGAACATCATCCCAGCCTGATCCCTCAGGATATTCCGCCGATACCGAAGAAGGAATATTTATTTTTAAGGCCCAATCGGAGGAACCTTTTACTACTAAGAAAAGAGGTTGGTTTAGTAGAGGGGCTCATGAAAGGAGAAAAAGAATGAAAAAGTTACAGCAACAGAGAGCAATAGTCAGGGCCAATAGGGAGGCAAACGCACAAATTCAGGAAGTAACCGGTAGACCACCTTGGGAAGAAGAATTAGATAGACAGTTGGCCAATTTTCACCTGTTAGCCACTACAGCCGTAGACAATGATCAAAACCAAATAACCGAACCTCTAGACCAACCAATGCCAGAATCCTACTCTGAGAACCAAATCCCGATACCCGCATTTAACCCAAACGAATTACCTAGAATCCCAACCCCACATCCCCTAGGATATGACCCATGGTTTGATGACACTAGGTCATATTCGGCCTTATACCCTCCTAAAGAAAAATTAAAACCTTTAGAACCTAATCCGTGGAAGGAAATCAATAGGACATTTTTCGAAATGAATAGCGGAGACCTTTACAAGGAACCCGTACCTCCACATAAGCCATTAGACCCACCAATGAGTCGAGAACAGGTGCAGGAACTCCATCAGTATGGAGAAGATTTAGTGAATGAGGGAAATAGAATCAGACAGATAGGAGAACGACTAGTTTGGAAATATGATTGGAGGGAAATGCAATACTGGATGAACGACACCTAGCCCATAACTAGATATATGTGTAATTTTGTACTATAAAAAATTTATATATAAGTAGGGATGCATAGTATTTTTCATTTCCAGTTGTAATTTGTAATAGATGCATATATGTATGAAAAAGAGTAAAAGTCGCAATGATCGACGATTTTGACCAACTTGTTCGTGTGATTGTGTATAAATAATTGTATTCTATTATGTGATAATTAATATCTGGTAAATGTTTACAATTCAGATGGACAACGAAGTAAATCAAGAAAACCAGAATAATGAAAATAACGGAAACCAAATAGATAACGGTGCCATTCAACACATAGTGGCACAAGGAATTATAGATGTCATGCCTTATATTATCAAGATTGTTAGAGAAGCAGATAAATCTGCAAATGGCAATAAACGTCAACACACTGAACCTAGTCACGGTGTGAATAATGACAATGGGCCTATTATCCAAGCTCCAATTCCTAAAAGAAGAAGAACCGCTCCATACGGTTGTTCTTTTAAAGAGTTCTTGGCATGCAAACCAATAGAATTCTCAGGCAATGAAGGAGCCATTGCAATCTTACGTTGGATAGAAAAGACAGAAGCAGTCATACAAATAAATAAATGTGCAGTCGAAGATAAGATTATGTTTGCTTCGACTCTTTTAAAAAACGCAGCCTTGGAATGGTGGAATACTATTCTCCAGTCTAGGGGAAGCGGCAGAGTTTATAATATGGAATGGATCAACTTTAAGGAAATAGCTGAAAGAAAATTTTGTCCTCCTAATGAGAAGGAACAAATAGCCAATAAGTTCCTAAATCTCAGAATGACTGGAATAGACTGCCATATTCTTCGAATATGCTAGGATAGTACCATCCTTAGCCTCACCCGAACCAGTATTGATATCCCGTTATATTTGGGATTAATTAGTGAGATTAGACATGTAGTCAAGGCAGCTAGACCGCAAACCATAGAAGAAGCAGTATAATTAGCCAATACCTTGACTAACGAACTGGTGCGTACACAAGAAGAAAACCAAAGGAAGAACCTAGCTCAAAAGCTTACACAGGAATTCCGTTCTAGTAATTCCTACCGTGGAAAGGGAACAGGTTCTTCTGTACCCTACTGTAAGAATTGCAAAAGAAAGCATTCTGGAAGATGCTCTATATATTGCAACTTTTGCAAAATCTCTGGACACAAGGAAGAAGATTGTAGGAAGAAACCCGGTAATGGTGTATGCTTCAATTGTGGAGAAAAAGGACACATTAGACCAAACTGTCCGAAACTAGCTCTAGCCATGCCTAACAAGACTAAGACGGCAGAAGCACCCAAGAAGAATGCCAAGCCTTTGTTCTGACAGCTGAGGAAGCCAAGATGATTTCAGATGTGATCGCGGGTACATTTTAGTTAATGACATATTTGCCAAGGTATTGTTTGACTCTGGTGCAAACCAAAGCTTTATCAATACTTCTTTCTACCAATTTCTTGACCAACCCTTAGTCAAACTTCAACAAGAATGTCTGGTAGAAACGGCCAATGGAGAATCTATTAAGATAAGTGAAATCTTGCACGGAGCATGAATAGAAATCCTAAACCATCATTTTCTTGCTAACCTTTATCCAATGAATCTGGCTGGTTTCGATGTTGTATTAGGAGTGGATTGGTTGGTAGCCAATCATGCCAGTATTTTATCTGATCAAAAGTCAGTACAAGTAAGTACACCAAGTGGTGAAAAGATCACAATTAAAGGTGATAAGCTATCTAGATCGACGAAATTCATCTCTGTGATGAAAATTGCAAGCTATGAAAGGAAAGGAGGAATAATATATATGATTTCTGTAATCATTAATACTAAAGGAAAAGAATTAAAAGATATTCCTGTAATATCTAAATTCGCACACGTTTTTCTAGAAGAGTTACCTGGATTACCGCCTGATAGAGAGGTTAAATTTATAATTCACCTAATACCAGGGACGGAGCCAATTACCAAAGCACCATATCGATTAGCACCAATGGAAATGCAGGAAATGAAGAAGCAATTGGACGAACTTCTTAACAAAGGCTTTATACAACCAAGCTCATCCCCTTGGGGAGCACCAGTGTTGTTCGTTAAGAAGAAAGATGGATCGATGCGTATGTGCATTAACTTTCGAGAATTGAACAAAGTCATGATTAAGAATCGGCACCCACTACCGAGAATCGATGATCTGTTCGATCAACTTCAAGGATCTCGATTCTTTTCTAAGATTGATTTACGCTCTGGATATCATCAACTGAAAGTATAGGAAGAGGATATTCCTAAAACTGCTTTCAGAACGAGATACGGTCATTATGAATTTACTGTCATGCCATTTGGTTTAACCAATGCCCCAGCCGCATTTACGGACATGATGAACATGATATGTAAACCATACCTGGATAAATTCATAATTGTCTTTATAGATGATATCTTAATTTACTCTAAGAGTAAAGAGGACCGTGCAACCCATCTGCATACGCTCTTCACATTGTTGAGAAAAGAGAGGCTTTATGCTAAATTCTCAAAATGTGAATTTTGGTTACAAGAAGTGCAATTCCTTGGACATCTGGTTAATCATGAAGGAATTCATGTGGATCCCACAAAAATCGTGGCGATTACTAAATGGAAAATCCCTGAATCACCAACAGAAGTACGAAGTTTTCTTGGACTGGCAGGATATTATAGTCGGTTTATCCGCGACTTCTCTAGAATAGCCATTCCATTAACTAAACTGACCTGCAAATCAGTTAAGTTTGAATGGGGACCAAAAGAAGAAGAAGCTTTTAAGATTCTTAAGCAAAGGTTAACCAACGCACCCATACTTGCATTACCAGAAGGAACTGAAGACTTTATAGTCTATTGTAATGCATCTAAGTTAGGATATGGATGTGTGTTAATGCAACGTTAAAATGTTATAGCCTATGCCTCTAGACAACTTAAGAAACATGAAGAGAATTACACCACCCATGATCTAGAACTATGTGCCATAGTTTTTGCCCTTAAGATTTGGAGACACTATTTATATGGAAATAAATTTGTTGTCTTCACCGATCATAAGAGTTTAAGGTATATTTTTTGGGCAAAAGGAATTAAATATGAGACAGAGACGTTGGATGGAAGTTCTTAGTGATTATGATTGTGATATCCAGTATCACGCTAGAAAAGCCAATGTAGTAGCTGATGCTTTAAGTCGAAAGTATCATGAAAAACCAAAGCGAGTACGTTCTCTCAGATTAAATCTACAAGTAGATTTAAACAAACAAATTAGAGAAGTACAAGAATCAGTAATCAAGAAAGATGCTGAAAAAATGAAAGGAATGATTAAGGAATTAGAACAAGGAACAGATGGAATTTGGAAGTTCCATAAGAAAAGGATATGGATACCTAAACAAGGAAATCTACGTCATAAGATCCTAGAAGAAGCTCATAAATCTAAGTATACGATACATCATTGAAGTGATAAGATGTATCAAGATCTAAGAAAGAATTTCTGGTGGATTGGAATGAAAAAGGATATAGCTAATTATGTTGTTAAATGTCTAACTTGTTCTCAAGTTAAAGCTGAGCATCAGAAACCATCAGGATTATTGCAACAGTTAGAAATGCCCATATGGAAATGGGAATTGATAACGATGGACTTTGTTACTAAATTACCGAAGACAAGAAAAGGAAATGATACAATCTGGGTGATTGTAGACAGATTAACTAAATCTGCTCATTTCTTACCCATGAAAGAAACTTTCAGTATGGAACAGTTAGCCAAGCTATATGTAAATGTAGTAGTTTCATTACATGAAATTCCTTTGTCTATCGTATTCGATAGAGATAGCCGTTTTACTTCACTTTTGGACAAGTTTCCAAAAGGCAATGGGAAACAAGTTGAATCTAAGCACAGCCTACCATCCACAGACGGACGGACAAAGAGAAAGGACAATCCAGACTATGGAAGATATGCTTAGAGCTTGTGTAATTGATTTCGTAGGAGATTGGGACGATCATTTACCATTAATAGAATTTTCCTACAATAACAGCTATCATACTAGCATTAATGCTGCACCATTTGAAGCACTTTATGGACGAAAGTGCAGAACTCCGGTCTACTGGGCAGAGATTGGAGAAAAACAACTATCTAGACCAGAAATAGTGCAGGAAACGACCGATAAGATAATTCAAGTCAAGGAAAGACTAAAAACAGCATGGGATCGTCAAAAGAGTTATGCTGATAACAGACGAAAACCATTGGAATTTCAAGTAGGAGATAAAGTATTGTTAAAATTTTCTCCATGGAAAGTAGTAGTAAGATTCATCAAAAGAGGAAAGCTAAGCCCCAGGTATGATGGACCTTTTGAGATTATTAGAAGAATAGGACCTGTAGCTTATCACCTACAACTGCCAGAGGAAATGGCAGGAATACATGATGTATTTCATGTATGTAATCTAAAAAAGTGTTTAGCAGACGAATCTTTAGTAATACCTCTTAAGGACATAGAGGTAAATGAGAAACTCAAGTTTATCGAGAAACCCGTACAAATCGAAGATAGAAAGATCAAGAATCTCAAACACAAGAGATTAGTTCTGGTCAAAGTGAAATGGGATTCCAAAAGAGGACCAGAATACACATGGGAACTCGAATCAGAAATGCAAAGGAAATACCCACACCTATTCGAGTAGATCTCGAGGACGAGATCCAAAACAAGGTGGGGAGGATATAACAACCCTCCTAAAAATATTTTTAGACACCCTAAATGTCCCTAAATATACCACGTACATGAAAACCGGACCTGTTATACCTCTATACTTCTAAAAAATCAACAAAAACAAGATTTGGCAGTCTCTCGCGGGCCGCGACAGAGACCTATTGGTCTGTCGCGGGGCGCGACAGCCTGATCTTTATCCGGACACGTGGCGTGCCACGTGGCACGTGACTCAGCAGGCCTACCCCTTGACTCAGCAAAGCTATAAACGACACGTAGTCGCTCGCGTGCCGCGAAGGCTTAAGCCTTGGCTTTCGCGGGGCGCGACAAACCCTTGAATCAACTTATATAAGGGGAGGGTCGAGCTCATTTGATCGTCGTTCATTTTCTAAATTCTCTCTCAACTTCTCTAGTAGTAGAAACTCTGCTCAGGCATAATAACCACTATTTAGAGAAGCTCTGCCTCGTTGTAAGTACTATAACCCTGCTATTATCATACACGATCGATTTAGGATTCCGTAATGCATGTCGGCTCTGCCCGACTCAGTCATTGGAATTCTGTCTCGTGTGTACACCCGATTGATTTAGAATTTCCATAATGCATGTCGGCTCTGCCCGACTCAGTCATTGGAATTATGTCTCGAGTTGTACGGTTAAATTGAGTTGGGTTATTTTACTAACATGTGTGCATTATTTGATTTAATAGATAATAACTTGGAAATTCTAAGGAAGCCTTAGTAGTATCTAAACTTGCAATGTGAGTACATTCTCTTTTTATAAGTCTTTTTGTGAGTCAAAATGTTTACCAAAACCTCAAATGTTTTAATATGAACTTAACGGTAATTGTGTATTTGTAAGTCTACAATTGCTGCAGGTATGTTGGGGTTTTGTATACAAAATTTGTGAGACTTTACCTTTGGACAAAGAGTTAGCCAATGAGTAATATGACCCACAAGTCGGGTTGATAGTACTGATTGAGTAATTAGTTAGATCAAGCAAATGTAATTGCGGGTTGCCCTCAATTCTATTTAAATGTTAAAACTAAACTGGGATGCACTCACCAGTATTTCTTGCTGACAAAATGTTTTTGAAACGCGTTTCAGGTAACGTAATATGAAAGTCCAATAAAAGCCAGCTGGAGAGCACTAAAGGCTTGGAATAGTGGCTATAAAAGTTACCTAAATAAACAAGACATTTTATTTTCAATAAATAGGGTTTATCCCCAATGATGTATTGTTAAATGAACTTGGATTTATTCCAGTATAATTATTAATTACAAAATGAGGTGTTTACTCTGATAAAAATATTTCCTAACTACGGTCCTGATGTATTTCACTGCCAAATTAATAAACACTGATACCACCGGCTCTGAGTAGCTCGCGGCCGCCCGCTCCCGGGTAGGGGTTCGGGGTTGTGACAAATATGCACCTCAACCAATTGGCCTCTCCTCCAACACCGTTCTTTTTCGGGGGACGGATCTACTGTCTATTCAAAAACTATGTCCATCGCGTCCCAAAATCATTCCATCGGGGTGCGAGGTCCGGGAAGGTAGATCTAGCCTAATGACGTGCCATGGGACTCGTCCAAGATATGGATAATGGGACCGTCCACTTCCGAAACACCTGAGGAAACATATGGGGTCCGAAATAAGTCCTAGCCCTCCAAGACGACCCAAACCGTTCTCCCCCGCAACACCAAAGCTACCACCCGGGCTCCTCCTCTAAAGGAGGCGGGTTTCCGAACTTTCAAAGTTTAACTGATCTTTTGCAGGAAAACCTTCTTTGTACCCGGAATACATACAACATGGCTAGCAATGCCAACACTCGGATTGAAGTGGTGGAACATTCGGTCGCTACTATGCAAGAGGATATCACATACATCCGGGGGAACATGGTGTATCGCGATGAGGAGGGCGATGAGGATGAGGACATGGATTGAGCGGAGGCAATGGAGGTGGTGTGATAGGCGAAGGATGTTGTTTTCAGGTTAACCCTCTTTACTCTTTGAACAATTTGTTGTCCTGCGTGCCATGGTTGAACAAATTACTTTCTAGACATTTTTATTTTCTACATTTACTTTAGTTTTAAGTTTGTGATGACGATGGATTTGAAACGCTCGTAAGTTAGGATGTGGGTATTGTATTATGCTTTGTGTGGTGTATAGCAAAAAACAGGTACACAGGAGGCTTGAATGCACTAAGCATTAGTGCCACCTAAGCCTAGAAATCAGAAACGAAAGCCAAAAACCTGAAATTCAACAATTGCAGATTGCCACCACGGGGCCATGGTCATTGACCACGCCCTCGCGGCCTACCCCTGACCTTGCTGTTTTGTCTGCAACCTACCCACCACGGGTCGTGGCCACCAGGCACGCCCCGTGGCCAGCCTTCTGTAAGTTTCATTACTGGCACTCTGATTACGTGGCCGTGCCCAGCCAACACGTGCCCGTGGCCAGGTGCCCAGTAACACAAAATCTTGTTTTTAAAATGGTTCTACACATTCGAATTAACCTAAAAACTTATTTTTAGACACATTGAGGACAATGTGTAATTTAAGTATGGGGGGGGGAAGCTAAAACCTTGAATTTTGCAAGTCCTAATAACAAGCCTTACACAAAACTCGTATTGGAACCGCTAATCACCCCAAATCTTCTTAAAATTTTCATTTTTTTACCTGCCTTGGTTTAGTTTGGGAATAACAAGTTCTAAAAAGGTTATGGTTTTACAAATTTACAACTGACAGCTTCATGATAAAAAGAACCAAACAAGAAAATTATAAAAAGAAATGACAAATCTTTTTAAAATTTGATTATATATACTTGTTCACACTATAACCCCATTCCCACAATAAGTGAGTTTTGAGTCTTTATTGAGCATACATGCATACATCTTTAAACTAAATGCTCATTTTCGTTTCTTGTGTGAATAGCCACTTGGTTCTTACGATTCTAGAACTTGCCAAGACGATACATTCCCGGTCCTTACCAACTTGAACCCAAGTAAGTAAATGATGGAGGCATTAGGACTAACTTTCTTTCAAAACCATTGTTTTCCTTCTTTTTACTTCATTACCTAAAATCCCCCTAGTTAATCCCTTTGAGCCTAAACCTTTTCGTTTCAAAAACCTGAAAAACAAACACCCATTACCCACCAAAAACCTTTTTCCTTTCAAACCCATTTGTTTTAGTAAAAAGTTCGGTTATCTTGTGACCCGAATATATATATATATATATATATATATATATAAATTTTGCAATAACCAAACAAGTTTCTCAAAAATCTTGTTTGAATATGCTTAGTTTGAATAAATGTCACAAAAACAAAAAGGTTTACGACAACCGACGCTTTTTACGCTTTTCTCCATTTCGCTAACTACTAACCCAAAAACCACCTACCTTTAGCCCAAGCCTAACCCTTTCCAAAGTCCTCTTGATATTTACAAAGGTTTATAGTAAAAAAGGAGGAGGTTTGATCGCTTGGCAAGCATATGGTAGAAGTAAGTCCCATGTCGGAATCAAGTGTTTCACAAAAATACATCAATAGAGGCTTAAAACCAAAGATTTAAAGAGTTTTGCTTGAGGACAACCAAAGATTCAAGTGTGGGGGTATTTGATGTGTACAAAATGTAACATATAAATTACATCAATAGAGGCTTAAAACCAACCCTTTTTAATACTAATGTTGGAAAAAGTGCGTTTCTTTCTTCCTTTTGAATTTACAGGACCAAATGAGCTTAAAAGAACAGAAGGAACAAATAAGCAGCCAAAAACCAACATAAATACAAGAAGAAGGAATAACGTGACATGCCCGACCCCTTGGCAGCATCTCCCAAGACAAAAACAAGAAAACAGAAGCTGAGCACGGGGCCGTGCCCAGCCAGGCATGGGCCATGGTCAAACCTCACACAACAAGACAAAGACTGCAGAAGCTTCTACACCCACCACGGGGCCATGCCCAGCTCACCATGGGGCATGGTCAACTCTAAGATTTGCAGAATCTTGATAGTACAGTAAAGAGTTGACCACGGGGCCGTCTCCAGAAGCCACGGGGTCATATGGGGCCCTCTGCTGACAGCTGCAATTAATGAAGGAAGAGAAGAAGCTGGCCACGGGTTGTACCCATTGCACAAGAGGCCGTAGTCGGGGTACTGTTCTGGCTATAAATAGGGGAGCTTGGTTCACTTCAAAGGCATCCCTTGGCAAACCACTTCTCTCTCACTTTGCCCCCATTCCACCACCACTACAACACCAACACCCACCACCACCACCACCACCATCATCCATCTATCATCTTTTAGAGTGTGTAGTAGTCTCAAGATCCAAGATTGATAGTAAGATTTCTTGTCAATCAAAGGCCATGCTTGGCTAATCTCTTACATCACTTGGTGAAGACAAGTCTTTAATGTATTACTTTTGATTTTTAATCTTTCGCCACTTTTTAATTGGGTATGTATTAATGACTTTAATAATTAGTTTCTTATGTTGAAAGTGAATTTTCTTTACCATTTCTTCATGGTGTCATTGATTTGCTCATTCGTGTCTTTACGGTCTATATAAAGCACGTTAACTACTTGGAAGGGGGTTAGAAGGGTGGTTTGGTAAAGTTCTTGTCTCGTTCAGTGTATAGATCCTGAAAGAACTTGGTTCAAGCATACTAGGACCTCCTTCAATGCCCCAAAGGTATTGGATGGCGGGGGTGCAAATAGGTTGAACCCCTCATATGTAGACTACTATTAAAACTTTAAACCGGCTTCTTGGGATTGTATCCTTGCTGACTCAAACCACTTAGCCGAGGGTAACGTCACCTTTAAAAGAGGGGCCAACCACTTTTCGCATTAATAACTTATTTAATTATCTTTCAATATTCCGACCCTTTAAGATTGTATCCCTGCTGACTCAAATCACTAGGTTGAGGGTAAAGTCACCTTCAAAAGAGGGGCCTACTACTATAACTAAGATAATCTCTTAAAAAGTCCGAAAATGCGAAAATCATCAAAGAGTACATTAAAGTGTAACACCCTTGCTGTTATTTAACGATTTTCGTATAATTTAAGTCCATAATCATGTAATTACGGTTACAATTACAATGAAAAATGCGGGTTTATTAAAAACTTTTACAATTTAAAGTAATACAACATAATGTGATTTAATTCATCGTTTTAGAATAACGACGAAATAACTTGCAGAAGCTTCATTTTTCGTGTGTTCGGTCCTTTGCCATCGCTTGATCTCCATCCGGGTACACTTGATATCACCTATGATCAAAACCAATGTAAAAGTTAGTTTTGATAACCTAAATATAAGTTTAAACAAGTTCTACGCATCAAATAATCAACAAAATATTTATTTCCAACTTTGACGTCTGTCGCGTGTCACGCCCGAAACAACGTTATCCGCCGCGTGGGAAACCCTTTTCCAGCGATTCCAGGTCTGGGTGTCACACCCCAATATATCTACGTTTCACCAGTGGGCCCGGTAGGGGAGTATCGTGACGTAGTTGATATCATCATAGTCAAACAACACAATATATAAATGCACAGCGGAAGCAAAAGATAAATATATTACAATCCGAATATAAAGTAATATCAAAGTATTACAACGGAAAGTAAAGGATCCACAGGCGGATCAAATAAAAGAAACTGTTCAACAGACTTCAGGCATCTAGAACTTGCAAGATTCCTTATTAACGCCCTGAGCTTCCAGCCAATTACGTTCAGTACCTGTCACTTAACCTTTTTGGAAAATACGTCAGTTTACACTGGTAAATACAATTAACTGACTCATTTTGGAAAAGAGTTTAAAAATTGATTTGAATGCACGTGGCACAAAATATCTTTTATAACTTGATTAAAATGCACAGAGGCAAAATTAATCTTTTATACTTGGGACAATTTTATTAATAAAAATCTTGTATCCGATTTACATGGTTGTCCAACATTTAGGGCCGGTGATTATACAATACAAGACGGTCAAGATTAATCGACACACCATAAATATAACTCACAAGAAGACATCCTTACGAGTGAGTATATCTTTTACATACGCAACAGGAGGTGTTATGCCTACACCTTGTGCTTAAGTTATGGCCATTCACTTTTTAAAATGAGCCAAGGATATCCAGGACACGGTCATTAACCCCCAATGTTATTTGTTATCAATTAATACAGATTAAAACGGCATTATGCAATTTAATCATCTCCGATTAAAATGTTTCTACACCCGACCAAGCGGTATTTTTATAATACCGTACCCCAAGCCCGTATAGGGAAAATAAGTTAAAAGTATTTACCTGAGCTAGCAAAAGGAATTTATACTCAGCCGTATATTCTAGTCAGCAAGCACAAGTACTTCTACTGGGGCTCTCAATCTGGAACGAAGGTTTTATTAACCTATTAGATTCCTAACGGGTCTTATTTAAGTCGTAACTTAGACCGGTTAGTTTTAAGGAAGGTTTACGGTTCAAACGCATGATTAAGCGAAGACCAGAATAGAATGTGATTTAGACCCGACAAGTTTGAAGACTTGTATAATATGGGTAAGCTAAACACATTCTGGATTTTGAGATAAAAATGATGAGGTTTGACCCGTTTCGGCTAATTTATGCAAACTAGTTACATAAACCGAACCGAACGCGCATGAAGCGTAACGGGTAACCATAAGAGTCCTAAACATGTTTCCTAAGTTAACATGCCTTAAATATGTTGTGATATCAGTAGGATACCTTCCATTATGCCCAAAACGAGTTTAATCACAAAATAAGCCCCGTAGGGGTATTTTGGTCATTTTAAAGATTATAAAAGAGATTAATTAAAATTCTGAGATTCGGGTCCGAATACATCAGTAAAATAACTTATTTTATTAGGTCATATCAGTTGGTAACATGTCTTTTATGACAAAATGGTTTTAAACCCTTACTATGCGTTTAATACGCGTATAACGTCGTTTTAAGCGATTTACGGGTTAAAATAGGAATCTGAGTTTCTAGGTCAGTTCATAAGGTTCAAAACACTTCATTTATTATTTAAAATGAGTAGCAATTGGATTGGTGTCAAAAGGATTTGTAAAACTCATTTTATGGCCTAAAAGGGTATATTCGGTATTTACCGAATCAAGGCACTAATCCTAGCTTATGATCAGTTTAAAAATAATTAAAAATCTTCAAAAATCCCAAAATATTATATTACATCAGTGGGTAAAAGGTTTGGTGTCAAAAATTGGGTTTAGATAGGCTTTACGCTAATGACGCCGTTTAATTACTAATAAGCGTTCTAATTACGTCATTAAGCATAACTCCTAATCTAAACCTCCAACTGATGTGAAAATTTAGGGACATGTTTAATAATCAGTAACAAAGATTATTGTACTTTCATATTTCCAAAATTCTCGTTTTATGGTCATAAGGGCATTATGGTTAATATTTAAGCAATTAACGGAACGTCGGACAATTAAGGATTCAAGTGGTATAAACGCAGAGGGTTATACAATCATGTAACTAGGTCCTAATGGAACTTTAAGGCATGTCTAAACCTATCTAAATCGGGTCAGAACTGAAGTCAAAGCAAAAGTCAAAGTTTTGCGACTTTCGGTTCCGAAACGATCCTTAACTGAAAATTGTCGAGTCGGACATGCATAGACATGTTTTCATACTAATTACCAAGTTATATGAGCGATAAAATAGGTTACACGTCTTCTATATTGTTAATTATGCGTTAATGTGAAAATTATCATTCCGTTGACTTTTTACAATAAACTTTGACTCGACAAATGATCTAGTTAGAGCGGGAATTAGAGGGTGCCCTTTTAAGGGTTTATTACCCACATAATTACCGACGTATAACAACCTTAAGTTTGACTAAACGCTGGATCATTAGTGACTAATAAATAAGTCAACCGTTAATTACGACGGTTTGACTTTAAGGCTAAAAACTAATCAAAACTTAAACAAGGAAGGTTGAGGATACTTACACAAGTCCTATGAACGATTTGGAATGCTTGAGGATGGTCCTTGTGCTCCAGAAATGACCAGAAGATGATTGAGAATGAATGATCAAAAGTTTGCACATTGTGGGTTCTTATATAGTCATTAAAACTCACTACATTGTTGACAACCAATGCTACAATTGATCATGGATCATCCACAAGTGTCCCTAAGGCCTAAATACCAGTTTAGGAAGCCCATGGTATTGAATCAAGGCCATTGGAGTCGGTTACAAGGCTGAACAGCCACCTGTGCAACATTTCTGATCAGACAAGGCAGTCGCGTAGCGCGACTGCATGGGGGCTTAGTGCTCGCGCTACGCGAGCACGTGGTGACCTGCCAAACAAGTTTCCATTAATTGCAGTTTTGGTCCCCGGTCCTCCTAAACGTCGCTTTCTCATTATTTCTTGCATTCTAAGCCTTTAAAATTGACATTTAGGGGCTTTAAGACTTATACCCACTTTGTGAAGTCCTTGATCACTTTGTGTTTACCCGAAAGGTCATAAATTTCATCGTTGACGCATCTTACCCCTCGAATACGAATTTTATCATAACTTTCTCATACGATAACGAAACTTGATGAAATTTTTATCACGCATTCTAGTGAGCATAATTTACCGTTACAAAGCTTCGGGTTTGCTAAAAGGTCACTCAGAGGTATACTTTAAACATGTTGACACATTTAACCCCTATAGGTTGTAATTCCTCACTTTCTTTTACAATTAGCTTCGTACGATCCATGATTTATTCGTTTAAGGTTATAAACATCGTGCAGGGTTATTGTAAAGTATATTTATCCATTGTTGACGTTTTAAACCCTTATATTCACCTAGTTTCTTTGTTTGTCAACTTTAGTCCCTCTAAAGTATTCTTGCACACGTTCAAAGCTTATGACACGTGTCAATACATTATTGGACGTAAATTTTCGAGGTGTTACATCCTCACCCCCTTAAAAGAAATCTCGACCTCGAGATTTGCTAAAATGATGGAAGTACTTTTTGTCTCATAATGGACTTAACTCCTATAACATATCTGGAGTCTTTCCAAGCTCCCAAAGTGACTCCTATATTAGGTACATGTATCCTTTTGGAGCTTCTTAACCTGTCGATCCTCAGTCGATACAGGACGCTCATCCCATCATAAATCTGCATATCATTATGTGATAGTGCTTCTGGACTTATTGGCGAAACATATCCTTCAGTCACTAGTGTGCAATGTATTGCGAGCTCCGCCAAGCTCCTTAAATAGGTTTGAGCTTATAAACTACTTGATTTTGATACATTCGATTTCCTTCGAATGATTCTATATATTCAGAGCTTAACTAGCCTGATGACTTAACAAATTTGGCACACCCTTCCTGGGTGATATCTTTTGTTGAACCTTATTCCTTAACAAGAATTTAGGAGGTTTGCTATTTTCATAAATCCTTGATTTCCTGCTGTATACTGGCAACTTACAGTCGATTATGGATTCGTATGATCTTATTTGTTGTTTCCAAGGAAACTTTCAGATCCTTATAATTGGACTTACCAATTCTCTATCTAACAATAGATGCTTAACATTCCATCCATACAAGGTCTCCCAAGGAGCAGCCTTAATACTTACATATCAATTATTATAGGAAAGCTTATCTTAAGGTGGGATGGTTATCCCAACCATTGCTTAAAAATAATCTTAAGGAATAGCTAATCCTTATAGCTAGTTGAATAACTCAATGATCCTGGGTAGTTGATGGCGATTCTTAATCGTTGTCTAAATAGGGTTGCGGTAATGAATGCATAAGCAGAATGAACCGTCTATCTTATCTAATAATATTAAACTCTCGGAATATCGAGTTAGGCTAAATGAATCTCCTATCTTAAAATTTACTTAATCAGGTTTTCGATTATTCCATAATCAACACGGAGTTCTTACAACACTCCAACCCAAAGCGGGATGTTAATCTTAACTCTACTTGCCTCTAGGGAGGTAAACAGGGTAAACTTAGGAGAAGATAACCAAGATACAAGGAGGTTACAGAGATTTTTCCTAATCTCAGGCTCCAGTTCATTCATCCTCGCTTGTGCCAAATGAGTGACACATTTATGTTATGAGTCCGCAGACTCCTTTACCAGGAAACATTTATTTGAAAAAAATTCTATTTTCTAGATATCTTCTTTGAACGCCATTAGTTGACTTTAGTACCATAGGATCATTGGGATATCTTTGTGGTTCCATGCATTAAACCTCCATACTGATCAGGCATGGAAGCAATCTATGGAACTTATTAAGATATATCAATTCTCATACGGCGGTTTTGTCATACCATTTGGTATTCGTAATCAATAGGGATTAAGGAGATATCAATTACAAGCGAATGTACTTTATCTGGAGAGAGGGTACATTAGGACTTTATGATTGAAGATTTCTGACAGGAATAGAAGAAATAGTCCCTGTGAATTTTCTACCTGTAAGTTTTACCTTACACTTAATATATATAGGGTTCTTATGAAAGGTTTTAAAATCTTGTTATACTTATAGTTTATGAAGGATTTATTGGTATCCGAACCAAAATAAAAACTCTTATCATTTAAATCACTGATAAAATGTCAAGGAATGTACCTGATGCCATTATTTATGGACTAGCTTCGGCATTTTAGGCGCTTCCATTTTCAGGCTTTCCTTCCTTAGCCGCATTTCCTTTGACAGATTCAGGGCACGTGGTCTTGATGTGGCCTTTCTCATTACAGCCGAAACAGACTGCATTCTTCATGTCATTGCAGTCCACTGTTTTATGTTCCCTCGATTTGCAGATCCCACAAGCCCTCGGCTGTGATTGGAATTTTGGTTTGAACCTGCACTTCCCATAATGGCGCTTCTTGCAGGTCTTGCATACAGGTTTCTGGTTGGACTTTTGTTTGTTCTTTTTCTTAGAACTCTGGGAGTTATCTTCCTCCCTTTTCCTCTTTAGTTCATCCCTTGCATTAAAGGTATGAACGATATCCTTCTTGTGAGTAAGGACGTGTGGTCTTGGATGAGTCTTGGAGCTAATAGCATTGGGCTCCTTGAACTTTTTCACGGCCTTCTTCACAGCTTTTCCAACAGCTGCGTCTATCATAGTTTGAAGAACATCGTGGGAAATTCTAAGGTTCACAATTGTAGCATCATTAGCATGCGTCGCATTATCAATGGCGCGATTGACTGTTGTCTTATTCGGGTTTGCCATACTCGATATTGGTTCCTAACACCAATAAAACAATTTCTTAGTTGCAATCCAACAACTGCTATTTCTCATCCTGATGGCCTTAATATTTATACTAACCATGGTATCAATAACCCACATAGGCTAATATAGCACTAACATTCTTAATGAACGTTATTTAAAGTATATGTTAATATTACTTAGCCTAGGTCGCAAAAGACCATCAATAGCATTTAAGGTTTGGACCTAGTCCATTACTTTTCTGACAGAGGATCAAAACGTCACATCTGTCTTTATTATGTTGAAGAATTTAGGTAGCTTGAAGGCTTGCCATAGGGATATCAGAAAAGTGTGATTCCTAATAGATATAAGATATCGATCTAAGATTTGTTGGAGCATTCTTTAAAGTATCATCGACCAATTTCTATCTCGCGTTAATTGACCGGAGTCTTAGTCAGGTGGAGACAACAGATCTCAACATTTATCGTTAATTATAGAATCATATGTGCCAGCATCAAATAAATTTCTGCATAAACTTCTTGATAAGGAAAGGTACCTGCTTTATAGTCATCATTCTGCACCATCTCCTGGGCGTTCCTTTGGAAGACTCACGCGTTCGCCTTCCTGGCCTCTCCCTGCTTCTTTATAAGTTTCGGGCAGTTGGTTTTGATGTGCCCTTCCTCGTTACAATTGTAACATGTTGCGTTCTTCAACCCCTTGCAATCTAAAGTTTTGTGACCCTTGGTCTTGCAAATTCCACACAATTTAGCACGTGGGTCGATTGTACATTTTCCAGAATGTTGGTTTTTGCAGTTACTGCATTTGGGTCTATTATTAGACTGACTCGAGTTCTTCCTAAACTCGGAATCTTTCCCGCGCTCAGAGCTTCCCTTCTTCTTCTTGTTATATTTATGAGAATTTTCCTCCTCTCTTTCACTTCTTCCCCCGCCAGAAGCCTTAACAGACTTAATTCTGGTTGCATCTAAGGTGAGAGATAAGGATAAGTCCACCGCGGACCTATATGTGGTTGGCCTAGATGCTTTAACATTTCCTTTTATCTCTGGTGCTAGGCCTCCAATGAAACGTGCTATGCGTTTAGGTTCAGGGGTGACTAAATAAGGAACTAGGCGGGACATAGTGTTGAAACTTGTCACATATGCTTGACAATCCAAATTCTCCATGACCAGAGTAAAGAAGTCTGATTCTATCTTTTCTACCTCATGCTGAGGGCAATAGTTTTCCTTGACTAATGCAACAAATTGCTCCCAAGATAAGTTGTAGAGTAGAACCTTTCCCGTGGCTTGGAGCAATGATCTCCACCATGCCAACGCTTCTCCTTTGAATGATTGTGAAACAAATTTCACAACATCTCGCTCCGCACAACCGCTGATGTCAACAACAGCGTCCATCTCATCGAGCCATGTCATGCAATCAATGGCCCTTTTTTCTCCTGTAAAGTCTCTGGGCTTGCAGGAGATAAAATATTTATATGAGCAGGTCTCAACTGGTGCCTCTTGATGAAACACAACCTGTCTAGACGGAATACTCCTTTGATTTGACAAGTCATGAACATCGTCCTCCCTCAACTCATGTGTGTTAGAAGGGGGCTTACTACGAGTCACAGATAGAGTCTTAGAGTGGGTATCATTTGATTCATCATACTGTCTGTCAAGAGCTCGAATAACAGCATAATCTATTATTGCCTGCAGTTCTGCTCCAGTTACATTGATTCTGGTAGCATCATTGTCCTCCTTCATGTGTCTGTTAACTTCATCTAATCCAGCCATGTAGCTTGATGGCTACATAAACATTGACAATGATTTATTCAGAGGTTATTCTGAAATTATCATTTTTTTAATAATTTATTAACCATTGTAATATAAACCATATGGGTTAATTTGTTATTATAATTAATTAATATTTTCATTATAATTTTTCCCAGTTATAAAACATTAAGGATATTAAAGTGGCGCAAAAGGCCTAGTCACAAGGACAAATTTTAAATTTATAAGCCATGATTTCAGAGAATCGAGGCATTAAGGTTTGAACATATTTCATTAAATTTTCTTGACACAGAGCCAAAAACTTCAACTGTCTTTTGTCTTTTAGGACAATAGATATAGCCCGTGGGCATTTCCCTTCTGAGGGATGGTTACAATATGATCATCTTCTCAGATGCTATTTTTCGAGATCGTATGGATCATACCGACTATTATGCTTGGACCTGGTCCAACATTTTTAGACAGGAGGTCAAAGACCACCACTGTCGTTGTCTTATCGGACAACAAGTTTAGCCCGTAGGCACTTCATCACTAACGGATGTTTATAACATGATCATCTTATAGGATGATATAAGCCATGATTTCTAGATCATTAGGCCAAATTAGGAAATTTGAAAAATTCCAATATAGGGACGACTATTGTGATTTTTCTCAGATCACTTTTGTCAAGTGTGATAACACGTTCTTAGTTGTTAACAATATGATCATCTTATTTGATGATTTAAGCCATGATTTCTAAATCACTAGGCGAGACAAGAAAATTGGAAGAATCCAATATAAGGATGACTGTTGTGATTTTCTCGAATCACATTTGTCAAGAGTGCTAACACGTTCTTAGGTGTTAACAAGGATCTGAATATCTTGAATAGGTATTACCATCTTGGCCATGTCTAATAAAATGACACGTGGCTAGGTCTTGTCCTTTTTAGATTTTGCCATTTTATTATAATGGTAGATCTTATAAAAGGAATGTTATTTTTCATTTATTTCATTTTTCATGCTTAGAATGAAAATTTAAATTTAATCATTCCACTATAAATTTAAAAGTACAGATGTGCCCTACACAGAACTTGAAAGGAATAATGTTGTCCTTGAAGAGACTGAAAGATAATTATGTCCTTATAAGGACTATCAAAGAAACGATCTGTAGCAAAAGGAGTTTCCTCTTTATTTTATTTCTGAATGCTTTCTCCTTGGTTGCACGTTTCATCCTAGCCGTTGTACGAAGGTTACCAATTCAAGGCTCCGGGAGTGGAGAATTCCTATTACGGCTTCTTCGCTTGGCGACGTATCCAATATATAAAAATTGGAAGCAAAATTTCCAGATTAGGATTGAGAATATTCCTATGTTAAGTCTAGACTCAGAAGGTCAAGGAATGTGCTAATGTGTCATTGAGATTAAACACAAAAAGGCTAGTGATTAATTCACTCAATGTTGGCTCTGATACCAACCTGTCACACCCCAATATTTTCACGTTTCACCAATGGGCCCGGTAGGGGAGTATCGTGACGTAGTTGATATCATCATAGTCAAACAACACAATATATAAATGCACAGCGGAAGCAAAAGATAAATATATTACAATCCGAATATAAAGTAATATCAAAGTATTACAACGGAAAGTAAAGGATCCACAGGCGGATCAAATAAAAGAAACTGTTCAACAGACTTCAGGCATCTAGAACTTGCAAGATTCCTTATTAACGCCCTGAGCTTCCAGCCAATTACGTTCAGTACCTGTCACTTAACCTTTTTTGGAAAATACGTCAGTTTACACTGGTAAATACAATTAACTGACTCATTTTGGAAAAGAGTTTAAAAATTGATTTGAATGCACGTGGCATAAAATATCTTTTATAACTTGATTAAAATGCACAGAGGCAAAATTAATCTTTTATACTTGGGACAATTTTATTAATAAAAATCTTGTATCCGATTTACATGGTTGTCCAACATTTAGGGCCGGTGATTATACAATACCAGCCGGTCAAGATTAATCGACACACCATAAATATAACTCACAAGAAGGCATCCTTACGAGTGAGTATATATTTTACATACGCAACAGGAGGTGTTATGCCTACACCTTGTGCTTAAGTTATGGCCATTCACTTTTTAAAATGAGCCAAGGATATCCAGGACACGGTCATTAACCCCCAATGTTATTTGTTATCAATCAATACAGATTAAAACGGGATTATGCAATTTAATCATCTCCGATTAAAAGGTTTCTACACCCGACCAAGCGGTATTTTTATAATACCGTACCCCAAGCCCGTATAGGGAAAATAAGTTAAAAGTATTTACCTGAGCTAGCAAAAGCAATTTATACTCAGCCGTATATTCTAGTCAGTAAGCACAAGTACTTCTACTGGGGCTCTCAATCTGGAACGAAGGTTTTATTAACCTATTAGATTCCTAACGGGTCTTATTTAAGTCGTAACTTAGACCGGTTAGTTTTAAGGAAGGTTTACGGTTCAAACGCATGATTAAGCGAAGACCGGAATAGAATGTGATTTAGACCCGACAAGTTTGAAGACTTGTATAATATGGTTAAACTAAACACATTCTGGATTTTGAGATAAAAATGATGAGGTTTGACCCGTTTCGGCTAATTTATGCAAACTAGTTACATAAACCGAACCGAACGCGCATGAAGCGTAACGGGTAACCATAAGAGTCCTAAACAGGTTTCCTAAGTTAACATGCCTTAAATATGTTGTGATATCAGTAGGATACCTTCCATTATGCCCAAAACACGTTTAATCACAAAATAAGCCCCGTAGGGGTATTTTGGTCATTTTAAAGATTATAAAAGAGATTAATTAAAATTCTGAGATTCGGGTCCGAATACATCAGTAAAATAACTTATTTTATTAGGTCATATCAGTTGGTAACATGTCTTTTATGACAAAATGGTTTTAAACCCTTACTATGCGTTTAATACGCGTATAACGTCGTTTTAAGCGATTTACGGGTTAAAATAGGAATCTGAGTTTCTAGGTCAGTTCATATTATTTAAAATCAGTAGCAATTGGATTGGTGTCAAAAGGATTTGTAAAACTCATTTTATGGCCTAAAAGGGTATATTCGGTATTTACCGAATCAAGGCACTAATCCTAGCTTATGATCAGTTTAAAAATAATTAAAAATCTTCAAAAATCCCAAAATATTATATTACATCAGTGGGTAAAAGGTTTGGTGTCAAAAATTGGGTTTAGATAGGCTTTACGCTAATGACGCCGTTTAATTACTAATAAGCGTTCTAATTACGTCATTAAGCATAACTCCTAATCTAAACCTCCAACTGATGTGAAAATTTAGGGACATGTTTAATAATCAGTAACAAAGATTATTGTACTTTCATATTTCCAAAATTCTCGTTTTATGGTCATAAGGGCATTATGGTCAACATTTAAGCAATTAACGGAACGTCGGACAATTAAGGATTCAAGTGGTATAAACGCAGAGGGTTATACAATCATGTAACTAGGTCCTAATGGAACTTTAAGGCATGTCTAAACCTATCTAAATCGGGTCAGAACTGAAGTCAAAGCAAAAGTCAAAGTTTTGCGACTTTCGGTTCCGAAACGATCCTTAACTGAAAATTGTCGAGTCGGACATGCATAGACATGTTTTCATACTAATTACCAAGTTATATGAGCGATAAAATAGGTTACACGTCTTCTATATTATTAATTATGCGTTAATGTGAAAATTATCATTCCGTTGACTTTTTACAATAAACTTTGACTCGACAAATGATCTAGTTAGAGCGGGAATTAGAGGGTGCCCTTTTAAGGGTTTATTACCCACATAATTACCGACGTATAACAACCTTAAGTTTGACTAAACGCTGGATCATTAGTGACTAATCAATAAGTCAACCGTTAATTACGACAGTTTGACTTTAAGGCTAAAAACTAATCAAAACTTAAACAAGGAAGGTTGAGGATACTTACACAAGTCCTATGAACGATTTGGAATGCTTGAGGATGGTCCTTGTGCTCCAAAAATGACCAGAAGATGATTGAGAATGAATGATCAAAAGTTTGCACATTGTGGGTTCTTATATAGTGATTAAAACTCACTAGATTGTTGACAACCAATGCTACAATTGATCATGGATCATCCACAAGTGTCCCTAAGGCCTAAATATCAGTTTAGGAAGCCCATGGTATTGAATCAAGGCCATTGGAGTCGGTTACAAGGCTGAACAGCCACCTGTGCAACATTTCTGATCAGACAAGGCAGTCGCGTAGCGCGACTGCATAGGGGCTTAGTGCTCGCGCTACGCGAGCACGTGGTGACCTGCCAAACAAGTTTCCATTAATTGCAGTTTCGGTCCCCGGTCCTCCTAAACGTCGCTTTCTCATTATTTCTTGCATTCTAAGCCTTTAAAATTGACATTTAGGGGCTTTAAGACTTATACCCACTTTGTGAAGTCCTTGATCACTTTGTGTTTACCCGAAAGGTCATAAATTTCATCGTTGACGCATCTTACCCCTCGAATACGAATTTTATCATAACTTTCTCATACGATAAAGAAACTTGATGAAATTTTTATCACGCATTCTAGTGAGCATAATTTACCGTTACAAAGCTTCAGGTTTGCTAAAAGGTCACTCAGAGGTATACTTTAAACATGTTGACACATTTAACCCCTATAGTTTGTAATTCCTCACTTTCTTTTACAATTAGCTTCGTACGATCCATGATTTATTCGTTTAAGGTTATAAACATCGTGCAAGGTTATTGTAAAGTATATTTATCCATTGTTGACGTTTTGAACCCTTATATTCACCTAGTTTCTTTGTTTGTCAACTTTAGTCCCTCTAAAGTATTCTTGCACACGTTCAAAGCTTATGACACGTGTCAATACATTATTGGACGTAAATTTTCGAGGTGTTACATCCTCACCCCCTTAAAAGAAATCTCGACCTCGAGATTTGCTAAAATGATGGAAGTACTTTTTGTCGCATAATGGACTTAACTCCTATAACATATCTGGAGTCTTTCCAAGCTCCCAAAGTGACTCCTATATTAGGTACATGTATCCTTTTGGAGCTTCTTAACCTGTCGATCCTCAGTCGATACAGGACGCTCATCCCATCATAAATCTGCATATCATTATGTGATAGTGCTTCTGGACTTATTGGCGAAACATATCCTTCAGTCACTAGTGTGCAATGTATTGCGAGCTCCGCCAAGCTCCTTAAATAGGTTTGAGCTTATAAACTACTTGATTTTGATACATTCGATTTCCTTCGAATGATTCTATATATTCAGAGCTTAACTAGCCTGATGACTTAACAAATTTGGCACACCCTTCCTGGGTGATATCTTTTGTTGAACCTTATTCCTTAACAAGAATTTAGGAGGTTTGTTATTTTCATAAATCCTTGATTTCCTGCTGTATACTGGCAACTTACAGTCGATTATGGATTCGTATGATCTTATTTGTTGTTTCCAAGGCAACTTTCAGATCCTTATAATTGGACTTACCAATTCTCTATCTAACAATAGATGCTTAACATTCCATCCATACAAGGTCTCCCAAGGAGCAGCCTTAATACTTACATATCAATTATTATAGGAAAGCTTATCTTAAGGTGGGATGGTTATCCCAACCATTGCTTAAAAATAATCTTAAGGAATAGCTAATCCTTATAGCTAGTTGAATAACTCAATGATCCTGGGTAGTTGATGGCGATTCTTAATCGTTGTCTAAATAGGGTTGCGGTAATGAATGCATAAGCAGAATGAACCGTCTATCTTATCTAATAATATTAAACTCTCGGAATATCGAGTTAGGCTAAATGTGTCACACCCCCAAAATCCACACGCGGAGTATCACCGCTTGGAGGTGTGACTGACCAGGATCAAGCCACCAATCGTATTGAACAAGCATGTAAGTAAACATAATTCAACAAACCAATATGAAAGGTGTTCAAAAACCAAAGCATAGTTAAGTGTTTAGCGGAAGCATAATTTGTAAAACCCATAGCAAGTATTAAATATGAAATAAAGTAATGTTTAAAGCATGGCACAAATCGCCATGTCCCACAACGACCGTTCCTCCCTGTGCAAGCTCCATGGGTACCTAATGACCTGCAAGGCATGTAGCAACGAATCAACAACAAAGTTGAGCGAGTTCACAGTTGGTTGTTGGTTTTAGTTGTTCCAAAAATAGTTCCTTTAACTGGCATCCCTGCCGTGGGGGTTACCCCATATTTGAAAACGTAAGTTGTTTAACCCATTAATTCTGGCAATCCAGCCGTGGGGGCTACCCCATGATAGTTATCTGGCATTTCGGCCGTGGGGGCTACCCCATGTATTACTAGACCACGCGTATCGACTGCTACGAAAATGTAAGAGGTGCCCTAAGTCAATGTCTATCAGCATTGACCCTTTGCCCATAGTCCATTAGTACACGCCCGTCCGACTGGCACGGTGTGAGGTTTGTTAAACCTAATAGCGCTATTAACTAATGACCCGCTCGCCCTAGGCCTCGGCGATTAAGTCGATAATTGAGGGACTTCCTTTGATAGAGGTGATGGTCTTAAGATCGTGTACGTAGGCTTTACGTACGTGCCCTTCAACCCGAGGACAGTAGTAAGTATAATTGTACGTAGGTTTTACGTACGTGCCCTTCAACCGAGGACAATAATAATTTGTTTAATAGTAATAGTTGTACGAGTAGTTATTCAATCTCATTCACAACCCCTGGGAATCCCATGCCTTGGCTAGTGTGAACTCACCTTGGTTTGCTCGGCAGATACACAAAAAGGTCAAGTCTAGCAGCTAGTGGTCAACCACGTCCTAACATGGTTACCAAAACAAGTCAGGTTTTGGTTTCAAGTAGTGCACACAAGTATCACATAGATAACAGATTATGAACATAGGTTGATCATGGCAAATACGTAATACATGTTAACACCTTAACAATAGCAGTCAAGTACCCATCATGTCTAACTTGTACGATCCGAAAGATATAGCCCAATAGTAGTCGGCCCAACATGTTGTGCGTTCAGCATGGCCTTGTGCGATTCACAACATGTTGTGCGACTCCGTTTATCACCCGGCCCAAATAACATGAAGCCCCATAAGTCTATAAGCATATACACGGCCCAATAAATAGACATAAGTTTTGTGCGATTCGGACCGCTTGTGCGATCCTATCACTTGTGCGATCCGAACTAGTCCAGCCCAACAAGTATACCCGGCCCAACATAACAACTTGTGCGATTCATGCTGTTCATATAATCTTGTGCGACTTAGGAAGCCTTGTGCGATCAGGCTTATTACTCGCAATTTATGGAAATCAGTATTATCTTTCCTTCAATCATGCAATCGGTTACTAAATTTCCAATTACTTTGCAATATTTAAATTAACAGTTTCCTAGTCATGCCATAATCGATCAACATGCTATTATCGAACCACACAAACAATACATGTATATATATTTGATTAATAATCACATAGCTACTGTCAATCACATGCATTATCATATTTCCATGTACTCACAATCTAATTATGCACCTATGAGACATCACATGTCCCTGACAACCCACTTGCAAGAATAAACCTAATAGCCGATCATGTGAATTCTTATTCATTTGGCTTCACATGCATGTCATCATTACATAATTTCTCTATCCAACATGTAACCCCTAACTGTTGACATCGATAAACTACACATATGCAAACAAAGCCACATAAAGGTTACTGGAACATAATACACTTGTAAAGCAAGATCATATCCTCATACAATCATTCTCAGATTCAACAGAGTAAAGCATAACCAATAAACATCAGATAATTACGATCACCATTACGTCATCTAGAGATATACGCATACACAAGATCAAACCGCACGATGACAGTAGATATACACAAACGATCATAACATCAACTTGCCAGGATTTCCTATCATACCAACCAATTCAATTCACAACATGATTACGATCATTATGTGCTAACAGTTAATTCATAAAGCCAATCAATAATAAATCTTGTTTTCAATCAACAGTCATCAATAGTTGCACACTAACATTAACAGAATTCACAATAATCAGACGACAAATGAAGCTTCGAGTGTACTAGATTGCCGTCGCACACAGGGAAAAGCAACAGGGCTCTAGGGTTTGGCGATTAGCTTTTACGTAAAGGTTGTGAACAAATTATATAACAAGTTGCTATTGGGCCGAAGCCCATTGGGTTTTCGTAGGCCACCATCTTGACGAAAACACAAAGGTGTTTTCACCAAGAATGATTTCGTAAGGGGGGTTTTCAAGTGAGTGTTTTCGGCTATGGAATTTTGTTGTTTATTAAATTCACAAACACAAAATTAATACAAAACACAAACAACACTTATATTGCACCTCAACATAACTATTAAACATACTTAGCACATACGTATTAAATCGGATAGAGACCTTGAAAACTCGGGTTGTCACAAAATGAATCTCCTATCTTAAAATTTACTTAATCAGGTTTTCGATTATTCCATAATCAACACGGAGTTCTTACAACACTCCAACCAAAAGCGGGATGTTAATCTTAACTCTACTTGCCTCTAGGGAGGTAAACAGGGTAAACTTAGGAGAAGATAACCAAGATACAAGGAGGTTACAGAGATTTTTCCTAATCTCAGGCTCCAGTTCATTCATCCTCGCTTGTGCCAAATGAGTGACACATTTATGTTATGAGTCTGCAGACTCCTTTACCAGGAAACATTTATTTGAAAAAAATTCTATTTTCTAGATATCTTCTTTGAACACCATTAGTTGACTTTAGTACCATAGGATCATTGGGATATCTTTGTGGTTCCATGCATTAAACCTCCATACTGATCAGGCATGGAAGCAATCTATGGAACTTATTAAGATACATCAATTCTCATACGGCGGTTTTGTCATACCATTTGGTATTCGTAATCAATAGGGATTAAGGAGATATCAATTACAAGCGAATGTACTTTATCTGGAGAGAGGGTACATTAGGACTTTATGATTGAAGATTTCTGACAGGAATAGAAGAAATAGTCCCTGTGAATTTTCTACCTGTAAGTTTTACCTTACACTTAATATATATAGGGTTCTTATGAAAGGTTTTAAAATCTTGTTATACTTATAGTTTATGAAGGATTTATTGGTATCCGAACCAAAATAAAAACTCTTATCATTTAAATCACTGATAAAATGTCAAGGAATGTACCTGATGCCATTATTTATGGACTAGCTTCGGCATTTTAGGCGCTTCCATTTTCAGGCTTTCCTTCCTTAGCCGCATTTCCTTTGACAGATTCAGGGCACGTGGTCTTGAAGTGGCCTTTCTCATTACAGCCGAAACAGACTGCATTCTTCATGTCATTGCAGTCCAACGTTTTATGTTCCCTCGATTTGCAGATCCCACAAGCCCTCGGCTGTGATTGAAATTTTTGTTTGAACCTGCACTTCCCATAATGGCGCTTCTTGCAGGTCTTGCATACAGGTTTCTGGTTGGACTTTTGTTTGTTCTTTTTTCTTAGAAATCTGGGAGTTATCTTCCTCTCTTTTCCTCTTTAGTTCATCCCTTGCATTAGAGGTATGAACGATATCCTTCTTGTGAGTAAGGACGTGTGGTCTTGGATGAGTCTTGGAGCTAATAGCATTGGGCTCCTTGAACTTTTTCACGACCTTCTTCACAGCTTTTCCAACAGCTGCGTCTATCATAGTTTGAAGAACATCGTGGGAAATTCTAAGGTTCACAATTGTAGGATCATTAGCATGCGTCGCATTATCAATGGCGCGATTGACTGTTGTCTTATCCGGGTTTGCCATACTCGATATTGGTTCCTAACACCAATAAAACAATTTCTTAGTTGCAATCCAACAACTGCTATTTCTCATCCTGATGGCCTTAATATTTATACTAGCCATGGTATCAATAACCCACATAGGCTAATATAGCACTAACATTCTTAATGAACGTTATTTAAAGTATATGTTAATATTACTTAGCCTAGGTCGCGAAAGACCATCAATAGCATTTAAGGTTTGGACCTAGTCCATTACTTTTCTGACAGAGGATCAAAACGTCACATCTGTCTTTATTATGTTGAAGAATTTAGGTAGCTTGAAGGCTTGCCATAGGGATATCAGAAAAGAGTGATTCCTAAAAGATATAAGATATCGATCTAAGATTTGTTGGAGCATTCTTTAAAGTATCATCGGCCAATTTCAATCTCGCGTTAATTGACCGGAGTCTTAGTCAGGTGGAGACAACAGATCTCAACATTTATCGTTAATTAGAGAATCATATGTGCCAGCATCAAATAAATTTCTGCATAAACTTCTTGATAAGGAAAGGTACCTGCTTTATAGTCATCATTCTGCACCATCTCCTGGGCGTTCCTTTGGAAGACTCACGCGTTCGCCTTCCTGGCCTCTCCCTACTTCTTTATAAGTTTCGGGCAGTTGGTTTTGATGTGCCCTTCCTCGTTACAATTGTAACATGTTGCGTTCTTCAACCCCTTGCAATCTAAAGTTTTGTGACCCTTGGTCTTGCAAATTCCACACAATTTAGCACGTGGGTCGATTGTACATTTTCCAGAATGTTGCTTTTTGCAGTTACTGCATTTGGGTCTGTTATTAGACTGACTCGAGTTCTTCCTAAACTCGGAATCTTTCCCGCACTCAGAGCTTCCCTCCTTCTTCTTGTTATATTTATGAGAATTTTCCTCCTCTCTTTCACTTCTTCCCCCGCCAGAAGCCTTAACAGACTTAATTCTGGTTGCATCTAAGGTGAGAGATAAGGATAAGTCCACCGCGGACCTATATGTGGTTGGCCTAGATGCTTTAACATTTCCTTTTATCTCTGGTGCTAGGCCTCCAATGAAACGCGCTATGCGTTTAGGTTCAGGGGTGACTAAATAAGGAACTAGGCGGGACATAGTGTTGAAACTTGTCACATATGCTTGACAATCCAAATTCTCCATGACCAGAGACAAGAAGTCTGATTCTATCTTTTCTACCTCATGCTGAGGGTAATAGTTTTCCTTGACTAATGCAACAAATTGCTCCCAAGATAAGTTGTAGAGTAGAACCTTTCCCGTGGCTTGGAGCAATGATCTCCACCATGCCAACGCTTCTCCTTTGAATGATTGTGAAACAAATTTCACAACATCTCGCTCCGCACAACCGCTGATGTCAACAACAACGTCCATCTCATCGAGCCATGTCATGCAATCAATGGCCCCTTTTTCTCCTGTAAAGTCTCTGGGCTTGCAGGAGATAAAATATTTATATGAGCAGGTCTCAACTGGTGCCTCTTGATGAAACACAACCTGTCTAGACGGAATACTCCTTTGATTTGACAAGTCATGAACATCGTCCTCCCTCAACTCATGTGTGTTAGAAGGGGGCTTACTACGAGTCACGGATAGAGTCTTAGAGTGGGTATCATTTGATTCATCATACTGTCTGTCAAGAGCTCGAGTAACAGCATAATCTATTATTGCCTGCAGTTCTGCTCCAGTTACATTGATTCTGGTAGCATCATTGTCCTCCTTCATGTGGCTGTTAACTTCATCTAATCCAGCCATGTAGCTTGATGGCTACATAAACATTGACAATGATTTATTCAGAGGTTATTCTGAAATTATCATTTTTTGATAATTTATTAACCATGGTAATATAAACCATATGGGTTAATTTGTTAGTTATAATTAATTAATATTTTCATTATAATTTTTCCCAGTTATAAAACATTAAGGATATTAAAGTGGCGCAAAAGGCCTAGTCACAAGGACAAATTTTAAATTTATAAGCCATGATTTCAGAGAATCGAGGCATTAAGGTTTGAACATATTTCATTATATTTTCTTGACACAGAGCCAAAAACTTCAACTGTCTTTTGTCTTTTAGGACAATAGATATAGCCCGTGGGCATTTCCCTTCTGAGGGATGGTTACAATATGATCATCTTCTCAGATGCTATTTTTCGAGATCGTATGGATCATACCGACTATTATGCTTGGACCTGGTCCAACATTTTTAGACAGGAGGTCAAAGACCACCACTGTCGTTGTCTTATCGGACAACAAGTTTAGCCCGTAGGCACTTCATCACTAACGGATGTTTATAACATGATCATCTTATAGGATGATATAAGCCATGATTTCTGGATCATTAGGCCAAATTAGGAAATTTGAAAAATTCCAATATAGGGACGACTATTGTGATTTTTCTCAGATCACTTTTGTCAAGTGTGATAACACGTTCTTAGTTGTTAACAATATGATCATCTTATTTGATGATTTAAGCCATGATTTCTAAATCACTAGGCGAGACAAGAAAATTGGAAGAATCCAATATAAGGATGACTGTTGTGATTTTCTCGAATCACATTTGTCAAGAGTGCTAACACGTTCTTAGGTGTTAACAAGGATCTGAATATCTTGAATAGGTATTACCATCTTGGCCATGTCTAATAAAATGACACGTGGCTAGGTCTTGTCCTTTTTAGATTTTGCCATTTTATTATAATGGTAGATCTTATAAAAGGAATGTTATTTTTCATTTATTTCATTTTTCATGCTTAGAATGAAAATTTAAATTTAATCATTCCACTATAAATTTAAAAGTACAGATGTGCCCTACACAGAACTTGAAAGGAATAATGTTGTCCTTGAAGAGACTGAAAGATAATTATGTCCTTATAAGGACTATCAAAGAAACGATCTGTAGCAAAAGGAGTTTCCTCTTTATTTTATTTCTGAATGCTTTCTCCTTGGTTGCACGTTTCATCCTAGCCGTTGTACGAAGGTTAGCAATTCAAGGCTCCGGGAGTGGAGAATTCCTATTACGGCTTCTTCACTTGGCGACGTATCCAATATATAAAAATTGGAAGCAAAATTTCCAGATTAGGATTGAGAATATTCCTATGTTAAGTCTAGACTCAGAAGGTCAAGGAATGTGCTAATGTGTCATTGAGATTAAACACAAAAAGGCTAGTGTTTAATTCACTCAATGTTGGCTCTGATACCAACCTGTCACACCCCAATATTTTCACGTTTCACCAGTGGGCCCGGTAGGGGAGTATCGTGACGTAGTTGATATCATCATAGTCAAACAACACAATATATAAATGCACAGCGGAAGAAAAAGATAAATATATTACAATCCGAATATAAAGTAATATCAAAGTATTACAACGGAAAGTAAAGGATCCACAGGCGGATCAAATAAAAGAAACTGTTCAACAGACTTCAGGCATCTAGAACTTGCAAGATTCCTTATTAACTCCCTGAGCTTCCAGCCAATTACGTTCAGTACCTGTCACTTAACCTTTTTTGGAAAATACGTCAGTTTACACTGGTAAATACAATTAACTGACTCATTTTGGAAAAGAGTTTAAAAATTGATTTGAATGCACGTGGCACAAAATATCTTTTATAACTTGATTAAAATGCACAGAGGCAAAATTAATCTTTTATACTTGGGACAATTTTATTAATAAAAATCTTGTATCCGATTTACATGGTTGTCCAACATTTAGGGCCGGTGATTATACAATACAAGCCGGTCAAGATTAATCGACACACCATAAATATAACTCACAAGAAGACATCCTTACGAGTGAGTATATCTTTTACATACGCAACAGGAGGTGTTATGCCTACACCTTGTGCTTAAGTTATGGCCATTCACTTTTTAAAATGAGCCAAGGATATCCAGGACACGGTCATTAACCCCCAATGTTATTTGTTATCAATCAATATAGATTAAAACGGGATTATGCAATTTAATCATCTCCGATTAAAAGGTTTCTACACCCGACCAAGCGGTATTTTTATAATACCGTACCCCAAGCCCGTATAGGGAAAATAAGTTAAAAGTATTTACCTGAGCTAGCAAAAGCAATTTATACTCAGCCGTATATTCTAGTCAGCAAGCACAAGTACTTCTACTGGGGCTCTCAATCTGGAACGAAGGTTTTATTAACCTATTAGATTCCTAACGGGTCTTATTTAAGTCGTAACTTAGACCGGTTAGTTTTAAGGAAGGTTTACGGTTCAAACGCATGATTAAGCGAAGACCGGAATAGAATGTGATTTAGACCCGACAAGTTTGAAGACTTGTATAATATGGTTAAACTAAACACATTCTGGATTTTGAGATAAAAATGATGAGGTTTGACCCGTTTCGGCTAATTTATGCAAACTAGTTACATAAACCGAACCGAACGCGCATGAAGCGTAACGGGTAACCATAAGAGTCCTAAACAGGTTTCCTAAGTTAACATGCCTTAAATATGTTGTGATATCAGTAGGATACCTTCCATTATGCCCAAAACGAGTTTAATCACAAAATAAGCCCCGTAGGGGTATTTTGGTCATTTTAAAGATTATAAAAGAGATTAATTAAGATTCTAAGATTCGGGTCCGAATACATCAGTAAAATAACTTATTTTATTAGGTCATATCAGTTGGTAACATGTCTTTTATGACAAAATGGTTTTAAACCCTTACTATGCGTTTAATACGCGTATAACGTCGTTTTAAGCGATTTACGGGTTAAAATAGGAATCTGAGTTTCTAGGTCAGTTCATCAGGTTCAAAACACTTCATTTATTATTTAAAATCAGTAGCAATTGGATTGGTGTCAAAAGGATTTGTAAAACTCATTTTATGGCCTAAAAGGGTATATTCGGTATTTAACGAATCAAGGCACTAATCCTAGCTTATGATCAGTTTAAAAATAATTAAAAATCTTCAAAAATCCCAAAATATTATATTACATCAGTGGGTAAAAGGTTTGGTGTCAAAAATTGCGTTTAGATAGGCTTTACGCTAATGACGCCGTTTAATTACTAATAAGCGTTCTAATTACGTCATTAAGCATAACTCCTAATCTAGACCTCCAACTGATGTGAAAATTTAGGGACATGTTTAATAATCAGTAGCAAAGATTATTGTACTTTCATATTTCCAAAATTCTCGTTTTATGGTCATAAGGGCATTATGGTCAATATTTAAGCAATTAACGGAACGTCGGACAATTAAGGATTCAAGTGGTATAAACGCAGAGGGTTATACAATCATGTAACTAGGTCCTAATGGAACTTTAAGGCATGTCTAAACCTATCTAAATCGGGTCAGAACTGAAGTCAAAGCAAAAGTCAAAGTTTTGCGACTTTCGGTTCCGAAACGATCCTTAACTGAAAATTGTCGAGTCGGACATGCATAGACATGTTTTCATACTAATTACCAAGTTATATGAGCGATAAAATAGGTTACACGTCTTCTATATTGTTAATTATGCGTTAATGTGAAAATTATCATTCCGTTGACTTTTTACAATAAACTTTGACTCGACAAATGATCTAGTTAGAGCGGGAATTAGAGGGTGCCCTTTTAAGGGTTTATTACCCACATAATTACCAACTTATAACAACCTTAAGTTTGACTAAACGCTGGATCATTAGTGACTAATCAATAAGTCAACCGTTAATTACGACGGTTTGACTTTAAGGCTAAAAACTAATCAAAACTTAAACAAGGAAGGTTGAGGATACTTACACAAGTCCTATGAACGATTTGGAATGCTTGAGGATGGTCCTTGTGCTCCAGAAATGACCAGAAGATGATTGAGAATGAATGATCAAAAGTTTGCACATTGTGGGTTCTTATATAGTGATTAAAACTCACTAGATTGTTGACAACCAATGCTACAATTGATCATGGATCATCCACAAGTGTCCCTAAGGCCTAAATACCAGTTTAGGAAGCCCATGGTATTGAATCAAGGCCATTGGAGTCGGTTACAAGGCTGAACAGCCACCTGTGCAACATTTCTGATCAGACAAGGCAGTCGAGTAGCGCGACTGCATAGGGGCTTAGTGCTCGCGCTACGCGAGCACGTGGTGACCTGCCAAACAAGTTTCCATTAATTGCAGTTTTGGTCCCCGGTCCTCCTAAACGTCGCTTTCTCATTATTTCTTACATTCTAAGCCTTTAAAATTGACATTTAGGGGCTTTAAGAGTTATACCCACTTTGTGAAGTCCTTGATCACTTTGTGTTTACCCGAAAGGTCATAAATTTCATCGTTGACGCATCTTACCCCTCGAATACGAATTTTATCATAACTTTCTCATACGATAACGAAACTTGATGAAATTTTTATCACGCATTCTAGTGAGCATAATTTACCGTTACAAAGCTTCGGGTTTGCTAAAAGGTCACTCAGAGGTATACTTTAAACATGTTGACACATTTAACCCCTATAGTTTGTAATTCCTCACTTTCTTTTACAATTAGCTTCGTACGATCCATGATTTATTCGTTTAAGGTTATAAACATCGTGCAGGGTTATTGTAAAGTATATTTATCCATTGTTGACGTTTTGAACCCTTATATTCACCTAGTTTCTTTGTTTGTCAACTTTAGTCCCTCTAAAGTATTCTTGCACACGTTCAAAGCTTATGACACGTGTCAATACATTATTGGACGTAAATTTTCGAGGTGTTACACTGGGAGCTGCATATCTGCCCAGCTATGGTTTTAGTCGAAAAACGAACTTTAAAAGGGCATAACTTTCATTCTACTTACCCGTTTTGCGTGATTCTTTTTCCTACGCGTTCGTAATTTAATTACGGACCCGTTTATCTTCTTTGTTCGCATCAAATTCAGATTTATATGCGTAAGGCTTATAAATCCCTTTTTATGATTATTCGACCCGCTTATGTTAAAATCACAAACTTGTTTCTAGTTAACCGTAATTCATTCGCCCAAGTATTCGACTCAAGATCTTTATCCCGGGTTCATAACTTTTGAGAATTTCGCAGCCAATACCCCAGTTATGCGCGAAACTCGTTTTGACCCGTTTAGGGAATTTGAACTTTTAAGTTTAAATTTCACTCATTAATTTCACCCTTCCTTTTCCCACATTTGTATTATCTACTTACATTCCACCACAACTATTCTTGTGTGGACTTAGTATATTTGGACAATTTCTCGGATTCTACACTTCGGTTGGTTGTTTTACGGAAAAGACCCGTTTCTAGGCATTTAACCCAAAAGGCCTATGTTTAAAACCTTTATACTTATTAAAAGCTCACCTAATTATAATACATATTCCTAAACGACCTCTAAGGGTCGTCGTCCTATTTACCCTTCAAGGGCGTTTTGGAAAACTTTAGTCCCTCCTTTTACGACGAAGCACTTTAACTAATTATTTTAACCAAAAATTGCACTTTTAACTATAAGTCTATATATGCGTACCTGGCCCGGGTCAACAAATAGACCCGATTTATACCTCGCTTTAATCATCACACAATCTATGGTGACACAATTATCCGATTTGCTAATCGCTCCTGTCAATATAAGACTTGACAACCACATTGGTCGCTATTGTCAAATGGCGTTGTCACCACCATTCGACCTGTTTGGCATATATGCCCAATATTACCCCTTTTTTACCATTCATTATGGTTTTCATCACTTTTTCTTATTCCGACCCATTTCAATTTACGTCGGAACATCACATTTCAAATATTAGCTTATCATTTTCATAACCTTTATAATCATTACGCATTCTAAAATAAAAGGGTGTAAGATTCACTTACCTTGCATCCATGCCACACTTTTCTTTCCATACTCGCTCCGTTTGACCCGCTTCATCCACAAGCTTCCACCTAGCTTGTTAAGCGCCAAACTATTATCCAATGTTCACAAGGTGGTTAGATTAACCATAATTTAATATGATCTTCCACCTTACACATTTCTATGCATTCATCGGAACACTTAATATAATCTCGTTTTACACACAATCAAATAGACCGCGATTTCATTTAGCCATTTCATATCACTGAAAATGGGATGTTTTTGGTGACTTGTTTAACCTGTTTACAAGTCTTCAAAAATTATGATTTTTTTATGTGGCGTACCTCTCGTAGGGTTAGGACTTGTGTTAAAATTACGAGATCTAACTCTTTACCAAAAATTCATTTACTAAGCTGCAATCAGATTCATCACTTCTGACTGCAGCTTACGGAAAAATTCATTTAAAATTCCTCGTTTGTCCGATTGACGAAATTCCAATTGGAGATTTTTGTACTCACTTAAAACTATCTACAGGAGTTATGACATTCGTAATGGGCTGCAAATTCTGCCAGAAAACGCAGCTTAAACCTTCGATACGGAAAAATTCATAAAACACTCAATTTTCATCGAAAAAATGCGATTCCAGTGGGTTTTAAAGATATTTCCTGAAATTACATTTTAGACTCAAGAAACACATTTTTTGTCACGTTTTGTCCATGTTACAGCCAATACAAGTCGGCTGTAAATTCTGATCAGGAGCTGTTTGAATTCAGCTTTCAATTAAAGCATGTTCTTGACATCATAACACTATTTTTTTAGCAATCAAAACCCTAAAAACATCTCATACATGAATTTAGCATCAACAAAATCTGAATTTACTTGAGCTAAGCATGATTTCAATATATACTTGTCTAGGGTTTACTCCTAAACACTACAATGTTCCTATTTCATCCATATAACAAGCATGCATCAACAATTTTTGAATTCTCTAGGTTTACTCAGAAATTCAACTAGAGATTTCTCATGAAATTCACATACCTTGTGACTCCTTTTTCAGTGGAGATCACTAATTCGTGCTCAGATTTTGATTTGAGATTGATTTGGACCTTCAATTTGAGAAATTTTGTAGATTAGGGTTAGCTTGAAGAACCTTGTTCGTCGCCCCCTGTTGTCTGCGACCAGAACACACACCAAGTGTGTGTTTTGGGTTTTTAAGTTTTAATTAATAAAAACCATTTTCAATTTTGTCACTTTTGGCCCCTCAACTTTTCCCAAGTTTCATTTAGGGTGTTTTAACCAAGTTTCCTTATTACTACAACACTTGTGATTAACTAGGTTATTTATTCCTAGTTATTTCATCTCATTTATATCCGACATTAAATTTATAATATAAAGATTTATATTTTCGGGTACGACCCGGTTTATTTAAGTCCCGTTATCTCGGGCTGTTTATAAACTTTTATTTCTTCAAAAGTTTTCGTTCAACTTTTATTTAATATTAGGTTTATTTGTTTAAATCCTAATATTTACCGGGTTAATTTCACCACTAACGGTATTTTACCCGTTCATAAATGTTAACGTGGTTTGATTACCAAACCCGTTTTCAGGGTGTTACATAAAGAGGAGTTGGATGGATCCAAGTGATTATATCTTGTCTACTTGTTTTTCATTTTATTTATTTTTAATTTTTAGATTTACTTTCGTGTTTAAAAACTTTTATAAAAAATAGATCGATTAGACGTTGACAATAAATCGGTATTAAAAGCTCTTGTGTCCTTGGATGACCTCGGTATCTTACCGACACTATACTACGCTCGCAATGGGTGCACTTACCCTAGTGTGTGTTTACTGTTAGTACAATATCATGTTTTATAAATTTAAAACTTAACTAATGCGTAAAACGAGATTAAAATATTAATAAAATCATATCACGCTTAACGCACACCAACTAACAATCATTGCTTATTTTGTTAAGATTTTTGTCAAATATAACTGCTTGGACTTTAAGGTTTTAGTTTTTTTATTTATTTTTTAATCTTTGATGAAATAAGCTCTTCATCACATTGATATTGATAAAATCATGAAATAACTTTAACAAATCATTATCAGGTTTATGGAATTACAAAGATATGTGATGATATAAAAATAATATCAGAGCTCGACAAAAAGATCAATGTTTCAAACTGCCAAGGACACTCTCTATTAAGGGTTAGATTGTGTTTGAAATATCTCATTTTCTCACATGATCAACTTTATGTCACATTATCAAGAGTAAAAAGCAAAGTTGGTGTAAAGTTACTTATGCTAGATAAAGACGGAAATGTTACAAATAAGACAACTAATATGATCTATAAGGAAGTTTTTAGTGAAGTTTGAATTATTTTTTTTTTCTTTCAACGTATTTGTTTTTTAAAGTATTTAAAATTTTAATGAATTCAAAGTATTTTTATTTGTGAAGCCGCGTATAACGCGGGAATAACCTAGTATGTATATAGAAAACCACCACCCACCACCACTATCATCACCTGCCACCACTGCCTTTATCTTCCATTCGTAATAACTCAACATCCTTGAGCTTCACCCTCTACATATATTGTCAGCCTAAGACCGAACATTCATATCATCTGATCTTTCCACAAAATCTTCTCAAAATTGGGGATTCTCATCTCAAAATTGGGTGGTGGTGATGATGGCGGTGGTGGTGGTAGATGGTGATTTTCTAAAAAGAGGGAGAAGGGAGAAGTAAACGTGTTGTTGTGTGGTCGGCAAGACATGTAACCATACGTTCACCTCGATCCCCACTTGAAACCATAACCACTAGCCACCGTGAACCTCCACCTCAACAAAAACCCCCTGTCACCATCACCTCTACCACATCACCTAAACTACCACCATCTGCTACCAATCGAAACCCTATCCTACGCGAAACAACCTTAGACAACCACCATCCTCCACCTCAGAAGTAAACCCTATATTTAGAAAAAAGAGGAAATTACTAGGTTTTTGAGAATTGCCATCAGGCCATTTAGAGAGGGAGAAATGGACGTTCTCCCGGCTGATAGCTTTAGATTTGTAGGGTCAACATGGGTGGTGATAATAGGGTATGGTTGTGGCGGTGGTGACAAGTGATGATGACGGTGGTGGTGGTGGTGGTGGTGGTAGGTGATGGTTTTCTAGAGAGAGACATGTTAAAATATATTAATCTTTTATACATATTTTTCTTTCCAATTCAATACTCTTACATATTTTTTCCTTTTTTTGGTTTTTTCCCGTTTGTGGGAGATTGGGCCGTTTGTGCAAGTTTGGGTTGTTTCCTCTTGGGCTCTCTTCGGTGGGCTGCTTCTAGGGTTCCCCTGCCTATTTATCCTTGGTCCTCTCCTTTGTCTCATCAACACAACAAAACAAAAAGTGCAGTGATCTTGGTGCTCTCTAGAACATTTCTCAAGCCTGTTGCTTTTCGCCCTGTTCGAGTTCATCATATCTTGCTGCTGCTGTTCATCTTCAAGTGCAGAATCTTTTAGTTGAAAGACCTGTTCAATCTTGCTGATTGTAATCGGTGGTTTCACCGTTTTTTGATTTGTGCATTTTGCTTAAAAGTATTGTACTCTTGTTTTGATTATACAAGATTTATTGTTGTTCACATGGTATCAGAGCCTTGTTCGGCTCTCTGATACTCGTTCTTCTCAGCTGCTACTGCTTTTGAATGAACAGATCCTCTTAGATCTAAGGATTGTGGTGAAAGATCTAAGGCATCTTAGTGGTACTTTCTATCCGCCGATTCCTGATCATCCCTCTGAAGATATCCTTGATTGAAGGTTGAAACCCTAAATCTAGGGTTTGGGTTCTGTTGGAAGATCCTGTATCACCGATGTGACCAGTTGAAGGTCCGATTCGCCTTCTAGGGTTTCTCGTGCTTCTGAAAAGGGCTCTCGTTGGTCTCTGTTACAGAGCAAACCAATAGAGTTGTAGCTGGTCTTCTTTGCTTATAATCAGCTTGTAACCCTAAGTGAAGGTTACAAGTGTGATTATCAGGAGTTAAACGCACCCACTGTGAGATTTTCTATCTCTTATTTATTTCTTTCTTTTGTTTGCGTCTTGCATCACTGAGTTAGTGCGTCTAGGCATTCCCTGTTTACCGGACTAGTCGGGCCGGCACTTGATCGAGTCCTATTTGCTTATCTGTTGCATTTGTTTGGTCAGTGTGTCATAGCTCCCTGAATATTGTCTGCGGAGGCACCTTTTGAGTGATGAATCTCTGATCGGACCGCTGTTCAGGCTTCGCTAATCTTTGTGTTTATTTTTTTGTTTATCTGTGCTTCTCTCTGTTCTTGTTTGGCAGTTTGCAAAATGTCTGGTGATGATTATGTGGTTACATCCCCTGGTGCTACCCTGGTTAGCAAGATAGATGCTGGTGACCCTTTGTTTTTACACCCTAGTGACTCTGCTAATTTTTCTATAGTGAGTGTTAAACTCAAAGGGGCTGAAAATTATAGGATCTGGTCTAATGCTATGTATCTGGCTTTACAAGTGAAAAGTAAGATAGGCCTATTATCCAAGCTCCAATTCCTAAAAGAAGAAGAACCGCTCCATACGGTTGTTCTTTTAAAGAGTTCTTGGCATGCAAACCAATAGAATTCTCAGGCAATGAAGGAGCCATTGCAACCTTACGTTGGATAGAAAAGACAGAAGCAGTCATACAAATAAGTAAATGTGCAGTCGAAGATAAGATTATGTTTGCTTCGACTCTTTTAAAAAACGCAGCCTTGGAATGGTGGAATACTGTTCTCCAGTCTAGGGGAAGCGACATAGTTTATAATATGGAATGGATCAACTTTAAGGAAATAGCTGAAAGAAAATTTTGTCCTCCTAATGAGAAGGAACAAATAGCCAATAAGTTCCTAAATCTCAGAATGACTGGAATAGACTGCAAAGGATACACTGCCATATTCTTCGAATATGCTAGGATAGTACCATCCTTAGCCTCACCCGAACCAGTATTGATATCCCGTTATATTTGGGATTAATTAGTGAGATTAGACATGTAGTCAAGGCAGCTAGACCGCAAACCATAGAAGAAGCAGTATAATTAGCCAATACCTTGACTGACGAACTGGTGCGTACACAAGAAGAAAACCAAAGGAAGAACCTTGCTCAAAAGCTTACACAGGAATTCCGTTCTAGTAATTCCTACCGTGGAAAGGGAACAGGTTCTTCTGTACCCTACTGTAAGAATTGCAAAAGAAAGCATTCTGGAAGATGCTCTATATATTGCAACTTTTGCAAAATCTCTGGACACAAGGAAGAAGACTGTAGGAAGAAACCCGGTAATGGTATATGCTTCAATTGTGGAGAAAAAGGACACATTAGACCAAACTGTCCGAAACTAGCTCTAGCCATGCCCAACAAGACTAAGACGGCAGAAGCACCCAAGAAGAATGCCAAGCCTTTGTTCTGACAGCTGAGGAAGCCAAGATGATTTCGGATGTGATCGCCGGTACATTTTAGTTAATGACATATTTGCCAAGGTATTGTTTGACTCTGGTGCAAACCAAAGCTTTATCAATACTTCTTTCTACCAATTTCTTAACCAACCCTTAGTCAAACTTCAACAAGAATGTCTGGTAGAAACGGCCAATGGAGAATCCGTTAAGATAAGTGAAATTTTGCAGGGAGCAAGAATAGAAATCCTAAACCATCATTTTCTTGCTAACCTTTATCCAATGAATCTGGCTGGTTTCGATGTTGTATTAGGAGTGGATTGGTTGGTAGCCAATCATGCCAGTATTTTATCTGATCAAAAGTCAGTACAAGTAAGTACACCAAGTGGTGAAAAGATCACAATTAAAGGAGATAAGCCATCTAGATCGACGAAATTCATCTCTGTGATGAAAATTGCAAGCTATGAAAGGAAAGGAGGAATAATATATATGATTTCTGTAATCATTAATACTAAAGGAAAAGAATTAAAAGATATTCCTGTAATATCTAAATTCGCAGACGTTTTTCTAGAAGAGTTACCTGGATTACCGCCTGATAGAGAGGTTGAATTTAGAATTCACCTAATACCAGGGACGGCGCCAATTACCAAAGCACCATATCGATTAGCACCAATGGAAATGCAGGAAATGAAGAAGCAATTGGACGAACTTCTTAACAAAGGCTTTATACAACCAAGCTCATCCCCTTGGGGAGCACCAGTGTTGTTCGTTAAGAAGAAAGATGGATCGATGCGTATGTGCATTAACTATCGAGAATTGAACAAAGTCATGATTAAGAATCGGCACCCACTACCGAGAATCGATGATCTGTTCGATCAACTTCAAGGATCTCGATTCTTTTCAAAGATTGATTTACGCTCTGGATATCATCAACTGAAAGTATAGGAAGAGGATATTCCTAAAACTGCTTTCAGAACGAGATACGTTCATTATGAATTTACTGTCATGCCATTTGGTTTAACCAATGCCCCAGCCGCATTTACGGACATGATGAACATGATATGTAAACCATACCTGGATAAATTCATAATTGTCTTTATAGATGATATCTTAATTTACTCTAAGAGTAAAGAGGACCGTGCAACCCATCTGCATACGCTCCTCACATTGTTGAGAAAAGAGAGGCTTTATGCTAAATTCCCAAAATGTGAATTTTGGTTATAAGAAGTGCAATTCCTTGGACATCTGGTTAATCATGAAGGAATTCATGTGGATCCCACAAAAATCGAGGCGATTACTAAATGGAAAATCCCTGAATCACCAACAGAAGTACGAAGTTTTCTTGGACTGGCAGGATATTATAGTCGGTTTATCCGCGACTTCTCTAGAATAGCCATTCCATTAACTAAACTGACCTGCAAATCAGTTAAGTTTGAATGGGGACCAAAAGAAGAAGAAGCTTTTAAGATTCTTAAGCAAAGGTTAACCAACGCACCCATACTTGCATTACCAGAAGGAACTGAAGACTTTATAGTCTATTGTGATGCATCTAAGTTAGGATATGGATGTGTGTTAATGCAACGTTAAAAGGTTATAGCCTATGCCTCTAGACAACTTAAGAAACATGAAGAGAATTACACCACCCATGATCTAGAACTATGTGCCATAGTTTTTGCCCTTAAGATTTGGAGACACTATTTATATGGAAATAAATTTGTTGTCTTCACCGATCATAAGAGTTTAAGGTATATTTTTGGGCAAAAGGAATTAAATATGAGACAGAGACGTTGGATGGAAGTTCTTAGTGATTATGATTGTGATATCCAGTATCACGCTGGAAAAGCCAATGTAGTAGCTGATGCTTTAAGTCGAAAGTATTATGAAAAACCAAAGCGAGTACGTTCTCTCAGATTAAATCTACAAGTAGATTTAAACAAAAAAATTAGAGAAGTACAAGAATCAGTAATCAAGAAAGATGCTGAAAAAATGAAAGGAATGATTAAGGAATTAGAACAAGGAACAGATGGAATTTGGAAGTTCCGTAAGAAAAGGATATGCATACCTAAACAAGGAAATATACGTCATAAGATCCTAGAAGAAGCTCATAAATCTAAGTATACGATACATCATTGAAGTGATAAGATGTATCAAGATCTAAGAAAGAATTTCTGGTGGATAGGAATGAAAAAGGATATAGCTAATTATGTTGTTAAATGTCTAACTTGTTCTCAAGTTAAAGCTGAGCATCAGAAACCATCAGGATTATTGCAACAGTTAGAAATGCCCATATGGAAATGGGAATTGATATCGATGGACTTTGTTACTAAATTACCGAAGACAAGAAAAGGAAATGATACAATCTGGGTGATTGTAGACAGACTAACTAAATCTGCTCATTTATTACCCATGAAAGAAACTTTCAGTATGGAACAGTTAGCCAAGCTATATGTAAATGAAGTAGTTTCATTACATGAAATTCCTTTGTCTATCGTATTCGATAGAGATAGTCGTTTTACTTCACTTTTGGACAAGTTTCCAAAAGGCAATGGGAAACAAGTTGAATCTAAGCACAGCCTACCATCCACAGACGGACGGACAAAGCGAAAGGACAATCCAGACTATGGAAGATATGCTTAGAGCTTGTGTAATTGATTTCGTAGGAGATTGGGACGATCATTTACCATTAATAGAATTAGAAGAATAGGACCTGTAGCTTATCAGCTAAAACTGCCAGAGGAAATGGCAGGAATACATGATGTATTTCATGTATGTAATCTCAAAAAGTGTTTAGCAGACGAATCTTTAGTAATACCTCTTAAGGACATAGAGGTAAATGAGAAACTCAAGTTTATCGAGAAACCCGTACAAATCGAAGATAGAAAGATCAAGAATCTCAAACACAAGAGATTAGTTCTGGTCAAAGTGAAATGGGATTCCAAAAGAGGACCAGAATACACATGGGAACTCGAATCAGAAATGCAAAGGAAATACCCACACCTATTCGAGTAGATCTCGAGGACGAGATCCAAAACAAGGTGGGGAGGATATAACAACCCTCCTAAAAATATTTTTAGACACCCTAAATGTCCCTAAATATACCACGTACATGAAAACCGGACCTGTTATACCTCTATACTTGTAAAAAATCAACAAAAACAAGATTTGGCAGTCTCTCGCGGGCCGCGACATAGACCTATTGGTCTGTCGCGGGGCGCGACAGCCTGATCTTTATCCGGACACGTGGCGTGCCACGTGGCACGTGACTCAGCAGGCCTACCCCTTGACTCAGCAAAGTTATAAACGACACGTAGTCGCTCGCGGGCCGCGAAGGCTTAAGCCTTGGCTTTCGCGGGGCGCGACAAACCCTTGAATCAGCTTATATAAGCGGAGTGTCGAGCTCATTTGATCGTCGTTCATTTTCTGAATTCTCTCTCAACTTCTCTAGTAGTAGAAACTCTGCTCAGGCATAATAACCACTATTTAGCGAAGCTCTGCCTCGTTGTAAGTACTATAACCCTGCTATTATCATACACGATCGATTTAGGATTCCGTAATGCATGTCGGCTCTGCCCGACTCAGTCATTGGAATTCTGTCTCGTGTGTACACCCGATTGATTTAGAATTTCCATAATGCATGTCGGCTCTGCCCGACTCAGTCATTGGAATTATGTCTCGAGTTGTACGGTTAAATTGAGTTGGGTTATTTTACTAACATGTGTGCATTATATGATTTAATAGATAATAACCTGGAAATTCTAAGGAAGCCTTGTAGGTCCCGATATCTGAGGATCGATAACGAACCGAATCACTTGTTTATAGCAAACACGGTTATGTGTGCGGAATCCACGTAACTATGCCAAATAAAACATATAAAGCAACACACACGTATAATCAATGATACACAGTCTATTGATTAAATGGGATGAGAACCAATAACAAACTGATACAAACACAGTTTGACAGAATTTTGACAGAGTTTCTTTAAGGGTATGTTCTCATCTGCCTTCACAGTGAAAGCAGGAGGTGTTTATATACTCCCTGGGCCCAAGTCTCGGCGAAACACAAGGTGGGTCGACGAAACGCACAATGGGCCAGTGATTGGGCCTGAAGCAGTCCAACAGACGACGAAACAAGTGTGTTTCATCATGACTATCGACGAAACAGATCTAATGAATATTGTTCTGTTTCGTCATGATGTGTTCGACGAAACAGACCTGTTTCGTCAAGGGCTGCATTAGTTGTGCTGTTTGCTGAAAACAGACAGCAAACAGATAGAACATATAAACATCATAATGACCATTCTACCCTTGACATGCAACATGCATTGTTCATATTACATTACATATCAAACGAAGACAAATAAGTCAGACACAAGCGGATAGGAGGATATCCGACTTGGTCGACGTCAAATACAGACTAGATAATTCATAAACACCGTACAAAATACATCGTTAAGTACAAGACTAGTTACAGACACTAAAAATGCATCAACAAACTCCCCCTTGTCTGTTACTCGTCTTCGGTCTTCTAATCTTCCATCTCAGTGTTGTTCGGACCATGAACTGCCCGAATGTATTCCCCGGTAGTAGCAAAAACACGCTACTCGCTGAAATTTCAAAGCTTGACGTGCGTCCTGATCTTCATAGAAAATGTCGTGACGATATAATCTGTTGATGTCAGCCTCGGACATGTTGACAATCCACATCTAAACACAATCACGGCTTCATGAGTGTCGGAGTCATAGCACCATAATGCCATATCTTCGAGAAAATCCTGTTGCATCGGCATTAATGGGATTTTATCTACGACTCGCGGTGGCTGATATACAAGCTTGTAGCGCCCTGTGTTCGTTGCAGGATCTAGCGTAAACTTTATCTGTTGATAGATGGGGAACTGTGGCTTGTATGATTCATCCTTCCAGCCTGACTTCTTGCGTTTTCCTTCTTTCGGTGCCATCTGCACATGAAAATGTCCACAATAAGTCACAATGCTACAATAAGTGTATCAAACTTATGTGTAAACAGTTTGAACATCAAATGAACTTGAATCACAGAAATACAAACATTCTGTAAACAAACAGCAAACTAAAAAATTTTCTAAGGCATGAACGATGAAACAGAAGATCATCGACGAAACAGATCTGTTTCGTCGTTAACTCAAACAGGTTTGACTAAGTTTGACCAAGTTTACATTTTTGACTTTGACCATGTGTGTTTCGTCGACCAGATTTTGATTCGTCGACTTACATTTTGTTTCCTCGACATCAATTTTTCAAAAACACAGAGGCATGAAAGATTTTGCAGACTGGACAGATTTTGATTAAAATGAACACATTTCCATTTTGATTGAGTTTCCAAATGCAAGGACGTTTTATGAAGAGGGTTTCAGGCTTCCAGCAGAAAACACCAAGCAACAACTTTGGCTTAATCAAAAACGAACTTTACACATTAAACTAAAACAGAGATTAAAGCGCGAAAACTAAACGAAAAACAATTTAAAGCAATAAAAGACTATACAAGTGCAAACTTTTTGCGAGTTTCAAGGATAAGGAATCATACCAGCTTACGGTCTTAGTCAACATGATTTTAATTTCTGTTTAAAGTTCTGGATAAGTATACTACCTTGATTATCAGTATTGTTGTCCACATAAACTCAAACTGATCAGACGTAATCATAATTAAGAGATACGATTAGCGGTAAGGATTATACTTACTTGTCAATGAGAATCCACTCACGACACATTCCCGTATTAAGGTATGCACGAGAAGTCATCTTACCGGTGAGTATACCGATTATCATCTGTTTGACCGTATAAAAGATGTGAGAAACTCACTTATTTTGATTGAAAACAAGCCCTATGTGATAGAATCACTTATTTATGAGGAACTTGATTTTCATATGCATGAGGGCACAGGAGCAAGTTCGTGAACAGGTCAGTACTTTCGTACAGCAAAGAGACGAACTTGACTCCCGCAAAGAATCTGTGATAAATTATCACTTATTTTGTTGGTCATGTGATTGTTGATCACTTATTGAGGTCGTATGCAAAATGTACACGTATGTATAGTATCATGGAAGATCTTAGACTTCGTCTCCGTTATTTTTACGGTTTGATACAACCATGATACCCAGATGATAAGCAGTATAAAGACCGAATATTTCAGATCTCGACAATCTCTCAAACGAAATTTCGGTACTAAGACCATATGCCAACGAATGGTTCTCACATGACTTGAAGTCTGTTAGGTTTGTATCATCCTGCACATTTTAGTCTGATTGTGAGCCTACCGATACATCGTTAGTAGAGATACTTATCATTTCTCAATTTTAGTTTTTCATTTTGAACACGTTGACCGACCACACCAGTGAACATCATCATTTTCCTTATACCAAGAAACTCCTTTTTGGTTTTCTATTGTTTTTGAATTTTTGATTTTTCAAATTTAAAGACATAAAGTAAACGACATATTTTTGGGTTTTGAAATTTTGCAATGTTTTTGTATTTTCTTGATTAGATTACTCCCCCTAAAATGCTAAAAGAGTACGAAAACGGAAATCTTTTTGAATTTTTAACGTTTTTAAAGGAAATATTTACAAAAACGATCAGCCAAAGAAGTTTACTCAGGTATCACCTTAATGCCATTGACCAAAAGTAGATAATCAAAACGTGATTTATCAAAAGCTTTTGTAAACAGGTCGGCACGTTGGTGATCGGTGGGGACATGAACGACATCGATTAATCTCTTGTCAAAACAATCACGTATGAAGTGATATTTAATGTCGATGTGTTTAGTCTTGGAATGCTGCACAGGATTTCTAGTGATCTGTAAGGCAACATTATTATCAACAAAAATATGAGTAGATAGGAATTCAAAACCGTAGTCACGCATTTGTTGTTGTATCCAAAGAACTTGGGAGCAACAACTCGAGGCAGCAATGTATTCTGCTTCACATGTTGATGTAGCAACACACGTTTGCTTCTTGCACTGCCACGTGATCAGGCGATTTCCTAAGAACTGACATCCTGCTGTTGTTGATTTACCATCGATTTTGCAACCACCAAAATCAGAATCACTGTATGCAATTAATTCAAAACTATCATCCCTAGGGTACCAAAGACCAAGGTCCGGGCATCCCTTCAAATAGCGAAAAATCCTTTTGACAGCTGACAGATGAGAGGCCTTCGGGTTTGCTTGATATCTTGCAAGCAGGCATGTTGGATACATTATGTCAAGCCTCGAAGCGGTGAGATACATGAGAGATCCGATCATGGCGCGATAATAAGAAGAGTTGACACTTTCTCCCTTCAAATCCGGAGTAATCCCGTGATTCTGCGGAAGTGGGGTACCAATGGGCGTTGAATCTGACATTTGGAATCGGCTCAAAATGTCACCAACATATTTAGTCTGATGGATGAATATCCCAGACTCTGTTTGTTGAACTTGTAGACCCAAGAAGAAATTCATCTCCCCCATTGCGCTCATTTCGAATTTTTCTTGCATAACACGTTCGAATTGCCTGCACAAAGAATCATTAGTAGAACCAAATATTATATCATCAACATATACCTGCACCAGCAGAAGATCTCCATCTTGTTCCTTGATAAAGAGTGTGCAATCAATAAGACCTCGTCGAAATCCATTCTCCAGAAGATAGTTGGATAAGGTTGCGTACCAAGCCCTAGGTGCTTGATGTAAACCATAAAGAGCTTTGTTGAGCAACCAAACCCGATCGGGGTGAATAGGATCTTCAAAACCTGGAGGTTGTTCGACGTGCACCTCTTCTTGAACTATACCATGAAGAAAAGCACTTTTGACATCCATCTGGTAAACTTTGAATCCTTTGAAAGAAGCATAAGCTAAGAAGATCCATATAGCTTCCAGACGTGCAACAGGTGCATAAACTTCATTGTAGTCAATGCCTTCTATCTGGCGAAAACCCTGAACAACCAATCTCGCCTTGTTGCGAATAACCACTCCACGGTCGTCCTTCTTGCATTTATAAACCCATCGTGTGCCAATTTTCTTGTAGTTATCCGGCTTTTCAACAAGCTTCCAAACACCAAGCTTTTGAAATTGTTGCAGTTCGTCCTGCATGGCTTCAACCCAAGAATTATCTTTTAAAGCATCCTTCCAAGACTTCGGTTCTTCTTGTGAAACGTAACACGCAAAGGACCAATCGTTTTGAAGACCAGAATCTCTAATGGCTGAATATAAACCAGCATTCTGGTTATTTCTCAGCTGATTACGCGTCTGCACACCGCTTTGCACATCTCCTATAATGTTCTGCTGTGGATGGGTATTGTGAATCCTCAATTCAGGATTTTCAGGAACACTAGCATTAATACCCAAATTGTTAAGATTAAGATCAGCAACCAACTCCGCACCGGGAATATGAGTGGAAGTGGATGCATTTCCTTCAGCAGTATCATCATTCTGCACTTGAGGAATTTCTAAAGAAGTGCCATGAACAGGAACAACCGGGGCAGAAGTGCCTTCAGTCGCATCAAGATGTTCATCATCTTTCGATGACTCATTGTAGTCAGTAGCATCTTCAAATACCTCATTTTGAACAGTATTGTTAACTGAATTAGAACCTTGTGGGTTAACAATAATTGGTCTTACCAAAGACGAGCCGACAGCGTTGTCACTATCAAATAACATTTGAACAGCTGCAGATTCTTCATCAAAGGTGGGCAGATTAAAAGAGTCGAATATCCCATCGTAATCGAACATCCAAGGATCACCCGGAGATCTAACAGGATTTTTGTACCGTTGAACCCTTACTTCATTCCAAAGCTCAATATTTTTGGTGGTCAGATTCCATACACGAAAATTCGGAGTTGCATATCCAAGGAAGAAACCTTCGATAGCTTTTGCGCCAAACTTTCCATCTGGGTCAATCATGGTACATGGACCGCCAAAAGGTTCAAGGAAAGAAAGATCCGGTTTCCTTTTCTGTAGAAGTTCGAAACAAGTTTTGCCATGCCTTTTAACTGTAAGAACTCTGTTCAAAGTGTAGCAAGCAGTCGACACAGCTTCTGCCCAGAATTGAACAGGAAGCTCCGACTCTACCAACATCGTTCTTGCAGTCTCAATAATCGTGCGATTCTTCCTCTCAGCGACACCGTTTTGTTGTGGAGTATAGCGAGAACTATATTCATGAAGAATGCCTTTAGAAGTACAGAACTCATCCATCACACGGTTCTTGAATTCAGTTCCATTGTCGCTTCGGATCCTCTTCACTTTCAACGTGTATAAATTTTCCAACATTGTAAGAAGATCCTTGAGGATTCCAGGAGTATCACTCTTGTGTGCCATAAACGCTACCCAAGAAAATCTAGAATAATCATCAGTAACAACCAGACAGTAAGCATCTCCGAATGTTGTCTTGTGCTTCATAGGTCCAAAAAGGTCCATATGAAGACGTTCGAGAGGCATGCTAACAGTGTTGATTTTCTTCAGAGGATGAGATTTCTTTGTTTGTTTCCCTTTTTGGCACGAAACACAGATATCTTGTAGATGAAAGCTTCTCACAGGCACACCATTCACAAGGTTATTTTTCACCAAATGGTTCATTTTCCTCAAGTGAATGTGCCCCATTCTTCTGTGCCAAGAAATAGACTCCTTCTCTGTGGCTTTTGAAACAAAACATGTTACTTGCGCAGATGACGTAATGGCTTGGCTCATATCAATAATATAAAGATCATTAATTCTTGGAGCCGATAAGAGAATCCATTCATCAGGAATCTTGAATCCAGGTTTAAGCACATAACAACCGGCATCATCAAAATGCACGGTGAACTTCTTATCGCAGATTTGCGACACACTGAGAAGATTATGATCAAGTTGACGAACATAATTGATCTTTTCGAAACATACCACACCATTTGAGATCATTCCTTCTCCGGTGATATATCCGCCTTTGTCTCCTGCGAACGCGACATAGCCTCCTTTAATATTTCTCACATCGTACAGAAGCCGTAAGTCGCCTGTCATATGCCTGGATGCCCCACTATCAAGAATCCAATGACTACTGATAGCTCCTCCTGGAACACCCTGCACATATCATCCAATGATTAGTTAAGGATGGGGACCCAAGCCATAGTGGTCTTGGGTCGTCCCTGAGCATCACGAATAGTGATCTCGATCTGTTGATGATTTTCCAAACTAACAGCTCCCCCTGAACTTTCGCTCATCTTAGGTTTCTAAGTTTGTTTTTGTTTACCAGATTGAGTTTTGTAAACAGATTGTGAAACTTCTGGTTTTAAAGGTAAACTTGGTTCCCTTAGAACAGATTTGACCTCAGTTTTTAAAGCCTTTTCTATTTTCTTTACGTTCTTATGTCGTTGTTTCGTTTCCTGTTCTTTAACAGTTCTTTTATCATGTTTTTGGGAAACGGGACGACATTTAGTGTGAATCTTTTCAGGTGGTGTTTTCTCAACAAATTTATCTCTTGGAGTGTTTACACAATCTTTGATGATGTGCCCAAACTCTCCACATTTAAAACACGTTCTCCTCTCAACAAACTTAGGAGAAACGGATCGACGCACATATGTCAAACCTGTAGAACCTGAGGTACTTGCCTTTTCATCACACCCGTTTGAATGTTGAGTGTAATTATTTTGACTGTTACGCTTTAAAATCTTGACTTGTTGTACAAAATCAGTGTTTGATTTGCTAGCAAAAATCTCAATTTTATCAGTACCCTCAGATGCCACAAATCTGACATCATTATTTTTTCTTTTGATAACGAGCTCCATTTGTTTCAAATTTTGATTTAGAAACATTTGGCCTTTGAGCTCGTTAAAATGGTTGTTTACCCTTAGGAGCAAAAGGTTGTTGCTTTGTTGGGGAGTTTTGATTTCCAAATTGCTTTTTGATTTCAGCTTTAGGAATTGGATCACTTTGAGTCACAATAACTCCCGGGATCGTCTTTCCCAAAAACTAGCTTGTGTTATCTTCAAAAACTTTATCAATCGATGATGGATTGACATTTTTAATTGGAAAATCATTATCCGAATAAATTTTAGAATCATCAACCAAAGTATACAACACATTGTTACTCTTAACGGTAGACACAGGTTTCTTGTCGTCCTTGACAGGATTAATCACTTGTTTGGCAACTTGTTGCACATCAGGAATAGGAGGATCACAAAGAATATGATTCTCAATTGGAATTTCTATTCCCTTTTTCTTGTCAAGTGATTCATCCTGGTCATTAGCATCTGTTTCATCATCAGATGAATCATAATCCTCAACAGTTGGAGGACTTTGACTCACTGTTGTTGAAGTTTCTGTTTCAACAGATGAGGTTCCCGAGGAATTTTTCGGTTTGAACCCTAATCCAGTAGTAAATTCCTCATAATTAAGAGGCACACAGGGTTCAAAACGAGGCATATCCTCTTCATCAGGTGGTGGAGCATAATTGTGTCTCAAAGGGGGCGGACATTTCTTATACCCAACACCACTCTTGTTTTTCTTCAGTTGTTGAACGTCAATTATGTGATCGAGCACAAATCGGGAGTTAGAATAACTCTCCAATTTTTGCTTGATAGCATCATGCTCGCACTTGGCAATGGCTAATTCCTTTTTGGTTTCCTCAACGATATTAATGTAATCGTTAATACTAATTTGTTTATGATAAACAACTTTGGTAGTTTCGGAAACACTTTTCTTTAAATTTTCAATTAAAGATTTAAAGTCCTTTTCGTTTCTTGTTAAAGCCATATTTGCCTCTTTGCACTTTGACATCTCAACAACTAAACTTTGATTGTGACCATGAATTGTGTCACATTCAAGTTTCACTCTATCACATTCCTGTTTCATATAAGCACAATCACTACATATTCTAGGAGTTTCAGATGTTACCTGACTCGAAGAGGCTGAAACATTTGCCATAAATGCAGTTTGAAAAGAAAAAGATCCGTCTTCAGAGAATAACTTCTCCATTTCCTTAGATGATATCCCAGCCTTCTTTATAAGAACAGATTTCTGAGACTTCAACTCCTCTGCTTCATTCAACAAGTCATCAATAGAACTTGCTTCTTCTTTCACATCACCCTGAACTTTCTTCATCCGAACTCCCGGTATAACCCGAACTGTCGTCACTTTCAGAAAATTCTTCTTTATGAACGTGCTTGATGTAATTGATGATCTTTGCGTAGCACGCGGTTCCTCCTCCTTCATTATCACCTTCCCCTAATTGTAAAGACCAATTACACCCTTCATATGTTTGAACAGTCAATGCACGAGTGTTGTTAGGTGGTCCAGATTGGTTCTGGTTGGTGGTATTGTTCACAGCTACTATCCCTTTTCCACGATTGTCTTGATTGCCTTGATTGGCATTTGAAGTACTTTTCTGATTTCTGAAAGGGTTCTGATTGCCTTGCTTGGGTGGTCGGGTGCACTCACGTTTGAAGTGACCCTTTTCGCCACAATTAAAACATGTAACCGCTTCTTTATCAAACCCGTACTTCGTATCCTGCTTACTTTCCAAAGAACTTCTTCCTGTTCGACTCATGAAATCCCTTGCCCTTCTAACTGCACTTGCAAACGCCCACTTTATATCCATCAACTCCATTTCATCACGATCGATTTGTTGATAATCTTCGTTGGTCATACTGATGTTCCCAATTTGACCTGCGACCAAACCGCTGTATGCACTGACCATTGTATTAATGAGTTCCATGTGCTCCTTTGCTACTTCAATGCTAACTTTTGAGAGGTTTGAAGTATCAACTTTAACAGTGTTCGTGTTTTGGGGTGGAGGATTGTTGGTATAATGTGCTTGTTGTGGTGATGGTTGGGCTTGAGATTGCGGTATTGATTGTGAAAGATAAGCACCTAAATCGAACTGTGGTTGAGTACTTTGAGTGAACTGTGGAAACGGAGATGAGCTTGTGTTGGACACAAACGCCGTTTGAAGCTTCGGTTGCTGAACAGAACTAGAACTAGCTGAAGGAGCAAAACCAGGCAAATATATTTTTATGTTTTGAGGAGCTCCAATCCTTTTAGCTTTCCGAGTTTCCTCTTCGTTCTTTTGCTCCAACTTCTGAACGAATCCATAGATAGTGACATTTTCCCCATCCAGAGCACCCGTATGCTTTAGAAGTTCAATGAATGGACTCCACTTAGGAGGTAAAGCATCAGCTAAACGTGCAATCATTTCCACATGAGTTGTAACAACCTTATAAGAACTCATTTCACTTATCAAATGATAGAAACGAGAAGTCATATCATTTAGGGTTTCATTTTCCAAAGATTGAAATGATTCAAATTCTTTCTTCAAAAGATCATGGCGTATTTTTCTAGAAGCTGCATTTCCTTCTCCTCTTGTTTCCAATGCATCCCATAAAGCTTTCGTGTTCTGACTATAAGAGAATTGATGATAGATGTCTTTATGAAGAGCTTGTGTTAGAAAAGCAAAGGCCTTCTTCTCTAAATCATAGGCTTTCTTGTCTTCTTCAAGCATATGAGAAATACCAGCGGCAGTTGATGTTGCTGCTTCGAGTTCCGGGTTACATGCAGTAATGAAACACGTCCAAAGTTCAACGTTTTGCCCTAGAATGTATGTGTGAAAACGACCCTTCCAAGATGGATAGTCGTTCATGTGATTTAGCTTTGGCGGGCGATTGTTGCTTCCCGTCTCACTCTCACTGAGCAATAGATTTTGAATGTTTTGATTTTGATTAGAAACCATTGCCCATTGACCTGCATTTATTGATTGTTGTTGTTGAGGCAATGAATTCATTAACAATTCGGCCAACGAAGGCTGATTTTGACTTGGTCTTGAGTCCGAACTCCAATCCCACAGACCTTTGTTACTCATGTTTGAAATATGAATGATAATACCTGTTAACACACTTGAAAACACAAAGTTAGAACACTTTTGCAAGTCCTCTGTGTAAAATTGACAACACACGGCGAAACACTTTCCACGAAACAAACTTGTTTCGTCGATATGAATGATGACGAAACAGACTTGTTTCGTTGAAGATATTATGACGAAACAGAATTTGTTTTGTCGAAGATATTTTTGACGAAACGCTTTTGTTTCGTCGCCTGCTCGTTTCGTCGAGGATGAATCTCAGACAGCTGGTTAGATATTTTTCTGACACAAGGTAAGTTGGTAACACTGTTTTTCAACACAACATGCTTTTTCTCAGAAACTAATTATCACAAATGTACACCAAAGTCCACTTAATGTATTATATGTGACAAACGCTTTGATTCCTACAATTGAAAAATCAAATGCACAAATATGATAAGAACACTTTGAAGATATGAAGAACACACTCAAGAACAATGAGTTTTCCGGTCACTAATAATTTTCCGAAACACGAAAATGCACAAGACTTTCACTAAAACCCCGGTTTAAAGCATGAACAAACAATCTGACTAGGTTTTTGATAAAACTCTTTAGCAAAACAACAAGAAACCAACAGATTTTATGAATATTTTTCCAGAAATTATGATTTTTCAAGAACAATTTTCAGAAAAACAATCGCAAATACTTGATAAAAACCGAACTATGTTTGATTTTAACAAGGATAAGAGCCAAGCGCTCTGATACCACTTGTAGGTCCCGATATCTGAGGATCGATAACGAACCGAATCACTTGTTTATCGCAAACACGGTTACGTGTGCGGAATCCACGTAACTATGCCAAATCAAACATATAAAGCAACACACACGTATAATCAATGATACACAGTCTATTGATCAAATGGGATGAGAACCAATAACAAACTGATACAAACACAGTTTGACAGAATTTTGACAGAGTTTCTTTAAGGGTATGCTCTCATCTGCCTTCACAGTGAAAGCAGGAGGTGTTTATATACTCCCTGGGCCCAAGTCTCGGCGAAACACAAGGTGGGTCGACGAAACGCACAATGGGCCAGTGATTGGGCCTGAAGCAGTCCAACAGACGACGAAACAAGTGTGTTTCATCATGAATGTCGACGAAACAGATCTAATGAATGTTGTTATGTTTCGTCATGATGTGTTCGACGAAACAGACCTGTTTCGTCAAGGGCTGCATCAGTTGTGCTGTTTGCTGAAAACAGACAGCAAACAGATAGAACATATAAACATCATAATGACCATTCTACCCTTGACATGCAACATGCATTGTTCATATTACATTACATATCAAACGAAGACAAATAAGTCAGACACAAGCGGATAGGAGGATATCCGACTTGGTCGACGTCAAATACAGACTAGATAATTCATAAAGACCGTACAAAATACATCGTTAAGTACAAGACTAGTTACAGACACTAAAAATGCATCAACAAGCCTTAGTAGTATCTAAACTTGCAATGTGAGTACATTCTCTTTTTATAAGTCTTTTTGTGAGTCAAAATGTTTACCAAAACCTCAAATGTTTTAATATAAACTTAACGGTAATTGAGTATTTGTAAGTCTACAATTGCTGCCGGTATGTTGGGGTTTTGTATACAAAATTTGTGAGACTTTACCTTTGGACAAAGAGTTAGCCAATGAGTAATATGACCCACAAGTCGGGTTGATAGTACTGATTGAGTAATTACTTAGATCAAGCAAATGTAATTGCGGGTTGCCCTCAATTCTATTTAAATGTTAAAACTAAACTGGGATCCACTCACCAGTATTTCTTGCTGACAAAATGTTTTTAAAACGTGTTTCAGGTAACGTAATATGAAAGTCTAATAAAAGCCAGCTGGAGACCACTAAAGGCTTGGAATAGTGGCTATAAAAGTTACCTAAATAAACAGGACATTTTATTTTCAATAAATAGGGTTTATCCCCAATGATGTATTGTCAAATGAACTTGGATTTAATCCAGTATAATTATTAATTACAAAATGAGGTGTTTACTCTGATAAAAATATTTCCTAACTACGGTCCTGATGTATTTCACTGCCAAATTAATAAACACTGATACCACCGGCTCTGAGTAGCTCGCGGCCGCCGGCTCCCGGGTAGGGGTTCGGGGTTGTGACAAATATGCACCTCAACCAATTGGCCTCTCCTCCAACACCGTTCTTTTTCGGGGGACGGATCTACTGTCTATTCAAAAACTATGTCCATCGCGTCCCAAAATCATTCCATCGGGGTGCGAGGTCCGGGAAGGTAAATCTAGCCTAATGACGTGCCATGGGACTCGTCCAAGATATGGATAACGGGACCGTCCACTTCTGAAACACCTGAGGAAACATATGGGGCCCGAAAGAAGTCCTAGCCCTCCAAGACGACCCAAACCGTTCTCCCCCGCAACACCAAAGCTACCACCCGGGCTCCTCCTCTAAAGGAGGCGGGTTTCCGAACTTTCAAAGTTTAACTGATCTTTTGCAGGAAAACCTTCTTTGTACCCGGAATACATACAACATGGCTAGCAACGCCAACACTCGGATTGAAGTGGTGGAACGTTCCGTCGCTACTATGCAAGAGGATATCACATACATCCGGGGGAACATGGTGTATCGCGATGAGGAGGGCGATGAGGATGAGGACATGGATTGAGCGGAGGCAATGGAGGTGGTGTGATAGGCGAAGGATGTTGTTTTCAGGTTAACCCTCTTTACTCTTTGAACAATTTGTTGTCCTGCGTGCCATGGTTGAACAAATTACTTTCTAGACATTTTTATTTTCTACATTTACTTTAGTTTTAAGTTTGTGATGACGATGGATTTGAAACGCTCGTAAGTTAGGATGTGGGTATGGTATTATGCTTTGTGTGGTGTATAGCAAAAAACAGGTACACAGGAGGCTTGAATGCACTAAGCATTAGTGCCACCTAAGCCCAGAAATCAGAAACGAAAGCCAAAAACCTGAAATTCAACAATTGCAGATTGCCACCACGGGGCCATGGTCATTGACCACGCCCCCGCGGCCTACCCCTGACCTTGCTGTTTTGTCTGCAACCTACCCACCACGGGTCGTGGCCACCAGGCACGCCCCGTGGCCAGCCTTCTGTAAGTTTCATTACTGGCACTCTGATTACGTGGCCGTGCCCAGCCAACACGTGCCCGTGGCCAGGTGCCCAGTAACACAAAATCTTGTTTTTAAAATGGTTCTACACATTCGAATTAACCTAAAAACTTATTTTTAGACACATTGAGGACAATGTGTAATTTAAGTATGGGGGGGGGGGAGCTAAAACCTTGAATTTTGCAAGTCCTAATAACAAGCCTTACACAAAACTCGTATTGGAACCGCTAATCACCCCAAATCTTTTTAAAATTTTCATTTTTTAACCTGCCATGGTTTAGTTTGGGAATAACAAGTTCTAACAAGGTTATGGTTTAACAAATTTACAACTGACAGCTTCGTGATAAAAAGAACCAAACAAGAAAAATATAAAAAGAAATGACAAATCTTTTTAAAATTTGATTATATATACTTGTTCACACTATAACCCCATTCCCACAATAAGTGAGTTTCTTGTGTGAATAGCCGCTTGGTTCTTACGATTCTAGAACTTGCCAAGACGATACATTCCCGGTCCTTACCAACTTGAACCCAAGTAAGTAAATGATGGAGGCATTAGGACTAACTTTCTTTCAAAACCATTGTTTTCCTTCTTTTTACTTCATTACCTAAAATCCCCCTAGTTAATCCCTTTGAGCCTAAACCTTTTCGTTTCAAAAACCTGAAAAACAAACACCCATTACCCACCAAAAACCTTTTTCCTTTAAAACCACATGTTTTAGTAAAAAGTTCGGTTATCTTGTGACCCGAATATATATATATATATATATATATATATATATATATATATATATAAATTTTGCAATAACCAAACAAGTTTCCCAAAAATCTTGTTTGAATATGCTTAGTTTGAATAAATGTCACAAAAACAAAAAGGTTTACGACAACCAACGCTTTTTACGCTTTTCGCCATTTCGCTAACTACTAACCCAAAAACCACCTACCTTTAGCCCAAGCCTAACCCTTTCCAAAGTCCTCTTGATATTTACAAAGGTTTATAGTAAAAAAGGAGGAGGTTTGATCGCTTGGCAAGCATATGGTAGAAGTAAGTCCCATGTCGGAATCAAGTGTTTCACAAAAATACATCAATAGAGGCTTAAAACCAAAGATTTAAAGAGTTTTGCTTGAGGACAACCAAAGATTCAAGTGTGGGGGTATTTGATGTGTACAAAATGTAACATATAAATTACATCAATAGAGGCTTAAAACCAACCCTTTTAATACTAATGTTGGAAAAAGTGCGTTTCTTTCTTCCTTTTGAATTTACAGGACCAAATGAGCTTAAAAGAACAAAAGGAACAAATAAGCAGCCAAAAACCAACATAAATACAAGAAGAAGGAATAACGTGACATGCCCGACCCCTTGGCAGCATCTCCCAAGACAAAAACAAGAAAACAGAAGCTGAGCACGGGGCCGTGCCCAGCCAGGCATGGGCCATGGTCAAACCTCACACAACAAGACAAAGACTGCAGAAGCTTCTACACCCACCACGGGGCCATGCCCAGCTCACCATGGGGCATGGTCAACTCTAAGATTTGCAGAATCTTGATAGTACAGTAAAGAGTTGACCACGGGGCCGTCTCCAGAAGCCACGGGGTCATATGGGGCCCTCTGCTGACAGCTGCAATTAATGAAGGAAGAGAAGAAGCTGGCCACGGGTTGTACCCATTGGACACGAGGCCGTAGTCGGGGTACTGTTCTGGCTATAAATAGGGGAGCTTGGTTCACTTCAAAGGCATCCCTTGGCAAACCACTTCTCTCTCACTTTGCCACCATTCCACCACCACTACAACACCAACACCCACCACCACCACCACCATCATCCATCTATCATCTTTTAGAGTGTGTAGTAGTCTCGAGATCCAAAATTGATAGTAAGATTTCTTGTCAATCAAAGGCCATGCTTGGCTAATCTCTTACATCACTTGGTGAAGACAAGTCTTTAATGTATTACTTTGGATTTTTAATCTTTCGCCACTTTTTAATTGGGTATGTATTAATGACTTTAATAATTAGTTTCTTATGTTGAAAGTGAATTTTCTTTACCATTTCTTCATGGTGTCATTGATTTGCTCATTCGTGTCTTTACGGTCTATATAAAGCACGTTAACTACTTGGAAGGGGGTTAGAAGGGTGGTTTGGTAAAGTTCTTGTCTCGTTCAGTGTATAGATCCTACGAGAACTTGGTTCAAGCTTACTAGGACCGCCTTCAATGCCCCAAAGGTATTGGATGGCGGGGGTGCAAATAGGTCGAACCCCTCATATGTAGACTACTGTTAAAACTTTAAACCGGCTTCTTGGGATTGTATCCTTGCTGACTCAAACCACTTAGCCGAGGGTAACGTCACATTTAAAAGAGGGGCCTACCACTTTTCGCATTAATAACTTATTTAATTATCTTTCAATATTCTGACCCATTAAGATTGTATCCCTGCTGACTCAAATCACTAGGTTGAGGGTAAAGTCACCTTCAAAAGAGGGGCCTACTACTATAACTAAGATAATCTCTTAAAAAGTCCGAAAATGCGAAAATCATCAAATAGTACATTAAAGTGTAACACCCTTGCTGTTATTTAATGATTTTCGTATAATTTAAGTCCATAATCATGTAATTACGGTTACAATTACAATGAAAAATGCGGGTTTATTAAAAACTTTTACAATTTAAAGTAATACAACATAATGTGATTTAATTCATCGTTTTAGAATAACGACGAAATAACTTGCGGAAGCTTCATTTTTCGTGTGTTTGGTCCTTTGCCATCGCTTGATCTCCATCCGGGTACACTTGATATCACCTATGATCAAAACCAACGTAAAAGTTAGTTTTGATAACCTAAATATAAGTTTAAACAAGTTCTACGCATCAAATAATCAACAAAATATTTATTTCCAACTTTCATGTCTCTCGCGTGTCGCGCGAGACTCGTCTCAACATGTCGCGTATCGCGACGTCTGTCGCGTGTCACGCCCGAAACAACGTTATCCGCCGCGTGGGAAACCCTTTTCCAGCGATTCCAGGTCTGGGAGCTGCATATCTGCCCAGCTATGGTTTTAGTCGAAAAACGAACTTTAAAAGGGCATAACTTTCATTCTACTTACCCGTTTTGCGTGATTCTTTTTCCTACGCGTTCGTAATTTAATTACGGACCCGTTTATCTTCTTTGTTCGCATCAAATTCAGATTTATAAGCGTAAGGCTTATAAATCCCTTTTTATGATTATTCGACCCGCTTATGTTAAAATCACAAACTTGTTTCTAGTTAACCGTAATTCATACGCCCAAGTATTCGACTCAAGATCTTTATCCCGGGTTCATAACTTTTGAGAATTTCGCAGCCAATACCCCAGTTATGCGCGAAACTCATTTTGACCCGTTTAGAGAATTTGAACTTTTAAGTTTAAATTTCACTCATTAATTTCACCCATCCTTTTCCCACATTTGTATTATCTACTTACATTCCACCACAACTATTCTTGTGGTGGACTTAGTATATTTGGACAATTTCTCGGATTCTACACTTCGGTTGGTTGTTTTACGGAAAAGACCCGTTTCTAGGCATTTAACCCAAAAGGCCTATGTTTAAAACCTTTATACTTATTAAAAGCTCACCTAATTATAATACATATTCCTAAACGACCTCTAAGGGTCGTCGTCCTATTTACCCTTCAAGGGCGTTTTGGTCAACTTTAGTCCCTCCTTTTACGACGAAGGACTTTAACTAATTATTTTAACCAAAAATTGCACTTTTAACTATAAGTCTATATATGCGTACCTGGCCCGGGTCAACAAATAGACCCGATTTATACCTCGCTTTAATCATCACACAATCTATGGTGACACAATTATCCGATTTGCTAATCGCTCCTGTCAATATAAGACTTGACAACCACATTAGTCGCTATTGTCAAATGGCGTTGTCAACCATTCGACCTGTTTGGCATATATGCCCAATATTACCCCTTTTTTACCATTCATTATGGTTTTCATCACTTTTGCTTATTCCGACCCATTTCAATTTACGTCGGAACATCACATTTCAAATATTAGCTTATCATTTTCATAACCTTTATAATCATTACGCATTCTAAAATAAAAGGGTGTAAGATTCACTTACCTTGCATCCATGCCACACTTTTCTTTCCATACTCGCTCCGTTTGACCCGCTTCATCCACAAGCTTCCACCTAGCTTGTTAAGCGCCAAACTATTATCCAATGTTCACAAGGTGGTTAGATTAACCATAATTTAATATGATCTTCCACCTTACACATTTCTATGCATTCATCGGAACACTTAATATAATCTCGTTTTACACACAATCAAATAGACCGCGATTTCATTTAGCCATTTCATATCACTGAAAATGAGCTGTTTTTGGTGACTTGTTTAACCTGTTTACAAGTCTTCAAAAATTATGATTTTTTTATGTAGCGTACCTCTCGGAGGGTTAGGACTTGTGTTAAAATTACGAGATCTAACTCTTTACCAAAAATTCATTTACTAAGCTGCAATCAGATTCGTCACTTCTGACTGCAGCTTACGGAAAAATTCATTTAAAATTCCTCGTTTGTCCGATTGACGAAATTCCAATTGGAGATTTTTGTACTCACTTAAAACTATCTACAGTAAAAATTTGGGATCATAACTAAATACCTAAATTGAGTTATGACATTCGTAATGGGCTGCAAATTCTGCCAGAAAACGCAGCTTAAACCTTCGATACGGAAAAATTCATAAAACACTCAATTTTCGTCGAAAAAATGCGATTCCAGTGGGTTTTAAAGATATTTCCTGAAATTACATTTTAGACTCAAGAAACACATTTTTTGTCACGTTTTGTCCATGTTACAGCCAATACAAGTCGGCTGTAAATTCTGATCAGGAGCTGTTTGAATTCAGCTTTCAATTAAAGCATGTTCTTGACATCATAACACTATTTTTTAGCAATCAAAACCCTAAAAACATCTTATACATGAATTTAGCATCAACAAAATCTGAATTTACTTGAGCTAAGCATGATTTCAATATATACTTGTCTAGGGTTTACTCCTAAACACTACAATGTTCCTATTTCATCCATATAACAAGCATGCATCAACAATTTTTGAATTCTCTAGGTTTACTCAGAAATTCAACTAGAGATTTCTCATGAAATTCACATACCTTGTGACTCCTTTTTCAGTGGAGATCACTAATTCGTGCTCAGATTTTGATTTGAGATTGATTTGGACCTTCAATTTGAGAAATTTTGTAGATTAGGGTTAGCTTGAAGAACCTTGTTCGTCGCCCCCTGTTGTCTGCGACCAGAACACACACCAAGTGTATGTTTTGGGTTTTTAAGTTTTAATTAATAAAAACCATTTTCAATTTTGTCACTTTTGGCCCCTCAACTTTTCCCAAGTTTCATTTAGGGTGCTTTAACCAAGTTTCCTTATTACTACAACACTTGTGATTAACTAGGTTATTTATTCCTAGTTATTTCATCTCATTTATATCCGACATTAAATTTATAATATAAAGATTTATATTTTCGGGTACGACCCGGTTTATTTAAGTCCCGTTATCTCGGGCTGTTTATAAACTTTTATTTCTTCAAAAGTTTTCGTTCAACTTTTATTTAATATTAGGTTTATTTGTTTAAATCCTAATATTTACCGGGTTAATTTCACCACTAACGGTATTTTACCCGTTCATAAATGTTAACGTGGTTTGATTACCAAACCCATTTTCGGGGTGTTACATAAAGAGGAGTTGGATGGATCCAAGTGATTATATCTTGTCTATTTGTTTTTCATTTTATTTATTTTTAATTTTTAGATTTACTTTCGTGTTTAAAAACTTTTATAAAAAATAGATCGATTAGACGTTGACAATAAATCGGTATTAAAAGCTCTTGTGTCCTTGGATGACCTCGGTATCTTACCGACACTATACTACGCTCGCGATGGGTGCACTTACCCTAGTGTGTGTTTACTGTTAGTACAATATCATGTTTTATAAATTTAAAACTTGACTAATGCGTAAAACGAGCTTAAAATATTAATAAAATCATATCACGCTTAACGCACACCAACTAACAATCATTGCTTATTTTGTTAAGATTTTTGTCAAATATAACTGCTTGGACTTTAAGGTTTTAGTTTTTTTATTTATTTTTTAATCTTTGATGAAATAAGCTCTTCATCACATTGATATTGATAAAATCATGAAATAACTTTAACAAATCATTATCAGGTTTATGGAATTACAAAGATATGTGATGATATAAAAATAATATCAGAGCTCAACAAAAAGATCAATGTTTCAAACTGCCAAGGACACTCTCTATTAAGGGTTAGATTGTGTTTGAAATATCTCATTTTCTCACATGATCAACTTTATGTCACATTATCAAGAGTAAAAAGCAAAGTTGGTGTAAAGTTACTTATGCTAGATAAAGACGGAAATGTTACAAATAAGACAACTAATATGATCTATAAGGAAGTTTTTAGTGAAGTTTGAATTATTTGTTTTTTTTTTCTTTCAACGTATTTGTTTTTTAAAGTATTTAAAATTTTAATGAATTCAAAGTATTTTTATTTGTGAAGCCGTGTATAACGCGGGAATAACCTAGTATATATATAGAAAACCACCACCCACCACCACTATCATCACCTGCCACCACTGCCTTTATCTTCCATTCGTAATAACTCAACATCCTTGAGCTTCACCCTCTACATATATTGTCAGCCTAAGACCGAACATTCATATCATCTGATCTTTCCACAAAATCTTCTCAAAATTGGGGATTCTCATCACAAAATTGGGTGGTGGTGATGATGGCGGTGGTGGTAGATGGTGATTTTCTAAAGAGAGGGAGAAGAGAGAAGTAAACGTGTTGTTGTGTGGTCGGCAAGACATGTAACCATACGTTCACCTCGATCCCCACTTGAAACCATAACCACTAGCCACCGTGAACCTCCACCTCAACAAAAACCCCCTGTCACCATCACCTCTACCACATCACCTAAACTACCACCATCTGCTACCAATCGAAACCCTATCCTACGCGAAACAACCTTAGACAACCACCATCCTCCACCTCAGAAGTAAACCCTATATTTAGAAAAAAGAGGAAATTACTAGGTTTTTGAGAATTGCCATCAGCCCATTTAGAGAGGGAGAAATGGACGTTCTCCCGGCTAATAGCTTTAGATTTGTAGGGTCAACAGGGGTGGTGATAATAGGGGATGGTTGTGGCGGTGGTGACAAGTGATGATGACGGTGGTGGTGGTGGTGGTGGTGGTGGTGGTAATGGTGGTGGTAGGTGATGGTTTTCTAGAGAGAGACATGTTAAAATATATTAATCTTTTATACATATTTTTCTTTCCAATTCAATACTCTTACATATTTTTTCCTTTTTTTGGTTTTTTCCCGTTTGTGGGAGATTGGGCCGTTTGTGCAAGTTTGGGTTGTTTCCTCTTGGGCTCTCTTCGGTGGGCTGCTTCTAGGGTTCCCCTGCCTATTTATCCTTGGTCCTCTCCTTTGTCTCATCAACACAACAAAACAAAAAGTGCAGTGATCTTGGTGCTCTCTAGAACATTTCTCAAGCCTGTTGCTTTTCGACCTGTTCGATTTCATCATATCTTGCTGCTGCTGTTCATCTTCAAGTGCAGAATCTTTTAGTTGAAAGACCTGTTCAATCTTGCTGATTGTAATCGGTGGTTTCACCGTTTTTTGATTTGTGCATTTTTCTTAAAAGTAATGTACTCTTGTTTTGATTATACAAGATTTATTGCTGTTCACATGGTATCAGAGCCTTGTTCGGCTCTCTGATACTCGTTCTTCTTAGCTGCTACTACTTTTGAATGAACAGATCCTCTTAGATCTAAGGATTGTGGTAAAGATCTAAGGCATCTTAGTGGTACTTTCTATCCGCCGATTCCTGATCATCCCTCTGAAGATATCCTTGATTGAAGGTTGAAACCCTAAATCTAGGGTTTGGGTTCTGTTGGAAGATCCTGTATCACCGTCGTGACCAGTTGAAGGTCCGATTCGCCTTCTAGGGTTTCTCGTGCTTCTGAAAAGGGCTCTCGTTGGTCTCTGTTACAGAGCAAACCAATAGAGTTGTAGCTGGTCTTCTTTGCTTATAATCAGCTTGTATCCCTAAGTGAAGGTTACAAGTGTGATTATCAGGAGTTAAACGCACCCACTGTGAGATTGTTCTATCTCTTATTTATTTCTTTCTTTTGTTTGTGTCTTGCATCACTGAGTTAGTGCGTCTAGGCATTCCCTGTTTACCGGACTAGTCGGGCCGGCACTTGATCGAGTCCTATTTGCTTATCTATTGCATTTGTTTGGTCAGCGTGGCATAGCTCCCTGAATATTGTCTGCGGAGGCACCTTTTGAGTGATGAATCTCTGATCGGACCGCTGTTCAGGCTTCGCTAATCTTTGTGTTTATTTTTTTGTTTATCTGTGCTTCTCTCTGTTCTTGTTTGGCTGTTTGCAAAATGTCTGGTGATGATTCTGTGGTTACATCCCCTGGTGCTACCCTGGTTAGCAAGATAGATGCTGGTGACCCTTTGTTTTTACACCCTAGTGACTCTGCTAATTTATCTATAGTGAGTGTTAAACTCAAAGGGGATGAAAATTATAGGATCTGGTCTAATGCTATGTATCTGGCTTTACAAGTGAAAAGTAAGATAGGGTTTGTTGATGGTTCTTGCCTTAGGTCTAAAACTGATGAGGTCTTGGGTAGACAATGGGATAGATGCAACTCTATTGTTCTTACATGGATTCTTAATTCTGTGTCTGAAGAATTATATCTTGGCTTAGTTTATTCTAAAATTGCTTCTGAGGTATGGAAAGATCTAAAAGAAACTTATGATAAGATAGACGGTTCTGTTGTGTTTAATCTTTATAAAAAAAAATCAACTCTTTTAGTCAAAATGGTATGCATGTCTCTAAATATTATCATAAGTTGAACTGCATGTGGAAACAATTAGATCAACTTCTTGCTTTACCTGCCTGCTCTTGTGATGTATCTAAACAGTTTAATGACTTTAATCATCTTATAAAACTAATGCAATTCTTGATGGGTCTTGATAGTTCATATCAATCTGTTAGAACCAATTTATTAACTCGTGAACTTCCTACTGTGAAAGATGCCTTTGCAGTCATCTCTAGAGAAGAGTCTCATTTACACTCAAAAAAAAATTTCTGATAAAACCCCTAATGGTGTTGTTGGCTTCGCTGCCAGAGCAAATCAAAGTGTTGATTTAAAGAAAAAAGGGGTAAAAACTCTTAATCCTAATCTCAAATGTTCTCACTGTAATAAAACTGGTCATACAATAGAAAAATGCTTTGAACTTGTTGGCTATCCTACTTGGATGAAATCTAAAACAAATGGGAACAAGTGTAACAGGGTAAGTAATAATGTCACTACTGATACTTCGTCTTCTGTTATGAGCTCTTTAACCAGTGATCAGGTTACTCAATTGCTTAGTCTCTTGAATGATAAACCTTAGGGTGACACTCAGAATAGTAACTTTGCTGGTATGTGTGCAAATTCTATATGTCTAAATAGCTTTATTACATCCGAACCTAATTGTGACCTTAAACCTATCTATTGTTTTTCAAACTTTATTAACAATGGGAAAAAGGTTGGGTGGATAATTGACTCTGGTGCAAATCAGCATATGGTTATGACTGATGACTACCTTATAAATCAAAAGGATGTTACTGAATTCAACATAAAAGTTAAACATCCTAATGGCACTAGTGTTGTAGTAACCAAAATTGGTGATATAAAATTAAGTGACAAAGTCATTCTCTATGATGTATTCGTTGTTCCCAATTATTGTGTTAACTTAATCTCTGTTCATAAACTTGCTAGAGATTGTAAGCTTACTGTTCCTTTTGATGAACACAACTGTTATATACAGGATTCTCATCTAAAGAAAGTCCTTGTGACTGGTAATCAGTTTGATGGTCTTTACTTCTGTGGTAGTTCTTCTGTTTCAAATAAGGTGTGTAGTGCTAATTGTGATGTTAATCTCTGGCATGCTAGGTTAGGTCATCCTGCTAAACCTGTTCTGCATGTTTTAAGGAATAAATTAAACATTAAAACAAGCTCTAAGTTGGCACCTTGTGAAACCTGTCATAGGGCTAAACAACATAGGGAACCTTTTCCCTTAAGTGAACATAAGACTAAGTTATTAGGGGATCTGGTTCATCTAGACGTCTGGGGTCCCTATAAAGTTCCAAGTAGGGATGGTTTTAGATATTTTCTTACTGTTGTGGATGACTTCACTAGAGCTGTATGGCTATACCTTATGAAGTCTAAAGAGGAAGTATTTTACCATATTAAAGGTTTTTTCAATATGCTAAAAACCCAGTTTAGTAAACCGGTCAAAATATTCAGGAGTGACAACGGAACTGGATTCATTAATAAACAAATGAATAACTTTTGCTATGAAAATTGGTATCCTTCATCAGACTTCATGTGTTCAAACCCCACAGCAAAATGGGGTCGTTGAAAGAAAACATAGACATCTATTAAATGTAGCTAGAACCTTACTTTTTCAAGGAGGCTTTCCTCTCAAATTCTGGTCTGAATGTGTTCTAATTGCTGCTTATCTGATTAACAGGACCCCTTCATCTGTTTTAAATGGGAAGTCTACGTATGATCTAGTGTTTGGTTTTGCCCCTGTTTTAAGTCAACTTAGGGTGGTAGGGTGTCTTTGTTTTAGCACTATGTTAAATAACTCTAATAAATTTAACATACAAGCTGAAAAATGTGTTATGATTGGATACTCAAATGAGAAAAAGGGTATAAACTTTGGAGTCTTGATCAAAAAGCGATGTTTTATTCTAGGGATGTTAGGTTCTATGAAACCGTTTTTCCTTTTAAAGAAAAGAAAATATATGTTGATCTTGATACCTTTTCTGAAGCCAATACCCTAAACTTTTTTGACTTATGCGATTTAAACTACATCCAAAACCCTAACGTTGACCAACCTCTCAATGATGAAAATACACAAACAAGCACCTCATCAGGACATGGGTCTGAGCAGTCGACTGATTCAAGTGCTAGTTTAGGGACGGCTGACAATCAGCAACCCAGTAGTGAAGAATCAGGACTAGACAGGGCTGAGCATGACACTGAATGTGAGGATAACAACAATTCTGAGGGAGGAATTCAGGATCAACCGAATATTAGTCTTAGGAGGTCTTCTAGAAATATTAAATTTCCTTCCAAACTTGATGATTTTGTGGTAGATGGAAAAGTTAAATATGGTCTAGAAAGGGTCCTTAATTATGCTAATCTATCTCCTGAAGGAATGTGTTTTGCTGCTGTCCTTAATAAAAGCTGTGAACCCAAAAAAGTTTTTGAAGCTAAAACTAATAGCAACTGGGTTAATGCCATGAATTTAGAAATCGAAGCATTACATAAAAATGACACATGGTAAATTGTTGACTTACCTCCTAATAGAAAAGCTATTGGATGTAAGTGGGTATATAAAATAAAATACAAATCTAATGGTGAAATAGAAAGATATAAAGCTAGACTCGTTGCTAAAGGTTTTAGCCAAAAAGAAGGCATTGACTTCTTTGACACCTTCTCACCTGTTGTAAAAATGGTCACCATTAGATGTGTTTTGTCCTTAGCTGTCCACTTTGACTGTGAAGTTTTTCAACTTGATATTAATAACGCTTTCCTTTATGGTGAGCTCAATGAAGAAGTATTTATGTGCTTACCTGATGGTTATGATCAATCTAATGGGACTAAAGTTTGTAGATTAAAGAAATCCCTTTTATGGCTTAAAACAAGCACCTAGGATGTGGAACGAAAAACTCGTTTCTGTTCTTCCTAATCTAGGTTTTGAACAAAGTAAGTGTGATCATTCCATGTTTAGTATGACAAAAGATTCTAGTTTTACTATTCTTCTTGTCTACGTAGATGACATTATCATAACTGGTAATTGCCCTAAGCAGGTTAGTGAAATCAAGTTATTACTAAAATCCAAATTTTCTATAAAGGACTTGGGCAACCTACAATATTTCTTGGGTCTTGAAGTTGTTAAGAATACTGCTGGTGTTTGCTTAACTCAAAGAAAATATTGTTTAGACTTACTTGCTAAATTTGGTATGACTGGTTGTAAACCGGTTAGTTATCCCATGGAACCCAATCATGTTTTGAATCATTTGTGTGAGAAAGATAATCAGCCGTTAGAAAATATAACTGTTTATCAAAAACTGGTTGGAAAACTAATTTATCTTTCTCACACTAAACCGGATATTGCCTATCCTGTCCATTATCTTAGTCAATTTATGCATTCTCCCACTCAAGCTCACTCTAAAGGGTGCCCCTGGGAAAGGAATTTTCTTTAAAAAGGGGGATTCTTTAGAAATGAAAGCCTTCTCTGTCTATTACCGGGTTCTGTGTCTTTTTAGGGAATAACCTTGTTTCATGGAAGAGTAAAAAGCAGTCCACCGTTTCACGATCTTCTGCCGAAGCAGAATATCGTTCAATGTGTGTTGCGACATGTGAAGTTATGTGGATCTCCAACTTATTAACGGAATTAAAGGTTGATGTCAAACTGCCTACTCAGTTATTTTGTGATAACACGGCTGCTATATCCATAGCAGCCAACCCCGTATCTCATGAACGCACAAAACATTTCGAAATAGATCTCTATTTTTTGAGAGAGAAAATATCTAAAGGTATCATTCAAACGGTGGGCATCAAAACAGAAGATCAAGCTGCCGATATTCTCACAAAAGGCCTATCTGTAGGACCGCATGAAAAGGTTTGTTCTCTTCTTAACATGTTCGATTGTTTCAAGTATTGAATTGAGAGGGGGTGTTAAAATATACTAATCTTTTATACATATTTTTCTTTCCAATTCAATACTCTTACATATTTTTTCCTTTTCTTGGTTTTTTTCCCGTTTGTGCGAGATTAGGCCGTTTGTGCAAGTTTGGGTTGTTTCCTCTTGGGCTCTCTTCGGTGGGCTGCTTCTAGGGTTCCCCTGCCTATTTATCCTCGGTCCTCTCCTTTGTCTCATCAACACAACAAAACAAAAAGTGAAGTGATCTTGGTGCTCTCTAGAACATTTCTCAAGCCTGTTGCTTTTCGCCCTGTTCGAGTTCATCATATCTTGCTGCTGCTGTTCATCTTCAAGTGCAGAATCTTTCAGTTGAAAGACCTGTTCAATCTTGCTGATTGTAATCGGTGGTTTCACCGTTTTTTGATTTGTGCATTTTGCTTAAAAGTGCTGTACTCTTGTTTTGATTATACAACATTTCACAAGACATATAGAGAGAAGAGAGAGGAAAAGTGTGTGGAGTACATATGTTAAGTAAATTGCAATTCGCATATCTGTGGGTAAAAATGTAAGTTCACCTCATTTTTAACTGTGAGTTAACAGTGAGATCACGCGAGAGACGCAATGAAACAAGTTTGTAAACCACAAGGACTCAGACAATGAAAATTTAGTTTGAGGGGTGAATGGTAATTCCGCAACCAAACTACAGCACAAATTACACGTTACTCTAGTTTTAGTGATTTACATACTCTTTAATTCTAGTTTATATGTTAGTTTTTTTTCACAAATTTTTATTAAAGATTATTTGCTTCTCATCACCTATATGTAATACAGAAACACAAGGGTGGACACACTCAGTTTCTCCATTTTAGGAACTTTATGAAGGATAATTTTTGGTTAAAATTTAGTATAACTAAAGTGATTGCCATCAGTAAACAAAAAATTGGTTTCGTGAAGACTTTCCCTTCCTTTGCAACGAGGCAAATTATAAAAATCATAAAAACTAACACTAAGCTATCCAAAACCCAGCCACCATAACATGATCAGTTTGTGCATAACCTTTTGAAGATCAAATACTAATAAACTCTTACCCAATTTCACCAATATAAACCTCATTCCCCACTTTCTCCATTTTTTAGCATATCCCAATGTCTCGTCATCTTGTTTCTTAGTTATCTTTTCTAAAGCTCACTCTTTTTGATATAGAAAATACACCACTAATACAAACCGCAGTACGGTTAAATTTACGTGAGTATAAAATTTTTGTCGTCGTAACTTCCACAATCACGCACGGATAGGAGGTTTTTCTATAACAGATGGAGATCAATTGTCACCATTTGGTTAACAAAGACTCCTAAAAATAAGATGTGTACAAAGACACAATTGATCGCACAAGTTGACACAATGTCGAGCAAAATATAACACTATGCCGAAAAATATAACGCAATTTCGAGGAAAAAAGACACAATGGGTCGCAAAAAGACACAATGACGTAAATAAGAAAAAACACAATGATAATAAACAAAAATTCTAAAATCTACAACCTATAAATCTAAAAGTGAAAACCTAAAATCTCATATCATAAGGTTTGATGAGACGGTTCCAATGCCGCTTGAATTAGGTAAACCGGAGTCTGTTTGATACCTTTTGTACGACTTCTTATTTTTAGGAGACTTTGTATTTGATCTAAACCTATGAATTACATCAAGATATAAGTTTTTCCAACTATTCTATTAAAGAACAAGGAATTCCTGTAATAAAAGTTTATGTAAATGTCCTTTTCAGAAACATCATCTCTGCGTTACTACATCGATGATCAGTTATTGTGAAAGTGAGATCAACGTCACCCTTAAACCTTTGACTATGAAATTCCATACATATAGCTAATGATTCTCCAGTCATACTTCTCAATCCGGCCATCTATTATAAATAACAAATTCAAAACTAGAAATTAAAAAATTAGTTAATATATGACCTAATTAAATTAGTTTAGATGTACCATCAAACTTAATGTTGAAAAAAGTGAAACTTGAGTTTTTTACCAAGTGAAAAATGGTGTTTTTATTAATTTTTGACACAAATGTTTACATGTAGTGCGATTAAGATAAATATTTTTTACTTAGTTTGCGTTCTACTACGTGAGAGCTTCGCAACGTCCCAAATTGTGTCCAAAGGGACCTAAGAGCTTTGACAATCGAATTTTCATCTCTGTCTCTATAATTACACCAAATTGTGTCCAAAGGGAGTTCTACGCTAAGGCTCGCTGACATTCTTGTTTTTGGATGGGAATGAGGGAAACACGCGTGTGTCGATTTGACAGGTGTGTCCCCCCTCGTTGGGCTAAGGGACCACGGGTTTGTGGCAGGACAGGCGATAACCAAGGCAGAGGCGGGCAAAGTAGCTAAACACGAAAAAGCTTGCATCGAGAATCAGCTCGTGTTTGTCCCGTTCGCTTTCGATACATTTGGCGCTCTCGCCCCTGACGCGGTGCGGTTCCTAAAGCGGGTTCAACAGGTGGTAAGCAGTAACACCGCACATGTTAAGGGGCAGAATTTTGTGTTTAGCAGGGTAGGGTTTGCTATTCAAAAAGGGGTAGCGGCGCAGCTTGTTGCTCGTCTACCTGCCATTAGTTTGTAATCGTATTGAGTTTGTTTTATAGACAATTTGAAATTTAGCTTTTGGTTGCAAAAAAAAACTATAAAGTTCTCACATTTTATAAAAAAACAAAAAAAAAACTATATTTTCTCTCTTCTTTTAAATTCAATAATATAAAGAAGCGGTGCTCAAGGCAGAGGCGAGCAAAGTGGCAAAACATGAGAAAGCCTGCCGGGAGAATCAACATGTGTTTGTCCCGTTTGCGTTTGATACCTTTGGTGGTCTCGCTCCTGACGCTGTGCGACTCTTGAATCGGGTTCAAAAAGTCGTTAATAGTAATTCTTCGTCGCTAAAGGTTTCAAACTTCGTATTTAGTAGAATTGGTTTTTCTATTCAAAAGGGGGTGGCGGCGCAACTTGTTGCCCGACTACCTACCATTGCTTTGTAATTGTCTTTTTTTTCGTGTGGAATGAAAATCAATCTTTTTATTAAAAAATAAAAAAATAAAAAATAATATATTTTTATACTTTTATCATTACCTTTTCTTTGGTTGACATTTAGTGTTTTGAGAAACATAAAGTATCACCAGATTCGAACCTTTAAGCGAAGAGGTGCTGATCCATGTAATAATTCGAATCAATCATGGAACAAGATTATTGGTTGCGAGTTGGGGCCGAAAGAGAAAAACCAAAAATATAAATACTATAGGATATGATATGGTAGTTAGAAGTTAGGAACACATACGAATCACATGGTGAAGATTCTGCAATAGAATTTGATGATCATATAATGCAACTGCTAAAAGATTCGACCGGTAGAGTTGGTGAGTGAAAGGGTAGGGATTTTTTGAACCCAACATGATATTCAAACAAAGATTTTTTTTATTATAAAAAAATTAAAAACACTTTAAAGCTAAGAATCTTCTCATTAATCTCTATTAAATTGAAAACAGCAACGATAAACTAAAATTTTATAGTTTACGAAGTTAGAAAAGTATTTCAAATTTATGTGTGTGTTTTAATAAAAATATAAAGCTAATAATATAAATAAACAAGTAAACAAAATAAAAATAAAAAATGAGCCCAAAAAATACAGGCCTAAAGCTTTGCTAATTAGCGAGAGATAGGTTTGGCTAAGTAGCACGAAGGTCATGGGGTTCTTAGAATTCCTTTTCCTATGTGTTGCGTGTTGAGAGTTCTTTAAATTTCTTTTCCGGAATGTCAGGTTGCGCTTGATTCGTTGTATTGTATCCCATAAGTCACTAGATCACTCTACAAAGTCTATGGTTCTTCTCACATGACAGCATTTCATAAGAATTAGAGAAATTGTTAGTAGTTTGTTAATGAAACAAATAAATATGTAATTTTTATGGTTTAGTAAAAAGAGGGGTAAAATAGTCATTTTATAATCTATTTTTAATGAAATGGGTATATTTGATATTTCTAACTTTTAGGAAGGAGAAATATGTAATTTAGTAATTTTTTTACTTGGGTAAATATGTAATTTATTAAGTTCGTAGGGGGTATATGTAACTGCCCCATTACATTATATAAAATAATTGCATACCTCCGGAGAAGGGCGAAAAACAGGAGATCTCACAGGCAGGAACTACCAACATCACCAGTAACGGCATAGTAAGGATTGTGACTAGTCCCAAAGATGAACATGCGGCTCTTCTCCCAGCCTCAAGCACTTTGAAATGTGAAAGTCTCTTATTTGTTAAGGCTATTCATCGGTAATCCCTGAGTGATTGCACATATGATTATCTGCTCTACTTAGTAAATTTGTATTGGTTTTTTTTATTGGAAGTATTAGAAACTACTAACGGATAATAACAATTAGTGATAATTTGTGTCAGACTGTTAGTAATACTCACTTTTTTGATAGTAAAATACTTATGTGTACTTACATACTTAAGAGTATTTTCATAATACATCCATCCCCAATTCTATCTAATATTCTTGGGTATGTTGGGACATGTTGCTATATTTTTGTTCCTTGGTTTTTCTTTACGTAAACAAGTACCTAGTCTTAGTTTTTAATAAAAATAAGATATATTATATGAAAGAATTAGCAGATCGAACATCAAAAAAGTATGAGGTCTTGGTATATCTTCTACTTTTGGCTTTGGAGCGTCTATGGTTACTTGTGCCATGTAAATTGTCACACCACAACCGATGGCGGAATCATCGGGGCGTGACACTGAGCGAAACAGATTTTTCAAGAGAATCCACAACAACTATTAAATGACAATATCTTTAATGTTAATATCCCATACTAATAACAGATAAATCAAAAACAGTCATTACAGATATCAAGTCTCATAAACAAATTCATTCCGACAACTCAAATTTATTTAGTGGGTTTCTAGACCTCCTAACTCTTTTCATCTCAGCATAGCATCCTATCAACCTGTCACATACGTTAAAATAAAGTCAATAAATAAAATGTAAGGGTGACTACACAAGTTTGCACACATAGGCAATTAAATGTTTACATGAAACATTTCTGTTCATTATGAACAATCTCTAACCTCGTATTCGTGATACACATTTTCTAACACACGTGTTAGAAAATTTAAGTCATTTTATGTATACAAAACATGACCAAATTAAGGCATTACATGTTATTAATAAAACTCATCAAATGTCATCATTAAAACTCTATTCAAGAGTTTCACCATATGAAAAGTTAAGAGTCTCAATAATTATGGACTTAAACTCAAATAAAACTCATCAAATGTCATCATTAAAACTCTACTCAAGAGTTTCACCATATGAAGAGTTTAATTAGTACTAAAATTTCACTCAAATGGATTTAGAAATCACAAATTAAAGTTTGTGATAAATTCCACACAACTACACCATCACTTTTTGGTGATTTGAATCTTGAAGCCAATCAAACATCAACTTCAATGTATGAACTTTTATTTCTAAATCATACAAAGCATTAAAATCAATGCTACAACAAATTACTTAAATAAAATGTTTACATAAAACATTTCAAAGCATTTGTATTTTAACCATTTTTTAACAATCATGTTAAAATGACAGAAATTCTAACGCGCACGTTAGAAATATTAACATTTCCACAAAATGTTAATTCGACTTGCTAAAACACATATATGGTTCAAATAAATAAGTTATTTCTAATACACACGTTAGAAACTAAGCAATTAAAAAATTGTTTCCAAACTAACGCTTTTCATGAACGTTTCTAACAGACATGTTAGAAGACAAATGATTACAAAAAATCATTATAAGACTTATTTGTTCATATCAATCCATGGGTGAATGAAGAGTCTACTTTAAATAGAGACTTAATTAGAGACATAAAACTCTAATCAAGTAACATAAAACTCTTATTTTAAAACATAAAAAACTCTACTTAAGAGAATTTAACGTTTACAAAAACGTATGGTTTACACCAATAATTCCGGTCTAACACGCATGTTAGAGAATTAAACGTTTACAAAAAAACATATGGTTTACACTAATAAACCCGATCTAACACAAAAGTTAGAAAAATTAACGATTCCCAAAATCGTTTCAAAACCAAACGTTTGAACCAAAACTATTCGTTTTGTACAACGATATAGGATTTAAGATTGTATCTCAATCTCAAGAAATCCAAACACAAGTTGTACTACATACATATTTACCAAAAAAAAAATTATAAGATCATAATCCCTAAAAAATATTTTTTTTATTATAAATCTTTTTGTGAACCCAAAATCCTTATAAATAAGGTTTTAAGATTGTAGCAACAGTCTCACAAAATCAGTTTTAAGTTTGTAGGACATGGGTCAGAATTTTATAATAAAAATTATATAAATAAATATAAAAATTGTAAAGATACTCTCTTTACATAATTTTGAGAAATTGTAGTATATGAACCATGTACAAATTCAAATTAAAATAAATATGAACTACAACATATTTAATAAAAAAATCGATTCAAACCAATATCTTCAAAAGATAAAGTCTTCAACTTGATCTTTAACCGTGTCTACTTGTATGGTTCGTTGTCTTTTCAGTCCGTTGTGTAGGCTTCAACGAGATCTTGAACCATGTCTTCTTATACAATAATTTCCTACAAAAAGAACAAACAAATGTTGACGGTTGTGGCTGAGGCACGTGTTCAACACGCTTCCCTTAAAACAGATTTCGCGCCTCTACTAAAGACGACGCGTCTGTCTCCCAGGGTATAACAGCCAAAGCAGTTTGTACAGCCGGAGAAGGCCACACGCCCGAGGTTACACCGGATAGAAATATAGTGTTAGACCTTTTGGAAATTAAGAATAGAAATGCAGATGAATCATGTAGAGAACTTATCTCTATATGTTCCCAACATATGGGTTATCAAATACTTCTTCTCTAAGAACTCTTCATGCATATCTTTATATATCTTTCTTGTATCTTGCATTTTTTTTCTCGAAAGAGGCACATAGCCTACTAAGTATATATGCAAGAGTCATGGGTAGTGAAAAGTCCAACATAATTAGAGACTTAATATACCATAAAATCTCTAATCAATTGTCATAAAAGACATCAATACACCACATGAAAAGTTTATTATACTAATAGAAAATTAAACAAGTGACATAAATAACTCTACTCAAGAGTTTGTCACTATATGTATAATTTAATATTAATAATCTCACTAAATTTCCATTCATCACATTTAAAGAAAATTCCAACAATCCCCCACATGAATGGAGATTGATCAAAACACATAAAATTTCCAATGCAACCTCGACATTTGCGTATTGCCGGATAAGTAGGTGTTCCCTTTGAACTTTCCGTTGTGAAGCATACTTAGCCTCCTAGAGGTTTGTAGACGCGATGTCCTTGAACAAGCCCCCATTTGTGTAGACGACAATACACTTCACACAATACTCTCCTTAGCCGGGTCATCCCCTCATAGTCGTGTCCAATAATGGTCGTGGAACACTTTCCTGGTTCTGCGAGAGCTCTACGAATTGTGCCCCCAATTCCATTCGAAGCGACCCCACTTCTCTCTAACATAGGTGATTCCCCTTAAATCATTAAAAGCATCGTGGTTACCATGATTACGCAAAATCATTTACCACATAATATGCTTAGCCTCACAATTTGTCACTGAATTTCATAGGAATGAACTAGGATGTATTTAAACACCCTTTTATCATTTAGGGGGTATATATGACCTTATATACTAGCTTATGCATATCATCTATGCCCCCCACAGTGACCACCCTTAGGCATATGAATTCGTTGTCCTATTGAACTTAGATCTTGAGATCTCCAGTCAACTAAGGTAGGTTTCCTTCACACATCCTTTTTCCATGGGCTTTAGTCTCATTCCACAACTTGATCTCTAATAAACCCTTAGGTTGTTGGATCCATAACATTATCTTTGTCTTTGACAAGTCACTAAAGATAACTTTGCAGTTGAGATCAATTGTCATGACGTGTTCGTAACTCGAAAGTTAACATTGCCTATTGTCAACTTCTAGGACTATAACCCCAGTGGCCACCTGAATCTGGTTATAATATTTGTCTTAGAATGATACATTTATCATTTAAGGCAAACACATCTCCATTATGCACTACGACATTTGTGTCCTCCACTTAGTCGTCTATTTGCAATGTTAGATTGGATTACAAAATCCTTATTGCCAAAAACAAAATGCAAGACACCCCCACATTTAAGTGTTATTGGATAACATCTAGATGGGTTAATGAGAACCATTTCTACATACCCTTATAGGGTTGTTTCTTAAATGGATCCTCCCCACATTGAAGTGTTATTGGATAACATCTAGATGGGTTAATGAGAACCATTTCTACATACCCTTATAGGGTTGTTTCTTAAATGGATCCTCCCCCACATTTCTTGCCATTTGATCAACATTTTCGTAACACCACTTATGGCGACATTTATACACATATGATTGAACAAGATCAACCTCATTGTATCAATGAATTCAACTCATATTGCATTAGCTTACATAAGCTTCCGAGCTGACCAAAGCAACACATGCCATTGTCATAAGTTTGTCACCTACTTAGAATAATTCTAATTTAACATCTAGAATAAGCTTAGACAATGAGTTCTCCTCATTAGCTTCCCGAACAAACTCTTAAAAAGCTACATGTCTTTTCCTTATAATGAATGAAAATTATCCCTCAACTTTGTCTATACACAAATTCTTTTTGTGTTCATACACATTTGAATGTTTAGAGTTAATTAGTCTTCGTCAAGACCCATAATTAACCAAGTACTAGTCTAGCATGCTTTAGACTACAATACTTTAGCATGTGAACAGAAGATGCATCATTCTGATTCTTCACAGCCCTAAGGATATCATAATATCACTTTGCAACATTCATCCCTTGTTAAGACAAAATAATGAAACTTATTCACAATCCTAAAACATCAATATTTAGGAAGGTCTCACAAATTATTGTATATAGCACATAGCTAAATTTTATCATTCATTTAAGGAACATAACTTGTTTACCTTTGATCTCCAACACTTTACCATTGACTCATAAGGACTTAAACATAAGTCTTAATCCAAGTCACTTGGTGAACACATTCATCACCAACAAGATGAATGTTCCTCGTCTACAATCACTATTATTTGTGACACAGAGTCAACTAGATTGACACTCAACAACATAGCATTCATAATTTTGCCATAAGTGATTTGCACACAATTATCGTTATTCATTAGGAGATATGTATATTTAGGATGCTCTCCCAAACGAAGGTAAAATCTCCATATAGTTCTAACAATAATCAAGTGGTAGACTCATCTACGTGTAGATCACTTGGAACAAATCTCGCAAGATTTATTATTCACACTTGTGAATTTTTCAATGACTTCTAACGAAGTATGTCGACATGAATCTCGTTTGTGTATTTCATCTCAATACACTCTGTACGTTCTTTCATTATTCTCTCATGATGTGGTTACACATTTGATGTCTCGTCTTTGACATTTAGTCAATGCAACAACTCTTAAGTTGTTTATGTCCAAGAATTTTCATGTACTATCCGTTTAAAACCATATTCTGTTAAACAATGTATAGTTGACGTTATAATTATTTTCCACAAAAAAAAATTATACGTCACAAACATTAGTGATTTATTTCTTTGTAAAAAATTGCATGTGTTATCCGAAGATATTGAACACAAAACAATAAAATACATTGGAAACTAAATCACAAGTGCCAAACACTTTTGAAATTTAAACGGAAGCATAGACGATATGTAGACATCAAATACCAAAGTGCTTTTATCTTCAACACTTTATAATCTGACTGAAATATTCTCAACAATATCGTCCCATGGCATGTCTTGAGGTACTCCCCTCAATAAGACTCCATGCACTTGTAAGTACAAGTTCCCCATTTCATCTTTAAACCTGGAAAATTATGCTCAAAACAACACCAAGTTGTTATAAATACTACATTTAAGTAGTAAATTTGAACAATTAAATTTGTTCACAACAACACCAAGTTGTTTTTCACCAAATAACATCCACCAGGCTGTTACTTTGTTCACCATATGCTACTTATAGTAAGAGTAGCGAACCATTTGAATTATTAATGTTATGCAAAACTTTGTTTTAAAAATAATTCAAAACAGTTTCTTAGTTTTGCAATGTACAATATTAATAATATCAATTAGGGTTATGAAAACATCAATCAAACCCAAAATATCAAATGGTTTTTTTTTTATTGTTTAGTCTTACTACACATGTACTAAACATTTTCTAACACGCATGTTAGAAAAAAAATGTTATAACAAGCACATTATAGAATCGAACATTTACATAAAACGTTTTACAAATATATAGTTTATAAAATAAACCATTTCTCATCATTTTTAATGCACACATAGGCAATTAAATGTTTACATAAAACATTTCTGTTCATTATGAACAATCTCTAACGTCGTATTCGTGATACACATTTTCTAACACACGTGTTTGAAAATTTAAGTCATTTTATGTATACAAAACATGACCAAGTTAAGGCATTACATGTCATTAATAAAACTCATCAAATGTCATCATTAAAACTCTATTCAAGAGTTTCACCATATGAAGAGTTAAGAGTCTCAATAATTATGGACTTAAACTCTAATAAAACTCATCAAATGTCATCATTAAAACTCTACTCAAGAGTTTCACCATATGAAGAGTTTAATTAGTACTAAAATTTCACTCAAATGGATTTAGAAATCACAAATTAAAGTTTGTGATAAATCCCACACAACTACACCATCACTTTTTGGTGATTTGAATCTTGAAGCCAATCAAACATCAACTTCAATGTATGAACTTTTATTTCTAAATCATACAAAGCATTAAAATCAATGCTACAACAAATTACTTATATAAAATGTTTACATAAAACATTTCAAAGCATTTATATTTTAACCATTTTTTAACAATCATGTTAAAATGACAGAAATTCTGACGCGCACGTTAGAAATATTAACATTTCCACAAAATGTTAATTCGACTTGCTAAAACACATATATGGTTCAAATAAATAAGTTATTTCTAATACACACGTTAGAAACTAAGCAATTAAAAAATTGTTTCCAAACTAACGCTTTTCATGAACGTTTCTAACAGACATGTTAGAAGACAAATGATTACAAAAATCATTATAAGACTTATTTGTTCATATCAATCTATGGGTGAATGAAGAGTCTACTTTAAATCGAGACTTAATTAGAGACATAAAACTCTAATCAAGTAACATAAAACTCTTATTTTAAGACATAAAAAACTCTACTTAAGAGAATTTAACGTTTACAAAAACGTATGGTTTACACCAATAATTCCGGTCTAACACGCATGTTAGAGAATTTAACGTTTACAAAAAAACATATGGTTTACACTAATAAACCCGATCTAACACAAAAGTTAGAAAAATTAACGATTCCCAAAATCGTTTCAAAACCAAACGTTTGAACCAAAACTATTCGTTTTGTACAACGGTATAGGATTTAAGATTGAATCTCAATCTCAAGAAATCCAAACACAAGTTGTACTACATACATATTTCCCAAAAAAAAAAAGAGTTAAATGCCATTTTAGTCCCTATGGTTTGGGTCATTTTGCCAGTTTAGTCCAAAGGTTTCATTTTTAACCTGTGGGTCCAAAAAGGTTTCACAGTTGCCATTTTAGTCCACTGGATTAACTTCATCCATTTTTATTATAAATCTTTTTGTGAACCCAAAATCCTTATAAATAAGGTTTTAAGATTGTAACAACAGTCTCACAAAATCTGTTTTAAGTTTGTAGGACATGGGTCACAATTTTATAATAAAAATTATATAAATAAATATAAAAATTGTAAAGATACTCTCTTTACATAATTTTGGGAAATTGTAGTACATGAACCATGTACAAATTCAAATGAAAATAAATATGAACTACAACATATTTAATAAAAAAATCGATTCAAACCAATATCTTCAAAAGATAAAGTCTTCAACTTGATCTTTAACCGTGTCTACTTGTATGGTTCGTTGTCTTTTCAGTCCGTTGTGTAGGCTTCAACGAGATCTTGAACCATGTCTTCTTGTACAATAATTTCCTACAAAAAGAACAAACAAATGTTGACGGTTGTGGCTGAGGCACGTGTTCAACACGCTTCCCTTAAAACAGATTTCGCGCATCTACTAAAGACGACATGTCTGTCTCCCAGGGTACAACAGCCAAAGCAGTTTGTACTGCCGGAGAAGGCCACACGCCCGAGGTTACACCGGATAGAAATATAGTGTTAGACCTTTTGGAAACTAAGAATAGAAATGCAGATGAATCATGTAGAGAACTTATCTCTATATGTTCCCAACATATGGGTTATCAAATACTTCTTCTCTAAGAACTCTTCATGCATATCTTTATATCTCTTTCTTGTATCTTGCATTTTTTTTTCTCGAAAGAGGCACATAGCCTACTAAGTATATATGCAAGAGTCATGGGTAGTGAAAAGTCCAACATAATTAGAGACTTAATATACCATAAAATCTCTAATCAATTGTCATAAAAGACATCAATACACCACATGAAAAGTTTATTATACTAATAGAAAATTAAACAAGTGACATAAATAACTCTACTCAAGAGTTTGTCACTATATGTATAATTTAATATTAATAATCTCACTAAATTTTCATTCATCACATTTAAAGAAAATTCCAACAAGCATTTCATAAAAATTAGAGAAATTGTTAGTAGTTTGTTATGAAACAAATAAATATGTAAATTTGTGGTTTAGTAAAAAGGGAGGTAAAGTAGTCATTTTATAATCTATTTTTAATGAAATGGGTATTTTTTATATTTATAACTTTTAGGAAGTAGAAATATGTAATTTAATTTTTTTTACTTGGGTAAATATGTGATTTATTAAGTTTGTAGGGGGTATATGTAATTGCCCCATTACATTATATAAAATAATTGCATACCTCCGGAGAAGGGCGAAAAACAGGAGATCTCACAGGCAGGAACTACCAACATCACCTGTAATGGCATACTATGGATTGTGACTAGTCCCAAAGATGAACATGCGGCTCTTCTACCAGCCTCAAGCACTTTGATCCGTGAAAGTCTCTTATTTGTTAAGACTATTCATCGGTAATCCCTAAGTGATTACATATATGATTATCTGCTCTACTTAATAGATTTGTATTGTTTTTTTTATTGGAGCCATTAGAAACTACTAACGGATAATACAATTAGTGATAGTTTGTGTCAGACTGTTAGTAACACTCACTTTTTTTATAGTAAAATACTTATGTATACTTACATACTTAAGAGTATTTTCATAATACATCCATCCCCATTGCTATCTAATTTTCTTGGGTATGTTAGAACATGTTGCTATATTTTGTTCCTTGGTTTTTCTTTACGTAAACAAGTACCTAGTCTTAGTTTTTAATAGAAATAACATATATTATATGAAAGAATTAGCAGATCGAACATTAAAAGAGTATGAGGTCTTGGTATATCTTCTACTTTTGGCTTTGGAGCGTCTATGGTTACTTGTGCCATGTAAATGGCATATCCTCTATGTAAGCACTTGAATGTCTCAAGCATGGAAGCTTTTTCAGACAATCTAGAGTGGCGATCTCCACAAATGATGAGTATTTCACCAGATGAGGATTTGATTTTGATTAGTTTCTTATCGCAGGCAATACAGACCTGGTTACGGGATAACCAGTCCATACCTAGAAATATATCGAAACCCGCAAGAGTCATGGGTAAGAGACTAATAGAGATGGATTGGTTCTTAATGGATATAACGCATCCCTCTAAGATTTTAAAGGCTATTTATATGTTTACATCGGCCATTTCTACCACATATGTTAGTCCTAGGCTTCTTAAGGGCAAGTTTAGTAATTTACAAAACTTATGATCTACGAAACTTCTATCAACTCCGGAATCAAATGAGACTCTAGCAAAAAGCTCATTAATGAGAAATGTACCCGTAATGACGTTTGCATCGTTGACCACCTCCTTTGCGTTTAGTTGGAAGGCTCTAACATTAACTTTCTAGCATTGCCAGCCTTGGCTTTTCCGCCAATTGTATTCTTCGGGCAACCGGTTCTAATGTGGTCATTCTCACCACATTCATAAGATAAGGCATTCTTTATATCCATGCACTCGTGAGTCTTATGGCCGGGTCTCTTACAGATGCCACAACTCTTTTGTGGCTCAAAGCGGCATTTTCCGAAATGCTTTTTTCCCACATGTTTTGCATTCAGGTTTATCACCATTCGGCCTTGACTGATTCTTGAATCAGTTTTATTCTTCTTGGAATCTCTAAAGTGGGTATCATACCACTTTCTCTTATTATCAACCTCAGCCTTGGCCGCTCTTATTCGAATTTCATCTTCGGTTAGGGATTGGCCATGATCCACAACAGACCTAAAGGTTGTGGGTTTTGAAGGTTTTACCATCCCTTTGATTTTAGGAGCTAACCCTCCTATGTATCTTGTGATACGCTTAGATTCTGGATTATCAAATAGGGTACTAACCAAGACAGAGAATTATAATCTGATGTATATTTTCTACAGCCTAGGTCCTTCATTATCAGCTTTGAAAATTTTGACTCAACATTTTCCACCTCATGAGGTAGGCAGTAGGTTTCTCTGATCAGCTCTACAAATTTGGCCAACCCATATTATACAAGGTGACCTTTCCCGTGGATTGAACCAATGCTTTCAACCAGGTCAGGGCATCTTCCTTAAAAGATTGGGTAGCCGCTGATGCCAATGATTGTCTCCATTTCATTGAGCCACTTCAAGGCATTGATCGCTCATCTCTCCCCCGTGAAATCATGAGTTTTACATAAGACAGAGTATTTATAGGAACACCCTTCTTTAGAATTTCGAAGCTCTTTCCTAGCGATATTTTTTGCCCCACTAGTCTTACTCCTAGTGGAGGAGTACTGAGAACTATGGGTTTTGTGGGTTGTTGAGCGAGGGGTAGAGATAGAAATTTGGCTCGATGGCTCGGGCCCTTTTTAATTGGTCATAAATTCAGCCATAGCCTTGCTGACTTCAGCAGCAATCAAGGTTTGGAGATTATCTCCTCCACCTCTACGGTTGGGTGAAATACCACCACCATCACTGTTTTTGCCAGTATTTAGCTTGCCATGATTGTTTGAGCTACAGGCCATCAAGAAGATTTATAGATTTAAAGGCGGATCAATTTAAATTGTGATCTTATTCTAATGAATGATAACAATTGAACACTTTTTCTATTGATTCAAAAATCAAAATTTTCATTAAACCAAAAAAGAGTACAATATGATGTCTAGAATTGGACTTTTGGAAATCAAAATACAGATACAAAATTTTAAACAAAAGCCTTCATTCGTCCTTTTTGCCTTCACCAGCTTTGTTAACTTTTGGAACACTTTGCTGGTTCTTCTTTCACTATGTTGCACTTGGCGTTGAATCTGTTTTGTTCTTTCCAATGCATGGTTAATTGCTTCTAGTGCGGCTGGTGGTTGAGGAGGTTCTGGTGACGGAACAACTGGGTACTGATAGCCAGGATTTGGATACCTAAGGGTTTGGATAGGTGGGAGGAAAGGGAGGTGGATATAAAGTGTTTTGAATGACCGCCTACATGTAGGGGTCATAAAGTGGTTCCAAGTAGGCATAGTCCATCGCGGCTGAGGTATAAGGGTTGTCGTATCCGAATGGAATTGGATATGCGGGGATTGGGTTATCATAACCCATAGGTGTAATGTCTGTGTCAGGAACCAGGTGGGAGGGTCCACCCATTTGTGGGTCCTCCGGTCTTAGTGCATAGCTGCTTGTGGATGGAGGAATAGGTGGGAGAGAGCCAAATCTGTCTCCAATGTGTACCAACATTCTTGCGCCGGTGTGGGATTTTCTTCGTTGTTGTTGCTCCACTAGTTAATGAGGTAGCACTGGAGCATCGTCTTGTGGAGGGGAATTTCAGGTTGCACATAAGCAGGTGATTGGTGTTCTGGGTGTTGTAGAAGTTGAACTGTCCAAAGTGTTGGCTCCACTCGTCTGGACCTTGATATGGGTAATCGACATAAGAAGCGATATTGCTAGATAACTCGATCGGGTGTTGATTGGTTTCGGAGGGTGGCATCTCTGGGCGGAGTCATAATCTTGTTGATATTGATTAGGATGTGGGGAGTTTAGGTGATTAAAAGCATGAAAAGATCCACTCGATTGTGGGTGTGAGTGCAAGTGTTGTGAGTGTGAATGTTGGGAGTGGGAATGTTGTAAATGTGAATCTTGTGAGTGTGACTGTTGTGGGTGTGAAGTTCCTCGTCCTCACATAGTTCCCTTTCCTCGTCCTCTTTGTCTTGTCGACATCATTCCTGTCAAATATGAAATCAATAACTATATATAGGAGTACTAGCCTAGTCTTTGAAGACTTAGACATGGATTTTTCCTAAGGAAATTGCGAATGTGATATTTGAGTTTAAACACAAAAGGTTAGTGTCTAATTCACTCAAATTGTAGCCCTGATACCAACCTGTCACACCTCGATTTTGGTGGGCTCGGACGGTGAGTTTATGTGTAACGATTGATAACAGTTTCACAATTGGCAGTGGAAGATAGAGTGATAGGTCTTTAGTCGTGGAGTCACAAATTCCAAAGCTTTCTGGTCGAACCTTATCCAGCCTACTATCAAGGTTTGTTACCTGTACGTGGTCAATCTTTTGAAAATACGTCAGTTTTTACTGGTAAATACTATTAACTGACTCTTTTTGAAAATCTTTCCTAAATCTCATTTGATATATATTATGAAAACCAGTAGGTAATCATTTAGTATTTCTTAGGATAGGTTTCTTGTCACCGGATTTACGTGCTTCTCAATACAGTCTGGGACTAGAAATCATATGTCGGTACTTGGTAAATGTACACACCATCTTTAATATTTGCGTCTGTCAGGTGTATGTCTACATCCCGCGCATATTTTATATGTCCATTATAATTTAATGAGTCGGGACGCCCGGACACAGTACCATTAACCCTTAAGTATTTAATGTTAATCAAGCAATTCGGATAAAACCGGATTCTTATATTTATGAAAGCATTTTCCCATTTATATATTACCTATTCCAAGTAGCTAATGCTATATCCTAAGTTTTTAAAAGCAAAATAGGCTAAAAGTATTTACCTTTGCTAGCTGTCTAAAACAGAGTATTTAGTTCTCGTAGTAAAGCTGTATTCAAAGTTTATTAATGCTAGGCATGATTATGACGAGTTTGACATGTTAAAATAAGTCTTATAATGTTATATGAACTGTTATGATGTCAAAACTTGTGTTTATAATACTTAAAAGTCCAATTGTCGTAAAATGCATAAATTGTGTTTTTGACTTTTATCTAATACATGTTCGACTCGTCATTTCACCTCATCAACGTGATGGTCAGAGGGTATAATTGCAGAGGCTTAATACCTTCATTATAATGATCACGTAGGAAGATTTAATTTGAACTTTGACTTGACTGAAAAGGTCGAAACCAAAGTCAAAGTCAAAGTTAAACTGCTTGACTTTTGGTTAATATCTAACTAATAAACTGAAATTGACTCAAAAGAATACTTACTAGTAATGGAAGAAGTACTTAGGACTTGGAAGAGGAGGCTTCTTCGGAAATCTACGAGAACTTGTGATGGATGAAGCACACAAGTCTCGTTACTCGGTACATCCTGGCTCTGATAAGATGTACCCCGACCTCAAAACTACGTACTGGTGGCCCCACATGAAAGCTAACATAGCGACCTATGTTAGTAAATGTTTGACCTGTGCTAGGCTCAAGGTTGAATACCAAAAGCCATCAAGCCTACTTCAACAACCAGAGATCCCGACATGGAAATGGGAGCAAATTTCCATGGACTTTGTTACTGGCTTACCTAGATCTCAACGAGGAAATGATACCATTTGGGTAGTAGTGGATCGGCTGACCAAGTCTGCACACTTCCTGGCTATCAAGGAAACGGATAAGTTCTCTACTCTAGCAGACATCTACCTGAAGGAAGTAGTCTCGAGGCACGGGGTGCCAACTTCCATCATTTCTGATCGAGATCCACGTTTTACATCTGATTTGTGGCAGGGGATGCACAAATCCTTTGGCTCGCGTCTAGACATGAGCACAGCATATCAAACACAGACGGGTGGGCAGACCGAACACACCATCCAAACTCTTGAAGACATACTTCGAGCGTGTGTTATCGATTTTGCTAACGGCTGGGAAAGGCACCTACCTTTGGTGGAGTTTTCGTATAACAATAGTTACCACACTAGCATCCAGGCTGCTCCGTTCGAGGCCTTGTATGGACGGAAATGCCGATCACCCTTATGCTGGGCAGAAGTTGGTGACAGCCAAATCCTGGCCCAGAAGTCATCGTCGACACGACGGAAAAGATTGCCCAAATACGACAACGAATGGAGGCAGCTCGTAGCCGTCAGAAATGCTACGCTGATAAGCGTAGGAAACCGCTCGAGTTCCAGGTTGGGGATCGAGTGCTACTTAAAGTCTCACCTTGGAAAGGTGTGGCTCGCTTTGGTAAGCGAGGCAAGCTAAATCCACGTTATGTCGGACCATTCGAAATCACTGAGAGGATTGGCAAAGTGACGTATAGATTGAATCTACCCGGAGAACTCAGTGGAATTCACAACGTATTCCATGTGTCAAATATGAAGAAGTGTCTGTCAGATGAGACCCTCATAGTTCCATTCAAGGAACTCACTATCGACGATCAGTTGTGATTCGTCGAAGAACCGGTGGAAATTAAGGACCGAGAAGTAAAGGTTCTCAAAAGTACCAGAATACCCATTGTTCGAGTTCGTTGGAACTCCCGTCGTAGCCCAGAGTTTACCTGGGAACGAGAAGACCAAATGAAACACAAGTATCCCCAGTTGTTCAAGAAAAGTGAAACCACTACTGAGGCTGAAGCTACTGCGGAATTTCGGGACGAAATTCCAAACCAACGGGGGGATGATGTGACACCCCAGGAAAACCAGGAAACCACGCAACCTAAGTAGCTTCCTCAGTGTCTACGTGCTAAATTTCGGGACGAAATTTCTTACAACTTGGGGATGATGTGACAACTCGTATTTTAGAACCTTTTCGTTGCACTGTATGTAACACCTCGAAAATTCACGTCCTATAATGTATTGACACGTGTCATAAGCTTGAACGTGTGAAAAAATACTTTAGAGGGACTAAAGTTGACAAACATGGAAAGTATGTGAATATAAGGGTTCAAATTGTCAACAATGGATAAATATACTTTACAATAACCCTACAAAATGTTTAAACATTCAAACGAATAAATCATGGATCATACGAGGCTAAATATGAAAGAAAGTGAGAGATTACAAACCACAGGGGTTAAATGTGTCAACATGTTTAAAGTATACCTCTGAGTGACCTTTTAGCAAACCCGAAGCTTTGTAATGATTAATTATGCTCACTAGAATGTGTGATAAAAATTTCATAAAGTTTCGTTATCGTATGAGAAAGTTATGATCAAATTCGTATACGAGGGGTTAAAGCGTCAACGTTGGAAATTATGACTTTTCGGGTAAGCACAAAGTTAACCAAGGACTTGCAAATGTTTAAACAAGTCTTGAAGCCCTTATAAGTAAAATTGAGGGGCTCAAAATGCAAGAGAATAAGTTTGGTTGACCTTTGGAAAGACCAAGAGCCAAGATACAAAAGTTGCAAGATTTTTGGCTGCTGCAGAAGGCTTGCGCACCGTAAGCCATACCCTTGCGGTGCGCAAGGGTTGCCCAGCGACAGAATTTGTGGCTGTTGACTGTTGTGAGCTTATAACCGACTTATAATCGATTTTCCACATCTTGGACCCCTAAACAACCCCTAGACACTTAGGGACACTTGTTAGTGATCAAACATCAGTGGTAGCACTTGTTGTCAACAATCTATGAGGTTTAGAACACTATATAAAGGCCCTTGTTGCAACCAATTTGATCACACCTCACTTCAGCATTTCTGATCATTTCTGGAGCTCCAAAGCAGACTCAAGTGATCACTAATCAAGCATAGGACTTCAGTAAGTATGCTTAACCTTTCTTAGTTGAGTTTTTACTTAGTTTAAGCTTAAAAGTCAAACCGTCATAATTAACGGTTGACTTAGCGATTAATCATTAATGGTCCAGTGATTAGTCGAATTGAAAGTAGTTATAAGTTGGTAATTATGTGGGCAATAAACCCTTAAAAGGGCACCCTCTGATTCCCACTCTAACTAGGTCAAATGTCGGGTCAAACTTATTATTTAAAAGTCAACAAAATGCTTATTTTCCAATATATGCATAATTAGCAATGTAGAACCCATACAACCTGTTTGATCATTAACATAACTGGGTAATTAGTGTAAGAACATGTCTAAACATGTTCAACCCGACAATTTTCTGTTTAGACCCGGTTCGGAACCGAAAGTCGCAAAACTTTGACTTTTGCTTTGACTTCAGTTCTGACCCGATTTAGTATGATTTGGAAATGCCTTAGAGCTTCCTTAGGACCAGGCTACATGTTAGCATGACCCTCTGTGGTTGGATCGTTGATTGTCCGATTCGTTTACAAGTTTCCGTTACATGCCTAATGTTGACCAATATGCCCTTTTGACCATAAAACGAGAATTTTGGAAATGTGAAAGGACAATAATCTTTGCTACTGATTTATAAACATGTCCCTAAAATTTCACATCAGTTGGAGGTCTAGATTAGGAGTTATGCTCATTAGCGTAATTATAACGCCTTTTAGTAATTAAACGGCGCAATTCGCATAAAGCCTATCTAAACCCAATTTTTGACCCCAAACCTTTTACCCACTGATGTAATATAATATTTTGAGATTTTTAATTATTTTTAACCTGCTCATAACCTAAGGTTATGGCATTGATTCGGTAAATACCGATTATACCCTTTTTGGTCATAAAATGAGTTTTACATAATATTTTGACACCAATCCAATTGCTACTGATTTTATATAATAAATAAAGTATTTTGAACTTTATAACCTGATCAGAAAACTCAGATTTCCGGTATAACCCGGAAATCGCTTAAAATGGCTTTTTAAGCGTATTAAATGCATAGTTTGGGTTTAAAACCATTTTGTCATATAAGACCTATTACCAACTGATCTGACCTAATAAAATAAGTTATTTTACTGATGTATTCGGACCCAAATCTCAGAATTTCAATTAACCTCTTTTATAATCTTTAAAATGACCAAAATACCCCTACGGGGCTTATTTTGAGGTTAAACTCGTTTTGGGCATAATGGAAGGTATCCTACTGATATCACAACATATTTAAGGCATACTAACTTAGGAAACCTATATATGACTCTTTCGGTTACTCGTTACGCACTTTTCGTGTTAGGATCGGCTTATATGACTAGTTTGCATATATTAGCCTAAACGGGTCAACCCATATCTTTTGGTCTCAAAATCCAGAATGTGATCAAGTTACCCGTATTAGACAAGCATACAAGCTTGCCGGGTCGAAACCACATTCTAAACCGGTCTTCGCCTTATCGTGCGTTTGAACCGTATCTTTCTTTAAAACTAACCGGTCTAAGTTTAGGCTTAATTAAAGACCCGTTAGTATTCTAATTGGTTATTTATACCATCATTCCAGACTAGAGCCTTCCGTTAAATTGTACCTACGCTTACTTAAGTGAGTACGGCCAAGTTATTATAATTCTTGCTATTTAAGACAGGAGCTAGCTCAGGTAAATACTCTTAACTTATTTTCCCTATACGGGCTTGGGATACGGTATTATAATAATACCGCTTGATTGGGTATTGAATGTTTAATCGTATTCTGATTAAATTATTGAGGTAACCCGTTTTAATCTGTGTTGTTTGAAATAAAAGCCTTTAGGGATTAATGACCATGTCCCGGATATCCTTGACATCATTGTATTATAAAATGGCCACGCCTTAAGAACGGGGTGTAGGCATACACTGAAAGTTGCTTAAAGGGAAACGGTATCTCACTCTCTTGTGGGCTTATACTTATGGCGTGTCTGTTAATCTTGACTCGGTTTCTACATTGGGCCCTGAACGTATAACGAACCTGTAAATCTGTATACAAGATTATAAATATAATTGTCCCAAGTTATAAAAGATTAATTTTGCCTTGTGCATTTTAATCAAAGTGTCAAAATATTTGTGCCTGGTGCATCTAAATCAATTTCTTAAACTCTTTTCAAATGAGTTGGTTGAGTGTATTTACCAGTGAAAACTGACGTATTTTCCAAAGTCTAAGTGACAGGTACAAGTACGTAATTAGCTGGAAGCTCAGGGCGTTAATAAGGAATCTTGCAAGTTCTAAGCGCCTAAAGTCTGTTGAACAATGTTTATGTTTTAAGATCCGCCTGTGGATCCTTTACTTTCCGTTGTAATACTGGATATTACTTTATATTCGGATTATAATATATTTATCTTTTGATTCCGCTGTGCATTTATATATTGTGTTGTTTGACTATGATGATATCAACTACGTCACGATACTCCCCTACCGGGCCCAGCGGTGAAACGTGGAAATATCGGGGTGTGACACTGTATGAATGTTATATGATTAACTGATGTGTTTGTTTGCAATGAAACACTATGTTTTTACTATGTTATGTGTTATGAAGTGTAATATCAGTATGTATGTCTAGTCGCACAACATGAGTCCAATCGCACAAGTCTATGGGTCCCACAACTTGTCCCTAGTCACACATACTCTCTTCAGCCCAATGTTACCTACCTTGTACTCGAGATCCAAGGGCAGCCCATGTAAGGGTCGGCCCACTCCTTTGTTGCGCATAACATTATGAGGAAAGGGGTATACTTCTCATAATTCTCAAATACTCAACACACACAAAACCCTAAGCTCTCTCCCTCTCCTCTTTCTTGTTCGACGGCAGCCCTCCCCCTCTTTCGAAGTGAAGGCCGACGGGTGTCTCATCTCTCTCCTTCGAAGCCTTATCATCACACACAAAATCCTCGGTTCATAGATTGATTCGGTTAGTCTCTTGTTAGTTTTGATGTTTGATTGTTTGATAATAAACATTTGATGTTATGCAAGATGATTGATCCTTGATGTTGTGATAAACTATGAATATTAAATGATGAATGCTTGATTGGTGTTTCTGAATGGTTGATCCGAACCCACATGATGGTCATGAGATTAGTGTTTGGTTTAGATGATATTTGTATGAAACGGGTTGATGCCATGATCGATGCTTATGTAATGATCCCATGATAAGGCTGTTGGCCATGATGTATATGATGATTAGGGTTGCATGTTAGTGTTCAAGATCACTGATTTGATTATGAAATTGAATGTTATGATTGGTAATGAATAGTGTTATTAGGGTTCATGTGAATTAGCTGATAACCATCTTGTTTTGATCGAATAAAGGCACAATTGGAAACTGGTAAATCGATTCGAATAAATGGAAATCAGATAACATAATGCCATGATTTTCGAGACAATAATACGAATCACACAAGCCTGTTAGGATCGCACAAGGGCTCAATCGCACAAGAGCTCAATCGCACAAGGGTAGTCGCACAAGTGAATCGCACAAGCTAGGATATCATAGGGTACAACTGTTATAGCACATAGTATTGTCTGTTTATGCATGACCGCACAATATATTGTGGATCGCACAAGACTATGCTGATCGCACAATATGTTGGGCCGCACAAGAAGCCTTCTTGTTTAATACTGTTGGGCTGCACAAGTAGTTTAAGTATTTAATTGTTGGGCTGCATGTTTTAATTGGGCCGGGGTATGTTTTGATCGCACAACATGATGGGCTGGGCTATTATTGGGCTTTACCGATTGAGTCGCACAAGGTGTTTGGGCTCGCACAAGCTCACCGGCCCAATCACTTGAGTAGCACAATTTGAGTTTTATTTGTATGCTACTGTTTAATATGCTAAGTGTTGATCAACCAGTTATTATGATGATGCATGTATGCCATGATCCTTCTGTGTACGTAAACTGTTAGCTATGTGTGAAACCTATGTGAATTACTTGAACCTAGACCTGACTTGTATGGTAACCATGTTAGGACGTGGTTGACCAAATTAGCTCAAGTGACCTTTCTGTTTATCTGCCGAGCTAATCTAAGGTGAGTTCACACTTTCTACAAGGCATGGGATTCCCGGTGGTGTCAGAATGCGTTAACACTTGATGAAGAAACCTACGTATTCTCCTTGGGTAGAATACGTACTCCAACCCTCTTTGTTGAAGGGTGACAACATTGAAACCTGCGTGTTCTTCTTGACACGTACTCCCACCCTCTTAACTGAAGGGTGACAACATTGACACTAGACAAAACTCTATCATTAAGTCCCTCATTTTTATATCGACTTAATCGTCGGGCCAATGGCGAACTGGTCATTAGTTAAATAGCGCTATTAGGTTTGATAAGCCTCACACCGTGCCGCAGAGTACGAGAGTGGACTAATGGATCTGGGCACTTTGTCAATGATGATAGACATTGACGCAGGGCACATAAACATAACTACAGTCAGTAGTCGATATAGTAACGGGTCTAGTGGATAACATGGGGAAGCCCCCACTGCTTATGGTTTGAGAAACAAGGAACGGATTAAACTCGTGCTTTTCGAAACAACTTATGGTTTTTGGAACAACACTAAAACAGACAACCAACTGTGAACTCGCTCAACTTTGTTGTTGATTCGTTACTATATGCCTTGCAGGTCGTTAGTTGTTTGGATGGAGCTTGCATAGGAGGAAGAGGTCGTTGTGGGACATGGACTGTTGAGTTCCATGTTAAACTTATGAACTTTTAAACTTACGTTTTGGGTTTTGAACTTTATGCTTCCACTGATAACTTAAACTTTGTTGAATGGTTTTGTCACTAATTATATTGTTTGGTTTGGACTTTTATTTACTAAATTTATATTCTTCAATATGATTGGTGGCTGGATCCTGGTCAGTCACGCTCCCTGAGGTGATACTCCGCTTGTGGAATTTGGGGGTGTGACAGATTGGTATCAGAGCCATTGGTTATAGTGAACTTGGTTTTAAAAAGGGAAAAAGTTTCTGATAAAAACCAGACTATAACCTGTTTAGTGCTCAACAATCCACAATGACCCTTCGATTCACGTGCAAGACTCAACACAATAGGTGATATGGTTTATGTTTGTATTGCCTGCCTATTAGTTTAAATAGTGCATTGATCATGGTATGTTTAGTTAGTGTAACAACTGTTTCTTGAAACCTTGTGTGCTTACTCTCTTCTATCAACTCATATCTTCCACGCCTCTACGTCACCATAATTACTTGAGTTTCTTTCAATGTGAAGATCATGAGTGGACGCCTGAACTTGACCCAAGCCCAGCTGACGGCTCTAATCAACGAACGAGTTGCTGAGGCTTTCGCAGCAGCTCAAGCAGGAGGTATAGCCTGATATTTCGACCTATCCTAGGATGTTTAGATCCTACTCTCGTGAACCTACTCTCGTGCTTAACCTTATCCTTTCTTTCTCGCGCAACAGGTCAGAATTCTCAGCCTCAAGTGTGTACATTCAAGACCTTCATGGACTGTCGACCAAGTACCTTTGACAGTACTGAGGGAGCTGTACGTCTTCTCAACTGGTTCGAGAAGATCGAATCTGTTTTCGAAATGAGTGAATGCCCTGTTGCTAGTAGGGTGAAGTTTGCCACTGGAACTCTTGAAGGCAATGCGTTAATTTGGTGGAACGCACAGGTGCAAATGCTAGGGTTGGCAGCTGCTAATGCCACCCCATGGAATGACTTTAAGGATCTGATCAAAGAAGAGTATTGTCATCATGATGACATTCACAAGCCAGGGGTGGACTTTTACAATTTGAAGATGACGGGGTCTGAAATCGAAGCGTATACAAAGAGATCGAATGAATTAGCTGCTTTGTGTCCTACCATGGTGGATCCTCACTACAAGCGTATCGAGCTCTACATCAAAGGTTTAGTGCCAGAAATTTAGAGTATGGTGACTTCCGCTAACCTCCCTACAATTCAGCGGGTTATACGACTATCCCACCGCCTCACCGATCAGGCAGTCGAGCAGAACAGACTGCCAAAGCGTATTAGTGCTACCACTACTTCTGATGCTCCGAGCGACAAAAAACGCAAATGGGATGGAAACTCAAGCAAGGGTTCAAGTTCTGTTCAGCCTCAGTCTCAGCAGCGAAGGACTGACGACTTCAAGAGCCCTAGTCAACGGTCTTCTGATAATCAAGGTCAGGGTGGGTACAAGGGAAACCACCCTAAGTCCAATCGATGCAACATGCACCACAGCGGGCCGTGTAGCAAGAACAGCTGCCATAGATGCAACAAACTAGGCCATGCAGTAGAAGATTGCAGGAGCCCTTATCCTGCAAATCAGAGACGACAGCAGCAGCAGACTCCACAGAATTAGTGCCAGCAGCAGCAGCAACAGCAGGGCAACAACAAAGGATGTTTCCAGTGTGGTGTCGAGGGCCACTTTAAAAGAGACTGCCCCCAGCTGAACCAGAATCAGAACAACAACAACAACAATCAGGGGAATGGGAACAACAACAGGGATATCAATGATGACAATGGTGCCAGGGGACGTGCTTTTGTGATTGGTCAGGGTGATGCGAGGAACGATCCAAACGTCGTGACGGGTAAGTTCCTACTGGATGATTTCTTTGTTTCTATTTTATTCGATTTGGGTGCCGATACTAGCTACATGTCCTTAAAAGTTAGTCAGATGCTTAAGCGTACCCCAACCCCTCTGGATTCTAAGCATGTTGTAGAACTAGCGAACGGTAAAAGTCTTGAGGCCACACACATAGTTAAGGGTTGTAATCTCCCTTTAGCTGGTCAGACCTTCTCTATCGATCTTATCCTTATCGTACTTGGTAACTTCAACGTCGTCATTGGGATGGTTTGGTTATATCAACATTGAGCGGAGATTCTATGCAAGGAGAAGATTGTCCGCATCCCTCGTTCTAGTAAAGAACCTCTCATTATTCGTGATGACAAGAATGGTGCTGTCGTGGGCATCATCTCTTTCCTTAAGGCCCAGAAGAGGTTGCGAAAGGACCACACTGCTATTCTAGCTCTCGTTACTGACACCTCAACGAAAGACAAGAAGATTGAAGATATTCCAGTCGTATGCGACTTCCCTAAAGTATTCCCTGAGGAATTACCTGGTCTTCCGCCTCATCGCCAAGTCGAGTTTCAAATCGAGCTAGCTCCAGGAGCAGCGCCTATAGCTCATGCACCTTATCGGCTAGCCCCATCAGAATTAGAAGAATTATCAGCGCAACTGCAAGAGCTTTTGGATAAGGGATTCATTCGTCCTACCTCTTCGCCCTGGGGAGCTCCAGCTTTGTTTGTGAAGAAGAAAGACGGTACCTTTCGAATGTGTATAGACTATCGCGAACTCAACAAGGTGACCGAGAAGAATCGTTATCCTCTTCCTCGTATAGATGACCTGTCCGACCAGTTGTAAGGGTCGATCTTCTACTCAAAGATTGATCTGAGATCGGGCTATGATCAGCTGAGAGTCCGAGACGAGGACATCTCTAAGACAGCATTCAGGACTCGTTACGGACACTACGAGTTTCTGGTCATGCCTTTCGGGTTGACAAACGCACCTACGATTTTCATGGATCTCATGAACCGAGTGTGCAAACCTTACTTAGATAAGTTTGTTATTGTATTCATCGACGACATCCTGATCTATTCCAAGAGTCAGGAGGAACACGCGCGTCATCTGTGACTCATTTTGGAACTTCTTTGAGCAGAACAGCTTTATGCTAAGTTTTTGAAATGCGACTTTTGGCTTCGTGAAGTCCATTTCTTAGGCCATGTGGTTAATGAGGATGGGATTCACGTTGATCCATCCAAGGTTGACTCGATCAAGAATTGGCCTGCACCTCGAACACCAACTGAAATCAGTCAATTCTTGGGTTTGGCGGGTTACTACAGAAGATTTATCAAGGATTTCTCAAAGATTGCGCAACCTCTTACTGTTCTAACTCAGAAGGGTGTCACCTACCGTTGGGGTGATGCTCAGGAATCCCCATTTCAGCAGCTGAAGTCGAAACTTTGTAGTGCACCCATTCTCTCATTGCCTGAAGGAACAGGCGACTTTGTGGTTTATTGTGACGCGTCAATCCAAGGACTTGGTTGTGTGTTGATGCAACGTGAGAAAGTAATTGCTTACGCATCACGCCAACTTAAAGTTCACGAAAAGAACTACAGCAGTGGTGTTTGCGCTTAAGATATGGAGACATTACTTGTACGGTACCAAGTGCACCATTTACACCGATCACAAGAGTCTCCAGCATATCTTCGATCAGAAGAAGTTGAACATGCGACAGCGTCGATGGGTCGAACTTCTAAACGACTATGAATGCGCAATCAAATATCATCCATGCAAAGCCAATGTGGTGGTTGACGCCCTCAGTCGTAAGGAAACCAAACCTAAGCGTGTACGCGCGTTACAGCTTACTATTCACTCCAGTCTTCCTGCCCAAATTCGTGATGCTTAGGTCGAAGCATTAAAGGAAGAGAACATCAAGGCAGAGTCCCTGCGGGGCATGGAAAAGATACTCGAATGTAAGGGAGATGGCATTTACTACTTCATGGAACGTGTCTTGGTTCCATTCGTTGGAAATCTACGAGAACTTGTGATGGATGAAGCACACAACTCTCGTTACTCGGTACATCCTGGCTCTGATAAGATGTACCACGACCTCAAAACTACGTACTGGTAGCCCCACATGAAAGCTAACATATCGACCTATGTTGGTAAATGTTTGACCTGTGCTAGGGTCAAGGTTGAATACCAAAAGCCATCAGGCCTACTTCAACAACCAGAGATCTCGACATGGAAATAGGAGCAAATTTCCATGGACTTGGTTACTGGCTTACCTAGATCTCAATGAGGAAATGATACCATTTGGGTAATAGTGGATCGGCTGACCAAGTCTGCACACTTCCTGGCTATCAAGGAAACGGATAAGTTCTCTACTCTAGCAGACATCTACCTGAAGGAAGTAGTCTCGAGCCACGGGGTACCAACTTCCATCATTTCTGATCGAGTTCCACGTTTTACATCTGATTTGTGGCAGGCGATGCACAAATCCTTTGGCTCGCGTCTAGACATGAGCACAGCATATCATCCACAGACGGATGGGCAGACCGAATGCACCATCCAAACTCTTGAAGACATACTTCGAGCATGTGTTATCGATTTTGCTAACGGCTGGGAAAGGCACCTACCTTTGGTGGAGTTTTCGTATAACAATAGTTTCCACACTAGCATCCAGGCTGCTCCGTTCGAGGCCTTGTATGGACGGAAATGCCGATCACCCTTATGCTGGGCAGAAGTTTGTGACAGCCAAATCACTCGCCCAGAAGTCGTCGTCGACATGACGGAAAAGATTGCCCAAATACGACAACGAATGGCGGCAGCTCATGACCGTCAGAAAAGCTACGCTGATAAGCGTAGGAAACCGCTCGAGTTCCAGGTTGGGATCGAGTGCTACTTAAAGTCTCACCTTGAAAAGGTGTAGTTCGCTTTGGTAAGCGAGGCAAGCTAAATCCACGTTATGTCAGACCATTTGAAATCACCGATGGGTGTCTCATCTCTCTCCTTCGAAGCCTTATCATCACACACACAATCCTCGGTTCGTAGATTGATTCGGTTAGTCTCTTGTTAGTTTTGATGTTTGATTGTTTGATAATAAACATTTGATGTTATGCAAGATGATTGATCCTTGATGTTGTGAGAAACTATGAATACATGATTAAATGTTGTGAGAAACTATGAATGGTTGATCTGAACCCACATGATGGTCATGAGATTAGTGTTTGGTTTAGATGATGTTTGTATGAAACGGGTTGATGCCATGATCGATGCTTGTGTAATGATCCCATGATAAGACTGTTGGCCATGATGTATATGATGATTAGGGTTGCATGTTAGTGTTCAAGATCACTGATTTGATTATGAAATTGAATGTTATGATTGGTTATGAATAGATGTTATTAGGGTTCATGTGAATTAGGTAATAACCATCTTGTTTTGATCGAATAAAGGCACAATTGGAAACTGGTAAATTGATTCGAATAAATGGAAATTAGATAACAGAATGCCATGATTTTTGAGACAATAATATGAATCGCACAAGCCTGTTAGGATCGCACAAGGGCTCAATCGAACAAGAGCTCAATCGCACAACGGTAGTCGCACAAGTGAATCGCACAAGCTAGGATATCATAGGGTACAACTGTTATAGCACATAGTATTGTCTGTTTATGCATGACCGCACATTATATTGTGGATCGCACAAGACTGTGCTGATCGCACAATATATTGGGCCACACAAGAAGCCTTCTTGTTTAATACTGTTGGGCTGCACATGTAGTTTAAGTATTTGATTGTTGGGCTGCATGTTTTAATTGGGCCGGGGTATGTTTTGATCGCACAACATGATGGGTCGGGCTATTATTGGGATTCACCGATTGAGTCGCACGAGGTGTTTGGGCTCGCACAAGCTCACCAGCCCAATCACTTGAGTAGCTGTCACGACCCCCGACCCACCCTGGACGGAATCGGAAGCCGCGAACAGCCCAGTGGTACCGGTGATTTAATTTGAAAAAAATTGCAGCGGAAATTTTATCAGGACCGTGAGTTAGGAAAAATATCAGAGTTTTAGAAAACACCGGATTTTTATTAAATAGATGGGATAAACCCATGTTTTACAAAGGTAGCTTTAATAAAGATAAATTTGATTACATAAAACAATATTTCTTAATTTGATTTCAATTAATAAAATAAGCCACTTCTTGAAGCCTTTCAGTGCCGTATCCAACTCTTACTCCCATCTACTGTAATTACCTGAAACGCGTTTTAAAAAGGTTTTGTCAGCAGGAAATACTGAGTGAATCATTCTTTTTACTAAAATGACTCTTTTGTTATAATTTACAGTATTAAGAGAGATTACAATGTTTCAGATATCAAACCAACTACCCATAGTATTTGTCACTCGACCATCCATCGGTAACCTCATTGTCCAATGGAGTCTGTGACTATGGTCATATAACTCATTGGCTAACTCGTTGTCCAATAGTGACGGTTATCAAGTAATGTATACAAAACCCCACATACCGGCTGTAACTTGGTGATTACATAAACTTAATCACTTTAATTATAATCTTTGAAAATAAACATGATTTTGAAATCAAATTTGATAAAAAGAGAATGACTCACATTGCAGATTTATTTTGAGCAGAGCCTAGCCTACTGATTAGCCTTTTAACCTAAATTTAATAACAGACACACAATTCGGTTAGTAACTTAATACAGCATTTACGATAACTCACGAGATTAAAACCCTCACGACAAATGACAAAGTGCAATCACTTAAACATCCATCGGATTCACAACAAATGACAGAGTATTCCCCGAGTTCGGGTGGTACTCAAACATCCTGTCGAAATCACGACTAATGAAAAAGGATAGCGCTTAAACATCCGGTCGGATAGTTTCAATCGATCGGACATTGAATCGTAGCAGCGATCGAGTTAATACCCGGTATCGTAGCAACACCCCGCTATACTAATTTAGTGATTTTGAGACTGTTTCTACAATATCTCAGCGTATATAACGAAATTTCTTCGTCGTTTCAGTGCCAGAAATCAAGTCCCAATGCCCACTATTTATACACAAAATTGACCCCGCTTACGGACCGTAAGCCTCATCCCTTACGGTCCGTAAGGGACACGAAAAGTTTATAGGGTAGCCACGTCCTTGACTAGCCTTGCTGACTTGACTGTTTCTCAAAATTCGTTTTTGACAGCGAGATTTCAAGATAATCATAACTAGGGTTTTACCCCCCCCCCCTGAGTTTTAGGGGCCCTGATCCTGATTCTGATTGTTCTGAAAATTTTAGGGTTTGTGCAGAATCACTTGGGTGTCTCAATTAGGGTTTCCTATTGGATAAAATAATAAAATAAATAGGACTTTTAATGAGAGTTGTTACATTCTCCCCACCTTAATAAAAATCTCGTCCTCGAGATTTACTGGAATAATTGAGGATACTTTCGCTTCATTTCTGATTCCAGTTCCCAAGTGTATTCGGGTCCTCTCTTTGAATCCCACTTTACTTTAACTAGTACTAGTCGTTTGTGCTTGAAAAACTTCACTTTTCTGTCTTCTATCTGAAGAGGTTTCTCAACAAATTTTAACTTTTCGTTTACCTCTATATCTTGGAGAGGTACTACCAAAGATTCGTCTGATAGACATTTCTTGATATTGGATACATGAAATACATCATGTACTCCAGCTAACTCTTCTGGTAGTTGTAAACGATAAGCAACTGGTCCTATATGTTGGATCACTAGAAATGGTCCTACGTATCTGGGACTTAGCTTTCCTTTCTTACCGAATCTAACAACTCCTTTCCAAGGAGAAACTTTCAAAAGTACTTTGTCTCCAACTTGAAACTCAAGTGGCTTGCGTCTATTGTCTGCATAGCTCTTCTGGCGATCTCGAGCCGTCTTCAGCCTTTCCTTGATTTGAGTAATCTTATCAGTAGTTTCTTGCACTATCTCAGGTCCTGACAATTGATTTTCTCCTATTTCTGCCCAACAAACTGGAGTTCTGCACTTTCTTCCATACAGTGCTTCGAATGGGGCAGTTTCAAAACTTGAATGATAACTATTGTTATAGGAGAATTCGATCAGAGGTAAATGATCATCCCAATTTCCACCAAAATCTATCACACATGCTCGGAGCATGTCTTCTAGAGTTTGGATTGTCCTTTCACTTTGTCCGTCTGTTTGAGGATGATATGCAGTACTTAGATTTAGTCGAGTTCCCATTGCTTTTTGGAAACTTTTCCAAAAATGAGAAGTAAAACGACTATCCCTATCTGATACAATGGAGAGTGGAACTCCATGTAAAGATATGACTTCATCTACATACAACTTTGCCAATCTTTCCATGCTAAAGGTTTCTTTCATTGGTAGAAAGTGAGCAGATTTGGTTAATCGATCCACAATTACCCAAATCGCGTCATTACCTTTTCTGGTTTTGGGTAACTTAGTAACAAAATCCATTGTTATGAGTTCCCATTTCCATACAGGCATCTCTAGTTGTTGTAGTAGTCCTGAAGGTTTCTGATGTTCTGCCTTAACTTGTGAGCAAGTAAGACACTTAGAAACATATCTAGCTATATCCTTCTTCATGCCTATCCACCAGAAATTCTTTCTTAAATCTTGGTACATTTTATTGTTTCCAGGGTGCATGGTATATCTAGACTTATGGGCTTCTTCTAAAATCTTATTTCTTAATTCTCCTGGCTTAGGTACCCAAATTCTGCTTTTGTGGAATCTCCAAATTCTATCAGCTCCTTGTTCTAATTCTTTTAATCTTCCTTTCATTCCCTCAGCATCATCCTTGATTGCTGTAGCTTGAACATTTTTCAATTGTTCCATTAAATCTAATTGTAGATTTAACCTAAGAGCACGAACTCGTCGTTGCTTCTCATGATACTTACGACTTAAGGCATCTGCAACTACATTTGCCTTTCCTTCATGATATTGAATATCACAGTCGTAGTCACTTAGGATTTCCATCCATCTCCGTTGCCTTATATTTAACTCTTTTTGCCCAAATATATATCTTAGATTTTTATGATCTGTATAGACAGTAAACTTACTTCCATACAGATAATGTCTCCAGATTTTCAGGGCAAAAATTACGGCTCCTAATTCTAAGTCATGAGTCATATAGTTTTCTTTGTGCTTTTTCAACTGTCTTGAGGCATACGCAATTACCTTCTTGCGTTGCATTAGCACACATCCAAATCCTAGTTTTGAAGCATCACAATATACTTCAAAATCTTCAGTTCCTTCTGGTAAAGCTAGGATTGGTGCATTGGTTAACTTTTGTTTTAAGATTCTAAAGGCTTCTTCTTGTTTAAGTCCCCATTCAAACTTAACTGCTTTACAGGTTAGCTTAGTTAATGGTACAGCTATTTTGGAAAAATCGTTAATAAACCGTCTATAATATCCATCTAAACCTATAAAACTTCTAATTTCCATTGCGGATTGTGGAACCTTCCATTTGGTAATTGCCTCTATCTTAGCAGGATCTAAGTGAATACCTTCGAGATTCACCATGTGTCCTAGAAATTGCACTTCTTGCAACCAAAATTCACACTTCGAGAATTTGGCGTACAATTTTTCTTTTCTTAACAAGGTTAAGAGTGCATGCAAGTGCTGGCAATGTTCATCCTGACTTTTGGAATAAATAAGTATATCGTCGATGAAAACAATTACAAATTTATCCAAATACGGTTTACAGATTCTATTCATCATATCCATGAATGCTGCTGGTGCATTCGTTAACCCGAAGGGCATGACTGTAAACTCGTAATGACCATACCTAGTTCTGAAAGCAGTCTTAGGTATGTCTTCTTCTTGTACTTTCAATTGATGATATCCGGAGTGTAAATCTATCTTAGAAAAGTATCTAGCTCCTTGAAGTTGATCGAAAACATCATCAATCCTAGGTAATGGGTATCGATTCTTAATTGTAACCTTATTTAATTCTCTATAATCAATACACATTCTCATCGAACCATCCTTTTTCTTAACAAACAACACTGGAGCTCCCCAAGGGGATGAACTAGGTTGTATGAAACCTTTACTTAGTAATTCATCTAATTGCTTTTTCAGTTCTAACATTTCGGTGGGTGCTAACCGATAAGGTGCCTTGGCTATCGGTATAGTTTCTGGAATTAGATGAATCCTAAATTCTACCTCCCTATCTGGTGGTAACCCTGGTAACTCTTTTGGGAATACATCTGGGTATTCTGAGACTACTGGTATTTCCTTAAGTTCTTTACCCTTAGTATTAATGATTACTGAAATCATATATACTATTCCTTGCTTTCGTTCATAACTAGCAACTTTCATTACTGATATGAACTTCATGGGCTTACGTGGTTTATCTCCTGTAATTATGATTACTTCTCCAGTAGGTGCTTGAATTTCTATGGAACTCTGATCACAAAGAATTCGAGCATGGTTGGCTACTAACCAATCCATTCCTAACACAACATCAAATTCGGCTAATTTCATAGGTAATAGGTTTGCAAAGAATTTATGACCTGAGAGTTATATATTTTCCTTTTTCAAAACTTTATCTATGCTAACAGAATTTCCGTCTGCCATTTCGACTGTAAAGATTTGCCTAAGTTTGGTTAAAGGTAGGTTAAGAGCTTGGCAGAATGAAGTATTAATAAAACTTTGGTTTGCACCAGACTCAAATAATACTTTTGCATACACGTTGTGGACTAAAAACGTACCCGCTATCACATCTGGAATGAGTTCTGCTTCTTGAGTAGTTAATTGAAAGGCTCGAACATTCTTCTTAGTAGCTCCGTCGGCTGTCTTGGCTTTGTTGTCTGCTGGTTTGATTAATTTAGGGCATTCTGGCTTAAAGTGTCCTGTTTCTATGCAATTATAGCAGACTCTTGTTTTCTTTTTGCATTCTTCTTCATGATGTCCTACCATTTTGCAAAAATTACAGGTTACACTACATCTTCCAAAATGTTTCTTTCTGCAATTCCTGCAGAACGGCGGATTTGAAGATTGCCCTATTGTCACGTCCCCCGACCCACCCTGGACGGAATCGGGAGTCGTGAACAGCCCGTAGTACCGGTGATTAATTTTTTATAAAATATTGCAGCGGAAATTTCATCAGGACCGTTAGTTAGGAAAAAATATCAGAGTTTAGAAACACCGGATTTTATTTATTAAATAGATGGGATAAACCCATGTTTTACAAAGGTAGCTTTAATTATAAAACAATATTTCTTAATTTGATTTAATTAATAAAATTAGCCACTTCTTGAAGCCTTTCAGTGTCGTATCCAGCTCTAATTCCAATCTACGGTAATTACCTGAAAAATGTTTGAAAAAGGTTTTGTCAGCGGAAATACTGAGTGAATTCATTCCATTTTTATAAAATATATTGTTATACCTTACAGCATTAGGGTTTTTATATTTGTTTATATTTACCCAATTCAATCAGTATTTGTCAAATGATGACAGTTCCGATGTGACAGTAATCATATCAATTATTGGCTCACTTTCGTCCAATAGTGAATTTATCAAGTAAATATATTTTACTATTATTCAATTTATCTGTCACTAGGCGATTCCTGTGAAGATGGTCATATCACTGTTGATCATTCTTTCAACTAGTGACTCTGGTCATATCACTGTTGATCATTCTTTCAACTAGTGATTCTATTCCTAACACTGTTGATCATTCTTTCAACTAGTGTCTTTGGACATGTCACTGTTGATCATTCTCTCAACTAGTGACTCTGGATTTAATTGTATCCCGTGACATTACTTTGTCAACTATATTACTTATGGCACAAAACCATTTAACCCAGAGAATGACATATCTCATTCTATGTCAAACTATTATAACTTATCAAATATAATATGTTAATCAAATAATTGTAATATCATTATATGATATATTAACGTGACTAAAAATATAATCTTCGTATAGTAGAATACATTATACTTGACTATTTTATTATGGTATACACCATTTAGATTTATCTCAAACATACATTAAATTAATTAATGATTTAATGTTAAAATAATATTATTTATAAGCTATGGCTACTGGGGCATAATTTCCACTGTTATTGTAGTCATGCTAATATTGGCTAACTTTCTGGCAAATAGTAACACGAATCAAATAATGTATAAAACCTTCCATACTCGCAGTTATTATAGAATATAAAAACTTAATCACTGTAAGTATAACTGGTAAACATTTTGGGATTTGAAAAGCCTTTGTAAATATAATTGTATCACAAAAAGGTGATAAAACTGTGAGAAAAGAGAATTGACTCACAAACGGTGAGAAAAGAGAAATGAACTCACATTGCTGATTTCTACGGCCAAAGTCTAGTTTACAGATAAGCCTTGATATATTGCAGATTTAATTTGAGCAGAGCCGAACCTACTGATTAGCCTTGTAACCTAGTGCATACAAACTTGGTAAGTAACTAATACAGCATTTACGATAACTCACGAGATCAAAACCCTCACAACGAATGACAAAGTGCAATCACTTAAACATCTATCGGATTCACAACGAATGACAGAGTATTCCCCAATTTCGGGTGGTACTCAAACATCCAGTCGAAATCACGACTAATGACAAAGGATAGCGCTTAAACATCCAGTCGGATAGTTTCAATCAATCGGACATTGAATCGTAGAAGCGATTGAGTTAATACCCTGTTTGCAGCAGCACCCCGCTATACTAATTTGTATTTTTGGTAGTAATCAGACGATAACTCAGTGCCAGAGTCGAATTTTATCGTCGAACGAATGCACAGAAACAAGTCCCAAAGCCTGCTATTTATACACAAAATTGGCATTGCTTACGGACCGTAAGCATAAACCCTTACGGTCCGTAAGGGTCATTTTTCCCTATATTGTTGCCACGTGTGTTTGAAGTGCAGGTGAGTCGACGTTTCGATTAAATTCGATTTTTATAATAACTTATAAAGATAATCATTGAGTAGGAAATGCCCCCCTGAGTTTTAGGGGCCCTGATCCTGATTCTGATTGTTCTGAAATTTGTAGGGTTTGTGCAGAATTACTTGGGTGTCTCAATTAGGGTTTCCTATTGGATAAAATAATAAAATAATTATGACTTTTAATGAGGGTTGTTACATTCTCCCCACCTTAATAAAAATCTCGTCCTCGAGATTTACTGGAATTAGTAGGAATACTTTTTCTTCATCTCAGATTCCAGTTCCCAAGTGTATTTAGGTTATGATATTTCTTTTAGATTTATGTCATAATTTAGTCAACAAAATGACACAGAATTAAATATCAAATTTTGTGAATACGAGTTATACAATAAATAGGACTCAATGATTCAACTGAACTATTTCAAGAAATTGATGTCAAACGGATGAGATGAAATGATATAATTTCCAATGTGACTATTTTCAAGCCAAAAGATATATGATCAATAGATATTTAGAATGAATGTGAAGAACTTTTAGAATCAATAAAAATTCTTTTGTCAAAAGAAAGCTTACTTTGATTGGCAACTGAAGAAGACTCAGAATCAACAAGTTCAAAATGAAATAGAAGCACGAAAATGATTGTTAACTATCGAATTATAACAAGAGAAAATCAATGTGTTGACATTTATTATATTGCAAGGATACACCGAAATACAATAGAGTTTAGTGTATCATTGTCTTAATACATAATTGCATCAAGACTACTTTCAAATGATGAGTCAAACGAAATACATACGTGGTTTTTGAATGATTCGTATGCTTTTGATTAGCCCAAGCTACAAGTTTATAACGACGCCGCAAGGTGTCGTAATGATCGAAATAATTCAATAATTACGGTGACCGAATAATTTCACCGTGTAATCAACTGAAAGTTTTAATGAAGTAAATTTGGATATTCATTTCGAATAGGATTTTCAATTGAAAATGAAAAGACCAAAATTATAGAATAATTGATGAAAGGAACGTTAAGAGGTACACCAGAATATGATATGAATTTGTGTACTCTTATCTTAACACATAATTGTATTAAGACTGTTTAAGATAATGAACCAACAGAAATTAAAATTCGTTTATCAGGAGTGAAAATGAAAATAGCTCAAGCTACAAATTAAAGAAAATGCCACCACAAGGTGTCGAAGTAATTGAAAATAGTAGCGGTGAATGAAATGAGTTTCACCATGCTTTAAATCAAATGAAGTAAGTCCGAATGTTTCAATTAAATCTGGTAGGATTGAAATCGAAATAATTGAATAATGTTTTTCGATCAAAGATGATAAAGCAATAAAGATTACGAAACGCTCGATTGCTGATATAAAAATCATTAAGAGATACACTGAATATATGAAATGAATTTGTGTATCATTATCTTAGCACATGATTGTGTTAAGATTGATTTTATAGAATAAACCAACAAAACGGATTCAAAATAAATAATTAAACCCGTATATAAGGTATGCAAAGAGATTAGCACAAGCTTCAAATTTTGTGAAAACGTCACCGCAAGGTGATCGTGACCAAATAAATGATTTAATGAAAGTGAAAAACCAAACAAGTCTGTTATGGTTTTGAATAGATGAAGTACTTGACAGAATATATTTATTTATAAACTTTTATTAGTACTAGGGTCAGATAATAACTTAACTTAGATATTACATATCAGCGACTACGTCTGGAATCATTTCTGCTTCTTGCGTAGTAAGTACGAATGCTTGCGCGTTCTTCTTAGCTCCGTCTGTTGTTCTGGCTTTGTTGTCAGGTGCTTTGGTTAGTTTAGGGCAATATGGTTTAATGTGTCCTGTTTCTCCGCAATTGAAACAAACATTAGTTTTCCTTCTACACTCTTCCTCTATATGCCCGGTCATCTTGCAGAAGTCACAGTAGGGTGTTCTCCTAAAACGACATTTTCCTTAATGCTTTTTGTTACAGCTTTTGCAGATAGGTTGCTCCAATGATGGTTCAGTTCCTATCTTCTTGTAGAATTCTTGGGAAATTTTCTGGGCTAACTCTTTCTTCTTGTTTTCTTCTCTTGTGCGAATTAGTCCATCTGTCAGCATGTTAGCTAGTTCAACTGCTTCTTCAATAGTCTGTGGTCTAGTGGCCTTGACTATGTCTCGGATTTCACTAACTAATCCCCAAATATAACGAGAAATTAGTACGGGTTCTGGCGAAGCCAGAGTTGGTACCATTCTTGCATATTCGAAGAACGTTGTCGTATATTCACGACAATTTACATCTATCATTTTATGATTTAGGAACTTGTTAGCCATTCGTTCCTTTTCATAAGGAGGACAAAATTTTCTTTCTGCCATTTCCTTAAATTTTTCCCAGTTCATGGCATAAGCCATGTCACTTCCTTTTGCCTGAAGAATTGTATTCCACCATTCTAAGGCTTCTTCCTTAAAGAGGTTAGATGCATACATCACCTTATCTTCTTCGGCACATTTGCTGATTGTAAGAACAGCTTCCGTCTTTTCCAACCATCGTAGAGCAGCCGTGGCTCCTTCACTGCCTGCGAACTCAGTTGGTTTACAAGCTAGAAATTCTTTGTAGGTACACCCGAGAGTCATCGCCTTCTTTTTCTTGGGAAATGGGGTTTTGATAATATCATCATTACCTCCATTGACACTATGGCTAAAACCATCGTCACGAGTATGCTTGTTACTCACAACTTTGGTGGGTTCTACGGGGTTTTTAACAGCTTTAATTATTAAAGGTAAAGCATTAGCTATTCCTTGGGCTATTAGATTTTCTATAGCATTTTTATCCAAAGGATTTTCATTATTAGCATGAACTTCTGGATTATGTGGTACTTCATTCGACATCTGAATTGCAAACATTTTCACTTATTAATATCACAGAATAATTAAAATAAAACAATACTTCCAGGATATTATATGTGCATATCGACATATATATTCATATATAACACTGTTATGGGTGAAATTCTGAGCCCATATCCTGATTTTTTATCTTGATTTTTTATTAGTTGTATATGATCAGGATACCAGATCAGGATACCGGATCAGGATACCGGGCCAGGATATTGGTAATATCCTGAGGCAGTATCCTGACTATTACTAACGATTGGCTTGTAAAACGTTGGTTGCAAGGTACCAACGTTAAAAGACTTGATCTACCTGAAGATTCGCTCAAGGTGGTTGAAAAATGGACGTTGATGGTGGAAGAATGGGTCTTGTAACGGTCAGAAAGGCATATTCCGCGAGAATATCGGATGTTGGTTAATGTTATTGACATTGTAATGGTTATATGAGCTGAAGACCCGGTTTTGTAGTCAACAAGCACGTGGAAAACAAGTAGAAAGAGTCCCCCAACGTTCAGAATGGAATATTCCCAGCATCCCAGAATAATAGGAGAGTTAGTTTGTTTTTTGTAACTATATAAAGGGGCGATCGGATCATAGGTAGACACAACTTTTCACACACTTTCACTCACACTCTTTGCTCTCTAGCTACTAGCAACCACTACTCACAAACACTTGTACTCAAATCTCATTGTAACACTTAGCGATCCGATCAATATCCTGCACTGTATCCTGACGTTTGAAGTAATAGAAGAACAAGGCAGCTGCGATTGTCAGCTCCCGAGGTTTTATGCCGGCGATCTAGATTGATCAAGGGCTTTCCTCGTACATCACGTGTCACCCTTTACTTTTCTGCTCATTGTTTGATCACAGATACAGCTCTATATCCTGAGCCGTATCCTGAATACTGTTTTTCTAAACAACTTAACCAACATATTTTCAACACACTTTTTAGCACACTACCTCACTTAACTAATTTGATCACTTAATTGCTTCGGTAATTTTTGACCAAAACAATTTGGCGCCCACCGTGGGGCAAGTGGTGCTATTTCTACTAAAAACTTTTGCAAAATCGTTACTTGGTTTTCTATTTTCAAAACTTTTTGCTACATTATTTTCAAAGGCCTCGAGATCAAACATGAGCTCTTCCACCATGTCAGCTACAACCTCTGCAACAACTGGTTTGGTGCTTCCTCCTCCTCCACAAGTTCAAGCTCCTTAAAGAGAAATGAAAGCCAAATATCCTGAGACACTCCTTCCGTTCAGAATCTCAACAGATCTGGTGTTCCGGGGAGAACTCCTGTTATGGTTTCTAATGATAAAATTTTAACTATGTTTGATGATATACAGGATCAAATGAAGAAACAACAGGAGACTAACCAAGCCATAATGAAGGAAATACAACTCTTAAAGTCCAACTCCAAGAGACCTGCTGAGGATACTGATACCCATCTGCAGGCCAGGATGTTGAACTTTAGTTCAGCAGTATATACTGAGGATAATCAGGGCAATATCATACCGAGTTGTTCTCAGAGCAATATTCCGGAGATACCCTTAACGGCTAGAATGTCGACTGTGAGGGTTCCAGGATACGCTCCAGGATATGGCTAGAATCGCCAAAATGGTAACTTGTCTGTTAACACCAGTATCCTTGTTACTAATAATCGTGGATCATTGCAGGATACAGGTGTGACATCAGCGATAACCAGAGAGCTTCAAAAGTTGAAGGATATGATATCAAGTGTGCCTGGGATAGTGCAGCGTATACCGTAAGTTTTCCGGGATAGTCACAACATATCCCGCTTTGCTCACCCCATTTGTGATGCAGAAATCCCAAAGAGATTCCAGACTCCCAACGTGAAGCCGTATGATGGGACGACGGATCCTGAAGAGCATATTGCCCAGTATAGGGAGAGAATGGAGATCAACCCTATCCCTCCAGAGCTCAAGGAAGCTTGCTTGTGCAAGGGTTTTGGTTCTACCTTAACAGGATCAGCCTTGAAATGGCTCCTAAATGTTCCTCCTCATTCGATTACATCATTTGCTCACCTAGTGAATTTATTTAATAGTCAGTTTTCTTGTAGTAGAAGCTTTGAAAAACTAACAAGTGATCTTTACAGGATAACACAGGGGCCTCAAGAGTCCCTAAGGGATTATGTGAACAAGTTCAGTAGGGAATCTTTAGACATCCCGCATCTTGATGTTGCAACAGCTGTGCAAGCTTTCAAGATGGGGCTGCAAAAAGATTCTCAATTTTACCAAGACCTTGTAATGAACCCATGCAGGAACTTGGATGAAGCTCGAAACAGGGCCCTAAGATATATTCGATTGGAGGATGACAAAAAGATGCAAGAGAGGATGAATGCATCCTCAACATACGAATCGACTAACAGGAAGTCAGAATCCTCGTACAAACCATACCGCTCTAAGCCATATGGTAGAAATGATAACAAGAGAGTGAATGCTGTTGAAGACGAGGATCCTGAAGAATATCCTGAACTATCTGAATATTGTTTTTCTGTTAACATTCCTGAACTAATGTATGCCATGCAGGGTTTAGGAGACAAGGCTAGGTGGCCTCGAAAGAATCAACAAAAAGCTGATTGGAAAGATAAGTCAAAATGGTGTGCCTTCCACGAAGATTTCGGACATGTGACTGAGGATTGCATTGCCCTAAGGAAAGAAATAAGCTACCTTTTGAGCAAGGGGTATCTGAAAGACCTCTTAGGAAGAAAGAAGAATAAAGGTCAGGATACTGAGGAGGATCCTGAACGAGCAGCCTCACCTCCCTCGGACGCCAAGATAATAAACTTCATTTCGGGAGGATCCGACATTTGTGGGACCTCGTATTCGGCAGCAAAAAGACATGCAAAAGAAGCTAAGGCTGAGAGGGGAGACAAACCTGTCAGGATGACTACCCTCACAACTGACAAAATGATCACATTTGATGCTAATGACAGGGATACTGTCCAGGATCCTCATCATGATGCTCTGGTAATAACGTTATATGTGGCTAACCATTTTGTACGCAGGATATTGGTTGATAATGGCAGCTCCGTCAATATAATCCAACTAGAGACTCTGAAGAGAATGAGTGTATCTCCGATGGATATCACTTCAAAGTCCACTGTGCTTGTTGGGTTCAGTGGAGAGGCTAGGAACACAGTGGGAGAGATAAAGTTTCTGTGTGATGGATTCTCTATCCTGCTATAACATCATACTGGGAAGACCATGGATTCATGATATGAAGGCCGTACCATCAACATATCACCAATGCATCAAGATCCCTACCCCTTGGGGAGTTGTCAAAGTCGATAGTGATCAGCAGGAGGCGAAAGAATGTTACTCATCCTCAATGAAATCCTCGACCAAACCAAGTGCAGGATAGAAATTAAAGATGCGGGCCCAAAATATCGTGGAAGATCCGGAGCAGGATGTGAAGAAAGTTATCCTGGATCAGGATAATCCTGATATCTCGGTGCTCGTAGGAACCAATATCCCTCAGGATCTTGAAGATCAATTAACTAACTTTTTGAAATGAAGGATGTCAACATTTGCATGGAAGCATGAGGATATGACAGGTATATCCAAAGACACTATTACTCACAAGCTTGGAATTGACAGGTCATTCAAGCCTATACAACAAAAGAGAAGGAAGTTCGCCCCTGAACGAAATACAATTATCCAAGAGGAAGTTGAGAGATTATTGAAGTCCAAGATGATTAGAGAAGTCAAATTCCCTAGATGGCTAGCAAATGTGGTAGTGGTTCAAAAGAAGAATGGGAAGTGGAGAGTTTGTGTAGACTACACAGACCTAAACAAAGCTTGTCCAAAAGACCCGTTCCCTCTTCCACATATCGACTCAATGGTGGATGCTACTGCCGGGCATGAAATGTTGACTTTCATGGATGCATCCTCAGGATTTCAGCAGATTCAAATGGAACCTTCTGACCAGGAGGATACTGCCTTCATGACACCAACAGGTATTTATTGTTATACTGCTATGCCTTTTGGTTTGAAAAATGCAGGTGCAACATACCAGAGATTGGTAAATATGATGTTTAAAGACAAGCTGGGGGACACCATGGAGGTATACATTGATGATATGGTGGTAAAATCAAAGAGAGCCCAGGATCACCTCCAGGATATTAAGGGAGCATTTGATATCTTGGACTAGTATAACATGAAGCTAAATCCTGCTAAGTGCCATTTCGGAGTAGGGGCAGGAAAATTCCTAGGATATATGGTGACCAAAAGAGGAATAGAGGCGAGCCCGGAGCAGATTAAAGCCATCTTGGATATTAAATCACCTTCAAATATGAAAGACGATCAGCGATTAACAGGGAGAGTGGTAGCACTAAACCGATTTATTTCAAGATCCTCAGAAAAATGCAAAGAGTTCTATGATATCCTGAAAAAGAATAAGAAATTTGAATGGGGTGAGAAGCATGAAGCCGCCCTGAAGGATTTGAAGCAGTATCTTTCAACCGCACCTCTATTGATGAAGCCTGAGGATGGTGAACCATTATCCCTGTATCTTGAAGTGTCAGGGAATGCAGTAAGTGCAGTCCTTGTAAAGGATCACGAAGGTCAGCAGTATCCTGTTTATTATGTTAGCAAAAGTTTATTAAATGCTGAAACTAGATATTCTCACCTAGAAAAGTTAATATTGGCTCTAGTTATGGCATCAACAAAGCTTAGACATTACTTTGAGACACATAGGATTCATGTTAAAACTAATTATCCTGTTAAAAATGTGCTTAGGAAACCAGAAATGTTCGGTAGGATGGCTAAGTGGTCGGTAAAGTTGAGTGCTTATGATCTAATATATGAACCTAGAAATGCTATATAGTCCCAGGCTTTAGCTGACTTTGTGGCTGATTTCAGTAGTGACATTCAGGATGAGGTAGACCTAGAAGTCCAGCAATTAGGAGAATCCTCAGGATCCTGGACATTATATACTGATGGTGCATCTAATGTAAGAGGAGTAGGATTGGGAATACTACTAAAATCGCCACAGGGGGACATGTTACCCCAGGCTATTAGATGTGAATTTCCTGCTACTAATAACGAAGCGGAATATGAGGCTTTAATTGCAGGATTAGAATTGGCTAAGAACATGAGTATTAAGAATTTGCAAGTATATGTTGACTCTTTGTTAATTACTAACCATTTTAATGGATCCTATGCAGTTAAGGGCGAGAAATTAATCGAATATCTCGATATTCTCAAAAAATTAGCAGGATATTTCGATGTTTTTACACTTGAACAGGTACCAAGGGAGGATAATGCTAAAGCAAATGCCTTAGCAAATTTGGGATCATCGATCAGGATACCTGAAGGGACCCAAATACCAATATTACATGTCTTATATCCTGCAACGAATCCTCAGGATAAAGAAGTAGCGGGTATTCGGGATCCTGGAGCAGAATATCCTGAACGGGATCCTAAATCCTGGACGGCTCCGATTGTGAGATATCTCAAGGAAGGACACATCCCCGGAGATGAAAATCCTAAGGCATTTAGGATGAAGGTATCACGATTCACTATTATAAATAATTTTTATACAAGAAATCTCTTGCAGGACCCTATTTGAGGTGCTTGGAGGATCCTGAAGCCAAAGAAGTACTTCAGGATATACATGAAGGGGATTGTGGTAACCACACTGGGGGTAGGTCATTGTTCTCGAAAGTATTAAGGGAAGGATATTATTGGCTAACGATGAGGAAAGATGCTGCAGAATATGCTCGAAGATGTGATGCATGTCAAAGGCATAGCAACATACTACATCAACCAGCTGAACCACTATATCCTGTAGTTTCCCCTTGGCCATTCATGAAATGGGGGATGGATATAGTAGGGAAGTTACCAAAAGCTCCGGGAGGAAAAGTCTTTATGCTAGCAATGACAGATTATTTCTCAAAATGGGTTGAAGCTGAAGCATTTGTTCAAGTTAGAGACCAAGAAGTAGTATCCTTCATAAAGAGGAATATCCTGACTAGGTTTGGGGTACCGGCTGAAATCATTTGCGATAACGGGTCCCAGTTTATAAGCAAGCGGACTACTGACTTTTGCAAGAGTTGGAGAATCAAAATGATCACGTCTACGCCGGTACATCCTCAAGGGAATGGACAAGCTGAATCTTCGAACAAGATAATTGTCAGTAACTTAAAGAAGAGACTTGGAGCCAAAAAAGGAAGATGGGCAGAAGAATTACCCTTCGTTCTGTGGGCTGATAGGACAACGGTAAAGAATGCAACCGGCCAAACACCATTTTCCTTGGTATTTGGAGCAGAAGCAGTGATTCCAACATAAATGACGATACCTACTGCAAGATCTATCCTACAGGATCCTGAACAGAATCATGAAGCCTTATGTCAAGAATTAGATACTGTGGATGGAACAAGGGACGCAGCAAAGCTAAGGATGGCAGCATATCAATAGAGGATATCCGGAGCATACAACAAGAATATAAGGACTAGGAGGTTTCAAGTCGGAGATTGGGTGTTAAGAAAAGCTTTTCAGAATACTACGAATCCTGCGGATGTAAAATTAGCTCCAAAATGGGAAGGACCATATGAAGTTGAATCAGAAGCAGGGAAAGGAGCATATAGACTCAAGAATATGAAAGGGGATATGCTACCGGGATCTTGGAATGCTATACACCTTAAGCTTTATTTCAAATGAGTTTAGAATTTAATTTCTAACTCCAGATGGTATGAATTCTATCTTTTTTAAATATGTTTGGTTTAATTTATTCTTTGAAACCCAATACTAACTGAAGCATCGGAGGGGTGTTAGCCAAGCTAACACCCACCTTAGTGTAAGGATGTTTTGCTGTATATGCTTCGGGATATAGCTCCAGGATGCTCACTCAGGATACTTTAGAAGATTAGAGGATTGGCCCCCTCTCTCACGTACAAGGGATCCTGATCCCTTCACAGGTTTAAAGGTATTCACCTTTCTCACGAATTGGGTTTAAACACCCCGCCTGGAGCGCAAGTTATCCAGGGATAGTTCAAGGTGGCGGGACCAGTTCATGTAAAAGTGGCTGACAATTTCGTTACTGTTGGCTATACCCTGGATCCTTAAGGTATATGAGGATTGATCACCCTCTCTCGCGAAAGGATATTTTCATACTCTCTAAGGTTTAAAGGTTTTCACCTTTCTAAGTCTTGGAGTTTATACACTCCCGCCTGTAGCGCACGAAAACAAGAGTGTTTTCACACTCTTCTAAGGTATAAAGGTTTTCACCTTTCTAAGTTTCGGGGTTTCCACACCCTCGCCTGTAGCGCACGAAACGTGGGTAAAATCCCAGGTAAAACTCAAAGACTTAAAGGTTTTCACCTTTTCAAGTCTTGAGGTTCTTATACTCCGGCTTAAATGCCTGGAAACTGGGTTTAGTCCCAATAAAATACAATTTTTTTTATAATCCCAAAGTATATTTTCAAAAAACATAATCATTTACAAGTCTACATAAATTTTTGAAAAAAGATTGCTAAGTTTAAACAACTGGTTGAACAATTGCTAAAGGATCATATCCCGGTACAACATACCGGTCCTGCACAGACAGGGGACATCCGTGATGGAACATGACGTATGCTGATACTATATCCGACTGGGGACATTTATGCTGGAGCAAGAAGGAAACCTATGCCAACATTATATCCCACTGGGGACATTGCGAATGATTCAAAGGTTTAAGAATGAAGATTATTGCCTAGGTGTTTCTGGTATGGATTCTTACTTTTCCTAAGTTTGAAGGCCTTATCTGAGTAAGTTAAGTTTTTATGAAAATTTGTATTTAACTAAGTTTTTGTCAAACATTCTGAACAAAGGTGACAAAGCAATTAAGTATCATACCAGTATCCTGATCAGGATATTCAGAACAAATTTTTCAAAATAACATATAACACGGAGATGAGGTCGAAAAGGTTAGTTTATTATTATTGGTCCAAAAAATTGTATTCTTGGTTTCATCTCAAAAAGAGACCCATTCACCAAGAACATAATTAAGTTTTTAAAGCATATTTACATAAACAGTTGAAAGCTTCATCCTGAAAACACAGGATCCCTCCACCTTCAACTGTCAAACTATTCTACTTGCAGGAAATGAAAATTGTTCTAAGTGCAGGACGACCAGATAATTTAGACCCTACAAAATACAGGTATCACTAAAGACAAACTAACCAGGATACAGGTTCAGTATATGTGTACGAGATACAGGATCTGGATACTTACCTTATTAGGGAAGGAGATCATGGGCTCGATGAATTCCATGAAGCCAAGGTCACCATAAGAGAAACCTTTGGCAGCAGCAGCAGAGGGCTTAGAGCTGATGGCAACATATGGCTCCTTTTTCACCAAGACAGGCTTAGAAAAGCTGTCAAGCTCATCTGGATCAAAAGTAGCAGGGTCCTTGATGGAATCTGCGTAAAAGGGAGTAATTCTAATTTCATTACATGATAGTATTCTGAAGTAACCAAACCTATGCAGGAATATTTAAAACAGATATCCTTACCAGACATGTTGGAATGACTAAAAAAAAACTATATCCGTTGGAATCATGATATCCAACAGTTATATTTTTAGGGACAATTATTATGGGTGAAATTCTGAGCCCATATCCTGATTTTGTATCTTGATTTTTTATTAGTTGTATATGATCAGGATACCAGATCAGGATACCGGATCAGGATACCGGATCAGGATACCGGGCCAGGATATTGGTAATATCCTGAGGCAGTGTCCTGACTATTACTAACGATTGGCTTGTAAAACGTTGGTTGCAAGGTACCAACGTTAAAAGACTTGATCTACCTGAAGATTCGCTCAAGGTGGTTGAAAAATGGACGTTGATGGTGGAAGAATGGGTCTTGTAACGGTCAGAAAGGCATATTCCGCGAGAATATCGGATGTTGGTTAATGTTACTGACATTGTAACGGTTATATGAGCTGAAGACCCGGTTTTGTAGTCAATAAGCACGTGGAAAACAAGTAGAAAGAGTCCCCCAACGTTCAGAATGGAATATTCCCAGCATCCCGGAATAATAGGAGAGTTAGTTTGTTTTTTGTAACTATATAAAGGGGCGATCGGATCATAGGTAGACACAACTTTTCACACACTTTCACTCACACTCTTTGCTCTCTAGCTACTAGCAACCACTACTCACAAACACTTGTACTCAAATCTCATTGTAACACTTAGCGATCCGGTCAATATCCTGCACTGTATCCTGACGTTTGAAGTAATAGAAGAACAAGGCAGTTGCGATTGTCAGCTCCCGAGGTTTTATGCCGGCGATCTAGATTGATCAAGGGCTTTCCTCGTACATCACGTGTCACCCTTTACTTTTCTGCTCATTGTTTGATCACAGATACAGCTCTATATCCTGAGCCGTATCCTGAATACTGTTTTTCTAAACAACTTAACCAACATATTTTCAACACACTTTTTAGCACACTACCTCACTTAACTAATTTGATCACTTAATTGCTTCGGTAATTTTTGACCAAAACAAACACATATGTTAATTTGTATCAGTTTCCTAACTTGATTGTTTAAGTTTAGGTATTAAAAGAACACCTAAATAGCTTAAACAAGTGGCTCTGATACCACCTTCTGTCACGTCCCCCGACCCACCCTGGACGGAATCGGGAGTCGTGAACAGCCCGTGGTACCGGTGATTAATTTTTTATAAAATATTGCAGCGGAAATTTCATCCGGACCGTGAGTTAGGAAAAAATATCAGAGTTTAGAAACACCGGATTTTATTTATTAAATAGATGGGATAAACCCATGTTTTACAAAGGTAGCTTTAATTATAAAACAATATTTCTTAATTTGATTTAATTAATAAAATAAGCCACTTCTTGAAGCCTTTCAGTGCCGTATCCAGCTCTAATTCCAATCTACGGTAATTACCTGAAAAATGTTTGAAATAGGTTTTGTCAGCGGAAATACTGAGTGAATTCATTCCATTTTTATAAAATATATTGTTATACCTTACAGCATTAGGGTTTTTATATTTGTTTATATTTACCCAATTCAATCAGTATTTGTCAAATGATGACAGTTCCGATGTGACAGTAATCATATCAATTATTGGCTCACTTTCGTCCAATAGTGAATTTATCAAGTAAATATATTTTACTATTATTCAATTTATCTGTCACTAGGCGATTCCTGTGAAGATGGTCATATCACTGTTGATCATTCTTTCAACTAGTGACTCTGGTCATATCACTGTTGATCATTCTTTCAACTAGTGATTCTATTCCTAACACTGTTGATCATTCTTTCAACTAGTGTCTTTGGACATGTCACTGTTGATCATTCTCTCAACTAGTGACTCTGGATTTAATTGTATCCCGTGACATTACTTTGTCAACTATATTACTTATGGCACAAAACCATTTAACCCAGAGAATGACATATCTCATTCTATGTCAAACTATTATAACTTATCAAATATAATATGTTAATCAAATAATTGTAATATCATTATATGATATATTAACGTGACTAAAAATATAATCTTCGTATAGTAGAATACATTATACTTGACTATTTTATTATGGTATACACCATTTAGATTTATCTCAAACATACATTAAATTAATTAATGATTTAATGTTAAAATAATATTATTTATAAGCTATGGCTACTGGGGCATAATTTCCACTGTTATTGTAGTCATGCTAATATTGGCTAACTTTCTGGAAAATAGTAACACGAATCAAATAATGTATAAAACCTTCCATACTCGCAGTTATTATAGAATATAAAAACTTAATCACTGTAAGTATAACTGGTAAACATTTTGGGATTTGAAAAGCCTTTGTAAATATAATTATATCACAAAAAGGTGATAAAACTGTGAGAAAAGAGAATTGACTCACAAACGGTGAGAAAAGAGAAATGAACTCACATTGCTGATTTCTACGGCCAAAGTCTAGTTTACAGATAAGCCTTGATATATTGCAGATTTAATTTGAGCAGAGCCTAACCTACTGATTAGCCTTGTAACCTAGTGCATACAAACTAGGTAAGTAACTAATACAGCATTTACGATAACTCACGAGATCAAAACCCTCACAACGAATGACAAAGTGCAATCACTTAAACATCTATCGGATTCACAACGAATGACAGAGTATTCCCCAATTTCGGGTGGTACTCAAACATCCTGTCGAAATCACGACTAATGACAAAGGATAGCGCTTAAACATCCAGTCGGATAGTTTCAATCAATCGGACATTGAATCGTAGCAGCGATTGAGTTAATACCCTGTTTGCAGCAGCACCCCGCTATACTAATTTGTATTTTTGGTAGTAATCAGACGATAACTCAGTGCCAGAGTCGAATTTTATCGTCGAACGAACGCACAGAAACAAGTCCCAAAGCCTGCTATTTATACACCAAATTGGCATTGCTTACGGACCGTAAGCATAAACCCTTACGGTCCGTAAGGGTCATTTTTTTCCTATATTGTTGCCACGTGTGTTTGAAGTGCAGGTGAGTCGACGTTTCGATTAAATTCGATTTTTATAATAACTTATAAAGATAATCATTGAGTAGGAAATGCCCCCCCCCCTGAGTTTTAGGGGCCCTGATCCGGATTCTGATTGTTCTGAAATTTGTAGGGTTTGTGCAGAATTACTTGGGTGTCTCAATTAGGGTTTCCTATTGGATAAAATAATAAAATAATTAGGACTTTTAATGAGGGTTGTTACACCTATTCCTCTTCTCCTGAAACTGTTGTTATTACCCGTACGAATTCTTTGGGTAATTTTCTGAGCTAATTCCTTTTTCCTATTTTCATCTCTCGTGCATACCAATTCGTCGGTTAGGGTATTAGCTAATTCCACAGCATCGTCAATAGTGCGAGGTCTAGCAGCTTTAACGATATTGTGGATTTCACCAATTAATCCCTAAATATAGTGAGAAATGAGTACCGGTTCTGGCGAAGCCAGTGTTGGTACCACTCTAGCATATTCAAAGAATGTCGAAGTATAACCGCGACAATCTACACCCATCATTCGATGGTTTAGGAACTTATTTGCCATTTGATCTTTTTCATATTCGGGACAGAATTTTCTTTCTACAAGACTTTTAAATTCTTCCCAATTCATGGCGTAGACCCTATTTCTTCCTTTAGCTTGTAACACCGTGTTCCACCATTCTAGCGCCCCTTCTTTTAAAAGATTTGACGCGTACATGACCTTGTCATCCTTGTCACATTTACTTATGGAAATTACTGCCTCGGTTTTCTCTAACCAACGCAGTGCCGCAGTCGCTCCTTCATTGCCTGCAAATTCAGCGGGTTTACAAGCAAGAAATTCTTTGTAAGTGCAACCAGGTGTTGCAGCTTTCATTTTCTTAGGGAGCGGAGCTTGCCGTGGTTCCTCATCATGATTAACATGATCATTGCCTCTGTTTACGCTATTACTGAAGTTATCTTCAGAAATACGTTTGCTAGGAACGATTGGTTGAGGTTCGATTGGATTTCTAACAGCAGCAACTATTGCTGGAATAGCGTTGGCTATCCCTTGAGCAACGATATTTTCTATATCTTGTCTATTTAGAAATTGATCCTCCGGGTGTTGCTCAGATTGATTAACCTCATTAACTGGTTCATTATTAACGTTTTTCATCTGATAATTTAATTTTATTTGTATCAAATAAATAACAATTATACACAAAATAATCATACAAAGTTCATAACACAATTATTTAATTAATAAAACATAAAATCACAAAATAGCAATTAGTAAAATTAAGTTTTTTTATATATTTAATTGGCTTAAATCAGTGGCTCTGATACCACATTTTTCTGTCACGACCCCCGACCCACCCTGGATGGAATCGGAAGCCGCGAACAGCCCAGTGGTACCGGTGATTTAATTTGAAAAATATTGCAGCGGAAATTTCATCAGGATCGTGAGTTAGGAAAAATATCAGAGTTTTAGAAAACACCGGATTTTTATTAAATAGATGGGATAAACCCATGTTTTACAAAGGTAGCTTTAATAAAGATAAATTTGATTACATAAAACAATATTTCTTAATTTGATTTCAATTAATAAAATAAGCCACTTCTTGAAGCCTTTCAGTGCCGTATCCAACTCTTACTCCCATCTACTGTAATTACCTGAAACGCGTTTTAAAAAGGTTTTGTCAGCGGGAAATACTGAGTGAATCATTCTTTTTACTAAAACAACTCTTTTGTTATAATTTACAGTATTAAGAGAGATTACAATGTTTCAGATATCAGAGCACCTTTTTCTGTCACGGCCCCCGACCCGGTTTGACCCGTTTCAGGAGCCGCGGGACAGAAAATCCCGTGGTATTTATTTAACAGCGGAAGTTTTCATTAGGATCTTTTAAAAACTGAAATATTTCCCGATTATTTTATTTCACAACTCGGGATAAAATCCCGGTAATTTACAATCATAAGATTTCACGGAGAAATCTTTTATTTTACAAAACATGTTTCTTTATTTTATATTGAGCCACTTCATTAAGCTTGTAGTGCTTTGCTGCACTTTTCCTGGATCACAACAGATCACCTGAAACATGTTTGAAAAAGGTTTTGTCAGCGGGAAATACTGAGTGAATCATTCTTTTTACTAAAACGACTCTTTTGTTATAATTTACAGTATTAAGAGAAATTACAATGTTTCAGATATCAAACCAACTACCCACAGTATTTGTCACTCGACCATCCATCGGTAACCTCATGGTCCAATGGAGTCTGTGACTATGGTCATATCACTCATTGGCTAACTCGTTGTCCAATAGTGACGGTTATCAAGTAATGTATACAAAACCCCACATACCGGCTGTAACTTGGTGATTACATAAACTTAATCACTTTAATTATAATCTTTGAAAATAAACATGATTTTGAAATCAAATTTGATAAAAAGAGAATGACTCACATTGCAGATTTATTTTGAGCAGAGCCTAGCCTACTGATTAGCCTTTTAACCTAAATTTAATAACAGGCACACAATTCGGTTAGTAACTTAATACAGCATTTACGATAACTCACGAGATTAAAACCCTCACGACAAATGACAAAGTGCAATCACTTAAACATCCATCGGATTCACAACAAATGACAGAGTATTCCCCGAGTTCGGGTGGTACTCAAACATCCTGTCGAAATCACGACTAATGACAAAGGATAGCGCTTAAACATCCGGTCGGATAGTTTCAATCGATCGGACATTGAATCGTTGCAGCGATCGAGTTAATACCCGGTATCGTAGCAGCACCCCGCTATACTAATTTAGTGATTTTGAGACTGTTTCTACAATATCTCAGCGTATATAACGAATTTCTTCATCGTTTCAGTGCCAGAAATCAAGTCACAATGCCCGCTATTTATACACAAAATTGACCCCGCTTACGGACCGTAAGCCTCATCCCTTACGGTCCGTAAGGGACACGAAAAGTTTATAGGGTAGCCACGTCCTTAACTAGCCTTGCTGACTTGACTGTTTCTCAAAATTCGTTTTTGACAGCGAGATTTCAAGATAATCGTAACTAGGGTTTTACCCCCCCCCCCCCCTTAGTTTTAGGGGCCCTAATCCTGATTCTGATTGTTCTGAAAATTTTAGGGTTTGTGCAGAATCACTTGGGTGTCTCAATTAGGGTTTCCTATTGGATAAAATAATAAAATAAATAGGACTTTTAATGAGAGTTGTTACAGTAGCACAATTTGAATGCTACTGTTTCATATGCTAAGTGTTGATCAACCAGTTATTATGATGATGCATGTATGCCATGATCCTTCGGTGTATGTAAATTGTTAGCTATGTGTGAAACCTATGTGAATTACTTAAACCTAGACCTGACTTGTATGGTAACCATGTTAGGACGTGGTTGACCAAATTAGCTCAAGTGACCTTTCTGTTTATCTGCCGAGCTAATCTAAGGTGAGTTCACACTCTTCAAGGCATGGGATTCCCGGTGGTTTGGGAATGGGTTATCACTTGATGAAGAAACCTATGTATTCTCCTTGGGTAGAATACGTACTCCTACCCTATTTGTTGAAGGGTGACAACATTGAAACCTACGTGTTCTTCTTGACACGTACTCCCACCCTCTTAACTGAAGGGTGACAACATTGACACTAGACAAAACTCTATCATTAAGTCCCTCATTTTTATATCGACTTAATCGTCGGGCCAATGGCGAACGGGTCATTAGTTAAATAGCGCTATTAGGTTTGACAAGCCTTACACCGTGCCGCAGAGGACGGGAGTTGACTAATGGATCTGGGCACTTTGTCAATGATGATAGACATTGACGCAGGGCACATAAACATAACTACAGTCAGTTGTCGATATGGTAACGGGTCTAGTGGATAACATGGGGAAGGCCCCACTGGTTATGGTTTGGGAAACAAGGAACGGATTAAACTCGTGCTTTTCGAAACAACTTATGGTTTTTGGAACAACACTAAAACAGACAACCAACTGTGAACTCGCTCAACTTTGTTGTTGATTCGTTACTATATGCCTTGCAGGTCGTTAGGTGTTTGGATGGAGCTTGCACAGGAGGAAGAGGTCGTTGTGGGTCATGGACTGTTGAGTTCCATGTTAAACTTATGAACTTTTAAACTTACGTTTTGGGTTTTGAACTTTATGCTTCCGCTGATAACTTAAACTTTGTTGAATGGTTTTGTCACTAATTATATTGTTTGGTTTGGACTTTTATTTACTTAATTTATACTGTTCAATATGATTGGTGGCTGGATCCTGGTCAGTCACGCTCCCTGCGGTGATACTCCGCTTGTGGAATTTGGGGGTGTGACAATACTATTTATCGTTTTCATTCTTGTTCTCTTTTTAGTCTAATACTAACATTCTTTCGTTTGATACGTTCATGGTATAACATCATACGGCCATCCTTTTTTTACATCCTTATTCTAGTTGATTTAACCCGTTCATAACGGGTCAACATATATCCATTCTTTTACATATTCATACTAGTTCGTTCGACCCGTTTGTAGTGGGTCTAATACATAATCATTCTTTATGTACGTGTCATTCTAGTTTGTTCGACCCGTTGATAATGGGTCTATTCATGATCATTCTTTAACATAACATTCTAGTTCATTTGACCCATTCGCAATAGGTCTATTTCATAATCATTCTCTAACGTAACATTCTAGTTCGTTCGACCCGTTCATGGTGGGTCTTTTTCATAATCATTCTCTAGCAGACTACGACTACTATAATATATAACATTAAGAAATACTACAAATAGCTTTAATCATACAAGTATGCGTACCTCGATCTTGAACGCCTTGTGCCTTCTTATTACCTGAGCCTTCTTCTTTCACACCTAAATTTTCACAATTAACATGCTTTAATCTCATGATTTTCATTTCATTCTTTCTAAATATAACACATTAATAATTTCTCATATTCTCGACATTGTCCATTTAACATCCCCATCACATAAGATCATTGAAATCACATAAGAACCTCTATTCTAAGGATTGGTAAGGTGGCGTACCGACTCGACCTGCCACAGGAACTTAACAATGTACATCCGGTATTCCACGTATCTAATCTCAGGAAATGTTTAGCCGACGAGGAACTGCAGGTTCCCATCGAAGACTTGCAAGTAAAAGAAACTTTACATTTTGTGGAGAAACTGGTCGAAATCATGGACCGAGGTATCAAGCGATTGAAGCGTAACAAGATTTCCATAGTTAAGGTACGATGGGAAGGCAAGTGTGGCGCCGAATTCACTTAGGAACTCGAGAGTGAAATGAAGACCAAGTATCCGCAGCTCTTTGAGCAGTCTTCCTCTTAGATTTCGGGGACGAAATATCTTAAAGGAGGGGAGACTGTAACGCCCTGCATCCCTAAACTTTTAACCTTTGACAAGTTTAGTCCCTATACTCTGTGAAACATTTAAGACACTTTGTGATACTTGAATCTAGACTCTTTGATACTTGAAACTTGACTCTTGATGCTTGAAACTTATAACATTATGAATCTTGATTCTTGGTGAAACTTAATACTTGATACTTGATGTTAGATTCTTGATGCTAGACACTTGATACTTGATACTAGACTCTTGATACTAGATACTAGACTCTTGATACTTGATGCTAGACTCTTGATACTTGATACTTGATACTAGGCTCTTGATACTTGATACTAGACTCTTGATACTTGACTCTTGATACTATTAAACGAGACTCTTGATACTTATGAAATGAGAAACTTTGAGACTTTGAGACTTGAAACTTGACACTTACAAGTTAGCTCGTGTAGACTTGAAACATGGAAACTTTTGTGATTATACAATCTTGTCATGTGATGATGTTACACAATAATACGCGATGCAACGCTTAATCCAGCTCGCTAAATCGAATCAAATTTTGAAAACTAACCTGCGCGAATCGTCTGTCCGAATGGACATCCGATCGGATGGCAATCCGTCCGGATGACCATCCGATCGGACGGCCATCCGACCGGACCGCCATCCGACCCCGCACTTTGCACCGCCTTTTTCCCTCTACACTATAAATACCCCTGTCACATCACTTGATGTGACAGGCTCGTCCGACCAGTGACTCTCAGCTCGTTCAAAGGCACATTTCCTTCAATTGCAAGCAATTCTTGTAAGTTTTCCACTTGATTCTTGTACAACCTTTATCATTACACACTACCACGTCATAATCTGCTTCAAACTTTACCTTTTCACCGTAAAACCTCTCGATTTGGACCTTCGAAGGTGACATCATCACTGTTTGCTTATGTCACCGGAGAGGTGATGTCATCTTATCAAGGATGGCACAGATCTTAGAGATTTCTACGTGTTTTAACATGAATCTTGGAAAATCGAAACTTTCCTTAAACAAAATTCGGTCCTTTCTAATTTTCTTAAGCAGTCTCACTCAAACCTGGTGGAATCTAAGACCAAACAGGCTGTAGACTTGTTCCTTGGTCTAAAGTCTGTTGGAAAACGGATTCACACCGGAGAGATGGCTGATTTACGGGTCAGATATGAAACATTGACAAGAGCAGTCGCCTGATCGAATGGGGTGATTCCCACCTGATCGGACTAACTGAACCTTGGTGAGTTTCCGTTATCTTGATACGTGGTCACGCTGTCTCCGTTAAACTCGAACTTAGAAGTAGCTTCAAAGGAACAAGATCATTACAGTCGAATGACCATCCGATCGGACGATCATCTGACCGAATGACTTGTTCCCTGTAGTCTTCAACACTTAATCTATTTTGAAAGAAAAACTTTAACTATCAACTTTTCACTCAAATAGTCGTCCGACCGGATGACCATCCGGTCGAAGGGCTTGGATTCATACTACAATGAAAACTTCAAAAGTTTGGAATATGTTACAAAACACACCTACTGGTCAAATGACCATTCGATCGAATGGTCATCCATTCGGATGACCATCCGATCGGATGGAGAACCATCAAATCCAAAAGGTCATCCGACCGGATGACCATCCGATCAGGAAACTTGTCCGACACTTTGCACGATTCGATCTCCTATCCAACGCTCATATTGTTAAACTATAATCAGGCTAACTCCAGCGCTCCCTTCAATCCAATAGTCGGTGTCGATACTTAGCACCCATTGTGAGTATACTCGATCTGTTTTTTTTTAAACTTTTCGGATGCAACATGTATTCTATAAACTTGACACTTGACACTATTTGAAACTTACTCTATCCGTTGTAAACATGGAAACTTGAGACTTGAGACTTTTATGCTATGTGAACGTTTAATCCTTGTGTGTAGTTCCGCCTTAACAATGGTAGCGCTATAGGGGTAATGCACATCCCCGTTAGTCTTTGGAGTATTGTTAGGAGGAGACATTTTTGCTTTCCTTGACTCTTGGGGAATTGGTTAACGCATTGGAAACTTGGGCTATCACTTGGACTGCGTTTAATAGCATGGTAAAACTTTTATGTGTTTAAGCTGGATATGAGTTTCTGGAACGTTTTAAACTATTATGCTATTATGTACTCAAACTTGTATACTCGCCAATATTTTTGTTGATAGTATTTTATACATGTTGCAGGTTGATAGTGGTTGGAACAAGAAACTTGCTAGGATGCTGCTTAGAAACACATTTTAGTTAATCTAGAAACTTTGAACAATGTTTGGTTATTGTATTTGGTACTTTGTGATTGATTCATGGGTGTTGTTAGACAAATTCTATGAAACTTGAATTAATTATCATTGAAACTATTAGTGTTATGGAAACTCATGAGCAATCTGAACGCTTAGTGCCGCGCCCTGATGTTTCCGCCATCGGTTGGGGTGTGACACAACCCACTTTCTACAAAAATAACCAAATCATGAAATTCAACCTACCACCACAAGTGGCCTAGTGGTGGAGTGACTTGGGTTCTCCAATGGAGACCCAAGTTCAATTCCCATTAGTGCCACTTTGGTGGCCACCGACACCCGCTTTAAAGCCGGACCGAGGACACTCGAGGTCTTGGGTTTGAAACATGTTTCCTACCCCTCTTTGATGGCTATGGGTATTTGCCGCCAGGGATCCTTGTCGGGTGGTGAACTGGGAAGGGAGATCCCTTCCGCGGTCAGGGGTACCATGCAATTACCCTTTTTTTTTATGTTAAGAACTCTTAGATGATGGAGAATTTATGTTCATGCATCAATCAAGCCTTGTTTGTCTTTCAATTTTCTGATTTTGTGTTGGAAAGGGGTTTTCCCCCTTCTTTCTCTAATTCCAGACACACGCACACACTAGTGTGTGTGTTTGTGTTTTAATTTTGTTTTTATTAATTCATATTTCTACTTATCCCAATTTGGCCCCTCAAGTCTGGGTGTTTATATTGTTATGGCTAAAACCCATTATTTTAAGTTAAAATCTTACTTACACCCTAACTAGGTTCATAATCCTAATTATCATTCTAACAATAATTATGTTTACATATATTCTTATTTTAACATATATAAATATATAAAGATTTTTGGGGTGTTATACACTCAATGGTCATAAGACCGTTCAACATAAAATGAAAAAAACTCAATAAAGATATATAAACACACTTTACCATTTTTTAAAACGCAACCACACTATCAACCTTCAAAACTCGTCATCTCTTTCAATTCTTTAGAAAATCTCACAGAATACGCCCCACACCGAATACCCCGAACACACCAAACTATCAACCCAACACTTGTGTCGTCCCTTAAAACATCTTCACCGGTTGTTATCAGTCGGGGCCGCCTGGTTATGGACTATTCAACTCACAACAAGCAGAAGCGGCGAATTTTATGAATTTTTATTATCAATACATGCTATACACGTAAAATTCATAATCCACCATACCAAAAACTCAATCTAACTTTGTACAACCATCACAAACAGCCCCCTCCCGACAACAATTATAAACAAAACATAAAAAAGGCAGACGGCGCCGAACCCTTTGAAAAAACATTTGAGCGGTGAACGGCTACAGAGGAGATGGGTTTGGCTCGTGCTTGGGTGAACATCTCAGAGGACCCGGCTACCGGTATTGTTTGTTATTTCATACTTATATTACTTTTTTAATATATTACATTTTTATATATTAATTTTCTATATATTACCTTTTTTAATATATATATTTTTTTATATTTGTGTTTTAATATATTATGTATCGTATGTAAATTTTTCACAGCAGATCATTAAAAAGGAATCGATTTTTGTTTCAGTTATTTTAATTTTATTTATTTATTTATGTAAAGTGTATTATATAAAATAAGATTTAAATAAATAGGTAATAGTCAGAAAAAAAATGGATAATGTGAAAACTGATGAGACCATAACAAGAGTAGTGAAATAAAGTGAGTGAAAGTGTTGTGATAAATAATAGCTACTTTATGACACATGATCTTATATAGAAAATAAAACCATAACGCATGGTCTTATGTACAGTTCTATAGTTACACAATCTATCCTTGACTATTGCCGTTGGCATATGTCGCTTAATAAAAATCATTAGAATTCAAAAAAAAAATGAATTTGTGCGGAATGTTCAAGCCTAAAATGCTATATTATATATTTTGGTTGGAGGTTAAACTTCGAGGGGGTTTTTTTTTTAGGTCTTTTCTAAGACCCTTTGGTATCAAATTCTTTAACCTGGTCCAACTTGGGCTTAAAACTTGGGTCCAAATTAAACTTGTTGTCCGTTTACCTTCTCTCTCGACCTAATTTTCATTTGAAGAGTTAATGGAACTAAAAAAATATGTTCATTTGAAACTCGGGCTTTGTACACTTGATCCGACTCCTCATCCTCCTTCAAACGTAATATAACATGAATCTTTAGCGGTTCGTTTTAATGAAATATCTTCTTTAACAAAACAAAAGGAAAGAGAGAGAGAGAGAGAGAGAGAGAGGATGTGGTGTGTTGGGAGAAATGTGAAACACTGTACAAGGGGACATGGAAACACAAGTGGAGCGGTATTCTAACATGGGTGGTCAATGTTCTTGTCATGTATGGAGGCAATAACTACGAGAGAATCCATCATTGTTAATAGTGTTTTGAAAGGCCTTGGCATCTCCATGTTCTTTAGAAAGCTTCCTACATAAACAATCACTAGAGAAATCATTGTTTATAAACAATATCCTTCAACTTGAACACCAAATAAGTTTTCTGCATTGTCTGGCTCATAATTGTATCCCCAAGAATCTGTACATAATATCTTAACAACAACATATATTATTAAGTTTTTAGTGTTGTCTGACTCATAAGTGTATCCCCAAGAATCTGTACATAATATCTTAACGACAACAGATTCCATTTGGAGCACCTCAAACTTACATATATTATTATTATTGTTATACTTTGCACAAAGTATAGTAAATGAAAAGGAAGATAGACTAATATTAAGTAAATAATTGTCGTGTAAACACGTCTATGTATTGTTCTAAATGTGATACATACCACATAACCATTTATTTTTCTCTACTTTATATCTGAACAGCACAACATACAAATGCATGTTGTAATTCTTTATTTAGAGCTAGTTTTGTATTAAAGCACTAAATGAAAAAAAAAATTAAAAAAAAAATAAAAACAAGCAAATGTCGATGATTTTGTTTGAATTAACATTTATATTCTAGAGTAAATTACATAAATAATTCGTGTGCTATGTCTAAATTACGGATAATAACTTTTACTCGTTGAAACTAGCTATATATGTTTTTAGATTACTTGAATGTTTTAGTTTCGGTCTCTCAGCAGGTTAAGCTTAACAATATTAACCAAAAGGCCTTTGTGGTACAAAGGTGGTGGAAAAACGTGCTCCACCTCAATTGGCGAGGGTTTAAATCTTATGGTAGACAAAAGATGTAGATTTAGAAGTTAATTTGAGTTAGTCAATATAAAATATCAAATTATATATTAAAAAAAAAAACGTTAACAGTATTATACCATTTTCAAGTTTGCACTTTTATCCCCATTCAATCAATTGGAAAACACTATAAATATAAACAAACCCAACTTTTACATCAATCAGAAATGAACAAAGAAACACACATCCAAACATAATAACACATACATGTTATACATAACATGATTAAGAGAGTGAAAAATCAAGTAGACACTAAGCTGTACAATTGTTAGTAGGTGTGGGGGCATATCTGAGCACAACTTTCACATTAATTGGTTTCAAGGCAAATTGATGGAACAAAAGTATGTAACGAACATGGTGCAATTGATACAAGTTGAGATTTTGTTTCTTATTTTATACATGTCAATTCTTCTGTAACAAGTGATGAATGATTCAAAGTAGGGTATTTCCCCGTGGGTTGTGGCGGTATTTTATTGTGGGCATTCGATCGGTATCAGTTCGGTTCATTACAGAATCGGTATGACACATACACTCGTTATAGAAATAAAAACGTGTTTTACATCGACTGGAAACGACAAAAACGAACACCGATACTTGCATCGATGTTGTTTGAACGGTGTCGATTTGTTCATATTGTCACGGTACTGTACTGATATCCATTTATCGTCGCAGACAAACTTGTATAAATGAAACGAAATCGAAAACCATAAAAATGAATATACATATCGGTACCGATATTGTTCGATATGGTAAGGTAGTGATACAATGTCAGTTTACCGAAAACAAAAACAAAAACAATAAAAATAAATATCGACGCCGATACTGATGTTATTCGGTTCTGTTTGGTAGAATAGCGACACGGTGTCCATTTTTAATAAAACTATATAGAATGTAATTTAAGTCTTTTATTTTAATTACGGAGTAACAAGATAAAGCTTTAGCCGGATGAAGAAGTTAAATATCACAAACATGTAATTTTACTTAACAATAAATTATTATACATATTCCTTGGAAAGCTTATACCATTAATAATATAACTTTTAGAGGTCCTTTCTTAATTATTACAGATACAAAGTAAATAAGATGTTAATTCTTAAATATATATATATATATATATATATATATATATATATATATATATATATGGGAGCGCTAAAATAGAAACCACCCCCAGTTGTAAGAACCGTGAGAACCACTTTCAACCAATCAGAAAAAGGGATATTTTAGTCATTTACCCCAAATGTCAAATCTCTACTCTCTATCTATTTAATGTGACTGACATTTCCCATTTACTCTATCCTCTCTCATCTCCCATTTACTCTCTCCTCTCTCATCTCCATATTAGATCTGGTTTCCCTCTCTCCCTCTCGTTTCAAGATCTGCGAAACCACAAGGAGGTGTCGGCAAATCGGCGGCTGCCGGCGATGAAACCTCCGAAATTGGAGCCGCTGATGAAACCTCCGGCAGTGGACCCGCTAGATTTCCAGTCAGTTTGGGTGTCGTTTCAGTGGTGATTGTAGTCGTGACACCACCACACTCCGCCACCACTCTCTCTCTAACTATGTTCTCTCTCTTTGTTTAGCCGTCGAAAACGTCGCCGGTTTTGTAGGAAATTGAGACGAAGAGATGAAGTGGCGGTCGGGGGGTGTTTGGGTGTGTCGTCTAGTCGGAACATCGCCGACAATCGCCGCCGGAGTCCAGCGAGTTTGCTTGAAGGGGGGTCGATTTTGGTGGGCGAAAAGGGAAAGTCTTGTTAGATTTTGTTAAAAATGAATAGACACTTTCCCTTTGCCTTTGAGATTTAAAAGTCTGTTATTGTACTTGAAGGTGTTCTCTTATTGGATTTTGTAGAGATGCTGTGTTACATGTAGATTGCAATGATTGGTCTGGTGGTGGGTCTTTTGGTTTTGCATATGAATTAAGCTTGGCAAATTGAGTTAGGTGACGGTTGTGATAACGGAGATGGAGATGGTGGTAGGTGGTCATGGTAGTAGTGACTGCGTTGTTGATATTCTTGTGAATTTTGGCTTGTTTTCTTGATTTTCTGGTGATTTTTTATCAGTGAACTATGTCGGTTTGATCTGTTTGGGGTGGGTGGCAATGATGCAAAAACAACCTAGGTTTTGATGACGATGGCGCGGCAAGGATGGTGGAGGGTAGGTCTTTGAACCTGTAACCCCACTTTGCAGCCTTTTGATTATCGGGAAATCTGAGCCAAGTGTGCTAGCTGTGCTTTGTGCATCGTTTATGTCACTAATGTTTGTATGTAAAAATAATGTGACAGCATGAAATATGATGCACATGTAAATATGATGCAGAAATCAGAACGCAATTCAAGACATAAATTGTAAATCAGCACAGTCATTAGGCACTAATCATAGTTAATTAATTGTACGGATGCATGCAAATTTGACAGTTGTCACAGTTTGAAATCAAACACAAATCAAAACGTCCAAAATGTCAAACATAAATAAACAAATATTGGGATCAAATCACATTGTTTTATTGATAATTGAACTGTTTAGAGTTTATACAATGATTACACAAGCACACATGTCACATCCTTCATGATTAACTAGATATCCAAGAAATTATATTTCTTGTAACCAAAATTCGCATTTCGAAAATTTATCCTAAAGCTTTTCTTTTCTTAGCAAATTCAAAAGTATAAACAAATGCTCTGCATGATGAATTTATCCAAATATGGTTTACATATTATGTTCATCATGTCCATAAATGCGACTGGGGCATTGGTTAAACCATATGGCATGACTGTAAATTCATAATGACCATACATTGTTCTGAAAGCAGTTTTAGGAATGTCATCTTCCTGTACTTTCAGTTGATGATATCCTGAGCGTAAATCAATCTTAGGTTCTGTTTGTTTTTTCAGACGTAAAAGGTCTGTTGTCTGTGGACCACATCTGTAGGCATCTGCAGAAGAAGATGTGGACCAAATGTCTGCAGTCTGCAAGGAGAAGAGGGTTTGTTTTTTTTCCTACAAAAAACTCTTCACACACAAGATCTATCTCTCTCTATGCCTTCTCTCTCTGCCTTCTCTCTCTCTCTATTCTCTCTCTACAATCCGTCACCACCACCGCCCATAGCACCACCACCACCGCACCACCTCCGCCATCACACCTCACCGGACCTTCTCCCCGTCGTTTCCCCGTCGTCGCCGTGAACAGGGCCGTCGCCGTGAACAGGGAGGTCGCCGTGAACAGGGCCGTCACTGTGAACAGGGAGGTCGCCGTGAATAGGGCCGTCGTTTCCTCTCTCTCTGACGCTCTCTCTCTCTCTCTATCCCGCCTTCCTCTCTCTCTCTCTCATCGTTCTCTCTCTCTCTCTCTACGGTTCTGATGGATGTGGGTGTAACGGGGTGCTAGGAGAAAGGGGGTTGGGTGTGTGAGTGGGAGGGGAGGAGTGGTGGCAGTGGGTGATGTGGGAGGGGAGGAGTGGTGGCGGTGGCAGGTGAGAAGGGAAGAAGAAGAAATGTGCAGATGTTTGAAGCTTTGTTTCAAAGCTTCTTTTTTAAGATGTTTGAAGCTAATTTAAGATCTGTTTGAAAAAAAAAAAACAAACGGTCTTTAAGGCCTTATGTCTGCAGACGGGCAGACATAAGCTTTTTGCAGATGTAATAAGCAAAAACAAACACCCCCTTAGAAAAGAATCGAGTTCCTTGAAGTTGATCGAACAGATCATCGATTCTCGGTGGTGGGTACCAATTTTTAATCGTGACCTTGTTCAATTCTCGGTAATCAATGCACATGCGCATTGATCCGTCCTTTTCTTGACAAGCAAGATTGGTACTTCCCATGGCGATGAACTAGGCTATATGAAACCTTTCTCCAGAAGTTCGTCCAATTGTTTCTTCAGTTCTTGCATCTTCGCTAGTGCTAAACGGTAGGGTGCCTTGGCAATCAGTGTTGTCCCTGGTATTAGGTGAATTCTGAATTCAACCTCTCTATCTGGCAGTAATCCAAGTAACTCTTCTAGAAAAACGTCTAAGAATTGAGATACTACGGGAATATCTTTAATTCTTTTCCTTTAGTGTTAATGATTATGGAAATCATATACACTAGTTATCTTTTCCTCGCATAACTTGCTGTTTTCATCAAAGAAATGAAATTTGTGTATCTGGTTGGCTTATCTCCTTTAATTGTGATCTTTTCACCCTTTGGTGAACTTACTTGTATTGATTTTTGATCACATAGAATACTGGCATGGTTGGCTACTAACCAATCCATTCCTAACACTGTTAGTACATATGTCTCTAGCTTCCGTCAAAACTCGTCATCTCTTTCAATTCTTTAGAAAATCTCACCGAATACGCCCCACAACGAATACCCCGAACACACCAAACTATCAACCCAACACTTGTGTCGTCCCTTAAAACATCTTCAACGGTTGTTATCAGTCGGGGCCGCCTGGTTATGGACTATTCAACTCACAACAAGCAGAAGCGGCGAATTTTATGAATTTTTATTATCAATACATGCTATACACGTAAAATTCATAATCCACCATACCCAAAACTCAATCCGACTTTGTACAACCATCACAAACAGCCCCCTCCCGACAACAATTATAAACAAAACATAAAAAAGGCAGACGGCGCCGAACCCTTTGAAAAAACATTTGAGCGGTGAACGGCTACAGAGGAGATGGGTTTGGCTCGTGCTTGGGTGAACATCTCAGAGGACCCGGCTACCGGTATTGTTTGTTATTTCATACTTATATTACTTTTTTAATATATTACATTTTTATATATTAATTTTCTATATATTACCTTTTTTAATATATATATTTTTTTATATTTGTGTTTTAATATATTATGTATCGTATGTAAATTTTTCACAGCAGATCATTAAAAAGGAATCGATTTTTGTTTCAGTTATTTTAATTTTATTTATTTATTTATGTAAAGTGTATTATATAAAATAAGATTTAAATAAATAGGTAATAGTCAGAAAAAAAATGGATAATGTGAAAACTGATGAGACCATAACAAGAGTAGTGAAATAAAGTGAGTGAAAGTGTTGTGATAAATAATAGCTACTTTATGACACATGATCTTATATAGAAAATAAAACCATAACGCATGGTCTTATGTACAGTTCTATAGTTACACAATCTATCCTTGACTATTGCCGTTGGCATATGTCGCTTAATAAAAATCATTAGAATTCAAAAAAAAATGAATTTGTGCGGAATGTTCAAGCCTAAAATGCTATATTATATATTTTGGTTGGAGGTTAAACTTCGAGGGGTTTTTTTTTTTAGGTCTTTTCTAAGACCCTTTGGTATCAAATTCTTTAACCTGGTCCAACTTGGGCTTAAAACTTGGGTCCAAATTAAACTTGTTGTCCGTTTACCTTCTCTCTCGACCTAATTTTCATTTGAAGAGTTAATGGAACTAAAAAAATATGTTCATTTGAAACTCGGGCTTTGTACACTTGATCCGACTCCTCATCCTCCTTCAAACGTAATATAACATGAATCTTTAGCGGTTCGTTTTAATGAAATATCTTCTTTAACAAAACAAAAGGAAAGAGAGAGAGAGAGGATGTGGTGTGTTGGGAGAAATGTGAAACACTGTACAAGGGGACATGGAAACACAAGTGGAGCGGTATTCTAACATGGGTGGTCAATGTTCTTGTCATGTATGGAGGCAATAACTACGAGAGAATCCATCATTGTTAATAGTGTTTTGAAAGGCCTTGGCATCTCCATGTTCTTTAGAAAGCTTCCTACATAAACAATCACTACAGAAATCATTGTTTATAAACAATATCCTTCAACTTGAACACCAAATAAGTTTTCTGCATTGTCTGGCTCATAATTGTATCCCCAAGAATCTGTACATAATATCTTAACAACAACATATATTATTAAGTTTTTAGTGTTGTCTGACTCATAAGTGTATCCCCAAGAATCTGTACATAATATCTTAACGACAACAGATTCCATTTGGAGCACCTCAAACTTACATATATTATTATTATTGTTATACTTTGCACAAAGTATAGTAAATGAAAAGGAAGATAGACTAATATTAAGTAGATAATTGTCGTGTAAACACGTCTATGTATTGTTCTAAATGTGATACATACCACATAACCATTTATTTTTCTCTACTTTATATCTGAACAGCACAACATACAAATGCATGTTGTAATTCTTTATTTAGAGCTAGTTTTGTATTAAAGCACTAAATGAAAAAAAAAAAAATAATAAAAATAAAAACAAGCAAATGTCGATGATTTTGTTTGAATTAATATTTATATTCTAGAGTAAATTACATAAATAATTCGTGTGCTATGTCTAAATTACGGATAATAACTGTTACTCGTTGAAACTAGCTATATATGTTTTTAGATTACTTGAATGTTTTAGTTTCGGTCTCTCAGCAGGTTAAGCTTAACAATATTAACCAAAAGGCCTTTGTGGTACAAAGGTGTGTTGGTTCAGTTCTGTTTATACATGAAGGAAAACAATAAAACATACATGTTACAGCAGATAGTGCAGTGGAGAATCCAGTAATGGAGTTCGACATGCTTGTCATCGTGATCTGGTTCCTCCTTAGGGTGCTGACTGATGATGGGAACTTAGAAATCGAATAGGGGATTCGATTTGGAGAGGAGGTCGAATTATTGATGTTATGGCTAATGGGTTGTGTCTAATTGTGTAACTGAGTAACCCCTTAACCTCCACATAATTCTCCTTATATAAGCACCCAGGAGGAAACCTAATTAGTTAATAAGGGTAATATGGTCCATCAACAATTACCAACTAATTATTTAATAGGTTATTATATATTTTGATCTATATTATGTAAATAATTATAATGGCTATAGATTAAATATTGTTACATAATATATTTAATCTTACAAGGTGGTGGAAAAACGTGCTCCACCTCAATTGGCGAGGGTTTAAATCTTATGGTAGACAAAAGATGTAGATTTAGAAGTTAATTTGGAAGGTGTTTGAGTTAGTCAATATAAAATATCAAATTATATATTAAAAAAAAAACGTTAACAGTATTATACCATTTTCAAGTTTGCACTTTTGTCCCCATTCAATCAATTGGAAAACACTATAAATATAAACAAATCCAACTTTTACATCAATCAAAAATGAACAAAGAAACACACATCCAAACATAATAACACATACATGTTATACATAACATGATTAAGAGAGTGAAAAATCAAGTAGACACTAAGCTGTACAATTGTTAGTAGGTGTGGGGGCATATCTGAGCACAACTTTCACATTAATTGGTTTCAAGGCCAATTGATGGAACAAAAGTATGTAACGAACATGGTGCAATTGATACAAGTTGAGATTTTGTTTCTTATTTTATACATGTCAATTCTTCTGTAACAAGTGATGAATGATTCAAAGTAGGGTATTTCCCCGTGGGTTGTGGCGGTATTTTATTGTGGGCATTCGATCGGTATCAGTTCGTATCATTACAGAATCGGTATGACACATACACTCGTTATAGAAATAAAAACGTGTTTTACATCGACTAGAAACGACAAAAACGAACACCGATACTTGCATCGATGTTGTTCGAACGGTATCGATTTGTTCATATTGTCACGGTACTGTACTGATATCCATTTATCGTCGCAGACAAACTTGTATAAATGAAACGAAATCGAAAACCATAAAAATGAATATACATATCGGTACCAATATTGTTCGATATGGTAAGGTAGTGATACAATGTCAGTTTACCGAAAACAAAAACAAAAACAATAAAAATAAATATCGACGCCGATACTGATGTTATTCGGTTCTGTTTGGTACAATAGCGACACGGTGTCCATTTTTAATAAAACTATATACAATGTAATTTAAGTCTTTTATTTTAATTACGGAGTAACAAGATAAAGCTTTAGCCGGATGAAGAAGTTAAATATCACAAACATGTAATTTTACTTAACAATAAATTATTATACATATTCCTTGGAAAGCTTATACCAATAATAATATAACTTTTAGAGGTCCTTTCTTAATTATTACAGATACAAAGTAAATAAGATGTTAATTCTTAAATATATATATACTAGGTTATAACCCCGTGTATTACACTGGGTTAAATAAATAATTTTTTATACTAAATAATAAAACAGTATATCTTTAAAAATCTCATTTATTGTACGGGTTGAATAAATATAATTTTATATATTAAATAATAAAAAGTTATATATATATGAACCATATTGTACGGGTTGAATAAATGTAATATTGTTTACCAAATAATAAAATAATTAGATAATACATCTTTAAAAACTCATTTATTACACGGGTTGAATAAATGTAATTTTATATACCAAATGATAAAAAATTACATCTTTAAAAATATGCGCATTACACGGTTTGAATAAATGTAAATTTCTATACTAAATAATAAAAAAGTATATATCCTTAAAAAAACCTCGTGTATTGTACGAATTAAATAAATCTAATTTTATATATCAAATAATAAAAAGTTATATCTTAAAAAACCTCATGTATTACATGGGTCGAGTAAATGTAATTTTGTATAATGAAAATAAAAATATTTAATTTATTAATACAAAGTTTGGTTTTCGTGATAAAAATAGATTATTCGGTTGTTGCAAAATTTGTTAACGAAGTCTCAATAAATTTAACCCTTTATTTAAAACTTTGTAAATGTATAAATGTAAATAATATTTTTTTTTGAACGGCCAACGAATCCTCCAAATGGGCTACTGGCGAAATTCACCACATCGGGATACACTCACCTCCGAACCGGGGAAAACCCTCACATAGGGCCGAAGCCCGTGAACACTCGCCCGAAGGCACGACAGTGCGTTGAGATAAAACCCACTCAGTTCAAGGATATATTTGATACCAAACTAAACAAAACGTTCAAATATAATTAATTCAAATAAATAATATTATAAATGAGAAGGAGATAACCGACTTTATAACCGATTAAGCGTAATCAAAGTTTGGTTATGGTTACTGTTAACGGAATCCCATAACCGAAGCTAATGGTTATTGTTATGATTACGAATCAAACCGATCTATACACACCTTCAAGTTAATTTAATGATTTTTTTTCTGTAAATAAGATACATATAAATGTATATATATTTTTTTTAAAAGTACATATATGAACTGTTAATAAGTGAATTAAACGATTTAGGTATAATTTTTTTATTTTTTCAGTAATCTAGTGTCAAATGAACCTTAAACACATACATAATACAAAATAACAGCATTTAGTCAATCGGAATTCGGAAATCAATACCAAAAACATGACGACAAAACCCATCAGCGAAATCATTCATCATATTATATTCTTTTATCTTATTGTCAATATAATGTATTTATATATTTTATAAAACTTTTAAATTCATATTATTTTAAACTAATAATATTTAGTAGGAGGGTTATCTATAATTTAAGATATTAAACTAAATAATATTTAGTAGAAAGATTATCTATAATTAATTAGAAAAGATTAAATTAAAATAATAATTATCTATAAGAGATGACCTAATACAATGACAAGTGTCCTTAAAATGGTTTCTTTTATTATATAGTATAGATATATATATATATATATATATATATATATATATATATATATATATATATATATATAGGATAATGCTCTACAAGAAACCCCATTTTTTTAGAAAACTTAGCAAACTCAATGCATGGTCTAGATTTTGCCATGTGTCCACAGTAAATATCATATTCTTTTTATCCTTGAGGGCATTATGGTATTTTCACCTCTATCTTAGATATTTCCCCTTTTTGATTTGACAATAATTAATACCCCATCACATCCAAATTTACTTTCAAAACCCAAGATCCACCATTCAAAACCTCCATTTTTTCATTAACTTACTTCATCTCTGTGTTTCAAGATCCACTCTTTCAAAACCTCCATTTTCCATTAACTTCATATCTGTTTCAAGTTCTACCCAAAATCCATTTCCATGAACTTCATTTCGGTTTCAAGATCCACCATTTCAAAACATCCATTTCAAGATCCCCACTGACGGGAACGTCATTCACAACGAGTTCCCTACTGACGAGGACAAGAATGATCAAGGTTTTTCATCCTTTTTTTTATGGGTTCGAGTTTTTTTTTTCTTTTTTACACCCCAAATTCAACTTTACATGTTAATTTCTTAAAAGAAATCGAAGAACCAAGATACTGTCGAAGAATCAAGATCCTATCAATAATAAGTTGGTTTTCATTTTTTAATTGTCATTTACTTTGATTTTCGTTCTTCACAATTGGTTTTATTTTTTTCCAGAATTAAGAATGTTGCCAAAAGATTAATTATTTTTCAATACCATTGATTATTGTTTCAAAAAAAAGAATGACGTTTATAGGTAATAAATTTCAATACTATTGATCTTAGTTTGGTTTTCATTCTTCTGGTGTTTATAAATTTTGATTTTGATTCATGGATTACTTGTTTTGGTTTCAAACTCGTTTGATTTTGATTCATGGATTAGTTATTTTTGTGTTAAAAAAATGTGTTTGATGGTTTGGGGATTTTGATCTGAACAGTAACTGTTTTTTTGTTGGTTTGGTTGCCTTGTTTGGTGCTTTTTGATCTGAATAGTAACTGTTTTTTGTTGGTTAGGTTGCTTTGTTTTGTTTTGGGCTTTTGATCTGAATAGTAACTGTTTTTGTGCGTTATAGTACAGAAACAGACCCATAACATGTGTTAATCCCCTGTTAGAATGATATATAACGTGTGTTGATTTACAGAAACAGACCAATAAAGATATTCAATCGACAAGCTGGATGGATGTAGGCGACGTTAATGCGGGGACATGTGTTAAAAAAAAGATATTCAATAGCTCACATTTTTTGGGAAGGAACTATTCGTTCATTTATAACATGTGTTAGTGGTTCATGCTGTAACAGAACTCCATGATGTAACCTGACATGTGTTCATGTATAACATGTGTTAAGCCCCTGATAGAATGATATATAACGTGTGTTAACCTTTGTTAATTTAAAAAGTATGTACAAAGGACAAAAAGAACATGATTACTTCTTTGACCATGTGGATAAATGTAGACCATGTATTTTATTTCATTTGACTAGATTGACATTCGAAACCATTGTGAAATTCTATGAAGCCAAACATCAACCATTGATTATGTTCTATTAACTAGATCTATGGTTGTCATTTAATTGGTATATTTTTATAACATTTAAATAAAACAGTAGTTCAAAAGCAAACATCCCGAACCATGGCGCCAACACAAAACATTTTTGTTGGTGAGTTTACAATAAAACAGTAGTTCAAAAGCAAACATCCTGAACCAGGGGATATTTGGTGGTTCATGTGTTACTGGTACGTGTGTATAAAATCTTAGGTGGTTCATGTGTTACTGGTACGTGTTGTTGAATCCAAAAAATATCATTTTTGTTTCTCTAAGGCCGAATGGATCGCACGATGGAAAAATGACTGCCCTCAATAGTTGGTCAGATACTAACATGTGTTAGTGTACATGTAAGGTCACATTTGTTTTCATTAACATGTGTTACGTTTATGTCAGCGTTTGTTTTCACATTTGTTTTCATTAACATCCGGAACATATGATATATAACGTTTGTTAACATGTTAGCATGCGTCAAAAACGGGTGACTCCAACACAAAACATTTTTGTTGGTGAGTTTACAACAAAAATGGATGCATAGAGCCCAATAGTAACACAAATATCCTTTTTTTGCTTGTTGGTGAGTCTCATGGCGGACTAAGAAGGGATGGATCTTCCGTTGACGGTCTGTCTTTGCTGTTTATCTGCTAAATTTGCTGACTCGTCCTTTGCATGAAATTGTTATACATTCCAAAATGTGCAAAACAAATTGTAACACATGTTAGATCAGTATATACATATCATGGTGTTTTGTAAACCACTAGCTTATACATGAATACATGTCAGGTTACAAAAAGATTATAACAGAGTCTTAACACATGTTATACATTTACAAGATGTGCAAAACAAATGACCCGTTTCATATTACATATTCCAAAATTACCGGTACATGTGTTACCATAAATGGCTCGTTTCATATTGCACGTTACATACTAACTTGTACTTTTATTACTTGTACATGACACCATGTTGGGTTAAACCAAGATTATACAAGTTAATATTGTTTTGGAAACCACTAGCTTATACATGACACCATGTTGGGTTAAACCAAGATTATAGTAGAGGCTTAACACATGTTAAGCAATTACATGTTCCAAACAGAAAAATTGTAACACATGTTAGATCAGTATATACACATCATGGTGTTTTGTAAACCACTAGCTTAAACATGAATACATGTCAGGTTACAAAAAGATTATAACAGAGGCTTAACACATGTTATACTTCCAAAATTGTGCAAAACAAATGACCCGTTTCATATTATATATTCCAAAATTACCGATACACGTGTTACCATAAATGGCTCGTTTCATATTACACGTTACATACTATCCACATTACCGGTACATGTGTTACTATAAATGACTCGTCTCCAGAATCCGTGACCATGTAAAACCGTTAAGTCGTTGCCTCCAATGGCATTCCGCCCAAAACCGATACCACAGTCTGCAAGGCGCATGCGGTTCTTTTGGCAGTTCGGGGCACACGTCCAGCAGTCATCAATGGGATTACCAGTTCCACATGAGAAGAATCCTAGTTTCCTTTCTTTCAGTGCTGTTTTCTCAAGCTCCTGCTCATCACAACAAACTAATATGTTGAATATGCAATCCCAATTTACCGAAAAAGTAACATTGCCTCTAATAAACAAAATGAGTAATTGTTATCATAATCAACATATTATGATTAACACGCGTTATATATCATTCTAACAGGTGCTTAACACATGTTATGGGTCTGTCTTTGTAAATCAAGCAACCCAACAAAAAAAACAATTATTGTTAACAAAAAAAAAACACTTACTGTTCAGATCAAAAACCCAAACAAGCAACCTAAACCTTTATGGGTTTGTTTTTGTAAATCAACACACGTTACATAACATTCTAACAGGGGGCTTAACACATGTTTATGGGTCTGAGTCTGTGAATCAAGCAACCAAACAAAAAAACATTTACTGTTCAGATCAAAAACCCAAACAAGGAACCCAAACCAACAAAAAAACAGCTACTATTAAGATCAAAAGCATCTAACAAGCAACCAAACCAACAAAAAAAACTCGTTCAAAATCTCATCCTAAATTTTTTGATTTATTTAAAATACAAAATCATATTAACAACCATTACTAAAACATTTTCAGCACACAAAAACATATTAATAACCATTTCAACAAAAAATCAAGTGTGAAATGATATTTCAAGAACACTTACCGGATCTATAACCGTCCGATGAACATGAAGAAGATCTTCAAACCTTCTTCTCACACACACACTCGTGCGTGTGTCATCATTCTCTCTCTAAAACAACATACTTCAAACTTCTTCTCTCTCACACACTTGTATGTGTGTTCTTGGCTGGAAACATACCAGTTTTCTATCTCTCTTTCGATTTCTCTGGACATCTCTTTCTCTTTCGATTTCTCTGGTACTCTCTCTCACGGCTCTCACTCTCTCTCTAGGCTTGCAGGTTGTAAGTGTTGTGTAGAGAGAAGGGAAAGTCATGGGGGCTAGGGTTTTGATTCGGGGGAGGAGAAGATGAGATCTGTGATTTTTAGAGAGAGGGATTGTGATTTTGAATTGGATATAAAGAGAGAGAAAGATGATTGCATTAAAGAGAGATGATAAGACTAGCCAGTGGAGAGAGAAGGAAATGTTCTACCCAAAATGCCCTTTTCAGTTGACTAATGTGTATTATTACATTTCTTTTAAATCTAATTGTTACCAAAATTATGAGAGCCATTGATCAAGTGTGATGAGAGACAATCAATGGCTCACATTGGGTTTCCAAGGTTTCTTAAAAAAGATGGGGTTTCTTGTATAGCCAAGCCCTATATATATATATATATATATATATATATATATATATATATATATATAGGGGAGCGCTAAAATAGAAACCACCCCTAGTTGTAAGAACCGTGAGAACCACTTTCAACCAATCAGAAAAAGGGATATTTTAGTCATTTACCCCAAATGTCAAATCTCTACTCTCTCTCTATTTAATGTGACTGACATTTCCCATTTACTCTATCCTCTCTCATCTCCCATTTACTCTCTCCTCTCTCATCTCCATATTAGATCTGGTTTCCCTCTCTCCCTCTCGTTTCAAGATCTGCGAAACCACAAGGATGTGCCGGCAAACCGGCGGCTGCCGGCGATGAAACCTCCGAAATTGGAGCCGCTGATGAAACCTCCGGCAATGGACCCGCTAGATTTCCGGTCAAAGATTTTCGGTCAGTTTGGGTGTCGTTTCAGTGGTGATTGTAGTCGTGACACCACCACACTCCGCCACCACTCTCTCTCTAACTATGTTCTCTCTCTTTGTTTAGCCGCCGAAAACGTCGCCGGTTTTGTAGGAAATTGAGACGGAGAGATGAAGTGGCGGTCAGGGGGTGTTTGGGTGTGTCGTCTGGTTGAAACATCGCCGACAATCGCCGCCGGAGTCTGGCGATTTTGCTTGAAGGGGGGGTCGATTTCGGTGGGCGAAAAGGGAAAGTCTTGTTAGATTTTGTTAAAATGAATAGACACTTTCCCTTTGCCTTTGAGATTTAAAAGTCTGTTATTGTACTTGAAGGTGTTCTCTTATTGGATTTTGTAGAGATGCTGTGTTACATGTAGATTGCAATGATTGGTCTGGTGGTGGGTCTTTTGGTTTTGCATATGAATTAAGCTTGGCGAATTGAGTTAGGTGAAGGTTGTGATAACGGAGATGGAGATGGAGATGGTGGTAGGTGGTCATGGTAGTAGTGACTGCGTTGTTGATATTCTGGTGAATTTTGGCATGTTTTCTTGATTTTCTGGTGATTTTTTATCAGTGAACTATGTCGGTTTGATCTGTTTGGGATGGGTGGCAATGATGCAAAAAACAAACCTAGATTTTGATGACGATGGCGCGGCAAGGATGGTGGAGGGTAGGTTTTTGAACCTGCAACCCCACTTTGCAGCCTTTTGATTATCGGGAAATCTGAGCCAAGTGTGCTAGCTGTGCTTTGTGCATCGTTTATGTCACTAAAGTTTGTATGTAAAAATGATGTGACAGCATGAAATGTGATGCACATGTAAATATGATGCAGAAATCAGAACGTAATTCAAGTCATAAATTGTAAATCAGCACAGTCATTAGGCACTAATCATAGTTAATTAATTGTACGGATGCATGCAAATTTGACAGTTGTCACAGTTTGAAATCAAACAAAAATCAAAACATCCAAAATGTCAAACATAAATAAACAAATATTGGGATCAAATCACATTGTTTTATTGATAATTGAACTGTTTAGAGTTTATACAATGATTACACAAGCACACATGTCACATCCTTCATGATTAACTAGATATCCAAGAAATTATATTTCTTGTAACCAAAATTCGCATTTCGAAAATTTATCCTAAAGCTTTTCTTTTCTTAGAAAATTCAAAAGTATAAACAAATGCTCTGCATGATGAATTTATCCAAATATGGTTTACATATTATGTTCATCATGTCCATAAATACGACTAGGGCATTGGTTAAACCATATGGCATGACTGTAAATTCAAAATGACCATACCTTGTTCTGAAAGCAGTTTTAGGAATGTCCTCTTCCTGTACTTTCAGTTGATGATATCCTGAGCGTAAATCGATCTTAGAAAAGAATCGAGTTCCTTGAAGTTGATCGAACAGATCATCGATTCTCGGTAGTGGGTACCAATTTTTAATCGTGACCTTGTTCAATTCTCGGTAATCAATGCACATGCGCATTGATCAGTCCTTTTCTTGACAAGCAAGATTGGTACTCCCCATGGCGATGAACTAGGCTATATAAAACCTTTCTCCAGAAGTTCGTCCAATTGTTTCTTTAGTTCTTGCATCTTCGCTGGTGCTAAACGGTAGGGTGCCTTGGCAATCAGTGCTGTCCCTGGTATTAGGTGAATTCTGAATTCAACCTCTCTATCTGGTGGTAATCCAAGTAACTCTTCTAGAAAAACGTCTAAGAATTGAGATACTACGGGAATATCTTTAATTCTTTTCCTTTAGTGTTAATGATTATGGAAATCATATACACTAGTGATCCTTTCCTCGCATAACTTGTTGTTTTCATCAAAGAAATGAAATTTGTGTATCTAGTTGGCTTGTCTCCTTTAATTGTGATCTTTTCACCCTTTGGTGAACTTACTTGTATTGATTTTTGATCACATAGAATACTGGCATGGTTGGCTACTAACCAATCCATTCCTAACACTGTTAGTACATATGTCTCTAGCTTCCGTCAAAACTCGTCATCTCTTTCAATTCTTTAGAAAATCTCACCGAATACGCCCCACAACGAATACCCCGAACACACCAAACTATCAACCCAACACTTGTGTCGTACCTTAAAACATCTTCACCGGTTGTTATCAGTCGGGGCCGCCTGGTTATGGACTATTCAACTCACAACAAGCAGAAGCGGCGAATTTTATGAATTTTTATTATCAATACATGCTATACACGTAAAATTCATAATCCACCGTACCCAAAACTCAATCCGACTTTGTACAACCATCACAAACAGCCCCCTCCCGACAACAATTATAAACAAAACATAAAAAAGGCAGACGGCGCCGAACCCTTTGAAAAAACATTTGAGCGGTGAACGGCTACAGAGGAGATGGGTTTGGCTCGTGCTTGGGTGAACATCTCAGAGGACCCGGCTACCGGTATTGTTTGTTATTTCATACTTATATTACTTTTTTAATATATTACATTTTTATATATTAATTTTCTATATATTACCTTTTTTAATATATATATATTTTTATATTTGTGTTTTAATATATTATGTATCGTATGTAAATTTTTCACAGCAGATCATTAAAAAGGAATCAATTTTTGTTTCAGTTATTTTAATTTTATTTATTTATTTATGTAAAGTGTATTATATAAAATAAGATTTAAATAAATAGGTAATAGTCAGAAAAAAAAATGGATAATGTGAAAACTGATGAGACCATAACAAGAGTAGTGAAATAAAGTGAGTGAAAGTGTTCTGATGAATAATAGTTACTTTATGACACATGATCTTATATAGAAAATAAAACCATAACGCATGGTCTTATGTACAATTCTATAGTTACACAATCTATCCTTTGTTGACTATTGCCGTTGGCATATGTCGCTTAATAAAAATCATTAGAATTCAAAAAAAAAATGAACTTGTGCGGAATGTTCAAGCCTAAAATGCTATATTATATATTTTGGTTAGAGGTTAAACTTCGAGGGGTTTTTTTTTATTTATTTTTTATTTTTTTATTTTTTGAGGTCTTTTTCTAAGACCATTTAGTATCAAATTCTTTAACCTGGTCCAACTTGGGCTTAAAACTTGGGTCCAAATTAAACTTGTTGTCCGTTTACCTTCTCTCTCAACCTAATTTTCATTTGAAGAGTTAATGGAAATAAAAAAATACGTTCATTTGAAACTCGGGCTTTGTACACTTGATCTGACTCCTCATCCTCCTTCAAACGTAATATAACATGAATCTTTAGCGGTTCGTTTTAATGAAATATCTTCTTTAACAAAACAAAAGGAAAGGAAAGAGAGAGAGAGAGGATGTGGTCAGTGGCGGACCCAGGATTTTTGTACAATGGGGTCCAAAAAAAACACAAAAAAACAAAGAAACAGGTATCGAACCCATGACCTTTTGTGTGTAAACAAGGGGTTTTACCACTGCACTAGGTTCACTTTCATTGTTATAGGGTCTAACTAAATTCTTTTATGGGGTCCATAGACAATTTTATATACCGTTTCTACTATTTTTTAAAAATGTGAAACACTGTACAAGGGGACATGGAAACACAAGTGGAGCAGTATTCTAACATGGGTGGTCAATGTTCTTGTCATGTATGGAGGCAATAACTACGAGAGAATCCATCATTGTTAATAGTGTTTTGAAAGGCCTTGGCATCTCCATGTTCTTTAGAAAGCTTCCTACATAAACAATCACTACAGAAATCATTGTTTATAAACAATATCCTTCAACTTGAACACCAAATAAGTTTTCTGCATTGTCTGGCTCATAATTGTATCCCCAAGAATCTGTACATAATATCTTAACAACAACATATATTATTAAGTTTTTAGTGTTGTCTGACTCATAAGTGTATCCCCAAGAATCTGTACATAATATCTTAACGACAACAGATTCCATTTGGAGCACCTCAAACTTACATATATTATTATTATTGTTATACTTTGCACAAAGTATAGTAAATGAAAAGGAAGATAGACTAATATTAAGTAGATAATTGTCGTGTAAACACGTCTATGTATTGTTCTAAATGTGATACATACCACATAACCATTTATTTTTCTCTACTTTATATCTGAACAGCACAACATACAAATGCATGTTGTAATTCTTTATTTAGAGCTAGTTTTGTATTAAAGCACTAAATGAAAAAAAAAATTAAAAAAAAATAAAAACAAGCAAATGTCGATGATTTTGTTTGAATTAACATTTATATTCTAGAGTAAATTACATAAATAATTCGTGTGCTATGTCTAAATTACGGATAATAACTTTTACTCGTTGAAACTAGCTATATATGTTTTTAGATTACTTGAATGTTTTAGTTTCGGTCTCTCAGCAGGTTAAGCTTAACAATATTAACCAAAAGGCCTTTGTGGTACAAAGGTGGTGGAAAAACGTGCTCCACCTCAATTGGCGAGGATTTAAATCTTATGGTAGACAAAAGATGTAGATTTAGAAGTTAATTTGAGTTAGTCAATATAAAATATCAAATTATATATTAAAAAAAACGTTAACAGTATTATACCATTTTCAAGTTTGCACTTTTGTCCCCATTCAATCAATTGGAAAACACTATAAATATAAACAAACCCAACTTTTACATCAATCAGAAATGAACAAAGAAACACACATCCAAACATAATAACACATACATGTTATACATAACATGATTAAGAGAGTGAAAAATCAAGTAGACACTAAGCTGTACAATTGTTAGTAGGTGTGGGGGCATATCTGAGCACAACTTTCACATTAATTGGTTTCAAGGCCAATTGATGGAACAAAAGTATGTAACGAACATGGTGCAATTGATACAAGTTGAGATTTTGTTTCTTATTTTATACATGTCAATTCTTCTGTAACAAGTGATGAATGATTCAAAGTAGGGTATTTCCCCGTGGGTTGTGGCGGTATTTTATTGTGGGCATTCGATCGGTATCAGTTCGGTTCATTACAGAATCGGTATGACACATACACTCGTTATAGAAATAAAAACGTGTTTTACATCGACTGGAAACGACAAAAACGAACACCGATACTTGCATCGATGTTGTTCGAACGGTATTGATTTGTTCATATTGTCATGGTACTGTACTGATATCCATTTATCGTCGCAGACAAACTTGTATAAATGAAACGAAATCGAAAACCATAAAAATGAATATACATATCGGTACCGATATTGTTCGATATGGTAAGGTAGTGATACAATGTCAGTTTACCGAAAACAAAAACAATAAAAATAAATATCGACGCCGATACTGATGTTATTCGGTTCTGTTTGGTACAATAGTGACACGGTGTCCATTTTTAATAAAACTATATACAATGTAATTTAAGTCTTTTATTTTAATTACGGAGTAACAAGATAAAGCTTTAGCCGGATGAAGAAGTTAAATATCACAAACATGTAATTTTACTTAACAATAAATTATTATACATATTCCTTGGAAAGCTTATACCAATAATAATATACTAACTTTTAGAGGTCCTTTCTTAATTATTACAGATACAATGTAAATAAGATGTTAATTCTTAAATACATATACATATATATATATATATATATAGGGAGCCGCTAGAATAAGAACCACCTCCAGTTATGAGAACCATGAGAACCACTTTCAACCAATTAGATCATGCCAACTAAAAGGTTATTTTGGTCTTTTACCCCAAATGTCTAATCTCTCACTCTCTCTCCCTTCATTAATGCCACCAGAAATGTCTAATCTTTGTCCTCTTTTTAATAGTCTCTCCCTTCTCTTTCACTTTTTCAAATTGTAGAGTCATCTTCTTCACTTCTTCACTATTTCAAAAACTGTGACCAGGAGCGGGCAACCAGTGCCGGCCATACACCGGCCACCGTTGTGGCCTCGTTTTCCAGCGGCAATCACACACCCGACCCCCCTTCATCTCATGTCTCTGGTACACACACACCACACCCACACCCTGGTTTATTCTGGCGCCGAGACGAAGAGAGAGAGATCGAGGATCGAGACGGAAGACCAGAGAGAGACGCATGGGAGAGGAAATGGTGGACCGTCGACGGCGCCGCCGCTCATGGCGGCGGCGGTTGTGGGTTCTACGGTGAGCTAGGTGGTGATGTTGACGACAACGTGAGGTGGAAGATGACTGTGGTTCGGGTTTTCTCCGTCGAATGGTGGTTTTAGGTGGCGGCCAGCGGGTCAGAACTTGGTTCAAGTGGTGGAACGTGTGCTCCACCTTTGGTCAACCATATTATTTTCTTTAGTGGTTTAGACCGTGGGTACGGTGGGGCGGGAGTTTGGGGTATGGATTGACACGTGGATTATGGGGCACCCGGGTCAGAACTTGGTTCAAGTTGGATTTGTTTCGCATATCAGGTTCGGGTCAAACCCGGTCAAGAAAACAGGGCAGTGACACAGTTCAGTAGCGGCTCGGGTTTCGGCTCGACGCGATGCAACTCCGGTCAGTTTTCGGGGTTTGGTTTGGGTCGAAAACTTTTTAACGTAAAACGTAAACTTAAAACGTAAAACGTAAACTTTTTAATGTAAAACATAACACGTAAAACGTAAACTTTTTAACGTAAAACGTAAAGCATAAACTTTTTAACGTAAAATTTAAACTTTTTAACATAAAACGAAAACTTTTATGTAAAAACTTTTTAACGTAAAACGTAAAAAAAAAATTATGTAACTTGTAAAACGTACAACGTAAAACGTAAACTTTAAACGTAAAACGTAAACTTCTATGTAAAACGTAAAACTTTTTTATGTTAATTGTAAAACGTAAACTTTTTTATATAAATTGTGAAACGTAAAATGTAAAACCTTATTATGTAAAACGTAAAACGTAAAATGTAAAAATTTTAACGTAAAAAACGTAAAACGTAAAAAGTTTTACGTAGAAAACGTAAAAAGTTATATGTAAAACGTAAAACGAAAATTTTTTAACGTAACATGTCAATTTTTTTAACGTAAACCGTAAAACGTAAAAAGTTAAACATAAAACTTAAAAAGTAAAAAGTAAATTACGGCGCGTAAAACGTAAAAAAACGTTAACGTAAAAAACCGGCGCGTAAAACGTAAATTACGTTAACGTAAAAACGGCGCGTTGAAAAACGACGTTAAAAAACTGCGTTAATATACGGCGCGTAAAAAACGGCGTTAAAAAATTGGCGCGTAAAAAACGGCGCGTAAAAAACGGCGTTAAAAAATTGGCGCGTAAAAACGGCGCGTTGAAAAAACGGCGCGTAAAAAAACGGCGCGTAAAAAACGGTGTTAAAAATTGGCGCGTAAAAAACGGCGTTAAAAAATTGGCGCGTAAAAAACGGCGTTAAAAATTGGCGCGTAAAAAACGGCGTTAAAAAATTGGCGCGTAAAAACGGCGCGTTGAAAAAACGGCGCGTAAAAAAACGGCGTTAAAAACGGCGCGTAAAAAACGGTGTTAAAATTGGCGCGTAAAAAACGGCGTTAAAAATTGGCGCGTAAAAAACGGCGTTAAAAAATTGCGCGTAAAAACGGCGCGTTGAAAAAAGGGCGTTAAAAAATTGGCGCGTAAAAAACGGCGTTAAAAAACGGCGCGTAAAAAACGGCGTGTACAAAAACAGCGTGTAAAAAACGGCGCTTTAAAAAACGGCGTGTTAAAATGACGACGCTTGAAAAAACCCGGCGTAAAAATGACGCGTCAAAAAAACGTAAAACTTAAAAAGTTTAATGTAAAACTTAAATTGTAAAAAGTATAAAAAAACTTTAAAAAAATCCGAATTTAAAATGTTTTTAATAAAAAAATTTTGTTTAAAAAATAAAAAGTAATATAATAATTCAAAAAACTAATAAAAAACAATAAAAATAAAAAGACAAAATAGAGTTATTTTACTAAATTACCCTTTTGGATTATAATATTAAAGACATAATAAGACAAAAACCATTTAATATTAATTTTTACTACTTTTAATCTCATCCATCCATCCTAAAGATCTAAAGGCTAGAAAGTGGTTCTCATAACTGGAGGTGGTTCTCATTTTAGCGGTCCCCTATATATATATATATATATATATAGGGGTGCGCTAAAATAGAAACCACCCCTAGTTGTAAGAACCGTGAGAACCACTTTCAACCAATCAGAAAAAGGGATGTTTTAGTCATTTACCCCAACTGTCAAATCTCTACTCTCTCTCTATTTAATGTGACTGACATTTCCTATTTACTCTATCCTCTCTCATCTCCCATTTACTCTCTCCTCTCTCATCTCCATATTAGATTTGGTTTCCCTCTCTCCCTCTCGTTTCAAGATATGCGAAACCACAAGGTGGTGCCGGCAAACCGGCGGCTGCCGGCGATGAAACCTCCGAAATTGGAGCCGCTGATGAAACCTCCGGCAGTGGACCCGCTAGATTTCCGGTCAAAGATTTCCGGTCAGTTTGGGTGTCGTTTCAGTGGTGATTGTAGTCGTGACACCACCACACTCCGCCACCACTCTCTCTCTAACTATGATTGTAATCTGAAAATTAAAAGCTTTTAATAAAAACAATTTCTTTAAAAAATAAAAACTAATGCAATAATACAAAAATAATAATAATAAACAATAAAGACAAAAAGACAAAATTGAGTAAATTTACTAAACTAACCTTTTGAATTAAAATATTAAAGACATAATAAGACAAAAAATATTTAATAATACTTTTTAATTACTTTTAATCTCATCCATTAATCTTGAAGATCTAATGGTTGAAAAGTGGTTCTTTCGGTTCTTACAACTGAAGGTGGTTTTCATTTTAGCGCTTCCCTATATATATATATACGGAAGAAGAGATAGGACAAGAAATATCCATTGATTAATTATTAAAAAGTTAAAATAAAATATAAATTTTGAGATTGAAAGAAAGAATGTGATATGAAATTAACTTTTTTTTAATAGCCAACAGAACTTTCATTCATAGGAAACGAAGTACAAAACAAACTCAGCCAGCAGCTGAAACAAACAAAAAACAGAACAAACGAGAAGGAAAACAGAAACTTCTCACTTTTACATATTTATATTAAAGTCCCACCATTCTTGCTTTGTTATTGTGCTATGTTTTGATCAAAACTTCACCCCTTGAAAGGTTGTGTCTTTTATGTCTTCAACAATCATTTGAATCGACCTCTGTCTACCTGTGAATACCCTGTCATTTCTGTTCTTCCACATGATCCACATGGACTGAATGGCTATCGCATGTAGCAGCTTTCGAACTATTTGGCTCCTATGGCTCTCCAATATTGACTGCAGTAGTTCCGGTACACTTCCGTCTGTGTTCAACGTCAGAAATCTCGTCCATATTATCACATCTTCCCAAATTCTCTTGGCCAAGTTGCATCTCAGCAATATATGAGCAGCAGTTTCATCTTCCACACCGCATATCTTACACCTAACATCTTGTAAATTCATGCCTCTATTCCTTAAAGCCACGGCCGATGGAATCTTTTCATCCAATGCTCTCCATACAAAAGCTACACTCTTCCCAGTCGCCCAATTATTCCAGCAGAAATTGTTCGGTTCTGAGTTTAGATCTAGGTTCTGACTCAAAGTGCGTTTCACATTTTTTACACAGAATTCTTGATCTTCATAATTCTTCCATACCCACACGTCCTGTTTCTGTCATTCTCTGCTGTTGTAGACATTCCTTCAATGTATCCATTTCTTGCTTTTCCTCTTCACTGTTCGGTGTCCTTAACCAACCCCAATCCCAAAACGTGCCCCCATTTATCGTTCTGTAGACATCCCTAATCTTTGCTTTTTTTCTTTGATGACAGCTTATACAAGTTTGGGAATTGTGTTCTCAGTGGTTCATTTCCGATCCAAGTGTCCACCCAGAATAACATTTTGTCCCCAATCCCCACTATGCTTTTCAGATTAGAATTAATATTGATATTGTTTTTCATGAAACCCTTTGTTATCTCCCTAATATTTTTCCATACACCCGGCAAGGATTTTTTGAAAGGTATAGATTCCACTTTTCTCGAACTCACGTGTATTGAACTTATTACCTTTACCCATAAGCTATCCGATTCCATCTTTATTCTCCACCACCATTTTGCTAAGAGAGCCAGGTTCGTATCCCTCAAGTTTCCGATGCCAAGACCTCCAAAATTATTCGAGGCTACCACTTTCTCCCACTTTACCCATCTTATCTTATTATTTGCAAGGTTGCCTCCCCACAAAAACTTCCTTCGTATCCCTTCTAATATTTTTTAAACTCCGGTCGGGCACCTGTAGAGCGAAAGATAGTAGTTTGGCAAACTACCAAGGACTGATTTTATAAGAATAACCCTCCCTGCAAAAGATAAATTCTTTGCCTTCCAATTTGAGAGTCTTTTGTTGAACATATCAACTACTTCCTTCCAGTTTGTAACTCTATTCATATTTGCCCCCACTTTCAGGCCTAGATACACAAAAGGGAATTTCCCAACCTTACAATTGAAAAACGTGGCCATATTCGTCACTTCCTCATCATTTGTACCTACTCCGTATAACTGACTCTTGCTTGGATTTACTTTCAAACCAGAAATTAAGTAGAAAATTCGGAGGATTCTTTTGAGATTCTTTGCATTATCTTCACCCCATTCTCCTATGAATATTGAATCGTCTGCATATAACATATGAGTTAAATATGGACCGTCCCTCGGTAATTTTATCCCGTGAAAGATTTCCTTCTCTTTTGCATTTTCCATCAACACGTGTAAAGCTTCCATAGCGGTAATAAAAAGGAACGGAGATAGGGGGTAACCCTGTCTTAAGCCTCTTTTATAATGAAATTCCCCCGTTGGAGACCCATTCACTAATACTGATCCTCTCCTCGCGTATAGAATTCCCATAACCCAATTCCTCCATTTCGATGGAAATCCCATATGAGCTAAAACGGATATCAAGAATTTCCAGTTTAATGTATCGTAGGCCTTCTCTATGTCGGCTTTGAAAACAAACATACTTTCTCCCGATTTTTTACCCCAACCCACCACTTCATTTATTATCATGGGGCCATCAATAATATTCCTATCCGACATAAAGGCAAACTGGACATTTGACACCACACCTTTAATGATACTTTTCATTCTATTTGCTAAAACTTTCGAAATGATTTTATTAACTACACCAATTGGAGAAATTGGCCTAAAATCAGAAAGTGTAATAGGATCGATTACCTTTGGGATCAAGGCGATGAACGAAGCACTACATGAATGATGAATTGAGCCGTGTGTGTAAAACTGGTTCATGACTTCCATAAGCAACCCCTTTATATCCTCCCGGTATGATTTTATTAGCTTGAAGGTAATCACGTCTGGACCCGGCGACTTATTAATCCCACACTCCCAAACCGCATTGCGTACTTCGTTAATGGAGAACGGAATGACTAATCATGCGGCTTGTTCCTCGTTTAACTTTTTGAAACCTGCTGCTCCAATTCTGGGCCTAACATTGATTGGTTCTTTGAATTTTGCCTGGAAAGCCGCCAAAAACTGTGATTTAATTTCGCTTGGATCCGATATCCATACCCCACCAATCCACAATCCACTGATTTTGTTCCTTGCTATATGATTATTTACTATGGTATGAAAGTAGGTTGTATTCTCATCCCCCAAACCCATCCATCTTATTTTCGCCTTTTGCTGCAAATCCAATGCCACCTTATTATGCCATTTCCTAATCTTTTCTTTACAGCCTTGCCATGTGACTATTTCCGAATCGGCTAATATTCTATTCTCCGCTAAATCGTCCAATTGTTTTAACTTATTTTGGGCTTCCGTCAATTCTCTCTCCTCCTCCTCTTTGTTATTCTTTCTCCATGTTTTTAATTCGTCTTTAATGGCCTTGAGTTTGACTGCCATAACCTCATCTTTAAACCGCGAGACACAAATCTTATTTAAACCCCGCTTAACCGCTTCATCAAAACCGACTAAGGTAAACCAACTATTAAATAGTCTAAAAGGGGATGGACCAAAACTGTTATTAAGCGTAGTTAATATCAAAGGGCTATGATCAGAAATGTTCCTGTTAAGAGCTAGAAGAGACGCATTCGGTCACTTACCCATAAAACTATCACAAACCAAGACCCGGTCAATCTTGCTAAGGTTTGATCCATCGCCAGACATAAACGTAAATCTCATTCCCCCCATATTATATTCTTGAAGACCCCCTCTGCTTATAAAACTATTGAAACACATGGCACTACTTGCATCAAACTGAGAATTAAATCTTTCTTCCAGTGATCTAACCTCGTTAAAGTCTCCCAACATTATCCAATGGCCATTAATCATGTTTTTTGCTTCCAACAGTTCCTCCCACATCCGTCTCCTATTTGTTTTTAACGTTGAGCCATAGATGTTTACAATAACCAAATCTACTCCTTCCCGAATAATATTGCCTTTTAATAAAATAAAATTCTGATTTTTTACCTCTAGTTCTTTCTTGAACACTCTTGGGTTCCAAAGTGACAATAAGCCCCCAGACCTTCCATCCGCATCCACCTTTGAGAACTCAAAACTTGAACTATCCCAAAATCTTCTGATTTTACTTAAAGGTAAATCTCTAAATTGTGTCTCTTGTATAGCTATAAAAGATAAATTATACTTACCCAATATTCCCCTGATTTCAGTTGCATTCCCGGCACCTCCCGCACCTTTGATGTTAATCGTTCCAAAATTCATTGTGGCAAACCTTCCACCTTGTCTTCGGCTACTGAGGTTTTCACTAGTGTCTCGAATCTTGACAGATCCACACCTATTTTTTGCCCAATGTCTATTGTTGCCTCTGCTTCCTTGTTTAATTCCTGTTCATCATCCCCATTTTCCTCGAAACTTTCAGTCCTTTCTACGGTATTCCCCTCGTGTTGCTCTGGATCCCCCCATACAATTCTTCCCACTCCAATTCCACGTCATCATCTAGACTACCACCATTGTATTCATAACTATTTATCTCTTCCTCTGTGACCCTAATTTTGCCTTTATTCCTTCTTCTATGTGACTTCCTTTTTTTAAACAATAATTTTTTCTTTGGTCTGTTTCTGGAATCATCTGACAAATCTATGTTAAGATCCGGAATTCTATTCTTACCTACCACCGGTTGTGGTTTTAATTGGTTGGATCGGGCCTCTGCAAGAGAAGTTCCCTTCCTTTTCTTTTTGGCTGTATCACTAGGCCCAACAGTTATTGGGGTTATTGACGGCCCACCCATATCAGTTTGACTTGGTCTAGGGGACCCAGACAAATTTGTCGGCTCCAAGTTAAAATCGTTTACCTCCGTATCATGACAGCCATTTGCATTTATTGATTCCTCGTTTATAGCGGCTCCCACCTCTTCGGATTTCTCCCCTGTCTTTTCAATTTCCACCTTTTCATTTTCCACCGGATTATTCTCCGATCGGGTCGTCTCCGGTACCGGTGCTACTTCCTCATCCTCTTTCTCTTCAGTATCCATTTTCTCCGGTATTGAGTTATCTTCCACGTTTTCCGTTGACGTATTATTCTCTTGTGTTGTTACCACATCATCGAATGGATTCATCTCCTTAACGAACTCCGGCAACCATAATTGATTAACTTCAGATACCCATACATCAAACAGTGCGTTTTTCCATCTTATGCGGATTTTTTCATTAATCATGGTACCGTAATTAACAGTAACACCAATTATATCATCATTGAAACATATATTCTTCTCATCTGCTTCCGATTTCTTTACAATCCTTCCGAATTTTTCCCCGATACAGTCAAAAACTGCGTCGATCCAAAGTTGCAGCGGTACTCCTGTGATTCTCAACCATGCAATTCTCTCATACGGTATAAGTTCTCCATTCCATGTCAATATGTTGCTGAACCATTCATTCCATGATTCATTTTCTTTCACCACCTTCACATTCATTTCTTCTTCTGAATCGAAAATCAGTAGTAACTTCAATCCACCCAAATATCTAACTTGTGCATTTTTTAGGCCCAGCTTTCTTTTCATTGTACTGACTTCCCTTAATGCATTAATGTTCTTCAGCTCTCCGATTATAGACCTGCCTTTCCATTTAACATAGGAGTTTGACTCGTTTGCAAATGTTAGGCAACTCTCTTCCTCGTTTTGTACCGTCTTTCCTGCTGCCACGTCTGCCCACGAGACGCCACGTTTCAAGTATCCATTTTTTGATGACTCCGGTTGGTTGATTACTGGTTTTTCTGGTCCTTTACCTTTCTCCGCCCACATCTTCTTTTGGTTTTGAGTTTTTTTGATTGGTTTGACGAACCTAGCCACATTAGTTTTAACCTTCCATCCATAAAATGACATTTGATTCAATGCCTTCACCATCTTCTCCTCGTCCTTGACTTTAACAAATCTCAAAAAACCAAAACGATTCCTTCTTTTATCCAGTTTCCTTGCTATGTAAGCGTCCACTATGTGCCCATAATTCTTACATTCCATCCACAAGTCTCAGTCTATAATGTGGGGGTGCAGGTTTGAGACATAAAAAGTTATTGCCTTCTCCTTTCTAACTTCGTCGTTATAGTCGTTATTATTAATCTTGTCGTTCTCCGATTCTATCTCGCCTTCCTCTCTCTCCATGTTTAGAATCACATGTTTTTAAAAGGTTAATCGAATTCGTATAGATCAAGCAGAACTATAATCAAATAGACGCGATCAATAACAGACCAACTAAGCAATCAAAACCTGGATTCAAAGTATACTTTTTTCTAAGTGGGAACCCAAACAGACGGCGAATGGATTGAAACAGAAAAGATGTTTAGAAAGAAAGGTTTGGACAGGATACAACTAAACTTACTTATCCGCTTTAATCCTCATCGTCGAGCCAACTGATCGGACCCTTTGAATCTCGCCGGAAACCGAACAGACAACGAATGGATGAAGCAGAAAAGAAGAAAGAAAGAAGAGTTGAATCAAGCAAAACACGATAATATTGTGAATCAGCCAAACCTCGCCCTCTAAATACTTTAATCTCCAACCGTCGAGCCACCTGATCGGAATTTTTTAACTCACCGGAAATCGCCCCTCTCTCTCTCCTCACCTGATATGAAATTAACTGAAATCTTTTATTATAAGTTAGATATATGAGTGGGAGTCAAAATTAGTCGATAGTCAAGTCAAAAAGAAATTATTGAGGATTTTTTTTTTTTTTTTGAATGGCAAATTCTAAGACACTGTTGAGTTATTAACAAAATAAATGAATAGCTCATTAACATACATATAGTATTTGTGTAGATTCATGCTAAACAAGTGATATTATATACGTTTATTATTTATGTTTACAGTTATATATCGACTAGGTTATAACCCGGGAATACTCCCGGGTTGTGAATCTTTATATCCAAAAAATAAATATAAATCTATATATATTAATTAATAAAAATATACCATGTAGTTCGTCCTTCATCCCAAACAGTCCCGTAAACGGTACAGAGTGAACCAACCGAGCAACTACCATCGCTAATCACCATTGTCTGGCGTCCGTAGTTCGTCTACGCCGCCTAACGACGACACAACCATCTGAAAAAATACTACCATAGTTTCAATCAAAGCACTTTAATAACTATTGTTGTCCAACACCATATAAAATAAAATAAATTAAGAAAACAAAAATAGTGAATACTATAATTAATGAAAAATAATGGTAACCACATTGCAGTATACAGAAGTACTGAACAATTAAGCCCAACATTATAACATTTGTTATTAATAAAAATATTACAACACTTTATTTATACAGATTCCAAACATCTACGAATAAACCAACCGAGCAACTACCATTGCTAATCACCATTGTCTGGTGTCTGTAGTTTGTCTACGCCGTGACACAACCACCTGTAAAAATACTATCACAGTTTCAATCAAAGCATTTTAATAACTATTGTTGTCCAACACCATATAAAATAAAATAAATTAAGAAAACAACAATAGTTAATATTATAATTCATGAAAGTTCTTATAAATATGTACCATGAGAAAATTCCAAACCTGTTTGGTTATAGCAATAAACTACTCGTACACCAAACTAAACATGCCCCATCAAGAACCTCTATCTTGAGAAAATTACTGAAAATAATGTTCATAAAAATATTGTATTATACACAGGGTCAAAAAGTCTTGATGGTCTTTTGACCAAAAAAGTTTATTGATCCATACAAAGACGACTTCAAAGGCAGGCTTATAATTCACATGCCTTCCAAAAGCTAATACATCTCAATCTTTTTTCAGCAAACCGAACCCGTGTGATACGTCTTTGGGTTAATAAAAAATTTAAATGAAAAAGTCATGTATAATACATATCGTATTTATCATTTTTTATTAAGAACTTCATATCAAATTTACATTTACATTCATAAAAAATAGGCATGAATATAAGAGTTAGCAAGAAACATTTGGATCACCAGCGGCACCAAAAAGGTGTTATTAGGAGGTTTAAAGGACAATCTTGAATAAAAGCTGGAATATGAAAAACCTAACGCTAAGCTATACAATATGTCGATAACAAACTCTTAAAATTTCATAAGTCAGTTATGTATTTACTTTTGCCAAAAAACTCAGCTTATTTTAGTGGCCAAAGTTGAGCACCATCTATAATTCAGCTACCATACTTCCTTATTGCTTTAACCGTGTCTTAAGCTCATAAGTTCTCAGCTTAGGAATAAGTTGACCAAAAGAAGAGTGGGGCATTATCATTGCATTTTCTACTTAACCCCTCATATGTATGATAACCCCACACCTCTAGCATGGCAACAATATACAAGGGGAAAGTTCATCATATTCTGAAGAGTAAGATGAAGAACACATAACTACCCATTTTCTACAGCCAACATGAAGAAAAATTGAACTCAAGAGTTCTGTTGGAGGAAAGAAGTCAGAAGTTTCAGAGGATAACCATAATCTCTTTTTAGAAACTTCACATCTCTGGAATAAATATCAAGTAGAATGACGTATATCAGTACGAAAGGGAAGAAAATATACCACTTCTATAAGATATAGAACTGCTTATGGCCGTCAAATGACTTAGAAAGAAATGAATATCAACACAGGTGTCTCTTGTAAAGAAATTGATGAATGCATAACATCTGAAACCCAACCCAAGCATCTTGTCCATACTAACGCACAACCCAACCCAACCCAACCCAACCCATCCCGACCCAACCAACCCGTTTTGCCAGTGACATTCGAAAACATGAAAAAATAAATGAATTTAGACCATGACACACACAACCCGAGCCAGCCTGCCCACTTTACCTATCTACGATAGTTATAGATTACAAAATAAACATTAAGAAGGAGAATATGTATTCTTTGTCATAAACATACCTGAGCAACTTTAGAGAGCTCATCCAGTCCATCTATATTAACATGTCTCTCCTGCGTGCCTTTGGCCTTTGTTTCTAAACAAAACATCGGATACCAATTGAAAGGTTAACCGAATTGTAAATCAAGATTAAACATATATGAAACACAAATTAATTTTAAAAATATACGTGGATCAGATTAAGGATCGAATAACTTACCGTGTTGCCTTCAATCAATGCTTTCAATCCTTGCTTTAGAGACCGAGGTTTCTTTCGACTAAAAATAAGGAAGTCATTAAAGTTAAACAGAGGCAGAGCTTTAGGTTTGTGCAAATTCTGCAATACAGGTACATATATATAGATCCACACCATTATTTATTAGTTTGGTAGTTCTAAGAAGATAAGCTTCAAAATTTAACATTGGGCATGTTTATATATTGACAATATTATAGGTATATTACCTTGAAAGTCGAAGGGTTGTTGAAGGGCTCAGAAGTGGGTCGGATCCAACGTGTCTTCTCCACCGCCCTGATATATATTCCAATAGATCTGACCCACTTCTGTGGTAGTATGTGGGTAACACTAACATACCAAATTTGTTTCCCCACCCTTTTGTTGGATCCTTCATCAACTCTACCAGTTGTTAGTTTAGTTATTATAACTTCAATTTTATTGATTATAGCAACTGCCTTAGGGTCAAGGTTACAAAGCTTTTTTGACCCCTCCTAGAAAGATTAGTCTTGATTCAAAGTCATTTAACAGATAAAATTTGGTCACCTATATTACCAGCTATAAAAAGTTCCATAATGGAGGCAATGTGGTGTAGTCCTAAATTTCCAAACCCTTCCCATTTAACTCAAAAAAATGTGACATCTAATTCAGTGTGATAGACATGTTCAGATAAACCAAAGGGGGAAATATGTAAGAAATCATAATTTACATGGTATCCTCATGAGGTTGTACATTGACCATGGCTACTACAGTTTTTCAATTGTGTTACCACCTAACACAGTCGCCCACCGTATGGCATTTCTTTTCGTTAACCAAAAACTTAGCTGCAAAAATTTAAGATGCTGAGTGTCATTATTTGAATAAAGTCCCTATATTAAGTCTAAGATCTAGTACTACTAATTAACGTTCAAACAAAAACACTGAACATAAACGATTTCTGCTCCTTATGTACGTAATAGATCATCAAACATATTGCGTTCAATAGCAACCATCACCCTTTTCGAGTTGATTTTTCCATTTCCAATCTAATTTCCTCTATATCGGTCCTGTTGACATCAATCACTAATCCTCTTTGGTTTCACCATAACCATCTTTTTGGTCGATAGACCGGCTGCAACCATCATACTATTAACTTACGCAAACAACCAAACTCTTCCTTTTCAACAATTAATTCCAATAAGTTTCAAGAACCCAAATCAAGACCAACTAAAATCGCTAAAGTTTCAATCAAGAACAACTACAATTAAGAACACCTAAACGTCTTGTAATTAAATTATTAAAAATAATCACTTTAAAAATGGCAAGATTTCAAACCTTTTGGATCTAGATGCGGAAAAACAAACCTTTGGACGAAAGTGGCAAAACTGGCCAAACCTCAGCGACAAAAATGGCATTTTACTCTAAACAAAAATAACATACTAAGATCCTCCTATTTCTCTGCTAATGCTTCAGTTGCTCCCGTTGAGTGCGTCTCGGTACAGCAGGGTGTCCGTCACTTTGAAGGGCCCCACTTAAGTTCTTTGCAGCAGTGAAATCCTTTTTCTAAAGATTAGTGCAGTCTAACGGTTTACATAATCCAAAATATGATAGTTTAATGTGCCCGAATTTATTAAGCGGCAAGTTATGAGGTTTAATATCCCTATCACAGTTAAAAAAACATTACATTTCTGATAAAAAAAAAACCGTCACGTGTTTGTATAAAGTGAATTAAGGAAAATTGTTATAACCTATGAATATAGTTATGTTTGTGAATCGATTCAATTGCCAAAACAGTTTCTCCGAAATAAAACCTAGCTTCGTCTTCGGTTAACGTATATTTTCGCATAAGTAAAGTCATCATATCTCCACCAGGTAAATATTCCATTATTAGGTAAAGATATTCCTCATCTTGAAATGAACAATGAAGTTTAACAATGCAATTAGTGTCAACTTCTGCAAGTAGATTTCTTTCTGCTTTCACTGCTGGTTAACCATGGAGGAAGATACGCATCGTTGATTTCAATTGCGTAATGGGAAATAGAAGCTCTGCCATGGTTAGGTTGAGTTGTAGTTAAATCGAATACATGATCAATTTTCCTCACCTCCTTGCATTTAACCTATGAAGTGCACAATCCATGACCAAATATGTTAAAACCTGAGTTTGATGATATTAAATGCTAATAGTTAGGGGTAATTAAATGACGTTGAAACCAACACAACCGCTTAAACCGAAGCAAGCTGGCTAGTATGAGATCCAAACGGTTTGATTCATTTTGAAACTTGAAACCGGTCATGTAAACCGAACCAGCCGATTGACCTTTTATTATATTTATATTTAAATACATTTTTGGAATATGTAGTTATGTATATATATTATAGTCATGAACCATTTTTTCATTTGAAAATTTTATACATATTTTCTTAGAAGGAATAAAATATCAATTCAAACAGCCAATCTATCCGGCCACCCAACCAGGTTGAATTGGTTTATCATTTCCAGAAATCGTAGTTAGCGGTTTGACCTAGAATTTTAGTCAAAACCAGACCACAAACACCCCTACTAAGAGTTACAAACAAACCTCTGGTGCAAAAACAGCAGCATTTTCAAATGGTACTGGTGAATTAAGTAAAGGAACATCTAGAATATTCAGAGATGGTAAAAGAAACCTGCAAATAAAAAACAAAGACTTTCACTATTTAAAAAGGTTAGAAATATTAAAAATTTACAAAACTTAAATATTTCTTGATTGAGAATATGTACTCACATGTAATTAAGAAGAAAGTCATATAACCCGTGTACATCATTATCGCTGAACACCGATAAAGATTCTGGGGTATTATCCACATTATAGAGAGAAACCGTACGCCTAGTCTGCATAAATATGTAACGGGTCGATCAGTTTAAATTAATAATATCGTACGATCATGAGTGGATCAGGTAATAATAATACCATTCCCAGGTTGTGCTTTTCAATCTCTGAGAGCTCAAAGAGGTCTTATGTAGTTACTTTCTCCACTTTAGAATGGCACAGAGGCATACTAAAAGAGATATACTTAAATACATTAAAAAAACCAATTAGCACAAGAACAAAAAATATGAAAAGACTAACATACCCTTTTGAGGGAATGATTTACTTGTTCTTTTAACAGCGACCTCAAGTTTCTTGTTGATTGGGATATGCATACTGTAAACTTGCAAGAAAATCTATATATATTAGGGAAATGTAACACAGATACATATAAACTAATATTATGATTAACAGATAACTACCATAAAATAAGTTGTCTTGTCTATCAAAAATCATAAAAAAGAAGACAGAATCAGGTTATGCAATAAGAGACTCATAATGAAGGTTGTAAAATAGTTGATATAACTAAATTTTTAAGTATTTATTTTAATCAATATTATTTTAAGTATTGCATTTAAAACTTCATAAATGTTGGTTTTAAAATAGAACATGCAACTAAATTTTAGATTATATATTTAAATCAACAAATGGTGGTCATATTGGTTACCTTAATGAGTGGGCGAGACGAATCCAAAACAAATGATTTAGAACGTATCGATTGTTGAAGGACTCTACGCAACGCCGCCTTGTAGTTCGCGGCTTTGAGCGACTTCGCAACAACACCGATCACAATGGATACTAATCATTAACACACACAAATCATATCTCGATATATACACAGTAGCGGAAAAACGAACAGACAAAACTCTATTTTTTTCTTGAAACATATAGTATGTTTGTTCATCTTGTGTAAACCAATATTAGATTGAGTAGTCGCTGGAAACGAACGTAGGCGTATAGAACATATGTGATGAACCAGAACAGAATTAATACCTCGAATAATAGATAGTTGCCAGCGACGCTGTGTCGAACAGTGAAAGAAGGCGATTTGAACCAACGACGGCAGTTCCAGGTGGGTGTCATGGCGAGTGGTGGCTGTAAAATTTACAAAACAAAGTTTGTAAGGAAGAAGAAAGTCAGCTTGGTACCTATTCGTGAAGAGTAGACCGGTGGCGACAAACGTAGGTGCAGTGGTATCAACGCTGTGACGAAACAATGATCGAGTTTTGTAATATAAACAAAATACACACCCCACTAGAAATATATGTAGAAGGGTGGTGTCAATATATTTAGTATCTAAATTAATGTGGTTTAATTATTGGTCACTTAGCATTCCTTTATCAGTTCTTGTAGCCAATATAGTATCGGTTAAGAATGCATACAGACATTCATTCACCATTGTCTTTATTATGACCATTGTTTTTATTATTGGGGTTTATGTCCATTATAAATCATTTCTAATTATATAGTATCGGTTAAGAATGCATACAGACATTCATTCACCATTGTATTTATTATGACCATTGTCTTTATTATTGTTATAAATCATTTCTAATTTATTATTTGGATTTATGCCATTTAGATTAATGAGAAGGACAATTATGCCCCCTAACTAAGGTAATTAAGTGTTGTACCATAAGCACTATAAATTGTAATTACTTAACTTTTGCAGGTATCCTTGGGAAATGTTTTATAATATAGTATAGATTATTGTAATTCTAATTTCTCCTTTAATTCCATTAATTCAGTTACGTTATCTTTAATTTTATTTTAAGTCTAATTTGTTAGAATTATAATATTATTTTTTTTAATTTGAAGGAAGAATGTATTTAAGAGACTCATAATGAAGGTTGTAAAATAGTTGATATAACTAAATTTTTAAGTATTTATTTTAATCAATATTATTTTAAGTATTGCATTTAAAACTTCATAAATGTTGGTTTTAAAATAGAACATGCAACTAAATTTTAGATTATATATTTAAATCAACAAATGGTGGTCATATTGGTTACCTTAATGAGTGGGCGAGACGAATCCAAAACAAATGATTTAGAACGTATCGATTGTTGAAGGACTCTACGCAACGCCGCCTTGTAGTTCGCGGCTTTGAGCGACTTCGCAACAACACCGATCACAATGGATACTAATCATTAACACACACAAATCATATCTCGATATATACACAGTAGCGGAAAAACGAACAGACAAAACTCTATTTTTTTCTTGAAACATATAGTATGTTTGTTCATCTTGTGTAAACCAATATTAGATTGAGTAGTCGCTGGAAACGAACGTAGGCGTATAGAACATATGTGATGAACCAGAACAGAATTAATACCTCGAATAATAGATAGTTGCCAGCGGCGCTGTGTCGAACAGTGAAAGAAGGCGATTTGAACCAACGACGGCAGTTCCAGGTGGGTGTCATGGCGAGTGGTGGCTGTAAAATTTACAAAACAAAGTTTGTAAGGAAGAAGAAAGTGAGCTTGGTACCTATTCGTGAAGAGTAGACCGGTGGCGACAAACGTAGGTGCAGTGGTATCAACGCTGCGACGAAACAATGATCGAGTTTTGTAATATAAACAAAATACACACCCCACTTGAAATATATGTAGAAGGGTGGTGTCAATATATTTAGTATCTAAATTAATGTGGTTTAATTATTGGTCACTTAGCATTCCTTTATCAGTTCTTGTAGCCAATATAGTATCGGTTAAGAATGCATACAGACATTCATTCACCATTGTCTTTATTATGACCATTGTCTTTATTATTGGGGTTTATGTCCATTATAAATCATTTCTAATTATATAGTATCGGTTAAGAATGCATACAGACATTCATTCACCATTGTATTTATTATGACCATTGTCTTTATTATTGTTATAAATCATTTCTAATTTATTATTTGGATTTATGCCATTTAGATTAATGAGAAGGACAATTATGCCCCCTAACTAAGGTAATTAAGTGTTGTACCATAAGCACTATAAATTGTAATTACTTAACTTTTGCAGGTATCCTTGGGAAATGTTTTATAATATAGTATAGATTATTGTAATTCTAATTTCTCCTTTAATTCCATTAATTCAGTTACGTTATCTTTAATTTTATTTTAAGTCTAATTTGTTAGAATTATAATATTAATTTTTTTAATTTGAAGGAAGAATGTATTTAAGAGACTCATAATGAAGGTTGTAAAATAGTTGATATAACTAAATTTTTAAGTATTTATTTTAATCAATATTATTTTAAGTATTGCATTTAAAACTTCATAAATGTTGGTTTTAAAATAGAACATGCAACTAAATTTTAGATTAGTCGTAAAGAAATAAACATGATGTTTGTATCATATAATATTCACTTTTGAACATTTACTTAAACACGACACAAATGGATATGTAGTTATGTGGTTCATGGAATTTGGTAAGTCAAAAGTATATATAGAAACTTACATGTACTTTCTGATTGTTTCTTTGAGCTTAACCGGTGTTGGTATTGTCATCACCCCTTTACCCTTCCTAGTCATGGGAGTAGGAGTGGTAGATCCAACGGATTCACAATTGGTTTCGTCCGGGAGCACACGCTTGCAGTTGAAGCTCTCAAAGGCCCCATGATGGTAGTATGTGGATGTATCAACTTGGATGGTTCGGGTGGTGCCCACAAGTGAGTGTAAGCAGTTTGGGAGCGTTGAGATGCTACCGTTAGAGTTCTGTATCATGACTGGAGTGAAGCTATCCTGGATGCTTTCGGAATAAACGGTGTAGATATGCGAGAGACCCGATTCCACATTGACTATAGACTGAGCAGTGGTGCTTGTTAGAATCTGTGCAGTGTCATCGAAGCACATGATGACCGCATTTGCCGTGGAATCGAGCACATCAAGTTCAAGATGGAACCTGTTGAAAGTTTTTTTTTCAGATGTGAAAGTGTATAAAGGCGTTTGCCAACGCACATAACTATAGAATACCAAAACCAAACCTTGCTTGTGGAAACATAACTGGGTTTTCACAGCCAGCACACCACAGCTCCCCGTGTTCACGCGATACACCTTTCATGCATTTTCCTCCTCCACACATAAGTCTGAACCACTCTTTGCTATTACGTACGCCTTTAATCACCACACGACAATTGAACTCAGCATTCTGCATGGATTAGAAGAAACACATTTAATGTATGGATAATAATAATGCCGGAGGAAACAATCGAAATTATAGAAAGGAGATGAAGAGTTGTTCTTAAAATTCCTTTAATTCTATTATTTCAGTTATGTTATCTTTAATAGTGGGAATGCCCGCGCGTTGCGGCGGGTGTATCTGTTTTGTCGCCTCATATGTTGTTTGAACAAAAAACAAACAGTTATATATCACATGTGCGCTTTTGTATAAAACAGTTGTGTAAACGTAGATAAAAATAATCATGTGATGCTATATTAGTAAAATAACGAAAAGGATAAAAATCTTTCGTTTATACGTATATAAAAAAAACTGAGGTAGATTTGATTTTGATCAATTGTATGTTACTACTCCCAACTCGATTTTTACGTATATAAATGTTTTCACACCTAAATTACAATCAAAGCATATATAAGAGAAAAAAAATTAATTTGTAATACAAATGAATTTTCATAATTTTGTATAGCACAACAATTAAACAATGTAGGGATCATTATTTTAATACACCACATTCATGTTATAAACGTACAGATAACTTTTTCAGCGAGTGTTAAGCATTGTGTAGAGTGGGATAAATATGTTGAGGCAGACGAGGATTGGTAAAGCCACCAATGGCTTTGCCTTTGGTATATCATGTAGGTTCTCGTTGAGATCAACACCTTGTTCGTTAGGGGGCAACTCCGACATGAACCCTTGTACGAGCCTCGCTAGAAGCAATGTGGTCATGGTCGAGCCCAAAAGCACTCCTGGGCACCCGCGCAAACCAGTGCTAAACGAAAACTTGTGAAGGTTGTGATCGGTTAACACCACTTCCTTATTACCCTTCATGTGACGGTCCGGATTGAAAGTCAACGGGTCATCCCAGACTTCAGGGTTCCGACTTAGCCCGATACGGCTCACCATCACGTGGCTTCCCTTTGGTATAAGGTATCCAGCAACAGTAGAGTCAGCATTTGTCACGTGAGGGAGGTTGAAAGGTGCAACCGGGTGCAACATCAGAGCCTCCTTTACACAAGCTTTGATGTAATTGAGATGATGTAGATCAGATTCATGAACCAATCTATGCTTTCCCACCACCGAATCGAGCTCATGGAAAACTTTATCTAAAATCTTCGGATTGTTCATCATCTCCGCTATCACCCATTCAATGTTATTTGAAACACTAACATAAGCTGCAAGAATTAGATCCTGTGGCACACAATAATAACTAATCAAAATATATCAAACAAAACAATGAGTGATATCTTGAAAGCAAAGAGATCAAATTTTTTTGTTAATGATACAAGGATCTGGGCTTTTATTTCGCTAGCATTTAGTCGCGGGTTATTAATGTTGATGAACACGTCTAATAAGTCATCTTGTTTAGTCCTAACACCATCTTCCCATTGCTTAATCCTCTCATCAATCAAAGAAATCACATAATCTTCTCAATCTGATTTCGAATATCAAACAGAGAAACAAAAAAAATTAATTTGAGGGTGAGAATGATCTTTCAAGTCTTTTTGGTGAAACTGGACAAAGAATTCAACTACAAAGGGGTATATTTCAGTTGGGACTAACCTATGGAATGCTTGTTACAGATTAAACTTGCAATAAATATCATGCGAATTATGAAATAGCAGATGAGACCATAACGGTTTCTAAAAACAAAGAACATAAGGGTAGATTAAATATTAAAGCAAAACAAATGTAGTGTGCTGAAAAGTAAAGATGTTATATATTTATTAGCAAAAAGAATATCGTTTGCGTGTAAATACATCGCAGTAGTTTTGATATTGACTTAGTACCTAAGGTATCTTTCGGTATACATGTTGTCTCATCCATTGGTGAACTGCAAATGGTGGTGTTAATTTTTCATATTAAATCAACAAATGGTGGTCATATTGGTTACCTTAATGAGTGGGCGAGACGAATCCAAAACAAATGATTTAGAACGTATCGATTGTTGAAGGACTCTACGCAACGCCGCCTTGTAGTTCGCGGCTTTGAGCGACTTCGCAACAACACCGATCACAATGGATACTAATCATTAACACACACAAATCATATCTCGATATATACACAGTAGCGGAAAAACGAACAGACAAAACTCTATTTTTTTCTTGAAACATATAGTATGTTTGTTCATCTTGTGTAAACCAATATTAGATTGAGTAGTCGCTGGAAACGAACGTAGGCGTATAGAACATATGTGATGAACCAGAACAGAATTAATACCTCGAATAATAGATAGTTGCCAGCGACGCTGTGTCGAACAGTGAAAGAAGGCGATTTGAACCAACGACGGCAGTTCCAGGTGGGTGTCATGGCGAGTGGTGGCTGTAAAATTTACAAAACAAAGTTTGTAAGGAAGAAGAAAGTGAGCTTGGTACCTATTCGTGAAGAGTAGACCGGTGGCGACAAACGTAGGTGCAGTGGTATCAACGCTGCGACGAAACAATGATCGAGTTTTGTAATATAAACAAAATACACACCCCACTAGAAATATATGTAGAAGGGTGGTGTCAATATATTTAGTATCTAAATTAATGTGGTTTAATTATTGGTCACTTAGCATTCCTTTATCAGTTCTTGTAGCCAATATAGTATCGGTTAAGAATGCATACAGACATTCATTCACCATTGTCTTTATTATGACCATTGTTTTTATTATTGGGGTTTATGTCCATTATAAATCATTTCTAATTATATAGTATCGGTTAAGAATGCATACAGACATTCATTCACCATTGTATTTATTATGACCATTGTCTTTATTATTGTTATAAATCATTTCTAATTTATTATTTGGATTTATGCCATTTAGATTAATGAGAAGGATAATTATGCCCCCTAACTAAGGTAATTAAGTGTTGTACCATAAGCACTATAAATTGTAATTACTTAACTTTTGCAGGTATCCTTGGGAAATGTTTTATAATATAGTATAGATTATTGTAATTCTAATTTCTCCTTTAATTCCATTAATTCAGTTACGTTATCTTTAATTTTATTTTAAGTCTAATTTGTTATAATTATAATATTATTTTTTTTAATTTGAAGGAAGAATGTATTTAAGAGACTCATAATGAAGGTTGTAAAATAGTTGATATAACTAAATTTTTAAGTATTTATTTTAATCAATATTATTTTAAGTATTGCATTTAAAACTTCATAAATGTTGGTTTTAAAATAGAACATGCAACTAAATTTTAGATTATATATTTAAATCAACAAATGGTGGTCATATTGGTTACCTTAATGAGTGGGCGAGACGAATCCAAAACAAATGATTTAGAACGTATCGATTGTTGAAGGACTCTACGCAACGCCGCCTTGTAGTTCGCGGCTTTGAGCGACTTCGCAACAACACCGATCACAATGGATACTAATCATTAACACACACAAATCATATCTCGATATATACACAGTAGCGGAAAAACGAACAGACAAAACTCTATTTTTTTCTTGAAACATATAGTATGTTTGTTCATCTTGTGTAAACCAATATTAGATTGAGTAGTCGCTGGAAACGAACGTAGGCGTATAGAACATATGTGATGAACCAGAACAGAATTAATACCTCGAATAATAGATAGTTGCCAACGGCGCTGTGTCGAACAGTGAAAGAAGGCGATTTGAACCAACGACGGCAGTTCCAGGTGGGTGTCATGGCGAGTGGTGGCTGTAAAATTTACAAAACAAAGTTTGTAAGGAAGAAGAAAGTGAGCTTGGTACCTATTCGTGAAGAGTAGACCGGTGGCGATAAACGTAGGTGCAGTGGTATCAACGCTGCGACGAAACAATGATCGAGTTTTGTAATATAAACAAAATACACACCCCACTTGAAATATATGTAGAAGGGTGGTGTCAATATATTTAGTATCTAAATTAATGTGGTTTAATTATTGGTCACTTAGCATTCCTTTATCAGTTCTTGTAGCCAATATAGTATCGGTTAAGAATGCATACAGACATTCATTCACCATTGTCTTTATTATGACCATTGTCTTTATTATTGGGGTTTATGTCCATTATAAATCATTTCTAATTATATAGTATCGGTTAAGAATGCATACAGACATTCATTCACCATTGTATTTATTATGACCATTGTCTTTATTATTGTTATAAATCATTTCTAATTTATTATTTGGATTTATGCCATTTAGATTAATGAGAAGGACAATTATGCCCCCTAACTAAGGTAATTAAGTGTTGTACCATAAGCACTATAAATTGTAATTACTTAACTTTTGCAGGTATCCTTGGGAAATGTTTTATAATATAGTATAGATTATTGTAATTCTAATTTCTCCTTTAATTCCATTAATTCAGTTACGTTATCTTTAATTTTATTTTAAGTCTAATTTGTTAGAATTATAATATTAATTTTTTTAATTTGAAGGAAGAATGTATTTAAGAGACTCATAATGAAGGTTGTAAAATAGTTGATATAACTAAATTTTTAAGTATTTATTTTAATCAATATTATTTTAAGTATTGCATTTAAAACTTCATAAATGTTGGTTTTAAAATAGAACATGCAACTAAATTTTAGATTAGTCGTAAAGAAATAAACATGATGTTTGTATCATATAATATTCACTTTTGAACATTTACTTAAACACGACACAAATGGATATGTAGTTATGTGGTTCATGGAATTTGGTAAGTCAAAAGTATATATAGAAACTTACATGTACTTTCTGATTGTTTCTTTGAGCTTAACCGGTGTTGGTATTGTCATCACCCCTTTACCCTTCCTAGTCATGGGAGTAGGAGTGGTAGATCCAACAGATTCACAATTGGTTTCGTCCGGGAGCACACGCTTGCAGTTGAAGCTCTCAAAGGCCCCATGATGGTAGTATGTGGATGTATCAACTTGGATGGTTCGGGTGGTGCCCACAAGTGAGTGTAAGCAGTTTGGGAGCGTTGAGATGCTACCGTTAGAGTTCTGTATCATGACTGGAGTGAAGCTATCCTGGATGCTTTCGGAATAAACGGTGTAGATATGCGAGAGACCCGATTCCACATTGACTATAGACTGAGCAGTGGTGCTTGTTAGAATCTGTGCAGTGTCATCGAAGCACATGATGACCGCATTTGCCGTGGAATCGAGCACATCAAGTTCAAGATGGAACCTGTTGAAAGTTTTTTTTTTCAGATGTGAAAGTGTATAAAGGCGTTTGCCAACGCACATAACTATAGAATACCAAAACCAAACCTTGCTTGTGGAAACATAACTGGGTTTTCACAGCCAGCACACCACAGCTCCCCGTGTTCACGCGATACACCTTTCATGCATTTTCCTCCTCCACACATAAGTCTGAACCACTCTTTGCTATTACGTACGCCTTTAATCACCACACGACAATTGAACTCAGCATTCTACATGGATTAGAAGAAACACATTTAATGTATGGATAATAATAATGCCGGAGGAAACAATCGAAATTATAGAAAGGAGATGAAGAGTTGTTCTTAAAATTCCTTTAATTCTATTATTTCAGTTATGTTATCTTTAATAGTGGGAATGCCCGCGCGTTGCGGCGGGTGTATCTGTTTTGTCGCCTCATATGTTGTTTGAACAAAAAACAAACAGTTATATATCACATGTGCGCTTTTGTATAAAACAGTTGTGTAAACGTAGATAAAAATAATCATGTGATGCTATATTAGTAAAATAACGAAAAGGATAAAAATCTTTCGTTTATACGTATATAAAAAAACTGAGGTAGATTTGATTTTGATCAATTGTATGTTACTACTCCCAACTCGATTTTTACGTATATAAATGTTTTCACACCTAAATTACAATCAAAGCATATATAAGAGAAAATAAATTAATTTGTAATACAAATGAATTTTCATAATTTTGTATAGCACAACAATTAAACAATGTAGGGATCATTATTTTAATACACCACATTCATGTTATAAACGTACAGATAACTTTTTCAGCGAGTGTTAAGCATTGTGTAGAGTGGGATAAATATGTTGAGGCAGACGAGGATTGGGTAAAGCCACCAATGGCTTTGCCTTTGGTATATCATGTAGGTTCTCGTTGAGATCAACACCTTGTTCGTTAGGGGGCAACTCCGACATGAACCCTTGTACGAGCCTCGCTAGAAGCAATGTGGTCATGGTCGAGCCCAAAAGCACTCCTGGGCACCCGCGCAAACCAGTGCTAAACGAAAACGTGTGAAGGTTGTGATCGGTTAACACCACTTCCTTATTACCCTTCATGTGACGGTCCGGATTGAAAGTCAACGGGTCATCCCAGACTTCAGGGTTCCGACTTAGCCCGATACGGCTCACCATCACGTGGCTTCCCTTTGGTATAAGGTATCCAGCAACAGTAGAGTCAGCATTTGTCACGTGAGGGAGGTTGAAAGGTGCAACCGGGTGCAACATCAGGGCCTCCTTTACACAAGCTTTGATGTAATTGAGATGATGTAGATCAGATTCATGAACCAATCTATGCTTTCCCACCACCGAATCGAGCTCATGGAAAACTTTATCTAAAATCTTCGGATTGTTCATCATCTCCGCTATCACCCATTCAATGTTATTTGAAACACTAACATAAGCTGCAAGAATTAGATCCTGTGGCACACAATAATAACTAATCAAAATATATCAAACAAAACAATGAGTGATATCTTGAAAGCAAAGAGATCAAATTTTTTTGTTAATGATACAAGGATCTGGGCTTTTATTTCGCTAGCATTTAGTCGCGGGTTATTAATGTTGATGAACACGTCTAATAAGTCATCTTGTTTAGTCCTAACACCATCTTCCCATTGCTTAATCCTCTCATCAATCAAAGAAATCACATAATCTTCTCAATCTGATTTCGAATATCAAACAGAGAAACAAAAAAAAATTTTAATTTGAGGGTGAGAATGATCTTTCAAGTCTTTTTGGTGAAACTGGACAAAGAATTCAACTACAAAGGGGTATATTTCAGTTGGGACTAACCTATGGAATGCTTGTTACAGATTAAACTTGCAATAAATATCATGCGAATTATGAAACAGCAGATGAGACCATAACAGTTTCTAAAAACAAAGAACATAAGGGTAGATTAAATATTAAAGCAAAACAAATGTAGTGTGCTGAAAAGTAAAGATGTTATATATTTATTAGTAAAAAGAATATCGTTTGCGTGTAAATACATCGCAGTAGTTTTGATATTGACTTAGTACCTAAGGTATCTTTCGGTATACATGTTGTCTCATCCATTGGTGAACTGCAAATGGTGGTGTTAATTTTTCATATTAAATCAACAAATGGTGGTCATATTGGTTACCTTAATGAGTGGGCGAGACGAATCCAAAACAAATGATTTAGAACGTATCGATTGTTGAAGGACTCTACGCAACGCCGCCTTGTAGTTCGCGGCTTTGAGCGACTTCGCAACAACACCGATCACAATGGATACTAATCATTAACACACACAAATCATATCTCGATATATACACAGTAGCGGAAAAACGAACAGACAAAACTCTATTTTTTTCTTGAAACATATAGTATGTTTGTTCATCTTGTGTAAACCAATATTAGATTGAGTAGTCGCTGGAAACGAACGTAGGCGTATAGAACATATGTGATGAACCAGAACAGAATTAATACCTCGAATAATAGATAGTTGCCAGCGGCGCTGTGTCGAACAGTGAAAGAAGGCGATTTGAACCAACGACGGCAGTTCCAGGTGGGTGTCATGGCGAGTGGTGGCTGTAAAATTTACAAAACAAAGTTTGTAAGGAAGAAGAAAGTGAGCTTGGTACCTATTCGTGAAGAGTAGACCGGTGGCGACAAACGTAGGTGCAGTGGTATCAACGCTGCGACGAAACAATGATCGAGTTTTGTAATATAAACAAAATACACACCCCACTTGAAATATATGTAGAAGGGTGGTGTCAATATATTTAGTATCTAAATTAATGTGGTTTAATTATTGGTCACTTAGCATTCCTTTATCAGTTCTTGTAGCCAATATAGTATCGGTTAAGAATGCATACAGACATTCATTCACCATTGTCTTTATTATGACCATTGTCTTTATTATTGGGGTTTATGTCCATTATAAATCATTTCTAATTATATAGTATCGGTTAAGAATGCATACAGACATTCATTCACCATTGTATTTATTATGACCATTGTCTTTATTATTGTTATAAATCATTTCTAATTTATTATTTGGATTTATGCCATTTAGATTAATGAGAAGGACAATTATGCCCCCTAACTAAGGTAATTAAGTGTTGTACCATAAGCACTATAAATTGTAATTACTTAACTTTTGCAGGTATCCTTGGGAAATGTTTTATAATATAGTATAGATTATTGTAATTCTAATTTCTCCTTTAATTCCATTAATTCAGTTACGTTATCTTTAATTTTATTTTAAGTCTAATTTGTTAGAATTATAATATAAATTTTTTTAATTTGAAGGAAGAATGTATTTAAGAGACTCATAATGAAGGTTGTAAAATAGTTGATATAACTAAATTTTTAAGTATTTATTTTAATCAATATTATTTTAAGTATTGCATTTAAAACTTCATAAATGTTGGTTTTAAAATAGAATATGCAACTAAATTTTAGATTATATATAGATGTTTACCATTTATAACGAATCAAGGTGAATCAAGGTGAACACCATTTATAACGAATCAAGGTGAACACCAAAATGTTTATGAACTGAGGCCAGATTTGAGTTTTCTATTTTTATTTATTGTTAGTGCTTGAAAAGTTGTCATATGATAAGTGAGCTTTCGTTTTCTAATCCGTTACAAAATAAGAAAATGAGGGTTTTCTATTTTGCTAATGTGGTTTTTTTATACGTGTAGATAAATATGAGGGTTTTTTTTTCAAATTAAACATAACTAGTATTAATCCCCTCGCGTTGCAGTGGGGGCGTAAAACCGTGATAAATAGCACCAAGGCCACAGCACCGCCAACGGCCACCAACACTGAAGTTGCGACGTGTTAATGCGGAAAAATTAGACCGAAACATAAAACATAGAAAATAATAACTAAGTTGATTTAGAACCCGTGCGTCACGGTGAACCTATCAAACGGGAAAAATTAGACGACCATAAAAACATTGAACCACATATGCACGTTACATAATGTTAACTCGTAAAATTTAGAACGAAAAGTAAAACAAAACGTAAAAACGTTGAACCACACTTGAACATGGCGTTGTGTTAAATCGCAAAATTTAGAACAAAACGTAAAACGGAACTTTTGCGAAATATGAAAAGTATAGGGTGTCAAAGTTGAAAGTAAAAAAAGTTATAAGATTAAATTGACAAAGATAAAAAACTTTGGGATTAAAAGTAAAAATCCAAAATAGTTTTAGATTAAAATTGTAAGAGTAAACTGTCATTTTGGTCCCTGTGGTTTGGACACTTTTGCCATTTTAGTCCAAATCTCAAACTTTTTAAATCTGTGGTTTCACTTTTATTTTCATTTTAGTCCAAAATCCAAAAACCCCCTATTTTGACTGTTGAAAGCTGATTGTTTTGTCCTTTTGTTCAGGACCATTTTGGTCATTTTAATTTTATTATAACATATTAACTAAATTAAACAAATGGACCATCATCTGACAGACCACATGATGAAGATATAACATATAACGTGGGGGTGTGCGTGTGGGAACGAGACAGGTGAGCCATCCTTGTTTGATTTAGGGAATTTGTGAAGAAACGTTGAAGTTAGTTAGGGTTAGGGTTTCGCCGAGAAATTGGGGGATTTGGGGACGGAGAACGAGCCACATGATGAAGATGATGACGCGGGTGCCCGGGTGATAAGGATGATGTCGATGATGAAGACGGAGAACGAGCCACATGATGAAGATGATGACACCGGTGATGAGGATGATGCCGATGATGAAGATGATGACGCCGGTGGTTGGGTGGCCGGTGGTGGTGGTGGCGGGGTAGATCCAGTTTATGAAAGGTAGGGTTTGTGGTTTGGGAGGGTTTGGGTTTGGGTTTGAACTTTGAAGAAGATGATAGTCTGCCATGTGTTTTAGATATTAATATGTTATAATAAAATTAAAAAGACCAAAATGCCCCTGAACAAAAGGACAAAACAATCAGCTTTTAACAGTCAAAATAGAGGGTTTTTTGATTTTGGACTAAAATAGCAATAAAAGTGAAACCACAAGGACCCAGATTTAAAAAGTTTGAGATTTGGACTAAAATGGCAAAAGTGCCCAAACTACATGGACCAAAATGGCACTTTACTCAAATTGTAATTATATCAAACTTTTTGAAAACCTCCTTAAGCAAAGAGTACAACTACTCTAAGCATCACAATGTTGTTAATTTATAATGGGTAAATATTGATGGACTCCTTTTATTAAACAACATTTACTGCATATATGAAGTGACACCTAACTAATAATTGACTTGCATTCTATTTTATTCTACGTTAGCTAACTAATAATTGACTTAGATTCTATTTTATTCTATGTTAGTATGTATTTTTGAACTACTAACGAATGTCAAAAGGCGATGTCATACGCCCGCGACCACAGACAGAGCGATGGTAGCCCAAGCTCATCATATCTAGTTTCGGGGAAAACTCGACGCCTAACGGCTCACTGCGGTAAAACCGGTTAATATCGTATTCAAACTTAAGACCTATGACCTCAAACTCAAATATTCACATCCTCTCCAATGCCAATTGAGCTATATCTTATTGGCACAATGTAAATCATATTAGTGAACAATTTTGTACATGTTGGATGAAAGGTTCGTGCTCGATTAAAACTTAGAAAAAGAATCTTCTAATCATTTTTATAAAACCTTAAACAAAAGCATAACAGAGATTCTACGAGATCGAACCTCAACATTAAGCACATGGAAGGCACTTTAACAAATAACCAATCACATGGGGGATGCATATGTATTAAAAACTAAAAGTACGTATTGCAGATTAATAAATAACTAGTGGGATAATACAAAGGACTTGGACAAGGGGACACTCAAACATCAATCCTTCTATTTGTCAACATATTTTGATAGTATCATTGTCAAAACTGAACATCGTGACATAATAAGCAACTTGCCCCGCGCGTTGTCGTGGCATTTTGTAAAAGTTTTACGTTAAATCATAGATTAACTGAAAACATACATAAAAGTAAGCACGAAAACATATTACATTTGACCCGACTCATTTACGGAAAAAAAATACGTCAAAACGTGAATCAAATTGAATTTATACTCACACGTACATAAAAATAAACACGTAAAACTCGGTTACAAAGTCTTTAGAAAGATAACGGGTTGTAAGTGTCAATACCGAAATTTTAGGGGTAAAATTGTAAAAGTATAAAAAGAAAAAAGACAAAAAAAAAAAAACAAAAAAATATATATATAAATATAAAAATAAGAAAACTTAAATCACTAATTACAAAGTTGATAATTGATAGTTACATTTATTTATGTATCTTTATTGTATGCATCAAACTTTACAAGTTACATCAAATTTATATATTTAAGTGTAAAAGATATTAGCATGTCACATATCAACCTCATTATGACAACTTATTAAAATCAAACTAGGGTTAAGACCCGCCCGCGTTGCGGCGCGGGTACATCGTAAATATTGAATGGATTAGTCCAAACGTTATATGATGCATTAACCATATGAAAACACACATTTCGACGTATCCAGTTGAACTCAGTGTAACCTGTATAAGCATTGTGATTGGATCAAACGTAAAGTAAATGGAATTCATATCGAACAATCATAACGTATTATATGTGACCCAACTCATACATAGAAAACGTAACAGGTATGAAGGAAAATATGCACATGTAATCAAAAGGGATTAATTAGAGCTTTCGAAAAAAAGGGAGAAAAAAAAAACCATAATTTGACTCCACTCGGTTCGAAACTAACTTTACGAAACATACATAAAATAAACACGAAAACATATTATATTTGAACTAAATCATTTCCCAAAAACGTTTACGTCAAAACGTAGAACAACTTGAATTTATACCAAAACGTACGTAAAAATATGCACGTAAAAATGGTTTCTTTAAACGAAAACGTATTATATTTGACCTGACTCGTCTATAAAAAAAGTTTACATCGGAATATAGAACAAATCATATTTATACATACCCGTACATAAATATGCACATAAAAATAGTTTTTAAGTAAAGGAAGAATAGGGGTAAATCGAAAGAAAATATTAGTAAAAATTTAATATGTTAAAAACGTTCGTAAAAGCGTGCCAAGTAGCACCAATGCTACAACGACATCGACTCTCAACATCGTAAAAATAAAATAGATAAAATGGTAAAAATTACACAGAACGAAAATGAGACTAAAATCGTTGAACCACGCACACCCGTTACAGTGTCTTAATGCGAAGAAATTAAGCAGAAACGTAAAACGTAGAAAAATAATAACTTAGTTGATCTACGACCCGCCCGTTGCGGCGAACTTTTCAAAAGGGGAAAAATGGATGCGTTGTAACGGGTCTGTCGAATATGAAAAAAATAGAGCAAAAACGTTGAACTTCACATGCACGCTACGACATGTTAACTCGCAAAATTTAGATCGAAACGTAAAACGAAAAACTTGCGAAAGATAAAAAGTATGAGGGACCAAAGTTGTAAATAGAAAAGTGTTGTGTTAAATTATAAAAGATGGAAAACTTTGAGTTAAAAGTAAAAAAAAATTAAAAGGGGTTAAAATGTAAAAGATAAAACTTTTAGGTTGAAAGTGAAAAATAAAGTTTTTTTTTTTTAAAAAACTCCCCAAACACAAGTTACAAGTGCTAATGCACAATAAAAGTTACTAACTTATATATAGAATAATGTGTTGTTTTTATTTTTATTTTTATTTTTGGTCATTTTATATTAGTGAGGGTGTAGGGAGTGGTTAAACACTTGAAGGTGGTAAACTTCAAAATCAACCAATGAGAGTGTGCCATGTTATTCAACCTTAAGAGTTTAAACTATTCTGAAAAGTGTTGGCAATGGTTAGACACTTCATGAATTGGTAAACTTTAAAAAAATAATGTGTGATTGGTTGAGAAGAAATGGACCCCACCACACACTCATCTCTCTCCCCCTCTCCCTCCCTCTCACCGAAGCGGTGAAGCTTCACCGATTTTGGCCAACTCCATTCGGTAAATGTGGATTGGCGGTGGTTCCCCGAAGCGGTAAACGAGTTCACTGACGTTTGCCACATCCCACTCCGTATACCCTTATGTAAGACTTTAGTTTCAATTTAAATCATTATCATATTTCATATGTATTCTTAATCATTAGTTTATAAACTGATAAACTCCATTACCTGTGTATTCATAAGAAAGAAGAAACAATTAAAGAAACGCAAATCTTTTAACATATGAGATATTGATTTTACATTATTTTTCTATATTTATATTAAGTTAAACAAATTTATAACTATGTAATCTTTTATTTATTGACATTTTTTTAATCTGTATATCTCGAAAGGACTATTAAAAGAACTCCAATTTTCTATTGTTATTTTTTAGTGTATTTTAACACTACATATTAGACATGATGTACACTATATTAAAAGTTAATGCATAATACTCATTCAATTTTATTTAAAGTTTATACTAGATATTTATACCTAAAAGCATTACATTTTGCAACTAAATAAAAGTTTAATACATAAGGGTATAAGGAGTGATTAGACATTTGAGAGTGGCAAACTAAAAAATCAATCAATCAGAGTGCGTCATGTCAATCAGTGAAAAGTGTTTAAACTATGCTGAAAAGTGTTGGCAATGGTTAGACACTTGGTGAAGTGGTAAATTTAAAAAAAAAAGATATGATTGGTTAAGAGATGGTATGGACCCCACCACATACACCCCTCTCTCTCTCCTTGCTCCCTTCACCGCCGCAGCAATCCCTCACCGAATTGGCAAATCTTTCATCGGTAAACTTAATTGGCATTGGTTTGCCACTTCGGTAAAGTGGCTTTACCAAATACCACTCCGGACCCCCTAATGTGACATACCCTCCAAACAATAATCTAGTTTGGTAAAAAAAACATACTTAAACAATGTACCTGCACCAAATCAAATGTAACTCAATTAATTACACCCAATAAAAACATATATTTTAACTCGTACTTATAAATAAACCAAACATAACTCATTTTTATAAATTATAAAATATGGTTAATATACTTATATTTATTTATAAGGCTATCAAATTGTTTTATTTATAAAACTAAACAAAAATCGTTAAAATCTAAAATCATTCGTCCATGGCTTTATAGTCTAGTGGCATCTTGGGGTGGGATAAGACTTCGGGACCAATAGGTCATGGGTTCGATTCCCACAAGGGGGTTTTTCCCATATTTATTGGGTTTTCTCCTGAATTGGTGTATAGGCATTATGCCTAGTGTTGATGGATATGATTGGGTGGTTCCGCTGGTGGCACGATAATACACCAGTGGTGCGTCATTGATCCAAATTGGTGTATAGGCATTATGCCTAGTGGAGATGGATATGATTGGGTGGTTCCGCTGGTGGCACGATGATACTCCAGTGGCTCGTCAGTGATCCAAATTTGTCGTTCAAAAAAAAAATCTAAAATCATTGTCGTTGCAACAATTAATTCAAATTATCAGGTTTAATTTCTAGTATTTTTAATTATTAGGCTAAAGGGTGTGGGGGGCATGGATTAGGTCATTAATACCACATATGACCATTAATTGATTTCATAAATATTCTAGTATTGTTCCAAATAAGACTATGGGGTACGGGGCGGGGGTTGGGTACAAACGTCCAAATCACCACCCCGGGTGGGCTTGGGTTTCGGCGTGGCCCTTTTGGCGGGGGTTTCAGCCCGGGCGTTGGGCGGGGCTACAAACATGACATGGCGGGATCTCATTGGCCAAGACAAGTAGCCGCTTGGGCTAGCCGTTGGACATGAATTTTATAAAAAATAAAAACTTTTTTCCTATATAAATACCTTAACATATTTAACATTTTTCTGACACAATATCAAACACATAAAACACAATCTTTCCATGAGTTCTTCAAGTTCAGGTGAATCGTCATCATCATCTGACGATGGTGCGGAAATATTTCTACAAACGATCGCGACGGTGGTGAAAGCTATCGTGGAAGACGATGAGGAAGAGACTTCGAAACCTAAATGGAGGAGGTACATCGCTCGTGAACGGCACACCACTAACAATTTGTTGGTAAGCGATTATTTCTCAGCCGAACCTAAGTACGATGAAAAAATGTTTAGGCGTCGTTTTCGTATGAGTAGAAATTTATTTTTAAGGATATCTAGTGATCTTGAGTAGAAGTATGTTTTTTTCCAACAAAAACCGGATGTGTTGGGATTGAACCCTACCAGAGGAACAGATAATGTAAAGCCAAAACCAGGTCACAACAGAGGATTCACAATAAGCAGTAGTTTACACTTGCTTTCCCCTTGACAGTGGATATCTATCAGCTGATGAACCTTAAGTACTGCTCAAAAGAACAACTGATGATCCAAACGCTGATGTAATCCTAAAGACTGCTGAAGACAAACTCTGTCGCTCTATCTACTGCTGTCTCTTAAGTGCTGCTGAAGATACAAACACTGCTCATTCAAGGACTGATCACCTTTGAAGAAAGCACTGATGTTGGTATTAAGCATCAGTGCTTAGGCTACAACAGTGGAACGTGAAGCAGTTGTTTCCTCATGATTAGTATTTCATTTACAATCAGTTGTTAGACGTCAGTAGTTTGTATAAGGACAGTGTCTACAGGTTGTTAGGCTGTTAGACGTCGCTTTCATGGTGACGGCAGCTGAGATACCTCAGTGGTTTGGTTTGCCTATAAATGTAACAGTACCCTGTACTGTTACATTTGATTGACTGAGTGGGTTCTTCTCCTCATGTCTAATCCTTTCATCTTGTGTGCAACCAACCTTGGGGCATCAGGCTGAGGGGGAGTATAGTTTGTAAGCATGACTGTAATCTTTTGCTTTGATTTGTAATCTTTTGACTCTATGTGAAGCAATTGTTTATCAAACTATTTTCTCCTTTGATTGTGTTTACAAAGTTTGTTTTTCATTTCCGCTGCACTTAACATGTTTTCATATTCATTGATCATTCATTTCAAACAAACAAACACTATCATGAGAGCCTCAGATCCTAACAGGATGTAACCGGGTAATTAGGATTTAGTACGTGGCAAAAGGTCATGACCGCACTTAGACAGTTAGAGTACGGCAATAGTTCGGACACTATGGATGACTATTTAAAAATGTCTGCACGTGTAGCTAGAGAAAGTCTTCACAACTTTTGTTCGTGTATTTTAGAACTTTATAAGAAAAGATATTTGAGAAAGCCGTCGTTCGGTGACATGCAACAAATATTGGAACATCACGCCGATTATCATGGGCTACCCGGGATGCTAGGTAGTTTAGATTGTATGAAATGGCCTTGGGAACTTTGTCCAACCGCATGGCAAGGCGCTCACACGAGTGGATATCACGGGATGCCAGCCATCATGCTTGAAGCGGTTGCGTCCCAAGATCTTTGGATATGGCATGTGTTCTTCGGTATGCCAGGTGAAGAAAAGGTGGCGAATATTGGCAATGCCTTGTCGACTATGGGACAAGGATCAGATTGGAAACGTGATGTACGCATGTATCAATCATTCTTCACAACATGATTTTGGAGGATGAAGGTAGAGCGGTCGTTACTTACTATGATGACGATGACCCCCAACCAGATAACGTAACAGTTACAGACGAAGATAAATCAACAAATGAATTTTTGATCAAGTCAAGGGATATACATCACAACCTTCGATCTGATTTGGTGGATCATGTTTCAACGATTCCTGGGTTCGAAACCGACGAAACCGACGATTCAAACGAAGAATGGTTGTTTTTATTTTGATACTATGTTTTTTGTAATTATTATTTATGTTTATGTAGTTTTTAATGGTTTATATATATATGTATATATATATATATATATATATAGGGGATGGATCATGAGAAAACTAGTTTAAATGAGAAAACTAAAAAACTAACCAAAAAAGCCTAAAAAAAACCTAAAAACGTACCAATTTTTTTTTTTTTTTACAATTTTTTATAGAAAAATCGCTACTTTTTATGTATGGAAAAAAATTTTCAAAAAAAAAAAAAAATATTTTTTTTGTTGTACTGCACATGTGCACTAATACATAAAGCTAAACCCTAAACATAAACCCGAAAAAAACCTAAACCCCCCTCCCCCCCCCCCCCCCCCCCGACATCCAAAAACCTAATCCTAATCCTAAACCTCCAAAAAAACTAACCCTAAAAGCTAAACTAGACTCAAAAAAGCTAATTTTAAGCATGTAATGCAATTGTAGTACATGTTACATTGCACATGTGACTACTATAATAATATTATTGAAAACAAGACGACACCATAAATCTTTTTTTATGTCATAAAAATATGCTCGAATATACTTGAATGAAAGATACAAAAATTTGTGATCTTATGGTGCCATTTTTGTTTTAAAATGATAACGTATGGAGAAATGGGAAATGTTTGAAAAGTTATATATATATATTTTTTTTTCAATTTTACCCCTCCTTCATTAAAAGTCTCTCCCCTCCTTTTTAGTGGTTTTTAGTTAGTTTTCTAGTTTTCTCATTTATATCTAGTTTTCTCATGATCCTCTCCATATATATATATATATGGGTAAGATCAAATAAAAAGTTTATTTTGCCTAAGTAGGATGAGAATGAATCTTAACAATTCATTTTTTAAATCAATGGTTAAAATGAAAGTGTAGGAGAAAGGAGGAGTGCAAGGATATCTTAGGAAAATCATATTTATGGACTTTCTCTCTCCACATGCAAGGCACATGCATATTTCACCACCATTTTTTAAACGTTCATAACTTTTTTATACGACATTATTTTTTCATAAAAATTTCACCATAAGATCGAGCGTCTTTTTATCTTTAATTTGAGTACCATATTGCTATATAAAATATGAAGACTAAAAAAACCCACTAAAATGTGTTGTATTTCTATGTTGTATAACATTTTTTGTGCTGGATTTTTGTACTATATTTTTATACTATATTTTTGTACTAAATTTTTTGTGCTGAATTTTTTTGTCTTAAATTTTTTTTTTCTCAATTTTTTGTACTGGATTTTTTTGTACTACATTTTTTTGCTGAATTTTTTTGTGCTATATTTTTTGTACTAGATTTTTTTGTTCTATATTTTTTTGTGCTATATTTTTTGTACTAGATTTTTTGTGCTATATTTTTTTGTACTAGATTTTTTGTGCTAGATTTTTTGTACTAGATTTTTTTTGTATTTTTAAAAAACAAAAGAGGTGCCACATGTCATTTTCACTCCTATTTATAAGGACCAAAATGCCATTGATTCCTACTTATTAGGAGTGCCACATGTCATCATCACAGTTCTTTTTAGGCTACTTAGGCAAAATCCACTTTTTAGTGGATCCTTCCCCATATATATATATATATATAATGATGTGGCTTGGCCACGCCACCCCAGCCACGCCCACCATACCCCTATGAAATTGGGTTTTGGTATTGGGTGCCTCATAATCCACGTGTCAACCCATGCCTTAAACCCCCGTCCCGTCATACCCCACGGTCTAAGGTTGTTTGATGATTTCATTTGTTCGTCATGATCTAAATTTGTGAAATACTTAAAATATAGTGACTTAATCAAATATTCAGTATTTTATATAAAATTTTCTTTATTTTAATAGTTATTTTATTTTATATTCAGTATTTTATATAAAATTATGGACTTTATTTTAATACTTATTCTATATCAGAAAAAAGTATAAAGTGTGACGATATTAAAAAAAATGCTTTTAAAAATTGAACTACTTATATAGTGTTAAACGTAAGACTAATTGAATCAAATGTTTAACAAACTATTAGGCAATAAGTTCGTTTACTTATTAAAAAGAAACAAAAACTAATCATGCAATTCCATTTATTAGAAATAGAGATGATGCTTCCAGTAAGACCTTATCCACTAATCTATTCATTAAGGTTCATTTACAACCGCTTATATATGCTAGCTCCTTTTTATCAAAATGCCTACCCATACCATGTATATTTATATCCTGTCTGTTTGAACACGTGTTTATTTTCATTTACTTCCTTATATAAATGAACATAAAACTATAAAAATAATTTTATTTTCTTAATTACCGAAGATGAAAAAAAAAACTATTTTTTTTTTAGTATTTGCGCATATGCATTTATTCGGTTAAATTTAAATAAACAAACAATAACGCGTAAGAAGTCTCACTCATGTTTATGTGGTTTCTAGCGTTTACTTTAGGCGTCTGTTAACATCTACATTTACATCAACATCTAAATTTACATCAAAACATGAACTTTCTAATGCATGGTGGACAACCCTTGACATAAATTTCAATACGATGTTAGTCTCTTAATGACAAGAGAATTAGAGATGAGCACATGGGCCCTAAACTTGATATGGGTCTGCAATAGGAAATTAGAGATGGACAACTGGACCCTAAGCTTGAAATGGGCCTTCAAGGTCCAAGACCTTTTAGAGTTTTAGGCTTGGCCCATGCAGTCATATTTCATGCCACATGGTATTGGACTATTGTCACATTAATTAAATTAAAGTGCAATTTAGAGTTAACACCGCGCTCAACTAGGACCAAGGCCTTGGTTCCAGCCCAGTTATCTTTTCTTATAGTTATATGAATAAAATACCAAAATGGTCCCGAATTTAGTTCATTTTTGTCACTTCAGTTCAAAACTTTTTGTATCTAGGTCTCTGAGATTTCATTTTTGTTGTCATTTCCATCCAAGTTACTAACTCAGTTAAAATGTATTGTTAAATTATGGACGATTTTGACAATTCCCAAACCTCATGTATGATTTTGGCAATTTACCCATTTATTCTTTTATTTTTTAATTTTCTTTTTTATCTTTAAATAAAAACAAAAGAATTATAAATTGTCCACGGCGAAGAGTCAGATGCTTTGGCCAACAATTTGAGATCCAAACGTTCTGGTTCACGGTTCGGTTTTGACAGATTGTCGATTTAACAGTTCAATCCATTTCAAAACTTGAAACCAACCGTTTAAACTTTTATTCTTTATATTTTTCTTATATTGGAATATGTAGTTATACACATGTATTAGAATCATGAACATCTTTATCATTTTGAGAAAAATGCCCAGAAAATCCTTGTGTTTTGGTGAAATATCACCTATAGTCTCCACTTTTTTTTTAAATTACAGTTATAGTCCCCAACTTTTGCACACTCGTTTCTCGGTTAGTCCCTGAGAAACAAGTATGCAAAAATTTAGGACTATAGTTGTAATTTTAGAAAGTTTGAGACTATAGGTGAAATTTCACCAAAACACAGAGACTATTCGGGCATTTTTCTCTTATTGTTTTAGAAATTTTCACATAAGCTAAGGTTTTGAGAGAAGATTTTTTTTTTTAATCAGTCCAAACACCCGAAAGGCCGAAACCTAACTATTCAGCCGCCAAACCATCCCACCAAACCAACTTAAATATGGCAAGTTTGGTTTTGTCGTTCCCCAAAACCATAGTTAGCAGTTTGGCCCATAACTTTTGCCAAAACCGAACCGTGAACCCGCATTCTTGAAACTTTTGGTGTTCATTACCATTCTCCAGAATTAATATTTATTCAAGCCGATAGCAACAAAACAATCCCGCATGCAAGACCGGCATCTATATCGAAGCAAATCAAGAAACCCGCATTCTTTTAAAACCAAAACCAACTTAAGTCCATAACAAAGTTTTACTCAACAAAAGAAGATGAAAACAATGACATTAGTTTCAAGACTAATAGTCTTACTGACAGAGCTGCTCGACTGCAGTCACAATCTGAGGCGGCTGAACCACGGTCCATTCTTCAAGTGTCCCTGCATACGGTGTAGGCACATCTTGTGAAGATAAACACACAATTGGTGCATCCAAATAGTCTTGAAAGTTTTCATTAATTGCCGCGGTCAAACTAGCACCAATTCCACCCGTACGCATACATTCCTCAACGATAAGCACACGATGTGTCTTTTTGATCGAGTTCCCAATTGTATGCAAGTCAAACGGTTTCAAAGACCGAATGTCAATAACTTCAGGGTCATAACCCTTGTTGACTAAAGTCTTTGCAGCCTGCATTACATGATACCTCATTCTGGAATATGTTAAAATGGTCACATGTTGACCCGGTCTGACCATTTCAGCTTCTTCGAGGTTTAATACATACTCTTCATCGGGAATCGTTTCTTTGAGGTTATAGAGTAAAACATGCTCGAAAAGAATCACGGGGTTATCACTACGAATAGCAGCTTTCATTAACCCCTTTGCGTTATAAGGGGTGGAGCATGCTACCATTTGGATTCCAGGAATGGACTGGAAGTACGACTCCAATCGTTGAGAATGTTCGGCACCGAGCTGCCGCCCGACACCACCAGGTCCCCGGATAACAACCGGGATTTTGAACTGACCGCCAGATGTGTAGTGGAGCATACCGCAGTTGTTGGATATTTGGTTGAAAGCGAGAAGGAGAAAACCCATGTTCATTCCTTCGATAATCGGCCTCAAACCCGTCATGGCGGCCCCGATTCCCATCCCAGTGAATGCGTTTTCAGCAATCGGGGTATCCAGAACCCTTAGATCACCGAATTTTGGGGCGAGACCTTTGGTTACCTTGTAGGACCCACCATAGTGACCTACATCTTCACCAATGACGCATACACGAGCATCTCTTTCCATTTCTTCTTCGAGTCCTTCTTTCAAGGCTTCATAGAGTAATATCTCATGCCTGCAGAATGAATATTATAACTGCGTGTTTATATTGTTTCACGAGTATTTGTGTACTTTAAGACACAAGTGACACAAAGTGATTATTGAATATGTGATCATTACTTGTACGCTTAACAGTTAACTGACTGGAGCAGACGCATACTTTCCAACATTTAACCTTTCAAGCTGAAGTGTGCATCTGAAGTAATTAAATTATAAAACTATAGAGTTTATTCTCGATCAAATTGCAAACAAAAGGTACATGCTTTCATTCAGTTTCCACTTCCATTTGGGGAACATACTTAAAAATCAAAGTTTTCGGGGTCTAAAAGTTTCATAAGGACACATCTTGGTACCTGACTGACCCGATTCACGGGTCCTAAAATGCGTATTTTGAATCTACAGATCTCAAAATATTGATTGCAAAACTGTGTTCGCCAACATGGAAATTGAAAGAAAGAGCATGCGGCATGCCTTTAGTACAAATTTTGTCCTTTTATTCTTGCTTGTTGGTTAGTCTCAAAGAAAAGAGGGTATACAAATGTGTCGTCTACAAGGCAAATAAGAGTGGGCTTCCCAAAAGCACATTACTAAAGAACATAAATGAGCCTGAGGTTCTAAACAGCATGTACTTAACAAAGTTGTGTATTCTAATAGATGAAAACTTGTTCATCTATGTTGGCATGTTGCTAGGATTATAGATCTGTTTGTCTAACTAGACTTGACCCATGGCCCGTTTGTAGATATGACTGTTTGGCATATCACGTATAGCTTTTGAAACAATTTTTGAATGTGATAATTAATTTAGACAACGACATGAGATAACAAAGGTTAAACCATAGTTGTTAAAAGCCATCACCTCTTGCGCCCAGGCCCAATTTCTAGGCAAGGCGAGGCTATTGCGCTTTAATTCTACGTGTAATGGTTCAGGCCCAGATAACGGCGAGATTCCCAAATTCCAGAGAATTTCTGGCCAAATTTTCTAAATTGCGGCAAGATTCCAGCCATCTTTCTACTTGTATCTACACTAATACACTAAAATTTTAGAACTTTTGGTACTAATTTGATGTAATTAAATGTTATATTATATAATAGCTTTTGTTTATTTTATTTAAAGAATAGTATTATTTTCTAATACATAATATATTTTAATTTTTTTTTCATTGTGCGCTTTTTTTTTCTCAGGCCCTCGCTTTTTTATGCCTTGCACCTAGGCCCCAGGCGAAGCCTATGTGCCTAACGCCTTTGATAACTATGGGTTAAACACACAACATATATCACTTGACCACTTTATCGCGTGGGGTAAATGGTAATAATCTTCAATGATCAAATTATATTGAACTTGTTTTAATAGTGACCAAGGGAGTGTTTACATCTATGTTTAAAGTGAAGGTGCAATAATGAGTTTTGAACATTAAGCACAAACTGACTATATGTCATAACTTTTATTATTTCAGATCAAAATAAATCAAATTGGAGAAGCAGCTATGAATTTTCTATAATACAATTGATTACTAAGATAAATAAATGTATAAAATCCCTCATGATTTTTCTATTATACAATTGATTTTTAAGATAAATAAATGTAAAAAATCCCTATGAATTTTCTATAATACAATTGATTATTAAGATACATAAATGTATAAAGTATCTGGGTGAGGTTCTTGTAAAAAGGACCTTTTTCGTGAGAAGTGTGAGAAGGCATAGAAATTGACATGTATGCATCATGTTTTGGACTTAGGCATAAGTTTTGGGTTATTTTGGCAAGAAAAAAACTAAACATAACAATTTAAAACACAATGCAACGTATTATGGGCGTGAAATTTAAAACACACTGCTTAACACTTAAAACACACTACTTAACGTTCTTGGCATGGTGTTTTAAGTTTTAAGCCTAGAATTCATTGCATTGTGTCTTAAATTGTTATCTTTGGTGTTTTTCTTGCGAAAACAACCCAAAACATTATGCCCAAGTCCAAAACATGATGCCTACATGTCAATTTTTATGCCTTCTCACACTTCTCACGAAAAATGTCCTTTTTACAGGATCCTAAGACTAAATTATCTAACTATCCCTCATTATAACTTATACTAGTCGTAACGTAAATCGTAATAATCACCTTGAAAGTGCACATCCAAACACTCCCCAAGAACGTGTATAATCAGTAATTTTCCATCATCTCATATCATGCCCACCAGAAAAAGAAACTTATAAATCCTCTAAAATTCAAGATTCTCAATAAAACTTATACACAAAACAACATTTTTTAAGCAGATATTGGTTAGCAGGGTATTGGCGGGCCCATTAGTTTTCCAGTAACACGTTCTCACAGTCAACCAAAAAAAGACACTAAATCACAGCAGTTCTCACCTCTCCTAATTCTGTCATTGCAATAGAAATAGGTATATAACTCAAATGCATAACAGAAATAACTTCCAAATTAGGCTTCCTTTCAAGGGATCAATATAATCACCAAACTGAAAAGACTCTAAAGAACACACACAAATACGCGAAACATAAACGTACACATATACATATACATATATGCATACCCGGATTTCGATGCAGTAGATGCTGCTGAAGTATCAGCCTTTGTCTGCAACATGTAACCAATTCAAAAGTTCATTACACAAGACAACACACATATATATATATATGTATATATATATACAGAGTGAGATGACTTACTGCAACAGCATTTGCAACCAAATGATCAGCTCTACCCCCAATTCTATTCACCCCAGAGTTGATCTTAGCAGCATCAGATCTAACCACAAGAAAACTCACTTTCCTCTCTGAAATTCAAATCAACAAACTTTACAAATCACAATGCAATTAACCCAAATCAAACAAACAATAAAGAATTGCAAAAATCGAAGTAAATGAAGATACCCAGAAGAGATCGGCGAGAAGAAAGGTGGAATTTCTTGGTGTCAAGCGTTGTGGACGAAGAAAGAGCTCCGATTCGTTGGAAAATCGAAGCCATTTTCTTGAAATGTTGTGAAAGATAGGTAAGGAAATGGGAATGTATTTATAGGGTGTTGAGAGCGATTTGTAAGAGGGGAATGGGGCGGAGAAGTTGAGGAAGAAACAGGGGTGTTCGGTTGGGTCGATTTGATTGAGGAGTTGGGTATGGCAGACTTCGATTGTGCCGCCACTTCAATAGGGCATGTTTGGTTCAAAGATTATGAATGGAAATTGAAATTAGAAGCCAGAAATTCGATCAGGGTCGGTTTAATTTGTTATGATACTAGCCTAAGGACCCGTGTATTACACGGGTTGATTAAAGATAATATCGCTTCATCATCGTTGTTTACAAAAAATGTTATGAATATATACACGTTTTGAAACGGATCATGTAAAAACATTTTATTATCCATCAATATGCAGATATCACAATTCGTTGAAAATATCTTTACACACCACATTAGTTGTTTTATCTGTAGCTTTTCCGTTGTTGTCAAGTATGAGTATTTTGACCTCATTTCTTGTTTTCACCCTTGATAAGGCAACATACAATTGACCATGAGAGAAGACCGGTTGTTTGAGGTACAAACCAACTCTTGAAAGAGACTGACCTTGACTTTTGTTGATCGTCATTGCAAAACAATACTTTTAATCATCGTCTGCTATTTAGACTCGTCCCGCTCTTCGAGTTGACGAACCTTTGGCCAAGGCCTGAACATACCAAAACAATCCCGAATTCTGTGATGGCACATAGTGTACCTCAACCCGGGTATTTTCATTACCCGAAAAACCCATACCCGGGAATTAACAAACCTGGCTATGTGCGCCTGTAATTTATACTATTATAGATGCATAGTAATAATTGGGCCTCTTATACTTTATCAACCATTAAAGAATCAAGCCCCCCAAAGGCCCAAAAGAGGATATGGGCCTTCACTACACACGTCAGCTTTCGGTCTCCTTTCATGCCACTTATCTTTAAAACAATTGCTATACTATAATATGAACCTACTCGATTTCTTTTTCCTGCTATGTGTGCTAAATGCATCTATTGTCCCTAATACATTCACTTGTTTTTATACCCACATCAAGAATTATAATCTTTACATACTTATTTAGACAAGGTGGAACACATTTCAAAGTTCATGAAGTACCATGACTCAAATAGAGATGAAATGACTGTTTTTTGTGTTTATTGTTTTAGTTTCCCTTCTAGTTTAAGATCCCGTGTATTACACGGGTTGCATAAAGAAAATATTTCTTATAAATCTATTGGTTTAATAAATTATACATAGATGTAGATACTATATATATCCACCTAATACTGATAACAACTTGTTTCAAAACTCTTTAAATTATCTTATAATTTGAATTTGTAAAAGGTAGTTTAAGAACCCGTGAATTTCACGGGTTGCTAAAAGAAAATATCTTTATTATCATTGTTGTCATAAATATTATGTTTTATACAATGACAAATTGAAATACATTTTCGTTGAAAATCTCTTTATAAACCACATTAGTTGTTTCATTTGTAGGTTTGCCGTTGTTGTAAAGTATTAGTAACAACGTCATTCTTGGGTCAAAGTATAGCCCGCTCGCTAAAATAATTATGATTGATTACATTTTCCAAGATTGAAGGATAAACAAAATTAATTAAACTTGCAATTGGGAACACAAGAAAGTAAATATTAAGAACATTTTCCAAGATTGAAGGATAAAGTAAATATTAATCAAAAATGCTTATGAGCCAAATAAGGCTGCCACTTGTGAACAGCATGAATGATAGCTAATAGTTCTCTTTCATAGGTGGATAAAGCCATGTGTCTTGGTGATAAAGCCTTACTAATGTAGGCTATAGGATGGCCTTGTTGCATAAGAACAACACCTATTTCGTATCCCGATGCATCTGTCTTTATTACAAAAATATCATTGAAGTTAGGAAGAGCTAAAACAGGAGGACTCATCATAGCTAGCTTCAAGTTTTCAAAAGCTGTATTAGCTTCTGTTGACCACTGAAAAGATTCCTTTTTTAAAAGTTGAGTCAAAGGTCTAGCAATACTTCCATAATTCTGCACAAATCGCCTGTAATATCCCGTAAGCCCTAAAAACCCCCTGAGCTCCTTCACGTTTCTAGGAACAGCCAAGTTTTGAATTGCCTTTACTTTAGAGGGATCAGTAGCCACACCCTGTTCAGAGATGATGTGACCTAAGTATTCCAATTCTTTAGCACCAAAAACACACTTACTCTTCTTGGCCACCAACTGATGTTGTCTAAGTAAGAGCAAAACTTCTTTCAAATGAATCAAATGGTCCTGCCATATAGAACTGTATACTAGGATATCATCAAAAAAAACTAGGACAAACTTCCTCAAAAAATGTTTGAACACATGATTCATTAAACCTTGAAAAGTTGAAGGTGCATTAGTCAACCCAAATGGCATCACTAAAAATTCAAAATGACCATTGTGTGTTTTAAATGCAGTTTTGTCAACATCCTTAGCATCCATCCGAATCTGATAATATCCCGACTTAAGATCCAACTTAGAAAAGAATTTAGTTCCAAATAATTCATCCATAAGATCTTCTACTAAAGGAATAGGAAATCGATCAGGAATAGTAGCTTGATTAAGTTTTCTATAATCAATGCACATTCTCCAACTGCCATCATTCTTTTTTACTAAAACTACTGGGGAAGCAAAAGAACTGTTGCTTGGCCTTATGATTCCCTGTTCTAACAACTCATTAGTCATTTTCTCAATCACGTCTTTTTGAAGTACCGGATATCTGTAAGGTCTCAAATTTATACCATCTGTACCATGCTTCAAAGGAATTCTATGGTCAAATTGATCCCTACAAGGTGGCAAGGTCTGCAGATCCATAAAAGCATCTTTATAATCTTCTAAAACCTGTTGCAGCTCCTGAGTTTGAGTTGTTGTTTGATCCGCATCCTGCAGTATTATAGAAGCAGGTAGATCATGACCTTCAATAGCATAAACTTGTATCATAGACAATTCCCCTCTCTGTTGTTTTATTTTCTTCAAACTGCCCTTAGAAAACTGAGCTAACTTCTTCCCGTGTTGACCTCGTAGAACCACTTTCTGTCCATTGAATTTAAAACCCACTGTTCTATCTTTATAATTCATTTTAATATAACCCAACATGGTAAACCATTGGACACCCAAAACTATATCACAACCCCCTAATGGCATAACATATACATCAGCCTCAAAGTCAATACCCTGCATTTTCCATTTAAACCCTTTAACCATCTTATCACATATTTCTTCATGACCATTGGCTACCTTAACTAACATAGCAGGCCCTCTAATCAACTTACACCCCAACTGTCTAGCCAAAACCACATCCAAGAAATTATGAGAACTACCAGTGTCCATTAACACCTGTAATTCATACTTCCCATAATATCCAGTCACCCTTATAGACCTATACATGTCATTACCCTCCATAGCATTTACTGATATTTGAGCACACTCCAACTCTATCTGATTATCTTCTTCTTGTTCTAACACCCCATCCATCCATTCTATTTCTATATGATAGAGCTGAGGCCGTTTCCCCTTACACACATGATCTTGAAAATATCTCTCATCACAATTAAAACACAATCCTTTCGATCTTCTTTCATCCATCTCACTTCTAGTCAATGTTCTCCTGTTAATATTCTTCTTAGGTTCATGAACACTTGGTTTAATATAAGGCACCATTGCTTTGCTAGTATTAACATTCGGATTTGGAAGAATAGGTGCTTTATACCCAAACCTAGTTTTCTTAGCCTTAATCGTAGCTTCTTGTAATTTTGCTAAGCAAAATGCTTCTTGAATATTCTTTGGATTAAACATTCTAACTTGTAACTGTATTTCCTCTTCTAACCCCGCAACAAAACAGCTCAATGCATAAGCAACAGGCAATCGTAATCTACTTATAATTGCATCAAAAGCATCATGATATTCTTGAACAGAAGTCGATTGTTTCAAATTATTTAATTCAGTCATAGGATCATCAAACAACTTACCAAATCGTCTTTTAAGAACTTCCACCAATTCCCCCCAACTCAGAATTGTGCCCTCATCTCTTTGATCTCTTTGACTGGTAAAAGATTGATACCACTTGTCACACCCCAACCGATGGCGGAATCATCGGGGCGCGGCACTAGGCGAATCAGATTGCTCAAGAGAATCCATAACAACTATATTGCGATAATATTTAATACATTCGTTATCCCATACTAACAAATAATACAATCACATAAGTTATCACAGATTTCTTGTCCTCTCGAACAATGCAAATCCGACAACCTAGATTTTAGTTGAGTTTCTAGACTGCCTAGCTTGATTTGATATAGCCTGCGATCTAACCTGCAACATACGTTAAAATATTTGTCAATACAAAAGTATTGGCGAGTATACAGGTTTGATATGTATAGCGTAATAGATAAAAAGTGTTGCGAATTTCCACATGCATAAACGTAACACACGACATATATACTCACAAAACTGATACTACCAACTAAGTCCTCGATGCTCGAATATGCGATGGCAAACTAGACCCCGTCGGGCGCAATAGTACTATACTAGTCGTGGTGGGACGTCGCGAGTATAAGCCCTAGCACATATGCAACTAGCATCACGTATATCTATGCATAACAGTTATTCGCAAGTGATGATTCGTTTGATTGAATAATTCGTTTGATAAGCTCGATTTGTTAGGAACGTATGTTACACCCAAAATGCGATTAAAAAGGGGTCAAGTATACTCACAGTGCGCGTTTAGCGAGAGCACAATTTGATTGGATCAGTTAGGAGTTCGTCTGCGTTGACCATCGAATGATATAGTAAACGATGCACGGTTAAGCGGGAAAATATCAAAATAACAGTTTTCCAGTCGGATGACCTCATCCGGTCGGATGACCCCATCCGGTCGAATGACTGTTGGTTCATTCTGACATTCGATCGGATGACTAGAGTTTGGATCGGATGACACTTGGTCCGGATCGAATGACCATTCTTGGTCGGATGAGCTGGTCCGGTCGGATGTCAGTCATCCGGTCGGATGACATGCTATCCGATCGGGTGACATGCTATCCGATCGGATGACATGCTATCCGATCGGATGACATGTGATCCGATCGGATGACATGTGGTCCGTTCGGATGACATGTTATCCAGTCGGATGACACGTCTGTTTTATCGTCCCGATCAGTCGTTTTTGAGTGTTTTTGGTAGGAACACGTGCAGTTTTACTGGGACGGTGTGATTTCGTGTTAACAATGAAATTCCATCAGTTTCGACCCGTTCTAACGGCCGGGAATCACCCCGTTCCAGCAGATCTGGCCGTTCTTGACGGTTTCTCAGGGTTAACTCGAAATCGCACAGTTCCTTGGTTAAATACATAAATTTAGGTGAGATTTGTTATCAAAACATGTGGAAATCACCCAGATCTGAGTCGTTTATGGTGGGATGAGGTCACAACTTGAAGTTCATATGAACTCTTGGTGACATCACCTTAAAACACCTCAAATCAGTAGATTTCACGGTTAGAAATTGAGTTTTGAAAGACAGAATGATGTAGAATTGAGTGTAGATCATAGAAGTACAAGTTTTAGGTTGAAATCTTACCGGAATCGCGAGGAATCGAGAGAAAAGGGGTCCTAGAGCGTGCTTGGTCGAGTGAGAGTTGTCACATCACTTGAACAGTGATATGACATGCTATTTATAGGCAACAGAGGAGGCTGGAGGATTTTGGGTCGGATGGCCCATCCGTTCGGATGATGCTGTCCATTCGGATGGCCACTCCGGCGTGGGGAAATTCTCCGTTTTTCTAGCGTTGCGATAGTTTTTGGAGTACGCGCATTCCATAGTTAATTTATATTGTTATTATATATGTATATATATCACTAGGGGTCGTATTTACGTATCCATATCTCAAAGTTTCGATATAACAATCGGTTTCCGTTTCGAGTGTGCGATTATTAGCGACGTTTTACGACCATCAAGGAGGGTAGAATAGGTCCTTTCTTGATGTCATCGTGAACGTTATTGTGTGTTATGCCACAATGACTGACGGGGTACCATTCACTCGTATTGTCATCATCGTCACGACGACTGGAGCTATAGCACTCATCCGAGAGTCTTTGTTAGCGTTAGTTGTCTGCGTTTCGACACATCACGGCCACCGAGAAGGGTAGAATAGGTCCTCACTCAATGTCATCGTGAGTGTTAGCGTTTGTGATATGGTGTAGTGATAATGTATTTCGAAAATATGCGATTATCCTTCGAATAGCGATGTATGCAATATAGTTACATTATGATCCGAATCTCTGGTGCTAGGCGTAACGGGTATATCGAGTAGTAACAACGCATGAAAGTGTGGGTTGTTACAGTCTCCCCTGCTTTAGGAAATTTCGTCCCGAAATTAGTCCAACAGGTAGACTTTTGAGAGTTGTTCCTGCATACGTAGCGATACAGCGAGTGACTTGACCGAGAGTTGACAAGCGAGGGTGCTTCGAATAAGAGGGATCGATTGCGATAGCGAGAAGGCGACGTAAACGACAAAAGTAATGTCCCACGAGTTGGCGTTCCAAAGTACCTCGTGTCGCGAAGAATTCGTTAGTTCGATGTGATTGAAATTTTAAAGAACTTGAAATGTTTCTCATGACGTAGAATTAACTGAGTCGATCGTTAACCAACGTTACAAGAAGCGTTCGCTTTTAGATATTCAAAAGGAATTTTGGATGGAAATCATGAAAAATTTCCTTTTAACGCAAGGTCAACTGAGTCGATGTTAACCAATGTTGCAAGGAAGTTTAGGTTTTAAACATTTTAAGGAATTCGAAGATGAAAACTGGGGTTACGAAAACTCTCCTACGACATGGGCTCTGCTGAACTCGATGTCGAACCAATGTCTTAAGAAGGATTTCGTTTTGATTTTGTAAAAGCTTTAAGGAAAACTGGACTTATGAAACTTTTCTTGGACATGGAGTTAAGCTGATTCGATGTTATCTCCACGTCGTGAGAAAATTCCACTTGTCCACCGGTTTTTAAATCAAAATTTTATAAAAATAAGTTTTAATAGTACAAAAGGTAGTTAATCACCGAGCCCCACTTGGCACTTTCCCACGAAAGTTTGTTAATATGTTTAAAACACTTATATATAGGAAGTACCAGCAGCGTATCCACCATGTTTCTCCCATATTACTTCCGTTTCGTGAGGCGGTGTCATGTGCGCCGATACGACACGGATAGGATTGCGATGACTCGATCCAAATGAGAAGGGTTGGATTAAGTCTTGAAAGGGCGAACCGAGTGATGAAGTTGTTTTCGAACTCAATTCATCATTAATAATCGATTAACATCACTACAGAACACTAGGAGCGAAAGCGGCGACGATAAGTGAAGAGTGATAAGTGACAAGCGTAAAGCGATAAGCGAATAGCGCGATTTCGATTAGATTCCACGTTAACCCTCATGGCATGTTTCCATGAGAGTTAGCTAACATGGCGAAACAACATGTTTAACCAGGTTAGTTTTATCCCGTGAAGCGATGTCATGCGTACTAACACCACGCAGACTGCAATGAACACCAAGCGAGCGATAAGCGGTACGCGATACGCGAATAAGCAGTAGACTATTACACGATAAGTGATAAGCGATTAGATGATTAAGAGAATTGCACAACACCAGTAATGATGGCGGCGATAAACGAATTACGATAATCGGCAGTTGTTGCGTTGCAAGCGATGGAGGTATACGCGATTTATGCGGTTCGATTTGATTGATTAACACCACAGAGTTTACTAACATCAGACCCCACATGGCCTTTTTCCATGAAAGCCAACTGATATGACTAAAACACCTTGCTTTAACCATATGAGCTTCATCTCGTGAAGCGAGGTCATGCGTGCTAACTTAACACAATTATCACAGATAAAGGTATAGCGATAGATCGACACACAGCAAGCGATATAGATTCACATAATAAGCGATAGAGGTTTGCATAATGAGCGATAGAGATTGCGAGATACACGTGATAAGCGATTGCGATTAGCCGAGTTTTGTCTCGAATAAGCTTTACGTTACGTTGCGACGCATCACGGTTATCGAGGAGGGTAGAATAGGTCCTCACTCAACAATATCGTGAGCGTTTATGTATTTGATGAGATCGGTTGAGACAGACTTACGACTAGTCTTGCGTCGATGCAATTGTCCTGCGAGGTAGACTCTCCAGAGTCCATCGATGAGGTGATTGCATTGCGTTTGCAGACTTACGACAAGTCTTACGCTGATGCGATTTAGTTGTTACGCCTTGCGATTAAGTGTAGTGTGTTGAAAATAATCACAATAGTATAATAGGTCTAATAACGTTCAACTCCACGTGGCACTTTCTTCACGGAACTTCGGTAGTATGATAAAGCACACCTTGCTTGACCCCTACTACTTAGATCCCGTGGTTTGGTGTCATACTTCGTCGTAACGCTTATGGCACCTTAGAATTTACTACGATCTCCGTGCACTGACCCAAATAATCCCGTGTGCACCCGTGATTAATCGTTCCTTGCACGTTTATCGTACCTCGTTCTAAGAGTGTAGTGAGGGTAAAACACATTATTTCGTGATATAGTATATAGTATGCGTGTGAATCTAGTCTAAGTGCGACGATTAGAGAGTGGGAGAGAAAACGAAAACGAGAGTTAATGTTACGCATAATGGCAACATCGAGTAATAGAGTAGGTTCAAAACTTAGAAATTAACGTCGAAAATCGTATCATTACAACTTTATCCTACGCTTGCTAGATGTTTGATGCTGAAGACTTTTGCTGGAGCCGTTGTTGTTGTACTCAAGTTCGCGGTTTGATGCGGCAGTTACGGGTGAAATGACCGTAACGGTTGCAGTTACTTCAATAGCGGCAGTCAGCCCCAATTGGATGATGATAGGTACATGAGTAACACTGGGGATGAGCTCCAGTGTAAGTTCGTTTTGGAAACACCGGAACTGCTTGAAGAGGTTTCGGTTGCAGTAGTTCGGTTGTTGATGAGCTCGAGCTTGAAATCTATCGTTTGCGGCTGGGTTTGTCGGTGTTTTGCGAAGAGGTGTCGTCGTTGGAGGATTCGTCTGAGGACTCACTTGCAGAATCCTTGGCCGAGTTGTCGGAAGAACCGTCGGCAGAGTCATCGGAAGAATCGTCGGCAGACCCGTCATGGGAATCGTCAGCAGATTCATCCGAAGGATCGTTAGCAGATTCGTCCAAAGACTCGTCGATAGAATCGTCTGAAGAGTTGATGACAATCGCTTGATAAGTTTGCTTGACAGGATTCTTGGAGAAAAATCCTTCCATGAGTCGTTTGTTGGTGATTTCTGCGGCTAAGCGGTAGGTTTCTTCGATGGTAGCAGGTCTTGCAGCTTCGACAAAATCACCCACACACTCAGGCAAGCCACGAATGTACTTCGCGATTGCCTTTTCTGAAGTGTTGACTTGGCCTGGGCAGATTATGCTAAGCTGTTTGAACCTTGCGGTGTAGCCAGCGTTGTCACTTTTGACTTGCTTGATTTTCCAGAATTCGTCTTCCAGCTTCTGAATTTCGTGAGGGGGACAGTACTCTTTCTTTATGAGCTCTTTCAGCTCATCCCAAGAGAGAGCGTAAGCTGCAGAGATCCCACGTCTGTTACGTTCGGCGGTCCACCAGTCGAGTGCTCGTGATTGAAATACTCCGGTAGCGCAAGTGGTACGGAAACTATCGGGACACCCACTTTGAAGAAAGGTAACTTCGATAGAGTCGAACCACTGGAGTAGTTGAGATACACCTCCTTCACCCGTGAAGACCATCGGATCACAGGCTTTGAAGTGTTTGTAGAGAAATGTAGATTGCGGCTCTTCTGTCTTAACGTCTTCCGAAGTTCGAGAGTTGATAAGAGAGTGCACTCGTGTGTCAATCTGAGGAATGACCTTGACCACTTCCCTGGTCACAAGTGAAGCAATCCTCTTTTCGCCCCTTCGTTTGGCTCGTCTCTTTGCTAACATTCTCGAAGTAGAGTTGTTGGAAGGCATCTAGACAGAAAGAGACTTGGAGTGAGATTCGATCATAATGATTTTTGAGTTTTGCGATGCGATTGAGCGCGTTCAAAACTTGATGCGATAGTATAATAGTAATGCGAATCATTTAGGAGTCACATAGGAGACACGAAATCCCTAAGTTCTCACATAATGACTTGTTGTTTATACGTATTTATATGTATTTATATATAATTGTAATTTGTAATCAAACACATACAGGTTAATTTAGAATATGCGAGGACGCGTCGTGGTGAGAAAGCGAGAGCGAAGACGATAGATTATGCATTAGTTTTGTTGCAAACACTCGGGTTTCGTTTTAGATTGCGATGGCTGTGCGAGTTGTGTGTTTATGAAGCAGGGAGTGAAAATCGTTAAATCGAGGAATTGATAACGCGTAAAGTTTCAAAATACACAACGTAATTAAGTTCCAACCGTTTGTAAAATCGGCAGGTCGTATGATAGAGTGTCTTGGGTGTTTAGGCGTCGACTAACCAAGGTAACCCAACTATATTTAACAAGTTCGTGCATGCGCGTTGACCTAAAAAAAAACTTCATGCTCCCACTGGGATGCAGCTCATGGCATTCGTCTTCCTTGTCATCGCGTGGCTCGAGTTATCGTGTTAGTCGAGTCCTTGGTGAGAGCTTTTTGAAAACCAGTTTACAGAGAGTGGAACGGCTTATTAAGGTACGGGTTTCACCCCTGACTTAACAGCTTTGTTCCTAGTTGTGGTTATGCTCTTCGAATGAATTCATGAGTTCCACTAGATTTCGAAATGGAGACTTTCGTCGAGGTGTGGATGTCACTCCTAACTCGATGAAAGGTTCTCTTGCTAGAAAAACAAATGCGCTGAGTGAGCGATCTCGTTGAGAGTTCTTGGTTTTCACACCTGGTCTCGAAAGGATCACTCGGTTTCGTTATGCGAGTATTTTCGTAAACACGTGTTTTGTGTCAGCCTTAGGAAAGGCTAAGTAGTATTCCGGCCTTAGGAAACGCTCCTTCGTGTGAAGCTGTGGTGCGCGGTGTTCATACAAAGTTGTAGCTTTTAGCAATTTCGATCGAGAGTATCAAGTAGGCCCGATACAAACCCTACTGGTTCGTACGAGTCGGCCGGTTGGTACTTAGACTATAGACTAGGTCAATTTTTAAGACGTCGACCCGGACTAGGTCGAGTCTGGCCTAATTCCCTATAGTTATGGCTATGATACCAATCTGTCACACCCCAACCGATGGCGGAATCATCGGGGCGCGACACTAGGCGAATCAGATTGCTCAAGAGAATCCATAACAACTATATTGCGATAATATTTAATACATTCGTTATCCCATACTAACAAATAATACAATCACATAAGTTATCACAGATTTCTTGTCCTCTCGAACAATACAAATCCGACAACCTAGATTTTAGTTGAGTTTCTAGACTTCCTAGCTTGATTTGATATAGCCTGCGATCTAACCTGCAACATACGTTAAAATATTTGTCAATACAAAAGTATTGGCGAGTATACAGGTTTGATATGTATAGCGTAATAGATAAAAAGTGTTGCGAATTTCCACATGCATAAACGTAACACACGACATATATACTCACAAAGCTGATACTACCAACTAAGTCCTCGATGCTCGAATATGCGATGGCAAACTAGACCCCGTCGGGCGCAATAGTACTATACTAGTCGTGGTGGGACGTCGCGAGTATAAGCCCTAGCACATATGCAACTAGCATCACGTATATCTATGCATAACAGTTATTCGCAAGTGATGATTCGTTTGATTGAATAATTCGTTTGATAAGCTCGATTTGTTAGGAACGTATGTTACACCCAAAATGCGATTAAAAAGGGGTCAAGTATACTCACAGTGCGCGTTTAGCGAGAGCACAGTTTGATTGGATCGGTTAGGAGTTCGTCTGCGTTGACCATCGAATGATATAGTAAACGATGCACGGTTAAGCGGGAAAATATCAAAATAACAGTTTTCCAGTCGGATGGTGCTCATCCGGTCGGATGACTGTTGGTTCATTCTGAAATTCGATCGGATGACTAGAGTTTGGATCGGATGAAACTTGGTCCGGATCGGATGACCATTCTTGGTCGGATGAGCTGGTCCAGTCGGATGTCAGTCATCCGGTCGGATGACATGCTATCCGATCGGGTGACATGCTATCCGATCGGATGACATGTGATCCGATCGGATGACATGTGGTCCGTTCGGATGACATGTTATCCAGTCGGATGACACGTCTGTTTTATCGTCCCGATCAGTCGTTTTTGAGTTTTTTTGGTAGGAACACATGCAGTTTTACTGGGACGGTGTGATTTCGTGTTAACAAATGAAATTCCATCAATTTCGACCCGTTCTAACGGCCGGGAATCACCCCGTTCCAGCAGATCTGGCCGTTCTTGATGGTTTCTCAGGGTTAACTCGAAATCACACAGTTCCTTGGTTAAATAAATAGATTTAGGTGAGATTTGTTATCAAAACATGTGGAAATCACCCAGATCTGAGTCGTTTATGGTGGGATGAGGTCACAACTTGAAGTTCATATGAACTCTTGGTGACATCACCTTAAAACACCTCAAATCAGTAGATTTCACGGTTAGAAATTGAGTTTTGAAAGACAGAATGAAGTAGAATTGAGTGTAGATCATAGAAGTACAAGTTTTAGGTTGAAATCTTACCGGAATCGCGAGGAATCGAGAGAAAAGGGGTCCTAGAGCGTGCTTGGTCGAGTGAGAGCTGTCACATCACTTGAACAGTGATGTGACATGCTATTTATAGGCAACAGAGGAGGCTGGAGGATTTTATGTCGGATGGCCCATCCGTTCGGATGGCTATCCGTTCGGATGGCCCATCCGTTCGGATGAGGCTGTCCATTTGGATGGCCACTCCGGCGCGGGGAAATTCTCCGTTTTTCGAGCGTTGCGATAGTTTTTGGAGTACGCGTTTTCCATAGTTAATTTATATTGTTATTATATATGTATATATATCACTAGGGGTCGTATTTACGTATCCATATCTCAAAGTTTCGATATAACAATCGGTTTCCGTTTCGAGTGTGCGATTATTAGCGACGTTTTACGACCATCAAGGAGGGTAGAATAGGTCCTTTCTTGATGTCATCGTGAACGTTATTGTGTGTTGTGCCACAATGACTGACGGGGTACCATTCACCCGTATTGTCATCATCGTCACGACGACTGGAGCTATAGCACTCATCCGAGAGTCTTTGTTAGCGTTAGTTGTCTGCGTTTCGACACATCACGGCCACCGAGAAGGGTAGAATAGGTCCTCACTCAATGTCATCGTGAGTGTTAGTGTTTGTGATATGGTGTAGTGATAATGTATTTCAAAAATATGCGATTATCCTTCGAATAGCGATGTATGCGATATAGTTACATTATGATCCGAATCTCTGGTGCTAGGCGTAACGGGTATATCGAGTAGTAACAACGCACGAAAGTGCGGGTTGTTACACCACTGCAACGCTTTATCTTCGAAGTGTATTGCAGCCAACCTCACCTTGGTGGCATCTGGGATTTTATCCAATTGAAAGAACTGTTCTGCTTTGAACAACCAAGAAGATAATTCCTCTCCTCTGAATTTTTGAAATTCAATTTTCGTAAGCCTGGCTGCGTAATTGTACCCTTCACCTTCATTCTGTACTTCTTGCCTTTGGTAACCAACATTTCTTGTTGTATTCTGATTGTTGACTATTTGTGTCAATTGAATCGACAATCCTGTCATCATATTCCTCATTTCCTCCAAGGCTTTAGCATTCTCTTCTATTCTATTATTCATTCGAAGCTGTTGACTACTTTCAGCTTCATCTCCATCTTGATTTCCCTGTCTTCTCGGCATTTTTAAGTTGGAATTGACCGAACGATGATCAATTACGGAATTGAAATGAATCGCATAATAATTGAACGGAATTTGATCGAACAATTGACCAAATTCAAGAGTTTGAATCGAACAGCAATTAGCCCTAATTTGAACGAATTAGGGTATGAAATTGAGAGCGTCCAAGGATAGACAGCTCTGATACCAATGATAAGGGTTCAAATTGTTCAGCTCAAGATTGTTATTACAATGCTTGAACTGGCTTAACGTTCAGAAAAACCAGATTGTTAGGGTTCTTGAGAGTTGGTTAAGAAGGTTGTTGAGAAGAGTTTAGAGAAGAAAGTGTTATTATTTCAATTGATACCTTTTACACTCTATAGACTCTGTATTTATAAGCTCACACTATACAATTGACTATTTGACTTAACTACTTAACAGACTACTAACAACTATTTAACTGCCATTCATTCTGTTAAGCTACACATCCATTGAGTACATATCATGAACGAGTGTGGTATTAACCCTTATGCTGCCAACAAAGCAAAAGTCCATTAAAAACTAATCCAAGCTAAGCAAACCGACACCGTTAGCTAGATACAATACACCAGCATAACAGTACAGCTGAAACATAAAGAAAAATGCAAACATTACACACCCAGACCTTCTAAGTCGAATTCCAGCCACCTATCCCATGTTAGGTCCGAGGCTTTGGCATTGTTTTTTGTCCACAGATAACCAAGGACCTTAATCTCTTCCATAATCCTCCTAAAATGTGCTTGCTTTTGCTGAAGATAATGTTGTTTCGCCAACGCCATATGCACCAAATAGATGCTTGCACAACCGTATAAACCGCCTTCTTCCATTTCCGAGACCCGTTGATATACCAGTGAGCGTCTACCAGGTCTTTGGCTGAAAACACAAACAATGATATACCCTTACACCAAGATATAACCAAGTCCCATACCTTTTGAGCGAAATTAATTTGACAAAAAGGTGGTGACAGTTTAATCTTCGTCTCCACAAAAAAACACAGCGGGTAGAAACGATATACACGTTCCTTCTAACCAATTCCAGCCATGTTGGAACCCGATTCCTGGCAGAACCACCAATAGCTGCAGCAACCCAATACTTCTTTACCAAAGTATAAGTAATAATTGTATGTCAACAACTATGTCTGTAATTTATTTATTTTATGTTACTAATCTATATCTTAGATTTTAAATTTAGGGGCAATTTCATATATAACCTTACAAATATTGAAAATATCATATATACCCGTGAAAAACTAAAAATATCATATATATACCCTTATAAGATAGTTAAAATATCATATATAGCCACTTCACTAAATTTTTTTTATTAAATTACCATCTTACCCTTGATTCAACTAAAATATTTTCTTTCACTATCAAACAAAAAAAATCTCTTTTAACTCTCTACTCCTCTCTCTATCCAACTTTCCGGCCACACAATCTCAAATTAATCAAAGGTGTCAATCGAGTAGAACCAAATCACAATTTAAACAAACATAAGCATTAACATCAGGGTATTTATAATTGATTATTTTAAAGTTATCAGAACCTAGCACACAATTGGAGGGTCTTAAGTCCGACTTACCATTAGTTTTCACGTGTTCAACGATTAGACTATGAAATAGAGGGAAAAAATAAAATAAGAATAGCATATAAACTGACCTTGATTACGGGCAATGAGTGGTATAAGTGAATGCCAAGTGGCCAAAGATGTTTTGTTTTAATATAATGTATAGATGATTGTACTACATACCTATGTCCCAATAGGGAAGGTATGCTTCCATAAGTACTACTGCAAGGAAAATAAAAAACAAATTAGAAACAACATTAAACCATTAAAACAGATGCCAGAATATTTGCATGGCTTATCCATAATAAACTAATACTTTATATTATGTGTTATTTTAAAAAACAACCAGAGTTCAAGTGTGTACATCATAGGATGAGACGTAGGCCTATTCAGATAGTTTAAATATTGTTTTACACTATCCGTGGAGAGCAAAATTTCAATTTCCCAGTTTACACAGAATTATCTCAGCTTCACCAATTTTGCAGGCGAATGCAAACTTTAATCAGTATTGATTTGAGATAAAGAAGTGCATAATCGATCAAATAACAAAGTAAATGGCAGTACAAATAACAAAATAAAAAGTTTTACCAGGTCAATGAGGTAAAATTTCAAGACTCAACTTTTGCATTTAGAGTTCTTAACGAAAAGAACAGGCGTATGATTAATATCCCAATCAACCGTTACCTAATTCCTCTAGGTTTGATAAACTGCTAATACAAAGATGAGAATAGAAATGACATGTAGACCGCGATATCTTTTTTAAGAAGGCAGATGTAAACGCAAAGCCGGGCCCCAAATATTAATATTCCAACGGACATTGTTAACACCATAAGTTGGGCTCATGATAACCCAATAAAACCAAAATAACCCCCCTATAATTTTACCATGCATAAGTTAAATTATTTCTTAGACCATCAATCATCATAGTGCACGGTAGGCCCTAAGCTTTCTTCTAACAATCACCAGAGAGTAGTGAACAAATAGTGTTAACACATGTAACAGTTTGCCATAAAAACAACACAGAAAATAAAAAATAACCATATATTTACAAACCTCGAACCCTTTAGCTCCATTGTCCATAACAAACCTCAAAACACCATAGCAAGCTGGCGAAAACAGGTCAACATAGCATCAACTGATAGATTCTTATCAAGCTTTACCTGCTTTATTAGACCTATTAAACTCATAAACCGTTAATGACAACTTAGATCATGATGGATTAGCAATTTATTGGTTGGGAGAAAAAGCTTGTAACGCAAAGACTCAGCAAGACGTCCAAGAATCTTGTATATTATGATTGAAATAAAATGTCTGAATACTTCATAGTTAAGAACTATGATAATTTAGATGGTTTTTAGCACACCAGATATGGTCTCTAGCTTCAATTTCCACAATTGGACAAACTTTTCCCACTGAAAATAAATGCTGACATGATATTTATGTTTAAATTTATTAATAAATAAGAAGAATGAGTAGGAAAAACCTATCCAGGCATGACTTCTCTGTTGGTTCCACTAATGTTAATTCCAAGCCTTGTAAATGTGCATCTGATATGTCTTTTCCAAAGGACTTATCTTCTCTAGCACCACAGTAGTATGGACCCACTAAAAACCATACATGTTCCTCGATCAAGAACACTTCACGTGTCTTGCAGCGACCACCAATTGGTTAGACTTGGTGTTTTGGGCCATCCTCATAAACCTGACATCCTCCATTTTAAAATCAAATGTGAAAAGCCCTACATTATTGATTATTGCATCCTGTAAGATATTAAGAAACAATTCATTTATTTAACAAATAGTTAATTTATTTTATATATTTATTGAAAGAAAGATTAATCTTAAATATGCCATGAAATGCTTCAAAAACAAAAGTTCAATTATTTTCTTGAAACTGATGTAATACCAAACACAAACCCTAAACCTAAATTAGCCATCAAGTTAAACTCAAACCGTGATTTATAACCCTTCAGCCATTTGATTCCCTTTCACAAAGCCATCACTCCGATTCATTGATCAGTGCTCTCAATTTCTGTCGTGACCTAGATTTGCCTCAAATCTACCACCGTGCCACCTTTAAATCGACCCCATCGCAGCTGGAACCCACTAAATAACGATGATTGAAAGTCTGATTTGTGACCAGCCCCATCACTTAGCCTAAACGATGAACAAATCGAACCGGCGAATTATTCAAATGTGAAACACAAATCAAGTTTCTAAAACCCTAAACAATGAATAAATCCGAAACAAAAATATTGTTTATAAACCCTAAACGATGGAAAAAATGAACAAATGAAAAAAAACACTATAATAGAGAAATTAATAGATCACATAACCATATACATCATACACACTATAACCACAAAAACAGACAACATGAATCATAGCATAAATATAATAAAAAATGCATCTACAGACAGAAATTACTAACCTTCGGAATCAACCAGGTGACCGATGATTAGGGTTTTTGAATTGAAGGTCTGCAGTTGAACACGAACATCCCCGTCGTCAATCAGACTTAGATGAAAAACCTAGGATTTGAAAAATTCCGAGATGCTTTGAGAGAACCAGAGAGAAAAAGAGGCGTAGATGAAGGAATGGAATTAGGGTTTCATAGTTAAGAAAATAAGATTGACTTGCAGAGAACGCGTGAGGGGAAAAGGGGCGATGACTGAATTCGAGCACTCCCCCTTCTAGCGATGGACTGCATACGACTTCAATCTTGGAAGATTCTTCTCCATCAGCGCCAAATTTTGTTGAATCGGCTGTGAATCCCTCAAATCTGGAAGTAATCCATGGTTAGGTTGGCGTGAGAAGGGAAAGACAACCAGAGAAGAGGAAGAAAAAGGAACGAAGATAGATTGAAAGATTTAGGGTTTCTGAATCGTACGACAGAAGGAAAGAAAGGAAATAGGAGGAAGAGAGAGATGGCTTGTTGAAGAAGCGGACGTGAGAATGTGAGAAAGGAGAATGTCCACATCAGCAAGCATGACATGTGGGAAAGGAGAATTCTTTTAGTGTTTTTTTTTTGAAAACTAAGAATTCTTTTAGTATAAGGGTCTGTTTGGTATGTGGTAATGGAAAGGATGAAGGAATGGAATGAACGAGGTAATGGAATGGACGAGGGAATGCAATGGATCATTACCATTCCATGTCTTGTTTGGTTACCATGTGTGAATGGAATGAATTATTATTGTATATTGTTCGGCAGGCAAGAAAAACATAGTAATAAAATCAGCGGTGAGTGGTGGTGGTCGGTGGTAGTGATTGTGGGTGGTTATAGGTGGTGGTGGTGGGTGTCGGCGGCGGCGATGGGTGGTGGTGGGAGCGGCGAGTGGCGGTGCGGATGTGACGACGAGTGGTGGTGGCTGCAAGGTGGCCGTTGGTGGTGGGTGGCAGCAGAGGTGGCGGTGGACGGCGTCGGCGGTTGGTGGTGGCGGTGGCGGTGGTGGTGGCGTCGACGATGGTGGTGGCCGGCGGTAACGAGTGGCGTTGGCGATTGGTCGCGGTTGTGCTGATAACGGTGGCGAGTGGGTGGCGGGGCGACGGTGGCTGTCGGGGGTGAGGTGGTGGCGGGTGGCGGCGATGGCGTCGGTGGTGGGTGGTGGTGGTGGGTTGTGGCGAAGGTGGTGGGTTTTGGTGTTATTGATGAATGGTGCAAGAGGGGATGGAATGGAAAAAAACATGGGGGGTGGAAGGAATGATTTTGAGGGAATGGAATGCCTTTTGGAATGGGTGATTCCATTCCATTGACCAACCAAACCCCCTTTTCTTCATTCTCTCGTAATAATCCATTCCATTCCACCTCTCATTCCTTCATACCAAACACTACCTAATAGATAGATTGGTATGCGATTAGCATTCGGTATAGTAAACAAAGATAATACATAAAAAATCATGAAATGTTTAAAATGATATTGACGTTTGTTTTATATCAATTGAAAACTATTCAAAAAGATATCGATATGTGTTTTATATTAATTGAAAACTATAAAAATGAATACCGGTACCGGTTACAATAATACCTATTCGGTATTAGTTCGGTAATGGCACTAACTGTAGTTTATAATGCAAAAAAACACATGGTATTTTGGATACAACTCCGAGTTCAACAAAATTTATATCGGAATGTTGAAAAAAATTAAACACGGTTGTGTATTAAGTTTTCTTTAAAAGTTAATGAAAGCAAATTATTAGATCTAGTTCTAATTAAATTGGTTGAAGGTATATTCATGTCAATATCTATATCTATATCTATACTATATAATAAAATAAAGGGGCTGTGAAATATTCCCTAAGAAAATATTGGAGGACACTTATTACTATTCTAGGGCATCTTCTATTTAGTTTTCTCGTCTCTCTTCTACTTATGTACATATGCATAATTGTTATTTAATTATTGATAGTTGATATATTTATTAAAAAGTGAATTTGATTTGAAATTCACTATAAAATTTGTAAATAAACTTGTTTTTTTAATTAAAAGCTTATATTAAAAATTATGTTTGTTAAAATATTATTAAAAAAAGAAGATTAATGATAATAATTGTTTTTAAAAAGTGATCATGAAATATTTAATGTAGTTAATGGTTTGAATTATAAAGTTATATCAAATAAAAAAAAGGTGATGATAAAAGAATCCAAATTTCAGTCCTTACTTACTTTATCGTATTAATATTATTTTTTTTTATAAATTTATGTTTATGGTTTAATTTAACTAAACTTTGTTAAAATTATATTCTAGGGAGTAAGTACACTTGAGTTGAATTAACATTTATCAATTAAATAAAAACAGTTAATACACAATTGAAAAATAAAGGGTAAATTATTTTTTGAGTCTCTGTGTTTTAGGGGTTTTAAACACTTGAGTTCAAAATCAAAATGTTTAACGCCCTGAGTCCCTATAGTCACTTTTCTTAACTATTTGAGTCCAAATTTCTAACACTGATAAAATATTGTTTGTCATCTATTTTCAGCTCTTTGAAGGGAACCACAAGTGTCTCATCAAATATGCACTTCTTTAGATTCGAGACATGAAAGACATTGTGCACCCCCACTGAATTCTTCGGGTATATTAGGTCTATAGGCCACTATGCCAATTCTTTCTACAAAGTGTCAGAGGATCGGACGGTAATCCGATTGGATGGCAATCCGATCGGGTGGCCGGTCGATCGGGTGACAATCCGCTCGGACGGTCATCCGGTCGGGTGACTTTTCGAGTTGATTGTTTCCTTCTCTGGGAATGATGTGTTTGTGTATGATGTTTTTCCTTTTGAAGTTTTCGTTGTAGCATTTTGAAAATAGAGAAGTATTTCTACCTTTCAGGTCGGTCGATCGAACGGCTGTTCGATCGGGCGATAACCCGATTGGTGGACACTTTAGTGAGAACAAGTTCATAGCAGTTGTCACTCGATCGAAGTGTAGTCCGATCGGGTGACAATCCGTTTGTATTGAATACGTTGAAAATTGTTTAAGTGTTGAAGTCTAAACACCAGATGGTCGGGTGGTAGTCCGTTCAATGTTTAAACTCCAAATGGTTGAAATCAAAGTCAAGTGTGGGACCCAAGGTGCAATCCGATCGGATGACATGTCCTGTCTGTTCGGATGACATGTCATGTCCGTTCGGATGACATGTCCTGTCCGTTCGGATGACATGTTCTGTCCGTTCGGATGCCTGTCCGTTCGGATGTCATGTCCTGTCCGTTCGGATGCCTGTCCGATCGGACGACAATCCGTCCAAATGATCAAGTTGTCCTTGGCACTTTGACTATTTTGATGGTCTTTGGGGGTTTTGATCGAGACGGTGTTGTGACGTGCTAAACAACAGAAACCCCATCTCGAACCAAGGGACCCGATCGGACAGGAATCACCCAAATCTGACCGGTTTACTGATTCATGATGGTCGTTCTTGGTTAACCCGAAATCGGTCGTCTCTTTGTTAGAAACCGGATCTTGAACCAACACGACACTAAGAATGAGTAGAAGGTCGGTACAAGCTCCGATTCTATCGGTCTTGAGTGCATTGAGTGTAAAAGAGTTGAAAGAAAGTTGGAAAACCATCTTTCAATCCTTTTATTCATGATTATGTGTAGATCTGTTGTGAAAATGTTGTTTATTCTTGTGGAAATCCTTCGGATCTGAGTTGTTCTTGGTGGAATGAGGCCAACACTTGAAGTTCATAAGAACTTCATGATGACATCACCCTAGAACATCTCAAATCCATCGATTTCTCGGTTAAAAGTTAAGATTTAGAAGAGAAAATGATGAAGAAGTGCGTGTAGATCATAGAAGTACAAGATTTGAGGTAGAAACTTACAAGAATCGCGAGAAATCGAGAGGAAAAGGTCTAAAAGGCGCTGGTCGAACGAGAGCTGTCACATCACTGTTCAAGTGATGTGACAAGTGCTATTTATAGGTGAAGTGGAGTGTAGGTGAAGAAGTGCATCAGATCGGATGGCCGTCCGATCGGATGGTTGTCCGATCGGATGGCTGTCTGATCGGATGGTAGTCCGATCGGATGGCTGTCCGATCGAAGTGCCATTCGATCAAACGCCTCCGGTGAGCTGAGTTTTGGTGTTCCGTTTCGATTGTTAAGCGTTGCGATAGTTTGGGTACGCATTTTCATCCACATTTTTGTATATTTAGTATAATTAGTCACATTGGGTCGTATATACATATCCATATTTCATATCCTGTGATAATCGAGTCACGCGTGCCTGCGGGTGCGTTTTTGAGTGTTGAGTTGCACTGCGACACATCACGGCTATCAAGGAGGGTAGAATTGGTCCTCACTTGACATCCTCGTGGTTGTCAGCAAGTACAATGTGATGTGATAGCGATAAAGTATGCGTAATATGCGAAAATACTGCGAAATAGCGGTGTATGCGATATAGCTACATTATGATCCGAATCTCTGGTGCTAGGCGTAACGAGTATAACGAGTAGTAACAACGCACGAACGTGCGGGTTGTTACACTTTATAAACGTTAAGCCAAAACATTTACGATATCGATAGCTTAGTACTTACGAGTTTAACAATCGTCTAAAAGCAACATTAGGATACATAAGTATTCCTTCATTTACATAAGTTTTACTAATAACTAATAATAATAACAAAAGTTGCGGGACTAGATCTTGAATGTGTTCGGTAGTGAGCATTGACTTGATCATCATTCACGTACTTGCTTTACCTAAAAGCTGGAAATTTGACCAACATTAGTATTAGAGTCCTTAGAATTTAGCATAATCGAAACTACGCTAAAAAACGGATTCAATTAACCAAGATAGGCCAAATTCAACAAAAGTAACTGGGCACTACCGTAGCTTACGGTAGCCACCGTAAGCAACGGTAGCCACTGGGCAATACTGGTCTACTGTAAGGCAGTAGAAAACTACCGTAAGGCAGTAGAAAACTACCGTAACAATTTATTCGCTACCGTAAGTTACGGTAGCTACCGTAACCTACGGTAGCTTTCTTGCGCCCCGTGTAATTCCAGGCCAAGCTTACGCGGCCCGGCTGAAACTCAATATGCAGCAATTACTTTTTAGTTTTGCTGTTTTGGCCCGTTTGTCCCATTTTACTCGAAACCACACAGACGGAATATTACTTCATACTAGGAAGACCCATTCACGGGTTCCTTATTTTTAGCACTCACGCTCTCATTACCGGTTTGCGTGTTTGATTATCACTACCCGTCACCCGGGTTTAAGATCTATGTATAAGGTACTCCCGTTACCCGGTTTGTACCTTCTCTTATTGACACGTTTAGTTTGCCCTTATGAAGTTCATCATTCAAGCAAACTTAACCACAAAAATCTCATATACTAACGTACCAACTATTAACAATAGCAAAAGGCTAAATAACCATATTAACGAAGCGTTTAGCCACGTACCTTAAAGCTTTCCCTTCAAATGAGTTTCCGCACTGGGTTGACTTCCCGACGCCTCAACCATGTTACCTAAAATGCACAAGCCAATTATCATTAGAACCCTTCGGCTCATAACTAAAGCTTGCTTATTTAGCCAAACACCACAATTAATGTCTATCAATCATCTCTTAGGCGTTTTGTCAAGCACCTTATGTGCATACCTTTTAATTAGCCATTTTTGTTCATTTAAACCTTGGTAAATCCAAGAATTTCATCTTATTCAAACTTGATTACTCATTACCTCCATATTATCATGCTAGTTCAATAAACCTAGGTTATTATTTCGCATAGTTCATACAAAATCTTGGGGCTTTTCATTCTAGATGAAAACCCACTTCAATATATGACACAACACAACCCTAACACAAGATTTATCAATCAATTCACATGATTTTAGTTAGGGTTTATAATCTTACACTTTATGTACACATTCTGGAATCATAACATCACCCAATTATTCAAGAACTTCTATTAATCAAATTTCACCCAAGAATCAAACATCACCAAAACTGAAATTGTAACTTACCTAGTGTTATACGAGTGTAGGTGATTAAGATTCTTGATTCATGCAGTAAATACAAGCCCAATTCACCCTTCAATTTGATCAATTTGATGAAACAAGGGTTTGGGGTGTTCTTCCCTCTCCTGGTCGCCTCCCATACGCACACACACTAATGTGTGTGGGTTTTTAATTTGTTTTATTTTTATTAGATTCAAGTTTGGCCATTCTTACAAAATCAGCCCCTCAAGTTTGTTTTGTTCAACTAATGTAAATTTAACAAACACCTTTCATTTATATTTTAAGATATGGTGTTTTTAACTTGTTAATTATTTTTGGGGTGTTACAAGTCCACCCCCCTTAAAGAGGGTTTCGTCCCCAAAACCACTTTACGTATAAAAATTTACAATGCATACACGTACCGAAAAGTGAAGGGTAGAGTCGTCTCATTTCCTCTTCAGACTCCCAAGTGGTGTCTGATCCTTTACGGTGTTCCCATTTGACCTTCACTTGGTCGAATTCTTTATTCCTTAAACTCTTAACCTTACGGTCTAGGATTGCGATAGGCTTTGCTATATAGTTGAGTTTGTTATCAACCTCTATATCATCGAGAGGAACATAAGCCGTATCATCCCCTAAGCATTTCCGTAGGTGTGAGACGTGAAATGTGCTATGTATACCGCTCAGTTCTGCTGGTAACTCAAGTCGGTAAGCCACTTTACCCACCCGATCTATGATTTTAAAAGGCCTTATAAATCTCGGGCTTAACTTTCCCTGTTTTCTAAATCGGATAATTCCCTTCCACGGGGACACCTTAAGCATCACCTTATCACCAATTTGAAATTCAATTGGCCTTCTTCTTTAGTCTGCATATGATTTTTGTCGATCTTGAGCGGCCTTCAAATGGGCTCGGATCATGTCGATTTTCTCATTCGTAACTTGTATTACATCTTTATGAGCGAGTTCTCGAGGGCCTACTTCTTCCCAGCTTATCGGTGTCCGGCATTTTCTTCCGTAACGCATCTCATACGGGGCCCTACCAATACTTGAATGGTAGCTATTATTATATGAAAATTCAACTAACGGTAGATACACATCCCAGTTACCGCCAAAATCTATTATACAAGCCCGAAGCATATCTTCTAATGTTTGTATCGTTCGCTCGCTTTGCCCGTCAGTCTGAGGGTGGTATGCGGTACTAATCAACAACTTGGTACCCATTTGATTTTGAAAGTCGCGCCATAAATTTGAGGTAAACCGAGTGTCCCTATCGGACACTATAGTTACCGGCACTCCGTGGCGTGCTACAATCTCGTTCACGTACACCTCTGACATCTTTTCAGAAGTGTAGGTTTCTAGGATAGGGATAAAACGGGCGCTTTTGGTTAGTTTATCTACAACTACCCAAATGGCATCAAATCCCCGTGTCGTCTTTGGCAGTTTAGTCAACCAGGTCCATAGTAATATGTTCCCATTTCCAAACCGGAATATCCAAAGGTTGAAGTTTGCCGTATGGCCTTTGATGTTCCGCTTTGACTTGTAAACAAGTCATGCATTTCTCCACATATATAACCACATCTCTTTTCATCCCCCACCACCAGTAGTTTTGCTTCAAATCTTTATACATCTTGGTCGCTCCAGGATGGATCGAGTAGCGAGACTTGTGAGCCTCGTCAAGTAGGAGATCCTTAACACCACATGTGTTTGGGACCCAAATCCTACCATACCGGTATTTCATCCCATTACTTCCAACCAGCGCCTCTGCCTCATATTTAACTCCTTCTGATCGAAGAAGTATTTTAAACTTTTATGGTCAGTGAAAATAGTACATTTCACGCCATATAAGTAATGCCTCCAGATCTTTAAGGCGAATACTACGGCTGCCAGCTCGAGATCATGAGTCGGGTATTTTGTTTCGTGCAGCTTAAGTTGTCTTGAGGCATATGCAATTACCCTTCCCTTTTGCATTAGCACGCACCCAAGGCCTAAGTGTGATGCATCCGAATACACTACCATGTCATCCGTACCATCTGGTAAAGTCAACACCGGTGCACAGGTTAACTTTTTCTTTAGTGTCTGAAATGCCTTTTCCTGATCATCTTCCCAGACGAACTTCTCGTTCTTGCGGGTCAATTTGGTCAAATGCGATGCAATCTTGGAGAAATCCTGAATGAATCTCCGATAGTAACCTGCCAACCCCAAGAAACTTCTAATTTCGGATGGATTCTTGGAGGGTTCCATTTTGACATGGCTTCCACCTTTGATGGATCCACCAATATTCCTTCGGCACTTATGACGTGTCCTAAGAATTGCACCTCTCGTAACCAGAAGGCGCATTTCGAGAATTTAGCATATAATCTTTCCCGCCTAAGTATCTTTAACACTTCCCATAAATGGCTAGCATGATCCGCCTCGTTTCTTGAATAAATGAGGATGTCGTCGATAAAGACAATCACTGACCTATCAAGCATCGGCTTGCAAACCCGGTTCATGAGATCCATGAAACCCGCGGGTGCATTCGTTAATCCGAAGGACATCACAAGGAATTCGTAATGTCCATATCGCGTACGGAACGCCATCTTTGGTACATCGTCCTCCTTTACCCTCAATTGGTGGTAACCCGATCTCAAATCGATTTTTGAAAACTAGCTAGCACCTTGTAATTGATCGAACAGGTCGTCGATCCTCGGGAGCGGGTATCGATTCTTTCCCGTGAGTTTATTTAATTCCCGGTAATCGATACACATCCGCATGCTCCCGTCCTTCTTCTTTACAAATAGTATTGGCGCTCCCCAAGGATATACACTAGGCTGGATGAATCCCTTATCAAGTAAATCTTGTAATTGGGACATTAATTCTTGCAATTCTGACGGTGCCAGTCTATATGGCGCTTTAGCTACTGGTTTTGCACCCGGAATCAGTTCAATCCCGAATTCTACTTCACGCTCTGGCGGCATTCCCGGAAGATCCTCGAGAAAAACATCTTCAAATTCATGCACCACTGGTACGTCTTCAATCCTTGACATTTCTTTCTCCACATCACGTACGTAAGTCATATATGCCTTACATCCATGTAGTATAAATTTGCGGGCTTCTATCATCGAGCACACCATGGGATTACAAGCCTTTTCCCCATAGATGATGACACGCTTTCCGCTCAGAGACGTTAAGTGTATCTCCTTACGTAAGCATATCACCTTAGCGTGGTAGATAGACAGCCAGTCCATTCCAACTACCACTTGAAATTCACCCATGGACATGGGTATTAAATCAATGGAGTATTCCTCGCCATCGATATTCAATTTGCATTCCCGACATACATCACAAACAATAAAACTTTTGTTATTACCTACTTCTACTTCCATTGGCATAGGTAATTTTGTTAATGTAAACAAAGGGTTTTGAATGAATCTATGTGAAACAAAATACTTATTCGCACCCGTATCAAATAAAACACGTGCAAGGACAGAATTTACAGTAAATATACCTGTAACCACATCAGGTTCCATCTTTGCTTCAACAACCGTGATTTGGAACGACCTTGACTTAGACTTTGGGGTTTCATTCTTGGAGTCAGCGTCCTCTTTCTTTCACGTTAGTTCCGGACATTCTGACTTTTTATGACCATGCTGATAACACTTATAGCACACCGTTACTTTGTCTGGGCAGTTTGAAACCCCATGCCCTATTTTACCACACGCACCACAAGGTTTGTTCTTAAAATAACATTCGCCTTTATGAGCGCGTCCACATATCTTACAACTCGGGGAACCTCCTTTCGCATTTCCCTTCTTTGAAGATTCAGCCACCTTCGACTTCTTTGTGAGACTTGGGTTTTCATCCAAGGTTCTTCTCTCGCCTCTTTCAACTTGCCTTTTCAATTCAATCTCGCGCTCACGCGCCGCATTGATTATGTCGGTGAGGCTTTCGTAGTGTGAGGGAGTCATAAACTCCCTATATTCGGCTCTAAGCATATTGTGATAGTAGTAAATTTTCTGTTCTTCGGTCTTGACCAACTCGTCACAAAACTTAAGTTTATCCATAAACGTCCCCGTGATTTTATCGACGGTTTCACCTTTTTGCCTCATTTGCATAAATTCTTCTTTTATCTTATTGATTACCGCCTTGGGGCTATGATGTTTGAGAAATGGCGTTTTAAAATCTTCCCAAGTCATCGCCCTAGTTGCTTCAACACCCCTTTAATTTCTAAGGTTGTTCCACCAATCCTTAGCTTGGCCTCTAAGTTGGCCAGTTCCATAAGCCACGAAGTCGCTTATATCACAATGTGTTCGTTCAAAAACACCCTCGATATCGCTTATCCACCTTTGATAAGCAATTGGATCCACCTCTCCATTGAAGATCGGGGGTTTACATGCCATGAACTTGTTATAAGAACAACCTTTCTTTTCTTTGGCCTTACCTCTATCGTTGGTAAGGTCTTCTCTTAATTCTCCCATCTTTTCCTCCATAATCGAAAGTAATGTGTTTTGTATCCTTTCCATAAATCTTGGTAGACTAGCTTCAATTGCCCTTCCGACTTCCTCGGAAATCTTTTCTTTCAACTCGTCGGTAGTGAGGGATAGGACATTGTCACTAGCACCTCCCGACATCTTCTTACTGAAATGTTAAAATAATTTGATAAATAATTCGTTCAATCACTCTCATGCCTTTACATGAGAATTCATACTCACTATTCGGCCAAGTACACAACTTTGCCTTAACCATTTATGCTAAGTGTACTTCCCGGGTTCGAGTATATTACTATACTCCTCCCATACACAATAAATCACTATCCCTTTTAATCTTTTAATTTAAAATTTGCTTCAATTAAATTCTTATCGCATGTTGATCAAGCCTTGAACCGAACACATTTGTCTTTAACCTTAGCTCTGATTACCAACTTGTAACACTCATTCTTATAATATAAGTTTTTACCCCTAAAATAGAACTAAGCTTTATAAACGTTAAGCCAAAACATTTACGATATCGATAGCTTAGTACTTACGAGTTTAACAATCGTCTAAAAGCAACATTAGGATACATAAGTATTCCTTCATTTACATAATTTTTCCTAATAACTAACAATAATAACAAAAGTTGCGGGACTAGATCTTGAATGTGTTCGGTAGTGAGCATTGACTTGATCATCATTCACGTACTTTCCTTACCTAAAAGCTGGAAATTTGACAAACATTAGTATTAGAGTCCTTAGAATTTAGCATAATCGAAACTACGCTCAAAAACGGATTCAATTAACCAAGATAGGCAAAATTCAACAAAAGTAACTGGGCACTACCGTAGCTTACGGTAGCCACCGTAAGCTACGGTAGCCATTGGGTAATACTGGTCTACCGTAAGGCAGTAGAAAACTACCGTAACAATTTATTCGCTACCGTAAGTTACGGTAGCTACCGTAACTTACGGTAGCTTTCTTGCACCCCGTGTAATTCCAGGCCAAGCTTACGCGGCCCGCCTGAAACTCAATCTGCATCAATTACTTTTTTGTTTTGCTGTTTTGGCCCGTTTGTCCCATTTTACTCGAAACCACACAGACGGAATATTACTTCATACTAGGAAGACCCATTCACGGGTTCCTTATTTTCAGCACTCACGCTCCCATTACCGGTTTGCGTGTTTGATTATCACTACCCGTCACCCGGGTTTAAGATCTACGTATAAGGTACTCCCGTTACCCGGTTTGTACCTTCTCTTATTGACCCGTTTAGTTTGCCCTTATGAAGTTCATCATTCAAGCAAACTTAACCACAAAAATCTCATATACTAACGTACCAACTATTAACAATAGCAAAAGGCTAAATAACCATATTAACGAAGCGTTTAGCCACGTACCTTAAAGCTTTCCCTTCAAACGAGTGTCCGCACCGGCTTGACTTCCCGACGCCTCAACCGTGTTGCCTAAAATGCACAAGCCAATTATCATTAGAACCCTTCGGCTCATAACTAAAGCTTGCTTATTTAGCCAAACACCACAATTAATGTCTATCAATCATCTCTTAGGCGTTTTGTCAAGCACCTTATGTGCATACCTTTTAATTAGCCATTTTTATTCATTTAAACCTTGGTTAATCCAAGAATTTCATCTTATTCAAACTTGATTACTCATTACCTCCATATTATCATGCTAGTTCAATAAACCTAGGTTAATATTTCGCATAGTTCATACAAAATCTTGGGGCTTTTCATTCTAGATGAAAACCCACTTCAATATATGACACAAGACAACCCTAACACAAGATTTATCAATCAATTCACATGATTTCAGTTAGGGTTTATAATCCTACACTTTATGCACACATTCTGGAATCATAACATCACACAATTATTCAAGAACTTCTATTAATCAAATTTCACCCAAGAATCAAACATCACCAAAACTGAAATTGTAACTTACCTAGTGTTAGACGAGTGTAGGTGATTAAGATTCTTGATTCATGCAGTAAATACAAGCCCAATTCACCCTTCAATTTGATCAATTTGATGAAACAAGGGTTTGGGGTGTTCTTCCCTCCCACACGCACACACACTGATGTGTGTGGGTTTTTAATTTGTTTTATTTTTATTAAATTCAAGTTTGGCCATTCTTACAAAATCAACCCCTCAAGTTTGTTTTGTTCAACTAATGTAAATTTAACAAACACCTTTCATTTATATTTTAAGATATGGTGTTTTTAACTTGTTAATTATTTTTGGGGTGTTACACAATTTCTATAAACATCATGTAACAAATAACTCTTACTATCAGTTATTTCTACTTCTAGTGGTACTGGCATCTTTACAACTAAAGGGGGGGGGGGTGATGTATTATTTTGGTTAAAACAAACGACCTACTAGTCTGGTATCAAACAACACATAGGTAAGCATAGAACTTGATAAAATTATGCCTGACACCGCGTTCGGGAGGGTTTTGGCTCTCTCAGAACTGATCTGGAACGTCCTTCCCCGAGCCTTGGGGGGTCCATTTTCCTCCCATCCTTTTATGCTCCTTATTTCAACTTCTGACATTTCGCCCTGACATGACCCCACTCATAACAATTGTAACATAGGCTTGAGGGATTAAGGCATTTGAAAAACATATGCTCTAATTGTCAGCTGTTATAACTCACTTTTTGCCCCATTAGGCACCCCCCTGAGTGGGGCTTCCCACAAGTTTTGCAACGGGGACCCTCACCCTTGGAACCTTCTTTCTTGCCATGATCATCCAACCTTGACTTTTTGAACAAGCTTGAATTTGCACTTCTTTCCGCGGGCCTTTTCTACCCACGTTCCTCTTGTCATTTGAGCTCAATCTCTATATCATTTTCCCAGTTGATCAGTTCATTCAGAGTCTCACACTTTGAGGAAGTGATGAATTCCGTAAGCACAACCCTTAGCATGTCATGGTACTTATTGATATTCATTCTTTCTTTCTGTTCTAGCCAATTCTTGACAAAATTTCATCCTATCAAGGAAGATGCTCGTAATTTCATAAATAGTCTCTCCTTTTTACTAAGGGGTTGTTTGTTTACCTCTTAATGAGACTCTTAATGGTTTAGACCTCTTACTGGTTCAGCACTTAATGGTTCAGACTGTTTGTTTCACGAGCAGATGTCTGAATGCTTCAGACATTTGCCTCTGAATGGTTAAGATTTATACAGAGTCTGAATGGTTAAGACCTCTAATCTGAATTGGTCAGACATTTGCCTCTGAACGGTTAAGCATTATACAGGCTCTTAATGGTTCAGATCTCTTACTGGTTCAGCACTTAATGATTCAGACCTCTTACTGGTTCAGCACTTAACCATTCAGATGTTGCCAAACAGCCCGTAAGACGGTTGCAGTCTTCTTGAATTCAATCTATAGCCGACTGTGGACAAGGATACTTCAAAAATCGTTCTTTGAATTCCTGATCGGTGTATTTTAGGAACAAGTTAGTGAATGTTAGTTATGATAAAAATGCATTGATTTTAATATAAAGACGACATATTGATTCAGTTTTATATATTTTTTTGTTATAAATTAAACGAGCTTAAAGGATTAAATGAAAAGAAAATGAAACAAAACAAGTAAATGAGCTTACTAGATGCCCTGTGCTTTTGGTTTTAATATATATCAGCAGTTCTTTCCTGTGGAAGTCGGACTCCACCAAGGGTCAGCGTTGAGTCCTTTTCTATTTGCGATTGTCCTAGATGAGTTGTCAAAGTCGGTTCAGGAGTCAGTTCCATGGTGCTTGCTTTTTGCAGACGATATTGTGCTGATAGAAGAAAGTAAACAGAGCTTGAATGAGAGGTTAGAAGAATGGCGTGTAGCCTTAGAAGGCAAAGGTTTGAGGATAAGTCGCTCTAAGAATGAGTACCTTTACTGTGATTTTAGTGGAGCAGGCGATGAGCACGACACTCAGATCACCATTGAGGGTCAGGTGGTCCCACAGGCAACTAAGTTCAAGTATTTAGGATCGCTTGTTCAGAGTAATGGAGAGATAGACAGTGACGTAGCTCACCGTATCCAGGTTGGATGGTGTAGGTGGAGAGCAGCCACAGGGGTATTGTGCGACAAGAGGTTCCCTGATAAATTAAAAGGGAAATTTTATAGGGTTGCAATTAGACCCTCTATGTTATACGGAACAGATTGTTGGGCCATCAAGAAAATCCATGCACGAAAGCTAGATGTGGCAGAGATGAGGATGCTAAGATGGATGTGTGGGCATACTAGGTTGGACAAGATAAGAAATGAGGTTTTTAGGGTAAGATTAGGAGTTGCTTGTATTTCAGACAAAATAAGGGAGGGAAGATTGAGATGGTTTGGGCATGTCAGGAGAAGGCAGATGACAGACCCAATTAGAATAGTTGAAACACTCACTGTAGATGGAAGGAGGAGTAGAGGTAGGCCGAAAATGACTTGGGAGGAGCGGATTAGGCAAGATTTGCTAGATTTGCACCTCTTCGAGGACATGGTCGAGGATAGAATTTCGTGGAGACGTAGGATTAAGGTTAAGGACTTTTAGGAGTTTGGTCTGGTTTTTGGTTTAGGTTCTTGTCTTATGAGTTTATTTTTTTTTTGTTTTCTATGAGGTGTGATATAGCTTTCTATAAGTTGTCACTTAATCCCGGCGTCGTAGTTTTACTAACAACTACTTATTTATTTATGTGTTTATTTTTATTATTTTTCTTTTCCACATTTTTTTAGTAGCTGTGTGCTTATATATGTTTTTCCAGAAGCTTATGTCTTGGTTATGGTTTTTGGGAGCCGGGGGTCTCACTGGAAGCAGCCTCTCTATCCCCTGGGATAGAGGTAAGGCTTGCCTACATCCTACCCTCCCCAGACCCTATCAATAGCTTTGCTATAGGTGGGATTATACTGGGTATGGTTGTTGTTGTTGTTGTATATATCAGCAGTTCAAAAAAAAGGTAAATATGATTAATGTCGGAAAATTAACTCTCGTAATTAATGTGTTTCAAGAAAATGTACTAGGAAAATTAACTCTCGTTTGATTTATTATTGTAAATTAATGTGATAGATAACTAATTCAATTACTAATTGGTTTTCAAGATGGGTGTTGCTAAATGTACCCCCTTTTCTACTAAACGTACCCCCTCCTTTAACTTTTACATTAATATAATTCAAACCCTTTTGTTTTGTTTTTTTCTTTTTTGTCATTTTATTATCTTTAATTATTATTATTACTAGCATTTGCTTTTAAAACTCTATTTTATTTAAAAAGATTTATTTTGTTATTTTAATTTTGAAGTGGGATTTTTTTTGTTCATAACGCTTGAAGTGGGAGTTCGAATTTAGTTTGTATACAATAATACACAAAAATTTAAATGAAGGTTTGAAGCCAACCAACTTAATATAGTTTTCGAGTTAATAGAAGAGAAATATATTTGAGAATCACCACATTAATTTGTAGATAATGATTTTCATTAGTCAATAATATACTCTCACAATAATTAAATTTCAACTTATGTTGATTATTGATTATTGATTAATATTACATGCTTTGATCAAAGCATTTTACAATCTAGTGTGGTAGTTAACGTTTTATTTTCTTTATGCATTTTATTACTTTTAATAAATAAGGGGCTGTTTGGTAGACTCTTAATGACCATTCAGATGCTACCTCTTAATGGTTTAAAACATCTGAATGAATAAGATGTAACCTCAAGTCTGAATGGTTAAGAGGTAACATCTAATGGTAAATCATCACGTCACATTCTTCTACCTTCTCAATGGTAAAATTCTTAATGGTTCCATTAAGAGGTAGCCTCTTAATGACCATTCAGAGGCTACCAAACAGCCCCTAAAAGTTGTTAACTATATTATAATACATTTTAATATAATAACGATACTAATAGAAATAGAAAGATGAGAGAACTAAAATATGAAATAAATAAAAAATATATAAATCAACTGTTTTTTCAAAAAAAAATCTAAAACTTTTTTATTGTTTAAAAATATCTTTTTTTATTAATTTGTAGTGTCGTTTTATAGAAACATAATAAAATACTAGTTAGAGAAAGTGTCTTCAAAAACAATATTTGAATTGTATATATGGGTGAAATTTGACAACTTTTAAACTGTGTTGTTAGAAAGGGGGTATGACTAGTAAAAAAAGGGGTGCATTTAGCCAACCCCTTTCAAGATTTGTGCACGCTGACATGACAGAAAGAATGAATATCGGTTATATTTGTGTTGCATTCAAGTTGGGCCATTAATGTAGTTAAACAAAGTTAAAATACATCATTCAAATGAGTTATTTAATTGGGCTGAAGCTAATTAGATAAATTATGGTGAAGTCCATATTAATTGGGCCAACATCACAATCCTACGAGAAACACAAGGCCACAAGGGCGGTGGAATTATGGAGGGTTATTAAAAAAGGCCAGGGGGTCACACAAAGCGAGGGGATTTGAAGGACAATTATTTTTAAGGTCGGGAATTAATGTTAAAAGGGTGGAGAGTGTATCTCGATGTGATGAATTTCGCCAATAGCGATTCAGTGGCCGTTCAAAAAAAAAAGGGTGGACGACAACTTTGATGTGGATCGAAATACTAAAATGGGGACGCAGCTTTGGGGCAACTTGGGACACACGATACTGGGTTAGCCCTTTGGCTGCCCTACACGGTTCAAGGCGCACAACAAGCATGAGCGGCTAGTCTCTCAGTGACTTTAGGCATACGGTTCGTAGGGTTTAACACTTTCTTAGTTTTATTTATGTTCGGATTTGTTTTTGACATCTACAACGTTTTATAAACAATTTGATAAAAAAAAAATAGCAAGAAACCACAAAGAAATTAAAGATTTAGAGATAGATTCAACAATTGATATTTTTCATTCATGCTTAAACTCTAAACTCGCAAAGCCATTTATAGGCATACAAACAGAGAAAGGAATTAACTATTTGAGCTAAATTAGGAGCCTAGTTCTGCCACTACAAGACTCTTACGAATTAAATGCATAATTAAAATAGAGTTAATTACTGTTTTCGTCCCTGTGATTTGTCAAAAATCACTATTTCAGTCCATTAGTTTAAAAATTGCGATTTCAGTCCCTGTGGTTTCACTTTCGTAACCATTTCAGTCCACCTCGTAACCATTTCAGTCCCTGTACTAATAGAATAAATGGATTAAAATGGTTACGAAAGTGAAACCACAGGGGCTGAAATGGTTACGAAAGTGAAACCACAGGGACTGAAATCGCAATTTTTAAACTAATGGACTGAAATAGTTATTTTAACAAACCACAGGACGAAAACATTAATTAACTCATTAAAATAACTAAACAAAAGAAAAATGTTAAAACTAAAGGGGTGTTGCATGGCTACGTGGGTTGGAAGTCGAATGAGAGATCGGCACATATCAGGACCATTGATAGCCAATAAGATTCATGAATTTAAGCATTTTAATTTGCCCCATTTATAGTGTTCCTCCCCTCTTGGAATCTGAAATGATCAGATAATTGTATGTAACGAGTTGACGCTAGCCCGCGCGTTGCGGCGGAATGTTTTAAAAATGTTACCTTTAAAACAGAACGTGACTGATGTCGATTTTGATTTCGATTTACGAAAAGGCCTGTGTAAATTGCAATTCATCTCATCTTTGTGCGATATACTAAATTTAATGCTAGTACAGCGATGATGTTATTTGCAGACAATGTTTTACCTAAACTGTCAAGAAGCATTAAATTTAATGTAAAAGAAAAAGAATGTGAAGGCGTGAAGCACCAAGTAGGAGGGCTTATTGATGTGTCAATTAACTCAACAATTTTTTGTAAGTGCAACGTTTATCTAATAAAGACCTTATATCAGTGAAAAATACAATACAAAATAATGGTTAAGTCATTGCCTACGTGTCTCTCTCTGCTTCTACATCCTTCAATTACCTCTCCAACAACGCATCCCAATCTCGACTTGTTGCCTGTTTGTTTTATGGTTAAAATGGATGACTAATTATTTGTTTGTTTTCAATATGTCACACCATTTAAGGAAGTAACTATACATGACGTTATTATATATAATATTTATTACAGTTTAAAGATGACCTCATCTTTTGTGATATTTTCTTACACCGTGTGTAGTGGTGTGATGATTGCCACTTCACGCCGGCACACCGTCCCCGACGACGTGTTGTTTGAAATTTGGGTGTTAGCGTGATTATAAAAACGTCTGTGAAGTTGTGGAGAGGTTTGATCTTCAAGGGATGCCATATGTCGCATAACCCATAAGGGAGAGGCTTGATCTTCAAGCCCCACTACACATCGTCTTAGTTGATTTTTATTGCATTTCTTTTATCTTATATTGCTCTAGCAAATTTTAATTACCATTCAATACATAAAGATTTAGGTGTTGCTATCAATATCCGCACATACATTATACTTTCAAGGGGGTCTTATTCTCATGATTTTAGATTTCTTTCATTTAATTTCTGTTTGAATCTTCGAGATATGATGTTTCTTTTATTCCACACAGCCAGCATAACAAAATCAGACCCATTTTTATTTCGAAAGCCAAAAAAATCTTTGAGAAAATTACAAAATTAGCCAAGAAAAAAGTCAAATTACCAATCTAGCCACCTCATGCGTCTTTGGAAGGCCACTCACAGATCCCAAGTCTTCTAATGCGTCTGCCAGGCCAAGTATTGCGTCCGCCAATCCCCAACTGACACGTGGAAAGACTCATCACATCACACACATGAAAGACTCATCCCATGCGTCCGCGGACTCATCCCATGCGTCCGCGGACCCACAAGCCATGCGTCCGCAGACTCATCCCATGCGTCCGCAGACTCATCCCCGCCACGTGTCTTTTTTTTATTGGGTTTCTCCCCAAGGACTCATCCCATGCTTGAAAGACTCATCCCATACATGAGTGGCCTTCCAAAGACGCATGAGGTGGCTAGATTGGTAATTTGACTTTTTTCTTGGCTAGATTGGTAATTTTCTCAAAATCTTTTATCTAAATAGTCTTCTATTCATTTTAATCGCATGTCTTTCAAGGAGTACTAACACTTATTATACGGATTGTAGATCTGAATACACTTGATGATTCTTCAATTCTTTCGTAGTGACGCGACTCACTCATTTCTAATTGTAAGACTTTCTGTTCTAATCGTAAAAAACTTTCTCGAGTCTTCGTTTTTCGGTTATCTTCAAATTACAAAAAAAAGGCATGTGTTCTTAATACCATACAAACCAAGAACTCAAATAACATTGATAAACGCATTTCTTAAATTCCATACAAACAAACAACAGATCTATTTGTTTATTATTTTCAACATCAACAAACGAAAATCAATGTATTATTTGTAAACATGAAAACACGCACCACGGATTTTTTTAGATAACATTAAACGCATGTCTTCTTAATACCATACAAACAAAGAACGTATCGTTTTTTAACCCAATAAACGAAAATCAACATACGAACTGTAAGCATGAAAACATGCATGTTCGTTCATACCATACAATTAAAGAACTTATGATAAAAAAATTGGAGTAATAATGAGCAGTGGAAACAGAAAACGATGGGAGCGGAACATACAGGGAATCGATCTGCAGATGGAAGAAAAATACAACACTAAATCAGGGATGAATGGAATTAATATGGCGATTAGTAACAAAGATAAATAAAGGAGCGTGAGAATTTGGCGGAAGCGGTTACGGTAACGGTGGTGGGGAATCATTATGTTGCTAAAGCCTAAACGATGTTAAAGGATGTTGGTTTCCGGCTACCTGCAAGCGATGTGTATATATACATAAATTTTAATACTTTATTCCATGTGAACGTAAAGGATGTCCGTGCCTCTTAATGTTTGAATGATCGGGTGGTATGGATTCAGTAGGGGTGAGCAAAAGGAAAAACCCGACCCGACCATTACCCGACTCGACGCGAGAACCGATCAAACATAAAATACAGAACCGATTCACTACCCTAAATATAGGGTCGGTTCCGGTTCATAGGTCCAAGTCGGGTTTCACCATGAAAAGAACCGAAAACCGACCCGACCCGACCCTATTTTATATGAAAAATTGGAACCGATCGAAATACCTAGGTACTTGGGTTCGGGTCGGGTTGGGTATATTTTCTGTTTGATTCTCGGTTATTTTCGGTCCGGACCTAAACTTGTTCACCCCTAGTGTTTTGGTCAAAAATCAGGCTAGGATAATACAACCAAATCTTTGTTGTGAGGAATGATACTTGAAACAGTGAACAAATGTATGGACAATTTGCAAATCAAATAAAGAGATGACACAAGAATTTATACGAGGAAAAAGCCCTTGATCAAGAATTGATCTCCGGCATAAAAAACCTCGGGTGATGGAAACTACCGATCACTAACTAAGATTAAACAGAAAAATGTTACAACACGGGATGATAACAAGCTTGTTACAAGGATCACTAGTGTGCAAAAGTGTTAAAGTGTATGATATCGCCAAGTAAACTGCCGAGAGCTGTTCGAGAGTGTGTGTTTTGCTAAAATTATCTAAGTGTTCTAACTCAAGCTTGTTATCCCCTTTTTAAAATTAGAAATAACTAAACTAACTAACTTTCCGCTAATTGTGCAAGCTCCCCACGATCTCCATAACGTTCACAATGGCCAAGCACGTGCGGAATATTGAGGGAATATGCTCCACGAATATCGGCAAGACCAAGTCCAGGCACATACTCCTGCAAAACGAGCTCACATACAAGGTAGACAACCGTTAGTGTAAGGATAACAACGAGGATCCTGAATCCTGGTCCTGCAACACATTCTGAGGATCCTTAATTCAAACAGAATTGAGGATTCGTGATCCTGGCAGTAGTTGAGGATCCATGATCCTTAGGATTGGAAAATCCTCCCCTAACAATTGCCCCCAAAATATAAGGAGTAAAGTGTAAATTAGCGAGTTATATTTTCGATCTTATCTGCAACTAACTAACGGATATATAGCCGTTAGGATCGAACTAGCCGTTGCTGATCTTACGTCATTGAAATGACAATCCTGCAAAATCATCATTATAAATTCAAGTTAGAGATAAGGGTCAGGAAGCATTTAAATTCGTGCGTTACACCCTTTAAATCCTCATTCGAAGATTGATCAGGTACTTCTCTCTCCCTTCTCTCTTCACCTTCTTACTCTGTTCCTTCTTTCTTTACCATCACCCATGGCCAAGATGGTTTTAAGATCCTCACCGGCTAAGGATCACCAAAAAGATAGTCCCCTAAAGAGCCAAGGAATCATCAAAGATTCTCCGAAGGAACGTTGCTGCTTTACTGATCCGGAGATAGACCGGATTCGTCATTGCTTTCCGGCAGACTCTGTCTTTAAACCTTTTGACCCTACCGCCTTGAGTGACTTCGTTTCTGCAACTTGGGTTGCTTTTCCGGCCACCCCATTTCTGATAGGATACTCCTATCTTTTCCCTGCTTTTACCCAGTCTTTCTTCTCCCTTACCGGCATATCCTATGTCCAGGCCATGCCAATGATGTGGAGGGTTTTATATACCCTTGAGAGAATCATTGAGCAGGAGGATATAGAGTTAGGAATGTTGGAATTGGCTGAACTATATAACCTTGTGAGCCATGGTTCACATTGCTTCTTATTCAAACATAAACCCGGCGAAGTACACCCAATCCTCAAGACCACCAAGAATGACACCAATTGGAAGAAGCGTTTTTTCTTCGTTAGGAGGGATTCCATCCCGGATGGGAAGGATCTACCAAGAGAGTGGGCCACCCACGGTAGGATAGAGGATCCTTATAGAAGGATCATAGGATAACAATGTTTCTGTTGAGGATCACTAACCCCTTTTTGTATCTTTTGTGCAGCTATCTCTGTTTCTCATATTATTCCTTCACCTGCAACAAAAGAGTGGATCGCTGCTTTCTGGAATCTTGATCCTGCAGTAAGATCATTTCAAGCAAACTCAAAGGATTCTCAAGAAGTATCCTCCGGCTCAGTCACAACGTCAAGTAAGTATCCAAGTTTGTATATGATTAAATGTTTAAATGAAAATGAAACAAGAATACTTATTTGTTGTTTTGGATTGATAGGCGCTGGAAAATCCTCAAAGTCAGCCACCCGCTTCAGTGTTGCCGATCTTAGTGCTGTTGCTCCCAGGTCTAGGAAGAAGAGGTCTGCCGCTAGCCCTAGCGTTCCAGTTCCAAAGCCTACCACCTCCAAGGGCAAAGGAGGAAAGAAGAGGAAATCCTCTGAAGCTGATAACCTTGAAGGCCTGCCCCTCATCCGTCACCAGTTCGAGGAATACTTTGCTGATGTAAGGATCCTCAATCCTTAATTCCATCCTGCATATTTTAAGGATAACGGATCCTGAACTGACCCTCTTTTTTCTCTTTGCAGAAATTTGCCGAGATCCAGATGCTATTTGATGCTTATGTCGAAGAGGCTGAGGCGAAAGAGCTGGACTTCCAGAAAATCTTCTTGGCTAAGGATGAGACTATCTCTCACCTTGAGAAGGATCTGAACTTGGCAAAGAAGCAGCTGGTAATGGCCCACATCAATGCTGATCATGAGAAGAACGAGGTGATGGAGGATGCCAAACTCTCTGCTGCCATTGCTATGTACAAGACCAAGCTGCAGATGGCTCAAGAGGCTGAGGATCCTGACTTTGACAGGACCAACTGGGACCAGGAGGGCTGGAAAGCTAGATTGGCTGAGCTTGATGATAAGGAGGAGGCAACAGAGGTCTTGGCAATTGAGGCAAGTGGCAGTGGAGCTAAGGATCAGGCTGTTGATGCTGGGGCAGGAGATGGTGGTGATGCAGCGAAGGTGTGAGCTGCTGAAATGGGCGATGATGGATTTATCTAGACGCGGCCGGAGCCCATTTTTTAAGATTTGGTAGTGGTTTTTGTTTAACGGTGTTTTTCATGAACAATTGTTGGTCTGTAATAACTTAGACAATAGTTTTTAGCGTTGAGGATCATGGATCCTTGGACAATAGGTAGGATAATGGGTGGTGGATGGATCCTCTATTTGGGGGATGAAACCACTTGTTATCCTCCCGCCTTTTGTTACCTGCACTCAGACCTTTGGTAAATATAGACACCCTTTGCCAACCCAAGTGGACGGGCCACGTTTTGCTGGTAGAAGCTTGGGTTGGCAATTTTGACAACCTTTGAAAGGGTTTAACTTTTGGTAAATAAAATCTTAATCTTTTGACTTATCATGTGTTGTTACGTTTGTGAACACCTTACTTTTCAGTTGCTATTATACATTTTGTTTGAATCCATTAAGTTAAGAATAAAAGTTTAACATATTATGTCAAAGAATTTAGGATATGATCAAGGATCAAATATCCTATAATCAATCAATTCAAAAAAGTAGTGTAACTTAAGGATCATAAGTCCCGTTGTCAAAGAATACGGGTCACTTAGATAAACAAAGAATAAAATTAAAATGATCAAGGATCATACCTGAGAATCCAAGTTAGGATCCTAAAACATTTACAATCAGGATAACCAAAAGACAAACCTTAGTAAAAGGTAAGGATTAAGGATCCTTAGCTGTATAGCTTCAAAAACCTGAAATGGAACATAACTTGGGACTAAGCCATTATAAGAAAAGAGTTAGCAACTGGGGACAAGCCCAACAATTCTGGGGACAAGCCCAATATACTGGGGACAAGCCCAAAAAACTGGGGACAAGCCCAAAGGATCTTGTGTAACCTGGAGTATGGCCCTCATTGGCGACTATCCAAACTTAGTGACATGAAAATGCCAAAACCTTAGCTAACGTGAAAACGTTAGAAACCTTAGGAACGGATGTATGGTATGTCTACCATTATACGTAGGATCCCGGATACAGCCAGTACAATGAAATTGTCAGCCCCTAAAGCGAGTACTGGTCCCATTGCCATGAACTATACCAGGATTATCGTGTGCTGCTGGCGATACTGGGGACAGGCCCAACAATTGGGGACTAGCCCAAAAAACTGGGGACAAGCCCAAATAATTGGATACTTCTGTAGATACTCAATCCTTTGTCAAGGATATATGAAGCTTCTGCAAAACTCAGAATCAAGTGAAAGGAGGATAAAGGATCCAGGATCCTTCTCCTTGTATATAGGATAATTAAAGAATGAAATAATTTGAGATTAGATCATTACCAAAATGAGGATCCTTATCCCGTAAGGATCCTTCGAGGATATCGATCATGAAAATGGTTGAGGATCCTTGATCCTTACTACATGAAATATTTCTTCAGGTGGACAGCATTCCAAGCTCTTGGTAGCAAATCACCTTCCATTGTTAGCAATCGATATGCCCCCTTTCCTGCTTCAGCTTTAATTAGGTAGGGGCCTTCCCACTTTGGTGCCAACTTTCCATCAGCAGGATTTGTGGTATTCTGAAATGCTTTCCTCAATACCGTATCACCAACTTGGAACTTCCTGATCCTGACATTCTTATTATAGGCTCCAGCCATCCTTTGTTGATAACTAGCCATCCTTATCCTTGCCAAATCCCTGAGTTCTTCTATAGTATCCAAGTATTGAACCAAGTTTTCAGCATTTCCTTCAGGATCACGAATGCTTGTTCTTGCAGTAGGAACCACCATCTCTGTAGGGATCACTGATTCTGCTCCAAATACCAAAGAAAATGGAGTTTGGCCAGTGGCATTCTTGGGGGTTGTCCTATCAGCCCGTAGCACATAAGGTAGTTCTTCTGCCCATTTTCCTTTCTTGGATCCAAGCTTCTTCTTCAAGTTGTTAATGATGATCTTGTTGGATGATTCTGCTTGACCATTGGCTTGTGGGTGGACTGGTGTTGATGTTATCATCTTAATCCCCCAGCTGTCACAAAAGTTAGTAGTTCTACTCCCAATAAATTGGGATATATTATCACAAACAATTTCAGAAAGGATACCAAATCTAGTAATAATGTTTCTTTTGATAAAGGATATCACTTCTTTTTCTCTGACTTGAGCAAAGGCTTCAGCCTCTATCCACTTTGAGAAGTAATCAGTCATAGCAAGCATGAATACTTTTCCACCAGGTGCCTTGGGAAGTTTACCAACTATATCCATTCCCCATCTCATAAATGGCCAAGAAGAGGATATAGGATGCAAGAGCTCTGCTGGTTGGTGAAGGATGTTACTATGTCTCTGACAAGGATCACACTTCCTGGCATAATCCACAACATCCTTCTTCATAGTAGGCCAATAGTATCCTGTCCTCAGGATCCTTGAGAATAATGCCCTGCCCCCAGTGTGGTTTCCACAATCTCCTTCATGAAAGTCCTTTAGGACTTCTTGGATTTCAGGATCCTCAATGCATCTTAGATATGGTCCTGCAAGAGATCGTTTATATAACATGTTGTTCAATATTATAAATTGAGATACCTTAATTTTGAAGGCCCTGGGGTTTTCTCCTGTAGGAATCTCTCCATATTGGATATATCTCATGATTGGAAGGATCCATGATCCTGAATGAGATTGTGTATCATCACTAGGGATGATTGCAGAATCTTCTCCTATCTCCATAGCTAGATGATCCTCAATAGCAGGGCTTAGGATGTGGATAATAGGGATCTTGGTATCCTCTAGAATCTTCAAGGATGATCCTAGATTAGCCAATACACCAGCTTCTGCATTCTCTTCTCTGGGTACCTGTGTCAAACTAAAGGAAACAAAAGAGAGTGCCAATTCTTTGACTATCTCCAAATATTTGATTAGCTTTTCACCTTTAACATCATAGGATCCATTAAAGTGATTAGTAATTAACAATGAATCTACATGTACCTCAAGATACCTGATCCTCATATGCTTGGCAATTTGCAAACCAGCTATCAAGGCTTCATATTCAGCCTCATTGTTGGTAGTTTGAAACTCACAAGCTATGGAGTGGGGTATTATGTCTCCCTGTGGCGATTTTAGTAGTATTCCAAGTCCAGTTCCTTTGACATTAGAAGCTCCATCAGTGAAGAGTATCCAAGGATCCTTAGTTTCTTCAAGCTGTTGGACTTCTAACTCAGCTTCCCTTTGCAAGTCACTACTGAAATCTGCCACAAAGTCAGCTAAGGCTTGGGATTTAATGGCAGTTCTAGGCTCATATCTTATATCATAAGCACTGAGCTTCGCTGCCCATTTAGCCATCCTTCCTGACATTTCAGGTTTCCTTAGAACATTCTTAATTGGAAAGTTAGTCTTAACAATAACGGTATGAGTTTCAAAATAATGTCTTAATTTAGTAGATGCCATAATTAAAGCAAGAATAAGTTTCTGTAAATGTGAATACCTGGATTCAGCATCAAGCAAACTCTTACTTACATAATAGACAGGATGTTGTGTACCTTCGTGATCCTTAACAAGGACATCACTTACTGCTTTAGAGGATACCGCGAGGTATAAGGATAATACATCCCCTTTTTCTGTTTTCATCAAGGCAGGAGCTGAGGATAGGTAATCCTTAAGAGCTTTGAGAGCACTTTCATGCTTTTCAGTCCATTCAAATTTCTTGTTCTTTCTCAAAATGTCATAGAATTCCTTGCATTTTTCTGATGACTTGGATATGAACCTGTTCAAGGCTGCGATCCTGCCTGTCAATATTTGCACATCCTTGGCATTGGCAGGAGACTTGATATTCACAATAGCCTTAATTTGCTCTGGACTTGCTTCAATGCCTCTTTTTGTCACCATATAGCCTAGGAATTTACCTGCTTTAACACCAAAGTGACACTTGGAATGATTTAGTTTCATATTAAACTTATCAAGGATATTGAATGCTTCCTCCAAGTCTCTAAGGTGATCCTCAACTTTCTTAGACTTAACCACCATGTCATCTATATAGACTTCCATAGTGTGTCCAATTTGTTCTTTGAACATCATATTGACTAGCCTTTGATAAGTAGCACCTGCATTTCTTAGTCCAAATGGCATAGCAATATAACAATATATACCAGTTGGGGTCATAAAGGCTGTATCCTCTTGATCAGATGGTTCCATCTGCATTTCTTGAAATCCAGATGAAGCATCCATAAAAGTCAACAATTCATGACCCGCGGTAGCATCCACCATGGAGTCAATGTGGGGTAATGGGAAAGGATCCTTGGGACATGCCTTGTTTAAATCAGTGAAATCGACACATACCCTCCACTTTCTGTTTTTCTTCTGAACAACCACCACATTGGCTAACCACCTTGGATACTTAACCTCTCTTATCATACCTGCCCGGAGCAATTTATCTACCTCCTCCTGGATGATGGCATTTCTCTCAGGTGCAAACTTCCTCCTATTTTGGTGTATTGGTTTGAATGACCTGTCAATGCCAAGTTTATGAGTAATTATATCTTTAGAAATACCTGTCATGTCTTCTTGTTTCCAGGCAAAGGTAGTCTTTCTCTTCTTTAGGAAGGATTTTAGCTCCTGTTCGATGTTGTTGAGGATCCCTAATCCTATGAAGATCTTGGATTCAGGATCCTGAGGATCCATAAGGATATCTTTCACATCCTGTTCCCTTGCCTCCAAGACATCTCTCGGAGGATGCTTTAATTGCTATTGCTCCCTTGGTCTTGAGGCTGGCTTCATTGATGACGTGTAGCAATTCTTAGCTTCTTGTTGATCACTCTTAATTTTTACCACTCCCCATGGACTAGGAAGCTTCACGCATTGATGATAGGTAGACGGGACTGCCTTCATGTCATGTATCCATGGCATGCCAATGATAACATTACAACAGGATAAGCAATCTATAACACAAAATTTTTTATAAGAATGAAGTCCTTCAATATAGATGGGGGAGTTTGATGTCCCCCAGTGTGTTCTTGGTTTCTCCACTGAATCCCACAAGAACTGAGGATCTTGGTACAATATCCGATTCAGGAATGTTTATCTTCTTGAGGACATCAAGCTGAATGATGTTTACCGAGCTTCCTCCATCTATCAGGATCCTGCGAACAAAGTGGTTAGATATAAATAAGGTAATAACAAGACCATCATGATGAGGATCCTGGACATCATCACGATCATCCTCATCAAAAGTTAAAATTTTATCCTTGGTAACAGTGGAGGTTCGAATGGGTCTATCCCCATTATCCATCTTGGTTTCCTTGGCATGTCTCTTGGCTGCTGAAAAGGAAGTACCACAAATGTCTGATCCACCCGAAATGAGGTTTATAACTTGTGCATCTGCTGGAGGGGCAGGAGCCCTTTCTGGAACCCTTTCAGGATCCTGGATCCTTGACTTCTTCCTTCCCAAAAGTTCCTTTAAGTGCCCCTTGCTTAACAAGTAACCAATTTCTTTTCTAAGTGCAATACATTCTTCAGTGAGATGCACGAAATCCTCATGATATGCACACCATTTGGACTTGTCCTTCGTTGCGGCTGGTTTATCACTTTTTCTTGGCCATCTTGCTTTGTCACATAGATTCTGCATTGCAAGAATTAGTTCATTGTTATCAACAGAAAAAGCAGTACTCAGAAATTGGAGGATAATCCTCATCATCATCTTCTTGTTCTACTGCATGCACATTCTGGTTATCAGACTTGTTGTAGGACTTGAACTTGTTATTCTTGAAGTAGGATCCTTGCTTTTCCTGCTTTGAGGATCCCGCCAGTCTTTCCTGGATCCTTTTGTCATCCTCCAACCGGATGAACCTAAGGGCCCTGGTTCTCACTTCATCAAGATTTCTGCAAGGGGTCATGACAAGATCATCATAGAATAATGAATTCCTAAGTATACCCATTTTAAAGGCTTCTACAGCCGTAGCAATATCCAAGTTAGGAATGTCTAAGGATTCTTTACTAAACTTAGTGATGTAATCCCTAAGTGACTCATTTTGACCTTGCGTTACCTTATATAGATCACTAGTTAAACGTTCAAATTTTCTACTACATGAGAATTGATTATTAAACAGATTAACTAGATTAGCAAATGAAGTAATAGAGTAAGGGGAAGACTTAGCAGCCATTTAAGAGCAGATCCTGTGAGTGTGGATCCGAAACCCTTGCATAGACATGCTTCTTTTAACCTCTCTGGGATGGGGCTGATCTCCATCCTTTCTCTATATTAAGCTACATGTTCTTCTGGATCCGTCGAACCATCATACAGCTTCATAGTTGGTATTTGGAATCTCTTGGGTATCTCAGCATCACAAATAGGTGGTGCAAAACGAGATATCCTATGGCTCCCATCTGTAATTTCAGGGATGGGCTTAACCACTCCTAGGACGCTGGATATCATATCCTTCAGCTTCTGTAATTCCCTAGCCATAGCTTGATTGATAGATGTATCCTGCATAGAGCCATGGTTAGTGTTATAAGAATTATTGAAAGTGTTACCTCCCAGAGGATTCAAGTTTGGAATTGCAGATGTGAATCCATATTGGCGGTATTCTGGTATGACTGATGGACCAGAGGAAGCAATGGTCTGCATTGGTATGAAGTCTCCTTGATGAACATCTGAACTTCCAGGTTGCATACTTCGTAAGGATCCGTGATCCTGAGAGATGTTGGATCCTTGATGTGCTGGAAATGGGGGTCTTGGAGGATAATCCATGGATCCGAAAACCTGTGATGAGGATCCTTGAGGCTGAAAGGAGGATCCTTGAACCTGAGAGAATCCTTGAACCTGAGAGGATCCTTGAACCTGAGAGGATCCTTGAACCTGAGAGAATCCTTGAACCTGAGAGGATCCTTGAACCTGAGAGGATCCTTGAGCTGGATGCGTCCCCATGTACTCTCCTGAACTGGCGAAGGATCCCTGATGCTGGAAGAAGGATCCCTGATGCTGAACAGAGGATCCTGAAGGTTGAAAGTAGGATCCTAGAGCCCGAGTCATTGCCGACGATCCAGAGTGCATTCCTTTTAATCCACCCAGGTATTGGACATCCGGAGCTGCAGAGTGCTGGGAGGTTATGACCGGAGTGTCGAAATTCAGCGATCTAGGCATCAATGGAGAATGATCCTCCACTGATCTCTTCTGTTTCTTGATATCACCAATCTCATTGAGGATCCTTTCGTTGGTTTTATCCTGCTGTTGTATGTGGTCCTTCATCTGCAAAATCAAAGGAAAAAGATCACTAGTAGTAGGATTAGAAGAAACAGAAGAAGTTGGTGGTTTTGAAAAAATGGGGCTTGGTCTCTTTGCAGCATTTTCAGCATTCTTCTGAGATCCAGAAGGTGGTGGAGGCAAAGGTGGAACGCCATGTGAAGAACTGATTGCCGGCATTGAACTTGAAGTGTTCTTTGCTGAAGAAGTCATGTGGTTGAAGGTGATGAACCGAAATGACCGAAATGAACAAAATTTATCAGAAATGAAGCACTAATTGCCCCACGGTGGGCGCCAAACTGTTTTGGTCAAAAATCAGGCTAGGATAACACAACCAAATCTTTGTTGTGAGGAATGATGCTTGAAATAGTGAACAAATGTATGGACAATTTGCAAATCAAATAAAGAGATGACACAAGGATTTATTCGAGGAAAAAGCCCTTGATCAAGAATTGATCTCCGGCATAAAAAACCTCGGGTGATGGAAACTACCGATCACCAACTAAGATTAAACAGAAAAATGTTACAACTCGGTATGATAACAAGCTTGTTACAAGGATCACTAGTGTGCAAAAGTGTTAAAGTGTATGATATCGCCAAGTAAACTACCGAGAGCTGTTCGAGAGTGCGTGTTTTGCTAAAATTAGCTAAGTGTTCTAACTCAAGCTTGTTATCCCCTTTTTAAAATTAGAAATAACTAAACTAACTAAATGTCCGCTAATTGTGCAAGCTCCCCACGATCTCCATAACGTTCACAATGGCCAAGCACGTGCGGAATATTGAGGGAATATGCTCCACGAATATCGGCAAGACCAAGTCCAGGCACATACTCCTGCAAAACGAGCTCACATACAAGGTAGACAACCGTTAGTGTAAGGATAACAATGAGGATCCTAAATCCTGGTCCTACAACACATTCTGAGGATCCTTAATTCAAACAGAATTGAGGATCCGTGATCCTGGTAGTACTTGAGTATCCATGATCCTTAGGATTGGAAAATCCTCCCCTAACACCTAGGATTCAGAATTCATTGGGGATGGTGGTTGGCATAATATAAAGGTATCTGGGGTGGTGGTTGGCATAAAAGTGTTTATTAATTCAAATATTATTTAAGGGGTGTGTATATTGAGACATGTTGGTTTGGGAGGCATTATTTAACAACAACAACCATACCCAGTATAATCTCACATATAGCGAAGCTATTGATAGGGTCTGGGGAGGGTAGGATATAGGCACACCTTACCTCTATCCCAGGGGATAGAGAGACTGCTTCCAGTGAGACCACCGGCTCCAAAAACCATAACCAAGACATAAGCTTCTAAAAAAACATACGCCACTACTACAAAAGATAGAAATAAAAATAATAATAAACACATAAATAAGTAAGTGCTTGTTAGTAGAACTACGACACCGAGAATAGGTGAAAACCTATATATATATATATGTATATAAAACTATATCACACCTCATACAAACTGAAAAAATAAACGCATAAGACAGGAACCTAAGCTAAAAACCAGGCCAAACTCCTAAAAATCTTTAACCTTAATCTTACGTCTCCACGAAGTTCTGTCCTCAACCATGTCCTCAAAGAGGTGCAAATCTAGCAAATCTTGCCTAATCCGCTAATTCCACATCATTTTCGGTCTGCCTCTACTCCTCCTTCCATCTACCGTGAGTGTTTCAACTATTCTAACCGGGTCTGTCGTCTGCCTCCTCCTGACATGCACAAACCATCTCAGTCTCCCCTCCCTTATCTTGTCTGAAATACTAGCAACTCCTAATCTTTCCCTAAAAACCCCATTTCTAATCTTGTCCAACCTAGTGTGCCCACACATCCATCTTAGCATCCTCATCTCTGCTACCTCTAGCTTTCGTGCATGAATTTTCTTGATGGCCCAACAATTTGTTCCGTATAACATAGAAGGTCTAATTGCAACCCTATAAAATTTCCCTTTTAATTTATCAGGGAAGCTCTTGTCACACAACACCCATGTGGCTGCTCTCCACCTACACTATCTAGCCTGGATACGGTGAGCTACGTCACTGTCTATCTCTCCATTGCTTTGAACAACGATCCTAGATACTTGAACTTAGTTTCCTGTGGAACCACCTGGCCCTCAATGGTGATTTGGGTGTCGTGCTCATCGCCTGCTCCACTAAAATCACAGTAAAGGTATTCAGTCTTAGAGCGACTTATCCTTAAACCTTTGCATTCTAAGGCTACCAGCCATTCTTCTAACCTCGCATTCAAGCTCTGTTTACTTTCTTCAATCAACACAATATCGTCTGCAAAAAGCAAGCACCACGGAACTGACTCCTGAATCGACTTTGACAACTCGTCTAGGACAATCGCAAATAGAAAAGGGCTTAACGCTGACCTTTGGTGGAGTCCTACTTCCACAGGAAAGAAATCAGTATCCCCCACCGGTGCACGAACACTAGTGTTAGTCTTAACATACATATCCTTAATTAAGTCTACATACTTACTAGGTACCCTTCTATCCTCTAAACTGTCCCATATCAATCTACGTGGCACACTGTCATACGCCTTTTTCTAAATCAATGAACACCATATGTAGATCACGATTTTTCTCTCTATATTTTTTCATCAATCTCCTTAAAATGTGTATCGCTTCTGTAGTTAACCGCCCTGGCATGAAACCAAATTGGTTTACCGTAACCTGGGTTTCTCTTCTGAGTCTAGTCCCAATCACCCTCTCCCATAATTACATAGTATGGCTTAACAACTTAATCCCTCTATAACTACCACAACATTGGGCGTCTCCTTTGTTCTTATATAAAGACACTACAATACTACTCCTCCACTGGTCTGGCATTCTTCCAGATTTGAAAATGAGATTGAACAAATTAGTTAGCCATTGAACTCCAGCATGTCCCAAGCACTCCACACCTCAATTGGTATGTTGTCCGGACCCACTGCCTTAGCCCTTCCCATCTTCCTAAATGCTGCCATCACCTCTCCCTGTGTGATACGCCTACAATAGCAGTTATTTCGTTGTTGTCTCTATGTAATCGAGTTGTCGCTTTGTTGTCGGGTCGCTTTGGGAGGTATTATTTAAGGGGTGTGTATACTGGTACATGTTGGTTTGGGTTGGCACTTGGCATAACATGTGTTTAATATATGGTATGTCTTTATTAAGGCAAGGGTATTATTTAAGGGTGTGATGTGAAGAGACACAACTATTGTGTTAGACTAAGGTACCCGAAATTAATTTTTGGGGGTTATATAATTAGTTTTTTTTTACATAAAGGGTTTGTAATTAGTTGAAACGAACAGTCAACTGCTTCTTGCGCCATTTATAGTCATAAATCAATTCTATAAATCTTGAAACAAAATAAATTGACTAAAACCATCTATTTTTAACGGCGTCCAGTTAGGATTTCGCTAACCGGGTTAGTAGTTAGCATAACTAAGTTAGTATAAAATCCCCCTTTGTCTGGATTTGAACCCAGTACCTCCAAGAGAAGCAAAGCTTCCCACCTTCCCCTTGACCACTAGACCAAGAGACAGGGGCAGAACCAATGCTATGTGAGCCTTAGCACGGGCTACGGCTGAATTCCGTATGCGTAGTGTATTTTTTTTATATATATTTTTTGCTTTTATACAAAAGATGCCCCTAAAATAATACAAGGATACCCCTAACCAACCCAAAATTAATAAATAAGGGAGCCCGATTGAAACAATGACCCAATTGATTAGATAAGCCCAACTGATTAGATTAGCCCAAAAAAACACAAAAATACGTATGGCGGCATTCTTTCTGATCGTCGCTTAGGTTCTGGAAGAAAACCAAACGTCGCTGGTCATCCTTTACACACTGGTCTCCTGTTTTGTTGCTGCCAATAACACTGGTTCGATAAAAGAATCCACAATCCTGTTGTTTGCTGCTGCGATAACACTGGTTCCGGCCGTTCCGCCCCTACTTAGGTATTTGTTTTCTAAAGTAAAAGACGACGATATGATTAAACGATTTCAAGCTATAAAAAAAGACGACGATATTGTTTGATTGCACAGTAAAAAAGTTTTTTTTAGGGATACCCCTGATTTAATGGGCTAGTTCCGCCACTGCCAAGAGATCATTGTTACGACTGAAACCATCTTAATTCTGTGTAGTGCAGAACACTACAAAACTATAGTTAAGAATTAAGATGATACATTAAATATCAGTTCAAAGGGTGCTACTAGTATCAGTTTGATGTATAAAAATATTGCCTATGGTTTGTTTCTTAAATTCTTCAATTACTAAAGCCTTTCAAGCCCATGAAAAGTTGTCTGCTTATTTTTTTCTTGAAGAACTATGGTATATTATCTATTTGACCCAGACCGGATGGGCAAAGTGCTTCTAATGAGAGTATGTGATAGGAGCTGGATTTAGAGAGAGAAACTAGAGAGAGAGAGACCCAAAACCAAGCTACCAATTGGTTAGCCGGTAACTGCCATTTAACCACTTTTCAAACCACTGTTACAACATTAACCCCTGAACTATCAAACTTTACAACTAAACCCCTCTAACTACAAACTAACTCTAACTAACATATCAATACCCCCCCCCCCCTATTAACATTCCTTGACCTCAAGGAAGTACAAACAACAATAACAGACATTCTTACAATGTATTACAACACACAATCTGGAAATCTTAATTGAAAATCATGTTTAATTTCCCAAGTTGCTTCCAACAGTGGAAGGCCCTCCCACTGAACCAGTACTTGAGCCACTGCTTTTTGTCCCAGTTTTACCACCCTCTGGTCCAACACTTTGAATGGTTGCATCAAAAATCTAGGGACTTTAGGAATAGGAGTAACCTTAGTTGGAGGACAATGAGCTGCTTTTAACAAGGAGACATGAAAGACTGGATGTAATTGAGCATCAGGAGGTAAATCCAACTTATAAGCCACCTCCCCTACTTTTTTGACAACCAGGAAAGGTCCATAATACTTTGGAGAGAACTTATTATACCCAGTCATTCTTAAAGACGATTGAATGTAGGGTCTGAGTTTCAAATAAACCCAATTACTCTCTGCAAACACCCTGTCAGTTCTGTGTTTGATAGCTTGTTGCCTTAGTCTGTTTTGGGCCACTATCAAGGTATTTCTTAAGATGTTGACAGCCTCTTCTCTTGCACACATCTCCTCATCTAAAGCAGCCACCTTTGTGTCTCTATGAACATATGGAACATGAATTGGTGGAGGAAAACCATAAATGGCCTGAAAAGGAGTAGTCTTGATAGAAGTGTGGTAGTTGGTGTTATACCACCATTCGGCCAATGACAACCAAGAAGCCCAAGATTCAGCATAATGAAGAACCATGCATCTAATGTAAGTTTCCAAACATCTGTTCACCACTTCAGTTTGACCATCTGTTTGAGGATGGTAGGCAGTTGACATAGTGACAGAAATACCCTGCAGCCTTGTAAATTCTTGCCAAAAGTTGCTAAGGAATATAGAATCCCTATCTGATACAATGGTGGTTGGCCAGCCATGCAATTTATACACATTGTCCACAAAAACTTTAGCTACAGAACTTGCAGAAATGGGATGGGTCATACCCATAAAATGTGCATATTTTGTCAATCTATCTACTACCACAAATATCACATTTTTACCCTTGGATTTAGGCAACCCCACTATAAAATCCATACTGATATCAGAAAACACACAAGTGGGAACTGGTAAAGGTTGAATCAACCCTGGTGAAGCCACTGTTTCATATTTAGACTGTTGACAAATTGTGCATTTTCTGACCCATTCCCTTACCATCTTAGATTGACCCTTCCAATAAAAAAACCCCTTAACTCTCTGCAGTGTGGCATGATACCCAGAGTGGCCTCCTATAGGAGAGTCATAACAATACTGTAAGATTTGTTCCCTTAATGGTAGATCATTAGCAACAACCAATTTACCTTTTCTTTTTAATAATCCATTAATCCACTCGAAATGGCCCACAGACTCATTTCTTTGTAGTTTTTGGATAATATCATAAAGATCATGATCATTGTTCCAAGAGGATTTAATTCTTTCCTACAACAGTGGTTCAAAGGATGAAATGGATAAGGCATACAAAGAAGAGCTTTGTACCCTAGAAAGGGCATCAACAGCCACATTGTCAATCCCCTTCTTGTACTGAATCTCAAAATCATAATGCATTAATTTCACCATCCAAGAATGTTGCAGGGGAGTAGTAATCTTTTGATCCAATAAGAACTTCAAACTTTTCTGATCAGTCTTGATGATGAAGTGATTAGAGATCAAATAGTAATGCCACTGTTTGACTGCAAATAGTATGGCCAACAGTTCTTTATCAAAGACAGACATGGTCTGCTGTTTGGGCGACAGTGCTTTACTAATGTAGGCCAGTGGGTGCTTGTCTTGCATCAAAACTGCCCCAATTCCTTTAGAAGATGCATCAGTTTCAACTACAAATACTTGATTCAAGTCTGGTAGGGCCAACACAGGAGCTGAGCTTAGGGCAGACTTAAATTGTTGGAATGAACTTTGTGCTGAATCAGACCATTTGAATCCATCTTTCTTTAACAACTCGGTCAGTGGTTTGGCCATGACCCCATAAGATCTGATAAACCTTCTATAGTACCCAGAAAGGCCCAAAAAACCCCTCAGCTGTTTGACATTTATAGGAACAGGCCATTGTAGAACAACTTCTATTTTGGTTAGATCAGTGGATACTCCTGCAGCAGTGATTACATGGCCTAAGTATTCCACCTTTTTACCTCCAAAACTACACTTGGTTTTCTTTGCAAACAACTGATGTCTTCTTAAAGTGTCTAACACCTGTAACCTGTTGTAAGTTAACCACATGTTGCTGCATGTTTGGACTGTATATCAGCATATCATCAAAAAACACTAATACAAACCTCTTTAAAAATGACTTGAAGGTTTGATTCATCAGTGCTTGGAATGTAGCAGGGGCATTAGTTAGCCCAAATGGCATGACTAAAAACTCAAACAAGCCTTGGTGAGTTCTAAAAGCTGTTTTATGAATATCTGACTCAAACATCATTACTTGATGATATCCAGACCTTAAATCCAGTTTTGAAAAGACAGCTGCCCCTCTTAATTCTTCCAACAGTTCACCTATCAAAGGAATTGGAAATATGTTCTTAATAGTGGCTTCATTTAACTGTCTGTAGTCAATGCACATTCTCCAAGTGCCATCTTTCTTTTTGACTAACACAACAGGTGCATCAAAAGCACTTTTACTTTCCCTTATCACCCCAGAATCCAACAATTCTTGAGTCATTTTTTCAATAACATCTTTCTGCAGTGCCTGATATCTGTAAGACCTCAAGTTGATTGGCTTGTTCTCATTGGCCAAAGTAATTTGATGATCACATTACCTTTTAGGTGGTAGAGCATTTGGAATTTGAAAAACATCATCATACTCTTCTATTATTGCTTACAACCTTTCATCAATCACTGGTTCAGACACAGTTGAACCAAATGATTCCTGACCTTCCATTTGTAGTAATTGCAGACCAACAATCTGTGACTGAATTACCCTTGTTATGCTGTTCAACAAGCTGGCCATCTTATCATTTGAACACACTTCCATCTTGTTATTCTCAGTACCCTTCAACACATACTCCTTCTCATTAACCTTAAATTTCATGGTCAAATCAGTGAAATTCCAGATTATGTCTCCCAAAGTGGCCAACCATTGAACCCCTAATACCATATCATAGTTTTCCAAGGGTAAGACCAAAACATCAGCCATGAACCACACTCCTTGCATCATCCATTTAAAGTTCTTACACTTAAGACCACATTCCAACTGATTTCCATTTGCCACTGTCACTTTCATGGGTTTAACCTTCTGTAAGTCACATTGCAACTTCTTGATCAACTTGACATCAATGAAGTTATGGGTTGACCCAGAATCAGTTAGAATCAACAGTTTCCTGGTACCCATTGATCCTGTGATCTTCATTGTTGAAAAGGAGGGAATACCTGTGATTGGATGCAATGAAATGTGAGGATTCTCTTCCACACCCTCTTCTTCTATCACAATTTCCTCTTCTTCTGGATCATCAGACAACTCCAAATTGAATAACTGCTTATTTCTACAATTATGACTTGGTGTAAATCTTTCATTGCACCAGAAACACTCCCCATCTCCCTTTTCTCAGCCATTTCCTTGGTGGCAAGCCTTTTTGTAGTTTTTGCAGGGACAGAAGTAACAGGTTTTGGAGTAGGTAACAAAGGTAAACCATTGGCATTCATAGTGGGTGGTGGTTTCAATTGGTTGTTATAGGTTCTTTGATTATAGTTTGAACTGGTAGCAGTGTATTTCTTATTATGCAAGTTTCCAAATAGGGTATTATGTAAGTTCTCCTGTTGTTTGGTGATTGCATAAGCTTCTCTTAAGTTTCTTGGTTTAAAAGCTTTTACAAGACATCTTAATTCCATTTTTAACCCTCCTACAAACATACTCACAACATAATCTTGTGGTATATTTACCTTGTTCAACAATGCATCAAAGGCATCACAGTAGTCTTGTAGACTTCCTGTTTGATGCAGGTTCTTTAACTCCTCCATGGCATCTTCTAAAAGATCCATTGAAAACCTTGCAGTAGCAGATCTGCTATAGTCCTCCCAACTCACAGTATCAATAGTCAAATTGTTACTCCTAAGGTAACCCTGATGCCACTGCAATGCTTTTCCTTCCAGATTAACAACTGCATACCTCATTTTTAAGTTTTCAGGAGTTTTATCCACCTCAAAGAAATGATTACTCTTGTATATCCACCCTTCCACATCATCCCCATTGAATTTAGGAAAGTCTAACCTTCCCAACCTTGCTAATCTGGCCTCTGGATTGCCCCCATTAACAACCATGCCTCTATTGTTCTCCATCAGTGTCATCTTGTCCAATAAGGATTGTATCTGCAATTGAATTTGTGCTACAGCAGCCTTGCTTTCTTCAGCATTTTGAGTAACTGTCTGCATGTTATCACTGACCAATTGGGAATTGGCTTGAAGATCTTGCACAATAATCTCCAATTTTCCCAATGTTAATTGGTTATCCCTAATTTACCTTTCCATTTCTTGCTGCCGTGTACCGGTAGTCATGATTAACAACAATGAATTTAGCAAATCAATCAGAAAGTTCGAATGAAATGAAGGATGATTTGATCACAAATTGATCAAACCAAGAGTGAATTGATCACGATTGATCAATTCAAGCTTCAAAGAATCAGATCAAGGAGTTGAAATGAATTGGAATTGATCGGAATTGCACAAATTGGCGGTGGTGGTGGTGACCGGAGCTCCGACGAGGGTCGGTGGCTCTGATACCAATGATAGGAGCTGGATTTAGAGAGAGAAACTAGAGAGAGAGAGAGACCCAAAACCAAGCTACCAATTGGTTAGCCGGTAACTGCCATTTAACCACTTTTCAAACCACTGTTACAACATTAACCCCTGAACTATCAAACTTTACAACTAAACCCCTCTAACTACTAACTAACTCTAACTAACATATCAGTATGAGATAAACTTTATTCCATCCTGTCATTGGTTGTACCCTCTAACCATAAGCTTTTGGTGTTATTAATTTTTTACAGGTAGTAATAAAAAAATACTAGTAAATCAACATATTCCATCGACGAGGTTAGGGGCGGACCTAGCATATAAGAAGGGGCAACCTCCGCTACGGTTTGGCGTTTCGGCGGTAGTGTAAAATTAGTGTAAATTTTGGAAAAATTTGACGTTTTTACGATTTCGTTACGGCTTTTTTATAAAACGTTACGGCTTGGCGGATTTTCTAGATCCGCCACTGGACGAGGTATAATATTTAGTTTTAGTTTTAGACAAGATGACTAGTAAATCAAGTTTATTCAACCATTGTAATCGTGAGAAAAGTTGTATACACGTTGAGCATAGTTGTTGATTTTTGAAGTTATTGAAGTGTTATGTATAATGTTTTTTTTGTTAAACTTAGTCTGCATATATAAACAAATAAAAGAACCCTAATATTAGTAAATAAAAAAATTAACTTGCGTCCACTCAAAAATAGAATTCATCACAAAACCAATATATTGGTATGGTGTATTTAATAAAAGAGTGTAGGGTAAGTCTTATGTTAAAACCAATATATTGGTATGGTGTATTTAATCAAAAAGTTTAGGGTACTTAGTCTGATGTAATATTAATAAATAATTTTGAGAGGTTATAATTAATGATGGGTAAAGTGTGATAGGATAATGGTTATTTATCGGAAGGTTTTATAGAGTATGGTGTAGTGAAGTAAGACCACCCGTCGTGGTGTCTTGAAATGGCGTGAAGGGCAAAAAAAAAACGTCCAATAATGCTGCTACCACCGCCCCCTGGGCGTGTTTTACAAAAAAAAAAATTAGAGGCCTGTTATTTAAAACGCCAGATTGAAGAGGATGACAAATAGAACTTTTGTGATTTTTTTTTTTGTTTTTTTTATTTAATGCAATTATAATATCTAATCTTCACCCTTTTTTAACTTCAAGCCCATTCAAGCCCCGCTACACCCTTTTTTAACTTCAAGCCCCTTCAAGCCTCTTTGTTGGCTAGTAGGCATCATGTGTCGCTTCATGCCTAAGATGGAACATTTGTTTTACTCACCATTATAAATGGTCTAAAGTGTAAATAACAACACTCTTCTTTAACATTCATTCCAAAAGGCTAAGAGCATTCTCATTCAGTCCATCAACTTAACCTTTATCTTTAAAAAATAAAAAAAGCTTCTAAAAATCAACTCCAACCAATCCACTATATATGTTCTCTAACCTTATATATTAAAAAGAAACTACAGTAGCTTTTCATGTATAAAAAGCTACTGTACCTCTCCATTTCCAACAAACACCTTCTTCATGTCTTCTCCCGCTTCTTCATGTCTTCTCCCGCCAGCCCCTCTCCTTCTACACATCACTAGCAACAAAATCCTCCTTTAGACGGGATTTTGGATTATTATTATTGTGACACTTGACGTAAATTGGCCTCCATTTTTGCCAGTTGAGCTCCAGCCTCCTTCACCACGACGACCGACGACGACCACCGATTTCATCCACACAATCACCACCTCTAATCACCATTAACAGTTACCCTCTTCCCCTTATACTTTCACACTTACAATTCCCCCAAATTTCTCAACTATGCATCCTTTCTCTCTCTAGGGTTTTTAATTTCTATCAATCAAATCCTCTCGCATACAAATTGAGGTAATTTTAGTAAGTTTTCTTACATTGAATCACTCATGATCAGTTTAAGTTTCCAACTGCTTTTGGATTTTATCAAATTGTTGTAGTTAACCCTTCCTTTGACTTGATTAGGATTTGTTGTTTTTGAGGAATTAGTTGTTTTAGCAGTCCAATTTTGATATATTCACTGGAGTTAACCTTGAAAGTTACTTGTTTTGTCAGATGATTTTGTTTAATTTGGTTAATGTAGGTGGTTTAGGGTTTCTGATTAGCCATGTTATAAATATATATATCTGCCTGTTGCAAAGTAAGAATTTTTAAGACTAGTTTTGCTGTTAAAATTTAAGGGAAGTATATATATATATATGCGCTCGCTCTGAGTAGTGACGAAATAGAAACGAAAGAACCTCTTGCAAAATGCACATACATAAGAATCTATATATATTGACCTGTGCTTGAGCATTTACATTGGTACTTATGATCACTTCAATTTTGTGCTTCAAGTTCTGTACAAGAATGAGTGCGTTGACGGGCCTCGTGCATAGGTGTGGCCGTGTGGGTCTAACACTTTTTTTACAAGTTTGCGTGTCTGCTGATATCAGCCATGATAAGTTGAAAATAACTTATTCAGTTCATAAAGAGACCCATCTCTATACACAGAGAAAAATAACTTAACGTAATAAAAAGTTAAAAACACATAGCAAATGTAAATTTATCTTATTGCTTTTGTTTTAAAATTTGAGTCCCTTTAAAATGTGAGGCTTAAAGCTAGTGCTTCATTTCACTTATGCAAGAACCGGCCTTGTTATTAAGTATATTATAATATGGGTCAAACATTTGGATCAGGCTTGCTTTTATAGTGGTTGGGATACATTCATTTATGAAAGTGAAATACATTCATTTTCATGCAGTCTCTTGTTTTCAGTGGTTGGGATTAAAAAGAGAGATACATGTGTTGTATGGTCCATACCTATTTATGTCCATCTGTTTTTTTATTCTTTTTATCCTATTGTAGCTTTGAGTATGGATTCACAAGACCAAGGTATGTACTACACCAGCCTTCTTCATGGAAACTCTATTGTAAGCCTTGACGATTCTCCACCCTTACCCACTAATCCAATCAGCGTTAAGAAATCAACAAGGGGTGTGAATTTCATCTCGGAAGAAGACAAGCTAGTTGTCTCCGGCTGGCTTAATCATAGCCTTGATGCCATTCAAGGAACAGATCAGAAATACTCTCAATTATGGGAAAAAAATCTTTGAGTACTTTCAGCAACATAAAGAAACCACAACCGAGCGAACGATCAAGTCCTTATCAAATCGATGGTCTTGTATTCAAAAGGCCACTAATAGCTTTTGTTCATGCCTAGCTCAAGTTGAACGATTAAATCAAAGCGGCATGACTGAGCAGGATAAGGTAAAATAATCCACACTCAACTTGTTTTATAATACTTTATTTTGTTCTTCTAACATGTATTTTATTTGTTTAAATGCAAGTTTGATAAGGCGAAAATTATGTACCAATCAGAAGAAAAGTGCAACTTTCTGTTCGAGCATTGTTGGAACCTATTAAAGGACCAACCTAAGTGGATTTTGCGGGATGCCGCAAAGCAAAGGAAGACGATGGTCCCACCCCCGACCGCAACCACAACCCCGTCCCCAACGCGAAATGTCATTGAAGATGAAGTTGTCGAATTGGATCGACCAATAGGTAAGAAAGCTGCTTTAAAAAAACGTAAGGCTGAAGGTAAGCAAACTGAGGAAATTATTCAACTAAGAAAGATGAAGTTTACACTTTTAGAGGAGGCGCAGACTCAAGAGAAAGAGTATTTTCGCCTTAAGACCGAGAAGATGGAGTATGATAAGAAAGCGGAAGATGAAAGGTTGAGGTTACTGTCAGAAAAGTTGAGAATTGAAGCTGAGAAAACAGAACTTGCAAAGAAGGAATCGGACCAGCGGATTATGATGATGGATGTGAGCGGTATGACAGAAATCCAACGACTGTATTTTGAAGAACTTCAAAGGGAAATCGTAATGAGGCGGCGGGACCATGCCTGAGATAATCAGCTTTGAACCGAACACTAGCGCGTTTTTTGGGTGCTACACGGAAATATTACCATCTATATTTTGGTGTTACAAGGAAGTATTACTACACATATTTTGTAGCTTTGTCTAACCTCATACTTATGTGTTTTTGGTGTTACATGTAAACCCACTGTGTAGGCTATTAAATAGGTCAAACTTGGCATGATTCGGTATCTTAAACTGTTGTTTGTAGTCTGATGGTAGTGAAAATGGATGGTATGATATTTGATTTGATCATTATTGTTTTCCAAGTGAATGTATATTATAATATGCAGTAAGTGGTTTGTGTCTTCACTTGACCCGTTTGATCAAGGTGGAAATTTCATCATAAACGGGAGTGAAAAAGAGACAACCGACCCGAAAAACCCGAAAATAATTAGTATTTATAGTGATTATTGTTTTCCAAGCAATTTAAAGTAACCCGACCCGAAAAACCCAAAAATAATAATTAGTTGTATAATTTCTATAAACAAAGTAATTAGAATCAATATTAAAAGAAAAAATATAATAAGACAAAATAGATAGTAGTTAAAATTGTAAGTGGAAGAAAGAGAAGAATAATAATAAAAAAAGAATACAGAGATAGGTATGAGGAGTTGGATGTAGGAGGTTTTTTAAAATGTGAGATAAATTTTAAAAAGTGATGATTTTAAGTTAAATTATAAGGTTAAAAATGATGGATTGGATGAGAATGCTCTAACAAGGGTTTAAATTGTACTTCTTACTTTTTATACACCTTTTACACGCTATGTATTTATTACTTTAAATCCAATTTTTAAATTGTTTTAAACTCCTTTTAAAATATTAAACTTTATTTTATTAACATATATTTTAAGTTAACCTAATTTACTTTTAGTTTATACTCATTACTTTTTTTATAATTTGTTCAGACTATTATTTATTGTCGTTATTAATAACCATTATTATAACCAAATAAAGTAATAGTCAAAACGTTGTTATAAAACTACGAAGTAAATTTATTTAGGCAACTGAAGTCATGGAACACTTGCTTAGAATTTTGAATATGAATAATGTTAGATTTTGAGTTTCCAAAGAAGTATGCTCGGACCCGCCCGACCTGAATAAAAAAATAGGTTAATAGATATCCGATAACTGAAAAGTAGTGGCACCTACGAAGATAAGTTCTAGATTCGCCCCAGCCATACCATTTTTTTTAGTTTATTTGGTGTTATTACGAGAATTTGCTTTCACCGACGAAATGTTATATTTTTCTAGTCACTTTTCCAGGACAACATACATGCTTTTGTGAGATTAAATATTATTTATGTAATATTTAATATTGTAGCCTTTATAATCATTTATATTATATTAGATCAAAATATATTAATAACCTATTATAATTAGTTGGTAATTGTTGATGGACCATATTACCCTTATTAACTAATTAGGTTTCCTCTTGGGTGTATAAATAAGGGGCTTATTAGAGAGTTAAAGAGTTAGACACTTTACACAATTACAAACCCTCATAACATCATAATTCGTATCTCTCTCTCCTAAACCGATTCTACCCTACTTTCGGTTTTCATCACCATCATAACTTTACACCCTAAGGAGGAACCGGATCACCTTGACAAAGATGTCGAACTCAATGGCTGGATCTCTGACTGGATTCTCTACTGCTTTGAATGCTATAACAGGTATGTTATTCATGTTTTCCATTAAGTTTAAACAGAACTGATCAACATGTGGTATCAGAGCATATGTTGATAAATCAGTTCTGATTTTGTATCCATTATTCTGGGATCAAAAATCTGGAAAACGGAAGTTTTTTAAAGTCTTAAAATCAAAATTGTTTTCGAGTTCATTGTTGCCGAAATCCCTGTTTTCGGAAACTGTTATTTGATAAATTGACTCGAAATCATAAAGGATTAAACTTGTTGTCACGAAATCCATTACAAAACCATTAAAAATTCAGGTTTCGGATTTCCAGATGATGTGTGCAAAATGCAACATATAAATTACATCAAATAAGGCATAAAACTAACCCTTTTTAAGTACTAATATTGGAAAAAGAGTGTTTTTGTCTTCCTTTTGTATTTTCAGGATTAAATGAGCTCAAAAACGCAAAAGAAGCAAAAAGACAGCTAAATCCAACATAAATACAAGGAAAGGAACATTAGTGGAATGCCCGACCCCTCAACGGCACCTTCCAAAGCAAAATAGAGAAGACAGAAGTCTGAACACGCCCCGTGCTCAGCCAGCACGGGGGCGTGCCCAAGAAGCAGCAGAAAAGACAAATCCATAGAAGCTTCTATTGCCCACCACGGGGTCGTGCCCAGCGGACACGGGGCCGTGTCGAAAGTACAGCAGGCGCATTTATTGTAATTGCGAATTACAATTAATGAGGAGAGAGAGTGTCAGACAGGCACGGGGCCGTGTCCAGCGGACACGGGGCCGTGTCCAGCTCTCTGTTCAGCCTATAAATAGGAGTGCTTGGATTCATTTCATCTCATCCCTTGGCACACCACCTCTCTCACACTTCATCCACCACCCACCACCATCACAACACCATCATCCACCACCATCATCCATTGTCCATCGTAGAGTGTGTGAGTCGTCTCGGGATCCAAGATTGATCGTAAGAGTTCTTGACAATCAAGGCCATGTTTGCCTAAGTCTCTTACATCACTTGGTGAAGACAATGTGTCTAGTATAATACTTTTTATTTCTAATCTTTTGCACTTTTTATTTGGTTTTGTATTAATGACTTTAAGAACTAGTTACTTATGTTGAAGGTGATCTTTCCTTATCGTTTGTCCGTGGTGTCTTGGCATTATTTTACTGTCTATATTAAATAAAGGATTTTCACCATTCATATCTCCACGGTCTATATGGAGGTATGTTGGCTACCTGGTCGGGGGTTAAGGGAACGGTTTGGTAAAGGTCTTGCCATTGTTCAGCGTTTAGAGGTCCTGCAATGGACCTGGGTCAAATTTAGTAGGACCTCCTTCAATGCTTCACGGTATTGGATGGCGGGGGTCCAAACTCTTTGATCCCCTCATAAGTTAACTACTATTAATACTATAACCCGGCTATTTAGGACTGTATCCCTGCTGACTCAGACTACTTAGCCGAGGGTAACGTCACCGCCAAAAGCGGGGCCTACCACAATACTGCATTAATAACTTAATTCATTATCTTCCAATAATCCACCCTTTTAGGATTGTATCCTTGCTGACTCAAACTACTGGGGTGAGGGTAACGTCACCTTCAAAAGAGGGGCCTACTACAATAACTAAGATAATCTCTTAATTATGCGCAAAAGTGCGGAAATAATCAAAGGTTATACTAGATACGAGTCGGAACCAAGTGATTCATCTTGTCTATCTGTTTTTTTTCTTTTATTTTTATTTTCAGCATTTTAGTTAGTTTTTATTTTTCTTAGTTTAAAACATTTTTCTAAACTTCTATTTTGATTAGACGTTGAGGATAAACCGGTACTAAAAGCTCTTGTGTCCTTGGACGACCTCGGTATCTTACCAACGCTATACTACACTCAACGATGGGTGCACTTGCCCATATGTGTGTTTAGTGTTAGTGAAATATCGTGTTTTATAAATTTAAAACTTGGCTAAAATAAGTGTTAAAAAGGGCTTAAAATATACACCTAAAATATACGACACTTTCACGCACATCAAGTTTTTGGCGCTGCTGCCGGGGACACAAGGATTTTAAGAAAGTTAGGAATCAACGGCCTAATCATCTTTTATTTTTTCTTTTTATTTTTTTAGGATTTTATTAGTTTTTCAGCTTCTGCAGAGCTCAGCACGGGCCGTGCCCGCTGAACACGCCCCCGTGCTCAATCATTGGAACTGGCAATCCTGTTTTTCGTCAGACAGTAAGCTGAACACGGGGCCGTGCCCACTCAACACGCCCCCGTGCCCAAGTTTCAGTTACTGAAAACAGAACCGTTTGATCTCGGCGGTTGGTAATTTCTGACATAAACATGAGTGATAGTAATTGTTTTTACTTTCGGCACTCTTATGGTACGTGGTGTCAATTATGTGGTGGCAAACATAAAGAAGTAGGATGTTACTTTCTAAATTATAGGCCCCACTACATGGACCCACCGACTTCTTACAACCTTAAGAGGGGCGAAAGTAAAAATAAGCACTATTTCTCCCTCGAATGCGCCCAGCCAGATATTCTAGGGGAAATGCTCCTTGATGAGTTATTTCAACTAGAAAAACTAATTCAAAATTGGTTAGAAGAGCTTAGGAAGGATTTTATTAATCCACCCCAAGACGATGACCATGACGAAACGCTGGAACCGCATTCCAACAACCTCGTTGCTCCCGAAAATACCTTCGTTCCTAGCAAAGACTTGGATGATAGTCGTCCCTGTGTCGATTGTGCCGTGAAGGACTCTCCATCGACTTCGTTCGGTGCATACATAGACCTGAGCGATTCGACATACACCTTCTTTAACAAGAGCCCGGGAAAGGGTTGGACTTGTCCACCTAGAATGAAAATAGGAATTACCCTCACCGACAACCTCTTGCGTTCTCGCCTTAGTCTAGGACAATTAAGGTATCTTAGGCACTTTGGGGTTGTTCCAACCAGTCAGGAGCCACCCGATACTAACAAGTTCCTTAAAAACTAGACAACTTCATAAAACAGTCCCTCGACACGGGGCCGTGTCCAGCCAACACGCCCCCGTGTCCATCAAAAGATTCCATTCTGATCAGTACGTCAGAATACGGACAAACTGTGTCAGAATTCCACCTGCACACGGGGTCGTGTCCACTGGGCACGGGGCCGTGTCCAGGATGCTGTCGTTTTCTATAAATGCAGCCAAGAATTCTGCACATTTGGACCAACTTGGGGCAGAGATTTGCAGGAATCTTCTCTCAAACTATCCTAGGTAAGTCTAAAAGAAGGTTCCAACAACCCATCTTGTCCTTTCCTCTTTTAGCCATTTCCTTCTTCTTCATCTTTCTCCAAGAACTACCATTGAAAGTTTGAAATTCTTCCAACTTTGTGGTAGGGATTAATGAGTTTTGTTCAATGAATCTTGGTAAAAACATGTTATGTAACATTGTTTTAAGTTATTAACGACTAAAAAGACCCCACAAGTTCAGAAAATAACTTAAAAATCCAAGTTTCCTTGTTCCAAAATTCTGCAGAAAGATGAACACGGGGCCGTGCTCATTGAGCACGGGGCCGTGTCCGATATCTGTTACATTAAATAAACCTTTTCAGTTTATTTTTCGTAGAATGTCGAGTGAAAACAGCGATACATCTTCTGTGCATTCGTCAAACAGCCGAAGAGGAAGAAGACCCTCCATTGAAGCTACACTTGTGCACTATGTGATAGCATTAAGGGAGGCTCTCGACGAAATGACTTCAGTAGAGGAGGTCCTAATTGACCGTATTAACGATCTTACGATGGGACTTGAAAGCAGCTTCCAAGAAATTAACCTCTTGCACCAAAGGTTAAATATTCTTGTAGCACCCCCAATGGAACCAACCCTTCCTCAGCAGGATTGGAACCTGGCACTCGAAATCAACAACCCTACCGGGTGGGAAGACTTTCCGGCGGAACCTCCCATGGAACACCAACAAGAGATCCTGGTGGAAGTTGAAACTCCTCAAACTAATGCCAATGAGCCTCCTTTTCTCCTTCCAAGGGAGGTGGAAGAATGGCTCGCCGACATTTGAGGAGAACCGCACGCGGAAGAAGGAGTTCAAAAAGGCCTTGTTTAACCAAGATTTATTACTTCTTGGAAATTTTGCTAATTAAAATAAAATAAAGGCTAGGACTCCATGGTTTATTAGTTCCTTGTTTTATCTAGTTTAATTTAGGATTATGTAAGTTCTCTCTATGATGAAATGAAATGATGGTTTTAAGGTTTGGATGGTTTGTAATGAATAAAACACACTCATGGTGGTAAATGATGAAAAGGGGAACGAGAAAAATGAACCCATGCACAAGAACAAGGCAACCCGACAATTCTCTCCAGTCCAGAAGGCTCAACACGGGCCGTGCCCAACCAACACGGCCCCGTGCTGGACCACCTGCAGAAAAACGCCCAGTTCAGGTACCTGGACACGGGCCGTGTTCACCCAACACGCCCCCGTGTCCAGACTTCTGTTTCTCTTATTTTAATTTTGTTACTGGCACTTGAACACGGGGCCGTGCCCGGATAACACGGGGCCGTGTTCAGTGCCCAGTAACACAAATTTTTGCTTTTTAAACACTATTTTACACATCTAATCAACCTAAAAATTTATTTTTGGGACACATTGAGGACAATGTGTAATTTAAGTGTGGGGGGAATGCTAAAGCCTTGAATTTTTGCAAGTCCTAAATACAAGCCTTACACAAAACTCTGTTGGAACCGCTAATCACCCCAAATTTTTTCAAAAATTTCATTTTTTACTTGTCTAGGTTTAACTCGGGAAATTCAAGTTCTCAAAAAGGTTATATTTTTACAAATTTACAACCGATAGCGTAGTGATAAAAAGAACCAACATAAGAAAATTATGAAAGGCATGGCAAACTTAGTTAAAATTTGATTATATATACTTGATCACATAAAAACCCATTCCCACAAAAGTGAGTTTTGAGCCTTTATTGAGCACAATTACATATCATTAAAACTAAATGCTCATTTTTCGTTTCTTGTGTGAATAGCCGCTTGGTTCTTACGACTCTAGAACTTGCCATGAAGATACATTCCCGGTCCTTATCAACTTAAACCCGAGTAAGTAAATGATGGAGGCATTAGGACTAACCCTTTTTATTTCTACACCATTATTTTTCTTTTTCTTTTACCACCTACCCAAAAAAAAAAAAAAAATCCCCCTAGTTAGCCCCTTTGAGCCTAAACCTTTTCATTTCATCACCCAAACCAAAAACCCTTTTTCCCACCAAAACCTTTTTCATTTTTAACCCTTTGTTTTAGTAACAAGTTCGGTTTTTCGTATGAAAAAAAAAAAATTTGTGTTGATGATGAAGCAAAAAGAAAATAAACAAACAAGTTCATCAAAAAAATAACTTTGTTTGAATAAAAGCTTCATCAAAATAAAAAGTTACAAAAATAGAAAATCTTACGAAAACTGACACTTGTTACGCTTTTTCGCCCTTTTTCAACTAACCACAATCCCAACCACCTACCTTTAACCCAAGCCTAACCCTTAACCCACAAAGTCCTCTTGATATTCACAAAGGTATAAAAGTTAAAAAGGAGGAGGATTGATTGCTTGGCAAGCCTATGGTAGGAATAAGTCCCATGCCGCTCTCGAGTGATTCACTAAAAATACACCTTCGGCCGAGTGTGAGTGATTTCTCCCGTGAGGTATGTGAACTTGTATATAAATAGAATTTTAAAAAAGGCATGTTATGCCCAAATAAGTAATTTCTCCTATGAAACGTTCTAAATAAATCATTACGAATAGGATTGTAAATAAATAAAAATAAAACCCAAAAAGATCTTGGACATCCCGACACTCTACGACAAGCTCAAAACCTTCTCTTCTACCTATTCCATTTGGGAGTGTAAGCCACATATTAAAGAGTTTTGCTTGAGGACAAGCAAAAGTTCAAGTGTGGGGGTATTTGATGTGTGCAAAATGCAACATATAAATTACATCAAATAAGGCATAAAACTAACCCTTTTTAAGTACTAATATTGGAAAAAGAGTGTTTTTGTCTTCCTTTTGTATTTTCAGGATTAAATGAGCTCAAAAACGCAAAAGAAGCAAAAAGACAGCTAAATCCAACATAAATACAAGGAAAGGAACATTAGTGGAATGCCCGACCCCTCAACGGCACCTTCCAAAGCAAAATAGAGAAGACAGAAGTCTGAACACGCCCCGTGCTCAGCCAGCACGGGGGCGTGCCCAAGAAGCAGCAGAAAAGACAAATCCATAGAAGCTTCTATTGCCCACCACGGGGCCGTGCCCAGCGGACACGGGGCCGTGTCGAAAGTACAGCAGGCGCATTTATTGTAATTGCGAATTACAATTAATGAGGAGAGAGAGTGTCAGACAGGCACGGGGCCGTGTCCAGCGGACACGGGGCCGTGTCCAGCTCTCTGTTCAGCCTATAAATAGGAGTGCTTGGATTCATTTCATCTCATCCCTTGGCACACAACCTCTCTCACACTTCATCCACCACCCACCACCATCACAACACCATCATCCACCACCATCATCCATTGTCCATCGTAGAGTGTGTGAGTCGTCTCGGGATCCAAGATTGATCGTAAGAGTTCTTGACAATCAAGGCCATGTTTGCCTAAGTCTCTTACATCACTTGGTGAAGACAATGTGTCTAGTATAATACTTTTTATTTCTAATCTTTTGCACTTTTTATTTGGTTTTGTATTAATGACTTTAATAACTAGTTACTTATGTTGAAGGTGATCTTTCCTTATCGTTTGTCCGTGGTGTCTTGGCATTATTTTACTGTCTATATTAAATAAAGGATTTTCACCATTCATATCTCCACGGTCTATATGGAGGTATGTTGGCTACCTGGTCGGGGGTTAAGGGAACGGTTTGGTAAAGGTCTTGCCATTGTTCAGCGTTTAGAGGTCCTGCAATGGACCTGGGTCAAATTTAGTAGGACCTCCTTCAATGCTTCACGGTATTGGATGGCGGGGGTCCAAACTCTTTGATCCCCTCATAAGTTAACTACTATTAATACTATAACCCGGCTATTTAGGACTGTATCCCTGCTGACTCAGACTACTTAGCCGAGGGTAACGTCACCGCCAAAAGCGGGGCCTACCACAATACTGCATTAATAACTTAATTCATTATCTTCCAATAATCCACCCTTTTAGGATTGTATCCTTGCTGACTCAAACTACTGGGGTGAGGGTAACGTCACCTTCAAAAGAGGGGCCTACTACAATAACTAAGATAATCTCTTAATTATGTGCAAAAGTGCGGAAATAATCAAAGGTTATACTAGATACGAGTCGGAACCAAGTGATTCATCTTGTCTATCTGTTTTTTTTCTTTTATTTTTATTTTCAGCATTTTAGTTAGTTTTTATTTTTCTTAGTTTAAAACATTTTTCTAAACTTCTATTTTGATTAGACGTTGAGGATAAACCGGTACTAAAAGCTCTTGTGTCCTTGGACGACCTCGGTATCTTACCAACGCTATACTACACTCAACGATGGGTGCACTTGCCCATATGTGTGTTTAGTGTTAGTGAAATATCGTGTTTTATAAATTTAAAACTTGGCTAAAATAAGTGTTAAAAAGGGCTTAAAATATACACCTAAAATATACGACACTTTCACGCACATCAAGTTTTTGGCGCTGCTGCCAGGGACACAAGGATTTTAAGAAAGTTAGGAATCAACGGCCTAATCATCTTTTATTTTTTCTTTTTATTTTTTTAGGATTTTATTAGTTTTTCAGCTTCTGCAGAGCTCAGCACGGGCCGTGCCCGCTGAACACGCCCCCGTGCTCAATCATTGGAACTGGCAATCCTGTTTTTCGTCAGACAGTAAGCTGAACACGGGGCCGTGCCCACTCAACACGCCCCCGTGCCCAAGTTTCAGTTACTGAAAACAGAACCGTTTGATCTCGGCGGTTGGTAATTTCTGACATAAACATGAGTGATAGTAATTGTTTTTACTTTCGGCACTCTTATGGTACGTGGTGTCAATTATGTGGTGGCAAACATAAAGAAGTAGGATGTTACTTTCTAAATTATAGGCCCCACTACATGGACCCACCGACTTCTTACAACCTTAAGAGGGGCGAAAGTAAAAATAAGCACTATTTCTCCCTCGAATGCGCCCAGCCAGATATTCTAGGGGAAATGCTCCTTGATGAGTTATTTCAACTAGAAAAACTAATTCAAAATTGGTTAGAAGAGCTTAGGAAGGATTTTATTAATCCACCCCAAGACGATGACCATGACGAAACGCTGGAACCGCATTCCAACAACCTCGTTGCTCCCGAAAATACCTTCGTTCCTAGCAAAGACTTGGATGATAGTCGTCCCTGTGTCGATTGTGCCGTGAAGGACTCTCCATCGACTTCGTTCGGTGCATACATAGACCTGAGCGATTCGACATACACCTTCTTTAACAAGAGCCCGGGAAAGGGTTGGACTTGTCCACCTAGAATGAAAATAGGAATTACCCTCACCGACAACCTCTTGCGTTCTCGCCTTAGTCTAGGACAATTAAGGTATCTTAGGCACTTTGGGGTTGTTCCAACCAGTCAGGAGCCACCCGATACTAACAAGTTCCTTAAAAACTAGACAACTTCATAAAACAGTCCCTCGACACGGGGCCGTGTCCAGCCAACACGCCCCCGTGTCCATCAAAAGATTCCATTCTGATCAGTACGTCAGAATACGGACAAACTGTGTCAGAATTCCACCTGCACACGGGGCCGTGTCCACTGGGCACGGGGCCGTGTCCAGGATGCTGTCGTTTTCTATAAATGCAGCCAAGAATTCTGCACATTTGGACCAACTTGGGGCAGAGATTTGCAGGAATCTTCTCTCAAACTATCCTAGGTAAGTCTAAAAGAAGGTTCCAACAACCCATCTTGTCCTTTCCTCTTTTAGCCATTTCCTTCTTCTTCATCTTTCTCCAAGAACTACCATTGAAAGTTTGAAATTCTTCCAACTTTGTGGTAGGGATTAATGAGTTTTGTTCAATGAATCTTGGTAAAAACATGTTATGTAACATTGTTTTAAGTTATTAACGACTAAAAAGACCCCACAAGTTCAGAAAATAACTTAAAAATCCAAGTTTCCTTGTTCCAAAATTCTGCAGAAAGATGAACACGGGGCCGTGCTCATTGAGCACGGGGCCGTGTCCGATATCTGTTACATTAAATAAACTTTTTCAGTTTATTTTTCGTAGAATGTCGAGTGAAAACAGCGATACATCTTCTGTGCATTCGTCAAACAGCCGAAGAGGAAGAAGACCCTCCATTGAAGCTACACTTGTGCACTATGTGATAGCATTAAGGGAGGCTCTCGACGAAATGACTTCAGTAGAGGAGGTCCTAATTGACCGTATTAACGATCTTACGATGGGACTTGAAAGCAGCTTCCAAGAAATTAACCTCTTGCACCAAAGGTTAAATATTCTTGTAGCACCCCCAATGGAACCAACCCTTCCTCAGCAGGATTGGAACCTGGCACTCGAAATCAACAACCCTACCGGGTGGGAAGACTTTCCGGCGGAACCTCCCATGGAACACCAACAAGAGATCCTGGTGGAAGTTGAAACTCCTCAAACTAATGCCAATGAGCCTCCTTTTCTCCTTCCAAGGGAGGTGGAAGAATGGCTCGCCGACATTTGAGGAGAACCGCACGCGGAAGAAGGAGTTCAAAAAGGCCTTGTTTAACCAAGATTTATTACTTCTTGGAAATTTTGCTAATTAAAATAAAATAAAGGCTAGGACTCCATGGTTTATTAGTTCCTTGTTTTATCTAGTTTAATTTAGGATTATGTAAGTTCTCTCTATGATGAAATGAAATGATGGTTTTAAGGTTTGGATGGTTTGTAATGAATAAAACACACTCATGGTGGTAAATGATGAAAAGGGGAACGAGAAAAATGAACCCATGCACAAGAACAAGGCAACCCGACAATTCTCTCCAGTCCAGAAGGCTCAACACGGGCCGTGCCCAACCAACACGGCCCCGTGCTGGACCACCTGCAGAAAAACGCCCAGTTCAGGTACCTGGACACGGGCCGTGTTCACCCAACACGCCCCCGTGTCCAGACTTCTGTTTCTCTTATTTTAATTTTGTTACTGGCACTTGAACACGGGGCCGTGCCCGGATAACACGGGGCCGTGTTCAGTGCCCAGTAACACAAATTTTTGCTTTTTAAACACTATTTTACACATCTAATCAACCTAAAAATTTATTTTTGGGACACATTGAGGACAATGTGTAATTTAAGTGTGGGGGGAATGCTAAAGCCTTGAATTTTTGCAAGTCCTAAATACAAGCCTTACACAAAACTCTGTTGGAACCGCTAATCACCCCAAATTTTTTCAAAAATTTCATTTTTTACTTGTCTAGGTTTAACTCGGGAAATTCAAGTTCTCAAAAAGGTTATATTTTTACAAATTTACAACCGATAGCGTAGTGATAAAAAGAACCAACATAAGAAAATTATGAAAAGGCATGGCAAACTTAGTTAAAATTTGATTATATATACTTGATCACATAAAAACCCATTCCCACAAAAGTGAGTTTTGAGCCTTTATTGAGCACAATTACATATCATTAAAACTAAATGCTCATTTTTCGTTTCTTGTGTGAATAGCCGCTTGGTTCTTACGACTCTAGAACTTGCCATGAAGATACATTCCCGGTCCTTATCAACTTAAACCCGAGTAAGTAAATGATGGAGGCATTAGGACTAACCCTTTTTATTTCTACACCATTATTTTTCTTTTTCTTTTACCACCTACCCAAAAAAAAAAAAAAAATCCCCCTAGTTAGCCCCTTTGAGCCTAAACCTTTTCATTTCATCACCCAAACCAAAAACCCTTTTTCCCACCAAAACCTTTTTCATTTTTAACCCTTTGTTTTAGTAACAAGTTCGGTTTTTCGTATGAAAAAAAAAAATTTGTGTTGATGATGAAGCAAAAAGAAAATAAACAAACAAGTTCATCAAAAAAATAAATTTGTTTGAATAAAAGCTTCATCAAAATAAAAAGTTACAAAAATAGAAAATCTTACGAAAACTGACACTTGTTACGCTTTTTCGCCCTTTTTCTACTAACCACAATCCCAACCACCTACCTTTAACCCAAGCCTAACCCTTAACCCACAAAGTCCTCTTGATATTCACAAAGGTATAAAAGTTAAAAAGGAGGAGGATTGATTGCTTGGCAAGCCTATGGTAGGAATAAGTCCCATGCCGCTCTCGAGTGATTCACTAAAAATACACCTTCGGCCGAGTGTGAGTGATTTCTCCCGTGAGGTATGTGAACTTGTATATAAATAGAATTTTAAAAAAGGCATGTTATGCCCAAATAAGTAATTTCTCCTATGAAACGTTCTAAATAAATCATTACGAATAGGATTGTAAATAAATAAAAATAAAACCCAAAAAGATCTTGGACATCCCGACACTCTACGACAAGCTCAAAACCTTCTCTTCTACCTATTCCATTTGGGAGTGTAAGCCACATATTAAAGAGTTTTGCTTGAGGACAAGCAAAAGTTCAAGTGTGGGGGTATTTGATGTGTGCAAAATGCAACATATAAATTACATCAAATAAGGCATAAAACTAACCCTTTTTAAGTACTAATATTGGAAAAAGAGTGTTTTTGTCTTCCTTTTGTATTTTCAGGATTAAATGAGCTCAAAAACGCAAAAGAAGCAAAAAGACAGCTAAATCCAACATAAATACAAGGAAAGGAACATTAGTGGAATGCCCGACCCCTCAACGGCACCTTCCAAAGCAAAATAGAGAAGACAGAAGTCTGAACACGCCCCGTGCTCAGCCAGCACGGGGGCGTGCCCAAGAAGCAGCAGAAAAGACAAATCCATAGAAGCTTCTATTGCCCACCACGGGGCCGTGCCCAGCGGACACGGGGCCGTGTCGAAAGTACAGCAGGCGCATTTATTGTAATTGCGAATTACAATTAATGAGGAGAGAGAGTGTCAGACAGGCACGGGGCCGTGTCCAGCGGACACGGGGCCGTGTCCAGCTCTCTGTTCAGCCTATAAATAGGAGTGCTTGGATTCATTTCATCTCATCCCTTGGCACACAACCTCTCTCACACTTCATCCACCACCCACCACCATCACAACACCATCATCCACCACCATCATCCATTGTCCATCGTAGAGTGTGTGAGTCGTCTCGGGATCCAAGATTGATCGTAAGAGTTCTTGACAATCAAGGCCATGTTTGCCTAAGTCTCTTACATCACTTGGTGAAGACAATGTGTCTAGTATAATACTTTTTATTTCTAATCTTTTGCACTTTTTATTTGGTTTTGTATTAATGACTTTAATAACTAGTTACTTATGTTGAAGGTGATCTTTCCTTATCGTTTGTCCGTGGTGTCTTGGCATTATTTTACTGTCTATATTAAATAAAGGATTTTCACCATTCATATCTCCACGGTCTATATGGAGGTATGTTGGCTACCTGGTCGGGGGTTAAGGGAACGGTTTGGTAAAGGTCTTGCCATTGTTCAGCGTTTAGAGGTCCTGCAATGGACCTGGGTCAAATTTAGTAGGACCTCCTTCAATGCTTCACGGTATTGGATGGCGGGGGTCCAAACTCTTTGATCCCCTCATAAGTTAACTACTATTAATACTATAACCCGGCTATTTAGGACTGTATCCCTGCTGACTCAGACTACTTAGCCGAGGGTAACGTCACCGCCAAAAGCGGGGCCTACCACAATACTGCATTAATAACTTAATTCATTATCTTCCAATAATCCACCCTTTTAGGATTGTATCCTTGCTGACTCAAACTACTGGGGTGAGGGTAACGTCACCTTCAAAAGAGGGGCCTACTACAATAACTAAGATAATCTCTTAATTATGCGCAAAAGTGCGGAAATAATCAAAGGTTATACTAGATACGAGTCGGAACCAAGTGATTCATCTTGTCTATCTGTTTTTTTTCTTTTATTTTTATTTTCAGCATTTTAGTTAGTTTTTATTTTTCTTAGTTTAAAACATTTTTCTAAACTTCTATTTTGATTAGACGTTGAGGATAAACCGGTACTAAAAGCTCTTGTGTCCTTGGACGACCTCGGTATCTTACCAACGCTATACTACACTCAACGATGGGTGCACTTGCCCATATGTGTGTTTAGTGTTAGTGAAATATCGTGTTTTATAAATTTAAAACTTGGCTAAAATAAGTGTTAAAAAGGGCTTAAAATATACACCTAAAATATACGACACTTTCACGCACATCACCAGAATTATGTTTTTATTTTTAGGGTTCATCATAATGTTCTAAGAAAATTCGAAAATTCCATAAATTTTGGAATCTAATTTGGATTAGTGGGTGTTTTTTAATGATTTTGATCTTAATTTTTTCTATTAAATTTTCGAAAACTGTTACTGGATTTTCAGTTATTATTTTCGAAATCTTTTGATAAGATTAGATCAGAAATAAAATAGGAAACACTATCCCACAATCCCTCAAAATTCGATTTTCAGTTAATTATCACAATAAACAGCATTAAAAGTGGTTTCGAAATCATAAATGTCATAATCGCACAAGTCCCTTAACAGTCGCACAAGATCAGAACACACAAAAAAAAAAGGATCTGATCGCACAAGACTGATCACACAAGGGAAAACGCACAAGACTGCATAATCGCACAATAACTTATGGATCGCACAAGACTTGGGCCTTACATGATCGCACAAGTTATTGGGCCTTACTGATCGCACAAGACTTGGGCTTTATTTACATCGCACAAGTTTTAGGCCTTATCGATCGCACAAGGCATTACCGATCGCACAAGGCATTACCGATCGCACAAGGCATTACTGATCGCACAAGACTCGAAATCTCATTATTTTTTTAAGCTGTTTAATGTGACCTAAAATTTTTTTTTCGATCCGCGCTAACAGGTGGTTTGCTATTAAATACTTGGTTTTGTTTATACTTAATTAATTAATCAGAATCAGATAATTTTTACAAAACCAAAATAGCTTAACTTGAATGAGCTTCTGATGTATTAATTCTGGCCAAAACTGATTTAATACATCTATTTATTGTTCAAGTATTATAAAAGCTATGTTAAGTATGCATTACAAACGTGAAATGTCTTAATTCTGGCCAAAGCTGATTTAATTCATTTATGTTTAGCATGCTTGACAAGTGCATAACTAAAGTGATTGTCTCATTTCTAGCCAAAGCTGATTTGTCACAATTACTTTGCACACATATTTAAATGATTACACTTCTGGCCAAAGCTGATTTGTCTTCGTTTAAATAGAATTTTACTAAGTCTATTATTTTGATGTTAGTAATAGACATTATCACAGCTTCATAATTAAAATGGTCATTACTTATGCCTGCCTTAGTATAACATTCCCTTAGATCACATTAGGACTTCTTTCTTAGTATCATAACTTGCTCATCTTATTTCCACTATCAGCACCCAATCAAGGGATTCCACCTTTGACTGGTGATAACTTTGCTGCATGGAAGGATGCCCTCATGCTTACACTTGGGCTGCTGGACTTTGATTATGCTCTAAGAGAGAATAAGCCAGTTGACCTTACTGCCACAAGTACTGCTGCTGAGCAGTTACTTCATGATAAGTGGACTAGGTGTAACCGCATGTCTCTCATGTTCATGAAGCAGTCCATTCATAACTCAATCAGAGGAGCTATTCCTGATTCTGACGATGCTAAAACCTACTTGGCTTCTGTGGAGGATCATTTCAAAGGAACATCAAAAGCACACGCTAGCACTCTTATCCTCAAGCTGGTGACGACTAAGTATGATGGGAGGAGCGGCATTCGCGAACACATCATGATGATGCATGACATGGCCAATAAGTTGAAGGGCCTAGAGATGGAGATCAGTGATGGTTTTCTAGTTCACTTCATCATCACTTCGCTTCCTTCGTCCTATGAAGCATTCAAGATCAATTACAACACTCAGAAGGACAAATGGACGATGAGTGAGCTGATCGCTATGTGCGTGCAGGAGGAAGAGCGTATGAAGATGGATCGCCATACTGATGATGCTAACTTCACCACCTCCAGCTCTAAGAAGAGGAAGAACAATTATCAAAGAAAGGATGCTTCTAAGGTTCAAAAGCCAAATCCAACTCCTAATGCAAGTGCACCTTCCAACTCTAAGAACTCCTTAGGCAAACCCTACTGCAAGTTCTGTAAGAAAACAGGACATAAGCAAAAGGAATGCCCTGACTTCAAGGAGTGGCTGGCTAAGAAAGGTAACGATTTTTTCATGATACTTGAGTCCTTTAATTTAAATGTTCCTGCTAATTCTTGGTGGTTTGATTCTGGTTCTATGGTTCATGTTACCTTGCTGGAATGCTAGGCCGTTATCAGACTAATCCTGGCCTAGATCACTGGAAAGCAGCTAAGAAGGTCCTCAGATATCTGCAAGGGACGAAAGACTATAAACTGACATATAGAAGAAGTGATCATTTAGAAGTGGTAGGTTATTCTGATTCTGACTTTGCCAAATGCAAAGATGACAAGAAATCCACTTCGGGCTACATCTTTATGTTAGCAGGCGGACCTATCTCATGGAAGAGTCATAAACAACAGTTAACTACAACTTCCACAATGATGGCAGAGTACATTGCTATTTACAACGCGACCTGTCATGGAATGTTGCTTAGAAATCTGATCACTGGACTCAAAATAGTTAATTCCATTTCTAGACCATTGAAGCTTTACTGTGATAATTCAGCTGCCGTTAGTTTCTCGAACAGTAACAGTTCGACTGGAGCTGGTTTATATCTTGATACGAAGTACTTGTTCGTACGTGAACGAGTTGAGGAAAATGATCTTTGTATTGAGTATATTAGTACTAAAGATATGCTTGCGGATCCGATGACTAAAGGTCTTCCACCTAAAGTTTTCGAAGAACATGTATCGAATATGGGACTTATTAAAGACCTTGTTTAATGGCATATTGTACTAGCTTATGTTTTAATTAATAAAATTTCCTCAGTTTGATTTTGTATGTCTCTAACATATGTTCTGCCGGTGTAATGACATATAGACAAATATAAATACAAATCAGACGCTAAAGGGCTTATACATATTTTGATCGTAACTGTTAGGTTTTAAATTGAGGCTATAGTATGACTAATGGGGGTCCTGAGTCGAATGATGATTCAACGGCTGTATTTCTCTGCTGTAGTTCTTGGTTTAAGGCTAAAATGAGTGTTAACTCCTGGCCAGGCTTACCTAATACTCATGATAAATGATTACTCGGCTAAGTGGGAGAATGTGTGATTAAATATTATTTATGTAATATTTAATCTTGTAGCCTTTATAATCATTTATATTATATTAGATCAAAATATATTAATAACCTATTATAATTAGTTGGTAATTGTTGATGGACCATATTACCCTTATTAACTAATTAGGTTTCCTCTTGGGTGTATAAATAATGGGCTTATTAGAAAGTTAAAGAGTTAGACACTTTACACAATTACAAACCCTCATAACATCATAATTCGTATCTCTCTCTCCTAAACCGATTCTACCCTACTTTCGGTTTTCATCACCATCATAACTTTACACCCTAAGGAGGAACCGGATCACCTTGACAAAGATGTCGACCTCAATGGCTGGATCTCTGACTGGATTCTCTACTGCTTTGAATGCTATAACAGGTATGTTATTCATGTTTTCCATTAAGTTTAAACAGAACTGATCAACAGCTTTAACATTAACATAGGTTAATAAGTGTAATGATGTGTAAATTTGTTACATTACGTTGAAAGTTTACAGGACCGGCCAACCCGTGCCGTCGCTTGAGGCCAAAATTTTCAAAGGGCCCGAAAGGTTTCTATAAGCTTTTAAATATACACTAAAGTATATATTTAATATATGCATCGACTTACTATGCAAAAGAGTGTTTGTGTTTGAGTGGAAAAACCATCTTAAGATAATGTAAAGGTTTTAAGTTCAAGTCTTGCCTCAACTGCCAATGATTTATTTTTTTAATTCATTTCCTTGTTACCGTTTTAGTTTTTTTTTATCTGTTTTCAACTTTAATATTTCAAGATCCCAATTTTTAAAAAAGAATTTATTCGAATCTATATGTACCTTAGTTGCTTACATGTCACGAAATGAAAAGTGAAAACAATAAATCTATTTAAATTGTGTATAAATCATAAATGAAATGAAAGTAACTGAAACTAATAGCCATTTTTGTATAATAGGCAAAAAATAGAAGCAATGCATTTAACTCGTGTTGGAAGTGACAGGGCTTTTACCATGTAGCCATTGTATATTCCGTGTCACACAAAATAACATGTGGTAGCTTAGATGTGATCTTACGGTAGGTATTGTTGAAAACTAAAAATTTACTATATAAACTATTTTTCTCTTAAAGCGTGTGTAAATATCTCAAGTGTTTATACTTTTTTTCGGTATCATGTGAGGCTACATATTGTCTTTTACTCTTTTGTTCACTTGATGCATAGTTTTGTTATCTTGTTAGATGAAGGACTTTTGTGGTCATACGTTATTTATCATTTTCGTTATATATCACAGTATACCGTAAATGATATATATAAATATTATACACGTTTTTTTCTTTACGATCCGCACTCTATTTCAATAAGATTTATCACATCGATCAAAATATCATATGATATTTAGATCAACACACCAAAATGAAAATCGTGTATGACAATAATTTAAGTTGTTTTCAAGAGCTACTTTTTAATGTTTAAGTAGTTGTTTTTAGGACTTATTTTTTATGTTGTGTAGTAGTTGTTTTCAAGACTTATTTTTATGTTGTGTATAGTTGTTTTCAAGAGTTATTTTTTATGTCTAAGTAATCATACTTATCAAATAATTATAAATCACTTGTAAAATTCAGCAAATAAATACCGTCAACTTTAAGCATGAAACACGTACTTGAATCAACAGCTTCGATGATTTATTTTTATTAAACTTTACAATATTCATATTCACTTAAAATCAAACATGCATGTTTAATAACTTAATTAGTTTCTACGTTTTAGAGTTATAAATGAAAATAGGTTACATATTAAAACTTATTCCTCAACAAATGTCTAGAGATATTAAAACCTATATAAATTAGCAAACTTTTTGTGCATAAGTACTTGTAAGTTGTGCTTTGAGTGTTTTCAAAAAAAAAAAAACTTGATTTTTTAGTTTTAACCCAAAGGTTTGTACCTTTTTTCAATTTTAACCCTACATAATTTGTTTTTTTAACTTTAACCCAAAACTTTTCATTATTTGTAATTTAACTTCACAACTTTTGTCACTTATACTTTTCATCTTTCGCAAATTTTCGTTTTACGTATAGTTCTAAATTTTTCTAGTTAATACGACGCAACGTGCATGTGTGGTTCAACGTTTTTACCTCTATTTTTCCATGTTTGACAGGTTCGTCGCAATACGCATATTATAGGTCGAGTCAGTGTTGGTTGTCAATGACGGTTGTGTGACATTAGTACTATTTGACACCGTTTTACGCCCCGTCGCAACACGGGGTGTGCTTTGGGGATTTTTCAAAGAAAAAATTGTTATGCATATGGTTGTCGTAACGTTGGCTTTGGGGGTTTTCCAAAAAAAATTGATTTTTTTTTACTTTTCACCCAAAAGTATTTCATAAATTACTTTTAACCCAAAACTATTTGTTTTTTACTTTTAACCCAAAACTTTTTATCTTTTACAATCTAACCTCATAACTTTTTTTACTTTCAACTTTGGTCCTTTATAGTTTTCATTTTCCGCAAATTTTGCGCTCTATGCATGGTTCTAAATTTTGTGACTTAACACATCACAGCGTGCGTTTTTGGCTTAACGTTTTTACGTTTCGTTCTAAATTTTGCGAGTTAACATGACGCAACGTGCGTGTGTGGGTGAACGTTTTTACATCGTCTATTTTTACCCCGTTTGACAGGTTTAACATAACGTGTGGGTCGTAGATCGACTTAGTTATAAATAAAGAATCCCCACCGCATTGCGGCGGGTCGTAATCCTAGTTATAATAATTTTGAGCCCCACTTACCCAACCCTTTGTTTCTTCACATGGCCATTACAAATTAAAATATATCACATGGCTTTTCTAGGCACGATTTTTTTATTTGTTTCGGTGTGACAAAAGGAACTCGTTATATTTTTTATAATATATACACACACGAGAAACGAGTATGTATTGACAGCTCCAAGTACCGATTTGAACACTTTATTTCTTTAAAATAACATTTTAACCTCCAAAAAGCATTTTAGCATAACTCATTTTTTTCATTTCCTTTAAAACAATTAATTAGAATTGTTTTTGGCAAACACAATATATAGAATTAAACCATTCTAATTCCACGATATTCTTATTTATTTTAATGAACTAAACGCGCCATTAAAATATGTTACACAAAAATGTATTATTGGATCGTAGGTTAGTCGATGGATGCTCTTACAATAGGATGGGTGCTACTAAATTTTGTTATATATCTTGTGAATTTTTTTATAGGAAAGGTTTTCTATTGTCCAAGTGTGGAGTTTTCTATTGACTTACCACTCGTAAAAATTAGATTATACAATCATCAAAACATGTTATGAAGTTAAAGAGTGGTGTGAAGAGAAGTTAAAAGAGTGGTTTGAGGTGGTTTGGGCATGTGAAGAGCAGACGGACGATGGAGCCTATTAGAGCACCAGAAACACTTACTTTGGACTGCAGTGGCGGAGCTTAGACGAAAACTCAGTGGGGGTCGGACACTCCAAATCCAAATAAGTGGGGCCCGAACTATTAAAAATCCAATATTTTACCCTACAAAATAAATAAATTTTGAAATTTTCGGTAAAATTAACACTACGAGCGAAAAATCGGTGGCCGACCCCAATAGAGCTCGCCCATGCTTTGGAGGGGAGGAGAAATAGAGGTAGATCCAAATTGATGTGAGATGAGTGGATTAGACATGATTTACTACAGTTGCATGTATCTGAGGACATGGTCTAGGATATGTTCGTGGAGACATTAGTTTATGGTTAGTGACTTTTAGGAGAGAGTATAGATGTGTCTTAACTTTATCTTAAGTGCTTAGATTTTTCCTACAATTTAGGTGGACTCTACATGTCATTCTCTTCTTATATTTATAACAACGTGTTGTTTTTTGACGTTATATATGTCTATTGTTTACCATGTAGCTCTTTTACCATTTCTTTTCTATTGATATTTTTTACTTATATATATATATATATATATATATATATATATATATATATATATATATATATATATATATGTGTATGTTTGTGTGTTTATTTGTCCCTTGTTTGTTTTGGAGTCGGGAGTGCCTCTAGAAACAGTCTATATCCCTAAGGATAGACGTAAGGTTTGCTTACATCTCATTCTTTCCAGAATCCAGACCCTACCACTAGTTTTGCTATTGATGAGATTTGCTGGGCATGGTTGTCGTTATGGGGTTAACAGTGGTGTGTTTTGTAGTACGGTCATATGACTCTTGTTAAAGTTATTTCATTATAACCAAACCTAAAGAAAATATTGTCAATGTAACTCATGATTCATAACTCAGTCGTAACATTCTTTGTTATTTTATAACTAGTGCGTTGCGGCTGGATCGTTAAGTCGAACAAAATATAGATGTAAAAACGTTAAACCACGAACGTGCGTTGTGGAGTGCTAATTCGCCAAGTTTAGGCCAAGACGTAAATACTTATCATAGAAAAGAATAACTCAATCGAGACGTAAATACTTTAGGTCGGCGACCGTGTAGGCTTTTTCCGACGGTTTATGGTCACCATAGTCTTGATCTGTCATTGCATGTGCTTTTGTCAACCCAATTGTCGATGACAACACCATTGCCACTGCTGTTACTTGGCTTCCGGCAGCAGAGACATGGCCGGCTATTCCTCATATATCTTGTTCCTCATCACTAACGCCGGGACTCATTTGTTCCGATCGATTGATTGAACAATAATAAAGAAATTGTCGGCAGTAGAGGAGAGAGCAAAGGACTAAAGGCGAAGAAATTTGACTCACTGAGGTTGTAGGGGTGAAAATATAGGGTTCCATGTGGACAAAGAGAATTATTATAAAATTAAACAGTAACAACACCTCACAAACAAAACTTGTTAATTAATAGATAGGAATAGATAGGGAACTAGCCATTAACAGTTGTCTATATTGGAACCGAAGGTTCAAGATGAATAAATAAAATAAAATAAAACAATGTCGTCTATTCTAATGTGAAATGTGAACAAATCTAATCATGACACCTGGACCCCTCCACCATTCACAATCAAATACTACTCCTTTAGTTCCAAACGAATCTGATTCTTGCACCTCGACCCCTCCAAATATTTTTCCTTTAGCTTCATTTTAAATATATAGATAATAAAATCTTACACATATATTGTTAACTAATCAATTCGTATAAGAAGGTTAGAAAACACCATCCAGTTAAAGTTTATGAGCCTAGTAAGAGATTGGTTTCCAGCTCACTAAGATTTACAAGTTGAGGACGTATCGACATGGGCTCAAACCCGAATTAATGGTTTGACTCTTTATGGCTCATTCGTTAAACAACATTGCCCAAAAGTAGTCCCATGTTTTTAACTTTTTATCTTTGGGTTATGTAAATGAAATTTTCTTTAAGTTGTCGTAATACCAATTTTGTCAATATAATTACACTCCCATGCTATATATATATAGTATAGAGTTAATTGTCGCTATAATTAATCCCATTGTATAAAAAAACTAGAATTTAATCAAACAAGGAAATTTATACTTTAGTCTTATTCATAAGTGAAAAAAAAAATCTGCAAACAACATATTATGTCGACAGAAATTATTAAAAATCAGGATACTTTTTTTTTTTCAAAATAAAAAAAAAATAAAAATCATGATAGTTGATATGCATATTTGTATAGTTTTGGCACGTGCACGTGAAAGTACAAATAACGTGAGAAGATGGTGGCGGCGTTAATGGGTTAGTAGCAACCAAAAAATGTTGTGTAAAACGTGTTTTTCATATTTTCTTTTAGTTGTTTTCCACACACCGCCACTTTCTATATATATTCTGCGTGCGTTTCGTGTTTTTTACTTATAATATAAATATCGTCTCATCCTTTGCATATTATATCCTCTTGTTATCACAACCATAACTCTCTCTCTCTCTCTCTCTCTCTCTAGTTATGAAGAGAAACTGCCGTTTGGAACTCCGACTTGTGCCGCCGGCGCCGCAGTGCGCATTCATATTTTCCGACCACCGTCAACAAGATCCCAGGTACGATGATGTTTGCCGACATCTGTTATGAGCAGTGACGGATCTAGAAAGTTCTTAACGTTTAAACGAAAAGGGGTAATGAAATTGAAAAAACGTCAAATTTTTCCAAAATTTACACACGGGGCTACCCCTGTTTACAAGCTATCATGAAATGTTATGTTGCAAGGTAAATATCAAAAACACTAATTTGTAGTATATGTTTTGTTTGGTTTGAACTTTTAGTGACGAAATAAGTACGGTGGATGGAGATTTAAAGGAGAAGGAAAACCAGCAGCTAACTATAATTTATGACGGAAAGGTTAGCATTTGTGACGTTACAGAGCTTCAGGTAACTCTCATAGAATTCATGTATTTAAAGAAACATAATATATACAGTACAACATATTTTTTATTTTTAATTAATACATTGGAATATTAGGGTGGGCTATTCTAAACACACCCCCCTTCCTGATTATACCCGGAAAACTGCCGGTCCCACGCAGGCCCCATCTGTAAGTATGTGAGAGGAGAGGGTGTAAAAAGTAATTAGGGGGTGTAGAAAGTAGCACCCGTTAGGGTGGTGTAGAGGTGGTAATATATAATAAAGTTTAAAAGTAAATAAAAAATGTATACAGTTTAAAATAGGTCAGTTCTTCGTGTAATTTTTACATATAATTTATGGATTTACTGAAATTTTTTTTTTAAATCTATTAAATAGCTTTTATGAAATTGTGATAAACTATAAAATTGTATATTTATGAAGTTGGTGATGTTTCTTTTTAAGTTTAGCAAAAATACTGGTATATATAAATTTGTATATTTATGAAATTGGTGATGTTTCTTTTTAAGTTTAGCAAAAATACTGGTATATATTGTAATTTTTCAATATTTTAAAAGACCTCTAAGCAACGCGGCATATTGCGCTTTCCATCCTAAGTATGGCCTAGGGTCCCCAATTTTTAATAAGTTATAATATATAGTATGTGTATGGTGACCCAAATTAACAAATTAATTGCAAAATATAACCAAATTTCTATTAAAAAAAGGCCCAATTTAAAAGGCCTAACTTTTTGAGTTAACAACTCCAGCTGCTAATGTGCATAACTTCATCCATCGACAATTGGTTATTTAGCCTAAAGCCCCTCAATTAGAGCCGCTATCGTTCCCAATTCCTATCGTGTTTGGTGCTAATCTAGGTTTGTATTCTTAGATGAAGGTTTTGTTTTTGTGAAATTATACAAATTCAAATTTAAAGGGCCTCCGCTCTGTATTTCGTTTTGGGCCTTCAAAAACGTTGGGAATGCGGTGTTTATCCACACCAAAGTAGTGTGGGTTCTAGTCTTACAAAATGATCAATAGATAGATATTAAGAATAAATTTTAAGGAGTGTATGTGTTCACCGTTAAGGACCGCTTTTGGGCGTTTTTTGTTATTGAAGTTTACTTTTCAAAAAAAAAAAAAAATGTGTTCACCGTTAAAAAAGGACGTTTTAAGTTAAACATGATTAGACTATGTTTCTCAATACAATCATGTATATTGTTTTACCTGAGACACAAAAGCAAAATCAACAAGCAATATGTGGATTCTATTACAGGCAAGGGCAATAATAAAGATAGCAAGTGAAGAGATGGATGGTAAATGGATAAAATCACCAAGTTCACCATTAATGTCCCCTAGCCAAGGTGGTCTTTCAATGAAGAGATCTTTACAACTGTTTCTTCAAAAGAGAAAGCATAGAATTCAATCAACATCTCCTTACAAAACTCAATAACCTTGTGCGTGCAACTTCCGATTAATGATCCCCGTGCCCATGTGTCGCTCGCGAGTCATGTGACATATCATGTATTAGTATGTAATAAAATGTTTTTAGATTTAGAAAATTGAAGAAGATGAAGAGAAATGATGTAGAAATGAGGGCATGAATGATCAAGACACGTAGTAAATAGTAAATAGACCACAACTAAATTTTCTTTTTATCGACTAACTTAGACACTTTCTAATCCAGGGCCGTCCTAGAGAATTCTCAAAAATCCTAAGGTCCAGACGAGTAGAAAATTCAGACCCTTACAATATAAACTTTTCGAAAAAGAATATATAAAACGGGGAATCACCCACCGGTTGCGACAAACCGGTTTAAACTAAAATTTATATGGAAATCTAGATAAAAAAAAACATGTCACATATGTGTTTGCACATTGAAACATAGAAAGGATAAACACTGTAAGGGTTTTTATATGAAAATTACAGAAAAGTTACGTCGTAGTTTAAAAAATAAAAATCCTAATTTAAGATCATGTAAAGCCATCGTAACCTATCTAGTTTTTTTAAATAAAAAACATATAGTTGAAAGAAAAATAAAATAAGAATTCTTTTCATTAAAAGTTAGATATCTTTGTATGTAAAAGTCATTTAGATTGAATAATAATTCTAGAATGTAAATGATCATTTTTAAAATGTGAGGTAATGAAAAAAATGTATTCGATTGATAATGGTATTATTGATAATGGTATTACATAAGATATTTCATCCCCTCAAGTTCACCCTGTTCACTATTCTTGTTTTTTTTTTCATTTCAGTCACTATCTCACCTTCATCACCAACACCGACCACTACAACTGCCGCCCACCCACCGTCTCCACCACCACTCGTCATCGCCGCCACCCAACACTTGTTCCACCGACCCCACCACCTGCCACCGTCGCCGACGTCACCCGCCGTCACCCACCGCTAACGCCATTGACCACCACCCACCACCCATCACCATCGACAATCGCCCCCACCCACCACTGACAACAACCACCCCTCGTCGTTGTCGTCGTCACCACCCGGTCCCACCCTCCACTACCGACCACCTCTTCGCCGCCACCCTTCACCACCGCGCCACCGCCACTGACCACCCTCCACCATCGCCACCGACCACCTCCCATCGTCGTCGACCACCGCCGACGCCACCCATCTCCGACACCCACCACCACCACCATCACCACCGACCACCATCCATCGTCGCCACCATTCGTCGCTGCTACCTGCCACCGAACACCGGCGCCACCATCACCGACCACCGCCATCGACCACTACCGCCACGCATCACCGATTATTTCTTCGTCTTTTCCTGCTGATGTGCTAAAATTACTTTAATAAAAACAAACTAAATTAACCTAATCTAGACACAAAGTAATACTCTAAACTCTCTAAACTCGACTAAACTGCTAACCGGCAAGTGAACCAATCGACTCTAGTAAAGCTAAGCAAGTCCAGATATCGAACCCACATGACTCAATTTAACTACGTTAACTAACTTATCTATACTGACACTGACATGACACTAGTTGTTTTTATATTGGGGGGGGGGGGGGGGTTCTAAATATCCTAAAATTGCAATTTAAATTTAATTAACTAAATTAACGAAACACGAACTAACTTGGGTTTACTCAGATGATGGAAACAACTACCTAGATTGGAATCCTAGATTGTAATAGTGATGATTTATTATGATTATTAATTATTATGGAACCGAGATCTTTATATTCTAAACCTATTGAAACACCGAACAAGTCTCTCGACCCTTCTTGAGAAGACACTTATGGAGCTCTAAAGGCTGTTAGGGACACCGGTTAATCTAGACTCCCTCACCGGTTATCTAAGGGGTTTGCAAAAGTATCCTAATACGACCTACTCCCTCACAGGCTATAAATCTAGGATTGACTTGAACCTTGATTTGACTTGTTAGACAACGGTCACTAGGGAAATTAGTTCAGACTCCTCACGAAGACCCTACCTAGCAATTTAATGACTTAGACCTAACAGTAATCTCGCACCTTACAACTATAGAGATTAGTAGAACACTTAAACTTATTTAATTACCGATTACTGCTTCTAAGGTGTATTGGCCAATTAACCTTAAAGATGACAAATAAATTATAATCTAGCATGAACCTATTACGTGAAAGACATCCGCCTAGACTCACACAAAGCAATAAAAGACAATTAAACACTTTTAAGCATGCAAACACATCAAACCAATAAACCAAGTCGACTACTTTCACAAACAAACCATAATAATTAATAAATCATAACAAATTTCAAAACTCTACGAACCAATCATCTCAGTCTAGGCAGAAAATAAGTTTAGCCAATCATAGTTTCACACCCCAACTGATGGCGGAAACATCGGGGCGCGGCACTAGGCGAACTAGATTGCTCAAGAGATCCATAACAACTATTTGTTACCAATATTTTTAAAGGTTAATTGTCCCATACCAATCAACAAAATATTCAACAAGTAATTATTACAGATAACGAGTTTCTCTCAAACAAAACAAGTCCGACAACCTAGATTTCTATTAGTGTAGTTTCTAGACTGCCTATCTTGATTTCCAGCAAACATAGCATCATTTCAACCTGTCACATACGTTAAAATAAAGTCAGTACATAAAATGTAAAGGTGAGTACACAAGTTTGAGTAGCATATAATAGTAAAAGCGTTTACGCATAACCAGCATGTAACACATAACGGGCGAAGCATGTAACTATCAAACAATGTCTATAACTTAACCACGAGACTGCGTTTTGGAGTATGCGCGACACATGTTCAGCGAACACGTGAAGTAAAGTAATGTGATCCCTAGCAACCCCCGTCCACGACAGGTGCTGAGTCCAAACTATAGTACTATCGTTGCTAGAGGCGGTATAGTGTAACACTGTATAGCATAGTACAAGCATTCAAAGTACACGTATAGCATGCGGGAGCGGTTAGCATTATAAAGTGTTGCGTTGTTCGTTGTGTTTTGATGTAGAACGTATGTAACACCCAAAAGTGCGTTAAGAGAAAATGGGTTCGAGTATACTCACAGCGCGTGTTTATCAAGTAAACACAGACTTGATTGGATTGAAGGGAGCGCATTGGATTGGCCTGAGCATAGAACAGTAGTGTATGCGTTGAACTGAGCGTAAACATAATGTCGAATGGGTAAGTGGTCGAATGGTGATCCGAACGAATGGGGGTAACCCATCCGAACGGATGGTCATCCGAGCGGATGGCCATTCGGGTGAGTGTGTGGGTGTTTGTAAAATTTGCTAAAATCTGAAGTTAAACCAAATCGTTTTGAGTAAGGAGTAGTATGAGGGACAAGTCACCTAGTCGAATGGTCATCCGATCGGATGGTCATCCGATCGGATGGCCACTCGAGTGGGCAATCTGTTGTTTGAAATTTTGTAAAATTTTCTAAGTAAAAGTTTGGAGTTTTAACGGAGACGACATGACGACGTGTCAAACAATGGAAAAACACACCAAGTCCAGCTTAGTCGGTCGAATGGTCTCAGCCCTTTCGATCAGACTTACTGTTCTTGATGGAATTCATGTTTAACCCGTTAATCGGTCATCTCTCGGGTGGAAATCCGTTTTCAAGCCGGCTCTCAACTAGGAAATGAGTAGAGAGTCTGACTGAGTCCCGGTTCCATCGGTTTGAGTAAAATTTGAAGAAAAGTTTGAAATAGTTGAAAAAGTGTGAAATCTTGCAAAACTTAGTTGAAAAGTTGTGGAAATCTCTTAGATCTGAACCAGTCTTGATGAGTTTGTGCTCCACAACAGCTTGCATAAGCAAGATGAGTGAAGGACACCTTCAAGAGGTCCAAATCAGTGATTTCAGAGGAAAAGTTAGTGTTTGTGTGTGAGTTTGATGAAGATGATGATGTAGAAGTGTTTAGTGATGAAGATTGTACAAGATTTGAGGAGAAATACTTACGAAATAGCCTTGAATCGTGGGTAGAAGTGACTGAGAGCAACTTGAGTGTGTGTGTGGTCATATGGGAGTGTCAACATCAGAGAATGAGGTGTACGGGTACTATTTATAGGGTGAGATAGGGAGTTAAGGCGGTGCGCGAAAGTTGGCACTGGTCGGATGGCCTTTCGATCTGATGGCCATCCGGTCGGATGGGCATCCGGGTGGATGTCCATTCGATCGGGTGTCCATTCGATCAGCCGAGTTGTGCGAGTTAGCTTTCCCACTTTCGTTTCGTGTGTTAAGCGTTGCGTTGCGTTTAAGCGAGTTGCGAATGAGCGTTAAGCGTGTAAGCGTTGCGTTGATAACCACATAACATTTAAACAAATAATCACACAAATAACACACATACATAAATAAATCCGCGTTTTGAGTTAGCGTTAAGTTTGTGTTGCGATAGAGTTTAGTCTAAACAAGCGATGTAACATGCGTTATAAATAGCGTTAAGATAAATGCGTTTTGAATAAGCGTTGAAACGTGCGTTGTGATAAGTGTTTTAAATGCCTCAAAAATATAGTTTAAACCCATTGCTATAATAGAAATCTTGGGAGTACAAGCAATTAAGCAAGAAATTACAGTGACAGTAATGACCCGGAAAGTCAGGTTGTTACACATAGTCATTGAAGAAATCAAAACGAGAGTATTTTTATGAACAAGAAACATGATCTAAAACAAGAAACGAAGAATTAAGAAACCCGGATGGTAAAACACGACCCGGATTCTTTCCTTTGCTACAGATCTTCAACCGGCTGCTTCAAGCTCTCAAAAAACGCTCCAAAAAGCTCCAAACTTCAGTTGAGAATTTGTCTCGGGTATTGCAGAATCATAATTAGGGTTGAACTTAAGACTAATGATGTTTATATATGGTTCTCAGCAGCGTCACGCGAAGGGGATTTGTTAATTTGGTCACGTAGCGCGGCGCATTGTTAGGTGAAATCATTATTTAATTGCTCCGCACTACGCCAAAGGGATTCTAGCACTTGGTCGTGTGATGCCACATGTGCTTTTTCCAGAATTTCTCCGTTTTTCGATTCTCGTTCAGCTGCGACACGTCCGGTTTTCGTTGCTAACTCTTTTTAAGCGTATTTTAAGCGTTTTTCTAACTTTTCAGCAACCGAGACCTGCAAACAAACAAACTAACAAAAGTAACTATTTCTAACTAAAAACCAAAAAAAAGGAAACGAAAACTATACAAATTTTACACGATAAATGTATGTATTTTGTAATACATCAAATATCCCCACACTTACTCTTTTTTTCATCCCCGTAAAAGATCTATGCAAATGGAATCATAGTAAAAACAAAAATCCGGGTTCAAAATTTAAATTTCTTATTAAAATCAAAACTCGTATTAACCGCGATTGTAAGTATACTTGTCCACTTAAACCCGAACCCGGTTCCAAACCCTTATCATACAATTTATGTTTAAGTTTTAGTCAATCTACCCAGGTCTCACACTAAAAGCCGTAGTCTCGCCTAATTCCACCTCAAGCTCATGAAACAAAAGGAACGAATCAATTGAACCATTCCCAACTATTTTATACCAAACTTAAGAGAATTTATTATCAATTTTTTTTTCTTTTTGAGCACTAGACTTTGCATACCTAACCCAGAGGCTGTCTCAAATAGAGTCACTATCCCCGAGAGCGACAATGTGAGCTTCGACATTTTTTTCCATTTATTCTCTTTTTAACTCAACCTAGAAGCAATCTGAATCAGAGTCACTATCCCCAATAAAGATTAAAAGGACTAGTTTTTATATCTAGCTCAATTATTATATTTTTTTTCGATCAAAAATTCTAATAATTTTAACTTATAATGGCATTCCTTACATTATTATCGGCGGTTTCAGCTTCCTACTTCTCCTAGATGAGCACCCACCGGTAAACTAACAATTAAGTTCTTTTAAAATCAAAGGAACCTAAAAACCGGGGCAGGCCAACTTATACATCCCAAGCTAGACACAAGTTCAACTTATTAAACTCATATTATCATCATTTTAAACCCGAACATACCCGACTTTACTATCATTTTCCGTCTTTATTTGAAAAACTTCTAAAACAGAAAAATTTTCTAATTTTTCAATTTTTTTGGACTTTTCTTTATTTTCTATTTTTTTTCCAATTTTTATGAATCCAACGACTCAACCTAACCCTACGACTCTATGTCCCATTGTAACACCCGTCTCATTATAATACGAATATAATATTAAATACGCATTTTATGTGAAAATGCGGCCTTTCAAAAACTTTTATAAGTTATCATTCAAACATGATTATGACAATCGAATGATAGTAATAATTTGTTTACAAAAGTTGTTTGTAACAAAAGCAAAACAGTTTCATTGCGGAAGCTTCAAAGGCGAGTGTTCGGTTCTTGATGCTTGACTTGATCATCATCCGGACGCTAACTAAGATCACCTAAATTCAAAACCAACATGAAAGTTAGTTTTGATAAGTTAATTACATGTTAAAACAAGTTTCATGAGTCAAAACAACAAAAATTAAACAATTTTCGGAATCAGGGGGCTAGACGCTACGTCTAGGGGCTAGACGCTACGTCTAGGGGCTAGACGCTACGTCTAGGGGCTAGACGCTACGTCTAGGGGCTAGACGCTACGTCTAGGGGCTAGACGCTACGTCTAGGGGCTAGACGCTACGTCTAGGGGCTAGACGCCACACCTAGCCCCTTTTTTGACAGCAAGTTGCTTAAACTATTGCTGCACATACCCAGCTCAATCTTTTATCAAGTCCCAACTTAAAATTGCCATAACTTATTATCCGTAAGTCCGTTTTTAGTGATTCTTTTTCCTACACGTCCGTAATTAAATTACCGACGTGCCTACCACAATTATTATACCGAAAATCTGGTTTACGGGCTGAATCACTAAAATATCTATTTAAATATTTGACCCGCTATATTTACACAAATTTTTCTACCATTACAGTAGTAACCTAAAGGCATTTTTACCCAACATCCGTGGCTTAATGCTCTTGTGATTTATCACCAGCATTTCATTACCAATCCTATGGCTTCATGCTCTTGTGATTTATCAATGCCAAAAACTAACTTTCAACATTAACACTACTTACTACACAATTATTCGACCCGTTTGGCTCATTTATGGAATTCTCCATTATAACGACTACCAAACGTTTCTTAGTCGAATCTTGTCCTATTAAATCAAATAGTGAACAATATCACATCAACTAATATTAACCTTTATATCAAAACACTATTATGAACGATTAACACATCTGAATTACATGTTGTAACATAACAAGTTACATACCTTCAAAGTACGCCCTTCAAACGCAAGTCGCCACCGGCTTGTCCACTCTACGCTCCGGTGTCCTTTCCTATAGAGTTCAATCATGACATGTTTAGAACTCTTTTTAAATCATATGTCGCATAATTTTCCGAAACGCTGTAATTATGCGTTTTAACTTTAAATTTCAGTTTTAACCCTTTTTTGAGGCATTTATACAAACACTTTAAGGGCAAAATTTTACATGATTTATTAACAAGTTCATAACTTGTCATATAGCCCAAGTTTTCATCAATTAAACTATCTAACATAAATATTAACCTATATAATTCTGAAATAACCTCACATATGTCAAATTACACTAGAACAATCCCAAATTTCCTAGTGTTTATCAAGTTCTACATAACCCACTAATCACCTACAATGGTGTCCATGGATTTTACTAGAATTAAGCATGATTTCAACATGTACTTGTCTAGGGTTTACTCCTAGACACTACAATGTTCCTATTTAATCTTTATAACACACATGCATCATCAGATTTCGAATTTCACAAGTGCATCTAAAATTTAAGATGGAACCAAATAGTAAAATTTTGCATACCTCATGATCCCTTCACTGAGGTGATCATAATCTATGCTTGGATTTCGATTTAGGCTTGATTTGCCCCTTCAATTTGGTGAATTTTTGTGTTTTAGGGTTGAAGCTTGAGACCTCCTCCTTGGTCTGGTTGAAATCGCAGGACACACCACGTATGTGTGTGTTTTGTGTTTAATATTTGATTTAATTGAAACCTTAATTCATTTGCCCATGTCTAGTCCCTCCACTTTACACAAGTTTTTATAAAGAGTATTTTAACCATGTTTGTTCTATTATTTCAAGCTTTTTAACTAACTAGGTTATTTATTCCTAGTTATTTTATCTTGACTATTACCGTCATTTAATTTATAATATAGAATCTATATTTTTGGGGTGTTACAAGTCTACCCCCCTTAAAGAGGTTTCGTCCCCGAAACCTTCTTTTAAGTAGTTATTTGGCTTGGACTAAAATAATTTAGTTTTGTTTTTAAGGCATTCTTTCTTTTAGCCAAAAGTTATCCTTTGCCTCGACGCATGCGTCTTTTACGTGTAAGTCCTCACGGACCGTAACTTGTGTCTCGCATTTCTTATCTTGTCGCCTATTTGTCCCGATTGCCACTTGATTACCCAATAGTATGAGTTTGCCAATATGCTTATTCCATACTACCCTACATTGACAAGTGTTTTATATAATTCACAACACTATTTTGACTTTGGGTGATCTTATCAGCTAGACTGGCTAGTCACCGTCACCTCATGCCCCGTTAATTTGGGTATATCCCTTTGCTATATTCGGACTTACATGAGTTTATGATCTCCTATCCCGTAACTCACGCTACAACATGATTATATTCTATATCACTCTTTGTGACCATGATCGCATCGCATCACGTCATGTTTAAGTTTTTCATAAACTCTTCATTATCAAAATCTTCTTTCTAACGTATCACGTCATGTCTTACACCTATCGGTGTTAAGACCTATATCCTTTATTATTAACTATTTCCTAATTTGTCTCATAATATTTATATTCGTTAAACGTTGTCTCTGACTAAAACTGAATTTTAGTTTAACGTTTATCTCTTCAACTTATGTCAATAACTCATATCTAGGAATTGACGACAAGAACTTATTCTTTTATGTTATTATATTACGCGGGGAATCATAACTGGTTCCCACGCTTTATATTATCGACCCGTAGGTTCCTTCACTTAGCCTCATAGGCTATTTTATTAGTTCTTTACCTTTTTAGGGTGAGACCCTATAGTTTGTTTCCTTATATTTGGGACCCGATGGTCATTTTGGTCCCATAGACCCTTACATTGTTTATAACCTGAAGGTTATGGTGATTCTGTAGTTCATCTTCTACTCATGTCTTTATTTAATTGCATATGTATACATATGGCGTCAAGGCACCCCCATTTTATGTTTAGAACAATAAATTTTCGCTTTTGAAATTCATTTGACCTTGCCCGTAGTCCAAAGCTACATTCATTTTCTTTCGGATTATATTTCCGACTCTATGACTTATTACGTCATTTTCGCGTCGGTTTATCTCACTCATATCGTTATTTGGTTTATGCCCCTATTTCCTTTCAACCCGTTACCCTGGGTTCTGTATCCTTACGTTTTTAACACTCCGGTTTTATTGGTTTGCGTTTTCCTTTCCATACTCTTTTACGATCTATCTCATAGGTTCATTAGTATTTCGCGCTTCCATTATTCGGTTTGCGCTTACTTGGACTATCAAGTATCATACTTTATTCGGCCCGTCCAACATTGAAATAGTTGAACATAACTATCGAAATTTCTGTTTTAAAGAATTTTATCGTCTCTTAGTCATAACTCTTAATCCGGGTCTTTTGACTTTTAATCTGCATTCCCGTCTCTTGGTTTACGCACATATCTGAAGTCCTACACATCTATCGGGTATTTTACCGAAGTCATTATCAAAGAAACCATTCCGGCATGCATTAAGACTTTGTTTTGATTTATTTGGTAGTATTGGCGAAATCCATTGCCTTTATTCCCACCAAGTCCTTTATTCTTTCATTCATATTGTTTGACTTGTTCGTGTGAGCTTCGTCACTTATGACAGTCAAACTTTACCCCTATGCCTTAATGTTCTCGTTTGTCAGTTTATATTTTCATTTACTTTGGTTCTTATCCTTTCCCTTGGGCTCGTTACCTTAATGTAATATGCTTCTGTTACCCGGCTTGCGTTTACCTTTATTATCAAACATTTATTTGATCCGAACACCATCTTCCTTTTGTTAGCGACCCTTAGGTCCATTTCTTTTATTAATGTCCCGAAGGTCCCTTTCTTAAGCCTTATTTGGTAAAACCACTGTTATTGTTATACGGATTTTGGGATTTTACCCGTTTTCGTTACAACACTTTTAATTCGTTTATTTCACTAATCTTTTATACAATTACACCCATCACTGTGATCATCATTCTTCCTGTTAGTGCATATGTCTGTTGACTCCGTCTTATATCGAGTCTCGGTTTCGTTGCGGATCTAAACATCGTGAAGAAACGATCAAGTCCCTATGAAGACCAAGACTGAAGACCCCGGCTATATCCAAGGGGGAGTTTGTTAGTGCATGATGTCTAAAGCCTTTGTCTTAAGTCTAGGGGTCTAATATGTCAAGTTATGTATAGAACAGGGTTTAGATTGTAATTTTATGAAGTTGTACATGTCTGGTAGCTTGAAATGACATGTTGTCATTTCAAGCTAACTAGCAAGTTGCATGTTAGCTTGAAATGAACATGTCATGTTCAAGCTAACTAGACAGCCTATATATAGGTGTTGTTTGTTTCTCATTTGGTACTGATCCTTCAAGTTGTAACCGAACTGCTGCTGGATTTTTCTGAGAAGTATTAATGAGAAACAGTGTTTAAAGTGATATTCTTCTGTTTTCTACTCCATTCTCTTTGATTCTAATCTGTTTAAGTGTTTCCGCCACTTAAATAGTGTATATTAGCTCAAATTGACTCATTTGATCGGTCAAATCGGTCCTCTAATTGGTATCAGAGCCAGTTATGAGCTAAAATACTTGAATCAAAGCTTTTTTACTACATTTTTTGGATTTCTGGACATTGCCACGGACAAAATGGACTGAGTTTTGAGTATTATGTGTAAAAGTGAGTTTTAACAAACCCTTGAGAGTATCAGCTTAAAATTCGAAGTAAAACAGATAAAAATGACCTAAAAACCTCTGATCGCTTGAACGAACTTGGTTTGTTAGCTTGAAAAACTGGTGTTTTGAAGCTAAGAAGGGTTGGTCGCTTGAAAAGTTAGTTGGTCGCTTGAAAAGTTCTGTTCGCTTGAAAAGTTCTTTGGTCGCTTGAATAGTTGAAAGCAGTTTCAAGCGAACTAGTTAGCTCGCTTGAGAAGGGTTGTTCGCTTGAGTGAATTTTATGTTCGCTTGAATTTTGAAACGGTGAAGTTTGAAAATTGTGAAACAGTTTACGAGGTTATCAGTAATTGGGAAAATAGATCATGTGATTTGTGACAGGTTGCATCGGTTTGATCATTTAGTCGACTTTATCAAAAGTATTAAGTGAATATGCTTTATTCGGTTTGAAAGTGGTTGCCGATAAGTCATCGGATTTATCAATTGATAAAGTGATATTTGCATGTGATCATTAAGTGACTGCCATATATTGACAAAAGAAACACATCGGCCCAATTGGATCTTAGATATTTGCTTATGAATACTTAAATTGTCGGCCATTTTCAAAAAGAAAAATTAATTTGCATGTGCATGAGTATCGGTCCTATCAATAACATCCAGGAACAGTTGTCGGTAATATTAATTGTGAAATCTGATTTTTGCTATTCAATCGGATATTCATCTGATTCAGTTGTTTGATAAAGTGATTGAACTGAGTTTAGATTGTTTTGATAAAAAAACATGGATATGTTTGATAATTTTACAGCCCTTAAGGGAGAATCAACTAAAGAATTGATCGAGAGGTTTGTCATAAATCTAGAGATGAAGCGTTGGAACATTAGAAAAAGAAATGAAGAATGGTTTGACAAGTTGGCAAATGCTTTACCAAAAGATGCGTGGGGAACGTATTTGTTAACTTGGAAGAAGAGCTTTGAATATATTGATTTCAATTTGAGCTCGTTCATTGAGAAGATTGAAGCTCAAGAACTTGAATTCCAAAAGATTAGGAAAATGAAGTCTGATTCAGGAAAGGAGTTTGATTCTGAGTCCGTAGAGATTGATAAAACTGGAAGTAAAAGTGACAAACAAGAAAAGGTTTCAGAAAAAAGCTAAAATTTTTGATCAATCATCAGAGGAAGAAAGCGATGATGATAGTGAAGAAATTCGAAAACTTGAATCTTATAAAAGAGAACTTACACCTGAAAGTTATAATTTTTATTTTGCAGGAAAAACGGAAAAGATCAAAGAAAGACAAGCTGCAAGAGAGAAGAAAGCCGAACCTGAAAAGATGTCCGAGAAGTGCTTAAACTGTGAAAAATCTGAATCAGACAATGCCAAACTCTTGAAGAATGTAGAGAGTTTGACATTGGAAATCAAGAATTTGAATGATGAGAAGAAATCTGATGATAAACAGATTCTTGAACTGCAAGAAAATTTTGAAAGATTGAAATCTGAAAATGTCAAACTGTTAATTGATTTGGACAGTTTGACATTGGAAAACAAAATTTTGAAAGAAAAGGAAAAAGATTTTGAAAATGAAAAATTGAAAATTGAAAAAGATTTTCAGAGTCAAATGAAGATTTTAGAAGATGAGAAATCTGCTATTTTTAAAAATAATCTTGAAAAACAGATTGAAATAAACTCTCATCTTCAGAAAATCATTCGGCTTGAAAATGAAGTTGAAAAAGCTCGGATTAAAATCAAAGAGCTTGAAAAGAAATTGAAAGGTTTTGAGACTTCGTCATCAACACCAGATTATCCATGTCCAAAACCGATCAATTCTGTTCCAATAAGTGACAATGTCACAAATTATGACAAAGTCATAATTAAAGATTGTGATGATAAAGCTGATGATGAAAAAGAGAAAAAGAAAATATTTTTGGAATTAAAAGAAAAATTTAAAGAAATTGTTTTACATTCGACTGAAATAGGTGAATGCTCAAAGCAAAAACCTGTTAAGAAGAATGTAGAACAAAAACAAAATGTTAAAAATTCGAAAGATTTTCAAAACAACAATAAAAGCTCATCAGTTCAATCATCCAATCGTTATAAAAAACCAAAAAATTGAAAAATCAAAACTCAAAAACAGTTGGTAATATGTGGTGCAGGTTAGACCACAGTGCTTCAAAGCCAAATTCAGCTTTCATGAGGAATGATGATTACCACAAAGCCAGACAATGCTATGATCTGAGCGTTTGGTGTGAAAGTGGTGAATGGTATGATAACAGAGTGTGCTACACTCGTGATGTTCAAGGACACATTGCTGTTAACTGCAAGAGTCAGTGGTTTGAGACAAGGAGATGCTATAATTGCCAAATCAAAGGACATATTGCAAGAGATTGCCCAATGAAATCAATGGAAAGATCGAGGGCTGAATCTCAGAAAAAGGTGACAAAATCGTTCAAAGTCGATGAAAAGCCCAGAACACAGAAAAAACAAAAAGTGAAAGAACCGAAAGTGAAACTTTCACAAGGGCAGAAAGATCGATTGAGAAAGAAAAGGAAGAAAGCACGAGAGTATCTTGAAAGGATTTTGTCTTCGGATACAACAAGAAAATCAGATAAGAGTTCTGATAAATTGTCTTGCTCTCCAAAGAATGACAAATCAAGCAAAACGAATTCATCAGATACAAATCTGAGGACAGAATGGTGTGTGAAGAAAGAAAAAGTTAATGGCGATGAATTTGTTTCTTCGGAAACAAAGGAGCCACGTTCTGGCGATGATTCTGATTCGTCAAAATCAGAGGAGCCACAAGTTGAGCTCAAAAGTGAAAATTCAGTTCCGCCAATGGATGACACAAACTTTCCACCATTGTGTACTGAAAATTTTAAACAAAAAGTTGGTAAAGAGAAAGAATTTGATGTCGAAAAGGCTTTCAGTAGCAAAGTAAAAAATATTTTTGGAAAGATGGTTGAGGGTAAGGTAAAAGGGGTTAAAGAATTTTATGAATAAAAAAGGTACGTTCAAAACACCCAAGGACAGTCAGGCTTGGGTGAATCTCTTTAACTGAAAAACCTGACTTGCCGGAGCTCCCAGGTTGGTAAGTGTGGAGCATGAATCGGCATCTTTCTTGAGAAATGTTTAATCAAGGACATTAAGTTGTACTTGATTTAACTTTCGTACAATTGGATGAAAGAACAAGGTGATGAATGAACCCCGTGTGTGTGAATTCAACAAAACTAATTTTTCCGGAAAAACCATTTTGATTAAAACAAACTTAAATGTTTTGAAATCATAATGGGAAAATAGTTTGTTGTCAGGGAGAGTTCTGATTGTTTATGCCAAGTGGATGGCGATTTGAAGTGATTCGATATCAGTTTGTCACGTTTCTTGTATAGTTTGTTTTCAAATTTTCTCAGAAAATCAAAATTGAAACATATTTTGATTTTAGGGGGAGAAAAATAAAAAAAAAATTAGAAAATTTGAAAATGCCAAAAACATTGAAAAATTCAAAATGAGTTTGGTTGTGAAAAAGAGGAAATGATAGTAAATCAGTTGGACTATTACAGTATGCTAAAGAAATGTAATGTCAAATGTGATAAACGGTCTCACTAAAGATGTGATGATAGGCTCAGCTAAACTAGTAGATTTGCGAGAACGATACAAACTTAAATGAAAAAGCCTAGTTCTAGTGGGAAAACATGGTCGAAAGCATAGTACTTAGTTTTGTCCTTCTTGATTGTGTGCCTACTCAGTAATCGCTGATTGTCGAAAGACATAAAACTGGTTAAGTTTGTGAACTTTCACAACTTTGCTAAAAAGTCGCTGTGATTGTGCATTTCATTTTGCCAAGATTTAAACTTGTTTTATTTCTTTATTTTGTTTAAGCATTGGACATCCTCTGTGTATACGTGAGTATCGACCTGGATGTTATTGCCTAAACGTTCTGCTTTATTTTCTTTGGTGTTTCGTTTAAGCTTTGGATCACCTCTGCGTATACGGAAGTATCGACCTGGTGGTTAAAGACTAAACAACTTCAACTTATTTTATTTTTCTTATTTTGTTTAAACATTGGACTTTCTCTGCGTATACGGAAGTATCGACCTGATTGTTAATGTTTAAACATTCTGCTTTGTTTTCGCACATATCACAGTTGATAAAAGTTTAAAGGCATTACTTGAGTTAGTGTATTACATGATGAGGGGATATGCTGAGATCGTGGGGTCCATAAGAACTTAGTGCAAAATTAATATACCTTAACGTATCGGTAAGCATTTCGAAAGTTTTTAGATTGAGTTTAAGTGGACAACGATATCGTCGATCTACGTGAATCGTTTAAAACTTAAAATGTTTAAAGCTTAACGGTGTTGATGATATGTCTCATAAACTGATATGATCCTCTTACGCAAACTCACAAAAGTATTGTCTATAAATATTTCTTTAATGCATTTCAATATTGTTCTTTCTAGAAGTTTTAGCATAATATTTTAAAAAAACCAAAAAGATTTTAGATAACTGATGTTGATGAGCTAATTTTTAAAATTCCAAGTGCTAAACAAGATGAACTGGTTTGGGAGTGTGTGTGCTAAATTGAATTTTTTTTTTGAAAGATTGCATAAGTTTTTCATAGTGATATAAATAAAAACTTATGTTTTGGGTAGAGAATGTGCAGGAAACGTTGAAAAAGCTAGGTTTCGATTCCCGAAGGTTAATGCCAAGGTTTCAATCTTAAGCTACAAATTCCAGACTGCGATCCCGGAACAACTTAAGGGGGAGTCTGTTAGCAATGGGGAGTTTGAAGAGTGAAAGAGTTAGACTTAGATTCTGAAGATTAGCTAATGATGGTTATTGAAGAGAAAGAGAGAGTTTGAAAGATGTTTAGCGTCAAATATTCTGGAAAGCGTGAAGACTGATTAAGACTGAAGTTTTGACATACTAAAGTCTCATACTGAAGACTCCGTCAACATCCAAGGGGGAGACTGTTAGTGCATATGTCTGTTGACTCCGTCTTATATCGAGTCTCGGTTTCGTTGCGGATCTAAACATCGTGAAGAAACGATCAAGTCCCTGTGAAGACCAAGACTGAAGACTCCGGCTATATCCAAGGGGGAGTTTGTTAGTGCATGATGTCTAAAGCCTTTGTCTTAAGTCTAGGGGTCTAATATGTCAAGTTATGTATAGAACAGGGGTTAGATTGTAATTTTATGAAGTTGTACATGTCTGGTAGCTTGAAATGACATGTTGTCATTTCAAGCTAACTAGCAAGTTGCATGTTAGCTTGAAATGAACATGTCATGTTCAAGCTAACTAGACAGCCTATATATAGGTGTTGTTCGTTTCTCATTTGGTACTGATCCTTCAAGTTGTAACCGAACTGCTGCCAGATTTTTCTGAGAAGTATTAATGAGAAACAGTGTTTAAAGTGATATTCTTCTGTTTTCTACTCCATTCTCTTTGATTCTAATCTGTTTAAGTGTTTCCGCCACTTAAATAGTGTATATTAGCTCAAATTGACTCATTTGATCGGTCAAATCGTCGCAAGGATTTGATTAATAATGTCTTACTTGGGTGGTTATTAATACCCAAGTTTCTAAATCCGCATTTATTGGTACTTCGTTATTCACAGTAGCGAATAATGCGTATCATCCATTTAGCTTCTTTCTCGAGGATATTTTCTATCCGAGTCTTAATTTCTCATTTTTGACTTTAGTCCATTGTAACAATAACAAAATCAATTCATTTCATTTTATTATTCCATATCGTTGTATGGAATTTATCCACATCGTTTATTGATATAAACGATATTTCTACATGTTTTATTTGGTTTGGCCAAGTCTATAACCTTGTCCTTGTCATCTATTACTATTGCAAATTTCCGGGTTCGGGTGTAATTACACTCCTTCCCAATACATCATTTATTTACTTTATTAAGTTTCCAGGGTTTGAGTGTACGCGCACTCCTTCCCATTACGACACTTATCTTTTATTGCATTCTCGGGTTCGAGTGTACGCGCACTCCTTCCCATTGCAGTATTTATGAAGATTACTTTTACCCCGGTTTAACATACTCGCCATTATTTATTTATTTATATATATACATACATATTTATATTTTTCTTTTACATAATTCATTCATTTCGCTAATCATATATGCCCATATGCAACTATCGTTCATTGTGTGAATTATTGCATTCTACTTGTCTTATCGTAATTTAGAACGTGTACCTGATTGATACTCGCCCTGATGTACTCCGTTGTCTCAAGTCATCACTTGACTTAGGTTCTTTGCTAGCATGTTCTTTGTCATGCTTCCGAACCTTCCGCTCTTTAGATTATTTATCCCCCGCCATCTTCAGATGCGGTCATCATATCATTCGAACATTTCCAATTTATTACTAATCTTGCTATTCAATGTTGCCCGTATTGTTATACGAGACATTCAAATATACTTACTTTACAAGTACTTATTTTACAATCAATCTATGATTAGGATTCATACTACCTAATCATCTTTTACCAACACTAGACATCTCGAATCTGAAATGTTTATATCAATTGTCAAACATTTTGTTTCATTATCATTTGCATCTTTCATTTTGATTTAGCCAAGTTTGTAACTTGCTTAAACCATTCGTGTTTAGTGCACTTTCCGGGTTTGAGTGTGTTAACACGCTCTTCCCGTGCACGTCCATTCACCTTTCTTTTTCTAACATTTAATAAAATCTACCAAGGTAACTAATTCTTACCAGATTTTGATCAAGCTTGAACTGAACACACTTTGTCAACAACCTTGGGCTCTGATTACCAACTTGTAACACCCGTCTCATTATAATACGAATATAATATTAAATACGCATTTTATGTGAAAATGCGGCCTTTCAAAAACTTTTATAAGTTATCATTCAAACATGATTATGACAATCGAATGATAGTAATAATTTGTTTACAAAAGTTGTTTGTAACAAAAGCAAAACAGTTTCATTGCGGAAGCTTCAAAGGCGAGTGTTCGGTTCTTGATGCTTGACTTGATCATCATCCGGACGCTAACTAAGATCACCTAAATTCAAAACCAACATGAAAGTTAGTTTTGATAAGTTAATTACATGTTAAAACAAGTTTCATGAGTCAAAACAACAATTATTATACCGAAAATCTGGTTTACGGGCTGAATCACTAAAATCTCTATTTAAATATTTGACCCTCTATATTTACACAAATTTTTCTACCATTACAGTAGTAACCTTAAGGCATTTTTACCCAACATCCGTGGCTTAATATCACCGGCATTTCATTACCAATACTATGACTTCATGCTCTTGTGATTTATCAATGCCAAAAACTAACTTTCAACATTAACACTACTTACTACACAATTATTCGACCCGTTTGGCTCATTTATGGAATTCTCCATTATAACGACTACCAAAAGTTTCTTAGTCGAATCTTGACCTATTAAATCAAATAGTGAACAATATCACATCAACTAATATTAACCTTTATATCAAAACACTATTATGAACGATTAACACATCTGAATTACATGTTGTAACATAACAAGTTACATACCTTCAAAGTACGCCCTTCAAACGCAAGTCGCCACCGGCTTGTCCACTCTACGCTCCGGTGTCCTTTCCTATAGAGTTCAATCATGACATGTTTAGAACTCTTTTTAAATCTTATGTCGCATAATTTGCCGAAACGTTGTAATTATGCGTTTTAACTTTAAATTTCAGTTTTAAGCCTTCTTTGAGGCATTTATACAAACACTTTAAGGGCAGAATTTACATGATTTATTAACAAGTTCATAACTTGTCATATAGCCCAAGTTTTCATCAATTAAACTATCTAACATAAATATTAGCCTCTATAATTCTGAAATAACCTCACATATGTCAAATTACACTAGAACAATCCCAAATTTCCTAGTGTTTATCAAGTTCTACATAACCCACTAATCACCTACAATGGTGTCCATGGATTTTACTAGAATTAAGCATGATTTCAACATGTACTTGTCTACGGTTTACTCCTAGACACTACAATGTTCCTATTTAATCTTTATAACACACAAGTGATGTGCGCAAAATGCAACATATAAATTACTTCAATTGTGGCGTAAAACTAACCCTTTTTTAGTACTAATGTTGGAAAAAGTGTGCTTTTGTCTTCCTTTTGTATTTTCAGGATTAAATGAGCTCAAATTAACAAAAGAAGCAAAAAGACAGTAAAATCTAACATAAATACAAGAAAAGGAACAAACGTGACATGCCCGACCCCACGACAACATCTTCCCAAGCAAAACAAGAAGACAGAAGACTGAACGCGCCCCGTGCTCAGCCAGCACGAGGGCGTGCCCAAGTGTCAGCAGAAAAGACAAAGTGGGAGAAGCTTCTATTGCCCACCACGTGGCCGTGCTCAGCGGGCACGGGGCCGTGGTCAACTATAAGATTCGCAGAATCCAGGCAAATCTTCATAGTACAGATATGCTTCTGCACACTGGATCGTGCTCAGCGGACACGGGGGCGTGGTCAACTAATAAAGACAAGAGCAATTAATGAAGAAAGAGAAGGATGTGGACACGGGGCCGTGCCCACTGGACACGGGGCCGTGCCGAAGCTTCTGTTCAGCCTATAAATAGGAGTGCTTGGTTCAAGCTCAAACCATCCCTTGGCACACCACCTCTCTCACACTTCACCCACCACCCACCACCACCATAACACCATCATCCACCACCATCATCCATTGTCCATCATAGAGTGTGTGAGTCGTTTCGGGATCCAAGATTGATCGTAAGAGTTCTTGACAATCAAGGCCATGTTTGCCTAAGTCTCTTACATCACTTGGTGAAGACAAAGTGTCTAGTGTAATACTTTTTATTTTTAATCTTTTCGCACTTTTTAATTGGTTATGTATTAATGACTTTAATAACTAGTTTCTTATGTTGAAGGTGATTCTTCCTTATCGTTTGTCCGTGGTGTCTTGGCATTATTTTACTGTCTATATAAAATAAAAGATTTTCACCATTCATATCTCCACGGTCTATATGGAGGTATGTTGGCTACCTGGTCGGGGGTTAAGGGAACGGTTTGGTAAGAGTCTTGCCGTTGTTCAGCGTTTAGAGATCCTGCAAGGGACCTGGGTCAAATTTAGTAAGACCTCCTTCAATACTTAACGGTATTGGATGGCGGGGGTCCAAACTCTTTGATCCCCTCATAAGTTAAACTACTATTAATACTATAACCCGGCTACTTAGGACTGTATCCTTGCTGACTCAGACTACTTAGCCGAGGGTAACGTCGCCTTCAAAAGAGGGGCCTACCATAATTCGCATTAATAACTTAATTAATTATCTTTCAATAATCCGACCCTTTAGGATTGTATCCTTGCTGACTCAAACTACTGGGTTGAGGGTAACGTCACATTCAAAAGAGGGGCCTACTACAATAACTAAGATAATCCCTTAAATAAGTGCAAAAGTGCGGAAATAATCAAAGGTTACACTATACACGGGTCGGAACCAAGTGATTCATCTTGTCTATCTGTTTTTATATTTATTTTTATTTTCAGCATTTTAGTTAGTTTTTATTTTTCTAGTTTAAAACCTTTTTCTAACTTTTTGATTTGATTAGATGTTGAGGATAAACCGGTACTAAAAGCTCTTGTGTCCTTGGACGACCTCGGTATCTTACCAACACTATACTACGCTCACGATGGGTGCACTTGCCCATATGTGTGTTTAGTGTTAGTAAATATCGTGTTTTATAAATTTAAAACTTGGCTAAAGAAAGTGTAAAAGGGCTTAAAATATACTTAAACCTACATATACACTTAACACACATCAAGTTTTTGGCGCCGTTGCCGGGGACACAAGGATTTTAAGAAAGTTAGGAATCAACGGCCTAATCGTTTTTTTTTTCTTATTTTTTCACTTTTTTTAGGATTTTTCTTAGTTTTTCAGCTTCTGCAGAACTCAGCACGGGCCGTGCCCGCTGAACACGCCCCGTGCCCAATCATTGGAACTGGCAATCTGGTTTTTAGTCAGACAGTAAGCTGAACACGGGGCTGTGCCCACTCGACACGCCCCATGCCCAAGATTCAGTTACTGAAAACAGAACCGTAAGATCCCGACGGTTGGTAATCTCTGACACAAACATGAGTGATACTGATAATTTTTACTTTCGGCACTCTTATGGTACGGGGTGTCAAATATGTGGAGGTACTCATGAGGAATTAGAATGTTACTTTCTAAATTATAAGCCCCACTATATAGACCCATCGTTTCCTTGTATCCTTAAGAGAGGCGAAAGTAAAAATAATCCCTATCTCTCCCTTGAATGCTCTCAACCGGATTTTCTAGGAGAAATGCTTCTTGATGAATTATTTCAATTAGAAGATCTAATTATTAATTGGTTAAAAGAACTTAGTAAAGATTTCAATGATCTATCCCAAGGCGATAACCAAGAAGAAGGGTTGGGCTCGCATTCAAACAACTTCATTGTTTCCGACGATACTTCTAACTCTAGTGAGGACTTGAGCGATAGTCGTCCCTGTGTCGATTGTGCCGTGAAGGACTCCCCATCAACTTCGTTCGATGCATACATAGACCTGAGCGATTCGACATACACCTTCTTTAACGAGAGCCCGGAAAAGGGTTGGACTTGTCCACCTACATATAGCATAGGAATCACCCTCACCGACAACCTCTTGCGTTCTCGTCTTAATCTAGATCAACTAAGGTATCTTAGGCACTTTGGAGTTGTTCCATCCAGTAAGGAACCGCCCGATCCGGAAAAGTTCCTTAAAAATAGACAAACTTCATAAACAGCCCTCCGACACGGGGCCATGCCCAGGTCAACACGCCCCCGTGTCCACCAAAAGATTCCCTTCTGATTTCTATCAGAATACGGACAAAACGTGTCAGGATTTTGCCTGCACACGGGGCCGTGTCCAGCCGACACTAGGCCGTGTCCAGCATGCTGTCGTTTTCTATAAATGCAGCCAAGAATCCTGCACATTTGGACCATCCAGGGACAGAGATTTGAAAGGATTTTCTAACTTACCATCCTAGGTATGTTCTAAAAGAAGGTTCTAACAAACATCTCGTCCTTTCCTCTTTTATCCATTACCTTCTTCTTCATCTTTCTTGCAACAACACCTCCATTAAAGCTTGATTCTAAGCTTTATGGTGATGTTTGTTAAACTTTTGTTCAAGGAATCTTGTTAAAAATAAGTTACACAACGTTGTTTTAAGTTATTTCTGTTCAAAAATGCTTCATAAATTGAGAAAATAATTTGAAACTCTAAGATCCCTTGTTCTAAAAATCTGCAGAAAGTTGAACACGGGGCCGTGCTCATTGAGCACGGGGCCGTGTCCATGGTACTGTTTCATTAAAACGAACTATTTTTGGTTTGTTTTCGTAGAATGTCTAGCCAAAACAGTGGAACCTCTTCTGCGCACTCCAGAACCAGTCGAAGGGAAAGGAGGCCATCGATTGAAGCAACTCTCGTAAGATATGTGATGGCGTTACGTGAAGCCCTTGACGAGATGACTTCGGTAGAGGAGGTCCTAATAGACCGTATAAATTATCTTTCGGTGGGGTTGGAAAACAGGTTTCAAGAAATAAACCTCTTGCACCAGAGGTTAAACATTCTTGTAACACCTCCCATGGAACCAATCCTCCCTCAAGATGATTGGAACCTAGCACTTGGAATCCACAACCCTACCGGTTGGGACGACATTCCAGCGGAACCTCCTCTTGAAGATCTACAAGAAGTCCCGGTGGAAGCCGCACCTCCTCAAACCAATGCGAATGAGCCCGCTTTTCTTCTCCCTAGGGAGATAGAAGAATGGCTCGCCGACGTGTGAGGAAACCATGACAGGAGAAAGAAGTTTTTCAAGCCACATTTAACTGAGGGATTTACCTCTTCGGAAATTTTGCTAATAGAATAAGTAGTAGGCTAGAACTTCTTGGTTTAGATTTCTTGTGTTTCTTTGACTTAACTATCTAGTATTTTAAATTTTTAGGACTATTATGTAATTCTCTATATGACTTAATGAATGATGGTTTTAGTTAACTTGGTGTTTGGATGGTGTTGAAATGAATAAAACACACTTGAGATGGCAAAGGAAACAAGGGAAACTTAAACCAGCACCCCATGCAAGAAAACAGGACCATCCGACAAAATTTCTTCATTTACAGTAAGTTCGGCACGGGCCGTCTCCGCCTAACACGGCCCCGTGCTGCACAGTCTGCAGAAAGACCCAGTTCAGGTAACTGGACACAGGCCGTGTTCACCCAACACGCCCCCGTGTCCAGGCTTCTGTTTCTCTTGGTTCAATTTTGTTACTGGCACTTGAACACGGGGCCGTGCCCGGACACCACGGGGCCGTGTTCAGCGCCCAGTAACATAAAATTTTTGCTTTTTCACACCCTTTTTACACATTCAATCAACCTAAAAACTTATTTTTGGGACAAATTGAGGACAATGTGTAATTTAAGTGTGGGGGAATGCTAAAACCTTGAATCTTGCAAATCCTAAATACAAGCCTTACACAAAACTCTATTGGAACCGCTAATCACCCCAAATTTTTTTTCAAAAATTTTCATTTTTTTTACTTGTCTAGGTTTAACTTGGGAATTTCAAGTTCTAAAAAAGGTTATATTTTTACAAATTTACAACCGATAGCGTCGTGATAAAAAGAACCAACATAAGAAAATTATGAAAAGGCATGGCAAACTTAGTTAAAATTTGATTTTATATACTTGATCACATAAAAACCCATTCCCACAAAAGTGAGTTTTGAGCCTTTATTGAGCATACAAATATATATCTTTAAATTAAATGCTCATTTTTCGTTTCTTGTGTGAATAGCCGTTTGGTTCTTACGACTCTAGAACTTGCCACGACGATACATTCCCGGTCCTTACCAACTTAAACCCGAGTAAGTAAATGATGGAGGCATTAGGACTAACCGTTTTTATTTCTACACCATTATTTTTCTTTTTTTTTACCACCTACCCAAAATCCCCCTAATTAGCCCCTTTGAGCCTAAAACTTTTCATTTCATAACCCAAACCAAACACCCTTTCACCCACCAAAACCTTTTTCATTTTTAACCCCTTGTTTTAGTAACTAGCTCGGTTTTTCGTATGACTTTTCAAAAAAAAAAATGATGATGAAGATGAAGCAAAAGAAATAAACAAACAAGTTTTTCAAAAATAACTTTGTTTGAATAAAGGCTTCATCAAAATAAAAAGTTCAAAAATAAAGCCTTACGAAAACCGATGCATTTTACGCTTTTTTCGCCCTTTTCTACTAACCACTAACCCAACTACCTACCTTTAACCCAAGCCTAACCCTTCACCCAAAAGTCCTCTTGATATTTACAAAGGTATAAAGTTAAAAAGGAGGAGGATTGATTGCTTGGCAAGCTTATGGTAGGAGTAAGTTCCATGCCGCTCTCGAGTGATCCACTAAAATACATTTTCGGCCGAGTGTTGAGTGATCCCCCGTGAGGTATGTGAACTTGTATATAAATAGAATTTTAAAGAGGCATGTTATGCCCTAATAAGTAATTTATCTTATGAAAAGTTTTAAATAAATCATGACGAATAGGATTGTAAATAAATAAAAATAAAACTAAATAAAGAATCTTGGAAATCCCGACACTCTATGACAAGCCCAAAAACCTTCTCTTCTACCCATTCCATTTGGGAGTGTAAAGCCACATTATAAAGAGTTTTGCTTGAGGACAAGCAAAGATTCAAGTGTGGGGGTATTTGATGTGTGCAAAATGCAACATATAAATTACATCAATTGTGGCGTAAAACTAACCCCTTTTTAGTATTAATGTTGGAAAAAGTGTGCTTTTGTCTACCTTTTGTTTTTTCAGGATTAAATGAGCTCAAATTAACAAAAGAAGCAAAAAGACAGCAAAATCTAACATAAATACAAGAAAAGGAACAAACGTGACATGCCCGACCCCACGACAGCATCTTCCCAAGCAAAACAAGAAGACAGAAGACTGAACACGCCCCGTGCTCAGCCAGCACGGGGGCGTGCCCAAGTGTCAGCAGAAAAGACAAAGTGGTAGAAGCTTCTATTGCCCACCACGGGGTCGTGCTCAGCGGGCACGGGGCCGTGGTCAACTATAAGATTCGCAGAATCCAGGAAAATCTTCATAGTACATATATGCTTCTGCACACGGGGTCGTGCTCAGCGGACACGGGGGCGTGGTCACTAATAAAGACAAGAGCAATTAATGAAGAAAGAGAAGGATGTGGACACGGGGCTGTGCCGAAGCTTCTGTTCAGCCTATAAATAGGAGTGCTTGGCTCAAGCTCAAACCATCCCTTGGCACACCACCTCTCTCACACTTCACCCACCACCCACCACTACCATAACACCATCATCCATTGTCCATCATAGAGTGTGTGAGTCGTCTCGGGATCCAAGATTGATCGTAAGAGTTCTTGACAATCAAGGCCATGTTTGCCTAAGTCTCTTACATCACTTGGTGAAGACAAAGTGTCTAGTGTAATACTTTTTATTTTTAATCTTTTCGCACTTTTTAATTGGTTATGTATTAATGACTTTAATAACTAGCTTCTTATGTTGAAGGTGATTCTTCCTTATCGTTTGTCCGTGGCGTCTTGGCATTATTTTACTGTCTATATAAAATAAAAGATTTTCACCATTCATATCTCCACGGTCTATATGGAGGTATGTTGGCTACCTGGTCGGGGGTTAAGGGAACAGTTTGGTAAGGGTCTTGCCGTTGTTCAGCGTTTAGAGATCCTGCAAGGGACCTGGGTCAAATTTAGTAAGACCTCCTTCAATACTTAACGGTATTGGATGGAGGGGGTCCAAACTCTTTGATCCCCTCATAAGTTAAACTACTATTAATACTATAACCCGGCTACTTAGGACTGTATCCTTGCTGACTCAGACTACTTAGCCGAGGGTAACGTCGCCTTCAAAAGAGGGGCCTACCATAATTCGCATTAATAACTTAATTAATTATCTTTTAATAATCCGACCCTTTAGGATTGTGACCTTGCTGACTCAAACTACTGGGTTGAGGGTAACGTCACCTTCAAAAGAGGGGCCTACTACAATAACTAAGATAATCCCTTAAATAAGTGCAAAAGTGCGGAAATAATCAAAGGTTACACTATACACGAGTCGGAACCAAGTGATTCATCTTGTCTATCTGTTTTTATTTTTATTTTTATTTTCAGCATTTTAGTTAGTTTTTATTTTTCTAGTTTAAAACATTTTTCTAACTTTTTGATTTGATTAGATGTTGAGGATAAACCGGTACTAAAAGCTCTTGTGTCCTTGGACGACCTCGGTATCTTACCAACACTATACTACGCTCACGATGGGTGCACTTGCCCATATGTGTGTTTAGTGTTAGTAAATATCGTGTTTTATAAATTTAAAACTTGGCTAAAGAAAGTGTAAAAGGGCTTAAAATATACTTAAACCTACATATACACTTAACGCACATCAACATGCATCATCAGATTTCGAATTTCACAAGTGCATCTAAAATTTAAGATGGAACCAAATCGTAAAATTTTGCATACCTCATGATCCCTTCACTGAGGTGATCACTAATCTATGCTTGGATTTCGATTTAAGCTTTATTTGCCCCTTCAATTTGGTGAATTTTTGTGTTTCAGGGTTGAAGCTTGAGACCTCCTCCTTGGTCTGGTTGAAATCACAGGACACACCACGTATGTGTGTGTTTTGTGTTTAATATTTGATTTAATTGAAACTTTAATTCATTTGCCCATGTCTAGTCCCTCCACTTTACACAAGTTTTTATAAAGGGTATTTTAACCATGTTTGTTCTATTATTTCATGCTTTTTAACTAACTAGGTTATTTATTCCTAGTTATTTTATCTTGACTATTACCGTCATTTAATTTATAATATAGAATCTATATTTTTGGGGTGTTACACCCATCCCCACACTTAAACTCTACATTTCCCTCAATGTAAGATGGAAACAGACTCAAAAAACTAAAAATAAATAAAAAACTAAGGGCAAAAATGGAAAGGACTTAGCTAGTTAATTAACGAGTAAGCTCCAGAACTCTCGTCCAATCCAGCTCGGTCGTATAGCATTTCATTTCATTCGTGATCGGCTCTAACAACTGATTGATACACTCAGTAAATGCCTTGACATTGATAAGCAGCTCTGAAATCACCCGAATGAAGATTGCGTACGGGTGGTACGATTCAAACTGGCACAAGCAAAAACCAAAGCAATACCGACTCAACACAAAAGAATGACTCAAAAACCACTAAGTTAGACTCATAATACAAAATAAAAGACTCAAAATACAAGTAAACGCATACCGTAAACGAACTAGATGCGAGAAACTGAGCAAACTGGACAAAGAAACAAATCTGCCACGAAAACACTCCCATCGCGTGACGCGACGAGATCTTGCTCATTGCTTTGCGCGACGCGGCGCTATTAAAATACTCCTTTTTAATTTCTTCTGATCGCACGACACGCGCCAATTGCCTTATGCCCTTCACGCGACGCGAAGGGCCCCTTTTCACAGAAAGTTTCGTAGTTTTCTTGCCTCAATGCCTTAGAATTTTCTCCAAACTCTTCCCAACTCGTCCAAAACACTTTCTAAACCAAATTTTGATTAGAAAACACTTCGAGACTTCGTTTCTTCGCTTTCTTAACTCCACCACGGACATGATTACCTGCAAAACAACTCAAAGCACAAAAACGCAAACCAAAAATCTACCAAAACTACAAAAAAGACTCAAAACCACGACTAGTACCCAAACTCTATAGACGGGATATCACCCTAATTACTCAACTTCTTAAAAACTTATGTAGGATCATGTAGACCTAGCTCACCTCCGTATCCTATTCCACAGGTTCTAGCACTATCAGACCAATTCCGACCCAGTTCTCTCCACACTTCCTCATACCTCTCACAAACTTCAAACTCATCCTCGGGCGGTTAGGTTAGTTTAGTTTAGTTTAGTTTAGGAATTGTTGTATGTTCTGATTTTAAACCTTGTTCTAAAGTATCATAAAATGTAGGGCTGATAATTACAGGAATTGTGGTATGTTCAAATTTTAAACCTCGTTCTTAAGTATCATAAAATGTATGGCTGCAAACGAATCAAACGTTCGGCGAACAGTTCGTAAGCCGTTCGGCGGGAATTTCGTTTGTGTTCGTTTATTAAACAAATGAACACGAACAAGAAATTTCATTCGATTAGTTAAATGAACAAACATGAACAGAGGTCGTCTTCGTTTGTTTATGTTCGTGAATGTTCGGTAACGTGTTCGTTTGTGTTCGATAGTATATTTATTCAAATATTTCAAAATTCTGACAAAATAAATAGAGTAAATTACAAGTTTTGTCCTTTATGTTTACATCAAATTGCAGGCGCTGTCCTTTAGCGTAAAATTTTGCAAGTTTTGTGCTTTATGTTTCAAAATCTTGCACGTTTTAACCTTTAGGCCAAACCCAGTTAGATTTTTTAGTTAATTATGGTCATGTGACATGCACATGAGGGTATTCTTGTCATTTTACCTCCCTATGGACTATTGAGTAAATAACTTAATATTTAAGGGACTAGTTGTGTAAGAAATAAAAAATAAAATATAAATATTAAAAACTATCTCTCTCCGGCTCTCTCTCCCTCTCTCTCTCATTCTCCTCTCCCTCTTTTCACCCAAACAACGAACAACCTGTTTCCATCATAATACGGTACAATCATATGCACATTTTCGTTGGTTTCCATCAGTAGATCAAAAGCCCTAAACCTATTTTAGTTTACAGTATCATTTGCGGGTTCAATTGGATGGGATTAGGATCTAGGGTTCATAAGTTATGTTTGGGAATTAGGTTCGATCTGGGCGTTACGTTGAATAGAAATCCTATTCTGTTTACAAAAACGATCAGAATGCAGTCTAATGTTCATATTCACCTTGTTGGCTTCTGCTGCGGGATCCGGCGATGGGTCGGCGACATGGACGACGGATTCAGGGCGGAGACGCTTCAGAAGCCGGTAGACGAAGTCGTCGTCGTTGATGAGCTCCCAGCCTTGTTCGTTGAATTCAATTGATGGAATTATAGTGTTGTGTAGTTAGGATTGGTGTAGTGTTGGATTTTGGTGACTTGTGGAGATTGTGATTGAAGAAAATGTCAGTCTGCAACGAAAAGTTTGAAAACCCCTTTTGGGTATCCAGTTTGGGTTTTTTTTTTTAAATTATCTTTAGAGTAAACTTCCGTTTTGCTCCCTGTGGTTTGGTCACTTTAACGGTTTTGCCCCAAACCTTTCAAAATAGCCATTTTACTCCCTGATCTTTGAAGGTCTTCATGATTTTGCTCCCCGCCTCTTAACCTCATCCATTTTAGTCGTTAAATTTAGTCACATACCCCTCACATGAGGGGCATTTCAGTCTTTTTCCTTCCAAGTTTTTTTATAATCTGCTATCTGTTTGAAGACTCAAACAAAACATATCTGCATCCTCTGGAAGCTTCAAAAAAAAAAATCCATGGCCACCCACAACCACCACCCGCGGACACCACCATCACAACCACCAACCGCCGCCATCATCGCCATCACCACCATCATCGACCACCCCCGCCCAGTCCACACACTCTCTCTCACCCGTCTCTCTCTCTACCTTCTCTATCACCACCCACAGCCACCACCTGCCGCCATCACCACCACAACCCGCACCGCCACCGGAAGTTGCAAATCTCGTGGCCGGAGTTAATACAATATAGGGGTCTTCTCAGATCTGATGAAAAAGGGACTAGTGTATTCTCGATTCCGATTTTGTTGGTGTTGGTGACGGTGATAGTGTTGGTGGTTGGTGTTGATGACGGTTGGTGTTGATAGAGGTGGTTGATGTTGAAGGAGGTGGTTTTGAGGTATATATGTAGATTTGGTCACCAAGCGCGCACAGTATCCACAGCCACGGAATGTTCAATAATTGAAGTTGTTTTCTACAGGGTGAAGATATTTGCGATGCAACTGTTAGAGAAGTAAAAGAAGAGACCGGAGTAAGTTGCAATTTGTTGCTCTCTATTCAACAATACATGAATTTTGAATAATATTACTCACTCTATTCACCTGAGACAAAATAGCAACAATTTGACCTTGAAGGTCAAGTTTTGGGAATTTTGAACCTTTGTAAACATACATATTATGTGTATGTAAACGGAGTAAGATAATTTGAGGCTTATAGATAATCTTTCTTAACTAACTTGATGTTTCATTTGCTTCAGATTGATGCCAAATTTGTGGAAATATTAGCATTCAGGTGAGGAATTGCCGCTTAACTTTCTAAACCATTACTAGTTTTATCGAACTTGAACAGTCGCAATGCTCGATGACGGTTGGTGTTGATGGAGGTGGTTTTGAATGTGATGGGGAAGCTGATGAAATAGGGCAGCAGATAATGGATTATTAGGGTTTTAAATGTAATCAGGGTTGGGAAAAGACATAAATGCCCCTCAGGTGATTTGCACGTGACATGGGTTAACTGCATAAATGGATGAGGTTAAGGGGCGGGGGGCAAAATCATGAAGGCCTTCAAAGACCAGGGAGTAAAATTGCTATTTTGAAAGGTTTGGGGCAAAACCGTTAAAGTGACCAAACCACAGGGAGCAAAACGGAAGTTTACTTTATCTTTATTTTATTTTATTGTTATACAAAGTAAAATGACAAGTATGCCCTCAGGTGAAAGGCACATGACCATATTTAACCAAAAAATTTGACTGAGTTAGGCTTAAAGGACAAACCGTGCAAGATTTTGAAATATAAAGTACAAAACTCGTCAACTTTTGCGCTAAAGGACAGCGCCTGCAATTTGTTGTAAACATAAAGGACAAAACTTGTAATTTACTCAAATAAATATCTAATAAGCGCCAGATGCAACAAAGGATGAGTCCTTTTTCCTTCTCGCGAACCACGGAAGCGCCTAGCACCCAGAGGAGCAAGCTTATTTGGGAAAACGGCGCATAAAAAAGGGCTGGCCCGTCAAAAGTCCGGTGCTTTCACGAACGAAGTTCAGAATCAACAAGGGTTCGTAGAACGAACCGAGTTTACAACTGGGGAGAGATAGAATGGAGTTCTTCATGAAGTATATATTTTGTTCCTGAACGATTGTTTATGATCGTTTGTTTCCATTTGTTTTCATTAACATTAGTTTGTGCTCATTTGTGTTTGTCAACATTCGTTTTTGTTCGTTGCCTAAAATTATCAAACAAACACGAACAAGTTCATTTCCTTAACAAACGAACACGAACATAAAATCTCGTTTGATAAGTGTTCGTGAACGGTTCGCAAACACGTATATTTTTTAACAAACGAACACGAACAAGGTCTTGTTCATGTTCGTTCGGTTCGTTTGCAGCCCTAATAAAATGCACCATCTGGTCCGAAAGGCTTGACACTATACTACGAGTTAAGTCATTAACACATACGGAAATTATCAATGGGACAAAAAAGGTAATAACAATATTGGCCTAAACGATTATATTACCAGTCTTTAACATTACATGTATCCTCCTCCTCAATCTAACACCTAAAGGACTGAGTTGATCTAAAGAGGTTCAGTCCATGATCGGCTTGAGATCTGTTGTATCGAAACCCTTGATGCATGTATTTTACAGAAATCGGTTCGAGTCCACTTGCATTCGAGCTCTATAAGTTATCTTCTAATTCATCTGGTACATGTAATTTCTCAATGGCAGCCTGTGAGAATCAAAAAATATAATAAAACCTCCTAAATCACTTCATCTAATGTACAGTTAAATGTTTGAGAGAAGAGAATTTGACCTTGATAGTAGCAACATCGGTTGCAGAAGGCTTCAAATCCAAAGCTAGACCAAAATGAAGCATGGTCATGTCGTACATAAGGCGTTTTTTATATATCTCTCCCATCAATGCATAAACGCTGCTTTCATGAGGAGCGTATTCTTTAAGTTCTTGTAGAACAACCAAAGCACCATCATAATCCTCCATACTCGCAAGAATATTTGTTTTTTGATACATTGGTAGCGGATTCTTCTTATCAGCTATTATAGCCTTCTCCATCATTGCTAATGCTTCTTCAGTTCTCTGACAATTTTGTTTCAATATTATTACTTTCATGTCAAAGAATGAATGAATTATTACTTTCATGTTAAGCCACAATAAGTTAATAGAGATTGCAGAATATCTAAACTCGAGTAAAGTTACATAATTTGGGTCCCATAAGTTGTAGAATGGTATATGAACCTATGAAATCTAATACATCAACAATTAGATGCTGTTCTCAATTTTGAAGCAATACAGCAATAATCCTAAGGATTTCCAGTTTTTATTTTAAAGATTGCTTTGAATCTATCGAATAGTACAATGAAAAAGTTAAATTTACCCTTCATTTTAATTTGTCATAGGCCTATCCGGACTGAGGCCTTTGTCCTTCATCAAATTGATGAAACCTTCAAACAATTCATCTACACTTATCCCGACTGAGGCATTTGTCCTTCATCCAATGCATGATAATAACTTAACTTTTAAGTCGGATATATAATGATATGGCAATAACAAGATATTACTATAAACATGTAAAAGAAACCAGGTTGGACATACCTTTCAAAATATGGTAGGCTGAGTAAGCTTGATTATTTTGTAAGTAACATGCAGCTAACAATTGCAAGTTTGTCTGCACTTAACAAAATTACCAAGAAACTGAGATACAAGTAATTATTCAGAATCTACTTGTTTTGACAAAGTCTTTGTTTTCACTTATGCAGAAAATATATTTCTACGAAACAAAATTATAAAAAAAAAAAAAAAACAGTTCATGCTAATCTTTAACATTACATGTATCCTCCTCAATCTAACACCTAAAGGACTGTGAGTTGATCTAAAGAGGTTCAGTCCATGATTGGCTTGAGATCTGTTGTATCACCGGATCAGTTTGAAACTGAGACAGATACAGGTTTATAATAGGTGTCGGTTTAGGTTAAATAGGTTTCTAATCGATTCAGTTTCGGTCAAAGATGGTCAAAACAGGTTCTTTCCCAAACTGTTAAAAGGATCGGTGCCGTCTGAAACCGGTTTTTTAACCGGCTCGGTATAACAGAGTTTTTGAATCGGTATCAAACTGGAGGTTTGGTTTGAAACTGGGACCGGTTTTATAGTCGGTGTCGGTTGAGGTTAAAAACTGGTTTCGGACTTCGGTACACAAACCGATTCATATTTTCAACTCAAGTTTCATTTAAGTACTTCATTTAACTATGTCTGGAACACCTGCAGGAATGCACATTGCCATGTTTACTTTGACACTTAATTCTAGTGTAGTATCTGTTCATGTTACTTTTTTTTTTGCTATCATAAATTGATAAGGTAAGCTTCCTTGTAGGGTTTTATAAAGCCATCCTAAGTGGCAGATCCAAGAATTTTTGTCACTGAGAGCCAAATTTAGTTAGCAATTAAAAAAAATAGTAACTAATCACGGGTCAAAACGGGTCGAGTCAAGTATATATGACGTTCAGATAATTAGTAGCCTGAAACCCCCAAATGAATCTACGAAAACAATGTCAATATGTTAATCTAGAAGCATTAAATAAAATGAAATTATGTTATGAAACTAAGATTTAAAATAAAAAGCTATAGAGAAGTTAATCTTATAAACTAATCGACTTTACGAAGAACAAACAAGGACAAACTGAAATTAATCTTATGAACTAATCGACTTTACCAAGAACTACAAAAACAATCGAATAAACCAATCGATTTTACGAAGATAGAACTGAAACTAATCAAATAAACTAATCGGTTTATGAAGAACTGAAATGAATCGAATAAACTAACTGATTATACATACCTGATGAATTTTATTTGGACCCATTACCCGAATTGACCCAACACGTAAAAAAAGAAAACCCATAAAGACCCAAAAATGGATGTATGGATTTATATTGCCAGTCCTACTAATAATCATCGACTCAGCAACAAAGTTAAAACTCCAAAAAGAAACTTCTTAACAATCAAAAACCGCTAAATGAGTTGCATAAAATATACCATCGAATATAACATCATAAGAAAAGATCTAGTTTTTCGTTAGTGTACCATAAACATGTTCATAGTCCCTTGGAAATATCATTAGAGTACCATGGTGGAACACTTGGAAACTAGGAGTGTAATCCCACATGCATCAAACACACATCATCCTCAGAGGCGTCCTCTAAACGATGGTATTGAATACCAAAACAGGAACACATTCTACAATAGAATTGTATCTGGTGCGGGATCATTTTTGAAATTGCAGGCGTCTCCCGTGAGTGAATCATACACATAATAGCAATCATGTCTTGTCGCGAGAGAGAGCTATACTCATCACACTCAAGCTCGACATCTTCGCCTCTAAAAGAGTTGATAGGTGTGTAACCGGACATATTATATTTAGTCTCACGATTGGTTTCATAGCTTTCAACTTCTTTGCTGGCATAGTCCCGCTTGCTGCAAAAGAGGGAAAAATGTGCATGAAAACTTAAAATGATAAGGGAAGATTTTTTAGGAAAAAGAAAAGGCATACTATTTCCAGTCAGTTGGCAGATGAGAGAAGAAGTAGTAGCGAAAAAACCGGATTTTTTTCTCAACCGTTGCCAAATCTTTGAGATCATTAGGGTTGCTGCGCCAGTCAGAACGCTTCATGATATCAGCTGCTTCCTTAACCAGCAGATACAAATGATGAGGAATAACAGTAGGTTTAGTCTCAGAAGAATAAGAACCGAATTTGATTGGCCCGTCAACATACGGCATCACCCAGTCATAAATCCAACCATCTTCCTAAGCAATCAGAGCAAATAACAGATTAGAATAATAACATCCGTTAGGTTTGACCAAATCAACTAATAGGTTTATGTGATTATAAATTTTGATATATAACAAGACCGACCCCTTTAGTAGAGGGTTGAGTGGACTCCATATGCTGATCTTCCTCCTAAAGAATCAGAGCAAATAACAGATTAGAATAATAACATCTGTTAGGCTTGACGAAATCAACTAATAGGTTTATGTGATTATAATACCTCTTCTGAAGAGGGTTCAATGGGCTCCATATTCTGATCCAGGACAATCACACACAGCAAATGAATTAGAATAATATCTTGGGGTTGTCATAAACATAAAACCTTCCAAATGGCCTAATAAATAGGTTTATAACTTATGATTACCTTTGGTCCCTTCAATGACTCGTAGCTGACAGGTGGTTTGCCCTCACGGGAGGAACGCGCTTTAAGATATAAAGCTCTGGTATACACATCCCACTCCATAAATTCGTTAAAAGTAGGCGACCTCCTTGATTTAATAAAAAGAACTGCAACTTGAGAAAAGGACTCCCATGAAAGATGAAAAGCATCATCGATAGAACTAAGCTGACTCATATCCTTTAACTCTTTAGAACTAAGCTTCAACATCTCCTTGAAGTGCTCGAACTAAACAAGCAAATGAATAATAATAATAATAATTATTAAGCAATAGCCTCCTGCTCTACATACATAACAGAAATATGTATGTATTCATTCAGAAGTCATTTCCTAACCTAAAGATCAATTAGAGTAAAAAGGAAGAAATAATAAGCTAGGGATGATTATTATTTAAAAATCAAAAGAATCGTATAACTCTTACATCCTCCTGAGATCTCTTACTCTCCCTCTTCCTCTTCCTCTTAGACGAACTGATGGGTCAACAGTAATAATAATAATTATAAGCAAATCACAATCAGTTCAATCAACGACAAACACGCATATATATAATATATATATGAATTGAATGAAGAATATATAAGTAAGTACCTCTTCTTCTTCTTCTTATTTTCGGGGAAGGACAACATTGAAGCCAACCACTTGCTGCTATCCATATTCTTGCTCATCGATCAAACCCTTGGCGCTCTTGAAACCCTAGGCGTTCGTAAGAAAAGAGTAAAATATGCACGGATAATGCTTTACGTGGTTTGTGAAAATAGCAAATTTAGTCCCCAGCTTTTTTTAAAATTACACTCATGCTTCCTTCCTGTGGTTTGCTCGGATGTTACTCAGATATGCAATCAATCATCGAATACACATTTTAATATACGAAACCGAGACATGCAAAACATTGGAAATATCATTTATACATACGTGATACTCATAACATACTTGCATACTCTTTACCTACATTAAAACTGTCGCAACCCCTACCCCTGCCCGGGAGCGGGCGGCCGCGAGCTACTCAGAGCGGGTGGTATCGGTGTTTAATAATTTGGTAGCGGAATACATCAGCACCGTAGTTAGGAAATATTTTTATCAGAGTAAAACACCAAACTTTTATAATAATAATTCATGGGAATAAAACCCAAGTTCATTTGATAATACATTGATAGGGATAAACCCTAATTATTGAAAACAAAATGTCTTGTTTATTTTAGGTAACTTTTATAGCCACTATCCCAAGCCTTCAATGCTCTCCAGCTGGCTTCTATTGGGCTTTCATATTATGTTACCTGAAACGCGTTTTAAAACATTTTGTCAGCAAGAAATACTAGTGAGTGAATCCCAATTTAATCAAAACAAGTTTTATCATTTTACAGCATTGAGGTCAATCTCGCAATTACATTTGTTTATATTTCTACTTTAATTACTGTCACAACCCCCGATCCCTGTTCCCCGGGAACGGGCGGACGTGAGCTCAGAGTTTGGTGGTATCATATTATTATTTCTCGCAGCGGAATTTACATCAGGACCGTAGTTAGGAAATGTTTATCAGAGTAAAACCACCATATTTTATATTAATAATCACATGGGTAAAACCCAAGTTTCTTATTACAATACATTTATAGGGACAAACCCTATTTTATTGAATTTAAAACATCGTTTATTAGGTAACTTTTATAGCCACATTTTCCCAAGCCTTCAGTGCTCTCCAGCTGGCTTTTCACTTAATTGGCTGTTCACATTGTGTTACTTGTAACGTGTTTTAAAAAACATTTGTCAGTCGGAAATACTGGTGAGTGAATCCCAGTTTAATCACGAAACATTTTATCAATTAAAACAGTATTGAGAGCGATCACATTGTTTATTTCTACACAATTACTCATTCAGTATTTGCCACTCGACCGGATCTATGGCTATGGTCAAATTACCCATTGGCTAACTCGTCGTCCAATGGTAATGCACTGTCATTCCTGACTTACTACTACTCGTAGTAATAAATTTTGTATATAAAACCCCATAATACCGGCAGTAATTGAAGAATTACAAAGACTCAATCATCGCTTAATCACATTGTAAAACTTTTAAGGTTCTGTAAAACATTCAAAAAACATTAACAAAAAGAGGATAAACTCACATTGCTGTCATAGGCTTTTCGTAAGGATTTCCTGGATATAATCTATAATTTATACAAATGTACATTGATTAGTACCATAACCCTTTGAAAATATTAATAATACCCTCCCCGAGACGGCATTCCAACAACTACGTCGGGCAGAACCACGGCAGTTGTTATGGAACCCTAAATCAATCGAGCAGCGTAACTATTTCAAAACTAGGGTTATAATACTTACAACAGAGCAGAACCTTTCTAATTAGGGGTATACTACCCAAATATTATGCTTAATACTTCAGAATTCGAGAATGAGATTTGAGAATGAGCGACGGAAACTGAAAACTGATGCCTGCTATTTATAGTTGTGATATTGAGTTCTGTCGCGGCCCGCGTAAAAGATAAGGGACCCTTACGCGGCCCGCGTCAACATCGGTCAACTCAGTAGCTTAGCTGGGTCAGCTAGTAGACTCGACACGATGTCGACACGTGTCGTCCTCTGGTGTAATCGCGTGTGATGCTATGTCGCGGCCCGCGTAATGTTGAGGTGAGGTCTTTCGCGGCCCGCCTCAACTTACAATTTCAGAATTTTATTTTCTTTTATATGTTATAATCTATTTTGGGCTCGGTTTTCACATACGGGACATAATATAAGATATATGGGGACATTTTACAATATAATGGAGTGTCGAAATATTATGAGGGTGTTGGTTTTACCGATCGTTGTTACATTCTCCCCACCTTGTTTAGAGCTCGTCCTCGAGATCTGTTGGAATAAATGCGGATATTTCCTCTTCATTTCTGACTCGAGTTCCCATGTGTACTCAGGTCCTCCTTTGGAGTCCCACTTCACTTTAACTAGAACTAGTCTCTTGTGTTTGAGATTCTTGACTTTCCTATCTTCAATCTGTAGAGGTCTTTCTACAAATTTAAGTTGTTCATTTACCTCTATATCCTTAAGAGGTACTATCAGTGATTCATCAGCTAAACACTTTTTAAGATTAGATACATGAAACACATCATGTATTCCTGCCATTTCCTCTGGCAATTGTAGCTGATAGGCTACAGGTCCTATTCTTCTAATAATTTCAAAAGGTCCAATATACCTGGGACTTAGTTTTCCCCGTTTTATGAATCTTACTACTCCTTTCCAAGGAGAGACTTTCAATAATACTTTATCTCCTACCTGAAATTCCAATGGCTTGCATCGGTTACTAGCATAACTCTTTTGTCGATTACGTGCGGCTTTCAGTCGTTCCTTGACTTGAATAATCTTGTCAGTTGTTTCTTGTACTATCTCAGGTCCAGATAGTTGTTTTTCTCCAATTTCTGCCCAACAGACCGGGGTTCGACATTTTCTTCCATAAAGTGCTTCAAATGGTGCAGCGTTGATACTTGTGTGATAACTATTATTATAAGAAAATTCTATTAAAGGTAAGTGATCGTCCCAATTACCTCCGAAATCAATTACACAAGCTCTAAGCATGTCTTCCATTGTCTGAATTGTCCTTTCGCTTTGTCCATCCATTTGAGGATGATAAGCTGTGCTTAATTTTAACTTGGTTCCCATAGCCTTTTGGAAACTTGACCAAAAATGAGATGTAAAGCGACTATCTCTATCAGAAACAATTGATAAAGGAATGCCATGTAAAGAAACAATTTCATTTACATACAATTTAGATAATTGTTCCATACTAATTGTTTCCTTCATTGGTAGAAAATGAGCTGACTTAGTTAATCTGTCTACAATTACCCAGATTGTATCATTTCCTTTCCTAGTTTTGGGTAATTTAGTAACAAAATCCATTGTTATTAATTCCCATTTCTAAACTGGCATTTCTAATTGCTGTAACAAACCTGAGGGTTTCTGATGTTCAGCTTTGACTTGTGAACAAGTTAAACATTTAGAAACATAGACTGCTATGTCCTTTTTCATTCCTATCCACCAGAAATTTTTCCTTAAATCCTGGTACATTTTATCACTTCCTGGATGCATCGTATACTTAGATTTATGGGCTTCTTCTAATATGCGATGACGTAGATTTCCTAATTTAGGTATCCACATTCTCTTTTCATGAAATCTCCAAATTCCATCTGTTCCTTGTTTTAATTCTTTTAGCATACCTTTTAATTTTTCAGAATCATCCTTGATTACTGCTTCTTGTGCTTCTCTTATTTGATCATTTAAATCTACTTGCAGATTTAATTTAAGAGAACGTACCATTTTTGGCTTTTCATGATATTTTCGACTTAAAGCATCTGCCACTACATTTGCTTTTCCTTCATGATACTGGATATCACAATCATAATCACTAAGAAATTCCATCCAGCGTCTTTGTCTCATATTCAATTCTTTCTGCCCGAAAACATATCTTAAACTCTTATGATCAGTAAATATGGTAAACTTACTACCATAAAGGTAATGTCTCCAAATCTTAAGAGAAAAAATTATAGCTCCTAATTCTAGATCATGGGTTGAATAGTTTTCTTCATGATTCTTAAGTTGTCTAGATGCGTACGCTATAACCTTTTGGCGTTGCATTAATACACATCCATAACCTAATCTAGAAGCATCACAATATACTACAAAATCTTCAGTTCCTTCTGGTAATGCTAATATTGGTGTATGGGTTAATCTTTGCTTAAGGATTCTAAAGGCTTCTTCTTGTTTTAATCCCCATTCAAACTTAACAGATTTACAAGTTAACTTAGTTAAAGGAATAGCTATTCTAGAGAAATCTTTAATAAATCTTCTATAATAACCGGCCAATCCTAAGAAACTTCTAACTTCGGTTGGTGACTCAGGGGTTTTCCATTTCATAATTGCCTCAATTTTTGTTGGATCTACATGAATTCCTTCATGATTGACTAGGTGTCCAAGAAATTGTACTTGTTTCAACCAAAATTCGCACTTAGAAAATTTAGCATAAAGCTTTTCCTTTCTTAACAGACTTAGAAGTGCGTGCAAATGTCTTGCGTGATCCTCTTTATTCTTAGAGTAAATTAGAATATCATCTATGAATACAATTATGAATTTATCCAAATATGGCTTACATATTCGGTTCATCATGTCCATAAATGCAGCTGGGGCATTGGTTAAACCAAATGGCATGACAGTAAATTCATAATGACCATACCTTGTTCTAAATGCAGTTTTAGGAATGTCCTCTTCCTGTACCTTTAATTGATGATATCCTGACCTTAAATCGATCTTAGAGAAAAATCGAGCTCCTTGCAGTTGATCAAACAAATCATCGATTCTCGGTAATGGGTACCGATTCTTAATTGTGACTTTGTTTAATTCACGGTAATCAATGCACATACGCATTGATCCATCCTTCTTTTTAACAAATAGTATCGACGCTCCCCATGGCGACGAACTTGGTTGTATAAATCCTTTCTCTAACAATTCATCTAATTGTTTCTTCAATTCTTGCATTTCGGCAGGTGCCAAACGGTAAGGTGCTTTGGCAATTGGTGACGTTCCTGGTATTAAATGGATTCTGAATTCAACTTCTCTATCCGGAGGTTGCCCTGGTAATTCTTCTGGAAAGACATCTGAAAACTGAGATACTACTGGAATGTCTTTTAAATCTTTTCCTTTAGTGTTAGTGATTATAGAAATCAAATACACTATAGAACCTTTTCTTATACAACTTGCAGTTTTCATCACTGAGATAAACTTAGTGGACTTAGAAGATTTATTTCCTTTAATTGTGATCGTTTTACCTTTTGGTGAATTTACTTGGATTAACTTTTCATCACATAAAATACTGGCTTTATTGGCTATTAACCAATCCATTCCTAAAACAACATCAAATCCTGCTAGATTCATGGGATATAGATTTGCAATAAACTTCTGATTTAAAATTTCTATTCTTGCTCCCTACAAGATTTCAGAAATTCTAACAGTTTCTCCATTAGCTGTCTCTACTATGCATTCATGTGGTAGTTTAGTTAATGACTGATTTAGAAATTTGCAAAACGATGTATTAATAAAACTTTGGTTTGCACCAGAGTCAAATAATACTTTAGCAAAAACATCATTAACTAAAAACGTACCAGCAATGACATCTGGAATCATCTTGGCTTCTTCTGCAGTCAGAACAAATGCTCTAGCATTTTTAGTATTCTTGTTATCTGTAGCTGGAGCTAATTTTGGACAATTTAGCTTGATATGACCTTGTTCTCCGCAATTGTAACACACCTTGCTGTTAGCTTTCTTCCTGCAGTTTTCTTCTTTGTGTCCCGATATTTTGCAAAAGTTACAATATATGGGGCATCTCCCTGAATGCTTTCTTTTGCAATACCTACAGTAGGGTGCAGAGGTAGCTCCTACATTTTTCCCACGGTTAGAATTTCCAGAACGAAATTCTTGAATTAATTTCTGGGTTAGGTTTCTCCTTTGATCCTCTTCTCGGGTACGGACTAATTCATCAGTCAAGGTATTAGCTAGTTCTACAGCTTCTTCTATAGTTTGTGGTCTAGCTGCCTTGACTACATGTCTTATTTCTCCGATTAATCCCCAGATATAACGGGAAATTAACACTGGTTCTGGTGAAGCAAGAGTTGGTACTATTCTAGCATATTTAAAGAATAATTTAGTGTACCCCTTACTATCTACACCAGTCATCCTAAGATTTAGGAATTTGTTTGCTATCTGTTCTTTTTCATTGGGTGGGCAGAATTTTCTTTCTACCTTGTCCTTAAATTCTTCTCATTCCATATTATAAGTTCTATCACTTCCTCTTGTCTGGAGGATTTTTCCACCATTCTAGTGCTACATTCTTAAACAGATTAGAAGCAAACAATATCTTATCTTCTTCGACACACTTACTTATCCTTAAGACTGCCTCAGTCTTTTCTATCCAGCGTAAAGTTGCAATGGCCCCTTCATTGCCTGAGAATTCCATTGGTTTACAAGACCAGAATTCTTTATAAGAACAACCGTTAGGCACGGTTCTTCTTCTTTTGGGAATAGGCATTTGAAGTACCGGTCCATTGTTCACGCTGTTTTCTGGTTCAATTGGTCGCTTACTGCTATGTTTACTTTTATTATTCGCTTCTTGAATAGTTTGAATAATAAATGGCATGGCATCTATGATTCCTTGTGCCACTATATGTTGAACGGCACTATTATCCATTTGATTTTCGTTGTTATGGATGCTCGGATTATCATTAACCACGTTAATGTTACTCTGGTTATCATTATTCAGATTTCCTTGATTTCCTTCGTCGGCCATCTGAATTTTAAACATTTATCCCATATTAATATCACAAGATAATAAGTAATATCACAATTCACATGACACGCAATCTAACCAAAAACGTAGATCATTGCTACTTACTCTTTTCATATACTTATGCGTCTATTACACACTAGTACAAAAATAAAGTTTTACAATACCAACAGAAATAAAATAGTAATATGCATCCGTACACACATATTTTTATTTTATTTTTATTATATTATTATTACTACCACTTTCTCCATTCTAACATTCACGGATATGGATTCATCCAAAAATCCATATTGCGCTCATCGTATTTCCATACGAGACGCTCTCCCACCTGACGCATTATCTCACTGTTTTCTAAAATTTCCTCCCCGAAAGTCCTGAGTTCTTGAACGTTTTCTACACTCATTGGGGGTGCAGGTTCTCGGACTGGGTTTGGAATCTGGGGTGCATTTTCCTGATATGGGGGTGACAGTTCATGAAATTGGTAAGGATCCTCTAATATCTCCCTAATATAATCATCTTGATAATAGGGATCTAAAGGGTCCATACCTGGGTAGGCTTCTATGTTCTGTATGGGTGGATAATCCTGAATAGGGTAACGTTGCACAAAGTCCCTATTATTGTCCCACCAGGGGTCATAGTTCGGGTCTAGGGGATTTGGAGCAGGTACCCTTGGGATTTCTTCTGGGTTAAAATCGTGCATCTCTACTTGGTTTTCCGGGTTTTCTATGTCCATGGGTTGTTCTGGGTTTTGTGGTTGTGGGGCTACTAATTGTTCCAGACTCGGGTCGGCAGCAGTTGTAGCTAAGATATGGAAATTAGCTACGCTTCTATTTAGCATATCTTGAGTATGGGCATCTGTCTCTCGTTTAATAGCTGCTAGAGCCCTTTGCTGTTGCAATTTTCGCATTCTCTTCCTACGAGCAAAAGCTTCTTTACTGAACCATCCTCGTTTCTTACTAGGAAATGGTTCTTCAGATTGAGCTCTAAAGGTAAATATTCCCTCCTCCTGATCAGCAGAATACCCTGAAAGGGCAGGCTGTGATGATGTACCTTCACTCCTAGGTGAATCAGATAACTGACGATTCACGTCTGATGGACCTTGATCACTCATACTGAAAACTAACAAATAGTCAAATAACACATAACAAATAATTACAGTTATGCACATATTTCCGTAATTTATTTCCTAACACAAAATTTTAAAATTTTAAGTGTCAGCAGAACACTTCTTTGGCTCAGACCAGTGGCTAGCTCTGATACCACCTTCTGTCACAACCCCCGATCCCTGTTCCCCGGGAACGGGCGGACGTGAGCTCAGAGTTTGGTGGTATCATATTATTATTTCTCGCAGCGGAATTTACATCAGGACCGTAGTTAGGAAATGTTTATCAGAGTAAAACCACCATATTTTATATTAATAATCACATGGGTAAAACCCAAGTTTCTTATTACAATACATTTATAGGGACAAACCCTATTTTATTGAATTTAAAACATCGTTTATTAGGTAACTTTTATAGCCACATTTTTCCCAAGCATTCAGTGCTCTCCAGCTGGCTTTTCACTTAATTGGCTGTTCACATTGTGTTACCTATAACGTGTTTTAAAAAACATTTGTGTTGGTACACTTTATGTGGATGCGACTCGACTCGGTTCGATTCGGTTAGGGTCGACTCGGTTAGGTCCGGCTCAAGCCCGACGTCACGACATTCCTCCGTCGTGCGCCCCAGAGTTCGACACGCGAAGCACGGAGCGCCGCAAGCCCATTCCCGTTTACACATCACCATGACATCATCATTGTGATGTCACAACATTTGTCTTATGTTGAAATTGGTGAAAGTTTGTCAACAGAAATGAACTGGGCCAATTCCTTTGCACATTTGGGCCGAAGACTTGTTTGTGGACTTTGTCAAATACTTGGGCTGATACATCAATTGGACGAAGACCAAGCCCAACATCAAAGTGACGAAATCACTTTGATTTCGTCAAAATATTATGGCAAAAACACACATGTGACGAAATCCAAGGGATTTCGTCGCAATCTTGATTTCGTTGATGTGTTTCAGTATATATTCACAGACACAGAACAGAAACAGAGAGAGAAGTTTGAATAGATTTCACTGAGCGAACACATTGTAACACACACTGAGAGTTTACAGAGACCATTTGTAAACACCGCATTGTAACCGTTTTCTAGCATTAATACATTGAGTGTTAATCGTTGAATATTGTGTCTTACGTGTTCGTAACTTGGTTTAACTTACCCGTTTGGATTCCGCACTTTCGGGTTTGTCGGAAAACAGGGAATAGAGGTTACTCGATCCTCCGGGTGGACCTACAATTGGTATCAGAGCTTTGGCTCGATTCCTTGTTTAAACCAAGTGTTTTTATTGTGATTTGAAAGATTTTAAAGTGTTTTTCTTGTATTTTGGAGTTTAAAATCATATATTTTCTGGAAAAACGTTTCTAAAATCGTGTAAATCATGATGTTTTGCTTCTTGTTTTAGTGGAAACCTTGTTATATTACATGCTTGTATGTTATTGTGGGTTTTTATTGAAAGTTTTAGCAAAAATTGTTGTTCGGAAAATTTATCGGTCACTGAAAACTCATAAAGTTCATAATATATTCAATTGTTCTTGAGTTGTTCTTGATCCATATCTGAGTTTGATCCATTTGTTACTCAATTATTGTGTTGTTGTTGATTAAAATATTGTTACTTGACTTTTGTGTACATTTGGAATGATGAGTAGTTGAATTTAGTAGTCTGAAACGTGAAGTTTGAAAAAGAAGTCTCATTGTGTAAGGATAAGAGTTTGACAAAATTGGCCAATTGAAGTCTTTGTGTCAGAAGATAAACAACAAGATTTGAAAGGATAAAGTATTATTTGTTTGATAAATATCTTCTTGTCTATCAATTGTCTACGAAATCAGGTTGTAAAAAGTTCTGGACGAAATCCCTATACAAACAACTGGTCAACGCAAACCCATTAGTCAACATAATCAAGCTGGTAAACTGATCTTGGCGAAATCACTCACCTTCACATCTGGGCCTAATTCACATCTGGGCCGAAATCCTTGTCTTGGCCGAAATCCTCTAGTTGTTAACTGGACGAAATCACCAACATCAACTTATTACTCAACGAAAACACATCCAAGTTTGTCAAAATATATGCTGGACGAAATCAGTTGGTGTATCCAGTCAACGAAAACACTTATAAATATCTTGCAAGTTGTTTTTCAATTGCCGAAATCACTTCAAGTCCATTCATCAGCGAAATCACCTATTCCCACCTATTCCCACGAAATCACTTCAAGTCCCTTCATCAGCGAAATCACCAACAGCACCCTTAGCTGAAATCACTCACCTCTCATCCAGCCGAAATCATCTCTTCACTCCAGCCGAAATCACCCACTATTTTCGTCACGCACTTCTGTTATTTTTAAACAGAGGACTTGCAAAAGGCATCTAACTTTGTGTTTTCAAGTTTTTAAGCAGGTGTTATCGTTCTAATATCAACTATGAGTTATACAAGTCCTTGGGATTGGAGTACGGATCCACAACCATCTCAAAAACAGATGTCGTTGGCCGAATACATGACGAGTACCATACCTAAACAACAACAGTCAATAAGTTCAAGTCAATGGGCAATGGTGTCGAATCAAAATCAGAGCATTCAAAATATTTTGCTTAGTGAGAATGAGACGGGTAGCAACAATCGCCCGCTAAAGCTGAATCACATGAACGACTATCCATCATGGAAGGGTCGTTTCCATAATTACGTTCAAGGGCAAAACACAGAATTATGGACGTGCTTCACCTCTGCATTTAGTGAAGCTCTTGAAGAAGCAGGATCAAATGCGACAACTTTCAATAATATGCAAGAAGCCGACAAAAAGGCATATGATCTGGAGAAGAAGGCGTATGCTATCCTCACTCAAGCACTTCACAGAGACATCTTTCATCAATTCTCTTATTGTAAGAACACGAAAGGTTTATGGGATGCATTGGTAGCGAGAGGAGAAGGAAATGCGGCCACACTAAAGAAGGAGTTTGAAGGGTTTATGTTTTTGCATACTGAAACATTGAATGAGATGACAACTTGTTTTTATCATTTAATTAGTGAACTGATTTCTTACAAGGTTGTTGTATCTTCACAGGAAATAGTCGCACGGTTTGCTGATGCTCTACCACCAAAGTGGAGCCCATTCATTGAGTTGTTAAAGCATACAGGTGTATTGGATACTGTCAGTATCTATGAGTTTGTTCAAAAGTTGGAGAACAAGGATGCAGAAGAAATCAGAAAAGCTAAACTAATTCCTGTCCCTCAAAATCCAGAGATGTACTTTGGAGGGATTGCTCCTGCTGCTAGTACAAGCCAGCAACCAAAGATACAAACAGCTTATGTGTCAAATGCTTTCGACCCAAGATCCTATTTTGGAGGAGTAGCCACACCTCAACCCCAATTTGACATAAATGCCTATCTTCCGAAACCTCAAGTTGCACCACCCCAACCCCAATTTGATCCAACTGCCTATTTTTCTAAACCTCAAGTTGCCACACCTCAACCCCAATTTGATATAAATGCCTATCTTCCGAAACCTCAAATTGCCACACCTCAACCCCAATTTGATATAAATGCCTATCTTTCGAAACCTCAAATTGCCACACCTCAACCCCAATTTGATATAAATGCCTATCTTCCGAAACCTCAAATTGCCACACCTCAACCCCAATTTGATCCAACTGCCTATTTTTCTAAACCACCTCAAGCCCAACCTCAACAAGGCAACCACAATCCTTTCATAACTCAAACAATTACATCCACGTCCAACTCAAATCAAACTGATGAAAGGTGTGACTGGTCTGTACAATGTGGAGGTGGAGATCAAGGAGGAACTGTGTTTTATGCTGAAATTGTCAAGAATGTCAGCGATGGTGAATCTTCTGGAAATGATGACAATTCAGGAAATAGTAGCAGTACTGATGAAGATGGATCAGGTGTGAGTGATTACAGCTCAGAATCGGACGTCAAGGAGGGAATGGATTCTGAAGCTGATAGTTTATCGAATGGTGCCAAGGAGATGAAATGTCAAAATTCTGACTTGGTCAAGAAAGCTGATGCTACATCAGAAAAAATGGAGAAGATTCTCACTGAAGATGGATCTTTCTCTTCTCAGACTGCCTTTATGGCTAATGTCACAGCTTCTACAAGTCAGGTAAAATCTGAAACTCCTAGCATATGTAGTGATTGTGCTGATTTGAAACATGAATGTGCTAATGCTAAACATGCTTTTGAAGAATTAAAACATGAATGTGCTAATGCTAAACATGCTTTTGAAGAATTAAAACATGAATGTGCTAATCTTAAACATGAATCTGAAACAGTTCATGGTCACAATCAGAGTTTGGTTATTGAACTGTCTAAATGCAAAGAGGCAAACATGGCCTTAGCTCGCAATGAAAAGGAGTTTAAAACAGTTATTGAAACCCAAAAGAAAGTGTTTCCGAATTAACAAAAACTGTTTTCAACAAACAAATTGGTATTAATAACTACATTAATATCATTGAGGAAACCAAGAAAGAGCTAGCCGTGGCCAAGTGTGAATATGAAGCAATCAAGCTCAAATTGGAGAGTTATTCTAACTCCCGATATGTGCTTGATCACATCATTGACGTTCAGAAACTAAAGGGAAACGTTAAAGGCGTTGGTTATAGGAAGTGTCCACCCCCTTTGAGACACGACTATACCAAGCTGCCCGATGAGGAAGAAATGCCGCGTTTTGAGCCAACTGTACCTTTTGATTATGAGGAAGTTACAACTGGCTTAGGGTTCAAACCGGATAATTCATCGGAGGGCTCATCTGATCGGAAAGAAAAGTCATCATGTGCTTCAAATCAAAGTTCTCCAACCATTGAGGACTATGATTCTTCAGATGATGAATCAGATGTGAATGACCAGGATGAATCACTTGATGAGACGAAAGGAGTAGAAATTCCAATTGAGAATCATATTCTTTGTGATCCTCCTACTCCTGCCGTGCAACCTGTTGCCAAGCAAGTGATAGATCCTGTCAAGGATGTCAAAGATGACAATGAATGTGTGTCTGCTGTTAAGAGCAATAACTTGTTGTATACTTTAGTCGGTGATAGTAAAATTTATTCAGACATAGATTTTCCAATCAAAAACGTCAATCAATCTTTGATTGACAAAGTGTTTGAAGATAATACAAGAAAATTTTTGGGAAAGACAATCCCTGGAAAACAGAAATCACCGACAAAGCAACAACCTGTTGCTTCTAAGGGTAAACAACAGCAACAACGAGCTCCAAAGCCAAAGGCTAAGGTTGAATCAAAAGGAGCTCGTTACAAGAAGAAAGCAAAAGATGTCAAGTTTGTAGCATCAAAGGGTACTGATAAAATTGAGACTTTTGAAAACAAATCAAACACCGATTTTATCCAACAAGTCAAGATTTTAAAACGTAACAGCCAAAACAATTACACCCAGCACACAAATGGGTGTGAAGCTAGTACCTCTGGGTCTACAACTTCTACGTCAGGTCGTCGATCAAATTCTCCTAATTTTGTTGAAAGGAGAACTTGTTTCAAATGTGGGAAGTTTAGGCACATCATTAAAGAGTGCACAAACTCGCCCAAACCAAATTTTGTTGAAAGAGCCCCCTCTGAACAAGGTCACTCACAACGTCGTCCTGTTTCTCCAAAACATGATAAACGTACTGTTAAAGAACAAGAAACAAAACAACGACGTAAAAACGTCAAAGAAATTGAAAAGGCGTTAAAACCGGAGGTTGTCCAAACAAAGTCTGTTAAGTTAGAAATTAAAAATGAAAAACAAAAACAGATTTGGAAACCAAAATCGGTAACTGTTTCAGGGGAAGCTCAATCCATTCCGAATCATCAGGAAATCGAAGTCACAATCCTCGATGATGAAGGACGACCCAAGTCTATTAAGGCTTGGGTCCCCCTCTCCAACTAATCTCTGAGTGAGTGTGCAGGATGTTCCAGGAGGAACTTTCGATAGTCATAGGATTATTGATAGTGGAATGTTCATGCACAAGATCGGCGACAAAAGAATTTGTTGCCTTTGATGGAGAGAAAAAGAAAAGAAGACAGAATTGTCTGTTGAAAGAAATTGGAAGCTTCGACAAATTGAAAATCATTCCAAAGTTTGATTGTTCAAGGCTTTGATCGGGTCCCCAGGATAGATTCAATCAAAATGTACGCACCTGCAGCACGTCTGAAGATCAAAATCAACAAGATGAACGTGCAGTGTACATTTCTTCGCGGTGTAATTGAAGAAAATGTGTTTGTTGAACAAACCAACCGGGTGTGCGGATGCCTTGGCGTGGATTGCTCAACCGCACACTACTTCTGAAAGAGAAAGACAAAGACCTTCGCTGGTGCAATGTGGAAGACCAGCCGGACCCAAAGGTTTATGATCTTGTTGCTGTCAAGAGATTTCTCAGTAGCTACAAAAATCGACTTTGAAATCCACACCGGGTGGATATCCAGTTTCGGAGAGCGCTCAGATTCCTTGCAATGCACGAATCAGTTGCAGGATACGGTTTTAAATTTCTAATCTCTCCTATACTTGTCGATATTTAAGCTACTTTTTGAATTATTATCTCGTACAGCACTCTTTGGCCTGACACATTGAACTCGAATATCACCTCACACGTGATTGTTTCAAAATGAAACTCGCTAGTGTTGTCATGGTCCGCACCGCTTACCGACGTGCCAACTGATTTTTCCAAAATTCGATAAATCATTTCTGATTAACTTAATTTTGGTAAACGACATTAAGGTAAAACATGAGTTAACCGACATCGGGAAATCGTTTTTGTAAATATCTTTGTGTCTTTTAAATTTATCTTAGTTTGTTGATTTTAGGGGGAGTAAATCCAAAGTTGAAAAATTCAAAAACATCGACAAATTTCAAAACCCAAAAACATTGGAAAAACAAAAATGAGTTTTCTGGCGAGAAAAAGAGAAAATGATAGTAAATCAGTGGTCTGTCGAAACCTCTTCGAACTGAAATGCAAAATGAAAAACGATAACCAGCTCTATATAAGATGTATCGGTAGGCTCACAATCATCTTAAAGTGTGCAGGGTGATATAAACTTAAATCGACTGAAGACCAGGTGGGAACCGCACATTGGCATATGGTCTTAGTACCGAAATTTCGTTTGAGAGATTACCGAGGTTCTGAGATATTCGGTCTTTATACTGTCTTATCATCTGGGTATCATGGTTGTATCAAACCGTAAAAATAACGGAGACGAAGTCTAGGTCTTCCATGATACCATACATACGTGTACATACTGCATAAGACCTCAATAAGTGATCAACAATCACATGTCCAATCAAAATAGGTGATAAAATATCACAGATTCTTTGCGGGAGTCAAGTTCGTCTCTTTGCTATACTAAAGTACTGACCTGTTCACGGACTTGCTCCTGTGCCCTTCATGCATATGAAAATCAAGTTCCTCATCAATAAGTGATTCTATCACATAGGGCTTGTTTTCAATCAAAATAAGTGAGTTTCTCACATCTTTTATACGGTCAAACGGATGATAAACGGTATACTCACCGGTAAGATGAACTCTCGCGCATGCCTTGATACGGGAATATGTCGTGTGTGGATGAACACCGGTCGGTAAGTATAAATCATACCTTAATGTATCCCCTAAACATGATTACATATGATAAGTTGAGCTTACGTGGACAACAATACCGATAATTGTTATAGGATGCTTATCTAAATGTTAACTAATTGAACAAAAAGAGCGTTTTGGCATGACCGTACACTGATATGATTCTCTTACCCTCGAAACTTGCAAAAAGAATGTCTGTAAATATTTGTTTACTGCTTTCGTTTCTGCATCTTTGTATATATTTATTTATTGCTTTCCGTCTTTACATTTGAAAAATGAAAAATTTCAAAAAGATTTTAGGTGTGTTTTAATATAAACTTTATAAAAGCCAAAAAGATTTTGCTTCTAGTTTATTTTTGATTGACCGATGTTGGAACTCGAGTCTATCCTTCCCAAAATCCTGATTGTAAGCCGGAAAACAATTGCACCTTCATAAACAGTCGAAGTTAACAAGTTTTGAAAGTTAAAGGATTAAAATTGATCATTTTCTAAACTTTCAAACTGTTGTCGGTCGGTGTTTGATTGAGATTTGGTCTCATATGTGTCATTTGTTTAATTTGTCTAAATTCCAAACGGTTGTTCTCATTACGTGTTTAGCTTTCTTGTATGTGCAGATGCGACATCAGAGTCAGCTAAAGGCGAAGAGAACGTGTCAGATGACAAGCCATAAAGTGAAGACACGGCGTTGATGCAATCAGAAGATCAAGATGATCGGATTGCAGTTGATCACTCATCAACACCACAAGGATCTAAAGAATTGAAGATCAAAAGATTCACGGGCATAACTCAATGGAGAGTTAATTCTAAGGAAGAGTTTGTTAACACACTACCTAAATGAAAAGGGAGTTTGTTGATACACTTTCTACTTACGACGCGTGAAGACTTTGAAGATCCTCCGACATGAAAGACACGGAAGACGAACCATCACGAGTAGTGATGGGTGTCAAGTGTTATATATATTAGGTGTATATTTTAAGCCCCTTTAACACTTTTTAGTCAAGTTTTAAATTTATAAAACACGATATTTACTAACACTAGACACTCATATGGGCAAGTGCACCCATTGTGAGCGTAGTATAGTGTTGGTAAGATACCGAGGTCGTCCAAGGACACAAGAGCTTTTAGTACCGGTTTATCCTCAACGTCTAATCAAATCAAAAAGTTTAGAAAAATGTTTTAAACTAAGAAAAATAAAAACTAACTAAACTGCTGAAAATAAAAATAAAAGAAAAACAGATAGACAAGATGAATCACTTGGTTCCGACTCGTATCTAGTGTAACCTTTGATTATTTCCGCACTTTTGCACTATTTTAAGAGATTATCTTAGTTATTGTAGTAGGCCCTCTTTTGAAGGTGACGTTACCCTCACCCCAGTAGTTTGAGTCAGCAAGGATACAATCCTAAAAGGGTGGATTATTGGAAGATAATGAATTAAGTTATTAATGCAAATTATGGTAGGCCCCTCTTTTGGAGGTGACGTTACCCTCGACTAAGTAGTCTGAGTCAGCAGGGATACAGTCCTAAATAGCCGGGTTATAGTATTAATAGTAGTTAACTTATGAGGGGATCAAAGAGTTTGGACCCCCGCCATCCAATACCGTTAAGTATTGAAGGAGGTCCTACTAAATTTGACCCAGGTCCATTGCAGGACCTCTAAACGCTGAACAATGGCAAGACCTTTACCAAACCGTTCCCTTAACCCCCGACCAGGTAGCCAACATACCTCCATATAGACCGTGGAGATATGAATGGTGAAAATCTTTTATTTTATATAGACAGTAAAATAATGCCAAGACACCACGGACAAACGATAAGGAAAGATCACCTTCAACATAAGCAACTAGTTATTAAAGTCATTAATACAAAACCAAGTAAAAAGTGCAAAACATTAGAAATAAAAAGTATTACACTAGACACTTTGTCTTCACCAAGTGATGTAAGAGACTTAGGCAAACATGGCCTTGATTGTCAAGAACTCTTACGATCAATCTTGGATCCCGAGATGACTCACACACTCTATGATGGACAATGGATGATAGTGGTGGATGATGGTGTTATGGTGGTGGTGGGTGGTGGGTGAAGTGTGAGAGAGGTGGTGTGCCAAGGGATGGTTTGAGCTTGAGCCAAGCACTTCTATTTATAGGCTGAACAGAAGCTCGGGCACGGCCCCGTGTCCAGTGGGCACGGCCCCGTGTCCACATCCTCTCTTTCTTCATTAATTGCAGCTTTGTCTTATTAGTTGACCACGCCCCCGTGTCCGCTGAGCACGACCCCGTGTGCAGAAGAATCTTTGTACTATGGAGATTTGCCTGGATTGCGCGAATCTTATAGTTGACCACGGCCCCGTGTCCGCTGAGCACGGCCCCGTGGTGGGCAATAGAAACTTCTACCACTTTGTCTTTTCTGCTGACACTTGGGTACGCCCCCGTGCTGGCTAAGCACGGGGCGTGTTCAGGCTTCTGATCTCTTGTTTTGCTTGGGAAGATGCTGTTGTGGGGTCGGGCATGCCACGTCTTGTTCCTTTTCTTGTATTTATGTTAGATTTTGATATCTTTTTGCTTCTTTTGTTAATTTGAGCTCATTTAATCCTGAAAATACAAAAGGAAGACAAAAGCACACTTTTTCCAACATTAGTACTAAAAAAGGGTTAGTTTTATGCCTCAATTGATGAAATTTATATGTTACATTTTGAACACATCAAATACCCCCACACTTGAATCTTTGCTTGTCCTCAAGCAAAACTCTTTAATATGTGGTTATTTACACTCCCAAATGGAATGGGTAGAAAAGAAGGTTTTGGGCTTGTCATAGAGTGTCGGGATTTCCAAGATTCTTTATTTAGTTTTATTTTTATTTATTTACAATCCTATTCGTCATGATTTATTTAAAACTTTTCATAAGATAAATTACTTATTAGGGCATAACATGCCTCTTTAAAATTCTATTTATACACAAGTTCACATACCTCACGGGGATCACTCAACACTCGGCCGAAAATGTATTTTTGTGGATCACTCGAGAGCGGCATGGAACTTACTCCTACCATAGGCTTGCCAAGCAATCAATCCTCCTCCTTTTTAACTTATATACCTTTGTAAATATCAAGAGGACTTTGTGGGTTAAGGGTTAGGCTTGGGTTAAAGGTAGGTGGTTGGGTTGGTGGTTAGTGGTTAGTAGAAAAAGGGCGAAAAGCGTAACAAGTGTCGGTTTTCGTATGACTTTCTATTTTTGTAACTTTTATTCTTGATGAAGCTATTTATTCAAACAAAGTTATTTTTGATGAACTTGTTTGTTTATTTTCTTTTGCTTCATCATCAACAAATAATTTTTTTTTAATTCATACGAAAAATCGAACTTGTTACTTAAACAAAGGGGTAAAAATGAAAAAGGTTTTGGTTGGTAAAAAGGGTGTTTGGTTTGGGTTATGAAATGAAAAGGTTTAGGCTCAAAGGGGCTAACTAGGGGGATTTTGGGTAGGTGGTAAAAAAAAAAGAAAAATAATGGTGTAGAAATAAAAAGGGTTAGTCCTAATGCCTCCATCATTTACTTACTAGGGTTTAAGTTGGTAAGGACCGGGAATGTATCGTCATGGCAAGTTCTAGAGTCGTAAGAACCAAGCGGCTATTCACACAAGAAACGAAAATGAGCATTTAGTTCTAATGATATGTAATTGTATGCTCAATAAAGGCTCAAAACTCACTTTTGTGTGAATGGGTTTTTATGTGATCAAGTATATATAATTAAATTTTAACTAAGCTTGTCATGCCTTTTCATAATTTTCTTATGTTGGTTCTTTTTATCACGACGCTATCGGTTGTAAATTTGTAAAAATATAACCTTTTTAGAACTTGAATTTCCCGAGTTAAACCTAGACAAGTAAAAAAATGAAAATTTTTTTGAAAAAAAATTTGGGGTGATTAGCAATTCCAATAGAGTTTTGTGTAAGGCTTGTATTTAGGACTTGCAAGATTCAAGGTTTTAGCATCCCCCCCACACTTAAATTACACATTGTCCTCAATGTGTCCCAAAAATAAGTTTTCAGGTTTATTGAATGTGTAAAAAGGTGTGAAAAAGCAAAAATTTTGTGTTACTGGTTACCTGGGCACGACCTCGTGTTGGGTGGACACGACCCCGTGCTCAGGTGCCAGTAACGAAAACTTACAGAAGGTGAACACGGGGGCGTGTCGGCTGAACACGACCCCGTGTCTATCAAGGTCTGCAGAATGAATACAAACAGCTGGTTCAGGGGTGTGGGCACGGGGGCGTGTCGGATGGACACGGCCCCGTGTGGACAGTCTGCAAAGTTGAAAAAAACAGGTTTCTTTCGTCTGTTTTCCTGTCCCGGCTTTAGTAGTACTAATGTTTAGCACTCTAAGCCTCGTTTGTACCTGTTTAATCGATGAACACTCCACCAAAACATAGCAAACATCCTACTTTTACCAAAGTTAACATCCATGTCAAAGTTAAAAGAAAAATAAATGCAGAAAATAAAAGTTAGGGAAAGTAAATTGTTCAACACTTGGCACGCAGGCCATCAATTGTTCAAGAGTGAAAAAGGGTTAACCTGGGGAACCATTAAACAACTCCTCTTCCTCCGCTCCTCCCGCTTATTCCATGGCATCATCATCGTCATCATCATCATCATCCCCTCCATGGCGTGCAATGTGGTCTCGTATATATCCAACATCATCTTGGATATCGAATATGTTTCTTTCGATAGCTCCGACCCGGTGGTACGTGTTGCTCGCCATGTTATAAGTGTTCCTGGTGCACATAAGGTTTTCCTGCAACAAATCATGCAAACTTTGGAAATTAGGAAAACCGCCTCCTGAGGAGGATTGGCCCGGATCACCTTGGGGTTGGTATTGATACTGATGATGTTGCGGAGCTTGGAGGACAAGTGCTTCTTGCGGGTTCCATGCATGACCTTGCATCCTTTGAAAGCTCACCGTCCCGTCCTCCGCCTCATAAATCAGGTTCATTGAGCGGCATATGTGTATATCTACCATACCCGACCATGGGCTCCTCTCAAATGACCTAGGTATGTGGGCGAAGTGCCTAAAGAGACGGTACACCCATCCCCCAAAGAAGATAGGAGTCGGTGCACTAGCAAGGCGGTTATGATGCATGTTTCGGAGCAAGAGTTACGGAACATCGAGCGGCCTGCGGTTGTGGATGCAGTGGAGGACAACCAAATCTCTTAACCCAACGACGCCACTACTATCATGCCTTTGGCTAAGAGAGTAGCCGAGGAGCCTATGGATGTATCTGTAGAGCGGATCCCTCAGCTTTGTACTCTTAGTGCTGCTCGGATTGTAGTACCCTTCTCCAATCTGAGCCCAAATAGCTTGGCGTTCGTTTTCACCAATCTCTCTCATTCCTCCAGTATTTTCTTCGTTTCCCGCATCCTCTTCTGCATACAACCCGACAATTGACCCAAATTGTGCCATAGAGATCGAGTACCTCGTTCCGCCACATCGAAATGACACCCCGTCATTGTCGAACGGGTCGCACCTTGAGTTGAATGCGAAGGTGCTATAGAATTCCAAAGTGCATTCATGGATGGAACGGAGTCGAGTTGTTAGGGCGACTCTGAGTGGTCCCGTGACAATGTTGTTGAAGCGGTCGATTTGATTCACCAGGGTTAGCAAGTCTGTGCATGCTTGCCTCGGGTATCCCTCTGGCCTTGTTTGAAGTATCTCGTATCGAGCTCTAGCATCGAGCTCATTGGCGTTGAATCTTGTGAACTTCCTAGCCATCTGAAAGAATACACCAAAAGTTAGCATGAAACAGAAATATTTTCGAACAAAACTGCAAACAGTGGGCTGGACACGACCCCGTGTTCAGCGGACACGGCCCCGTGTTCAGCGGACACGGCCCCGTGTCCAGGCGTCTGTTACTCAAAAATTTCATTTTTCGTCCCGGTTTCGAAAACTTGAAAATTTTTGGTCCAATAGGTGCGGTTTCCCCCGAAAATGAAACCCTAAGTGCCGTTTTTCCCAAAATAACCTGTTTACCCTATCAATTTTATCTTTTTCGGTTCAAGAACAAGGGTTTGGGGTTTTTGTGAGAAATCGGGTGAATCTATGAACAATACAAGTGTATTTACTTCCCATAACACTAATCTAACTAAATGCAAACAGATCTAAACAAAAATTTGAGGTTCGATCCAGATGAACTTCAAGAACCCTAGATTTTTCCCCAAATTTTTGGTGTTTTAACTACATGCAAGTAACTAATCTAACTACTAAAAGTGATAGAATCATACCTTGATGTTGTTAGAGCAATAGGAGACGTTGAAATTCTGCGAAAAATCGCCTGGAACCAGGGCTTTTTCGGGGAAACGGGGCGTGTGGAATGAAGTAACTGTTTTGAAAAAGGGGATTTATCCCGACTGCAGCGCGGACACGGCCCCGTGTCCAGCGGACACGGCCTCGTGCCGAGCAAAGTTTTTTTTTAGTGCTCGTGTGAGTGCCCTTGTTTCCCATAAGCTTTGGTTAGAAAACTTACCGCTTTTGTTGTCTCAATCGTTCGTAACTTACCAGGTATGATGTTTTATTCTTCCACCGTTTGAAACGATATCTCTTCCTCTTCATCATCAATGAATCCTTGATAAAGTTTCAGCCGTTGGCCATTGACTTTGAATGGAGGCCCATTTCGAGATTTAATTTCTACTGCACCGTGTGGGAAAATATGGGTGACGGAAAAAGGTCCTGACCACCTAGACTTTAATTTACCAGGAAAAAATCGAAGTCGTGAATTAAACAAAAGAACTAGATCCCCTACCCGAAATTCATTAGGTTTAATATGTTTGTCATGCAAATTTTTCATTCTTTCCTTATAAATTTCAGAGTTTGAGTATGCATAATTCCTAAGTTCGTCTAATTCATTTAATTGACAAAATCGATTTTTACCAGCAAATTCTAAATCTAAGTTTACATTTTTGATTGCCCAGTAGGCTTTGTGTGCAATTTCTACTGGCAAGTGACAACTTTTTCCATAGACTAGCTTATATGGGGTTGTTCCTATTGTTGTTTTATAAGCAGTTCGAAAAGCCCATAAAGCATCATCTAATTTATCTGCCCATTCCTTTTTATTTAACCCAACGGTTTTTTTCGAGTATTCGTTTTAAACCTCTATTAGTCACTTCGGCTTGTCCGTTTGTTTGAGGGTGATATGCTGTTGAGACCCGGTGATAGACCCCATATCTTGTTAAAAAAAATTTCAAGTTGATGGTTGCAAAAATGGGTACCTCTATCACTTATTAAGGCTTTAGGTGTGCCAAAACGAGAGAATAATTTTTTCAGAAATCTTACCACGACTCTTCCATCATTTGTTGGAAGTGCCTCGGCCTCGGGCCATTTAGATAAGTAGTCTACTGCCACAAGTATATATTTGTTTCCTTTCGATGGTGGGAAAGGTCCCATAAAGTCGAGTCCCCACACATCAAAAATTTCACAAACAAGAATGCCATTTTGTGGCATCTCGTTTTTGGAAGAAATATTACCTGTTCTTTGGCAAGCATCACATGTTTTGACAAGACTTTGGGCATCTTTGTAAATGGTTGGCCAATAAAATCCTGAATCGAATACCTTTCGTGCGGTACTAGCGGCACCATGATGCCCTCCGTATGGACCTTCATGACAATGGCGGAGAATTCTTCGTGATTCGCTACCATGTACGCATCGTCGGACGAGTTGGTCGGCATACATTTTGAAAAGATATGGATCTTCCCAAAAATAGTGTTTCACATTGGCAAAGAACTTTTTTCTTTATAATGTGACCATCCTTTTGTAACTATACCGCTAGCTAGGTAGTTAGCGTAGTCGGCGTACCATGGCTCTTCCTTATATTCCACCATTTCCAGGGACTCTGTTGGAAATTTTTCGTTGATTTGCTCGTCCCTGGTCGCCTCCAAAGCTGGGTCTTCTAAGCGCGAAAGATGATCTGCTGCGGTATTTTCTGCTCCTCTTTTGTCTCTAATTTCAATGTCAAATTCTTGGAGGAGTAGAATCCACCTAATCAAACGTGGTTTTGCGTCCTGCTTCTTGAAGAGATATCGAATGGCTGCATGATCTGTATAGACTATAGTTTTAGAAAGAACAAGATAAGAACGAAATTTATCAAAAGCAAATACCACAACTAGCAATTCTTTTTCAGTTGTTGTGTAATTTTCTTGTGCATCATTAAGTGTTTTACTAGCATAATAAATTGGGTGGAAATGCTTCTCTTTTCTTTGTCCCAAGACAGCTCCAACTGCAAAGTCACTAGCATCACACATGATTTCGAAAGGAAATTTCCAATCAGGCGCTATCATGATAGGTGCATTAACTAACATTTCTTTTAAGGTTAGAAATGCTTGGTTGCAATCCTTGTCAAAGATGAAAGGGGCATCTTTTTCAAGTAATTTCGTTAGAGGCCTTGAGATTTTTGAAAAGTCTTTGATAAACCGTCTATAAAATCCGGCATGCCCTAGGAAACTTCTGATAGCTCTTACGGAGGATGGAGGTGGTAATCTAGAAATGGTATCTATTTTGGCTCGATCCACCTCCATTCCTTCGCTTGAGATCTTGTGACCGAGTACTATTCCCTCCGTTACCATGAAATGGCACTTTTCCCAATTAAGGGCGAGGTTAGTTTCCTCACATCGGGATAGCATTCATTCAAGGTTATCGAGGCATTGGTCGTATGAATCCCCAAAGATAGAAAAGTCGTCCATGAAGACTTCCATTGTCTTTTCTATCATGTCATGGAAGATAGCTACCATGCAACGTTGGAATGTTGCGGGGGCATTACATAGACCAAACGGCATGCATCGATAAGCAAAAGTTCCATAGGGACATGTGAAAGTGGTCTTTTCTTGGTCTTCGGGTGCTATCGGGATTTGAAAGTAACCTGAAAAACCATCCAAGAAACAATAAAATTTCTGACCGGATAATCTTTCTAGCATTTGATCAATGAAGGGCAAAAGAAAGTGATATTTTCTCGTTGCTTCATTTAATCGTCTATAATCTATACATACTCTCCATCCTGTGACGGTCCTCGTTGGTATTAATTCATTTTTTTCGTTAGTTATTACCGTCATACCTCCTTTCTTTGGAACTACTTGGACGGGACTCACCCAAGGACTATCGGAGATAGGGTAGATAAGTCCGGTGTCAAGTAGTTTGATGACTTCGTTTTTAACCACTTCTTGAACATTTGGATTCACTCGACGTTGTGGTTGTATGACCGATTTGTAGTCATCATTCATCAAAATTTTGTGTGTGCACATAGAAGGACTAATTCCTTTAATGTCTACAAGTTTCCAAGCTATTGCATTTTTATGTTTTTTCAAAAGACTAATTAATTTTTCTTTTTCTACGCTATCTAATTTAGACGAAATAATTACAGGTAAATTACCCTCTTTGTCTAGAAAAGCATATTCCAAACCTTTTGGAAGTTCTTTGAGCTCAAGTGGTGGGTCTTTAGGAGACTCCTTATTTGGTTGCTCATTTCGATCAAGAACTTTAAAAGTTTGTTCTATGGCGACCTCTTCTTCAACAAAGTGGTCAATCTCTTCACTTGTATCGGGTGGTTCATCTTCATCTTCAATTTGGGGGTCATTATTGCCGAATGGATATTTCATTGATCGTTCGAGATCGACACTTCTTTTAAATGCCCCTAATTGAAGAGGTAGATTGTTGAACTTCCGGTTTTTCAAAGTTTCGTGTGTTTTTACAAATGGTCGTCCCAACATTAGAGGAGCGTCATCGAGGATGACAAAGTCGGTTGGTATTACCATTTGATTTGTTTGAACCAAAACATCCTCAACTATACCGATTGATTTTATTACTTTCCGATTGGATAGAAAAATGGGTATTTGAAGTGGAGAAAAATCACTAATACTTAATTTTTCGAAAATGTAGTTAGGCATTATGTTAACACAAAGATCTTTATCGATTGTGACATTACTAATAAACGAATTTTGAAAGAAACATGGAACCGGTGTAATGTTAATTTCAAATAGGTCTTCTTTTATTAGCGAAGTTTGATCATTAGTTAACTTAACACTTACCATTTCGTCAATTTTAGTGTTAGTGTTTAACTCTTTTAAAAACTTAGCATGAGTGGGTACTAAACAATGATTTTCGAAAGAAGGTGACAAGAGATTAATTTCTTCAAAAATAGACTCTTCTTGGATTTTAACGTTTTCGGACTCACCTTTTTCGTTGTTTAACTCATGTGTCGGTTTTTCACTTATTTGTTCTTCCATTTTTACACTTTCAGTTATCTCTTCCTTTTTTAATTCTTCTCTTGCGCGGGACTCCTCTTCCCTTGCACGAGATTCTTTTATACAACGATCGATAACTCTAATGTGTTCTAATATCCTATCGGTCACTTCGGTTATAGAAAAAGAATCGGAATTTTCTAAGCTTGAAACCGGTTGTTCGACCCTTTGTTCCTCATAATACCCATATGAAGTCGATGGTTCGCACCATTGTTCTTCATTGTAAGCATATGATGGATAAGGTTCGTAATTTTGTTCTTCATAATACTCATATGAGGTGGGTTGTTCACGCCATGGTTCCTCATAATAAGCATACGAAGGTGGTGGCTCATATCTTGGTTCCTCAAAGTATGAGTATGAAGGCTCATACCTTGGTTCGTCAAAATATGAGTATGAGGGAGGAGGTTCATACCTTTGGTCTTCATAGGATGTGTATGAAGTTGATGGCTCGTACCTGGGTTCCTCATAGTAGGTGTATGAATTGGATGGTTGATATGAGTGATTATATTGAACCGAGCGTGAGTTACGACAATTAGTGCAATAATTACCCCTATAATCATCCTCCTCATAGGTGTAGTTGTAACCTCCTGAGTATTGATCCATAAGAATCACTCAGCAGACCACAACCATGTCACACCCTGGCTTTGCGGAAGCGTGGTTAATTTTGGTGTGACTTCTTAATACCATAGCTTAACCATAACAAAGCTATATGAAATAAAATCATGCAAGATCATCCATTGATTAAGTTTTAAAACCAGAGTAACACAACATTGTCTTAGAGACTTACAACATCGTAACACAAAACATTGTCTTGAAAAACATAAACAGTAACATGAAATAAGCGCAGTTTAAGAGTTGTGACTTGTCCAGGAAAGAGTCACATTTCCTAAACTGGGATGACCTTGGAACCCTTATGCAGCGGGAAAACATAACATACCGTGCCAGATCTTTTAGTTCCCTGAAATACATGTAAGTTGAAAAATCAACAATAATGTTGAGCGAGTTCATGTGTAAGTGAGTATGTAAAACACTTGTAAGAATAAAAGTTCCCTGGTATGTAGCAGTGTAAGGAAAAGAGATCACCAATGGTTTGCAAGGCCATTAGCATGTGTGAAGTGCAAGTAGGAAGACTCAACCTAGCAGATTTTGCGTTGGGTACAAAGTCACTCAAGGTCCGTTCTGCTGGGCCTCTTAGAGGTCCGTTCTGTTGGGCCTAGAGTTGGGCTCGCTACACCCAGATAGATCTACCGCTTACGTCCCTCGGTGTTTCTGCCTACCCACTCACATGATCTAAGTAGTAAACCTCCTTACGCTAATCATACCATGTATAAAGTACTTGTAAACAAAGTAACATGTATTTCACCCCCGCAGTTAAGAAAACTGAAAACAGTTAGAGAAAAAAGGGGGACATGAACTCACAGTGAAGCGTCTCTACCAAGTATCTCCTGCTCACGCAGCTGTGCGACGACCTACAGGTGCTAATTTCTATTAGACGGACGGCCGTGCCTTAGCTTTATAGTTTAAGTCTTTGGGAAATAGTTAGACAACTATTTCGTGTTTACGTTCTGTATATACTTGGTAGTAAATCTCCTTCCCAAGGATGGGGGATTCAATACATGTGCGTTCAAATTATATCATTAAGTCTCACTTAAAATATATATATTTCCAATTCCAAAATGTAAGTATTTTTCTCAAAAATATTATATTTTCATTTCACATAATTTTTCTCCAATAATACGTTGTTAAAATATGCGTTCATAAATATTTCCGTAAGTGCGTAAGTTACGTTTAACAATCGAGTGGTAATATAATTACCGGTGTAACTTATATATTTATGGTGAAAGCGTTCGTATTATTTTGGATTCGTTAACGTTCGTAAATATTATTTTTACTCTAAAAATAATATTTATGTATTTTCACAAAATAATCATAAACAGTGTGTGAAAAATATATATTTATCACGTTAAATTTTGTGAAAATCCCACCTCCGAATATTTAGTAAATAAAGTCATGGCGAAATTTATATTTCGAAAACATGTCAAAATAATTCTAACACTCGTAGTGTAAATAGTTCTAAGTGTTAGGTTGTTAGAAAAATTTCGCCAGAGTTTCCTCTGTAACTGGAGGTGGCCACGCTTTCAAGCGTATCATTTTCTTTTATCAAATCAACTCAACAATTTTCTTTATTTGCTCAGAACAACTTTTCTCACAACAACAAATCAACATATGTGTAAATTGCCAAAAATTACATGAACTTGTAGTTTTCCCAAAACTATGGTATAAATCCCTTTAAATTTAGTAGATCTTCATATAAGGTAATTTGATCTTGTAAAAACCTCGTTTTTAGAGAAAATTCATCCTTACAACTTCCCGTCATCTTTTTACAAAAACTGTTATTTTGTCGGATCTTTTCATTTCACAAGTGTTTACACACTTGTGGTTTATAAAAATCATGCGTGTTAGTGTGAAATCCATCTTTTAAAATACATGATTTCTTTGATACGTGGTTCCTTGAAAATACCACTTGCAGATGCGTAGATCTGCTAGTTTTAAACACTATTCCATAAGTAAAACATTTTTACACAAGTTCATGATTCGCGTGTGGTAGAGTTTCACCTTTTAACCCTTGTATTATTCAAAACAAGCTTATGTTAAGATCCATGATCTTACCAAACCGGGTTAAACGATGATCCGAGCTACCACATCATAGATCGGGCCTAAATAATCATACATTTCGAATACTACAACATTTACACAACTTATGAGCTATTAACCACCATTTTTCATGTTTTTAGTAAACTTTAATGCTTCATCTTGCATGTTAACGAGTTTTAACCGATAAAAATCCTTTTAACCACTTTAGATTAGTTCGAATACGAGTTTTAAGCATTATACCTCTAGCTCGAGGCTAGGGAAGAATCTACGCGCAAACGAGGTGGATAAAAGCTAAGTAGAGAGGTCCTTCGCGTTCCGCTTGCAACAAGCTTCCTAATACGAGACCCTTGATGCTTGAATGAGCTTGGAATATGAAGATCGAACTCGAAAATGGATGGAGGGCCAAGGGGGTGTTCGGCCGAGACTTAGAGAGCAAGAGAGAGAGGTGAGAAAGTTGTGTTGAGTGATGATGATTATCTTGTGTAATTAGTGGAACTTATAGACTAAACATATGTGTATTAACCAAAGGATCTTGTGCCCCCTAGATATTATGCATACAAGATCTAGTGAATCAACATGGTACAAGAGTGGGGTCACTTGGTGACCGATTCGGTTGGGGGGGGGGGGTCCTTGGTTCGATTTTAACTAGATGATTAGGGACTAGTTAGTTAAGTTAAGTGTTAACTTGGTTACTAGTATGGTATGTGTTATAGCGGGTGTTAGGGTATGCGGGGACCCTAACTGGCTCAGAAAAAGATAAATAGTGAAAATAACAATATTTTCATGTTCCGGGTATAGTCCGGTTGGATAGTAATCCGTTAAAGCGCTTAACAAAGCTTTAAAGTGTCGTTATTACCATTTTTAGTGACCCATCTCATTTCTGACACTTTGGAAAGTGTCTAGTAATATTTTTCTCATGTTTTGGCACTTTATTAGTTAGCTAAAAGCTGAATTTTTAGTTAAAGTGCTGAGTTTTGTACTTAGAGTACGTTTTAGGCACATCCAGTCATAGTGACTTATCCCTAGAGACGCAGTTCCACAACCCTTATATCCCTACACTCACTACTAGTGTAGCAAAACATCTTAGGCTCTTACAGGCCTTAGAGGCAGTGTCTGCCTGATGCTGGCTTTATCAGCATGTTCAATAGGTTATCCGCTATTGTGCTACTGTGCTTTTCGTGCATCATGGTTGTCACTAGGGTTCAGCATGTAAATAATGTAGTGACGATAAGTAAAGTATGATGCAAGTAAGTACATGTATCAGATATCGAGTAGCAGTTTATCAGCTAGTTCAAACAAGCACAGTAATTAAGCAGTAATTAATCATTAATTAAGTCGTACGGATACCTGGTTTGGTGAGGGTTGTCACATTCTCCCCCCGTTAAATAAATTTCGTCCCGAAATTTAAGTTCTGCTTGTAGATGCAGGGTTCTTAGGAAAAAGGTGGGGGTATTTCTCTTTCATCCGGTCCTCACGTTCCCAGGTGTATTCAGGACCATGTCTGGCATTCCAACGAACTTTGACGAGTTTGACACTGCTCCGGCGGGTCTTGTTAACTTTCCAATCCGTGACCTCAGTTTGTGGTAGCTGTTGTTGTATGAAAATTCGACCAAAGGTAAATGCTTATCCCAGCTACCGCCCAAATCCATAACACACACTCTCAGCATGTCTTCCAAAGTCTGTATCGTTCGCTCGCTCTGGCCGTCAGTTTGTGGATGAAACGCAGTGCTCAGATTCAATTGGGAGCCAAAGGCTTCTTGGAAGGATTGCCATATTCTTGACACAAACCTTCCGTCTCTATCAGAGATGATTGAGAGAGGTACTCCATGGCGTGCGACGATCTCTCTCATGTAAATTTCCGCAAGTTTACTAGTACTGTCTTTCTCTTTGATTGGCAGAAAGTGCGCGGACTTTGTTAGGCGGTCAACTATCACCCAAATCATATCATGGCCTCTTGGCGTTCTTGGCAATTTCGTAATAAAATCCATGGAGATTTGTTCCCATTTCCACTTGGGAATCTCAGGTTGTTGTAGAAGTCCTGAAGGCTTCTGGTATTCGGCTTTAACCTTAGCGCACGTTAAACATTTGCTCACGTACACAGCAACATCGCCTTTCATCCTAGGCCACCAATAATAATCTTTGAGATCCTGGTACATCTTATCCGCTCCAGGATGGATAGAGTACCGTGATTTGTGAGCTTCATCAAAAATAACTTTCCTTAAACCACCAAACAGAGGAACCCAAATCCTTTTCTCGAAGCATAACGTTCCTTCCTCGTTTGGTACCAATAGCTTCTCCATCCCACGGAGATATTCTTCTTCAAGGTTTCCTTCCTTGAGGGCTTCCTTTTGCGCGGCACGAATGCGCAAGGAAAGATCGGTTTGGATAATCATTTCCAAAGCTCTAACCCTTATGGGTTTGATTCTCTCTTTACGACTTAGGGCATCGGCGACCACGTTCGCCTTCCCTGGATGGTACTTTATCTCGCAGTCGTAGTCGTTCAACAATTCAACCCATCGTCTTTGCCTCATATTCAACTCCTTCTGGTTGAATATATGCTGTAGGCTCTTGTGATCTGTAAAGATTGTACACTTTGTACCATAAAGGTAGTGTCTCCAGATCTTTAGTGCAAATACCACTGCGCCAAGTTCCAAATCATGTGTGGTATAGTTCTTTTCGTGCACTTTCAATTGACGCGATGCGTAAGCAATAACCTTTTGGCGTTGCATCAACACACAACCCAGTCCTTGACGCGATGCGTCGCAGTATACCACAAAATCATCAGTACCTTCCGGTAGTGCTAAGATTGGCGCATTGTAGAGCTTATCCTTCAGTATCTGGAACGCTTCTTCCTGTTTGATTCCCCAATCAAACTTCTTATCTTTCTGGGTGAGGAGCGTCAAAGGTTGAGCGATTTTTGAAAAATCCTCAATGAACCTTCGATAGTAGCCAGCCAAACCCAAGAATTGTCGAATCTCGGTTGGCGTCTTTGGCGTTTCCCAATCCTTGATCGCCTCGATCTTGGTTGGATCCACGTGGATTCCATCTCCATTTACCACGTGCCCAAGGAATTGCACCTCTCGTAGCCAAAACTCGCACTTAGAGAATTTGGCATACAGCTGTTCCTTCTTCAGCAGCTCTAGAATGGCTCTAAGATGCTGCTCGTGTTCAGCCTTCATCTTTGAATAAATTAAAATGTCATCGATGAATACAATCACGAACTTATCCAAATACGGCTTGCAAACTCTATTCATTAGATCCATGAATACCGCAGGTGCGTTTGTTAAACCAAATGGCATAACGAGGAACTCGTAGTGTCCATAACGAGTTCTGAAGGCTGTCTTTGGGATGCTCTCTTCTTGTATCCTTAACTGATGGTATCCAGATCGAAGATCGATCTTTGAATAAAAGCTGGAACCTTGAAGTTGGTCGAACAGATCATCAATTCTTGGCAGAGGATACCTATTCTTGATCGTCAGCTTGTTCAGCTCCCGGTAGTCGATGCACATACGGAAACTACCGTCCTTCTTTTTGAAAAACAGGACCGGAGCTCCCCAAGGCGAGAAGCTTGGTCGGATAAATCTCTTGTCTAACAACTCTTGAAGTTGTGTCGACAATTCTTGCATCTCAGACGGAGCAAGTCTATAGGGTGCCTTAGCCACAGGCGCGGCGCCTGGAACTAAGTCAATGTGAAACTCTACTTGTCTCTGAGGTGGCAGTCCAGGCAAGTCTTCTGGGAAGACTTCTGGATACTCCCTCACGACAGGGATGTCTTCGATCTTTGGCTCAGCAGCCTTTTTATCCACAATGTGTGCCAGAAAAGCAACACATCCTTTCTGCAAACACTTCCTTGCTTTCAAGCAGCTGATAATCCTCAACGGCGTCTCACGCTTCTCTCCATGAACAACAATGGTCTCACCATCATCGGTTGGGATACGAACAACCTTCTCATGACAAACTATCTCTGCCTTGTTGCCTGATAACCAATCCATTCCTACCACCACATCGAAGCTTCCCAACTGGACTGGTAGTAGATCTAGAGCGAACTCACGCTCTCCTAATTCGATCACACAACCTCTAATAACTTCATTGGTTTCTACTAACTTCCCATTGGCCAATTCGATCGAGTAGGGAATATCTAACTTATTAGCGGCTAAACCAAGCATTTTCTTAAACTCTAACGATACGAAGCTATAATCGGCACCAGTATTAAACAAAACGGATGCATAGCGTTGATTTACAGGGAACGTACCAGTAACGACGTTGGGGTCCTGGCGCGCTTCCCTTGCTTCGAGTTGAAACACTCTTCCACGGGCTTGGTTTAAGTCTGGGCAGTTCTTCTTAAAATGCCCGATATCACCGCAGTTAAAACACCCAAGTCTCTGCCCGTTTCCACCAGCTTGATCATTCCTCTGATTACGATTCACAGCGCCCGCTTGGTTAGCATTGTTGCCTCGATTCTCGTTACCTCCATAGTTTCCTTGTGGGCGATTTCCATTCCCACCCCGGTTGTAATTTCTGTTTCCGAATCCTCCCTGGCCTCCCTGACCAGCAGTGGCCCAACAAGTGTCCTTCAAGTGGCCACGTTTCCCACATGCTTCGCATACTTTTGGTCCGCACTGACCAGAATGATGGCGCTGGCAGGTGTTGCATTTGGGCTGGGTGCCCATATACCCTTTTCCTTTCCTTCCCTTACCAGTTGTAACCTGAGCTGGAGTGTCTGATCCTCCTTTCTTAACCGCCACACTGGTGCCCTGCTTGAAGTTCGAGAACTTCCGTTTGTTACCTCCTGACGACTCGACGTGAGTCTCTGCCTTCTTCGGCTTGATCTCATCAAACTTGTTCAAACGAATAGCCTCCTCAGTGAGAGCTACGCTCAAATCAATCGCCTCAGTAATCGTTGCAGGCTTGGATGAGGTTACCATGCTTATGATTTGAGGAGCTAATCCCCAAATGAAGCGTTCAATTCTCTTGAACTCAGGAGTGACCATGTAGGGTACCACATGCGATAAGTCATGGAACCTTTGAACGTATTCTGCTATCTTTGGACCGTCCATTTTCAAGTGCCAGAACTCGGTCTCCAATCGCTGGATTTCTGCGCGGGAACAGTACTTTTTGCGCATGAGTTCCTTCAGTTCGGTCCAGGTCAGTGCGTAGGCAGCAGCTTCGCCTAGTGTCTGTACTTGTAGATTCCACCAGGATAGGGCTCCATCTAGAAACAGCCCTGAGATATAGGTGACTTGCTGATCCAGCGCGCACTTGCTCATGCGAAGAACAGTTTCGGTTTTCTCAGCCCAACGAACAAAGGCGACAGCACCTCCTGTGCCATCAAAGTTTACGGGCTTGCAGTCTAAGAACTGCTTGTAGGTGCATCCTGCACATACGTTATAACATACGTTTGGCATTAGCATCATTGCTAAAGATATCCAATTAGGTCATGGTATGTCTAAATGACTTAGTATTACCATGAGGTGGATTATTGTTGTTGCCAGTGTTGCCAGAGTTGCTTCCACTAGTCCCTCCTTGAGAGGCGGCGTATTGTGCAATGGCAGCAGCGATAATCTGCTGGAGTTCTGCCTCATTAGTAGGCATGTGTGTCTCACGTCTCGGCGGCATCTTCTAAAAGATGGTTTACGTTGGTCAGGCCATAGTGAAACGTACGTATATAGTAATAGTAATAGCACATAACATCTCATGTTATCAATACATCACAAATATTAATCACACAACATCCCATGTCATAAAAATATAAATAAGCAATCAAGCGAATCAAATATGGTGAGAATACTGCGATTGCCATATATCGAGACCACATAGTAAGTGTATCAGTACATCCTTGTGTCATACAATCATCAATCAACTAGGGGCTACATCACCCCTGTCCAAAAACTATATCATGTCAGTGTCAAATACAACGTTAAATACATGTCAACAAAAGTCAGGATCATAAAGTAGTCTCCAAAAATGTTGTGCAGTCCAACAATCGCCGTCTTCTCACCAACGTCTACCCAAACAGCACTGATGAGCTCTATACAGATGGTGGTGGAGGAGGGGGAAAGTGGGTGTAAAACAAACGGCGTAACTGGAGCCAGTCCTCCTCCATGGCTCGCTGGGTACGAATGATAGAAGCAACCTGCTGCTCTAGTGTAAAGAGACGGGCAGCATAATCTGGAGGTAAGGGTCGAAATGGCTGCAGAGGAGAGTGTGTCCGACCATGACACTGGCATGGTGGCAGTTGAGCTCTCTCAAGCTCCTGGATGCGCTGCGTGTGTGACTCGTGCTGGGCGACAAAAGACATCAAAACGTCCTCGATAGTATACCCCATGTGGAAACGATGGTAGGGGTCAGTAGGTGGTACAGCAGAGTCTGGTGCCCAAAGGAACGGCTCACTGGTAGGATCGAAAGGTGCCACATGAAATGGAGCAACAGAGGGTGGCACAGATGACATCTGGGGCATGAAGGGGATAGACATCGGTACATGCCCAAAAGGATGGGCTGAAGAACCCTCTCCAGGCCTCGCTGGAGGTACAAACTGAGGAACCTGAAAAGAAAATTCAACATGTCGTGTATCAGGGATCTGAGGGGGAAAAGGTGGAACATCCTCATCAGCAGGTATCCAACCGTGCTGTGCATGCTCATCTGGTGGATCCATGTGTGACGCGAACAGTGCATGCTCGGGCTCTAGTGGGATGGGATCAGGTGCAACAAAAGGGTGAACAGGTGCAATGTGCTCAACAGGATGGTCAACAGGTATATCAACCACAGGTAGAGGAACAACAAGGTCAACAACAACATGATCGCCCTCTAACAAAGGAACATCCACGGGGAGATCATCAACAGGTGGGTCTGCTATAACAGGCTCAATAGGGATGCCAGCATGTACGGGGTCATGCTCAAGTATAGGGTCTAGAGCGGCTGCCTGCTCAGGAGCGACGACAGGCTCGGGATCATCAAAAGCCATCTCGAAGTCAAACTCGGGGTCAATAGGATCTACTGGGTCAGCTGGATCCTCCATGGGCTGATCCATAGGTATAAACTCGACATCACGATCCGGGTCGTATCCCGGGGGAAAGATAGGATCAGAATCCTCTATGTCATCATGGTCAAACGCAAAACTGGGAATAGGTGCAACAGAGGATGCCTGGTCAGGATCAGAATCGTGCGTAAAGTGCTGTGCGCTCAATGTGTGAGAAGGTGCGGATGCCACAGACTCGAAGGAGTCTGGGACAGGAGAATGTGCAGGCGAATCCTCAGCGGGAACGTCAGCGATCATCAGAAGATCGTCTGCAGGAAGAAGGGCCTCGCCCTGGATCTCATCCTCAAAGGGCTCGTCCTCAAACAGGTCAATATCGCCATCAGCCTCGGCGTCAAGAAGAAGATCATATGCTGGATAAACGGCTAAGGGTATAGGAGCCGGAATCTCTACTAGAGGTAGGTACTCAGCGGGAGGGTCATCTGCAGGCTCATCAGCACCATCGGGTAGTGCGAAAGGCTGGAAATCATCCTCGTCAGTACTGGTATAGTCAGATGTGTGCACCTCGTGCTCGGAGGATGTGGGGTCATCAGATATGATAGGTATGGGTCCAGTGGTGTCCGAAACGCCAGTACCGGCTGAATCCATGAGTCTGTAACATAAACACAAATATGCTCAAATAATCAGTCATACAATCAGATAATCACATAAGTCACCAAGGAAAATATCACATAATTCTCCTAGTCTCACTAGCCAATTTCTCCCAGTCTCTAAGACTGCTCTATCATCTACCTCGACCTCTCAGATCGAGCCTCGGTCTCCAATACCGAGCCTCAGTTTCCAAGACTGAGCCTACTCTTCCTAGTCCAACTAGCCAACTACCTCGATCTCTCAGACCGAGCCTCGGTCTCCAATACCGAGCCTCAGCTTCCAAGACTGAGCCTACTCTTCCTAGTCCAACTAGCCAACTACCTCGATCTCTCAGATCGAGCCTCGGCCTCTCAGACCGAGCCTCAGCCCTTCTAGACTGAGCCTATAAATAATAAAATGTGCTCAACATTTGTTTGTAAAAAGTTTTGGATCTGGACTTAAGTGGTATGCAGAAAAATGTTTTCGTGAGAGCCCTAGTGATCATAGTCTAGACTCGAGGAAGAATCCTAGTTCGCTATGATCAGAGCTCTGATACCAAGCTATCACACCCTGGCTTTGCGGAAGGGTGGTTAATTTTGGTGTGACTTCTTAATACCATAGCTTAACCATAACAAAGCTATATGAAATAAAATCATGCAAGATCATCCATTGATTAAGTTTTAAAACCAGAGTAACACAACATTGTCTTAGAGACTTACAACATCGTAACACAAAACATTGTCTTGAAAAACATAAACAGTAACATGAAATAAGCGCAGTTTAAGAGTTGTGACTTGTCCAGGAAAGAGTCACATTTCCTAAACTGGGATGACCTTGGAACCCTTATGCAGCGGGAAAACATAACATACAGTGCCAGATCTTTTAGTTCTCTGAAATACATGTAAGTTGAAAAATCAACAATAATGTTGAGCGAGTTCATGTGTAAGTGAGTATGTAAAACACTTGTAAGTATAAAACTTCCCTGGTATGTAGCAGTGTAAGGAAAAGAGATCACCAATGGTTTGCAAGGCCATTAGCATGTGTGAAGTGCAAGTAGGAAGACTCAACCTAGCAGATTTTGTGTTGGGTACAAAGTCACTCAAGGTCCGTTCTGTTGGGCCTCTTAGAGGTCCGTTCTGTTGGGCCTAGAGTTGGGCTCGCTACACCCAGATAGATCTACCGCTTACGTCCCTCGGTGTTTCTGCCTACCCACTCACATGATCTAAGTAGTAAACCTCCTTACGCTAATCATACCATGTATAAAGTACTTGTAAACAAAGTAACATGTATTTCACCCCCGCAGTTAAGAAAACTGAAAACAGTTAGAGAAAAAAGGGGGACATGAACTCACAGTGAAGCGTCTCTACCAAGTATCTCCTGCTCACGCAGCTGTGCGACGACCTACAGGTGCTAATTTCTATTAGACGGACGGCCGTTCCTTAGCTTTATAGTTTAAGTCTTTGGGAAATAGTTAGACAACTATTTCGTGTTTACGTTCTGTATATACTTGGTAGTAAATCTCCTTCCCAAGGATGGGGGATTCAATACATGTGCGTTCAAATTATATCATTAAGTCTCACTTAAAATATATATATTTCCAATTCCAAAATGTAAGTATTTTTCTCAGAAATATTATATTTTCATTTCACATAATTTTTCTCCAATAATACGTTGTTAAAATATGCGTTCATAAATATTTCCGTAAATGCGTAAGTTACGTTTAACAATCGAGTGGTAATATAATTACCGGTGTAACTTATATATTTATGGTGAAAGCGTTCGTATTATTTTGGATTCGTTAACGTTCGTAAATATTATTTTTACTCTAAAAATAATATTTATGTATTTTCACAAAATAATCATAAACAGTGTGTGAAAAATATATATTTATCACGTTAAATTTTGTGAAAATCCCACCTCCGAATATTTAGTAAATAAAGTCATGGCGAAATTTATATTTCGAAAACATGTCAAAATAATTCTAACACTCGTAGTGTAAATAGTTCTAAGTGTTAGGTTGTTAGAAAAATTTCGCCAGAGTTTCCTCTGTAACTGGAGGTGGCCACGCTTTCAAGCGTATCATTTTCTTTTATCAAATCAACTCAACAATTTTCTTTATTTGCTCAGAACAACTTTTCTCACAACAACAAATCAACATATGTGTAAATTGCCAAAAATTACATGAACTTGTAGTTTTCCCAAAACTATGGTATAAATCCCTTTAAATTTAGTAGATCTTCATATAAGGTAATTTGATCTTGTAAAAACCTCGTTTTTAGAGAAAATTCATCCTTACAACTTCCCGTCATCTTTTTACAAAAACTGTTATTTTGTCGGATCTTTTCATTTCACAAGTGTTTACACACTTGTGGTTTATAAAAATCATGCGTGTTAGTGTGAAATCCATCTTTTAAAATACATGATTTCTTTGATACGTGGTTCCTTGAAAATACCACTTGCAGATGCGTAGATCTGCTAGTTTTAAACACTATTCCATAAGTAAAACATTTTTACACAAGTTCATGATTCGCGTGTGGTAGAGTTTCACCTTTTAACCCTTGTATTATTCAAAACAAGCTTATGTTAAGATCCATGATCTTACCAAACCGGGTTAAACGATGATCCGAGCTACCACATCATAGATCGGGCCTAAATAATCATACATTTCGAATACTACAACATTTACACAACTTATGAGCTATTAACCACCATTTTTCATGTTTTTAGTAAACTTTAATGCTTCATCTTGCATGTTAACGAGTTTTAACCGATAAAAATCCTTTTAACCACTTTAGATTAGTTCGAATACGAGTTTTAAGCATTATACCTCTAGCTCGAGGCTAGGGAAGAATCTACGCGCAAACGAGGTGGATAAAAGCTAAGTAGAGAGGTCCTTCGCGTTCCGCTTGCAACAAGCTTCCTAATACGAGACCCTTGATGCTTGAATGAGCTTGGAATATGAAGATCGAACTCGAAAATGGATGGAGGGCCAAGGGGGTGTTCGGCCGAGACTTAGAGAGCAAGAGAGAGAGGTGAGAAAGTTGTGTTGAGTGATGATGATTATCTTGTGTAATTAGTGGAACTTATAGACTAAACATATGTGTATTAACCAAAGGATCTTGTGCCCCCTAGATATTATGCATACAAGATCTAGTGAATCAACATGGTACAAGAGTGGGGTCACTTGGTGACCGATTCGGTTGGGGGGGGGGGGGTCCTTGGTTCGATTTTAACTAGATGATTAGGGACTAGTTAGTTAAGTTAAGTGTTAACTTGGTTACTAGTATGGTATGTGTTATAGCGGGTGTTAGGGTATGCGGGGACCCTAACTGGCTCAGAAAAAGATAAATAGTGAAAATAACAATATTTTCATGTTCCGGGTATAGTCCGGTTGGATAGTAATCCGTTAAAGCGCTTAACAAAGCTTTAAAGTGTCGTTATTACCATTTTTAGTGACCCATCTCATTTCTGACACTTTGGAAAGTGTCTAGTAATATTTTTCTCATGTTTTGGCACTTTATTAGTTAGCTAAAAGCTGAATTTTTAGTTAAAGTGCTGAGTTTTGTACTTAGAGTACGTTTTAGGCACATCCAGTCATAGTGACTTATCCCTAGAGACGCAGTTCCACAACCCTTATATCCCTACACTCACTACTAGTGTAGCAAAACATCTTAGGCTCTTACAGGCCTTAGATGCAGTGTCTGCCTGATGCTGGCTTTATCAGCATGTTCAATAGGTTATCCGCTATTGTGCTACTGTGCTTTTCGTGCATCATGGTTGTCACTAGGGTTCAGCATGTAAATAATGTAGTGACGATAAGTAAAGTATGATGCAAGTAAGTACATGTATCAGATATCGAGTAGCAGTTTATCAGCTAGTTCAAACAAGCACAGTAATTAAGCAGTAATTAATCATTAATTAAGTCGTACGGATACCTGGTTTGGTGAGGGTTGTCACATTCTCCCCCTGTTAAATAAATTTCGTCCCGAAATTTAAGTTCTGCTTGTAGATGCCGGGTTCTTAGGAAAAAGGTGGGGGTATTTCTCTTTCATCCGGTCCTCACGTTCCCAGGTGTATTCAGGACCATGTCTGGCATTCCAACGAACTTTGACGAGTTTGACACTGCTCCGGCGGGTCTTGTTAACTTTCCAATCCGTGACCTCAACAGGTTCTTCAACGAAGTGGAGCGTGTTGTCAACATGAATCTCGTCGGTGGGAATGGCAACGGTGACTTGAGTTGGACTTTTCTTTAGATTGGATACATGAAAGGTGTCGTGAACACCATTCAGTTCAGCAGGTAGGTCCAACTTGTATGCAACTAGTCCTATTCTTTCCAGAATTCTGAAGGGACCAATGTAGCGCGGATTTAACTTCCCACGCTTTCCGAAGCGTGCCACACCCTTCCAGGGTGAGACTTTCAATAACACCATTTCTCCAACTTGGAAATCCACATGTTTTCGGTTTGGATCCGCATAGGCCTTTTGTCTGTGGCGAGCTGCTTCGATGCGTTTAAGAATCTGCGCAATCTTGTCTGTCGTCTCTTGGACGATTTCGGGACCAGCAAGCTGCCTATCACCTGTGTCAGCCCAGCATAGGGGTGATCGGCACTTGCGTCCGTAAAGGGCTTCGAATGGCGTGACGCCAATACTGGTGTGGTAGCTGTTGTTGTATGAAAATTCGACCAAAGGTAAATGCTTATCCCAGCTACCGCCCAAATCCATAACACACACTCTCACCATGTCTTCCAAAGTCTGTATCGTTCGCTCGCTCTGGCCGTCAGTTTGTGGATGAAACGCAGTGCTCAGATTCAATTGGGAGCCAAAGGCTTCTTGGAAGGATTGCCATATTCTTGACACAAACCTTCCGTCTCTATCAGAGATGATTGAGAGAGGTACTCCATGGCGTGCGACGATCTCTCTCATGTAAATTTCCGCAAGTTTACTAGTACTGTCTTTCTCTTTGATTGGCAGAAAGTGCGCGGACTTTGTTAGGCGGTCAACTATCACCCAAATCATGTCATGGCCTCTTGGCGTTCTTGGCAATTTCGTAATAAAATCCATGGAGATTTGTTCCCATTTCCACTTGGGAATCTCAGGTTGTTGTAGAAGTCCTGAAGGCTTCTGGTATTCGGCTTTAACCTTAGCGCACGTTAAACATTTGCTCACGTACACAGCAACATCGCCTTTCATCCTAGGCCACCAATAATAATCTTTGAGATCCTGGTACATCTTATCCGCTCCAGGATGGATAGAGTACCGTGATTTGTGAGCTTCATCAAAAATAACTTTCCTTAAACCACCAAACAGAGGAACCCAAATCCTTTTCTCGAAGCATAACGTTCCTTCCTCGTTTGGTACCAATAGCTTCTCCATCCCACGGAGATATTCTTCTTCAAGGTTTCCTTCCTTGAGGGCTTCCTTTTGCGCGGCACGAATGCGCAAGGAAAGATCGGTTTGGATAATCATTTCCAAAGCTCTAACCCTTATGGGTTTGATTCTCTCTTTACGACTTAGGGCATCGGCGACCACGTTCGCCTTCCCTGGATGGTACTTTATCTCGCAGTCGTAGTCGTTCAACAATTCAACCCATCGTCTTTGCCTCATATTCAACTCCTTCTGGTTGAATATATGCTGTAGGCTCTTGTGATCTGTAAAGATTGTACACTTTGTACCATAAAGGTAGTGTCTCCAGATCTTTAGTGCAAATACCACTGCGCCAAGTTCCAAATCATGTGTGGTATAGTTCTTTTCGTGCACTTTCAATTGACGCGATGCGTAAGCAATAACCTTTTGGCGTTGCATCAACACACAACCCAGTCCTTGACGCGATGCGTTGCAGTATACCACAAAATCATCAGTACCTTCCGGTAGTGCTAAGATTGGCGCATTGCAGAGCTTATCCTTCAGTATCTGGAACGCTTCTTCCTGTTTGATTCCCCAATCAAACTTCTTATCTTTCTGGGTGAGGAGCGTCAAAGGTTGAGCGATTTTTGAAAAATCCTCAATGAACCTTCGATAGTAGCCAGCCAAACCCAAGAATTGTCGAATCTCGGTTGGCGTCTTTGGCGTTTCCCAATCCTTGATCGCCTCGATCTTGGTTGGATCCACGTGGATTCCATCTCCATTTACCACGTGCCCAAGGAATTGCACCTCTCGTAGCCAAAACTCGCACTTAGAGAATTTGGCATACAGCTGTTCCTTCTTCAGCAGCTCTAGAATGGCTCTAAGATGCTGCTCGTGTTCAGCCTTCATCTTTGAATAAATTAAAATGTCATCGATGAATACAATCACGAACTTATCCAAATACGGCTTGCAAACTCTATTCATTAGATCCATGAATACCGCAGGTGCGTTTGTTAAACCAAATGGCATAACGAGGAACTCGTAGTGTCCATAACGAGTTCTGAAGGCTGTCTTCGGGATGCTCTCTTCTTGTATCCTTAACTGATGGTATCCAGATCGAAGATCGATCTTTGAATAAAAGCTGGAACCTTGAAGTTGGTCGAACAGATCATCAATTCTTGGCAGAGGATACCTATTCTTGATCGTCAGCTTGTTCAGCTCCAGGTAGTCGATGCACATACGGAAACTACCGTCCTTCTTTTTGACAAACAGGACCGGAGCTCCCCAAGGCGAGAAGCTTGGTCGGATAAATCTCTTGTCTAACAACTCTTGAAGTTGTGTCGACAATTCTTGCATCTCAGACGGGGCAAGTCTATAGGGTGCCTTAGCCACAGGCGCGGCGCCTGGAACTAAGTCAATGTGAAACTCTACTTGTCTCTGAGGTGGCAGTCCAGGCAAGTCTTCTGGGAAGACTTCTGGATACTCCCTCACGACAGGGATGTCTTCGATCTTTGGCTCAGCAGCCTTTTTATCCACAATGTGTGCCAGAAAAGCAACACATCCTTTCTGCAAACACTTCCTTGCTTTCAAGCAGCTGATAATCCTCAACGGCGTCTCACGCTTCTCTCCATGAACAACAATGGTCTCACCATCATCGGTTGGGATACGAACAACCTTCTCATGACAAACTATCTCTGCCTTGTTGCCTGATAACCAATCCATTCCTACCACCACATCGAAGCTTCCCAACTGGACTGGTAGTAGATCTAGAGCGAACTCACGCTCTCCTAATTCGATCACACAACCTCTAATAACTTCATTGGTTTCTACTAACTTCCCATTGGCCAATTCGATCGAGTAGGGAATATCTAACTTATTAGCGGCTAAACCAAGCATATTCTTAAACTCTAATGATACGAAGCTATAATCGGCACCAGTATCAAACAAAACAGATGCATAGCGTTGATTTACAGGGAACGTACCAGTAACGACGTTGGGGTCCTGGCGCGCTTCCCTTGCTTCGAGTTGAAACACTCTTCCACGGGCTTGGTTTAAGTCTGGGCAGTTCTTCTTAAAATGCCCGATATCACCGCAGTTAAAACACCCAAGTCTCTGCCCGTTTCCACCAGCTTGATCATTCCTCTGATTACGATTCACAGCGCCCGCTTGGTTAGCATTGTTGCCTCGATTCTCGTTACCTCCATAGTTTCCTTGTGGGCGATTTCCATTCCCACCCCGGTTGTAATTTCTGTTTCCGAATCCTCCCTGGCCTCCCTGACCAGCACTGGCCCAACAAGTGTCCTTCAAGTGGCCACGTTTCCCACATGCTTCGCATACTTTTGGTCCGCACTGACCAGAATGATGGCGCTGGCAGGTGTTGCATTTGGGCTGGGTGCCCATATACCCTTTTCCTTTCCTTCCCTTACCAGTTGTAACCTGAGCTGGAGTGTCTGATCCTCCTTTCTTAACCGCCACACTGGTGCCCTGCTTGAAGTTCGAGAACTTCCGTTTGTTACCTCCTGACGACTCGACGTGAGTCTCTGCCTTCTTCGGCTTGATCTCATCAAACTTGTTCAAACGAATAGCCTCCTCAGTGAGAGCTACGCTCAAATCAATCGCCTCAGTAATCGTTGCAGGCTTGGATGAGGTTACCATGCTTATGATTTGAGGAGCTAATCCCCAAATGAAGCGTTCAATTCTCTTGAACTCAGGAGTGACCATGTAGGGTACCACATGCGATAAGTCATGGAACCTTTGAACGTATTCTGCTATCTTTGGACCGTCCATTTTCAAGTGCCAGAACTCGGTCTCCAATCGCTGGATTTCTGCGCGGGAACAGTACTTTTTGCGCATGAGTTCCTTCAGTTCGGTCCAGGTCAGTGCGTAGGCAGTAGCTTCGCCTAGTGTCTGTACTTGTAGATTCCACCAGGATAGGGCTCCATCTAGAAACAGCCTGAGATATAGGTGACTTGCTGATCCAGCGCGCACTTGCTCATGCGAAGAACAGTTTCGGTTTTCTCAGCCCAACGAACAAAGGCGACAGCACCTCCTGTGCCATCAAAGTTTACGGGCTTGCAGTCTAAGAACTGCTTGTAGGTGCATCCTGCACATACGTTATAACATACGTTTGGCATTAGCATCATTGCTAAAGATATCCAATTAGGTCATGGTATGTCTAAATGACTTAGTATTACCATGAGGTGGATTATTGTTGTTGCCAGAGTTGCTTCCACTAGTCCCTCCTTGAGAGGCGGCGTATTGTGCAATGGCAGCAGCGATAATCTGCTGGAGTTCTGCCTCATTAGTAGGCATGTGTGTCTCACGTCTCGGCGGCATCTTCTAAAAGATGGTTTACGTTGGTCAGGCCATAGTGAAACGTACGTATATAGTAATAGTAATAGCACATAACATCTCATGTTATCAATACATCACAAATATTAATCACACAACATCCCATGTCATAAAAATATAAATAAGCAATCAAGCGAATCAAATATGGTGAGAATACTGCGATTGCCATATATCGAGACCACATAGTAAGTGTATCAGTACATCCTTGTGTCATACAATCATCAATCAACTAGGGGCTACATCACCCCTGTCCAAAAACTATATCATGTCAGTGTCAAATACAACGTTAAATACATGTCAACAAAAGTCAGGATCATAAAGTAGTCTCCAAAAATGTTGTGCAGTCCAACAATCGCCGTCTTCTCACCAACGTCTACCCAAACAGCACTGATGAGCTCTATACAGATGGTGGTGGAGGAGGGGGAAAGTGGGTGTAAAACAAACGGCGTAACTGGAGCCAGTCCTCCTCCATGGCTCGCTGGGTACGAATGATAGAAGCAACCTGCTGCTCTAGTGTAAAGAGACGGGCAGCATAATCTGGAGGTAAGGGTCGAAATGGCTGCAGAGGAGAGTGTGTCCGACCATGACACTGGCATGGTGGCAGTTGAGCTCTCTCAAGCTCCTGGATGCGCTGCGTGTGTGACTCGTGCTGGGCGACAAAAGACATCAAAACGTCCTCGATAGTATACCCCATGTGGAAACGATGGTAGGGGTCAGTAGGTGGTACAGCAGAGTCTGGTGCCCAAAGGAACGGCTCACTGGTAGGATCGAAAGGTGCCACATGAAATGGAGTAACAGAGGGTGGCACAGATGACATCTGGGGCATGAAGGGGATAGACATCGGTACATGCCCAAAAGGATGGGCTGAAGAACCCTCTCCAGGCCTCGCTGGAGGTACAAACTGAGGAACCTGAAAAGAAAATTCAACATGTCGTGTATCAGGGATCTGAGGGGGAAAAGGTGGAACATCCTCATCAGCAGGTATCCAACCGTGCTGTGCATGCTCATCTGGTGGATCCATGTGTGACGCGAACAGTGCATGCTCGGGCTCTAGTGGGATGGGATCAGGTGCAACAAAAGGGTGAACAGGTGCAATGTGCTCAACAGGATGGTCAACAGGTATATCAACCACAGGTAGAGGAACAACAAGGTCAACAACAACATGATCGCCCTCTAACAAAGGAACATCCACGGGGAGATCATCAACAGGTGGGTCTGCTATAACAGGCTCAATAGGGATGCCAGCATGTACGGGGTCATGCTCAAGTATAGGGTCTAGAGCGGCTGCCTGCTCAGGAGCGACGACAGGCTCGGGATCATCAAAAGCCATCTCGAAGTCAAACTCGGGGTCGATAGGATCTACTGGGTCAGCTGGATCCTCCATGGGCTGATCCATAGGTATAAACTCGACATCACGATCCGGGTCGTATCCCGGGGGAAAGATAGGATCAGAATCCTCTATGTCATCATGGTCAAACGCAAAACTGGGAATAGGTGCAACAGAGGATGCCTGGTCAGGATCAGAATCGTGCGCAAAGTGCTGTGCGCTCAATGTGTGAGAAGGTGCGGATGCCACAGACTCGAAGGAGTCTGGGACAGGAGAATGTGCAGGCGAATCCTCAGCGGGAACGTCAGCGATCATCAGAAGATCGTCTGCAGGAAGAAGGGCCTCGCCCTGGATCTCATCCTCAAAGGGCTCGTCCTCAAACAGGTCAATATCGCCATCAGCCTCGGCGTCAAGAAGAAGATCATATGCTGGATAAACGGCTAAGGGTATAGGAGCCGGAATCTCTACTAGAGGTAGGTACTCAGCGGGAGGGTCATCTGCAGGCTCATCAGCACCATCGGGTAGTGCGAAAGGCTGGAAATCATCCTCGTCAGTACTGGTATAGTCAGATGTGTGCACCTCGTGCTCGGAGGATGTGGGGTCATCAGATATGATAGGTATGGGTCCAGTGGTGTCCGAAACGCCAGTACCGGCTGAATCCATGAGTCTGTAACATAAACACAAATATGCTCAAATAATCAGTCATACAATCAGATAATCACATAAGTCACCAAGGAAAATATCACATAATTCTCCTAGTCTCACTAGCCAATTTCTCCCAGTCTCTAAGACTGCTCTATCATCTACCTCGACCTCTCAGATCGAGCCTCGGTCTCCAATACCGAGCCTCAGTTTCCAAGACTGAGCCAACTCTTCCTAGTCCAACTAGCCAACTACCTCGATCTCTCAGACCGAGCCTCGGTCTCCAATACCGAGCCTCAGCTTCCAAGACTGAGCCTACTCTTCCTAGTCCAACTAGCCAACTACCTCGATCTCTCAGATCGAGCCTCGGCCTCTCAGACCGAGCCTCAGCCCTTCTAGACTGAGCCTATAAATAATAAAATGTGCTCAACATTTGTTTGTAAAAAGTTTTGGATCTGGACTTAAGTGGTATGCAGAAAAATGTTTTCGTGAGAGCCCTAGTGATCATAGTCTAGACTCGAGGAAGAATCCTAGTTCGCTATGATCAGAGCTCTGATACCAAGCTATCACACCCTGGCTTTGCGGAAGGGTGGTTAATTTTGGTGTGACTTCTTAATACCATAGCTTAACCATAACAAAGCTATATGAAATAAAATCATGCAAGATCATCCATTGATTAAGTTTTAAAACCAGAGTAACACAACATTGTCTTAGAGACTTACAACATCGTAACACAAAACATTGTCTTGAAAAACATAAACAGTAACATGAAATAAGCGCAGTTTAAGAGTTGTGACTTGTCCAGGAAAGAGTCACATTTCCTAAACTGGGATGACCTTGGAACCCTTATGCAGCGGGAAAACATAACATACAGTGCCAGATCTTTTAGTTCTCTGAAATACATGTAAGTTGAAAAATCAACAATAATGTTGAGCGAGTTCATGTGTAAGTGAGTATGTAAAACACTTGTAAGTATAAAAGTTCCCTGGTATGTAGCAGTGTAAGGAAAAGAGATCACCAATGGTTTGCAAGGCCATTAGCATGTGTGAAGTGCAAGTAGGAAGACTCAACCTAGCAGATTTTGTGTTGGGTACAAAGTCACTCAAGGTCCGTTCTGTTGGGCCTCTTAGAGGTCCGTTCTGTTGGGCCTAGAGTTGGGCTCGCTACACCCAGATAGATCTACCGCTTACGTCCCTCGGTGTTTCTGCCTACCCACTCACATGATCTAAGTAGTAAACCTCCTTACGCTAATCATACCATGTATAAAGTACTTGTAAACAAAGTAACATGTATTTCACCCCCGCAGTTAAGAAAACTGAAAACAGTTAGAGAAAAAAGGGGGACATGAACTCACAGTGAAGCGTCTCTACCAAGTATCTCCTGCTCACGCAGCTGTGCGACGACCTACAGGTGCTAATTTCTATTAGACGGACGGCCGTGCCTTAGCTTTATAGTTTAAGTCTTTGGGAAATAGTTAGACAACTATTTCGTGTTTACGTTCTGTATATACTTGGTAGTAAATCTCCTTCCCAAGGATGGGGGATTCAATACATGTGCGTTCAAATTATATCATTAAGTCTCACTTAAAATATATATATTTCCAATTCCAAAATGTAAGTATTTTTCTCAAAAATATTATATTTTCATTTCACATAATTTTTCTCCAATAATACGTTGTTAAAATATGCGTTCATAAATATTTCCGTAAGTGCGTAAGTTACGTTTAACAATCGAGTGGTAATATAATTACCGGTGTAACTTATATATTTATGGTGAAAGCGTTCGTATTATTTTGGATTCGTTAACGTTCGTAAATATTATTTTTACTCTAAAAATAATATTTATGTATTTTCACAAAATAATCATAAACAGTGTGTGAAAAATATATATTTATCACGTTAAATTTTGTGAAAATCCCACCTCCGAATATTTAGTAAATAAAGTCATGGCGAAATTTATATTTCGAAAACATGTCAAAATAATTCTAACACTCGTAGTGTAAATAGTTCTAAGTGTTAGGTTGTTAGAAAAATTTCGCCAGAGTTTCCTCTGTAACTGGAGGTGGCCACGCTTTCAAGCGTATCATTTTCTTTTATCAAATCAACTCAACAATTTTCTTTATTTGCTCAGAACAACTTTTCTCACAACAACAAATCAACATATGTGTAAATTGCCAAAAATTACATGAACTTGTAGTTTTCCCAAAACTATGGTATAAATCCCTTTAAATTTAGTAGATCTTCATATAAGGTAATTTGATCTTGTAAAAACCTCGTTTTTAGAGAAAATTCATCCTTACAACTTCCCGTCATCTTTTTACAAAAACTGTTATTTTGTCGGATCTTTTCATTTCACAAGTGTTTACACACTTGTGGTTTATAAAAATCATGCGTGTTAGTGTGAAATCCATCTTTTAAAATACATGATTTCTTTGATACGTGGTTCCTTGAAAATACCACTTGCAGATGCGTAGATCTGCTAGTTTTAAACACTATTCCATAAGTAAAACATTTTTACACAAGTTCATGATTCGCGTGTGGTAGAGTTTCACCTTTTAACCCTTGTATTATTCAAAACAAGCTTATGTTAAGATCCATGATCTTACCAAACCGGGTTAAACGATGATCCGAGCTACCACATCATAGATCGGGCCTAAATAATCATACATTTCGAATACTACAACATTTACACAACTTATGAGCTATTAACCACCATTTTTCATGTTTTTAGTAAACTTTAATGCTTCATCTTGCATGTTAATGAGTTTTAACCGATAAAAATCCTTTTAACCACTTTAGATTAGTTCGAATACGAGTTTTAAGCATTATACCTCTAGCTCGAGGCTAGGGAAGAATCTACGCGCAAACGAGGTGGATAAAAGCTAAGTAGAGAGGTCCTTCGCGTTCCGCTTGCAACAAGCTTCCTAATACGAGACCCTTGATGCTTGAATGAGCTTGGAATATGAAGATCGAACTCGAAAATGGATGGAGGCCAAGGGGGTGTTCGGCCGAGACTTAGAGAGCAAGAGAGAGAGGTGAGAAAGTTGTGTTGAGTGATGATGATTATCTTGTGTAATTAGTGGAACTTATAGACTAAACATATGTGTATTAACCAAAGGATCTTGTGCCCCCTAGATATTATGCATACAAGATCTAGTGAATCAACATGGTACAAGAGTGGGGTCACTTGGTGACCGATTCGGTTGGGGGGGGGGGGGGTCCTTGGTTCGATTTTAACTAGATGATTAGGGACTAGTTAGTTAAGTTAAGTGTTAACTTGGTTACTAGTATGGTATGTGTTATAGCGGGTGTTAGGGTATGCGGGGACCCTAACTGGCTCAGAAAAAGATAAATAGTGAAAATAACAATATTTTCATGTTCCGGGTATAGTCCGGTTGTTTGGTTGGATAGTAATCCGTTAAAGCGCTTAACAAAGCTTTAAAGTGTCGTTATTACCATTTTTAGTGACCCATCTCATTTCTGACACTTTGGAAAGTGTCTAGTAATATTTTTCTCATGTTTTGGCACTTTATTAGTTAGCTAAAAGCTGAATTTTTAGTTAAAGTGCTGAGTTTTGTACTTAGAGTACGTTTTAGGCACATCCAGTCATAGTGACTTATCCCTAGAGACGCAGTTCCACAACCCTTATATCCCTACACTCACTACTAGTGTAGCAAAACATCTTAGGCTCTTACAGGCCTTAGATGCAGTGTCTGCCTGATGCTGGCTTTATCAGCATGTTCAATAGGTTATCCGCTATTGTGCTACTGTGCTTTTCGTGCATCATGGTTGTCACTAGGGTTCAGCATGTAAATAATGTAGTGACGATAAGTAAAGTATGATGCAAGTAAGTACATGTATCAGATATCGAGTAGCAGTTTATCAGCTAGTTCAAACAAGCACAGTAATTAAGCAGTAATTAATCATTAATTAAGTCGTACGGATACCTGGTTTGGTGAGGGTTGTCACATTCTCCCCCTGTTAAATAAATTTCGTCCCGAAATTTAAGTTCTGCTTGTAGATGCCGGGTTCTTAGGAAAAAGGTGGGGGTATTTCTCTTTCATCCGGTCCTCACGTTCCCAGGTGTATTCAGGACCATGTCTGGCATTCCAACGAACTTTGACGAGTTTGACACTGCTCCGGCGGGTCTTGTTAACTTTCCAATCCGTGACCTCAACAGGTTCTTCAACGAAGTGGAGCGTGTTGTCAACATGAATCTCGTCGGTGGGAATGGCAACGGTGACTTGAGTTGGACTTTTCTTTAGATTGGATACATGAAAGGTGTCGTGAACACCATTCAGTTCAGCAGGTAGGTCCAACTTGTATGCTACTAGTCCTATTCTTTCCAGAATTCTGAAGGGACCAATGTAGCGCGGATTTAACTTCCCACGCTTTCCGAAGCGTGCCACACCCTTCCAGGGTGAGACTTTCAAAAACACCATTTCTCCAACTTGGAAATCCACATGTTTTCGGTTTGGATCCGCATAGGCCTTTTGTCTGTGGCGAGCTGCTTCGATGCGTTTAAGAATCTGCGCAATCTTGTCTGTCGTCTCTTGGACGATTTCGGGACCAGCAAGCTGCCTATCACCTGCGTCAGCCCAGCATAGGGGTGATCGGCACTTGCGTCCGTAAAGGGCTTCGAATGGCGCGACGCCAATACTGGTGTGGTAGCTGTTGTTGTATGAAAATTCGACCAAAGGTAAATGCTTATCCCAGCTACCGCCCAAATCCATAACACGCACTCTCAGCATGTCTTCCAAAGTCTGTATCGTTCGCTCGCTCTGGCCGTCAGTTTGTGGATGAAACGCAGTGCTCAGATTCAATTGGGAGCCAAAGGCTTCTTGGAAGGATTGCCATATTCTTGACACAAACCTTCCGTCTCTATCAGAGATGATTGAGAGAGGTACTCCATGGCGTGCGACGATCTCTCTCATGTAAATTTCCGCAAGTTTACTAGTACTGTCTTTCTCTTTGATTGGCAGAAAGTGCGCGGACTTTGTTAGGCGGTCAACTATCACCCAAATCATGTCATGGCCTCTTGGCGTTCTTGGCAATTTCGTAATAAAATCCATGGAGATTTGTTCCCATTTCCACTTGGGAATCTCAGGTTGTTGTAGAAGTCCTGAAGGCTTCTGGTATTCGGCTTTAACCTTAGCGCACGTTAAACATTTGCTCACGTACACAGCAACATCGCCTTTCATCCTAGGCCACCAATAATAATCTTTGAGATCCTGGTACATCTTATCCGCTCCAGGATGGATAGAGTACCGTGATTTGTGAGCTTCATCAAAAATAACTTTCCTTAAACCACCAAACAGAGGAACCCAAATCCTTTTCTCGAAGCATAACGTTCCTTCCTCGTTTGGTACCAATAGCTTCTCCATCCCACGGAGATATTCTTCTTCAAGGTTTCCTTCCTTGAGGGCTTCCTTTTGCGCGGCACGAATGCGCAAGGAAAGATCGGTTTGGATAATCATTTCCAAAGCTCTAACCCTTATGGGTTTGATTCTCTCTTTACGACTTAGGGCATCGGCGACCACGTTCGCCTTCCCTGGATGGTACTTTATCTCGCAGTCGTAGTCGTTCAACAATTCAACCCATCGTCTTTGCCTCATATTCAACTCCTTCTGGTTGAATATATGCTGTAGGCTCTTGTGATCTGTAAAGATTGTACACTTTGTACCATAAAGGTAGTGTCTCCAGATCTTTAGTGCAAATACCACTGCGCCAAGTTCCAAATCATGTGTGGTATAGTTCTTTTCGTGCACTTTCAATTGACGCGATGCGTAAGCAATAACCTTTTGGCGTTGCATCAACACACAACCCAGTCCTTGACGCGATGCGTTGCAGTATACCACAAAATCATCAGTACCTTCCGGTAGTGCTAAGATTGGCGCATTGCAGAGCTTATCCTTCAGTATCTGGAACGCTTCTTCCTGTTTGATTCCCCAATCAAACTTCTTATCTTTCTGGGTGAGGAGCGTCAAAGGTTGAGCGATTTTTGAAAAATCCTCAATGAACCTTCGATAGTAGCCAGCCAAACCCAAGAATTGTCGAATCTCGGTTGGCGTCTTTGGCGTTTCCCAATCCTTGATCGCCTCGATCTTGGTTGGATCCACGTGGATTCCATCTCCATTTACCACGTGCCCAAGGAATTGCACCTTTCGTAGCCAAAACTCGCACTTAGAGAATTTGGCATACAGCTGTTCCTTCTTCAGCAGCTCTAGAATGGCTCTAAGATGCTGCTCGTGTTCAGCCTTCATCTTTGAATAAATTAAAATGTCATCGATGAATACAATCACGAACTTATCCAAATACGGCTTGCAAACTCTATTCATTAGATCCATGAATACCGCAGGTGCGTTTGTTAAACCAAATGGCATAACGAGGAACTCGTAGTGTCCATAACGAGTTCTGAAGGCTGTCTTCGGGATGCTCTCTTCTTGTATCCTTAACTGATGGTATCCAGATCGAAGATCGATCTTTGAATAAAAGCTGGAACTTTGAAGTTGGTCGAACAGATCATCAATTCTTGGCAGAGGATACCTATTCTTGATCGTCAGCTTGTTCAGCTCCCGGTAGTCGATGCACATACGGAAACTACCGTCCTTCTTTTTGACAAACAGGACCGGAGCTCCCCAAGGCGAGAAGCTTGGTCGGATAAATCTCTTGTCTAACAACTCTTGAAGTTGTGTCGACAATTCTTGCATCTCAGACGGAGCAAGTCTATAGGGTGCCTTAGCCACAGGCGCGGCGCCTGGAACTAAGTCAATGTGAAACTCTACTTGTCTCTGAGGTGGCAGTCCAGGCAAGTCTTCTGGGAAGACTTCTGGATACTCCCTCACGACAGGGATGTCTTCGATCTTTGGCTCAGCAGCCTTTTTATCCACAATGTGTGCCAGAAAAGCAACACATCCTTTCTGCAAACACTTCCTTGCTTTCAAGCAGCTGATAATCCTCAACGGCGTCTCACGCTTCTCTCCATGAACAACAATGGTCTCACCATCATCGGTTGGGATACGAACAACCTTCTCATGACAAACTATCTCTGCCTTGTTGCCTGATAACCAATCCATTCCTACCACCACATCGAAGCTTCCCAACTGGACTGGTAGTAGATCTAGAGCGAACTCACGCTCTCCTAATTCGATCACACAACCTCTAATAACTTCATTGGTTTCTACTAACTTCCCATTGGCCAATTCGATCGAGTAGGGAATATCTAACTTATTAGCGGCTAAACCAAGCATATTCTTAAACTCTAACGATACGAAGCTATAATCGGCACCAGTATCAAACAAAACAGATGCATAGCGTTGATTTACAGGGAACGTACCAGTAACGACGTTGGGGTCCTGGCGCGCTTCCCTTGCTTCGAGTTGAAACACTCTTCCACGGGCTTGGTTTAAGTCTGGGCAGTTCTTCTTAAAATGCCCGATATCACCGCAGTTAAAACACCCAAGTCTCTGCCCGTTT